>CM031237.1:987924929-989345379 GCA_018340775.1 Taxus wallichiana var. yunnanensis | reverse complement strand
TATTGCTCAACATAAATGATCGGTGGTCTTGTTTTCCAAACACCTACGCAAGAGACACCTCCTTCGGTCACCGATATCGAAGAAGAGGACGCCGGGCTCTACTTAAACCATCATCACCCACTTTGCCATCATCTCCCCACGTAATCGATGGACCCCCGAATCTATCCTTCCTAACTTCTTTTTTTTTTCATAAATGCTATCTTCATAGGTCCTCTCACTCTATCAACGCTGAGCACAATGAGGGACCCATCTCTCCTTCCCCTTCCGTATCCGGTAGATGATCAAGAGGATTCACCTTTGATTAATGTTGTTGAATGCCGTGATGACGACTCCATCCTCACTTACCTAAAGCGCCGATGATTCTTATATTCAACGTGCCTTACCATCTCAAAACTCAAACCATGCTTTGAACTAATCTACTATAGAAATCAACTTCCACACGGAGGAAGATCCTCACATAGTGAAGATCGGACAATCACTGACACATCGAACGAGCCGCCTTTACCACCTTTCTCCGTGCTCGCAACCAAGCTGCATGGTCTTACGCCGACATGCCAGGAATTGATCCTACCATCGCCGTCCATAACATCACTCTAAACCCCGATTCCAAACCGGGCCAAGGTAAATTGAGAAAATGCATCCACGCATTGCTCTCTTGGTCAAAGAGGAGCTCCAAACGACTCCTTTCTGTTTCCTTCATTCTCGCCTATCACTATCCTCAATGGATTTCTAACATCGTACTCACACGAAAGCGACGGGGACTTCGGATATGCACGATTTCCTGGATCTTAACCTCGCTCGCTTGCTAAGGATGACTTCCCCTCCCAAGTATTGATCAACTTGTTGATCTCACCGCGGTCATGAAATGCTTTCTCTCATGGATGGCTTTTCGTGAGTTACAACTAAATTTTGGTCCGCTTCGCCGATCAACACAAATCGCCTTCATAACTCCTTTTGGGAACTTTCTACTGTAATGCCGCTTTGGCCTTAAGAATGCCGCGCGACCTATCAAGCGGGCTATGACCTACATTTTCCATGACATTATGCACACTATCCTCGAAGATTACGCTGATGATCTTCTCGGCAAGTCTAAACATCGCAAAGGTTGAACATCTCGATGTCTTAACCATTATTTTTGATCGCTCACTAAATATTCTCATTCCTCTTTTCAACCAAAGAAATGTGTCTTTGGTGTCCTTTCGGGAAACTTCTGGGCTTTATCGTCCTCTTTACGTGGCATTGAGGTCGATCCATCTAAAGTAAAAGCTATCCTAGAAATGCCCCCACCCAAAACCTTAAACAATTGCGTAGTTCATAGGGTAAACTTCAATCCATCCATTGCGCTTCATTTCCCAACTCTGATCGATGTCACCCTTTTCATCACCTTCTAAAAAGGACGTTGCCTTTCAATGGAGTGAGGAGTGTCACCAAGCCTTCAAGCTCTCAAAACATATCTCTCAGCCACCACCTGCTTATCCCACCCCAGACGACCGTCCTTTCTACCTTTATCTTTCCGCCACCGACCATGCGCATAGAGCTATGCTCGCCCCATCGAGACCTGCACGCCGAGAGCGAGCCGTTTACTATATAAGTCGTACCCTCGTGGATTACGAGACTAGGTATACACATGTAGAAAAATTGCTGCCTGCCCTATCATTCGTCGCCACCAAACTCCGACATTACCTCCTCGAATCACAAAACTTTCGTATCACCAACACAGTACCCCATTCATTATATGTGTGACGCCAAACCACACCTAAACCAACGCATCGCTCGATGGCTCATGCTCCTCGCCGACCTCCTCGACCTTGAGTTTATACAATGTAAATCAATCAAAGGAAAAACTCTCGCAGATCAACTCATGGAGGCCCTCTACTGGGAACAATTTACCAATTTTACCTTCCCCGACGAACTCATCGCCACTCTTTCGCTTGGGAGAAGTGTCGTATCAAATGACCCTCTTCTTCGATGGATCTAAGTGCTAGCGCGGCGGAGGAGCCGGCATTGTTCTCATCCTCTCTTGACCAACCTATGCCTCTTTCATTCGACTTGATTTCCTTGCACTAATAATACAAATGAATACGAGGCCCTTGTTCTAGGTCTCAAGTTGCGTTACACTTAGGTATCAAATCTATCAACATTTTTGCGACTCTCAATTGTAGTCAATCAAGTTACGGGCATCTACCAATGTAAAACGAGGAACTTCGTATACAAACACCACGTGAGTCACTTCTAGCCTTATTTACTCACTATGCTATACAAACCATTCCCGCTCCACTAACAAATTTGCGGATACTATGGCTCCTTAGCCTCGCAAATTCCCGCCGCGCCAAACTGACTCTGAATTATTCGTCGTGGTCCAACAACTTTTGCCCCATCCTATTCAACCCCGGTAGTTTGTATGATAAATACTGTATCTACTAATTCACAGGATACCTGGTACCACCAATTTCATGACTACCTTACAATCTCTGTCCTCCCACCTGATCTTACTAGTAACGGCAAACGTGCTTTTCTTAAAAGTGTTTCGCGTTATGTTGTCATGGGGGGACTCCTCTATAAACGTGGCTTTGATGGCATCCTCCTTCGCTGTCTAACTCGGCGCAGAAATCACTCATACCATCCAACAGGTCCATGACGGTATTTGTGGTGGACATTTTAGCGGCCTTGCCGTGGCTAAACGAATCCTTCGCCTAGGTTATTATTGGCCTACTCTCAATAACGATCGCTACTCTTGAATATGTTAAGCATACCGTGTCATGTGTCAACAACATGCCAATCTTCAACATACTCCTAGCCACCACATGTGTCGCACGAGATCTTTGGCCTTTCTCTGACAATGGGTTTAGACCTTATTGGTGAGATTCACCCGACCTTCTTCACAACGTCACCGTTGGATAATCACAACGACCGAATATTACACAAAATGGGTGGAGGCCGTTTCCACTCATTTCAATCAAAAAAGAAAAAAATTGTTGAGTTCATTAACCATCACATTATCTCTGGCGCTTTTGGTATTCCTCATCGCTAATAATGTATAATGGTAAATCTTTTCAAAATAAGTTGTTACATAAGACTTTGGACAACTTTGGTATCAAACTTAGCTTCTCATCGCCTTCTACTATCCACAAGCCAATGGGCAAGCCGAGTCTTCTAATAAAACTCTAACCAAAATCCTCATGAAAGTCGTCCAATGAATCTGGAAGAAATCGGGTACGATCACATTCCCTTTGCCCTTTGGGCTTATCGTACTAAAGATTCGTACCTCCACTAATGCCACACCTTTTCTATCATATATGGCACCGAGGCTGTTTTGCCTCTCGAAATACAAATACCCTCCCTAGAATATCTCTTGATATTCTCACCAACGATGATTTCCGCCAAGAGCGGTTAGCCCAATCGGGCTTCTTGAGGAACGCCGTCTTACATGACTCTCGATCACCTTCAAATCTATCAAAAACGCATTAAACGTGCTTATGATAAGCGACTTCATGAGCGTGACCTTTAAGGTTGGTGATCTTGTCCTCAAAGAGAATCAACATGTAACCAAACTAGAAAAGAGCAAACATGGAAAACTTGCTCCCAATCGATTGGGCCTTATATAATCACTCACACCTATGGATCGTGCACTTATCGTTTAGCTTCGCTAATGGTAAACTCCGAGCCCGAACCCCTTAATGCCTTGCATCTTCTCGACCATTCTACTGTTGAATCTAGTGTTATATCACTCCTTATCTACCTCTTGCTCGTCCCTTGAGCTCATTTACCGCTACATACACTTTGTTTTCTATATCTCCGAATAAACTCAAAATCACTTTCGCACCTCCCTCGATAATGCCTTCCCTTTTTAGTCTAGTCCATGACTTTAAAGTATTAAAATAAGCCGTATTCTTATGGGATTTTCTTGAGTCAAACTTCCTACTAAACTAGATGCTTCACGCCAAAAGAACATCTAGTCATCTAAATTTAAATATAGATCGCTCTCCTTAAAGGACAGCGCTATATGCCAAACTATTCTTTCTGCTACTATAAATATGATCGCTCCTCGAAGGACAAATGGCACTAAAATCATCTCTGCTACTATAAATGATCAAGCTCCCCGAAGGACAATTTATACACAATAGCCTTTATCGAAGCTTCGCATTTGATCAGCTTCGTGAAGACCTCAAGAATAAAACAATCAATATCCCTCAGACTTCCCGCATCGATCAGTCTACATTCAATAAAATAAAAGCCTCATTCAAAAGAACTTTTTGGGTCATGGACTTGTCTATTTAGGGTAGGTTCTCTTTCGTTGTAACAAGTTCTTTGTACCTCAGCTATATCATCCACCTCATCTCACCATTTGTTTCAATTCAAGGGACGTAACGTACACCTGATATATTGTGATCATACAACTCTTTTCAACTATGGACTTCTCGTCTATGCACGGCATTTAGGGCTTCAGGCTCGTTCTACGTTGTGTGGTTTGTTTAGCTCTTCTCACCTACGGAGCACTCTTTCCACTTTGCCTCGCGTCTAGAATTGTGTGTTGATCTTAATCAGGACACTATTCCCTACTACTTGGGTATGCTAACCCTTACATTATCCTACCAAAGACCAACAACATTACCCTACCAACATTAAATTTTTACCAAACGACAAATTGCCTAAACCATACCAAATTGCCTAAATTCACCCTCCCGATCCTACATGGGAGAACTACATCGGCCGAGGCCCTTCCTTGCTTTGTGCAATGGGCTATGTAGGCAGACTTCGGAGACATGGGGTCTCCCAAGGTTAGCTCGACCATCCCCTACCATAACCTATCTTGTGTGGTGAATATAAATATTTTTGTGTATTTTTATTTTAATCACATTTCTCTTTATCCTTTTTTCAAACACCGAAAATCAAAACACCGACAATCTTATTATTATCATAACTCAAATCAACATACATATTCGGCTTTATTTAGATGTAAAACAAATACATCTTCTCTATCATCGACACGCAGTGCGGCATCCTTATTCTTATACCTCGCTAACATATACTCGTACTCATCACAACTCATCCCGAACTAGGTGATGATCGTGATCGCGACCCTCTCGCCGGCTCTCTCGTCCTCAAAGGTACCACGGCTATGGGTACCGCCCACCGATCCGCCAATCTCTCCTTAGTAACATATGAATACGCCTCGCCGCACGGAGGACTTCAGCCTCTAGTCTCCCGCCCGTGACTCTGCGCAACCACTAACAATCCCTTGTCTCATTCACTGCGCTTGGAGCCGCCGAACCAAACGCCGCAGACGATCCTCTCTCTCGCTATAATCACCTCTATGTCGGGCGCCACGCACACCTCGCCGTTCTTCTACCCACCATAATCTATGTGCCTCTGTCTGCTCCCGCATCCATTACCCTCGCGATCACTGCTACCTCTTCGTGCCCTTCTCGGAGGTGTTGGGGGGAGGTGAGAATGCCGCCGCGGCCGCGATCCTCATATATGGTCTATAAGCCGTGGGTATATCCGCACAAATCCAAATTGTCGCGCACGCGATCTATGTGGAATCCTCTCATATTCACTGGCCTCGTGCCCCGCGATCCACCGCAATCGCTCTACACCTCTCAACTCCTCGCCTATGTTCTCGGTTACCATATAGTTCCCGTAGGCCTCCAATGAGATATCCGCAATCGTCACTCTCTCCCATACCCGCCTATAATACTCAATGTCACCGGCACACGGCCCGAGATCTTGCTCTTGTTCCTCCTGACCCATCGCCGGAATCCCAACCTCTCACATCCGATCTCTCCCCGCCTCGTATGATCGGCCTATTGGTCGCACACAAACAATGTGCTCATAGCCCAACAAAGGTAATAAGTATGAGCAATCCAACGTTGTCCCGTGACTTCGCCTACAAGCCCATAAACCCCCGTATAGCTCCGCCAAATACGCAGTGCCCATGCAAACGTAACGTTCCTTTCTATCATCTCCCGGATAACACACATCAATGCCTTTGAAATTTTCCCCTTCCGCCTCGGTAATGCATAATACCTTCATCGCTATCATTAATATCACTGCTAACCTTGTCTCCTCGTGGTGTGCCGCATACATTACCCCATATGTAAACGATAAACCTCGCCGTGTCAAATCTCGTGTGTATGGACCAAATACGTCAAGTATCGCTCCGTGTGCCGCGCTAGGTAGTGCTCGATATATCGGCTCTCCCGTATTAGGGAGTCTCAAAATCCAAACACATCTTCCAATGTTACCGCTCATCTCACCGCCACGTGGCAGATAGAAGGTATTTGTCTCAGGATTCCATCTCTCAATCGGGCCGCCTTTCAGAACATACCATGGTTACGTGCGATTCGTGAATAATAACGGATTCCACTTAACCCCAAACGATTTATCAATGTCCATTCCGCTTAGTGTTACATCCGCCCGGATTCGCGACAAAGGCAGCTTCTGCACACTATCATTCATCCTCAACTCGTCTCTCGCCTCGCATACACCAAAACAACAAACAACCATTCAACCCAAGTTAGGTCTTTTTCAAACATTCGAAATTTCTCCAAGAATCGGTACCGTTATACATAACCGATATCGGTTGCATAACCGATACCGTTAAGTATCCCTAACCGCCACCGTCCACTCACAATCTTATACACCTTCCTTAAAAACAACCACCTACGACAATAATTTGCCTGCTTTCTTCGTTTTTATACATATAAACATACCAAACCCTGTTTGCCTACCCTAGAACACTTACCTCACTCGCAACCCTTGTTATCATGTTTTCTTTCTCATATTTACCCACCTATTCTACCCCATCTTCTTCACAAAACCATGCAGTAAATCAAATCACAACCAAAACGCTTACTTCTCTTGGGTCGCAGTAGCTCATGCGATGACCCTTGTCTTCTCTCTTGTCCCCGCCTGCTGGATGTTTCTCCTCGTCCTGCCATTATCACCACCTTTTTTCAAACCTGCCTTGCTATCTTCTGAATCTCAGATCACAATTCCCTTTTCTTGTCTCTTCTCTCCTTATCACTCAGATTTCTCATGCAAAAACCTCGTCATATTGCCAAACGCCAAAACGCTGCTCGCGCTTTTAACCTCTTACGTACATGGCTCTAAAATTAAAACTTCAAATGCCACCCTAGCTTTTTTATTTTTAGAAAAGCCCATACCTAAATAACCGGATCGTTACTTAACCGATATCGGTCATATTACCGACATTTGCTTACCTAACCGATACTTGCTACACACCCTCCTTTTTGAAACAGGGTTCTTTTCTTCATTTCTCATCTAAATTTTTGTCGCGCCCGCCTCTTTGCCTGCATAAACAACACAATTTACCACATTTTGTTCATCCACCACATATAACATTACATTTTCATTAAACATCATTTATACCAATACACAACCCTCAACTACAAATATCAAAAAACTATCAATCTATACATCATTCGGATCCAACTCATCAGTTACATATATCACACTGTCACAAAACCACCAATTTATCACATAACCTGTCATTCATATATACGCACAAAACATCAAAGATCATCTATCTATCAACATGTCAATTAAACTCATCACACATTCTATATATTACCAAACCATTAACAAACTATTTCAACACATTTAAAAAAAAGCATGTGGATCAAAACATCATCTATATATATATATACAAATTTTCAACAATACAATGTGCCCTACATCGGGGCCTCTGTGATCACATAATATACCAAAGCCGCACGCAGCCGCAATACCTACCACAAATCTCGACTCGGCTCGCAGTTTGGTCTCTCATAACAAAATATACTTGCCTACTGGGCAGCTCAGATCAAATGTACAACCCGTGACTTCAGGCTCGCAGCCGGTATATAATAAATAAATAAATCAAAACAATAAATAAATGTAGGCACGCAGCCTCTATCAATATAACTTGTCGGATTCGCGAGATCGGTGCCCATGTCCCTATACAAAACCACGCCGGGATCTCTCGCCTTTCCCCCGCCCCTCGCACCTCTCCCCGCTGGTCCTCGTGGCGCCTCTCGCCTCCTGCCTGCATGTACACGCCGCTGTGGCCGCCTCCCGAGATCTCCGGCTGCGCGAGGTCTCGCTCTATGAGCCGCATATGCTCGATAATCGACTCCTACTATCAAGAATATCCCGAATACACGGGCCTCTCGCTCTAACCTCCATATAAGCGATCTCGCGCCATCAAGGAACAGGGGCCGGTCTCGCACCCAACACCACTATCCCTCGAGCTCGCACTCGCACTGTGGCCGTGGCGCGCTGTGGAGGTGCCGCTCGTGCCTATACTGCACTCCGTGGCCGTGGTGGTATTCGGGCTCGTGGCTGTGGCACGCTGCACGGCCGCTCGTACTGTACTCGCACTGGCCGTGGTCTGTGGTGGTGGTGCCGCGTACTGTACTCGAGCTCAAGCTAACTACCGCCTCGTAAACCCTATTCGTGCTCGCGGCAGCAGCCCAATCGTCCCTCGTAATAGCCGCACTCGCCCCGAGCTGATCTCTCTCTCGCAGCCACCGCCGCTTAAGTCTAGCCGCTAAGCAGTGTACTATCTCGCCGCTCTCGCCCGCCCACTATACCTCGTATGCCGCTGCACTCGCATCATCCACACCCCCACTCGCCGGGTCTCTCCGCTACCTGGGCCTGGATCCCAAGGCCGTGGTGCTGGGTGGGGCTCTACATCATCCCTCCCGATCGAGGGAAGGGAGGTGGCTCATCTCAGGCAGCCCCATCTCGCCTCGCTGCATTCTCTCTAAGGGTATCCGCCGTACTCTCCGGCCTCCGTCCCCCTGCTATCCGTAATGTATACTGGATCGGGCGCAGCACTGTGTATGCGGGCTCCTCTCCAGCCGATGACCTCTCGTAGGGTCTCCATATAATGTCTACCGCGGTAAGGCCCTCTAAAGATATGTTCATGTGAGGCCACATCCCGACCCGCAACAACCGCCGTGGCTGGCCCACAACCCCCAACCACCTCCGAAGCCATATCGGTATACGATCTCGTGGTCTGCCGCTGGGTAGCCCTATCGCTCGATGCATACGATGTGCTCGTATGCCCAACAAAGGCAACAAAAAGGTCGAACAAATACCAAATCGCCTCCTCCGCGATAACCCCATAACTCCTCAGATAATTGCACTCAGATATACCTGGTGCCTACGCAAAATGTGTGCTCCTCCACCATCTCCAAAGAGCACCCTATCAATGCCCGTGGAAGCGGCCTCCCTCTAAATCCGGGAGGGCGAAGCAGACTCCTATCATCATCAATACGGCAAGCCGTGTCTCATGTCTCTGTGTGCGGTACATGTCCCCATATCCAATGCTCGCGCTATGATATGTAAGCAAGCGCGCCGCATCCCCAAAACTTGCAGATGCTATCCATGGCAGCTCTCGAATCCACTCGAAAACGGCCTCTCCTCGACGCAGGTAGCCGCAGATGCGATACACATCCTCTAATGTGACGGCCATCTCCCGTCCGGGTGATGGAACACATTGGCCGCCGGATCCCATCTCGATGAGGGCGACCATCGCCGTGATCTCGCCGATCGCTTCTCGTATCTCTGGACCCCGCCAAGCCCCACCTCGCGCATGATGGCCCAATGCACCGCAGATATGTGTGGCCTCATCCGACTCAATAGTGGAGGCATCCTATCACGCATCGTCAACTGCTGACGTGCCTGCAAAATCAGCCCACATCCTTAGACCCACTCGTTATAATAACATCTACTTTACCATCTACCCCCCTTTTTTTGTAACACCCAAAATCTAACCCCACCCCAACACGCTACCTTACCCACCCGAAACCCAACCTAAAAAACCCTAAACCCCATCCTAAATCCAACCCACCCCACCAAGCCACCCTACCCACTTTCAAACCCAATCCCACACCCAAAACCCAATCCCACACCCAAAACCCAACCCAAAACAAACCAAACCCAACCCAAAACCCAATCCCACACCCAAAACCCAATCCCACACCCAAAACCCAACCCAAAACAAACCAAACCCAACCCAAAACCCAATCCCACACCCAAAACCCAATCCCACACCCAAAACCCAATCCCACACCCAAAACCCAACCCAAAACAAACAAACCATCCCCAACCCAACCCCACACCCACCCCCAACCCAACCCAACCCCTACATAAACCCACAACCGGCGCCGGTCGATACATCACCGACGCCGGTCACAAACAATTGTACCCTTCCCTAAACTTTAGCGACCGATGCCGGTCGCTTAGTGACCGACATCGGTCACTGTTCTATCCCGGAGCCGAACCCCCGCGCGGCCCCCAAACTCATTTTTTTACCTATTTCTACCCATCTACCCACCCAAAAACCCTAAAAACTTACCCACCTACCCACCTTAGCCTATCTAACCTATCTACCCTCTCCCTTTCTCAAATTACCCCTATTTACTCATTCTTTCCTACAAAATACAAATTCCTACCCAAATCTCAAAAAACACCATAAATCAACCAAATCAACAAATTAAAGAGTTTAGAACCTACTCGCATTTACGACACGCTCGCCGTGGTGGATGGGTGGTGGCGCGGTCCACCGGTCCAGCCCCTCCAGCCTCCTCCTACTCGTGCCATGGCTCCAATCCCGATCTCTTGGGTCCCCACATCACCCGCCGCTCTCCTCAACTATTCGGGCCCACTATCAACTCTCTCCGCCAATCAAATAGCTCCACCTCACTCAATACCCCTCCAAATCAACTCTCCACGTCAGACAAGTCAAAATTTGGATTACAAAAAACAAAAGTGACAATGACAGGCCGTATATTTCTTTTTATAGGTTTTTCGTCTTAAACCGATGTCGGTTTCCTTTTGCCCTAGGAAACCGGTATCGGTCCCTTAACCGATATCGGTCATGCTGAATCGACGTCGGTTTGATACCTCTTTTACCCCATTCTTTGCCGTTCCTTACTCCTTGCCTCTTTTTCACCAATATCGCCTCTGTCCACCTTTGTTGCACAACATTTGTTCCCTGGTCCGGCCCAACCCAAGGCCTCGCCCTACCAATTGGCCCGACCCAAGGCCTCAACCTACCAATTGCCCGACCCAAGGCCTCACCCTACCAATTGGCCCGACCCAAGGCCTCGCCCTACCTATTTGGCCCGACCCAAGGCCTCAACCTACCTATTGGCCCGACCCAAGGCCTCGCCCTACCAATTGGCCCGACCCAAGGCCTCAACCTACCTATTGGCCCGACCCAAGGCCTCGCCCTACCAATTGGCCCGACCCAAGGCCTCAACCTACCTATTTGGCCCGACCCAAGGCCTCACCCTACCACTTGGCCCGACCCAAGGCCTCGCCCTACCTATTTGGCCCGACCCAAGGCCTCAACCTACCTATTGGCCCGACCCAAGGCCTCGCCCTACCTATTTGGCCCGACCCAAGGCCTCAACCTACCTATTTGCCCGACCCAAGGCCTCGCCCTACCTATTTGGCCCGACCCAAGGCCTCGCCTCTACCTATTCGGCCCGACCCAAGGCCTCAACCTACCTATTTGGCCCGACCCAAGGCCTCGCCTACCTATTCGCCCGACCCAAGGCCTCGCCTCAACCTACCTATTTGGCCCGACCCAAGGCCTCGCCCTACCTATTTGGCCCGACCCAAGGCCTCAACCTACCTATTGGCCCGACCCAAGGCCTCGCCCTACCTATTTGGCCCGACCCAAGGCCTCAACCTACCTATTTGGCCCGACCCAAGGCCTCAACCTACCTATTTGGCCCGACCCAAGGCCTCGCCCCACTTATTTGGCCCGACCCAAGGCCTCGCCCTACCTATTTGGCCCGACCCAAGGCCTCGCCCTACCCACTTGGCCCGACCTAAGGCCTCAACCTACCACTTGGCCCGACCCAAGGTCTCGCCCTACCTATTTGGCCCGACCCAAGGCCTCGCCCTACCTATTTGGCCCGACCAACGTTTTATTTTATCCATCCATCCTGTACCTTGTGTTCAATCGAGCTCACTTGTTCGTGTTTTAGCATGATTAGGGTCCTTGACTTGATCTGTCGACCAACTTTGCCTGCACCTCCAGACCGTGACGTTTATCTCAACCAACCAAACCAACCATTCGTACCGCCAACATGCCTAAACGCTCCTGTACCTTACCCGTTATATACCCCGAGCTACTTCCTATGCCTCGATACCAGGATTATATCACCCTTGTTGGATAAACTATCGACCTTTGCCTATACATTGCTAGTTTGCTCACAAATCATGTACCCTAGTCGTATTTATTGCATTTCAACATGCGTCCGCTTCCTCGACCTACACCATCACCTTATCATCCTCTCTACCACATATACCCTTTATCAACCCTATCCCCGATTTCCCGCTCACTCAATCTCGTGATAGATTTGAGGGGATTACCTATATCTTTAACATGAGAAACCACTTCATATTATTGTCCGCGCAGCTTTACAAGACAAGCTACACGACAATAAGGGGCTAATGTAGACACCAAATTCGTGTCTCACGACCCCTTGTGACCCGCATCTCATTTCGCAACCTAACCTCATTACCTAAACCTTACACAAGTATTTATTAATTGCCTCAGAATTGATAAATCTACACCACCTTACCTACCACCTCATTTTGCCACCTCATCATGACCTAGTCCAAACCCTAAACTAACCTAATTAGGACCCATGACTTGGTCTAGACTCACATCCATAACTAATGCCTCCTTACTCGCACCCAAAGCCGACCTTCTAGCCACTTGACCAATCCCGCAATCGATCTCTCGGGAGAAAAGTAGGGAAGGTGGGCTATTTTACTAAAAATAGCCTACTTTTTCCTAACCGATGCGGTTCTTACTACTGACCGCCGCTCGGTTACGCAACCGCCATCGGTTCCTCAAATGGGCTTCCCAAACCAAAACAACGGATCGGAATTTCATTTTGGAGATCAAGGATTTTTAACCAAAGGAGAGTCCAAAGCGATCAATAGAGTCCGTAACTTCACTCACCAAGCAGAGACGAGTAAAGAAACCGTAAGATTTGCAAAGAAAGGAGATCAACTTGCACCTTCATCAAAAAAACCAAGTAAGTTATATCTTGCATGTCCTCCATTATAACATTTCTTGTGCTTTTGGAATTGTAATCTTCCCAAATCCGTCTCGAACCCATTATCTAACGTACCATTGCCTCTAACCATCATTCCTTAGCTTCTAACCATCCCATTTCTCAATACTATCCAAAACCAAATGCCATTACAAACACCACAACCAGCCCGTAAGATCCTAGAACCAACCGGTATCGGTTATCGTTGACCGCCATCGGTTATAGATAACCGCATCGGTTCCTTTGATCAAAACCAAGAAAAACAAATTTTTTCCCTACCTAGTTCCACGAAACAATTTAATTAGTACTCTCTACGTATTTTGTGTTAATTCATATTAGCAGGGAATCGACCACCTTCGAAAGGAAGTTTCATACTTCCTGGCCCAAGGCGCCTCATTTATTATCTAATCAAAATCTTGTGGTCTTGTGTTCTTATTTGCAGTAGTCCTTCCAAGACAAAAAGGAGTTCTTCGCATCACCTTCGATCTTTCTCTACGGACGCGCACACATCATCTCGACATTCTACGGGTATTCCTCCTAACCCTAACCTTATCTGCTTCTATAAGGAACGAAGCATTTCCGAGTGAAACATTCTGATTTCAAGCTTCTTGAATGATTATTTTGTTTTGGGGTGAAACTTCAAGGCAAAAGGTCTTACTAGCACAAGACTTGGTTTGAATTGGCTGAATTTATTGTTTAGCTCAGTCACCTACCTTGTTCTTCACTCTAAGTGTTGAAGATACAAAATGACCTCGACTTGTATAAAATTATGCATGGTCTTCCACCAAAAGATGCTCTGTCCTCGCACTCCCATTGAGAGTTAAAAATTTTATTGTTAATCCCGACCTCGCATCTTTATACATGCATCATCATTTCACTATTTTTGGGAAGAGTTTCTTGAAAAACATGTGCGTAGTCGACTATTGGTATAGGTGTGTCACTCAACTTTAATATTCTAGGTTGTGTGTACACATTTCTTAAAATATTCCTTAGTGTTAATATTTGTTTCTTTCACTAAAAATATATGAGCAGAAGCATTGAGGATCTGTGCACATCCACACTTTCTTTTATTGGAAAATGCACTAATTGTTAATGATTTGAATCGAGACAATGCCCAACATGTCAAGAGGCAAAAAAATTATTTTAACGGTACATTTTTGCATGGAAAATAAGGGAGAACTTCTCCTTCATGGCAAGATTTTAGTATCCAATAGAGGATGAACCTTTTATGTTGGATACGGGTTTGATACTCTCATCTGACCCCATTGTAGATTATGAGGAGCTGGTGAATCAAGTTCAAAGGAATATGAAATGTAGCAAATGATATGCTTGCTAAAAAGGATCCAACCTTCAATGTCGGTATAATGCCCCTTGGCCCCTATAAGCATATTCACCGCTTTATGTTGATGAGTTGGAAATAAAAAAATGCATACCTTCCCAAAATGGTGTGAGATTAAACATACAAAATCCCGACATGCTTTCCATTTGGCGTGAAAATGTTAATTTCCAACCTATTCTATGCAATTTTAAAATATATTTCAAAATATTCCTCCAAAGAAAAGCATTTCTCTGAAACCTACCAACATCTTCTTACTAAAAGTTATAAAATCTCTAACTCTACTGCACTTGCCGTAATAACGTGCACTCAAAGATCCTCATGGAAAGTGTTTCCAAACGCGACATAATTTCGAGGAAATATACCACATGTTGTAAAAAAAATCTTTTGTTTGCATCCATTCATTTATCTCATTGAATGTAGGGAGGTAAATTTTGGGTCGGGTCCCCCAAGGTTCACCAGTGGCCCATACTTGTACTTTTTTAATACATACATTGGGTATCCTCCCCATCTTGAAGATTTACGCCTAATTGAAGTTACTAAAGGATATTCTTTTGACAATTCCCACAAAAAGTAAAATGGAAAAAATCGAGATAACATCAATAGTTCAAGTCAACCCTTGGTTCTTTAGCGTCTCGCCCCAAGACATTGAGTCTTTCATATAATTATACTTCGAAAACTCTTTCTATCCAAACATTTCAAGAATATTGTTGCCAAAGTTGGTGTATATAGGTCGATATTATTGCTAATTGGGATTTTATGGATGAAAACTATTTTCCTTGGCATGTCAAAAGAGCAATGCTAGAATATGAAGGGTCTAGTTTTGAGGAATCTTCGAGGCCGAAAGTGCCACATCTAGGATTCATTTGAGGAGAATGAGTGGAAATTATTGTCTCATCTTCATCCGTAGGATACATTGAAAGAAAAACATGGATCTTCTTGATACCATGACTTTGACATTACCCACTTTTGGAATGTCACATATGCACCCCTTTCATTGCAAAAACTCCTTCATAGAACTCAACCGGTCAAACCACCACCTCAATACAGTAGTGTTAGCACCCGCTAGCAACCAATAATTTCTCTACAAAACAACACATATCTTATGGCATTATTGTTCATCACTATAATCTCTATTATAACCTCGCCCCATTTGAAAATTATTATTCAAGGAACCGTAGGCATAGGCAAGTCATTTCTTATCAACAAGGCTAGAATGGCACTTTGAACTCTTCTTCACCTCAAGAATCCTTACCACTATTGGTGTTTGCACTAAAAGGGATTACATCTTTCAATATAAATTCTTCCACTATGCATACTTCCCCTGTGGATACCTGTAAAAAATATGAAACATCTCGAGGGCCAACAATTTGCATATTTCCATGAAAGTTTAAAGAGTGTCTCCTACATTTTAATAGATGGTTTATGAGCTTCATTGGACCAAAATTGATGACGCACATAGAGGAATGCCTTCATCAAGCATTCCCCCACCATATGAATTCAATGTTTGGTGGTTGATCCATCATTCTCATTAGGGACCTTGGCAAACTTCTGCCTATGATGGATATACCTCTCTATGCAAGAAAATCTTACTACACCTTTCTTTGGCATTCCTTTAACATGGTTGTCACCTTGGAAACAAAATTTAGGCAACAAGGTGGAAATCCTAGACAAATCACTTTCAGAAATATTCATCCAACATAAGGAATGGAGAACTTGAAATATATTATTGGAATATTCTAATGTCCCGCATAGGGGCATCATTGATAGATGCAAAGACATAAATCTTTTGACACTTGTACCCATTTGTATGTAATAAATGACATGGTCCTTTATCACAATATGTACATGTTATAGTATCTTGGTGTGCACGTAGCTTATTGCCTTGCCGTCAAAAAACAAAACAAGGAATTTCACTTGAAGTGGATGAAGAGAAACTCAAAGCCAAGATACTCTTGTATACATGCCACAAGTTATGTTAACCTCAAATCTATGGGTTTATATAGGACTTGTAAATGGTGTGCTTGGCCAATTTGTTAATATTTTGTATAGCATGGGTACAAATCCACCTAACCTCCCAAAGATTGGTTATTGTCAAGTTTCAACACTACCCGGATCCACCTTGATACCATGCATGCCCACAATGTGTACCAATAGTTCCTCATTACTCGCAGTTCTTATTGCCAAATACCATTGAAAATGGCATGGGAAATAACCATGAAAAAATTCCAAGGCCTTACCTTAGTAAAATCAACATTTGATATTGGTGGCACAAAAACAACAATGTTTGACCTTCACTATAATTTCCGAGTTCAGTGCCTTGGAAGATCTCGCACAAATCTCCGGATTTTTCATTTGAGTGATACACAAAAATAGAAGCTAGTGCATATGTCCGTAAAATAAAACAAGAAGAAGAATTCCTTTGCTCCTTATATGCCACATCCTTTTACATTCCCGTAGTACATGTCCCTTCTCCCTTTCCTAAAATGTTATGGTGTGTTCATACATTCTACTCTTCCTCTTCTCAACTTGCTTACATGAAACCTTCACTTGTTGTAAAGTTTTTCTACTAGGGATAAATTTCATTTGATTCTATTTTATACATAGTGTTCATTGTATGTTTCTAATCCAAACATTATCTCTTGTTGTTTTTTATTGTAGATGAAATAGAAATAAATAAATAAATAAGGGAAACTCAAAAACAAATAAATAATCTTCCCGTAATGGCAATAAACCCGTGATGCATCCAAAACAGTGTTCTTTCACCGCACTCATTGCATCCATACAAGAATATATATTTGTTGAACACCCTTCAGCTATTAAAGACTTCCTCTTATATGTGGAAGGAATGTGATGGAGCTTGACATCCCTATCGAAGCATACATTGTTAACATTATACATAAAAAGATGAGCCACAATTATCGAAGATGAGGATCCTAATAAAGCTGATATTGATGATGATCCTGGCCCTTCTGGTACAAATACTAGTAAACAAAATGTAGATGAACATGATGTTAGCTTGCCACCAAAAGATAACAACCCAAAGACATTAATAGGTTTTCTATAGTTCCTATACTCCTTTATCTTCGATTTTTTCAGTTCTTTTGAAAAAAAAAATAATGTGTTGTCGTTTGTTTTCAAATGTATACTAACTTCTCTTGTTTTCCTTTCTTTTGCAGGATTGTTTAGCAAAATTAAAAAATGCACCTATGTCCATAGCTTATCATTTTTTTCTATGTATAGTTTCAAACTGGGGCTTCCTTCTTGGTGCATAGTCTCGCTTATCCCACTAATATTTTTGCACAATGTTTCACCTATTAGCAACATTACAAACTTTTGTTAAATGTGATTTTCATAAAACAATTCGTGATACCTTAGACTTGATTAAAAAAATAGTAAATATTGTTGGTTGTTATGTGAATGTTTACATATGTTGTTTTTCAATTTGCATTATTTCTATTTTTTGTTGCATGTTTATTTTAATATAGAAAAGACACTTTCAAACTAAAACAATGATACACAATGGTCTATGTGTTAGAAAAAGACTTTAATTTTCCCCTCGGTTTATTTTTGGAAAAGCTTTGAAAATTAAAAAAAGTTGTTTTTCATGCTTATGGTTATTTTTAAATAGATGTTCCTAGTTTTAGGAAAAGATAATAAAGCAAATAAGTCAAAAGCTTTGTATTGCACAAAAGCATGTGCTTTTTATTGATGTTCTATTTTTAAGAGTTGAGTGTTTTATTGTTAGATGAAAGCCATCTATTTATTAGAGGCAATTGTAAGTGTTTTGATATAACACATTCAGAGAGATTGTATTGAGCCGAAGCTCTGACAAGGAAGAAGAAATATATGCACAGAAGTGCTGATTTGAGTTTGCAATAATTTGTTTTATTTGTAATTCTTTATTTTATTTATGTTAGTTGTTATTTTATGTGCCTAATTTCTACAAATTGGTATTAGAGCATGGATTTTTTCAGCAGGTTTCTAATTGACAACAAGTTATGGCTTCTATATCTGGTCTACAGACACCACAATTTACAGGAAATAATTATGAGTATTGGTCATTAACCATGAAGGAACTATTCAAATCTCGGATGTGTGGGAAATCATAGAGAATGGGTACACATAGATCCCGCAAACACAACAACATATACCGCACTCTCACAAGTAGAGAGAAATACACTTTGAAGAAATTAAGAAAGAAAGACGGAAAATATCTTTTCTTCATTCATCAAGCCATGCATGAAAGCATCCTACCCAGAGTGGCAACAACCAATAAAGCACAAATTGCATGGGAACTCTCCAAGTTGCGTATCAAGGTAAAGAGAAAGTAAAAACCACAAAGCTACAATTACTTTGAAGAGATTTTGAAAATATGTCAATGAAAGATTCAAATTCTATAGAATCATTATTTACTTTTGTAGTTGGTTTATTCAATCAAATCAAATCCCATGGTGAAACTATTGAAGATAAATGATTATTAAAAAGTTGCTTAGAAGTTTTCTTGCAAAATTTGATCCTTTAGTAGTTGTTATTGAAGAAACTAAGGATCTAAGTCAGTTTTCAATTGATGAGTTGCATGCATCACTAATAAATCATGAACATAGGTTGAATAGATCACATGTAGTTGTAGATCAAGATTTTTCATCACATGTATTAGGAAATCGTGGAAGAGGAAGAGGAAATTTCAGCCCTAGAGCAGGTAGGAAGAATTTCATCTAAAGGACGTAACAGCGGTCCATCAAACTCAAGTGGAAGAGGACATAGTCAAGAGCACAATCATAATCATTTTTCAAGTCAGAGACATGATAAGCCATGTGCAATGTCACTATTACAAGAGATATGGGCACTATGCTTATGAACGCATGAAAAAAAGCATGATCAGAATAGGAAGAATCAAAATTCGGTTAGGAGCTCTACTCCAAGATCCATGTTTATTGCATGCATAAATATTACCAAAGCATTTCTTTATCATCTATTGAGTGTAATCTATCACAAGAGAGTCCTAGTGATGTGTGGTATTTGGATTTTGGTTGTAGTAATCACATGTCAAGTAACTTAGATTTATTTTCTAATTTGGATGAGTCAATAAAGACAGAGGTTACCCTTGGGAATAATAATACAATGTGACTGACTATAAAAGGTAAAAGGAATAATAAACATTCTAACTAAAAAGGGGGAGCAGAAAGATTATGTAGGATGTTTATTATGTTGTAGGTTTGAAGCATAATCTTATGAGCATTGGTCAATTGGTACAAAAGGGATACATATTTTACATTGAAGACAATGAATGTGTGATCATGGATAAAGCTCCAAGTACCTGGGTTATTACTAAAGTGAAGATGACAAGCAAAAAATGTTTCCTTTGAAGATTATACCAACCACATCCGAAGTTCATACTATAGATCAGTCTAAAGCTAAGGAGATTGAATCAACTTTTCAGTCAGTTGAAAAATATGAATCGTGGTTATGGCATCTCAAGTTTGGTCATTTAAATTTTAGTGGTTTGAATTTATTACACATGAAAAATATGGTGAAAGGTTTTCCTTTGATTCAAAAACTAGATAGATTTTGTGAAGGTTGTATTTTGGGAAGCAACACATGAGAGTCCTTCCCTAGTTGGAAAAATAAAAATAACAAGTGCACCACTTGAAATTGTTCACTCATATTTATGTGGACCGATGCAAACAAATTCTATTAGAGGTTTCTCATATTTTATGACATTCATTGATGACTATACAAGGAAGACATGGGTGTAATTTTTGAGACATAAATCATATGCTTTTGATATATTTCAGTAGTTCAAGGCTTTAGTGGAAAAGCAAAGTGGGTACTACATCAAAGTTCTAAGGACAGACAAGAGGAGGTGAGTATATTTCCAATGCTTTTCTAAATTTTTGCAAATATCATGGTATACACAAGCAGTTTACTTCCAGGTATACACACGTAGTAGTAAAATGGTGTGGTAGAGAGAAAGAATATAACCATCATGGAGATGGCGAGAAGTATGATGAAGGAAAAGCATCTTTCAAATGAGTATAGGGTAAATAACTAAGACTACTATTTTTTTACATCATAAACAAGTGTCCAACGGAAATTGTTTGAAAAATGGTTCCTCAATAAGCATAGACTAAGAGGAAACACAATGTTTCTCATTTTAGAATCTTCAGTTGTGTGGCATACGCACATGTTCCTGATGAGCTAAGGAAGAAGTTAGACAACAAAGGAGAAAAGTGTATATTTTTTGGATATTCAGATAATACAAAAGCTTGCAAATTGTTTAATCCAGACATTCGGGAGTTTGGCCATAATCGGTAGAGATGTAGAGTTTTTATAAAATGAGGCATGGGATGGAATTATTAATAAAATAGTCAAAGTGTAGCACAAGCTATTCCTCATGATGATATGGCAAATGAAAGCATAGAGCAAGTAAGGTATTGTATCTTCTTCAAATCTTGGACATGCACCACAAGTTGTAACACAAGATACACTTCCATATACATCTAGGAGGTCTCCAAGATTTCAGTCATCTTCAACCATGCAAAAACACCACAAAGAACACCAAAAGTAACTCTTGTAATACAAAATAGTCCATCATTAGATAGCCCTTTACAACGGAAAACAAGGAATCTTTGTGAGATTTATAATGTTGATAAAACTAATGATTTTTCAGTTTTTACATTATTTTCTCAAGTGCAGATCTAGTATAATTTGAAGAGGCTATAAACAATGAAGTTTGGGTTCAAGCCATGGATGATGAGATAGATGCCATAAAGAAGAATCAGACATGGAATTGGTAGATCTTCCAAAAGGAAAGGACATGATAGGAGTGAAGTGGGTCTATAAGACCAAATATTGTTGATGGTAAAGTACATAAACATAAAGAAAGGTTGGTTTACATAGAGGACTTTTTCATATAAATATGGAGTAAATTACAATGAGACATTTGAACTGTAGGACGTTTGGACACAAAAGAATGGTTTTAGCAATTGCAGCTCAAAACAAATGACCTATTTATCATATGGATGTAAAATCAGCATTTTGAATGGATTTCTTGAAGAAGAATTTTATGTGAATAAGCTTAGAAGGTTATGAGATTGAAGGTCATGAAGGAAAGGTATATAGGTTGAAAAAAGTGTTCTATGGTCTCAAGCAAACACCTAGATCTTAGTACAACAGGATTGATTCTTATTTGATATAGAATGGTTTTAGTAGGAGTAGCAGTGAGCCTACCTTATACATCAAGATCAATGAGAAAGGTAAAATTTTGATTGTTTGTTTATATGTGGATGATTTAATCATCACTAGAAATCTATCTACAAATTCATTCAAATCAGCTATGAAGAAAGAATTTGAGATGACAGATCTAGGCCTCATGCACTATTTTTTGGGCATATGAAGTTAAAAATCAAAAGCTGGAGTTTTTTATTTAACAAAAAAGGTATGTTAATGATGTTTTGAAGAGATTTAACATGTTGAATTTCAATCCAACGCCAACACCTGTTGCATTATGAAAGACTTTTTTCAAGTTGAGAAAATATGACAGTGGATCATTTGTAGATCCAACATTATTCAAAAGGCTAGTTGGAAGTCTTGTGTATTTGATGACCAAGCTCAGGAGGATATTATGTATGGTGTGAGCCTCATCTCAAGGTTCATAGAATATCCAAAATATTCACATTGGCAAGATGGAAAAAGGATTTTGAGGTATGTATGTGGAACTAAGAATCATGGAATTTGTATTCAACATCAGATGAGTTAAAACTCAAAGGTTACACAAACAATGATAGTTTCGAAATATTGATGATAGAAAGAGCACATCTGGATTTTATTTTCACTTTGGAACAAGTGTAGTTTCATGGGCATTAAAGAAGCAACCCATAGTCACACTATCTTCAATAGAAGTAGAGTATGTAGCAGCAACATGAGCAACATGTCATGTTGTTTGGATGAGAAGAGTGTTGAAATATTTGAGGTAGAATCAAGAGGATGCTACACATATTTTTTGTGACAACAATTCAGTAATAGCATTATCCAAAAATCATGTTTTCAAAAGATGATCAAGCAAATAGACACGAGCTATCACTTCATCAAGGATTTACTTATAATGAAATTACTTGTATAATTCAAATTATGAGTAGCAATAGAACACCAAATAACACAATATTTTAGAATAATGATCTCAATATGCAATTAGAATAGCTTCGCCACTTCGAGGGGGAAACCTCCAAACCATATAATAAGACTCAAATGTTCCAATGATAATGAACTACTACCTACATTCCCCTATATATATTATTCATATGTTATGGCCATCACCAAGGCCGACCTATTAAGCATGAGAAAGTATAAATGATATAATAAAATGATATGGTAAGCCATAAGTCATCTACTCATATCCAATACAAGCAATAGGTTAATGGCGTAGCATGCCCTTCCTTTTAAACCAATGTTGTACTCAACATTGAATAATCCTAGATGTTTCTAGAAAACCTTCATCCTCCCAGGTGGCATCTTCTATGCTCAAATTCTTCCACTTGATCAGATATTCCTTAATGTCTCTAGTTCTCAGCCTCTTAGTACGTGTTTGCAGAATCTTCTCTGGCTCCAAAATGATTCTTCCTTCCTCGTCAAGTTCTGGTAACTTTTTCTCGGGATTCAAACTTCGTCCCAATAACCTTCTTCGGCATGAAATATGGAATCTACTTGGGTGTATGTGTGAAGAGGGAGGCAACTCTAGTTTATAAGCAAGACTTTCAAATTTCTATAGAACTGATAAGGGCCATAATATTTAGGAGAAAGTTTGTTGTCCTTTTTTTTTGCTTTAGGGACATCTCTGTTTGTAAGGTTGGAGACGTACAAAAATCCAAATACCAATTTCAAAATGTCTTTCACTACGGTGTTGATCTACTTGTTGTTTCATCATGTTTTTGCTAATGTTAAATTCTCCTTCAAACTAGCCAAAACATATTGTTGATGTTGAATATTTTCCTCAACATCTCTCGAACTTAGTTTGCACCCTCAAGGAGGAAGTGATAGAAGGTGTATGGTAACCATATAATGCTAAAAATGGGGTCATTTGAGAAGAGGTATGAAAATATGTGTTATACCACCATTCTACAAGTGGTAGCCATTTAATCCACCTTTCCTGCTTATCTGATACAAAACAACGTAGATACCCCTCTAAGCATTTGTTGACCACTTCTATTTTCCCATCAGTTTGAGGATGATAAGATGAACTATGAGCTAGCTGAGCACCCAAACATGAAAATAATTTTGTCCAAAAATTACTTGTGAAAATAGGATCACGATCACTTACAATTATCTTTGGGGTTCCATGTAGCCTTTGAATCTGAATCTCAAAAAATAGTTGCAACTATACTAGCTGCAAATGGATGTGATAGGGCACAAAAATGGGCATATTTTGTGAGCCTATCTACAATCACCAAAATAACATTCTTACCCTCTGAACAAGGCAATCCGGTGATGAAATCCATGGAGACCTCCTCCCATCTCTGGCTAGGAATTGGTAAGGGTTGCAATAGACCTGATGTCTTAATTGTTTCCCCTTTGTTTTGTTGGCACACTAAACACTCTAATATAATTTTTTTGCATCCCCTTGAGTCCTTCCCAAAATAATTCTCTTTTTATTCTATGACATGTCTTCAAAAACCTAGAGTGTCCTCCAACAGTGAGGCATGTAGCTCTACAAGAATCTTATGCTTCAACTCAGAATCTTTACTCAAGTATAACATGTCCTTATACCATAGGGAATTACCTTTCCACTCAAAATTGTTAGATGTCATAGATCCTTGCTTGATATTCTGTATTAGAGATTGTGTATCCTTGTCTTGATCCCATTCCAATCTTTCTTCATCTACACAATCGACCGTCAACATGGACATTCCACATAGTAAGGCATTTGTCGATGTATCCCTTCTGGACAACGCATCGGCTACTATATTTTCTTTACCCTTTTTTTATATGATTTCAAAATCATAACCCAAAATTTTTGTTACCCACTTTTTTGTTCCTTAGATGATAACATTTGATCCAAAATCATGATATTTTTAGAATATCCCGATTAGTTTTTACCTTGAAGTGTTTACCCTCATGAGATAAGGCCTCCATTTGAATTGGTGACTCTCACATGAGGCCTTATCTCATCCTAATGGTCATCCTATTTAGTTCTAATGTAGGAAGGAAGATCAATAACATTATGACGCTCTATCCAATGGAAGGCATCCTTCTTTAGCAATGCAGTGAGTGGGTTTTCTATTTTACCATATCCCCACACAAATCTTCTATAGTACCATGTTAGTCCTAGGAACCCACGAAGATTTTTGAGAGTTTTGGGCCTTGGCCATTCCACCATAGCTTTGATCTTTTGAGGATCAACTTTGACGCCTTCATGGGATATAATGTGACCCAAGTACTCTACCTCTTGTACACCAAAAGAAAATTTGGATGGATTTTCATAGAGAGTATGTTTCTCCAAAACTTCTAACACTTTATTTACATGTTATAAGTGTTCTTCCCATGTCTTACTGTAAATCAATATGTCATCAAAGAAAACTAATACAAATTTCCTTTAAAATGGCCTAAAAATAGTGTTCATCAAGCTTTGAAAGGTTGAGGGCACATTTGTAAGACCAAAAGGCATTACCAAAAACTCATAATGGCCCTCATGAGTCCTGAAAGTTGTTTTATGAACATCTTCATCTTTTATTCTAATTTGATGTTACCCCGAACGAAGATCTAATTTTGTGAAATAAATAACACCATGAAATTCATCAAGTAAATCATCAATTACTGGAATAGGAAAATTATCTTTGATGGTGTACTTGTTGAGTTCTCGGTAATTTGGACACATCCTCCATGTTTCATCCTTCTTACGTACCATGACCACTAGTGAAGAATATGCACTCTGGCTATGCCTGATGATACCTGCCTTCAACATTTCCTCAACCATTTTCTCAATCTCACTTTTCTAGGAATATGGGTATATGTATGGTCTGATGTTAGGTGTTTGGATCCCTAGAATAAACTAAATTATATGATCGTGATCCCTAACTGGTGGTAATCCCTTTGGAATTGCATCAAAAATAGATGAGTGAGCATCAACAACTTATAAATAAATATCGGGTGGCATTGAAGACTATGTATTTTGTACTTCTATGGAAAATAAATTTGGTATAAATCCATCTACTCCTTTTCTGAGAACCTTCTACATCTGATGAGAGCTAATAATCTATGGAGACTTAGCTACCATCCCATTCAATTGTATTATCCTTCCATCTGAATGAAATCACATGAACAATTCTTGGAAATTCATCTCTATAATACCTAAGGTTGTGAGCCATTGGACACCCAAAACAATATTTTCCCCTCCCATAGAAATAGCAAACATAGGTGAGTCTAACATGTAGTCTCCCATAGAAATCTTGATACTATGGAACTTTCTTGTGCACTTGACTGTCCCACCATCTCGCAATCATAACTTGCATTTCTAGAGCTGGGTAAATAAAACAATTGAGGCGGGCAACTAACTTACTATTTATGAAGTTATGAGTACTCCCTGAGTCAATCAACATTGTCACCTTCTATTTTTTGAGATAGCCAATAACCTTGAGTGTTTGAGGAGTACTAATACCTGACAATGCATGGCAAGAAATTGTAGGTTGGTGATCCTCTACTTCATCTTCTACTAGTTCCTTAGATCTCCTATAATTTTAGCTTCCTCGTCATCCTCATTACCTCTGTCAATCTAAAATAAATTCTTCTCAAAACATTTGTGTCCCGGTCCATATTTGCTATCACAGTTAAAACATAATCCTTTTGCTCTCTTTTCTTCCATTTGTTGAGGAGTCAATCTAATTAGCCTAGCAAATGATGGGGAAGAGATATTAGAGTCTTTGGTGTTAATGAAAGGTGGCCTCCTACTACAAAGAACTTTTTCCCCTGGTTGAAGTCCCATGATAATAGAATCAGAAAGCTTGAGTGGATTAAACATACGTACCTCATGCTCGATGTGGTCCTTAAGACCCCTAAGAAACAACTCATTCATATTCTCTTCTGGAATATTCTCCACCCTTAAGGATATGTTCTGGAATTGATGCACATAATCTTTGACTGATCCTATTTTCCGTAACTTTGATAATTGACTAAATTAGTTCTCTAAAACACTAGAACTATAGTGTAATTGCAACTCCTCGGTAAAAATTGTCCAAGTGACACCGAGACCATTCTTCTACCTCTGAGCACATAACCATTAATACCAAACAAATTGGTCTGGTTCAAGATACAGGGATGCCAATGTCACCTTTTTTCCTAATGGTGTTTGATGTAACTCAAAGAAGTTCTCTATTTGATTTATCCAATTCAGGGGATCCTTACCATCAAATTTGTGCATATCCACTTTCAACATCATGTTCCATGGTTGTGAATAAGTTGGATTCTGATTAGGCTAGAAAAGTGATCCAACATGGTTATTTTGTCCATGATTTTGAACTAAAGATCCTCCTTGGTTGATATGGGGCTGATTTGGGCCATACTGTTTACCCTTTACATGTTGTATGATATCATCCAATCGCTGATTGATTTGGTCTATGTATCCTTTAGAGGCCATCTCAAATTGTACATTTCAGCTCATACTCAAGTTGGCTCACCTTATGATCAACTGAGGTAAACCCTAGTGCTGAGGAATATGTATTTACCCCTTCTGACTCCATCTCTTCAATCACTACCCCATATTTATCTGGGTTTTACCCGGAGTAACCAGATTCTTTTTTTCTCTTGTGGAAGGCCCCGCCATGATGTCAAACCTTAGGGTTTAGGGTTTTGATACAAATTCAGCCAAACAGAAAAAACATAGAGAATATACTAATACTATTTTTTTGAGAGCTTTCTAAAAATGTAAAGAACTTGAAAACATTCCACAATTTTCACCCTAGGGAGTGTATTTATGAAAAACCCTAAATTTGTAACAACTTTTGCAACATAAATAAAAAAAGTATAAAATTTTTAGGGAACCTTACTTGAAATGTTTCACAACTATAATAAAAATATCTCTCACCAATTCTCTCTGGTTCATAATATATTGTGGAAACAAAACAATTAGGGTTTTTGCCCTAATTTTGGCCCAAATCGCAGCTTTGATACCACTTGTAATGAAATTACTTGTATAATTCAAATTATGATCAGCAATAGAACACCAAATAACACAATATTTCATACTAATGATCTCAATATACAATTAGAATAGCTTCGCCACTTCGAGGGGGCAACCTCCAAACCATATAATAAGACTCAAATGCTCCAATGATAATGAACTACTACCAACAATCCCCTATATATACTATTCATATGTTATGGCCATCACCAAGGCCGGCCTATTAAGCATGAGAAATTATAAATGATATAATAAAATGATATGGTAAGCCACAAGTTGGCTACTCATATCCTAATACAAGCAATAGGTTAAGGGCGTAGCACTTTAGCAGAAGTAGAGTATGTAGCAGCAACATGAGCAACATGTCGGTTGTTGTTTGGATGAGAAGAGTGTTGGAATATTTGAGGCAGAATCAAGAGGATGCTACACATATTTTTTTGTGGCAACAATTCAGTAATAGCATTATCCAAAAATCATGTTTTTCATAAGATGATCAAGCAGATAGACACGAGGTATCACTTCATCAAGGAGTTGGTTAACAACAAGGAAATTTTTCTTGAATTTTGCAGATCCAAAGATCAATTGTCGATATTTTTATGAAAGCTTTGGGAAATGAAGTTTTTGAGTATTTGAGAAGTTTTTGGGAGTTTTTTATTAGGAATATGATAGATCCGGAAGTGCACACTCAACTCTAGAATAATAAAAGTTTGAAGGTCAAAATTAAGGGGGAGTGTTAGAAAAAAACTTTAATTTTTCCCCCGGTTTATTGTTTGGAAAAGATTTTAAAACAAAAAAGCAAGTTTTTTTCATGCATATGGTTATTTTTAAATAGATGTTCCTAGTTTTAGGAAAAGCTAATAAAGCAAATAAGTCAAAAGATTTGTATTGCACAAAAGCATGTGCTTTTTAATTGATGTTCTATTTTTAAGAGTTGAGTGTTTTATTGTTAGATGAAATCCATCTATTTATTAGAGGAAATTGTAAGTGTTTTGATATAACACATTAAGAGAGATTGTATTGAGCCAAATATCTAACAAGGCGTAAGAAATATATGCATAGAAGTTTGGATATGAGTTTGCAATAATCGCTTTATTTGTAATTCTTTATTTTATTTTTGTTAGTTGTTATTTTATGTGCCTAATTTATACAATATGGACATTTGAATTAGATGGCATTTACAATCATTTTTTGTTTCTTCGTCTAATAGGAAATTGTATACTAATTTTTCTTTCTATTTCAACTTAAATTCAAACATGACTAGCATTTTCCGTAAGAATACAAGTATCCTCTTCACATGCATCCTCAAACATTTCACATTTTCAAATTTGATAATCCCATCTTAAAGCATTTGCACCCTTGCATTTTTGTAGTGCAAAGTGAGAGCGTCAACCAAGGTATGTTACTCAAGAAATTAACCATATGACAAAATAACAACTCATCTACTTCAATCTTGCATCCCGATAATTTACATGTTTATACTAATAACCTTTTTGTTCTGTGGTGGAGACGACTGCTTGTCTCTCAAATGACATAAAAGTGAGTATATGGCTATCAAACAATGGTGCTCAATGTAGTGACAATTTGACGACAAGACGATTCACATGCTCGACACATAAATTATTTGTGATCCAGCTTCTCAAATTAGAAGCATAGAAAGGTGCATCAATTGCAAAAGTAGATAATAAATTATTTATTGTTTCCTTCTACTAAATTCAAACAAACTTGAAAAAATAATTTTCTCCATAAGCAATTTCACTAGGGAATTCATTTCAAATCTACCACAAAAAAATATTGCAAATTGTACCACATTGGTTTGGACTTATTTGTCATAACCATCAACTCAAACTTCATACTTAAAAAAAACAATTTTTTAAGATATATCTAGATCTAATTTACCTTTTATAAAATATATTTAATGTTTAATTTGTTGCAAATAATAGGCCAACTTTACCTATATTTTTCTTGCACGTATTGGTTGGAGATGAGATCAGTAGTTGTGTTTTAATTGTATTATATTTATTGTTGCCAAACTTTAATCAAATGCAAACTATGGTGCCACCCTCCTCCAAATATAGATATATTTTACTCTTCTTTACCTATGGTTGTTGTGGATCTCGAATCTCTATTTTACCATTTTTGTTTATAGAAAAATGTTGGAGCAACTTTCCCATCCTGAAAAAACAAAGAACTTGGAATTTATTTGTTCATTGATTGGTTGTTTACCGCAATGGTTTTTTTTTGCTATTGTGTTCTCATGGCTTCTATTAATCCATCTATTGGAGAAAAAAAGTGAATAACATTCACAAACAAATGGACTATTTCAATTTCGAGCCGCATTCTTTGCAAGGCGAATGGTATGGCTATGTATGAGAAAAATCTTAATTGTACCCTATTCAAGAGGTTATTTTGATAGAGTTCATTTTCTCGTAATTCTTTGTTGCATCCAATACTTTTATTGATTTTTCCTTTTTTATTTCCATATCCTCGGATCTATTTCATGAAAAAAGTGGCAAACTTTTGTAAGCGCCTACATTTGCATGTTGGATTATTATTTTCCATCGCAATATTCAAAATCATTTATTGGTAAATTCAAATCTTTCTTGTGGAAGAACCGGTGGAGAAGTCTATAGTACAATAGCATTATGACACTATCAACTATTTCATTGGTGACATATTTGGATCTATGTTTTCCAATATTGTCGCAAAAGGTACGTGGCGCTTTTAGGAAGCTACAATGTTGTGCATGAGTTATTCTTTGCATGCTTTATCTTGACTACTCCCGGATACGAAGCATTGTGTCTTGCCTTCATTTTATTTGTTTTCTAAACCTCTATTTTTTCATTAAATCGACTAAAAATTACATATTTCATACTTCAAGTTCTTTCCATGTTCATATGGATTGACAAGATATTTTTGTTTGTTTCGAGCTTGCATTTTCTTCGGCCTTGTTGGTGTGTGTCACATGCCAATATTTTGTTGTTAGTTTGTACCCCGTCACTCTTGCATCATGTTTTATTTAAAGAAATTATTTAGTAGTGCTCTCAAATTTCGTGTCAAGACACTATTGCTTTGAGTTTTTATTAATGTCATGCATGTTCCATCGCATGCCTTTTAAAATTTCATTACATAAATGATATTGTTCTCATCTCTTCTACTCTTTATTTTTTCTTCTAGCCATTATTGTTGTAGTGTATGGAGTTACGATCAATGGGTACTCTGTTGGTAACATTATCCTGGAAAATAAATTAAACTCTTCATAGATTTAATGTATACATACACATTGTGCAATAAATATAATAAATATTTAGTTAATGATTACACCACAAGCCTTTAATTTTATTTTTTGCATTCCATGTTTAAGGAAGTGTACTGCTATGTAAAAGGAATGATAACTAGATCGTACTAAGCCAAGAACTCGGATGTTAATTCAACACCACGATCAATAAAATGAAAGCAATTCGCCATAATAACTTTACACAAACATTTGCAAACAAATGAGAAGCAATATCATATATTATTATTGAACTCAATGAAATACAATGAGAATGGGCCTTGCTTATATAGGTAAGGAATAACAATCTAAGAACTAGTCAAGGTCATAGATCAAGCCCTAAATCAAGGAAAGAACTAGTCATCAAAGAACTAGTCAAGACCATAGATTTAGGAAAGAACTAGTCATCAAATATCTAGTCAATACCATAGATCAAGGAAAGAACTAGTCATCAAAGATCTAGTCAATACCATAGATCAAGGAAATAACTATACCTAACAACTAGATAATATCTTCCTAATATCTAAATAAGATAAAATAAATATCCACACACATAAGTGGGTGAGGATAAATACAATAAAGGTAAATAAAGTACCTAGGTGAACATGAGCTAAGGTAAATACCTACTCTAACACCCCCTCAAGTGAAGCTAGGGGCCCAAAATAAAATTGGCATAACCACAATGAGTCCCAAAAATTAGTCTTGATGAGGTACTCATGTACAATAACTGGGAAAAAGGGATGCCACAAGGTACCCAAAACCAATAACAACAAAATAGAGAGAAAAAACCCATTGCAAGGCATCCCAAGAAGATCGGCTCAAAACTCGTACAATGTTGAAGAATTTTGGTGTGCATTGTGGTCTGAATCCACTACATGATCACAAAAATAAAAACAACTAACACCGAGCTTCACCATAATAGCCCTATATAAGGAGACTATCAATGTAGTAATGTCTGAAAGAGGGATTCGTGAGAACCGATGTCGAAAATAATGCACCACAATGAAGTTGCACTCTGATGGTAATGTCAAGCTCTAACGTAATAAGCAAGATTCAAACAATGGAAAGAATATGCAAATAAGAAAATAGGTCTGCTCATGCTCATAGATCAAAAAAGGAAGTACAAATAGGGGTGTTGTGTAACCCCCATGCCTAAACAAGGAAAGAAAATCAATGATGCCACTGACGCATATGACATGACTGATGCATATGACGCCACTAAAGGAGGAGTTACAATTCCAAATAAGGAATGTAACTCCTATGACGCACTGACGTAAATGATAATGATAGATTCTATGATAGAATCTGACACTTGTCATTTGACTTCCTAAGACCTATGACTCTCGTAAGGTGAGATGACTCACCAGGTGATGTGGATGATGAATAGGCATGTCACACACACCAACACCCCCTTCATCGAAGCCGAGGAAGAGGTCAAGGTAAGCCAAAACGAAAAAGAAGACTCCCCTAGACAACTAAGAAAGATGTGTCAATGGGGCCCGACAACTAAAGGCCTGATAAGGTGCCCATATACAAACAAAATCTTTCTAGAAGGAAAAAGAGGAGGAGAAGAGGGAGACAAGAGGGATGCAAAAGATACCATGGACAGATCTGAACTCTACAACTCTAAGAAGTCTCCCAGAAGATTGTCGATCACGAGATCCTCTACCTCTGGACTGAAGTAGAGAAACCCGCACCGAACTATGTGCCTACCCTTAGGAAGGACAAAAATGACATGCTAGAAGTTTTCCCACTCCATGAAGGAAACCAAGGCAGAAGCATGACGAAGAACTCGAGTCCGGTTTACAAAAGTGTGACATAGGTCTAGCAAGTGAGTGTAAAAGAATCAAGGTAATGTCACGAGTGCAAATCGCCGAGTGTGAAGGGTGAACACCTGTAGAAAGGATGTCCAACTGATGTGAAGGCAACAAAACATCCCCCACAATAGAAAATGGATCCACAAGTAAGGGTGGATCAATGAAGGTATCCGAGAAAAGTGGAAGTGGTAAGAGTCCCATAAGGGGCACTCCCAACAACGGAGATGATGAACTCCTCTGAAATACATGTAGATGGATGAGGAACCTATAGTACATCACAAGTGTACTCTACGAAAAGACAACTAAGGTCAAGCAGATACTCATCCCAATGAGGGGGCTCAACAAACAGAAGAGTGATGTCAGATAGGTATGAGTCATCCAATGAAGGTGGAGGAGTGAAAGGGTCCTAAAACACTGAAGGTGGAAAAGAGGCGGGTGTGATGACTATATGAGACTATATAGGAGACTTCTCAATATCTAATGAGATGTGGGATGTGTCAACACTCTCTAGAATAGTGAGAGAAGGATGAGAAGAGTCCTCTGTAGTACTCTCGATATCGAAGTAGAACCAAATGAGTCATCGTGTAGAACCAAGCGAGTGGAACTTTCATCACACGAAGAAATATATGTGGGTGGCCCTTCGTAAGAAAAAGTATCGGTAAACTCACTTTCCTCCATGGATGCAAGATCACCATAAGATCCATAACTAGATGAAGGAGGATCATGGTCTCCATGAAAATTTCAAATGAAAGTCCAAGCTTGGTGTGCAGACTCTGAATTCTTTTCGACGTTAAAGGTCCTCTCAGTATAGTGAGACAAAGAAGCCCATATGTCATGTCAATCTCATTCAACCAATTTTGGTGATGAATGCGGTATATAGGTTCAAGTGCCATCCTAAGAATATGTGGTAACAAGTTGTACATAATGCAATGATTGAGTATTCCATTCTTCCATTGTAGGTAGTTTCCTGGTCCTAGTTGAACAAACGGAGCGATGAAATTCAATGTCCATGACGAGAGGAGCCTCCAAGGAATACAAGTTTAACCCCCTTTTTTGGGCACTTTATAGTTTAGTGCGATGATTATAATAAGATGCAAATGTGCATCGGGAACTGATTTGTCACTCACCTTGCAATCAGCATAATAATACGCAAGAGTGGAGACAACAATCAAGGTTCGTTGGGCACAATAGTTCAACACCGTAAGCAAGCACAAGAACGAGTGAAAAAAAGAAGGGGAAGAGAAGGCCTTGTGAGAAATAGCATCTCACGTCGCATGAAAGAATCCCTTTGCTGTAAGACTGTGGCGGACGCGCTCACAAGTCCACAAGCAATAAAAGGGATAGAACAAAGCTCAAGATGATTCAAATGAGCTAAATTAAGCAATACAAAGACACCCCCTAGAATGCAGCACTTTATAAAATAGTTCATTTACAAAACTGATAATCCCATCATCTAGAGTGTGAAAAAACATGCAACTTTGACTAAAGAAGTGCTCAAAACTGAGCAACGAGTCAAAAGTTATAGCAAAAAACAATTCCCACAATTGATGGAAAAATGCTAATAAGCCTGCAAATGGATTAAAAATGTTCCCTAAATGCATGCAAAGGGTGTCGTATGTATGCTCGTTGGAAACAACATCAAATTTTAGATAGGGTTTGTTTTAATTGCGAGGGGGGATTAGCCTCCTGCCACCCCGGACCTCACCCTCCGTCTTCGACACTCAAAGGAAGGATAAATAAAACAAGTAAAAACCAAAAATAAAGGTTTACAATGCCAATTAAAAGTTTTACACCTTAAAATATTAAAGGTGAGATTGATTTTACCTTCAAATAATTCTAAAAGGAAATGTTGACCGAGCTGAGTTATACGTTGAAGTTGAATAGGTTGAAAACAATCTCTCCACAATAAGAGCCACATGTGTAAACTACCGAGTTGGTGGTAACCACAAAGCTGAGCCACCAAGCCACATGTCAATGAAAGGTGAGACCACTATGCAGAGGGATCTTGGGTCACATGGATTTCGAGGAAGGTGTCGGGAGATACGTCAGAGTCCGAAAAGCAACAGGTCGTTGAGGTAGCAAAGTTTGACTGAAGAATTTTGTGCCAAGCGAGACAGTGAATAGCTCGGAGAAATGGCAAAGAGGGCATGGGAGAACCAAGAAGGCAAGGGCATTGCCGACGACACAATGTAGCACCAACCAAATGCAGGGAGCACGAACTAGGCCATAACAACAGATCCACTTGGGAACGACTAGCCAAGAACAAGCTAAAACAAGAAAAAAAAGATTGTAAAACCAGCAAAAGATCAACCATGAACTGAATGACCACACACGCAGAACCAATCACCAAAACAAGAGGCCAAGCTAAATGGTGGAGTCAAATGTAATACAAAGACCTACAAAATAGTGATACAAGGTCCAAAAAACCCACGGTGGAAATGATAATTGAGCCTATGGTCATGGAAGATTTGTGCAGAGAAAGCAACATCAAGGAGTTCCAACAACCACGAACACAAAGCAAAGAACCAACTAGGTGAGAGTGCTCAAACAGCTAGGCATAGAGGACCCACCATGAATGGTTGAATCCTAATCAACCCAAATGTGAATAGTTGGTGAATTAACATGGGAATGAGGTGCCGACAGCCGGACGGACCAAGCCAATCATCTAGGTGCGGTGTGCATAAAGCGAACGAGATGGGATGCGAGAAGAGGGCTCAATTAGAGAAACCCGAAGAGAAAACCATGCGAGATCAAGGCAGGAGCCGGAAGAGTCAACCTAATGATTAAAAATCAAAACTACCCATGTAGATCTAAGGACCAGTTTTAAAAACCAACAGGGTTTCGTCCACCAAGCAAAAGGTCGATACAACTAACAACCAAGCCACCGAGACATTGCAAGGTCGAATGTAAAAAGCACGAGTCAGATGAAAGTTGCTAAGCTGAGTTGACACAAATGGAACACAAATTTAGAAAGGTCTTAGGCTCGTGGAATATAGAGAATCCCGAATAACAACCATCACAAAGCCAAAATCATGAAAACCAAACACCAACAAATGCAACATGAGCAAGAAGTCGTCATAGAACCCCGAGTAGTGAACAACCGCTAAGCCAAAGTACCCACGAGTCAAGAGATGCATGTAGATGGAGGGAAGAAGATCCATGAACCAAGCAAACAAGAATAACCCAAGCCAATGTAGAGAGGCTCGATTCACCAGGAGGAGGATGCATGCAAAAAAAAAAGGTGAGTAGGTAGAGTATAGCTTGAAGTGAAAAACAAGACAACTCAACTATGAAATCAGAACCTATGAACTGAAATGCACCCCGAAACACACAGAAATGCATGCAGATCCTGGAAAACTCGAACCATGAACCAATGAATAACCCCTCAAACTTGCAACTATTGAAACCTCAATACGAGGTGAGCAATACAATTCCAAAATAATAATCGAAAAAACTTGCACGAGGAAATAAGAAGAAACCAGAAGTAATAAACAACTTGATAAACGAAGAGTGCATGTTTTACCGAAACCTCGCTCTGATACCATGAAAGAGGGATTCGTGAGAATCGATATCAAAAAAATTCACCACAACGAAGTTTCACTCTGATGGTAACGTCAAGCTCCAACGCAATAAGCAAGATTTGAACAATGGAAAGAATATGCAAATAAGAAAACAGTCTACTCATGCTCATAGATCGAAAAAAGGAAGTACAAATAGGGGTGTTGTGTAACCCCCATGCCTAAACAAGGAAAGAAAATCATTGATGCCACTGACACATATGACGTGACTAATGCATATGACGCCACTAAAGGAGGAGTTATAATTCCAAATAAGGAATGTAACTCTTATGACACATTGATGCAAATGACAATGACATATTCTATGATAGAATCTGACACTTGTTATTTGACTTCCTAAGACCTATGAATCTCGCAAGGAGAGATGACTCACTAGGTGATGTGGATGATGAATACACATGTCACACACACCAACAATGTCAAAAGTGTAAAAACACCAAACATAATTTGATCAATCTGCAAATAGGTGTGCCACAATCCAAGAACAATAACCAAAGCAACAAGGAAAGGACAAAAAATCCAGAGTGTCATGATCCAAGAAAAGACAAGGTAACAACGAAAGGACATAACACTCAAATAAAAACATAATTTGATCAACTTCACGTAAATAGGTGTGCCACGATCCAAGAAAAGCTAAGGTAAAAAGGTAAGGACACAAAATCCAAAGAAGCGGGATCAGCACTACACCCTCCCATACTATTGAATAGGTGGAGTGACGCTACAAATCTATATGAGTTGTCAAAACAACTACTCAAACACTAAAAAAATTACACTGGACTTCACCAAAATAACTCCACCACAAGAGAGACTGTCAACATGTTAAAAGTGTCAAAAATACAGATACAAAATCTCTCAACAAACAAGAGATATACACTACATATGCTAAAGAAAAATGTTTAAAACAGGAGTATTATAATACGTAGGTATAGAAAATGGAGCAAGAAGCCGCATGGTGGAGAAGCCATGCCTATAGAGTCCTCTAAATGAATGCATATTTCACTACCATGAATTATCGGATATCCATCCCAAATCAACATGGATCAATGAAGAATATTCCTGCATATGACTTGGTGTAAAATGCACAATGGGTGCATGCAAAGGAACATTAGAATGTGTGTTAGGTTGATCATGTCTGACAGCTGAAATCTCAGGTTTCTCAAGCCTAAGTGAAGGTGCAAAACTCATGTGTTGCTCATGATCCTCAAAAAGATTTGAGTGAACAAAAATAGGAGCTATGTCAATGTGTGATCCCAATGAAGTACCTGCTCAAAACCAATGCCATGGCGAGAATTCCACTTAACATGTGGAATAGGAAAATAATACCCGTGAATATATGTCAATACCTCTGCCAGTGAAACCCATAGAATGGAGCATGTGAGAATTGAATGCAGTGGTATGCTTCTCAAAATATCCATGCATGTGAGCAAAAGTAGGATACACAACATGTGTAACTGCAATAGGCATAGACATAGAAGAACATGTAGTAACAAGCCTAATAGGCTTAGGAGCATTAGGAGAAAGAGAAGGCTCAAAAACTGGTAGATCAAGGTCAATGGGTACAAGATAAATAGCTACAAGTGGACTAGGAGCATGGATATGATTGTCCACAATATGATGGCGATGTTGCAGGCTAGCAAGTTTTTGTTGTAGGGAGTGTATTAGTGTATCCTTATCATGAATGAGTGCTTGTAGAAGATAATTTCACTTCTTGAGTGATCTATTTTCTTCCACAAATTTTACAATATCCTCCTAAAGTTCACACACTTCGAGAAAATCATATTATTCTCATAATCCATGATAGATACAAGAATGCAACTCCCAAAATTTTAGGATGTTGGACTCAACCGAAATTGTGTCCACAAGTGATTACAACACCCCTCCATATTTGACACTTTATAATGAGTGTGTGTTACAATATGGAACTTTAAAATTATAGTGTGATTCTCAAAATAAATATTTCCAATGGAAAGAGCACAAAAACAAGTACTTTTACAAAAATGACACTCAAAACCAAGTTGCCGATCAAAAGATACAAACTTTACAATTTTATGCTCTGCTATTTATTTTAGTTGCCACTAAAACAAAATAAAATGCTCTTGCCTTCACCACACAAATAAAATGAAAGGGGGCTAGAGTTAAGATCACAAGCTTAAGCCCTCATATGACCATACCATATGACTAGGGGCTAAGGATTTCAATGGGTGTTTATAAAACTTACTATTTTGGGATGTGTTGCTTTTGGTAAAACTTGTTATTACGAGACTATGTAGATAATGACCCGCACCGCCAAAAGTAATGACCGCATAATTTCTTGAATTGGTAAAATGTGCACAACAACTCTCGGGCCCCTACCAAAAAGGAAAGAAACACCCTTCCGAAAATAGATTGCTTCATGTCTCCCAAAAAAATTAGTCACAAACAAAAATACCCAGTCTAGGTCTTAAAAACCCGAACCGATTTTACGGGTTTTTCTCAGGCGATGCGACTCTCGATGTGAACCTATGCGTGTCTCTGCAACAACAAAAAAACTAAAAAAATTACTACCTGCGAATTGTTCAATTTTACAACGATCTTAGGGTTTTCCCCGCCTTTTGGATCCAATGGAAGGATTTGTTTTGCATAAAACACATACAAAAATAAAATACAAAAAAATCTTGAATATAATAATATACAAAAATTGTTTGCAAAATGAAACTTACAGAGGGATGTCAACAACAATCTCCTACTCTGATACCATAAAAGGAATGATAACCGAGATAATACCAAGCTAAGAACTCATATGTTAATCAAATACCACGATTAATAAGATGAAAGCAATTTGCCATAATAACTTTACATAAACCTTTGCAATAAATGATTAGTAATATCATCTATTATTATGGAACTAAATGAAATACAATGAGAATGGGCCTTGCTTATATAGGCAATGAATAAGAATCTAAGAGCTAGTCAAGGTCATAGATCAAGCCCTAAATTAAGGAAATAACTAGTCAAGACAATAGATTTAGGAAAGACCTAGTCATCAAAGCTATAGTCAATACCATAGATCAAGGAAAGAACTACTCATCAAAGATCTAGTAAATAACATAGATCAAGGAAAGAACTATACCTAAAAACTAGATAATATCTTCATAATATCTAAATAAGATAAAATAAATATCCACACACATAAGTGGGTGAGGATAAATACAACAAAGGTAAATAAAGTACCTAGATGAACATGAGCTAAGGTAAATACCTACTCTAACACTATGCTTAGGTGGATTGTTCTCCGACTTTGGAGTGGAGTGCAATAGTTTAAAGTAAGGATGGAAACTTGCCCACATTTCAACTATTTTTTGTTTTTCCATTTAATTTCTTTCTCGTTATATGGGTGTTTTGCCTATGCCTAACGAGACATTTGTTTCCCCAATGTGTATGTTCTTATAACTTCACCCCAAAAAGATCTTATGCACAAAATAGAAAAGGTTTCCTTCCATTCATTGTTTGTTTTTAACAGTTTGAGAAGGTGTGTAGTTCGTTTATACCATCATGCATCTCAAATTTCATTCCACATATTTTATCTAGTTTTCCAATGTCGTGTATTCATTTGAATTTTGTTGTCATACTCACAAGTTTCTTGTATATCTATATGTAGCCTCTCCCTCCATTTTTACTTGAAGTTATGATTTACAACCATTGAATACCAAGTTCTACAGATTCCATACACATCAATAATGACTCTTATGCTTTCAACTTATCAAAATAATTTCCACTAATAACATGCTTTTTAATTTCCTTTTATATCCCATTAACTCTACCTCGAGTCATAATTTATGTGGCTCCAATGATTTTTGTAAAATTCACATACATTTATTATCTACCATCAAAGACACATGCACTATTTATTTTGTGTTGTTGTTTTCCATACAAGTAAAACAATATTTCTCGAATACTTGTAGGGTCCCCTTAGAATCAAGTATTACTTCATCTTCCCATTTTGTAATAATATTCTACGGTTTATCCTTTTGCTATTTCTTCCGGTCTTTTGTTGTTTCTTTCCTTTGTCTTGTGCCCTATCGGCGTGTCCATTGCACCCTCTGGTGCAATTGCTAGTATAAAAATGTCAACATTCCTAACATATCTCTCTCGTTTCATGATCAATGATATAAATTGATGTTAAGTACAATTTTCACCCACTTTTTGTGAGATAAAATAGGGGATGACATGTCCTTTATAACTCACGCTTAGAGTCAAAGTTGTGGGGAAAAGACTTGTGAGGCACAATGCTTTTTTGTTTATTCATTAATTGTGAGATATTTAAATAGGCCCACACATATGAGATACAAGAAAAGTAATCTCAGTCCCTAAATCATAATACCATCTATAATATCCATAGATCATCATTACTTTCATTATATTGTGTTCTCTTTTTGTAGGTTATTGGATGGTTAGTAACATTTAAATTTGGGTTCCTTCTCTCTTAAATACATGATTGAATAAGTAAGGGAAAATTAAGGTGAAGAAGTTTTTGTTGACTTCAAAAAAGTGTTTAGCATAGTATCTATAAATAAATTTAGAAGTAGAATAGAGGAACTTAAAATTCTAGATAAATTTAGAGTGGTTGTTCATAGGCTCTATGACCAAGTGATGCCAACATTAGAACAAGGGAGGGAGTGTGAATTTTTGGGAGCGACATTGGTGTTAAATAAGGATTTCAAATTTTGCCCATTTTATTTGGGCTTTATGTTGATGAACTTGAGGAGTGGGTCAAAAATGGACAAAGGAGGCATTCACCTAGCAAACTATGTAGTAGAATTTCTCCTCTATGCAGAGAACCTCATCCTAATTGCTAAAACACCCCTCAATTTGATAGAGCACTTGAGGGCCCTTCATCACTTATGTCAAGAGGTCAGAATACAACTAAACATTAATAAAACCAAAGTCATGATCTTTTCTCTAGAAAGAAAACAAAATCAATTTATCTTTCTTTTTAGGACAAATTGTTGTAGGTGGTGGGTAAATACAAATGTTTTGGGTGGACATTCACAACAACCTCGGTTGGGAAATGTACAAGGAAAAATTAATTCAAGGAGGGTGAAAAGATTTGTATTCTTTACAAAATGGGTGCAAATATGTAAAATTATGGGATTGGAAAACAAAAAAAAACTTGTTTGGCTTGTGTCGTCCTATGTTTTTGTAAGGAAAAAAATCACTAGAAAATAGGATAACTATGCCACATTGTCAAAAAAATTTGAAAGTCATACCTTCCCAAGACACCCCCAAGTTAGTTCATCCATAGTACCAGCCCTATCTTATCATCAAAGTGACCCCTAAGTGATTTTCATGTATCCCCTAGGTGATTTAGGAAGAAAAAATCATTCAAGGAACTTCTAGAGCAAAGTGTTCAATAATGGAGTTTTGAGCCATTTTGGGAAGGGCTATCATCAACCTTCCTATGACTAGTGCATCATCCCTAGAGATAATATAAAGGCTAAAATAGATCATGGACGAGTAATAAAGAGTTAAAAAAAAAAATTGGGATTGATTTTGGAAGATTTTGGGAAGTTTTTGGTGTTTAGGAGCCAATGCACTAAAAGCGGGTTTTTGGGCTTAAAGGAGTTTACACCTAACAAAAGCTCTTGGTCCTCAACGAAGGATTCTAAGAGACCCGAGAATGAGTTAAGAGCTAAACAATATATTATTGGAAATAAATTTTAGTACCCTACATGGTGGAGAAAACAAATCATCTTTACGCACAATGTATTTTTTAGGTCAACTCATTCTTTCCGTGCACAATGGGCGATCCCAAGAAAAAAGGATATTTTTGGGGGTTTTTCAGTCCGAATCAAGTTTTGGGACCCTCACCATTATTCTTTAAATGTCTTTTTCATGAAAAATCATATAAATAATTTCCTAAAAAAACTCGTCCGGGGAGCTCAAGTTATGACCTTCACAAGTCAACTCTCAAGGTATGCTCTTCGATACTTAACCATTTTCACACCTAGACATGTGTCAAGCTGAGGTTAAGGTGAAATTTCATGTCCCTATTGCACCTTAACAAAGTTACATGAGGTGCAAAAATTTCTCCCTCCCCCATTTTTCCTTTTGGTCACTCATATGACCCGACGCTCACCTTTTAGCTCTTTTGACTGATTTGACACTCGCTTTCCCAACTACTCCCGCATGCATGCCACTTGTCATTGTGAGGCTAGGGAGAATTTTTAAAAACCTTTTTCTCTAAAAAAATGGTACAATAGTTAAATTAAAATTTTCCCCACCTCATACGACCATTTTTGGCCCCGGGTGCTTAAATGTGTCTCCCCTTCAATTCTCTCATCAAATAAACATTCGACACTTGGAAACACTAGGCTTAGGAATATTTTTGTACAAATATTTTCCCTAGACCAAAGGGACAATGGGGACAAAAAAATCACCCCATCCCCTCTCTTCATTTTCAAAAGTTCAAAACCAGAAGATAGCTATTTCAGCCTCCATTCTCTCACATCTCTCCATCTCACTCACGAAACTCTACCATATTTTTTTCTCAAATATTCCTCCACCATTTTATTTCTAAATCCATTGCTTCCATATATCCATGATCTAAAAAAGAGAAAAACACGAAGAAATCTAGATTCAAGAAGAAGAAAAATGAATATTTTTGCTCGAAGAGACTTCAAAACCCACCAGGAAGAATTTCTCATATCTAGAAAACAAGGGCACAGATAAGCATGCCATTTTTTGAAAAATTATATTTTTTAGAGGCCATGAGAATCCAAGTGAAATATTTCAAAGACACACCTCATATTTTTTGCAGCAAAGAAACCCCAGTTTCCCGTTGCAAAAAAATTGAAATTTAAAATCTCTCAACCTAGCGACCGGTTTGACTTGAAATTATGGAAGTATGTTCTAGAAAAAAAAACCCATATCAAAAAATTTTGTTTCTTTGTAAACCAAGGCCCAAAAACCCACTTTCCAAAATTAGTAAGCCTTCCTACACGGGCACTTGCTATTTTTGGTAAGTCATCACCAAAGACAATTGTGCAAAAATGGTGTGCACCAAGGATAATCATAAGGTCAAATGATTGATCAATGGTAAAAATTGTAAAAATGGACCACTTACTAAAAATAGTAAGTTTTATATATGGTCACTTTCTATAATTAGTAAGCCATACAAAAGAGCAATCTACATGGGGATAGTTTACACAGGGGTAATCCAAAAGCTAACTTCATCGATCGAGGAGCCGAGAAGGGTGGAAATTTTTCATTTACTAAAAATAGTAAATCCCCCTTTTCAAGTGCATAAAATGTTCTAGAAAGCAGGAAGTTCAAGTTCATAGATTGTCCCAGTTTTCCGTTCATGATTGCAATTAGAAGATCAAAGGAATGATGGTTTTCATGACTTGGATTCGTTGTTCACTGAGTGGGAATTATTCACTTTCATCAATGGTTTTTCCATCCATGTTCTTGGCTTACTTCATTGATGTGTATGGGTGAATGAGATAAATTTGTGTCATCAGAGCATGACAATGTTGTAGAGAGTCATGACAATATTGGTTTCAAAACTTAAATCTCTTCAGAGGGGATCTCCATGAGCAACACTCATGGTCACCAAAGGTTTCATTCAACAGTGTTTCAAAACCCTTATCTCCCAGTGTTTGTGTGTCTCATTGTGCAAATAATATTTCTTGTGGTATGAGGCATTGAAGGATCTAGATTTCACTACATTGCAGTGTTTCATCGAGTCATCTGGAAAGGATCATCGATTTCATCAAAGGTGAATTCTTCTTCTTCAAAGATTCCTCCTTAAGTCTCTCTCTTCTCTTCCCTAAATTTCTCTCTCCTCATTCTAATTCTTCATTGAGGTTGCACTTTTTCACGATGCCTTTAAGATAATTAAAAATTGACTTTATGATTATAATGTAAAAGTACATTTATTGTATAAAAAGTACTTAATATTTTCTTAAGTCATAAGTTGTGCAAAGGCATGTGAAAGGTCATTGGGGGTAGATGAAAATTTGTTTCTCTTTCTATAAATTATAAAGACATATTATTTCCAAGGGTTGGTCATTTTGTGAGTTCATGAGAGTGTGATCCTTGTCAAGAACCAAGAGATAGAAAATTATTATACTTCCCACTTTTGCATTCTTCCATTCTTGTCATGTACAATTTCTTCAAGCAATCAATACAAGAGAAGGAGTTTATAGCCTTTTTTAATTGGGGGATTTACTGATACTTTGTGCTCATAAATCCTAATTGGTCTTGTTGTTATTTGTAGGGTTGTTTTCTTCTAATTTATGCATGTTGGAAATTTAATTAATGGGTGTGGGACTCTAATTTTCTACCCACGACATTAATCCCTCTCCCTTTTTCTCACTCCCTTTCCCATTCTCCAAGAAAATTCCTCTCTAACAAGAAATTATTAGTTTTGCCACAGGGTTAGTGGAGTGCCCATGTTGAATCCCCACCAAAATTCCACCAAAGAAACCACTTTTTCACATGCATGTAAAAATGGATCTGCACCATACAAGTAGAGGGAATTAGATTCCCAAAGCATTGGTAAGAAGTCCATAAATTTTTCCACTCAAAAATTTTCTCACCAACAATTTTGGCGCCCACCATGGGGCGTACTGCAGCATCTCGCACCCAAAATATGACCACAAGGTCTAGAAAATACAAAAAAAAATCTTTAAAAAATTGAAAATTTGAAAAAAATAAAAATAAAAAGTCTGATTGAAATCCATTGTTGAAAGACACATTTGTAAGTTCTTGCAAGTGACCTTTCACATTCTCATTGTAAGATTTTCCAAAAGGCTGGCTTGAAAGGAGATATACCAAGCTTAATAGGATGAAAGGAGCTATTGATCCCACTTTTGAGGCTTTACAAAATCTACAAGAATGAATAAGATACAATCCATATTTCTTCTCCCAAGCCTCATCCCTATCTGGGTCTTCAAGTAGTTCACTAGTAATCCCATTAAAAATCATGTTGATACTCCCCCTACAAATTCTCCCATCTTTCAACCACCATTGAGCATTGAGTTCTGAGTGAAGAAGAATGAGAACTAGAAGAAGGATTTGAGGAAGAATTTGTAGAAGCAAGAGTCAAATCAAATGAAACAAAATGGTAGATGAAGCAGAAAGACCTCAATCCATTGTTGTATGGGAAGTAATACAGGTCACTTGCTCTTGCCCCCTCTTCACAATATACCAACAAGTTCCCATAAGAAATTTCCAAAGTTCAAAGGAAACTTTACAAAAATTCTCCCTAAGAACACATCGTCACCTTCACCACATCATGTGGGATTCTTGGATTCAAACATGAAGATGTTGCCATAAGATTGTTCATGGAATCTCTCCAACGTAAAGTAATAATAATGGTTCTACATCTTGCCCTACAAGATCAATCACCTGTTGGGAATATATCAAGTCTAGGTTTAAGGAAATATTCAAATCTACTGAGGAATTTCAAGATCTCCTTCTTTAATTGGATAAAATGAAGAAAGATGCTAAGTATATTATGAGAGACTTCGTGGCTCATTTCGATCGGTTGTCTTGCAGATACCGGAAGAAGATTCGTTATCCGAAAAAAAAATGTCAAGAGATTCTTCATTAATACTCAATCATCGTGAGGTAGGACTTATCCTAAGAATATTTCAACCAAGGAATATTACGAAGCATAAAGAATGGCCATTAGACTTGATGATGATCTCATCCTATTTGGAAAGATCAAGAATCCCTCAAAGGGTAAATCCCAACATCCTAGAGATGAAAGAATGGATCCATTCTTGCAAATATTTGTAAATGAAATGGAATCATTGAAGAGGAATTATTTTCAAAGAGTATCTCCTCAAAGAAATAACAAAATCAGATTGCAAGAGAACCACAAAGGCTTGCCTTAGAGGCTTCCACCATCAATGCAAGTGGTAGAACTCAAGAAAATGAAGAGGAACTTGAATAAGAAAGTGAGGTTGAACTTCCTAGAGATTGAAGAGATTGAGAATGATACACAAATAATATTATATGAGTATTCTAGAGGTGATGAAATGACGAAAAGATGCACCTAGTTTTTCATGTGCGGTGTTCACTCATTCTCGGTCCCAAAAGGAGCCTCTTCCTCCACTATTACAAATAAAAATAAGGTTGAATATCCTCCTCTAGTGACTCCCTAAAACAAAATAATCAGTCAAGGATATCTAATCCCATCTTGCATGGAGTCCACATTAAAGAAACCTAATCCCATGACAAGCAGGAAGTCACCTGCCATTCCAAGTAAGTATTCCAATGCTTCTTCCAGTGCTAAATCTAAATCTACTCTTATAAAATCTATTGCTTCTAAAGTTCCTAGTGTACCTTTCAAAATAGCCTTAGTTCCCTAAATATCTACACCTTCCAAGCCCATCTCGACTCCAAAAAAAATCCCTTCATCCCCCTTTCCCATCTACTCCTTTTGACTTCGTAGAACATGCAAATAGAACAAAAGTGTAGATCTCTCGAAACTTAATATTTTTGGACTCATCCTGGGCAATTTGAGATATTTTTCTGATATATCAATAGTGGTAGTTCAACACTCAATGTTGTAACTCCTAGTTCTAAAGGACCACAAAAACCCCATCTATGCCTCCATCACAAACATGATTTCTTTGAGTCCATAAAAATTTGACAAAGTTGATCCTTTCTATGTCTCCCTTCTCGTTGGAGAATATGTGTTAAACAATTGCATAATAGATTAGGTACCTCGACAACATGATGCTGTGAAGGTTTCCATGGATCTTAAACTCCCCATGACTCCACCTGATGGCTCTTGTTACTCCATGGAGTCCAAAGAAGTCCCACTTATAGGGAAGATCACATATGCACATGTGGATCTCACCAAATTTCTAGACAAAAAAATTTTCAATGATGATTTTGGTAGAAAACATTTTGGCTTCATTTGGAATGGTGCTAAGTAGAAGTTTCGGCCAATAGTTGGGAGGTAAAATCTAGATGAATTGGTCCTTCCGCAACCATTCCAGTGAAAGGATACATGGAGAAATTACTTCCAAAAAAATAAGATGAGGTACACATTGTAAAAGGTAGGAAACCTAGGAGCCAACATTTTGTACCAAAATAGTTGGAGGATGAACCATTTTGTGACAATTAAAGAAGAGGACAAGATCCCAATATTGATAGGAACAAAAACTCCTTCCTAAAGGGGTATGGATGGATTTAAGAAGAATTTAAGAACTTTGAGATGTAACAAAATATCTCTAAATTACCAGATGATGCAAGCCATGAAGAAGAGGAAATGGTTCTGGTGAATTTCAAATGGAGAAATCAGTTTTTATACCTACCTAAGAATGAGATGTTCTAATTCCCATTCGAAGATGAATATTCCCCTAGATCATACCCTCCACGAAGAATAAATAAATCCATATCATGATGATACCTTGAATGTTTCGAGATAACTATACATATGCAAGCACTCCTACGAAATGTTGAAGAAAAATAAGACCCTGAGCTCAGTCTCGAACTCATGATGCAGGTTATGGAATTACAAGACAAACATGAATTCAAATCCTAATCCTTAATCAATTCGGAGGTTGGTCATGATGGAGAAAAGAAAGGAAAATAACCTGATGTCTCTCCTGAGCCAATGGATGATGAAGGTGATGATGAAATTGAGGTATTTTCTTTCCCATTTGAAGATGATGACTCTTTATCTTATGAAGAAGTTGAAGCAGAGAATTTTGAAGCCCTCAAAGTTGAGATTCCTCTTGAAAAAGAAGTGGTAGAATGTTATGATGGTAAAAATAAAGAGACAACGCTTCTCAATGGTTGCCTTGAAATTCAGAATGAAGATTCTTCAAACAAAGGTAAAGATGAGCTTTTGGAAGTTTCAAACAAAGATTCAGTACAAGATATTTAGAAGTGATAGAGAGCTTAGGAGATCTCGAGCTAAGTCTCAACCTCTTAGCTCATGTTATGGCTATAAAAGATGGATATGAGGTCATTTTTGACCCCCATTTGACATTCAAACACCTCATATTGATATGAGTCAAAAAGATAAATTCAATGCTCCTTACGGAAAAGATGTGAAGGAACATGAATGTGGGAATGAAAAGAGATCAGAAGATTTAAACAACTTGAACCAAAATCAGCCCTGGGATGATGATGAGATGTTCAATTAAAAATCAGTAGTATGGACAAACACGGAAGGTAGTGGCACTCTGACTAAATCGATGTCAAAGAGGGTGAAATCATTGGAATTTCTAAGTGAAGGCCTAAGCATCAAGAAGCTCATGTAGGCTCACTCCTACAAAGTACATAGACAATCATGAAATCACCTGGCTTTCATAAGAATTTGAGGAGAGGAGGCTACTTCCTTGAACTAGTCAACGGCTTCACAAAACATCATCATTCGGTGTTACCTCTTCGGGGGTAACTCCTGAAAAGGAAAGTGCTTCAGTGAAAGCGGGTTTTCCCTACCTTGTACCATAGGTGATTTTTAGGTGTGTGTTTCCCTTTCTTGTTGTGTGTGCTCTTTCATTTATGTGTTTTGTGTGTTTCATTTTGTTGTGTGTGCGTGTGTTATTAGTTTATTGATATCTCTTACAAGTTGTGTATTTTAAAGGCTAATGGATAAGGAAATGTTCAACATATTGTAAATTCATATTATGAGATTTCTCATGTCATGTCCTCACTACACTTGGTCCATAACATGTCCCCAAGATAGAGCCAATTGTTGTCTTGTGTTTTGGGGCAAAAATCACTAGAAAATAAGACAACTATGTCGAGTGTCAAAAAAATTGAAATTTGTACCTTCCCAAGACAACCCCAGTCAGTTCATCCACAATACCTTACCTATCTAGTAAACAAAGTGACCCCAAAGTGATTTTCATGTATCCCCCTAGGTGATTTAGGAAGCAAAAATCATTCAAGGAACGTTTGGAGAAAAGTATTCAACGATGGAGTTTTGAGATATTTTGGGAAGGGCTATCATCATTATTCCTATGACTAGTATATCATCCCTAAAGTAGATCTAAATGCTAAAATAAATCATGGAGGAGTATTCAAGAGCTAAAAATGTTGTGGTATTGATTTTGGAATATTTCAGGAAGTTTCGGGTGTTTAGGAGTCAATGTTAGTGGAGGTTATTATTTATCCTTTTATTTATTTATTAGGATAATTCTTACACTTGTGTTAGCCCTAAACTTGTTGGTTTAGCTTGCTTAGGTGTACTAGTTGTGTGGAGTTAGCTTACTAGTTGTGTTGAGTTAGCTTCTCAATTATGTGGAGTTATCTTACTAGTCTTATGGAGTTAACTTAACTACCAGTATCAATTAGTGGGAGTTCTTCACCACTGATTTAGGTAGTAGTTGCACTTCCCTCCTCCTATATGTACATCTTTATTATTGAATAATTCAAGTCATTGTATTGTAATGTATTGAGCATTATGAATTATGATGGATTTCCATATATGGTATTTTAGCTCTTATGTTTTACAAATCTAATGTGGTGTGTTATTATCATTTGAGATTGCGGCTTGGAACAATCTTATTATCATTCCTTTCATGGTATCAGAGCAATAGATGATGTAGACATCCATCTGTAAGTTTTTCTTTGCAAACAAGGGTTTATTATTTTCATGTATTCGGAATTTGTTAGCAATTTTCTGCAACATGCACTTTTATGCAAAATGGAGTGCAAATATGTACCCTCTGGTGCATTCTTTTATCCATTGGATATAAGTGTGTAGCTTCCGATGTATTCTTTTACTCTCTTGATATTTTTATTTTGGATGCGATATATGTACCACTGTGGATGCATTCTTTTATCCATTGGATATTGATGTGTACCCTCTAGATGCATTCTTTTACCCTCTGGATATTTCAGTTTTGGATGCAGTCTTTTATCCACTGGACGCAAATCTATACCCTCTGGGTGCATTATTTTATCCATTGGATATAAGCGTGTACCTTTCGAATGCATTCTTTTACCCTCTGGATATTTTTGTTTTGGATGCAATCTTTTATCCACTAGACGTAGATATGTACCCTCTGGGTACATTCTTTTATCCATTGGATATTGACATGTACCCTCTAGATGCAATGATTTACCCTATGAACATTTTAGCTTTTGGGCGTAGGATTTTATCCTTTGGTCACAAGCCTACATCATGTGGATGCACTTTTTTACCCTTTGGACATTTGGGTGTCGCGTGTACCTTTTAAAAAATATTAGCATTAAAATATTATTTTAATAGCAAAACCTTCTAGAGCTCATAACTTTTGATCTACACCTCGAATTAAGGTGATCATTGTTTTGAAATTGTGTATTTTTTTTAGATCTATACATTGGTGACATTTTTATACACATATTTCAAATGTAAAAGGTATTATTACTCATTGTAATATTTACATGCACTCAATTATAAAGTGTTAAATTCAAGAGGGTGTTGTAATCACTTGTGGACGTAATTTCATTGAGCACGATGTCCTAAAATTTTGGGTGTCGCATTCTTGTATCGATGAGCGTATACATTTATATCTCTCTTATTTGTTGAGGTATGTTGGATCTATATTTTTATACTTTTTTGGCATGTTGACAGTCTCTCTTATGGGGGAGCTATTCTAGTGAAGCCCAGTGTTAGTTTGTCAATGTTCGAGTAGTTGATTTTGGCAACTCATACAGATCTATGGTATCACTCTACTCATTCAATAGTATGGGAGGGTATGGTATTGATACTAATTCTTTGGGTTTCGTGTTCTTGCCTTATTACATGTTGATACTGCTTATTCTTATTTCATGTTTCATGTCTTTGCCTTGTTACCTTGGCTTTTCTTGGATCATGACACTCCTATTTATTTGGATCTCATGTTCTTACCTTTTTGCCTTGGTTGTTCTTGGATCGTGGCACACCTATTTGTAGCATTTGATCAAATTATGTTTGGTGTTTTTTTTGCACTTTCGACATCACTCCATTGACAGTCTCCTTGCATGGAGTTATTCTGATGAAGCCCAGTGTCAGTTGTTTTTGAGTTCTATGATCAACCAGTGGATTCATACCATAGTGCAAACCACACTTCACATTGTATGAGTTTTTGGAGCTGAGCTTCTTAGGATATCTTGCAGTGGAATTTTTCTCTCTACTTTGTTATTACTGGTTTTGGGTACCTTGCGGTGTCTAATTTTCCCAGTTATTGTACGTGGGTACCTCATCAGGCCTTGTTTCTAGGACCCACCTTATTTTTCATCCACTTAATTATGCTTATAGGAGGGTATTAGTGTAGGTTATTATTTATCCTTTTATTTATTTTTGTGATAATTCTTACACTTGTGTTAACCCTACACTTGTTGGGTTAGCTTGCTTAGGTGTACTAGTTGTGTGGAGTTAGCTTACTAGTTATGTTGAGTTAGCTTCTCAGTTATGTGGAGTTAGCTTACTAGTCTTATGGAGTTAAATTAACTCCCAGTATTAGTTAGTGGGAGTTCTTTACCACTGATTTTGGTAGTAGTTGAACTTCCCTCCTCCTATATGTACATCTTTCGTATTGAATAATTCAAGTCGTTGTATTGTAATGTATTGAGTATTATGGATTATGATGGATTTCCATATATGGTATTTTAGCTCTTTTGTTTTGCAAATCTAATGTGGTGTGCTATTATCATTTGAGATCGTGGCTTGGAACAATCTTCTTATCGTTCCTTTCACCAATGCTAAAAGTGGGTTTTGGGCCTAAAGGAGCTTGCACTGAAAAAAGCACATGATCTTCAAGGAAGGATTCTGGAGCCCTGCAATGAGTTAAGAGCCAAAAATCTATCATTAGAAATCACTTTCATTACCCTCTATGGTGGATAAAATAGATCATCTTCAAGCATCATGCATTTTTAGGCCAACTCATTTTTTCCATGCACAATGGGTGATCCCAAGGAAAAAGGATATTTTTGGTAGTGTTTTAGTCGAATAAAGTCTTGGGACCCTCATAAATATTTTCAAAATTAATTTTTCAATAAAAATCATATAAATAAGCTCCCAAAAACTCATCTAGGAGCTCAAGTTATTACCTTCACAAGTTATCTCTAAAGGTACGTTCTTCAGTACTTAACCATTTTCACACCTAGAAAAGTGTCAATATGAGGTTGAGGCACAATTTTATGTCCCTATTTCACCTTACTAAAGGGACATGATGTTCAAAAAAATCACCCTCCCCCATTTAGTCCTTTTGTCACTCATATGACCCAACGTTCACATTTTAGCTCCTTTGACCGCTTGACCTTCTCTTCCAAGTACTCCCGCATGCATGCCACTTGTCACTGTGAGGCTAGGGAAAAAAATTTAGAACCTTTTTCCCCTTTAAAACAGGAAAATAGGGACAAGATAATGTTTCCCACCCCCTTTAGCCTCTAGGTCCCTCATACGACCATTTTCCGGCCCTTGGAGTGCTTTAAATGTGTCTCCCCCCTTCATTTCTCTCATCGAATAAACATGTAACACTTGGAAACACCATTTTAGGCCCATTTTTATTCACCTATTATCCCCAAACCAAAGGGACAATGGGGAAAAAATTTACCACATCCCCTCTCTTTATTTTCAAAATCTCAAAACCAAAAGACAACTATTTTTGCCTCCATTCTCTCACATCTCTCCATCTACTCCCGAAACTCTGCCATATTTTTGGCTCAAATCTTCCTCCACAATTTTCTTGATTAATCCATTAATTCCATATCTCCATGATCTAAAGAAGAGAAAACACAAAGAAGTCCATATTTGAAAAGAAGAAAAATGAATATTTTTGCCCGAAGAGACTTCGAAACCTGTAAGGAAGAATTTCTCATATCTAAAAAACCAAGGCACGGATCAACATGTCATTTTTTTAATAGTATAGTTTTTCAGAGGCCATGAGAATCCAAATAAAATATTTCACTGACATGCCATGGATTGTTTGCAATGAAGAAACCCCTGTTTCCCGCAAAAAAAATTGAAATTTAAAATTTCTTAACCTGCAAGAACTCGGTTTGACTTGAAATTGTGGAAGTGCAATCTTTTGTAAGAAAAAAACCCATATCAAAAATTTCATTTCACCATAAACCAAGGCCTATAAATCCTCTTTCCAAAAATAGTAAGCTTTCCTACATGGGTACTTATTATTTTTAGTAAGCCATCACCCAAGGTAGTTGTGACAAAGACAATGTGCACCAAGGATAATTAGTAGGTCAATTTGATCAACCGGTTTGAAACTCATAAAAAATGGCCACTTACTAAAAATAGTAAGTTTTCTATATGGTCACTTTCTATAATCAAGTAAGCCATACAAAATATCGGTTTAAGTGGGGCAATTTACACAGGGTAATCCAAAAATCTAACTTCACTGGTCAAAGCTGAGAAGGGTGGAAATTTTTCATTTAATAAAAATAGTATATGCCCCTTTTCAGGTGCAGAAAGTGTTCCTGAAAAAAAGAACTTAAAGTTCACATACTGTCCCAATTTCTCGTTCATGTGTGTAATCATAAGATCAAAGGAATGATGGTTGTTCCCAGAGTGGGAATTCTTCACTATCATCAATGGTGTTTCCATCCATGTTCGTGGCTTACTTCCTTGATGTGTACGAGTGAATGAGAAATTTTTTTGTCATTAGAGCACGATAATGTTGTAAAGAGTCATGACAGGATTAGTTTCAAAGCTTTAATCTCTTCAGAGGGGATCTCCATGAGCGAAAATCATGGTCACCAAAGGTTTCATTCAACCGTGTTTTTAAACACTTAGATCTCGGTGTATGTGTTCTTTGTGTAAAGAATTTTTCTCGTGGTGTGAGGAATATAAGGATCTAGAGTTCACTGCATTAGAGCATTTCATCGGATCATTTGGAAAGGATCAATGGACTTCATCACAAGCGGATTTTTCTTCATCGACATTCCTCCTCAAGTCTCTCTCTCCTCTTTCTCTCTCTTCTCTTCCCCCACTTTCTCTCTCCTCGTTCTAATTTTTGTTGAGGTTGTAATTTTTCATGATGCCTTTAAGTTAATTAAAAAGTGACTTTATGATTATAATGTAATAAGTCACCTTTATTTTATAAAAAGGGACTTAATATTTTCCTAAGTCATAAGTTGTGCAAAGGCATGTGAAAGGTCACTAGGAGTAGACAAAAATTCACTTCTCTTTCTATAAATTATAAAGAAACCTTATTTCCAAGGGGCTGGTAATTTTGTGAGTTCATGAGAGAGTGATCCTTGTGAAGAAAAAAAGAGAGAAAATTATTCTCGCTTCAAACTTTTGCATTCTTCCATTCTTTTCGTTTCAATTTTTGCTCAAGCAATCAATACAAGAAGAAGGATTTTATAACCTTTTTTGATTGGGGGATTTACTGATACTTTGTGCTCATAAATTCTAACTGGTCTTGTTTCCATTTGCAGGGTTTTTTTCTTATGATTTATGTGTGTTGGAAATTTATGATTAATGGGTGTGGGACTCTGATTTCCTACCCATGACATTAATCCCTCTCATTTTTCTCACTCCCTTTCCCATTCTCTAGGAAAAATCATCTCTAACAAGCAATTGTTAGTTTTTTCATAAGGTCAGTGGAGTTCCCCTATTGGATCCCCGGCCAAAAGGCAACCATAGAAACCATTTTTTCACACACATGTAAAAACGGAGTTGCACCGTCATAAGTAGAGGGACTAGATTCCCGAGCATTGGTAAGAAGTCCACATATTTGTCCACCAGAAAAATTTTCTCACCAATAGTTTTTGGCACCCACCATGGGGTAGGATTTGAAGCATATGCACCCAAAAATGACCATAATGTCTATAAAATACAAAAAAAAATCAAATACCCAAAAAACAAAAAACAAAAATTAAAATTTTGAAAAAACCAAAAAAAGAGCTGATTGAAATCCACTGCTGAAAGACATACTTTTAGTTCTTGCAAGTGACCTTTTATATTCCACGGTGTCTTTTCACATTCCCATTGTAATATTTTCCAAAAGCTGGCTAAAAGGAGATATACCAGGCTGAATAGGTTGAGAGGAGTTATTGATCCCACTTTTGAGGCTTTACAAAATCAACAAGAATGAATCGAGACAATCCCTATTTCTTCTCACAAGCCTCACAAGCCTCATCCCCATCTGGGTCTTCAAGTAGTTCACCTGGTAATCCCATTCAAACTCTTTTTTATACTCCCTACATAGTCTCCCATCTTTTAACCACGGTTGAGCATTGAGTTCCCAAGTGAAGAAGAATGAGAACTAGAAGAAGGATTTCATGAACAATTTGTACAAGCAAGATCCAAAGCGAAAAGCAAAAACAAAAATTGCAAACAAAGTAGAAAGACCTCAATCCATTATTCCATGGGTAAGTAAAACATGCCCACTTTATCTTGCACTCCTCTCCACAATCTTCCAACAGTTCCCACAAGAACTTTCCAAAGTTCAAAGGTGACAACACACAAATTCCTGAAGAACACATCGCTGCCTTCACCACATCATGTGGGATTCTTGGATTCGAACATGAAGATGTGGCCATAATATTTTCATGGATTCTCTCCAAGAAAAATTAGCATAATGATTTCTACCTCCTTCCCACCGATCAATCACCCGTTGGGAAGATATCAAGTCCAAGTTCAAGGAAAGATTCAAATCTACTAAGGATTTTCAATATCTCGCTTCTTTAATTAGATCAAATGAAGAAAGAGGCTAAGGATACTATGAGAGACTTCGTGGATCATTTTGACTAGTTACTCTGCAGGATACCGGAAGAAGATTTGCCATCTGAAAAAAAAGGTCAAGAGATTCTTCATTAATGCTCAATCATCGGAGGTAGGATTTTTCCTACGAAGAGTTCAACCAAGGAATATTGCAGAAGCATAAATAATTCCCATTGGACTTGATGATGATCTCATCCTATCTGGAAAGATCAAGAATCCCTCAAATGGTAAATTCAAACGTCATAGAGATTAAAGAAAGGATCCATACTTACATAAATTGGCAAATGAAATGACATTGTTGAAGAGGGAAATTTTTGAATGAGTATATCCTTAAAGAAATAAAAGAAATAAGATTGCATGGGCACCCCGAAGGCTTGCCTTGGAGGTTTCATCCATCAATGCAAGCGGTAGAACTTAAGAAGATGAAGAGGAGCTTGAACAAGAAAGTGAAGGTGGTAATTTCCTAGAGATTGAATATCTTAACAACGATACACAAATCAGATTCTCGTGAGTATTCGGAGGTGATAAATATGATGAAAAAGATGCACACATTTTTCATGTATGATTTTCACTCATTCTCAATATGAAAATGTATCCTCTTCCTCCACTGCTACAAAGAAAAAGAAGATTGAATATCTATCCTCCTTTAGTGACTCTGTAAAACAAAATAATCAGTCGATGATCTCCACTCCGACCTTGCATGAAATCCACTTTGGAGAAACATGATTCCATGACAAGCATGAAATCAATGTCATTCCAAGTAAGTCTTCCAATTCTTCTTCCAGTGCTAAATCTAAATTTACTCCTATAAAATATAGTGCTTTAAAAGTTCCTAGTGTAGCTTTCAAAATACCCGAGCTCCCAAAATATCTACACCCGCTTCCAAGCCCATCTCGACTCTAAAAGTGATCCCTTCATCCCCTTACTTGAATCTACTCCTTTTGACTTCCTAGAACATGCGAATAGAACCAAAGTGTAGATCTCTAAAATGGAATATTTACAGACTCATCTAGAGAAATTTGAGATATTTTTCTGATAAATCAAGAGTGGTAGCTCAACACCCAATGTTATGTAATCAAGGAGTGAAGGATGAAGCCCTGGAAGGAATTCACATGCATCGAAAAGTTGCACTTAAACAAAGTGTAGGAGTTGCGAGATTGAAGCAAGCAAGCTTTGTAAAGAAATGTGCATGCATATGAGAGCTCAAGATTTAAAAATGGAGTAGAATGGAATTACTTGGCTTGGCTTAGCTTGTCATAGATCAAAGGAGGTGAGTAAAAATAGGGGAGTGAATGTGTAACTCCCATGTAAGAGAATATTCCTCCATAATGGAGAAGAGGAGTTACTTTCCCAAATGGGAATGTAACTCCTATGACACACTTACACATATGACAGATTCTGTAAGAGAATCTGTCATAACTAAGATGACACCTAGATCCATGTCCACCTAAGTGAGATGACTCACCCGGTGAGGTGGAATAACACTAAATAAGTGAAGAAAAATACCACCTACACCAACACCCCCTTCATCGTAACTTAGGATGAGGCAACAAGTCAGAAATGAGAAATGGGTCCCGACACAAAGCCTAATGAGGTACCCACGTACAAGAAACTCTCGAAAAGTGGAGTAAAAGGAGAAAACCCAGTGGGAAAAACTCCCCCAAAGAGAGACAAGTCCACTCTCTAATCTAAGAAAGATGCCAAAGATGGGTCCCAGCTATAGACAAGCTGAAAAGGTACCCATGTACAAAGAGGCAATCTCTCAAAAAGAAGAAGAAGAGAGAAGAAGAGGGAGACGAGAGGAATGTAGAAGATGCCATAGACGGACTAGAACTCTATAGCTCTAAGAAGTCTCCTAGAAGAATGTCGATGATGAGATCCTCTGCCTCTCGACTAAAGAAGAGCCACCCACACTAAACTATGTTTCTGCCCTTAGGAAGGACAGAAATGACGTGTTGGAAGTCCTCCCACTCTGTGAAGGAAACTAAAGGCAGCAGCACAAGGAACTCTAAGCCTAGTCCATGAAAGTGTGACATAGGTCTAGTAAGTGAGTGCAAAGGAACCGAAGGTAATGTCATAAGTGTAGAACTGTCAGAGTGTGAAGAGTGAACACCCGCATAAAGGATGTCCAAGTGATGTGAAGGTAATAGAAACCCCACAATAGAAAAGGGATCCACAAGCAAGGGTGGATCAATGAAGGTCTCCGGAAAAGTGGAAGTGGTAAGAGTCCTAGAAGGGGCACTCCTAACAATGGAGATAATGAACTCCTCTGAAATACCTATAGATGGATGACAAACCTGTAGTACATCACAAGTGTAATTTGTGAAAAGATGACCAAGGTCGGGTAGATACTGTCTCAATGAGAGAGATCAACAAACAGAAGAGCGATGTCAGATAGGTATGAGTCATCCAATGAAGGTAGAGGAGTGAAAGGGGCCTCACACACTAAAGGTGGAAAAGAGGTGGGTGTGATGATTGTATGAGGCCCAGTAGGAGACTGCTCGATATCTGATGAGATGGGAGGGGTGACAACACTCTCTGGAATAGTGAGAGAAGGAGGAGAAGAGTCCTCTATAGTACTCTCAACATCAGAACTGGGTGCACAATCCTCATCATCAGAAGTAGAACCAAATGATTCTGTGTTAGTGGAACTGTCATCACACAAAGAAGAGGAGACAATTGAATCAACAAAGCAACAACAATGGTGGTAGTATGTGAAGGGTCTCCATAGAGGGACTGAAGAATGCTCCAGACATGGTGGGGAGGATTTGAGTCTACCACATGAAACCAGAGAGATCTGGAGACATGCATCATCAAGTGACCAAAAACATGGTCACAAGTGTCGAGAAAGTCCTCCAGATAATGATGATCAGTGGGTGCAGGAACTAGCCCAAGTAAGAAGGGTGAAAGACCCTCGTGAGTGAAGTAACATTCCATGGAAGCACGCCAAGCTAAATAGTTCTCTCCCGGTGAGAAGTGGCGGAGGCTGTAAAGAGATCCTATGATGCTCAAGTCTAGAAAGAGCACCCTCCATGATGCAGAAGCAAGAAGTGCAAGGTGCATGAAAACAAGACGTCGAACTCGGTCGATAATGCATCTACGTGTAAAAACCCAAGAGTACTAGTGAACCCCCCCAAAATGCAACACTTTATAAAGTAGTGTGTTTACAAAACTAACAATTTCATCACGTAATGTGTGAGAAATCATGCAACTTTGACTAAAGAAGCACTCAAAAATGAGCAGTGAATCAAAAGTTATAAAAAAATACAATTCCCGCAATTGATGGAAAATGCCAATGAACTTTTGCAAACGATTAAAAAAAGTGCCCAAAATGGGTGCAAAGGGTGTTGTGTGGGTACTCATTGGAAATGACATCAAATTTCAAGTAGGGTTTGTTTTTCTTGTGAGGGGGGATTAGCCTCCTGCCAACCCCAGACCTTGCCCTCTATCTTCAACACACGTAGGAAAGGCATAATACAAGCAAAAATTAGAGCCTAACAATGCCATAATAAGAATGTTTTTGCCTTAAAACATTAAAAACAGGTTGTTTTAACCACCAAACAAGTTCTAAAAGGAAAGCCCAAGCTTATTGATGGTGACTAGCTAAGGCTATGCAAATGCACCGAGTTGAGTTAATTTCTGAGTTTCTAGCCAAGGTAGCCATGTGCACAAGATGCAGTGCGGTCGGTGGCAATCTATCAAGTTGTGCTAAGCCACGGCCGAGGGTAGGATTCCCATGAAATGGTTGAAAGTTCTGGGCCATGTGTGCAGGGATGATGCCACGTGCAGGTGTGAGTAGAACTAAACCATCAAGCAGAATACCGGCTAAGTCTACCGAGTTACAACTAACACAATTTGAAGTAGTTGTGTGCGAGTAATGTACACGTTGAGCTTCGGGAAGAGTCCATTTGTAAGAGTGTGGCTCTACAAAATAGAAGTTTGAACGCTGAGCAACACGTCGACTTGATACCAGCCCAACGAGATAGCAGAAGTTCAAGAAACCATGCACAAGGGAATCAGGCAAAGAGAAAAACAACCAATATGTGCAGATTGAATGCGATGAGCTGCTTCGAGTAAGAATAAAAGAAAGTCAAGCATAGTAAAGCTGAGTTGTAATGGTCCAAGTCAGAGTAGCCACCGATTCGTGAATGGATTGGTTGTCAAACGTGACAGGGAGGGTAGAGTGAATGCACACACAGAGCCAGCCAAAAGCAACAAGGCACAACCTGAGCACATGCAGAGCTAGGTGAAGTTCCAGACCAGAGAATCAAAACTTGAGCACAAGGTAAGAGTGGTGCAAGAGCCCAAATTCATTTAAATGTAGAGACGGAAAAAAATGAGCTAATGACCACATAAGACTCGAGTTGTGTAGACAAAGAGGTTGAGGTGATATACCAAAACATGACAAACCAGTGCAAAATGTTGGGCCCAAAACTACTACACTTCAATCCTGCAATATTGAACCTATCAATTCCTTGATTCTAAAGACAACCATAACCAACAAGGAGTATACAAACAACCACTAAAAACAACCATAAGAATCTTGAAAAGATGCAAGTAAAGCACATGTAAAAGCGAGAGCTTTCACAAGAAACTACACAGTAGAGCAACAATGGCGAGCAGCGTGATTCCGGTCCCCTCAGCTCTGATACCATGAAGGAGTGAAGGATGAAGACCTGGAAGGAATTCACATGCATTGAATATTTTTACTTCACCAAAGTGTAGGAGTTGTGAGATTGAAGCAAGCAAGCTTTGTAAAGAAATGTTCATGCATATGAGAGCTCAAGATTTAAAAATGGAGTAGAATGAAATTTCTTGGCTTGGATTAGCTTGTCATATATCAAAGAAGGTGAGTACAAATAGGGGAGTGAATGTGTAACTCCCATGTAAGAGAATATTCCTCCATAATGGAGAAGAGGAGTTACTTTCCCAAATGGGAATGTAACTCCTATGACACACTTACACATATGACAAATTTCGTAAGGGAATCTGTCATAACTAAGATGACACCTAGATCCATGTCCACCTAAGTGAGATGACTCACCCGGTGAGGTGGAATAACACTAAATAAGTGAATAAAAATACCACCTACACCAACAAAGAACTTCTAGTTCTAAAGGACTAATACCAAACCCAACTACACCTCCATCACAGAACATGCTTGCTTTGAGTGCATCGAAAACTAAAAAATTCAATCCTTTCTATGTCTCCCTTCTCATTGGAGAATATATGTTAAACAATTGCATGATAGATTCAGGTTCCTCGAGACAACATGATGCATGTGAAGGCCACCAAGGCTCTTAAACTCCCAATGAATCCACCCGATGGCTCTTGCTACTCCATGGAGTCCAAGAAGACCCACTTATAGGGAAGATCAAAGATTCATAGGAGGCTCTCACCGAATTTCTGGACAAAAAAGTTTCAATGATGATTTTGGTAGCAAACATTTTGGCTTCATTTGGAATGTTGCTAAGTAGAAGTTTCTACCAACAATTGGGAGGTAAAATCTAGATGAATTGGTCTTCTACAACCATTTTAGTGAAAGGAGACATGGAGAAATTACTTCCAGAAAATAAGATGAGGTACATGGTGCAAAAGGTAGGAAACCCAGGAGCCAACATTTTGTACCAAAATAGTAGGAGGATGAATCATTTTGTGACAACTAAAGAAGAGGACGAGATCCCAATCTTGATAGGACCAAGAATTCCTTCCCAAAGAGGTATGGATCTTGAAGAAGCATTGAATAACTTTGAGATGTAAGAGAATATATCTAAATCTTTGGATGATGCGAGTGCAATGAAGTAGAGGAAATGGTTCTTGGTGACTTTCAAATGGTGAAATCAGCTTATATACCTACCCATGAGGAGTAAATGTTCTCATTCCCATTCAAAGATGAAGATTCCTTGGATCATACCCTCCACGAAGAAGAAACAAATCCATCACACGATGAGCCCTCGAATGGTTTGAGAGAACTATCTATGCAAGAACTCCCGAGAACTCCCGAAGAAACATAATACCCTGAGCTCAGTCTCAAACTCATGATGTATGCCCTATGGATTTGTAAGAAAAACACGAGTACAATTTAAAATCCTTAATTAATTTGGAGGTTGGCCACGATGGAGCAAAGAAAGGAAAATAACCAGATGTCTCTCCTAAGCCAATGGATTATGAAGGTGATGATGAAAGTGAGGTCTTTTCTTTCCCATTTGAAGAGGAGGACTCTTATCTTATGAAGAAGCTGAAGTAGAGAATTTTGAATCCCTCAAAGTTGAGATTCCTCTTGAAAAAGAAGTGGTAGAATGCTATGATGGTCAAAATAAAGAGACAATGTTTCTCAATGGTTGCCTTAAAATTCAAAACAGAGATTCTTCAAACAAAGGTAAATATGAGCTTCTGGAAGTTTCAAAGAAAGATTTGGTACAAGATATTTTAGAAGTGATAAAGAGTGCAGAAAATTCCGAGCTAAGTCTCAACCTCTTAGCTCAAACTATGGCTATATTAGATGGATATGAGATCATTTTTAACCGCTCGTTTTACATTCAAACACCTCATATTGATATGAGTCAAAAAGATAAATTCAATGCTTCTTACGTAAAATATTTGAAGGAACATGAATGCAGGAATGAAAAGAGATCAAAAGATTTAAACAACTCAAACCAAAATCAGCCCTAGGATGATGATGGTATGTTCATGAAATATTTGCGTTGTATGGATGAACATGGAATGTAGCTGACACTTTGAGACTGATTTCAAAGAGGGTGAAAGTAATGGAATTTATAAGTGAAGACTTGAGCATCAAGAAGTTCATGTAGGCTCACTCCTACAAAGTATACAAACAATCATGAAAGCACCTAGATTTCAGAAGCACTTGAGGAGAGGAGGCTACTTCCTTAAACTAGTCGGTGTCTTTACATAACATCATCATTCAGTGTTACCTCTTCGGGGGTAACTCCTGAAAAGGAAAGTGATTCGATGAAAGCAGGTTATCCCCTGCCTTGTACCATAGGTTATTTTTAGGTGTGTGTTTCCCTTTCCTATTGTGTGTGTCCTTTCCTTTCCGTGTGTTGTGTGTTTCCTTTCGTTGTGTGTGTGTGTGTGTGTGTGTGTGTGTGTGTGTGTGTGTGTGTGTGTGTGTGTGTGTGTTCTTGTTATCTCTTACAGTTATGTGTTTTAAAGCCTAATGGATAAGGCAGCAGGGTCAACATATTGTAAATTGAGATTCTAAAATTTCTTCATGTCATGTCCCCATTACAATCAGTCCATCGCATGTCCCCAAGCTAGAGCCAGTTGTTGTCTTGTGTTTTTGTAGGGGAAAAATTCACTAGAAAACAGACAACTATGCCATAATGTCAAAAAAATTGAAAGTCATACCTTCCCAAGATACCCCCAGTCGGTTCATCCATAGTACCATCCCTATCCAGGTCATAAAATTGACCCTAAGTTATTTTAATCTATCCCCTAGGTTATTTAGGAATCAAAAATCATTCAAGGAACTTCTGGAGCAACGTGTTCAACAATAAAGTTTTGAGCTATTTTGGGAAGGGCTATCATCAGCCTTCCTATGACTAGTGCATCATCCCCAGAGCGGATATAAAGGATAATATCCATCATGGATGAGTATTCAAGATATAAAAAAATTTGAATTTATTTTGGAAGATTTTGGGAAGTTTTGGGCGTTTAGGAGCCAATGCACTAAAACCGGGTTTTTGGGCCTAAAGGAGCTTGCACTGAAAAAAGCACTTGATCTTCGAGGAAGGATTCTGAGAGCCTCAGAATGAATTAAGAGCCAAAAATATATAATTGGAAATAAATTTCAGTCCCCTACATGGTAGAGAAAAAAATCATCTTCAAGCACCATGCATTTTTCAGGCCAACTCATTCTTTCCATGCACAATGGGTGAATCCCAATAAAAAAAGGAGATTTTGGGGGTGTTTCAGTCATAATCAAGTCTTGTTACCCTCACCATTATTCTTAAAATGCCTTTTTAATGCAAAATAATATAAGTTTCTGAAAACTCATCTAGGAGCTCAAGTTATGACCTTTACAAGTCGGCTCTCAAGGCATGCTCTTCGGTACTAAACCATTTTCACACCTGGACACATGTCAAGCTAAGGATAAGGTGCAATTTCATGTACCTATTGCACCTTACTAAAGGGACATGAGGTGAAAAAAATTCTCTCCTCCCATTTAGCCTTTTGGTCACTCATATGACCCAACACTCACCTTTTAGCTCCTTTGACCAGTTTGACCTGCTCTCCCAACTACTCCCGCATGCATGCCACTTGTCACTGTGAGGTTAGGGAACATTTTTTAGCACCTTTTTCCATTTAAAATGGGACAATAGGGAGTAAAATCTTCCCCACCCCCTTTTATCCTCTAGGTCCCTCATACAACCATTTTCCGGCCCCTAGGTGCTTAAATGTGTCTCCCCCCTTCATTTCTCTCATCGAATAAACATGCAACACTTGGAAACTCTAGGATTAGGCACATTTTTATGCACATATTATCCCCAAACTAAAGGGATAATGGGGAAAAAAATTCCTCATCCCCTCTCTTCATTTCCAAAAGCGCAAAACCGGAAGATAGTCGTTTTTGCCTCCATTCTCTCACATCTCTCCATCTAGCTCCCGAAACTCTGCCATTTTTTTGCTCAAATATTCCTCCACCATTTTTTTGCTCAATACATTACTACAATATCTCCATGATCTAAAGAAGAGAATTAAACGAAGAAATCCAGATTCGAGAAGAATAAAAATGATTTTTTTTTCCGAAGAGACTTTGAAACCCGCAAGGAAGAATTTCTCATATCTAAAAAACTAAGGCACGGATCAACATGCCATTTTTTGCAATCTTATATTTTTTCAAAGGCCATGAGAATCCAAGTGAAATATTTCACGAAATGCCCCGAATTTTTTACAGCGAAGAAACCCCGCTTTCCCAAGGAAAAAAAATTGAAATTTAAAATCTCTCAACCTAGTAACCGGTTTGACTTGAAATTATGGAAGTGTACTTTGTAGAAAAAAAAACCCATATCGTAGAAAATTTCTCTTATTATAAACTAAGGCCCAAACACCCTCTTTCCAAAAATAGTAATCCTTCCTACGAGACACATTGTCATTTTTAGTAAGTCATCACCAAAGTCGATTCACGGTAAAGACAATATGCACCAAGGATAATCGGAAGGTCGATTGATTGATCGATCGATCCTGAAAATGGTAAAAATGAACACTTAGTAAAAATAGTAAGTTTCCTATATGGTCACTTGTTATAATTAGTAAGCCATACGGAAGAGCGATCTAGGTGGCGCGGTTTACACAGGGTAATCTAGAAAGCTAACTTCACCGGTCGAGCCGGAGAGAAGGATGGAGATTTTTCATTTACTAAAATTACTAAATCCCCATTTTCGGGTGCACAAAGTGTTCCGAGAAAGTAGGAAGTTCAAGTTCACAGTTGTCCCAATTTCTGTCCATACGTGTAATCGAAGATCAAAGGAATGATGTTTTTTCATGGCTTGGATTGGTTGTTTGCAAAGTGGGAATTCTTCACTGTCATCAATGGTGTTTCCATCCATGTTCGTGGCTTACTTCCTTTATGTGTACAGGTGAATGAGAGAAATTTATGTCATTGGAGCACGACAATGTTGTAGAGTTATGGCAGGATTAGTTTCAAAGTTTCAATCTCTTCATAGGGGATATCCATGAGCAACACTCGTGGTCACCAAAGGTTTCATTCAATAATGTTTCTAAACACTTAGCGCTCGGTGTTTGTGTGTCCGTGAAAATAAGTTTTCTGTGGTGTGAGGCATTCAAGGATCCAGAGTTCATTGCATTGAAGCATTTCATCAAGTCATCTGGAAAGGATCAGTGGACTTCATCAGAGGTGTATTCTTCTTCATCGGCATTCCTCCTCAAGTCTCTCTCTCCTCTTTCTCTCTCTTCTCTTCCCCCACTTTCTCTTTCCTCATTCTAATTCTTCATTGAGGTTACACTTTTTCACGATGCCTTTAAGTTAATTAAAAAGTGACTTTATGATTATAATGTAAAAGTCACCTTTATTTTATAAAAAGGGACTTAATATTTTCTTAAGTCATAAGTTGTGCAAAGGCATGTGAAAGGTCATTGGGGGTAGACGAAGAGTCATTTCTCTTTCTATAAATTGTAAAGACACCTTATTTCTAATGGGTTGGTCATTTTATGAGTTCATGAGAGAGTGATCCTTGTGAAAAAACAAAGAGATATCAAATTATTCTACACTTTTGCATTCTTCCATTCTTGACATGTACAATTTTTGCTCAAACAATCAAAACAAGGAGGAGTTTATAGCCTTTTTTTTATTGGGGGATTTACTGATACTTTATGCTTATAAATCCTAATTGGTCTTGTTGCCATTTGCAGGGTTGTTTTCTTTTGATTTATGTGTGTTTGAACTTTCTAATTAATGGGTGTGAGACTACGATTTCCTGCATTCCACGACATTAATCCCTCTCACTTTTTCTCACTCCCTTTCCCATTCTCCAAGCAAATTCCTATCTAACAAGCAATTGTTAGTTTTACCGTAGTGTCAATGGAGTGCCCTGTTGGATCCCGGCCAAAAGGCCACCTTAGAAACCATTTTTTCACGCACATGTAAACATGGAGTTGCATCATACAAGTAGAGGGACTTAGATTCGCAGAACATTCGCAAGAATTCCATAGATTTTTCCACCCGACAAATTTTCTTGCCAACAACTTGCTTGTCACACCAAAGGTGGTACTTTATGGTAATGAAGTTTGGGGCAAAATGTATTTGATCTAAGTGGAGATAAATAGAGAGAATCCAAAAGCATTTAATCACGAGAAGCTTCAAAATTAAAATTTCGGATCCATATAAGATTATGTTAGTAGAAGTCGGAACCTTTCCTCTAGATGCATCGGTGATAACTCAAGTGTTAACTTATCTAAAAAAGGTACAAAGTATGGAAGTTCACAAATGACCTAGAATTGTTGTAAGAGAAAATCTACATATGAGGAAAAACACATGGATGGAGCAGAGTATTAAATGGATGAACAGAGTGGAACATTAACATGCAAGAATGTTCAAACACTACGAGGAAATAAAAATGTACGTGAGAGTAAAATTCAATATAGGCATGTGGACACAACAACTTGGGCGAAATAATGAATACTATATCAAAGAATTTAATCCAAGTTGTCACCGCATGGACAAGAAGTACTTAGGGCGCAAATCAAATGGAAAGTAAAAATGTTGATGGCCCATTACAAAACTAGGTCACACCATCTTTGGTGTGAAACCGTGAGATGTCCACATGTCCTAAAGAAGAGTGGAAAGAAAGAACATGCATGTTTTGCAACAAAGGGATAGTGGAAATAGAATGACACTACATCATGGAATGCACAACATATAATGACATCCGTATCAAGTACAAGGACAATTTGAAAGTAGACAACCTACCATCCTTGTTTGAAGAAGAAAGACTTGTCAAAACAATGAATCTCTTGGTCAAGATCCACAACAAGAGATGCAACATCAAAAAGGCAATGAATTCTATGCAAAACTGTTAGGGCAGCTCTTGGGGTGGCTTTGTACACTCGAGATTACAGCTTGAAGTCCCGTAGACTACTCAGTCTTGCGGACATTATTAAAATCATTCAATTCAATACGAATGTTATGGATTTTGAGGCACAAAATTATGGAATTGATAGTTTTTTCTTTCCCTCTTTTTTAACTTAGTGTTAATTGTTTATTTATATCAGGCTTTGACGGTTTGGATCGGCGACACTCATGAACGTAACTCTTGAAACTCTAATTCACTAAATATTTTCAAATTCCTTCAAACAAGGTGGCATTATTACTGGTGGGTCGTGGCCAACAACACACGAGATAAAACCGTTCTCAAGCCATCTCTGCCCTCCGGCAGTTTTCCAGTGTCGAAGAAGCTAAGAAATTGTTTGACATAAAAAACGAAACCCGGAACGTGAGATATACACTTTGTTAGATAGGCATTTGTCTGTTTGACAGGAAGGCATATAATTTATTGGATACGTACTGGACGATGGATCTAGTTAGATCCCAAATATGTTGGCCCATGCTCTTCAATTCGCCAGTCCCCACTCCCCACCTTCATATCTCCTGATCAATCGAAATTTCATGACTGGAACACTTGCTTAGGCAATGATTGCACTTCAATTATCAAGAGAGAGGACCCATTAACAGAAAGGAGCAGATGGTCCCACATTAATGGAGTCATGAGCATCCGCAGAACAAGTACGACATGAAATTCCTTGGAAGCAATCCAGTCCGATTTCTATTGTACCTGTCGTGACAAAGTGCCGATTAACGTGTAGCATTGGAATCGACTGTTGCCAACTTTCACATAAGACAGACCAGATTACGTGACATTTTGACTATGTGGTACTAGTTGTTTAGTTTTAGAATACAGAGCATTAACTTTTTCCTATGAAATTTTCTTGCCGGGCAGTGGAGCTCACAAATTTGGACGTTGAATCATTAGGTTGTCATTTGAAGTACTAGCAGTACACCAAGATCAAAGAGAGACTTAAAGGTTCCATGCTGACTAGCAATTGCAACAAAAGTTGCAATGGCCGAATGTAGATGAAATGGACAAATACAAGGGCACATGATGAAGTCAAGCAAGGAAAATAAAACTGATTTAGAGGTTGTGAAACATGTAAAGGGAACATCTAAAGGAAACAACAATTAATTTTACAATTAAACATTGTTACAATTGGATATACTTCTTGACACATGAATAATATTTTGTAAAAAATAAAATGTTGAATTGGAAATTTTGAAATCAGACTATGGGTAAGGCAAAAATATGGTAATGAACAAGTGAGGTTATCAACCATCCATTATTGACCTCAAATTTTCCAGACACTTAATTAAAAAACAAATAATGCATGAAAATATCTTACCAAAAAAGTAAATGGAAATTGCTTTCTAACCAAAAGGTGTCTAAATAATTTTGAGACTACATTGACTGGGAGATTGCTAAAGATTTTGATGCAAATGAAAATTAACATTATGAAGGTAATGGGAAAGAAAGAGAATAGGCTACACACATGATTTGCTAAAAAAATCCAACAAAATGCCAAAAGGGTTGTTTAAGAATCCCATTACAAATCAAATGGGATACAATGATTTGTTTTAATAAATCGATTAATTAATTATATATGTTTATATTTATTGAATAATTATTATTATATTTTACTATTTTTCTTTGATGTCTAAAAAAGCAAGTATTCGATATTAAGACTCCAAAGTAAAGGTAATTTTCAAGCCTCGAACTTATATTTATGGTGGTGAGACTAGAGTGGGAAAAAATGACAAGTTCCTTACCCTTTTCTTCTATGGTTAAAACACGTGATTATTTGTTGATCATTGCATCTATCACACCTACTACTATGGGTATTTAATATCACCCGGTAAAACATTATTGGTTCACAAAAATCACTTCTTAAAATTATGTGAATGGAAACCTCTCCACAACCTTGCAAAGTAGGAGACTTGAAATAGAGAAGGGAATAAAAGGAACGATAACCGGATCGTACCAGCCAAGAACATAGATGTTAATTAAACACCTCGATCAATAAGATGAAAGTAATTCGCCAAAATAACTTTACATAAAACTTTTGCAAACAAATGAGCAGTAATATCATATATTATTATAGAACTCAATGAAATACAATGAGAATGGACCTTGCTTATATAGGCAAGGAATAACAATCTAAGAACCAGTCAAGGTCGTAGATCAAGCCATAAATCAAGGAAAGAACTAGTCATCAAAGAACTAGTCAAGACCATATATTTATGAGAGAACTAGACATCAAAGATCTAGTCAATACCATAGATCAAGGAAAGAACTAGTCAATACCATAGATCAAGGAAAGAACTATACCTAACAACTAGATAATATCCCCTAATATCTAAATAAATAAAAAGAAATATCCACACACATAAGTGTGTGAGGATAAATACAATAAAGGTAAATAAAGTGCCTAGGTGAAGATGAGCTAAGGTAAATACCTACTCTAACAGGGGAAGAATGAATAGTGTCAAAGAAGGATGACCTACGGTATGGAGAAGAATGACAAGCAAATTACTAAATAATTCAAAAAGTGTCAAAAAGGAATGAAGTGGCAAATCAACTCCAATGTCATTCTACCTTCCAAATTAAATAACAATAGTCGATTATGCACATTTTTCTATATATGCAAGGAAAGGGAAATGTCTATTAGAATAATGAGGCACATAACCTATTTGGAAAAATGTCAACATAAAATGGCTAAATGAAATTTATATATCCTTATAGAGATGCTTAAAATGTAGAATTGCGTGGAAGGAATAAGGAAAATTCTAAAACTTGGGAGACATTCTTCTACCATATGTCGCATCAAGACTTAAGAGTGCCATGTATCAAATAATTATTTGACTCTTATTATTTTTCTTAATATGTTGTAGTTTGAAATTTTGCAACAAACATGAATGCAAAAATAATAATGATACATAAAATACATAATCTACAAGAAAATGGTGAGAACATGTCAAACGTTGTTTTATGAATGCCGCAACTAATGTGATTGCATGGAAAACACCAATTTCATGATCTATACAAAATAACCATGTTGAAAAGGTATTGGAAAAGTATATGCAATGCAAAAGTAAGGATTTGATAACTTTTTCAAAACTTCCTAATCTATTTGAAATGGGCGCTTTGAACAAAGAATGGATTCATAAAATCACTAGAAAGGAAATACAAACATGACATATATGAAGTCCACTACGTAGGTCCAGAGATTTACTTTCCTACCACAACTACATGGGGTCTTGAGCCTTTTTCCCTCCTCCCTTCTTCTTTGCTTACATAGCATAATAGTCTATCAATACAAATAAATTTAAGAAGGAACTCAAAGATAATAGTGAGGGGGATGCATAGGTGTAACCATTTTCCCCACATTCTCAACATATAACTTCTTTATCTTAGTTAAAATTTGATCCCACAATGTTCAAAGAATGCTTCCTAGTTATCGAGAGGAAAGGTGGAGACCACTTATAGAATTTTTTAAAAATTAATTTAGAAAATATATTGTAGAATGGATGGTAGTCATTAAATTTTGAATTTAGGGCCACCTATACCCATCAAACAATTTTGTAATGACTATATATTTTTTAATATTGTCTTCCAAATTACACATAATAACAATATTTTCACAATACAAATAAAATAATGAGGACATCTTTCATATATTATCTAGCATTTTTACATTTATATTTGCACATCAATATAAATTGCACATAGATTTAAATTTTAAAATGTGGGTTACATTTCAAATGTACAAGTTCAATGACATAAAAAAATTGTAAGTATTTTATTACGCCGAAGGCGTGTTTTTACCTGAGAGGGATCCTTCCGACGACGGTGTCATGCTCGAGGTGCTTGTCATATCTTCTCCTACCGCGTGAATTTCATCCGCCTGTCATCCTCCCGCTTTAACTACTTCCTCCCTTTCATTTCACCGCCATCGAGCTCCTCCCGGTGAGGTCCTTACTAAATTTGGCATGCATAATGGTTTTCGTCCGCCACCACTTGCTTGTCACATTACTCCCTATCTCTTTATGATTGCTTTCGTAAATCTATTTTGGAATGAACAATAGTCATCCTCCATCAGTGAAGAGTAGAACCATGTTTTTGGTGTTTTATGGAAAACAAATAGGTTTGTACAGTTGGAGGCCTCCTCGCCATTTATGAATATGCCATTTATGTTGTTTGGTCACACCATCATCTCGAGGACACTCCCTGCCTGTGCCAAAAGAGGAGCTTGGAAACAGGGTATGGACATCCGCCAAAAGCATAATAGAGAATGGACTTTTGTCACATGATGTAGTTGCAAGTGCCCTGTAGACATGTATGCAAAATGTGGAAGCATTAACAATGTACGTGAACTATTTGACAAAATGCATGGAATGCCATGATTGCAGGATATGTTCAATTTAGACTTGCAAAGAGATTCCAATGGCTCCCAAGAAGAGAGGTGCTTCCGCCATTTCAAAACCCGTGTCTTAAAAAGAGAAGAAACCCACCTCTAATGGTGCAGGGGAGGAGCCAAAGGAAGACGGAAAACCCACTTCAAATCATGCAGAGGAAGAACAACACCCAACCAAGAAGCCCAGGAGAAGTAATATGAATACGTCTGTTTCTTATGGAAAAGAAACCAAAGAAGAAGTGGTTGTGGAGAACAATGTTCCCGTGAATGTTGGCCAGTCCAAAGACATTGTCATTGACCACTGGTATGTAATTTTCCTTAGAGTTTTTGTTTTTGGGTGACTGGCATGTAGCTCAAAGACTAATGGTTCATGGATGTGATCCATTACCAAGAAGAAGATGTCTAGCCAGGGCTCCTCAATATTATCATAAGCCATTTCCTATCGATGAATCCCTCTGGAAGCTTCCTGATGATCAAAATGTTCGATGGAGTCATTACCAGTGCAAGAATTTTACATGTTTAGCAAACAGTAAAACTTGAAGAGGATTCTACAAGTGTGTTGAATGTTTTAATATCACACAATATGAATTACGTAAATGGATGGAAGTGCAAAAGGCTCCAAACAATCAAGATTTTCTCATTTCTGATGTTCTGAATATTAATCCCGGGGAGATAAGAATAGGATTAGATTTCAGTGTTGGAAGTGGGACTTTTGTTGCTAGAATGCGTGAGTTCAATGTGACAATTATTTCTGCTACTATGAATCTCGGGGCTCCTTTCAATGAGATTATTGCTCTCAGAGGCCTTGTTCCTCTTTACATAACCATCAATCAGAGGTTACCATTTTTTGACAATACATTGGATCTTATCCATACCAATCGCTTTCTTGATAGTTGGATAGATTTGCAGTTCCTGGATTTTGTGATCTTTGACTAGGACATGGTTTTGAGGCTTGGAGGATTACTATGAGCTGATGTTTTTTATGTACCAAAAATGATTTGGATGGTTATCAACATATTTTTCTTCAGCTCATATACAAGAAACACAAGTGGGTGGTCACTCCAAAGATGGATAAGGATGATAAAGAAGTTTATTTTTCTACGTAGTTTTAGAGAAGCCTCTTCAGCCATTCTGATTCACATTCTACCTTTCCCTGGTATGATTTGTTTCTCTACATGATCTTTCAACTTTCCATCAACATTCCATTTGTTTTGTTCACAAGTTTTCTTCCTGGAGGCCTTAAATCTAGACAAATCAGAGATACTTCATTCTTGCATTCACTGTGGCCTTTTGAGGTGTATAAGCTAGGTGATTGATGAAGCTTTATCCACCATTATTGCCTTTTACAATTTATATAGAATTTTACGATACATATAGCATTTCAAGTATTTGTTGTCCAGTAAAGGTTTCTACTAAATTAATAGAATAGAAAGATGCTTCAATATTGTCATGTACCAATGTTTTTTGCAGAGAATGAATGTAATTGATGTTTTATAGAAGTCACCTTACAGTTTTTGATGGACAAGAACATGACTATGGATAGAATGTAGAATGTTGGGTGTGATTTGTGAATTCTCCATGGGGAACTTAGAAAATTTTGACTTGAGATGTTGGAGCTCCTCAACAATTGGCTTTTCTTTGCATTTATCTTGTTTAGATTCTCTGTGCATTGGAAAATCTTGTTTGGGTATTTCCTTCCTCAAGTTACATCTCAGCTAAAGACGAGTCATTGTGGATAGAAAATCTTGCAGTATCGATTGCCATAATTTAAAATATGCAGGTGCTTCTAATGGATCTATACAACCTGTTGACATTCATGAGTATGTACATAGTGTTACAGATTGGTACAAAAGCCTAAATAATTAAGGCCAAGGCTATTCTAATCAGTTTGATTCTTCTTAACCATTTCAAGACATTGGTCTTCTATATATGCATTATACACCAATTTTTCACAAGAAAGAATTTCAACATATCTTTCATTTGTGAAGTTTCAGTCCCACTCCTGCTCCTGCTGCAAATGTGTCTCCACTTGCACTTCCTTTGTCATCTTCTCTTTTTCAGCTCCTCTAGAAGCCTCTTCATCATGTGTATTCAAATGCACTCTCTCCTCTTTCACTCTTATGTCCTTTGAAGGATGTACTTCAAGTGCAACACCTTCATCTTCTGCTGCAATATCACTCTGCGGCAACTTCTTTTCTTCTAATGTAACCTCCTCCGGCATTTTTTCAACCATATGCTCTTCCATATTCTTCTCAATCCAATTCTCTTCCATGAGGATTCCTTCTCCACAATTGGTCTAATTCCTATCAAGATTGAGCCTATCAAGGATTCTTACCTTGACACTCCTGTTGCTCACAGTAGTTGGTAGTGCACAAATCAATGGCTCCTTTTCGCCAACTTCTACACCTTTCTCCAAGGAAATATTTTCTTCTTCTTCACCCCATGCTTCCCCAACGTAAGTCATATCGAGATTAAAATAGAGCTTCTTCCACTTCAGGCTCAATCACTATTTTTTCATATCTTCTTCAAAGAGAAGATCTTCTTCCTCTATGCCCTCTCAGTATGGTAGTAAAGTTGAACTCACTGACATTGGAAATTTGGTGGGTACAATTGCTGGAACACTATGAATGCTTCGTAAGGATGCCCATTTCCTCTGATAGTTGCATTCATTTCGTCAAACACCTAGCGGGTATGTATTAAACATCTGCACATGTTGGCTGTAGATTCCCGTCAAAGTCTACAACACTTGTGCACCTAACATCCACAATTTCAGGAGGGGTATTGGTAGCGGAAGCAATGACATTGGACGCCACAAAAGGAGAATTTTTCCAAAACACAAACAAAGCCTGTTCAAATTGGAAGGCTACCTTTATAATACAAATACATATTTTCAATAAAGAAAGTATTAAATGTTCATCTATTTCTCCCAATAAAATAGAGGTTTATAAAATAAGAACAAGAAAATCCCAACAACATAGTGGGTTATGATAGTGTCTTGGATACCCTATATATAGGAAGGCTAATTAGACCCCTATGTAGTTATTCATTTGAGATCAGGCAAACATGGAAGTAATTTTGTTCTTATATCTCTTTTGGCTATTGGATTGTGGGATCACACCAATGGAGCCTCCAATGGGATTGGGAATACCCCTCCAATGGGGTAGGTTATTCAATTTCCAATACCAATATACAATAGGTGTTTTTCTTCATGGTTAAAGATTCATCCAATAGCAATGGGTGTTTAGCTTCATGGTTAGAGATTCATCCAATAGTTTTTTCCTATAGAAGTATCTTTTCTAATTATATTTTTATTCCGATCAAACTCTAAAGAAACATAATCTTGGTAAGATATTCTTTCTATATTACTTTTATTGCTTTATATAAAGTATCTTTATAGGTATATTAGGACATCCATTTCCATTTCCATGTATCTTTAGAGTTGGATTAGTTGTTTATTTGGGTGATGTAAAAAATTGTGTCATTAATGTCAACTCTACAAACTTCTACTTATGAAGCTATCCCATAAATGAATGAGGATTAATAATGTTTGAAAAAAATAATCCATATTGTAGATCAGTATTATACTTGGGAAATTGAGTCCCTTGTATCCATACTAATATATATGTTTGTGTGATTGTTTCCTACATTCAGATGGAAGACTTGGAATCATTTTTCTTGTTCAGTTAATCAAAGTATAGGTCATGGAACAGGTAACCTACAAATATTTCTTCTTGTCTATTAGAAGAGAAGGCAAACCTTCAGGATATATGGTCTACATTGATGTTCATCTTATGTATAGGATTAGCATAACTATGTTTAGGTTACAGGTGAATTTGGAAAATAGGGGTATATTTGATTAGTCAATTATCCATACTTATGATTTTACTCATGAGAATAATGTGTAAGATATTTTTCCCTCTAGAAGCATGCAATAACTTCACCGACAAAACATCCACGTATTTCATAGGTAAGCATTACCATCAAGCTTAAAAACTACTATGGCAGGGGCAAGGTACCTATAGGGATATGAAATGTTCGAGATCTTTGGTAAATCCCGAAAAAAAACCAAAAAGGGCAGGATACAGCCTGGACGGTCTTGCTACATCTGTAGTAAAACCCAAGAGTAACCACACCATCCCGACCATTTGTGAGTATGTTTCTGACACCAACAAAAAAATAGCGTTTTAAAAAAAATACCAAAAAAACATAAAAACATATTCTCCAAAATTAATAAAGAAAAATAAGCCATATCCACAAACAAATGACTGACACCCATAAGAAATAAACCACTAAAAGGTAAAATTGTTAGGAGAATTGTGTGTGTTTGTAGGTTATTTGTCATTAAAAACATAAACTCCAACACGTGAAAGCAGTAGCCATGCCACTTCCACAAAAACCATTCCACCAAAGAATTTCTTGGTCTTTTTTTAGTTTAAACACATTGCAATGTGAAATTAAATTCATTGTTTTTGTTATTCTAGACTCACCTTGTGACAAATCAGCATACAATGTCATCACTACATTTGCATTGATTTTCCTATCAAACGAATAATGAAATACATGCTTACTATCTCAAAAAAAAAAAAATGTTTAGCATGTTTAGATGCTTTTCCCATACATTTGTTACGGAACAACATTACATGTGCCCTATTCTTCAATTACCAACTTCTCCTTAATTTTGCAAAGAACAACTGAATTTCAAACAACAACTTAATAAATTGAAAAAAAATAATTATAGAACCAACCAAACTAAAAAAATTAAAAATTACACTAGATGCTATGCACAAAACAAGAATCATGCTATTATTAAAAAGTATACCATTGCGCATACTAAAATTACAAACAAAAAAAAGGAACCACAAAAATAAAAATAAAAAAACAATAGCCCCACACAACGTAATCTTGCTCCTCTCGAGCAACCACTAGTAGATAAAAATATGTAGATGACCATCAAGTATAAACCTTGGTCGTGAATTATGTTTTTATTGAAAAATTAATATCTACAAAAAGTGCATAGAATTTAATGATGCACAAACATAAACATGTACAACGCTCACATGGTGTGTACTACATGTAAACTTTAAAGAAAAAAACTATTAGGAAATGTATTTACCTCTATAGTAAATACATTTCTATAAGCATGAGATAAAAATGAACTTTTGAATGCAACTACCATATAAAATAAGTTTATGATTTCTCTAAATAATCACAATTGACTTTGAATCCGATCGAGAGAAATGGTAAAACTAAAGGTAGAGATGAGATTTGATGTTGGGAATTTTGGATTTTATGCATAAAATTTTATGATCAAATATTTTAAGTGGCCATTGTTAATAGTGAAGCAATCAATGTATTGTTAAATGGAATTTTTTAGAATTATACAAAATATAATAGTGCCTAAAACAACACAAAAATTAGCGCTAAACCGAGGCGCACTATGTTTCTCCCACTTTTGGCCCTTGAATGTATGTACATTTTGACTTTTCAACTCCACCAAATATGAATGTGTGGGATATTAAAAAACTTTAAAATATGGGTAGGAAAAAGAGAGTTATTGGTAGATGGAATAACCGTCAATTGGAAATAAAAAAGCAAATAAAGAATTAAAAAATAGTGGCAGTGTTTCACTTTTGTATTTTGAACATAAGCTATGAATGGAAAAACCTAAAGTAGGTTTCGTTGTAATAGTATATCAACATCCTCTCCACATACCATTGTACAATCCAATTGACTGCATTCAACACTCATTGTCAACCATTTATTTAGGCAAACAAAAGTGTATTTTAAAATATAAATATTTAAATTTCTATAACTTCAAATGCACCCACTACAATTATGAATTTATGTAATATGAAAATAATTACTCTCCAAGAACATAATAGAAATAACATCCCCTAATAAGCATTATATAATCCCAACCATACATGTTTTCCTCATTTTATCACAACATTCCTAATACAAAGATAAGTAAATAATTTTATCATTCATATAAATGAAAATTTTAGGTTAGCCCGATTCTAAGACCGGTTTATTGGTTGTCGTAGTTGAAAAAAATACGGTGGTTCTAAAGCAATCATTTCTTATTTCAACTACCATTAAAAAAAACAAAAACCCTATAATATAGAGACCACCATTACCATTGACCATGCATGAAAATAAAATTTAAGCATAAAATAATACCCTATCCAGTGATCCCAAATCATAAACAACACCGAAGTAACATTCTCAAAATATAATACCTCTTTCGATTAAGCAAAGTTCGTGAAGCTTGCTAAAACGACATTGAGGTCTACCATGAGTACCACTATGATTGCTCCATGTTTTAGTTATGTACAGAGTTTTATACATCATGGAGACACATGGGTAGTAGTGTAGGAGTTAATGGTTATAATTACAAAAAGGAGTTTAGAAGAAAACAACGTGTACATCCTTTAGCACAAACTATACTAGAAAATTTATAGCGTTAATTAAATTTATATAATTATTATTATTATTATTATTATTATTGGTTATGAACTTGGAGCACTAATAAACTGATCTAGATTTTTCCATGATAATTCATACTGAAAAATAAACGCACTACACATGCAATAATTCCTCCTTTAAATCCTGCAGACAACAACTTAGCATGATATGGACTCGAATATACCTCTTTCCTTACATTAACAATCATAAACACATACAAAATTTCAATCATCAATTTGCAAAAAAAACCAAGAAGAAAAACCATGAAATTGTGTTTAAGATTGCATGGTATAGAGAGTGGAGAAAATAATTATTTTCCAAAGAGAAACCAACCAAGGACCGAAAAAACATAATGTAGAATGTAAATCGCTTATATAAAAAGGTTGTGTATTACTTATTGTATTGCATGCTAGGGTGCTTGTCTACTAAAGCTATAGATGTGGAACAATATTCCTCTCGGTTATTGCACATATTTTTTTCTAGCTAAAACATCGTAACCCAAAATGTCGCTCCAAATCACAATGCTCAAAACTAAACAACATGTTGATGTAACAAAACACAAAATGAAAATTTTTGTAATATCTAGGCAAAAATCAAGATTCTTTATGGAATTAAAGCCCTTGAAAATTAATCAAATCCTTCATAGAAAAGATCAATGGGTTTTATTTTTAGGTAGGATAAATTACATCTCGACATAACAATTATGGGAAATCCTTATGAGAAAATTTGAAAATATAAAAGACAAAATCATTTAGAACATAATATTAAGTGTTCTTATAAACCATAGTTTATAATTAAATAATTTAGAATATTTATATTCTTAATTATTTAATATAAACTACGTGTTTATGGTTAATTGGTTTATTAAAAATAATTTAATTAATTGGGGTGCTTCACGAGAAGACACACCCAATCATATTGTTTAAATATAACTGCAGGGTCAAATGATTATTCAGATCATTGTTTTTGGGTATTCACGTTGTGAATTACCAAGGGAAAGAAGCGATCTAGTTAAAGGATTTACATGACAATGTAAAAAAATTCTTGAATAATGGAAATCTCATTTTGCCGTGGTTTTTACTCCTCCGTGGTTTTCCACATTATATCTATGTTCACAATGTTATTTAGTTTATTTACTTATGTTTTAATGTTATGTTTAATGTAATATTTAATATGGTTGATTTAATTGCTTGGACTTTACGTGATATCGCATATGATTATTATGTTGGTTAAATTAATTTATTTAATAATCCTAAGGGTTGCAACCATTTGTGGTTGGTTACAACCGTAAAATATTAATACCCCCTATTTTGACACTCACAACCTCTCAAAAACTTTCAATTACCCTCACGTGAATAAATACATTTGTTTGGTGAAAATATTTGCACCGGAGCTCTATAAATAAAGGTACGAGTAAATAAATTTGGAAAAAATATATTAAAATTGTATAGTTCTCAAATGTGCAAGGTAAAGAAAGTAATTACAAAAGTTATCCCAAGAGAGATAGCCCTCCTCGAAAATCGGGTTTTTACTTTTTCCTAATGGCCCTTGTAAAAAAACTTGATAGGGGTTAATATGGTGGAATATTTTACTCCAAACATATGTCTAAATCCTATACCCTTTCATTCTAACACTTCTACAATTAATATTTAAACTATAGATTTAACCATTAATACGTATGTCTATCGTATGCTAAATGTGGCCTTGTATTAAAACCGATATCCTAAGCAGCCCACATAAAATTAATATCTGACTATATAGTTTTAAATTATATCTAAATATATACCCTAAGCGCTAAGTGGCCTATGTATGTTTTTAAAACATTTAAAACCGACCCTCTCCTATGCGGCCTAATTATTTAAACTCTAAAAATAACCCCCTTATTTTATTGGTCTAAGACCATGTATAAGGTTTTGTGTAAAATTGGTATCCATGGACACTTCATAAGTTTAATCAAAACATTAAACATATGTTCCCCTACTCCGCTTGGCCTTCACATGGAGGAACCTTGAATCACGCCCCTTGTTGTCTATCCCTCCATAGGCCCCCGCATTTCCCTTGTGTTCCCTCTCACCGACCCATACTCGTTCTATGTGGCCACACATGTTTTAATTTTTGGGACTTCCCACATTTGGGGTGCAGACGATATTTTAAGGCTTTATAATCCTATGCCTTACCTCTTTTAAGCATGGCTCATCTTATTCCATTTTGTTAAGCCCAATGTGGGACATGAACATAGTGGTCTGGCTAGTCCTTAGGACTTGGTGGTAGTTGTGGCGAGTTGGTTAGACATTTTAAGTGGCTCGTTCGTGTTAGTGGTGAAGTTTGTAAGGAGATGGGCATGCTGTTTGATTCCGTCATATAGTGAATAAGGGATTTAATATGATTTATCGCTTAACATAAAATAAAGTAACACATTGAGTTACTAAAAGAGCTTAGCAAAGAGTTAAGTTGTAACATATACACAAAGGAGTTATTATCCATTTTTACACCCCAAAAAATGGATTAACCTATAGGTTTGGGCATTGATAGTTAATGGGAGCAGTTTACAAGGTATCTCAAGTTTGGAGCCGGTTTGTTTTAATGGTCAATATGGAAAAATGTATGGATTGTCACCTCTTTGACACGCATCAACATCCCTCTTCCTTTCACGTGTTAATTACACTTCGCTGATGCGTGACAATTATTCTCTTGACACCCGTCACCCCTTTCTTCCTGTCGCGTGACAACCATTCCTCCTATCACGCAAAAACTCTTTTCTTAAGCACGTCAACCATGCGTCATTCAAATTCCTCGTATCGCACCTCACCTCTACTTCTTGTCATGCAACAACGTCTTCCTTGATGTGCGTCGTCGGCCACGTCCTCCTTGACGCGGCGTCAACCGCATCCTCCTTAACACGCATCAACCTTTTTTCTCGACACGCATCACCACTTTCCTCTTGTTGTGTGACAACTCCCATCCTTTTTGCATGGCATTCTACTTTCCCATTGTCATCGCCTTCTCGTTGCGTCAACTCGCTTCCCACCACACGTCAACCACCACCTTTTCTTTGACATGTGTCAACCTCCCCTCGTTGTCGTGTGATAGCATTTCTTCTTGTTGTGCGACAAGTCTTTCCCTCATCAGCGGTGACTCTTCTCATTATGTCGAGCATCAACTAATGGTTTCGTCAGTGAAAACAAGGATTTTTAGGTACGTCCAGGCATTAAAGGCATAGTACAAGGTAGCTCAACAACCAGTTTAATGAGGTATGACACCCATGTTTACTTTGTGCAAGAAAAGTACCATTGGAAAGTGAACCAACATGATCACCCATATCTCCGTGTAGGTAATTAATGAAGGATGTTGGTTGGTAGCTCCTTTTCTCTCTATATATGTAATTTCCCTCCATCCGGGAGAGAGATTTCAAATTGTAAAGGAACTTTGCCAAAATTGTTCCAGCACTTTTGTGAGCTGCAGGCCTCAAATTTATGCATTTTGTGAAGGATTCTTTCCTTGTGCCTATATTGTAATGGATTGTGCATCATTTTAAGTAATAAAAATTAGTGTTTTATGGCTCTTCTTTCCCTAGCTTGATTTATATTGCATTTCTTGCCTTCTATTATATTTTGCGGTATATTGTGCATATTGTGTTCCTTTATAGGGTTTAAATTTGTTGTGCTCCACGAAATTGGAGGTTTGAATGTGTTTTGGGACTGTGGCATTTTTCGCCCTCTTCCTTCTCATTTTTCCCCACTTACACTCACTAGGAATCTCTCTAGTCTTGTTTTGGTGCTATCACCTCCCTTAGTTTAGGATTTACTTTTTATGTATTTCTCTCTCTAGTCCCTTGGAATTGATAGTTTAGGAGTAGGTTAGCATTAGAATAGGTCAGGAACCATCCTTCTCTGGAGGTTTGTCTCAATCGTAAGGGTCCCACACCTTGAGACAATCCCATGTTAGTTAAAAGTAGGTTTTTGTAATGTAAAATCCTAGGTGCTACTTTTCCGACATAACAGAGCTTGACTCCAATTTTTTTATATACAATATAAAAAAATTAAGCTTATTTTTTAAATCTAATATTAAAATTCAAAATATTATATATATATATATATATATATATATATATATATATATATATATATATATATATATATATATATATATATATATATATATATGATATAATTTCTTGTTTTTATAATTAACGTTGTCTAGTTCTTTTTGAAATAAGAAGTATTTATTCTTGTATTGACGACAAATAGGTCGGTATTTCTTAAACACTAAAAAAAATCATTTACATTTCAATTGAATATGCCAAATTTACAATAAAATTAATATATTTTGTGAAAGTATTCTTTTTACAAGTCATTTTGACATGAATAAAGGAAAAATCATCAAAATACAACCGACATATTCACTTGAAAAATGACAAGGGGACTTCCTAAAACTACTTTACAAAGAACCTTGTTTGTTCTCATTTTGAATTGTTTACATAAAATGGGGTCTAATCATTTTACTATTGACAAATAGCATATGTTGAATGGATCAAATTATAGAATCTGGAAGATCAAATTGAAGGTGGAGTTCATGGCACACAAGCTTTGGACGGTCGTGAACGGTATGGAGAAGGCTCGACCCGGAAGACAAGCGATAGCGACAATATATCTACATATCAACAAAAGGTGCTAGAGGTAATGCCCATTATTTTGTAGAGCATGCGGATGATTTCCTTCTTCACATTGGGAATTAGGAAAGCCCATTATTGAGAGAAGAGAGTTGTGCAGAAAGGGAAACACCATTACATAATGCAAATTTACGGAAGGAGAGTAGAGATATATGATGAAAAGTTAGACTCGTTAAACCGAATAACTATTGATCAAATGAGAGCACGGGGTTTTTCAAAGAAAGTAAATATTTTGTATTATACAAATTTGATTGAGGAAATCACTACAGAGATAGAGAAGAGACTAAACCATCAATGTGTTGAGAAAGAGACCACAAAGCTATGTGCGGAAAGAGAAAGGATAAAGATTCGTTAATCGAATACCATGTGTTATAAATGTGTGAGGGTGAGACCGGGAAGAGGTAAGAAAATTATTGAATATATAATTTTTAGAGTGAATGAAGGATGAAAATGTAAAGTGAACATGATCTATTGAGTATGCAAAAAATAATCTAGATGATCAATTTCTAAGTTTATAATATCGGTATAAGTTATAACTTATATCCGAGGGGGTGCAGCAGCCTCCTTGTGGCGTGGCCTACAAAATATCGGTGGTGGTGATAAAATTTCGGGGGTTGAAGCCTCCTTGTTAGTGGATGTTGTACAAATGGGAGTTGTGGCTTCCGGAAAAGTTATCACTTGTCAAAGACTAGGGGTGGCCTGGTTAAATCTTGGAGTTATAGTTCAATCGTGAAAACATTGTAATCAGAAAGAAAATTGTCCAAGATAGTGAATTGGTTTCCATGGGTTTTTTCCGAAACTGGTTTCACACATTATATCTAGTCTCATTATTTATATTATTGTGTGTGTGCCTCTCATTCTATATCTCATGGTTGTTGTTGCATGCTTATGTCAATCAATTAAGTTTAACAGTAAAAGTTTAAAAGTGGACATTGATTGATAAGTTTTAGTCTACACCGATTCACCCCCTTCTCAATGATCTGCAAATATCTAACACACCATCATGCATTTCGTTTCAATGCCCAACCTTAGTGAAATTCCAAATATGTGAACACCACTCATCTTATGGATCTTAATCAACCAGTAAAACATATTTGAATTCATGAATTATGATGCACAGATTATATGACCATTTAATGTGTTGACCAAATATGATGTTTATATTATTCATTACTATAAGAGATCTCAAAGGAGCCTTACACAAGCTTTGTAGAATGTGTGATATCATCACTTATATAGAAATTACACTCTTGCACGATTTTTTTATCCTCTTTTTGTTTTCGTAGCATGTGTGAATGTTATATGCACAAATATGGTGACTAAATAAAGTTGTAATATTGTGATTGGACTTCATTTTTGGTTGTAGTGTGTATATATTTACACAATAAAAAAGCTGACACAATGGTACCAAGAGGAAATGTGTTCTTTTATAACCTTAATTTTTTTATCTAACCATCAATCTTTATGCCTTGCATACTCATACACTATCTTCTCTTGAAATACAATCATGAATTATGATAGACTAATTTCTTTACTCGCTAATTATCACCTTTGGTCTCTTTCCTATCTTTTAAATTTTATTCCATTAACCTTTATTTCCCAAAACTAACTAGTTCATTTCTAATTTCATGTGTATACAATTTTTCAAACATAAAGAAACCACCACAATTATAAGAGGTTCCTTCTAAACATGTTTTTATTAAAAAATGTCCATTTTCTCTCTTACAAAAAAAGAATTGAGATGAAATATCTTGTTTATTCAAGTGGAACATTTATTATACACTTCTACAAAATATTTTTCAGATATATAAAGCAACACACATGCTAGAAAACATCATAATGCATAAAATTCAATATGGACACTACAACAAAAAGTAGTGTATGAGTGATTTATTTTAACATAAAAAGATTTTCCATTTCAAAATACCTTTAACTCATTTCTATTTCACGATATATATTTAATCTTTAAAAAAATTGTGTTTGTGTCATCCATAAAACATTTATGAGATGTGATTCACAATTTTGACAACTAATTCTTCTTTTTAAAATGTATTTTCCATTAGGTAAAACTCTTTTGTTACTTTTACCATATTCTTCAATTTTAGATTTATGTATTTAACTATGTCTTCATCTTTACATGGGAATCTACTAGAGAATTGCCATTATTCATTATTGGGATCCTTGACTCTTTCACGTCTTCCGCGCTTTCAATAGTGTTTTTATTTAAAAAAATATGACACTACATATTTTCCTAATAATTTAACCATTTTTTTAGTATTTTACTTAATACGGTTGGTGTAATAACACTTGAGTAACATTATTATCTTTAGTATGTGAGGTCCAACCTATTACTTGATATACATTCCTTAATTTTTTTACAATGGATCTTTTACTTTTGGTCTTATATGTTCTTAGACCAAGAGTATTCGTAGTGGGTCTAAAATTAATATTTATCATCATTTCAATAAAAAAATTAATATCTTTTTATTTCATTTAAGTTGTCAATTTATTTTTCATAAGTTCTTAGTTTTTATTCTACAAGTGCATTAAGTAATATTATCACTTATATGGTTTAAAATATTTTCATCAATTTCAAGTAAAATCCTAGATTTCTTATGCAAATTCTAATCAATGATCTCAATAGTAAAGCTAGTTGAATATCGGATAATTTTTTTGTGCATTTCCTATATATTGTTCATCTTCATAATTTGGTAAATTTTGTGTTTTGAATAATTGATCATTTAGTATAACATCTAATTTATAATTTTGGCATTACATCATCATTCGGTGTTTTATTATTTATGGATTTTTTCAATATCAAATTTAGAAGATATGACATACATGAACACCTCCAAAGATTGATTTATTTCTTGCACGGAATGTATGCACTTTTTCCCATTGTATTTATTTTTCTTCCTTTTCTAGGCTCTCGTAGGTGATAGGCAATTTCTATCACCATATAACTTCTTTGGCAAATATGTAGATTTTATTTTCTTTTTCATGCCCTTTTTGCACATTTAATTTATTTCACTAGCTCCTTAAGTATTTGCCTCCATGGTCTTCTCCCCATACTTCTTAAATATGTATAAACATAAGAAAATTGAGACAAAAAGAATGTTATATGAATATTAGGAATATAAAAATAATAGAAAAATACTCAATTCTCAAACAAATATGGAAAAATTCTCAAAAGAATAAAAACAAATGATTCACTATATCAATATAAGATAAAATACACAATAATAATGTGATATGAATGTCATATACATGTAAGAAACATTAAAAAAGTAAAAATTTTCAAACAATCATATGGAATTTCTCAAAAGAATAAAATAGTGCAAAATGTGCAAATAACGGTGCAAAATAGAGTTTGTGGAAACAAAATTAGGAGCATTTGTCTTTTGTACTTGTGATTGTGTCTTTTTCATAAAGGGTATAATGTGAGCATGGTATGTTTGATTTGTCTTGGAAATTACCCACCATTAGGCTTGGATTTGGCTTGGACAAGTGATCCTAAGGGTTGGACAATCTATTTTGTGATTGAATCCATGTTTTACAAAAAAACATACAAATCACGAGTGTTATCCTCGTTGGATCACATGTTTTAAGATGTTATTCTAAATAAACACCATTACGACATCAAAATCCATCTTAGCTTTGTGTCCATGTATTTCTTTCTAAAATTTGAATATTTTAAGGTTTTGATCCTTAATTAATTTTAGTGGTGTCTTCATTTTTCACCAAAAATACATTATTTTTTCTACATAATTTTGATTATGTTGATCCATATTTCAAATACATTACATGGAAAAAATATACGCTTCATTCTACACACATTTTTAAAATTTTGTTTTTTCGATTATTTTTCTCAAAATTAAGGGGCTGCATAAACAATTATTTTATTTTTTCAGGATGTGTTCACTTTAAAATTAGTAAAAATAATATATTCATTGGAAAAAAGAAAACATAAGCAGACCTAACATGTGATCTTATCTAACTTTATACCAAAGAGATTTTTAAAATAATTAACAAAACTAAAAAAATGGTGGGGGAGGGGGTGCACATGCGACACTATGTTATATATTTGAGGAAAAACATCAACTTTGCATTGTGTATGTACCACATTTGACCCTCTTAATTTCCACCATTTTAAATAAACATGGAATTTACAAACTAGATATCAAGAACTGTTATTCTTTTTAATCAAAATGTCAAATTTTGAGCTTTGGCATATCAAATTACTCATTAAATTTCAACTTTTGTAGATTTCATGAAAAAGTGGTCGGTTTTGACCCCCTTTGGTCCTCCATTTCCATGCACTTACCTCGATATATCATATTATTTATAAAAATAACTTTACAATAAGTTACAACAAATGGCCATTGGTTGATACACATAGCCCAAAAAGGAAAAGCATTGAAAGACAAAAAAACTAAAAAAACTAAAAACACTAAAACTCATAACACAAAGTGTGAAACATCAAATATATGTAGTTGCAAAACAATAGGGTGAGGAAGAAGAGGATAATATTTGAGAAGAATCTAAGAAGGAGGTTCATCTTAGGATAATAAGGAGCCACCTAAATCCATCTAGGGATGTGTCCTTGTCAAAGAGTATCATTAATGGGATCTAGTGAAATAATAACTCCCCACCCATGTGGTGGGGATGTTACCATTTGAAAACTATCCTATATCAAATAATACCAATAAGATGGGACAACCGAAGACTTGTCATGCAATTTTGGACTTTAACCCCACCATCGAAGTTGAGGAGTGGAGTAAGATATTATAGGAATAGTTGTTATAATGTATAGGAACTAGTTTTAAGAACCCTTTAGAGGATGGTTTGGGTATGTGGCTCACTAAGAAAGGAGAGTCTACTATAAGTGCCGAAACTCAAGTGCTACTTTCTATGGTTGGGCTTGAAGCTTCATACAAAATGAAGAAATTACAAGAAAATTTTCATTATTAGTAAAGTGATATTCAATTATATTTTTGCTAAAAATAGTTTCATTTCTAGATTTCCATAATTGAAATAAAATAATAACAATAAATAAATTCCAAAGAAAACAATGTGTGCAATTCAATCAAAGCATAATCTACAAGAAAACAAATGAAAAGTGAAAGGCTCGGATAGAAAGGATGGAAAAGGTTATAGATCTAGTTTAGGCTTACTAAGTTATAGTGAAAAACCGAATAGGTGCTCAAATATTTATGGGTGGGCACACACCGAATATTTAGCTTTAAGGATGTCAATGGGTTTGAGTCTTTCTTTAAGGGTCAAGCCTTGGTGGATTAAACACAAAAAGTGCGCTAATTTAGGTTTAATCTTGGCATTCTATATTCTATTAAGTTTAGTAAACTAAGTATGAGGAGAGAAGTGAAAAATCTAATGCCTATTGAGCTCGTGCTAAAGCTAGAGAGAACATAATTATAATTTGGTACACTAACCCAATGAACTAATTTTTAGAGGTAGTATCACAATTACATTACTACTCTTTCTATCAAGATGATAACAATTAAACCCCAAGCTTATGAAGTATGACGTATAGAAAAATAATATTAATATGAAGGAAAGAAGGTGGGTCAAAGATAAGATTTGAAACTTCCTCAACAAATGAGGCAATAAGATCCAATCTCTAGAGGTGATAAGGTCCATATAGAAGCAATGCATTTTATGAAGAAGTTGAGAACTTTCATACTAGGCATTTAAGTAAGAGGGATGCTAAAAGATGTCATAATAGGGGACCACCATAAATTGTGTGCATTGAAATAAATCCCAAATGTGAAACCATCCCCACCAACTTAAGATGAGACTTAAATTTAAAGGCTTTCCATATGATTTTTAGCAACAAAAGACCCCTTAATTTTGACTATCACATTTGTGATAGGAAGTGTAAGGAGACGTTCTAAGAAGTTTTACCATAGGGATAACCCAACCATACACAATTTCTTAATAACATTTTATGTCATTTCTATCCATGTCCTAGCCCACACAATCCACTTGGCATAAAGATTAATGCTTTGGTGATCGATGTTAATGATACACATGCCTCCCTTTTCTTGCAAAACACAACAAATGTGCTAAATAACTAGTGAAAACCTTGGGATTGTTTGGAATTGGCCCATAAGAAACCTATTAATAATTTATATGGTTAAATTTAAGAGGCCTTAGAGGGAAACCAACAAGAGAATTAATAAACTAAGTGAGAGAGGCTTAATAATATATTGGGATATTTTACTTTTCACATGATTAACCACATATTGCCACAAATGAGAGGGGAATAGTCAAAAGAAAAATGATTACGAATGAATTTGAATCAGCCCCTACATTTTATCATTTCAATTGAAATCCTTAAATCCAATGAGGCATGGGCATCATAATTTACATGTAACACTTACGATCCGGATGTTGTGCAAAAAATATCCAAACAATGTAAACCTTCATTAAAATAAGCCTCATGCTTAGAAATAAAGAGAAAATAATCATCAACAAATGGCCTTTAATATATATCGAGGTTTGATCAAGGAGATAAAAATACCCCTCTTTATGTAATGAGTGATAAAATAATCCATAGGCTTTAAATGGGGAAGAATGTGATAGATGTAAGGAGACGTTTCAAAAAAAATTATCAGTATGGGGAAACTACTTGTACACAATATCATAATAACATTTTTAGCTTCATTCCTCCATATCATGGCCCACACAATCCATTTAGCACAAAGAGTAATGATTTATTGATCAATGTCAATGATACACATGCCTAGATTTTCTTGTGAAACACAAAAATATGCCAAACAACTAGTGAAAACCTTGGTCTTGTTTTGTGGTGGCCCATAAGAGAACCTCTTAATAATTTAGACAGCTTAAACATAAGGGGCCTTATAGGGACACTAACAAAAGAAGAAATAAACTAAGTGAAAGAGGCTTAATAATATAACAGATATTATTAAGAGTTCTTCATGGGAGGATGGTGACACTAGGGTTTTAGGGAGGAGGTATAGAGAGCTATCGGGAGAGGATAGATCATCTAAGAAGTGTCGATTCTACTGATTTTGTCTTCGATTGATGCCCCTTGTTTGGTTTTCCTAGGAAGGAGGATGAAATCTTCATCCAGGTCGAGTTGTACGAGAAAAGAGTGGTGGTGGCCAAATTTTTAGGCTGAAAACTTTCCACGGATGGCATTGCAAGATGGTGTGAGAAGCAACGGGGGAGTGGGCTACGAGTGTGATTTACGCAAAGGATTTTTCTTGGTTCTCTTCGAGAGCGACGACCAATAGAAAGAAAACCTTCTTCGGTGAGAAATGTTGTTTGTCGAAAGGGATGCTTGTTCGTAAATGGGCATCAAAATTTGATCCAAACAATGTGGTAATTGAGAAACTTTATATATGGGTGTGGATTTATGCCCTTCCGATCGAGTATTGGAACCCCTGCATACTTGTGAAGATCGGTGGGTCTCTCGGTAAGGTGGTTTAGATCGACCCGAAGACCCTGGAAGGGAACTTTGGAGCCTATGCTAAGGTATGTGTCTCAATGGATTACTCTAATCCTCTTCTAGATTCCATCTCCATTAGAACCCCAGGAAGGGCTCTAGGTGCAACAAGTGGAATATGAGAAGATATTTTTTAGATGATTCAAATGCCAGCAGCTTGGGAATTTGAGAAGGGACTGTAAATATTAGTTAGGAGTGGAGAAATCTAGAAATAAGCCCCCTATTGTGTCTCCGGTCGGGAATGGGATGGATATTGGAAGTAAAGGAGGGTCTCTCTCCTCCCCGGATAAAGATTCCTAGGGCCAAACAAGGGTAAATAATTGGAGTTTTATCTCCGAAGATTCTTCTCTTGGGAAAATCCAAGGTTAGGGAGGAATCCAAATCATCTATGTGCACTTATTTAGGAAGGGATTGAAGCGGGTACGATGTCTCAATGGAAGTTTTGAATCATTAGGTTACCAATAAGGATCACACATTGGAATTTTTGGCGAGAAATGGAGGTAGAGGTAGATTGGAGGGGGATCCTCTCCAAAGTCTTGGGAAGAGGTTGAATGAATATGCTCTATTGTTATTATGCTCACTTAGGGTTTCTAAACTATGGGAAGGAATTTGGGTTGGGTAGGCTTAGTAATGAGCACAAAACTCTCTTTGAGGTGGTGGTTAGTAAACAAAAACATCTTGGAATTTTATTTAAACCTATAAGTAGGGTGGGAAAGTCCCCCATAAAGAAGCCATGAAGATCTTATCGTGGATCATCAGGGCATAAACGCTCGATAAAAGCACCAATTTAGGCACTTAACTCTGGAGCAAGGTATCATTTTTGTTACATTTCAGAAACTAAAATGTTTGGTTTATATTGTCTCTCTAGTTGGGTTAGGAAGTGGAAGGGATAACAAGGTGCTTTTGTGGATGCCAATGGGGCTTCAGGCATTTAGGAATTTTGTGGCTCACTAGAAAAGTGGAGGTTATGGCTCTGAATCCTTGGCTAATTTTCAATGGTGTAGAGTGGTTGTTAAAAATTATGAAAGAATTTTCTTTTATGTAACATATATGGTTCAGCTAACATCACGTAGAAGAGAGCTCTATGGGCTTCCCTATCTAAAGATTTGGATAACTTCATATATGTTTTGTAGTGCTTGTTGGGGATTTTAAAACTACTCTTTCATATTTGGAATAAGGAGGGGATCTATGAGTAATCCAAAGACTTAACGGGACTTCTCCTCCTTCGTGGAAGATCTTTGGGCTCTTGGATGTTCTCCCTAAAAGTGGGTGGCTGACTTGGTCCAATAGATGTTTAGGGTTTGGGAGAATTGTGGTTAGATTGGACAGGTTCCTAGCAAACTTGTAATGGATTCAAGATAATTTCTTAATAGAGAGTGATGTTCTACCTTGGTCGGGGTCAAATCATTTTCCGATTGTTCTTAGTTTAGCCATTGATGTGGCTCCCAGAACTCGCCCTTTAAATTTGAGGTGATGTGGATGAGGACCCCTCTTTCAAGAAGTTGGTGAAGATGTGGTGGATGTCCTTTCTTGTGATAGGTAAAAGTATGTACATTTTGGCCAAAATACTTTCTCTACTAAAAATAAATTTCTTCCTGGAATAAATCCACCTTTAAAAATATCTTTCAACAAAAAGTGAGAGTAGAGGCGACTTTGAAGATATTAAACGAAAGAGTATTTATAGTAGGTATGGATCATGCTTGATTATAATCTTGAAAAGGACCTTTTAGCTGAGTTGAATGATCTTCTTATTAAGGAAGATATTTTCTTGCATCAAAAATCAAGGGAGTCTTTATTGAAAGAAGGGGACAAGAATTCCAAATTCTTTCATGTTTTTGTTAAACAGAGGCATAGCTCCAACTATATATCGAAAATTAAAAATGAGTAGGGGGACTAGGATTTTTAGTAGAAAGATATCAAGGAAGAAGAAGATACTTTCTTTGCTTCCCTATTAGGAGGTGAAGAACAATCTTCTTTCCTTTAACAACACTCATTACTCGATAAAATCCCCAAGATGGTCGAAGGTGTAGAAATGGAAAGGTCATGACTCCTTTTTGGTGGAAGAAGTGTGCAACGTGGTTTTCTCTATGGAAAAGAGAAGGCTCATGGGCTGATGGGTTCACCGCTTTGCCTTTTTCAAGATTTTTGAAGTTATTGGTGAAGATGTTTGGTGAGCGGTAGAAGAATCATGGGATACATGAGAGATTCTCAAAGAAATGAACCACACTTTTATTTTCTTATTTCCCAAGAAGTCCCTTGTGAATCTATGGACACCTTTAGACCCACTTTGCTCTGTAATACTTTGTGCAAAATAATCTCCAAAGCGATAGTTGATTGCCTAAAACCCTTGTTAGATAAACTTATCTCTTGTGAGAAAACTGGTTTCCTTCCAGATCATGTTATTATGGAGGGGATCATTATCTCTCATGAATTAATTCATTCCTTTTCAGGGAATATGGTTCCAGACATGCTTATCAAACTTGACTTCAGCAAGGCCTATGATATAAGCAATCGCGGCATTTCTTGATGAAATCTCTTCAGCTTTTAGGGTTCAATTTGAATTTTTGCAATCGGGTCTACAGTTGTATTGCCACCCCAAGTTTCTCAATACTAGTTAATGGTTCTGCTGAAGGGTTCTTTGGGAATAATAGAGGCATCCGTCAAATTGATCCTTTTTCATCGTATCTTTTCATTTTGGTTGTGGAGGCTCTCAGTCGGGCATTGCAAGTGGCTTGGTTAGCTGGCCAAATTTGTGGTCTTAAGATTTCAGTTGGATTGGATCCTATCACGCATCGCCAGCTTTCTAAAGATACATTCCTCTTTGGTAGATATTCTATGGAGGAATCTAAAAACTTTTGAGTGATTGTCAACCTCTATTTGGAAGTGGCTGGGCAAGTGATCATCTGCCAAATTGCTGATTTTTTCTTCAACACAACCCCAGTGCTGCAGAGAAGGATCTTGAACATTTTGGGTTTTGTGAAGGGCTAACTTCCTCAAAATTATTTAGAATTCCCCTCTTTGTGGGCATGGGGAGATCCTCTTTACTGGGATGACCTGGTGAGGTCAATCGAGCTCTGAATTCAGAGATGGAAAGACAAGTTGTTGACTTTTGCAGGTAGGATTTTGCTATAAATTTAGTGTTGAACACCCTACCGACCTATATGATGTCGGTGATGAGCATGCTTGTTATAATACTCAAAAAAATTGAAAAGCTTCTCAAAAAATTCTTTGGAATGGAAGCAACAACGAGAAAAGAAATCATTTAGTGAAATGGGAACAGATCACTCTTCCTAAGGCTCAAGAAAGGGTAGGCATTCTAAATCTCAAATGGAAGAATCTAGCTCTAGTTTTGGGGTTTGCTTTCCAATCCAAATGGAATTGTCAATTCCATGTTTAGGAAGAAGTACTTGGGAGGCGGAGGGCCAAACTAGTGCTTTCAAGCTAAGAGGTTCCCGAGGCTCTCATATGTGGAATTTCTTTGTGTCTTGTAGTAAAGTCTTCACTAATCTCTCCTCTTTGAGGATTAGAAATAGCTCCTCGGCTAATTTCTAGGAAGATTCCTAGAACGGCCATCTAGATCTTGCTCTTAATCCAAATCTTCAGGAAGCCTTGGATGCTTTGAAGACTCATTGGGTGTCAAATTGGTTAATTATGGGGTGTTGGTAGATGATGGCTCCCACATTCTCTCTTAGAAGGATCCCGATGACCCGAACATCTCGACTTCTATAAAGAATTCTATCATCGGGATCTCTTAGATCATAAATCTCTTAGCATTCCCGAGAGTGATTCTCTCTTTTAGTTGGGCTCTCGATCTAGCTCATATCATGTTAAATAAGGCTATCAATGGTGGGCTTCCTAGAAGGGACTAGCTCCCACCTGGTTTGGTTTTGGAATTTTGATAATCTCCCAAAAGCAAGTGGTGTTTAGTTGGATTCTTTTAAGATGTAAAGTTGCTACGTAAGAGAGAATAAAAAGCGGGCTTTGTGGGTCCATCACGGTGTGTTATTTGTCAAGAATTTGAAAAAGCTTTCAATCATTTGTTACTATTTTGTCCCTTCTCTTATCAATGTTGGAATTGGCTATGTCTTCATCTAGGCTTAGATTGGGTATAGGGTAGGAGCATTAGAGACTCATTGGTTGCATCCGAAATTGGGACGAGGGAGTTCTTTTTGCTTTATTTGGACTTGTGCTCCAATCCTTCTTCTTTGCACTGTGGTGGGAGAGAAATATCATAATTTTTCACGGAGTTTGCTTTAATATTTTAGTAGTGCTTGCTAGGATGAAAATTTCCATATCTGAAAATTTAGTGTGAAATGTTAAGATGTGTCTCACTTCTCTTCTTTGGATGCTCTTTTGTAGATAATGTGGCCAGTGATGAAATTGCCGGATCCAGGGATGATCTTGAAGAAAGGTATATCTATGGTGGAAAAATATCTTCTTAGGAAACAAGTGAGATGGAGTCCAACCCCTCCTATGTTTAAAAAATGAACTTCAACGAAGCCTCGAAAGGCAATATGGGCATATCGAGAGTGAGGTGCTTAATTAGAGATGAGGTTGATGATTTAGTGATAGCAGGATCCTTTCCTTTAAAGGATGGGACGAGAAACATTACGGAAGCACAATCCTTACTCGAAGGGATCAAATTAGTTGTTAAGGTTGGTTGTGAGGCACTGGTAATAGAGGGCGACTCTCAAGTGGTGATTAATGATGTTCGCAGAGGTAAAGTTGTGTCTTGGAGATTGGATTTCTACATTAAAAACATCTTGCATTGGCTGAGTAGGATTCCTACTTGGAGTATTAGTCATAATTATAGAGAGTGTAATGTTGCCACCGATTACCTAGCTAATCAAGGCATTTTAAGGAGGGGTGGCCCGATCATTTCCATGCATGCGGACGCGTGGGAGGAGTTGGGAGATATCATTTTTCGGGAAGGGCATGGAGGTGGCCAGTGAGCCTTAAAGTGGTTCTCGACCCTCTATTTTTTTGTGACTTTTCGGTGGTGGGAGGCAGTGGAACATAGTTTTTTCTCCATATGGCTCTTCCTCCATTGCAAGTTTGTTTCTCCACGGCGAAAAAAAGGGAGATGGCATTTTTGGGTCCATTTCGAGGGCTCAATTCACATCATATTTAGGGCATATTTTGGTTCCATTTGCAAAGAAATTGAAATAATATTGGTGTTGGGCCTCGATTATTAGATAAGTACAAGAAGGTGTGTGGGTGCGCGTGGGACCTAGTTAAAGAATGGCACGCAAGATTAAAGGTGCACAGGAAGGGTTCTAGTAGGGTTTTGAAGAACACACAACGCACACACAAAGCAAGATAGGTTTTGGAATTAGCCATATTCAGTGTCCCATGCAAAGCACATGAGAAAAGCGTGACCCTTGTGGATAAGGTGCTAGCCTAGTGACTGTAGGATCAAAAAGGGAATATTCCATGCATGCGATGGAAGGTTCTAGAAGAACATCATTGCACAAAGTGGAGAGCTTGATCAAAGGAGGCATGCTCCATTGGAGGACCACTTGGACACTTGGCAACCAATATGCTACCTCAAAAGGCATGGTGGTGAAGGCAAGAAAACTATATAATGAGGTGCGTGGGTAGCAAGAAATATATATAGGAGGGAGGACTAGAGAGTGCGAGAGAGCATAGAGAGACATAGAGTCATCTTGGGAGAGCAGAGGTATGGGGAAAGAGGTGAAGCTCTGTAGAGAAATACCATGGAGGATTCTATGGGTTGGGATTAGGAAAATATATGAATCATGACACATTTAAAGGGATGGGTCTACATTCTTCTTTGTAATGTGATGAACATAGTGTAGTTCTGATGCATGACTTGGCTTTGCATTGTTATATGAAGGTCTGTTATGACTTTGAGGGATGTAATGTGGTTATTGAAAATATTAATATAAATATAAGGCTCTATTCTGAATCATATATGTGTTCATGAGTATAATCCTTATGCATTTCCTTTATGTATGAACCATTTTCATATGTTATTTTCTATTTCTCTTTCTAATGCAATGGGGTGACAACTCGTTCTAGGTTCTTAGAATGTTGCATGGTTATTTTCTATTCATTTCCATTTGAATATTTGTCATAAGATGATGCATTCTCACAAGACTCACATAAAGGAGAGGCTCAGCACCTGCGCGTGTGCCTCGGGTGAGTGCCCAACGCCCGCTAGGTGATAGGCCAAAGACACATGGGATTAGACTATTTGTCTAAGGGTATAAAATATGACTACATCTTGGTTCCGTTGCCGGGACCTCTTTTTGAAGTTGTGAGAAATGGCATGCATCTTTTTCCCTGTGATGCGTGATGACAGAACACCTGACTTTGGAAAGTGTTGAAGCATGGTTCAAGAGCACGGAGGATGAGTTTTCTCAAAGATTCAACACTGGATCTGAGTTCGATGCATGTAGATGGATAGAAGAGAACCTATACCATGAGTTGTATGAGACATTCTTTTTGTTGTTTTCAATAGAACTATATGAATGGCTTTCAACATATGCATCCAAATCGAGCTAGTACTATAAACCACACGTGTGGACCCAAGATGACTATCGAGAGTCAGGGATGCAGATCTCGACTTCGATGTGAGTTGTTGATCACCGGTGGAAGAAAGTGTTGACCAGTTATACTTTAGAATATGCCATTTCTACATATTCTTACCTAGAAGTTGTTGAGTTTGAGTTTTGAGGGAGCCTAAAGGATCATTTTTGCGTGTTATTCCTTTGGCTATGAAGATCTTGGTCATTACCTTGAGTTTGGAGGCATTTCCCATGGTCGGCTAAGCTTCTCTGAGCGCTACTGGGAGAAGAAGCTAGGTTGGAGGAAGATGGAAGACATTGTGGCTGAAAAGGAAAGGGAGGAGAGACGACTCAAGTATAGTGAAGCTCATGAAAGGGAGATGACTAGACAACGTGAGGTTATAAGTGTGATGGATCTATGGAGGTAGACGTTGCGGGAAGGAGTTGAGGTTCACGCAGAGGATGTGGAACCGAGCATTCTGTGTTACCCCATCTTGGCAAGTGCAAGAGAGAAGCCCCTTCATCTTCTGATGAGATTTCACCATATGGAGAAAGGCGAGTTGTCGACGTGCATCTCGAACCCACCTCGACAACCAACCTCTGCACTTGTTTTTCCAGATCAAGGGAGAAGTATTGTTAACCCAGTTGGTATCGGTGGGAGTAACCGATCTAGCACCTAGGAGATATAATTTCTCATTTGGGACATCCATGGCTACGTAATCCATTCCTGTATTTGGAGGAATTTTTTGGACAAGGTGCAAGTACATAAGGTTTGGGTATCACGTCTGGGAGTGGTGCGGGACACACAACTGGTAGTGGGACAATATCACAAACCATTGGCGTGTGTGTAGTTCAAAGGGGACGTTGGGAACACTAGGTTTGACCACTTTACGCCCCTTACCGACTGCAAGAGGTGGATCTAGTGGGTCAGGAGGAATAGGACCTGGTGGATCCAGTGGATCTAGTGGAGGAGGAAACACCAGAGGGAACCAAGGCTCTAGATTGGGAGGACAAGGACCCCAGCCACCTCCCCAAGTGTTTTTTGAGATGTCTTTGCACTTACCAGACTATAGGGGTATTGAAGATGTTGCAGAGCATGTGCACAAGTGTGAATTACTATGGCGCGTGAAAGGAATCACTACCCCGGAGCGGAAGGCAAGTCGGTTGCACAACATCATTGCAGGGGAACGCACATAGTTGGTATAGGAAGTATGACCCCCATCAAATGGTGGTAGACTACACCACATTAAAGAATGCCTTCCTAGCAGAGTTCCATATCCCTAAGTTTGAGCAAAAGAGCATCAATGCTCTGAAGAAAATCTAATAGGGAATGATAGAGAGTGTGCAAGAGTATGATGCGCATTTAAAAACTCTCTTGTCTAAACTATCCTATGAAATTCATCCTTCTCAACATGCTCAATGGTTTGTCGGAGGATTGATAACACCATTTAGAAGGGCTCTGTCACACAAGACTTTCACAGACCCACGCGAGGCATTGGAAGATGCCCTACACACTGAAGTTGTTGGGAGCGTCGATACTAGTGTAATTCCTTTTCTGGAGTCTCAAATTGTTACAATGGACAAGAAGTTGGAGAATTTGTCTGCAAACTTAGCACATGAGGTTCAGAAGTGGGCTTTGGTGTACAAAATATGAAGTGGAAGGGCATGCAAAGGATAGTTTCCCTCAGAAATCGGTATGCACTATGGTGGTAGACTATGAAATTTTCCATGGGGATCATGATGCAAGTAGGTTCCCTCTACTCCAGCACACAATCCATAATAATGTTTCTATTAGCATAGGCCATAAGCGTTCTTATCCACTTGTGGAATGCAAGTGCTATTGCAAAGATATGTACCTCTACAACCCATGATACCAAGGATTGCAGACTGATTGATCAGATCCATGATGCTATTGATCTTGGTGTGTGTAAAATGTCCTAGTCTTTTTTGGGAACAAGTAATTCCAAGGATGATGACCATCATTATGAAGGGCATGTAGATGGAGGAACACATGGAAGAGGTTTTCATAGAGGATTTCGTGGTCGCAGTAACCATGGCAGAGGACGAAGTGAGTTCTTGTGAGGAACCTGTTATAACTATGGATCTATAGAGCATTACAAACGTGAGTGTCCTAATATGTTACAATGCTCATGGTGCATAAAAGAAACATAAGTATGAAGAGTGTCTAGAGATTTATGAGCATATGAACCAACAACACCGGAAAGACAAAGGCACTGGGATGGTGAGCATTAAGAAGGTTGATTCATAGTGGATGCCATGAGTGGCGCCATTGAGTGGGACCAATGTGGAAGTCTTACAACACATATGAATGTGGTTATGAGAGAAAACTCCTTTCCAAGTTATCCATCAAGGGTTGTGAAAAAAGATGCTAAAATTGTATAAACCCAAGGAGTACCTATCGTGATGATCATGAGTAGAGGTCACACGCTGTTTCAGGAGATGCCAAGAAAAGGACACTAGTTTCAAGAGAGGAAGTGGTACATGGAAAATATCTAGACCCCACTGCTCATCAGAAGGAGGTGTATCAAGAGACTATGGAATGTGATTCAAAGTTTACAAGGGGAGATCCAATGTCTAAAGGAGCAATCGAGGTAGTTGGAGCAAAGGAAGAATGTCGAGGTTCCAAAGGATGACCTGATGAGGTCAAGGAAGTATGTAAGATGTTAAGGCAAGAGAATATTATTCCCTTGCTAGGAGAATGGCTGAGAGAGAAGGTACCACACATCGGAGCAGAGCGAAAAGGTAGGTTTTACATGCAAACCTTCCTCCTCACAACCTTGACTATGATAAGGATATTACTTTAAATGTGGTTATTGATGGATGGATTTCAGTAATATCCTCATCGACATGAGAACAGAGGTCAATGTTCTTACCTTAGATGGATCCCGATCCCGACATCAAATGGGAAGGCACGCATTACTGACCATCTTTGAATGTGTTGTAAATGGCAAAACAAGACTAAGGAAATGCCTATTGGAGTCCTGAAGGATGTAATTATCACCATTCAAGGGGCCAAGTTCACTGGAGACTTCAAATTCTTGGCACTCACTGAGGAAGACAACTTTCTAGCATTGCTTGGGCACCCATGGTGTTACAAGAACAATGTCAACATGCGGTTTAACAAAGGGTATATCAACTTTGAGAACAAGGAGGAAAGGGTGATCATTCCTTTAACATATGAGAATTCAAAGGTCCTATCTTTCGAGCCCTTAGGATAATAATTCCTTGATAAAATCTATGTGCGCTCCATCGAAGATCTTTGAGATAATTCATACCCTTCTCCCAGAGGAGAGTCATCCAGGTTTGAAGATGCTCACCTTGAGTGATACCACTAGTGTGGCATGCGACAATTGGGTGCATGGGACTTATGAGTTTATTGGGTGATAGATCTCCCAGCGTGGGAGATGTATTTTCTTTGATTCTATAATGGCAACTAGTGATAGATCGTAACAAGGGTGATAAAGGCATGCTCAGTTAAGCACTTAGGAGAAAAGAAGTTACCAAGTAGTTCTGGAGGAGCATAGCCAAGAAATTTTCTTATGGGAAATGGAAGCTTAGTAGAAGAATGAAGAAGAGAGAAGAGGAATGCTCAATTACAACCTACTTAGAACTACAGCATACATTGGTGGGATACACATCGGGAGAACCTCCTAGAGTGGTGCAAGGTAAGATTCACATTTTCTGTAAGGTTCTCCAAAAGCAACGCGCCCACTAATCATACAAGACTACCATGGTAAAGAGACCGCCTCATTTCATATCCAAGCATGTGAGAAGGCCTGGATGGGAAGCACAAAAGTGTTACCACCTTCATTATGGGTGCATAAGTTTTATTCCACCTTACAAGGCTATGTGCATGCATGGTATATTCATTCGGAGATGTGTTGTCAAATAGGTAATTGGCAAGAGTTGGCGGTTGATCTCATTCAAGCTTTTGAGTATAGGAGTACCAAGCCATCGGTGATAGAGAGGGCGTTGCAAGTGATTAATTGCCTTACGATGGGAGATAGTGCTATGGCATGAGGGATAGGCTAATGGATTTGTTGAGTGAGCCTTATTTGGGGATGCACCTCAATGAAGAAGAATCAGAGGAAGTACAACTTGAGCATGCGTGCATGGAAAAAGAAAAAGGAAAAATGGTCTATGTAGTAGATGGTGAAGAGATGGAAACTTTGGATGTTAACCATTCTGAAGGTACATGCGAAGTCATAGATAGCGAATGAGTGAGCACGAGCCTACCATGAGCCTTTAAAAAAAAGAAGGTTAACATTGGGATAGAAATAGAACCTAAGGAAGATATCATTGGGACTATTGGTCGAGAAAAATAAGTTTCAAAGATCATTGATCTGTTGCATGAGTTCCAGGATTTGTTCCCTCATGGGTACCATGAACTCAAAGGCGTTCACCATTCCTTAGGGGAGATGAAGATCAAGTTGAAGGAAGGTGCGCACCTGATTCAAAAGAGGCCTTATCAAATGAATCCAAATTTATGCGTATGGGTCAAGGAATAAATAGACAAGATGATAGCATCTGGTATCATTGAGGCAGTGGAAGAATCGAATGGATAAGCCCAATGGTCATTAGTATCAAGAAGGATGGTAGGTTAAGAATCATGTGTCATGGACTACAAGGATCTCGAATGCGTATGTTTCATGGTCATGATCCTTTCCAACCCCCTTTACTGAAGAAATTTTGGAGGGAGTAGCTGGGTGCGAAGTCTACTCTTTCACGGATGGGTTCTTAGGGTATCACCAAGTCAAGATTGCAAAGGAAGACCAGAGAAAGATAAATTTTTCCACTGAATGGGGAAGTTTTTCCTACATGGTTATGCCTTTTGATTGAAGAATGCACCTGTTGTGTTCTCGCATCATGGTAAAAGCATTTTAGGACTTCATCCATAAGTTTCTTCAAGGTTACCTGGATGACTGGATTGTGTATGGATTGGTGAAATACCATTGTGACAATTTAAGGTTGATGTTTGAGAGATGTTGTAATTGAGGATATCCCTCAACATTAAGAAATATGTCTTTGCTACTCCATTTAGAACCCTATTAGGACATATTATATGCAAAGAAGGCTTACTAGTGGATCTTGCCAAAGTTGCAGTTATTGTGGGATTAGGGGAGCCTACTAATCAAAGCACAATGCGTGGATTCCTTGGGCATATAGGGTATTATAGAAAATTCATCAAGGGGTATGCCAAGATCATCGCGCCCTTGGAGGAATTACTAAAACACAAGAGTGCCTTTCATTGGGGAGAGGTGCAACAGAAGGCATTTGACACTTTGAAGGATAAGCTTGTCACGGTGCCCATACTACGTTTTCCTTCTTGGGATAAGCCTTTCCATGTGCATGTTGATGCCTCAAGGACAACTATGGGAGTAGTGCTAGCACAACCTGGTGAGGGAATTGTTGATCATCCCTTGTGCTTTGTAAGTAGAAAGTTGACACCAACAGAATAGAATTACACAACTACTGAGCGCGAAGCATTGTCCATGATCTACGTGTTGCATAAGTTTAGGTAGTATCTGTTGGCAACACCATTTATATTCTACACTGAGACCACATGGCATTGAAGTACTTAGTCAACAAACCCGTTCTGCAAGGGCACATATGTCATTGGGTCCTATTATTTCAAGAATTTGAGTTCACAGTGGTCGTAAAACCAAGAAAGAGAAATTCAGGACTTGACCACTTATCAAGGATTAATTCAGGGAGGACATGCAAAGCATTGAGGATACCATGCTAGACGTGTAACTATTTAGGTTAGGCATGCCCTCAAACTTGGAAGATATCACAGTATTCTTGAAAATAGGTGTGGCATCGGAAGGGATGAAGGGTAGAGAGAAAGCGCTTAGCAATACTGTTGCCTGCACATGTTGATTAGTGGAGATCTGTATAAGTTAGGTCATGATGAGGTTTTGCGTTGATGCGTATTAGAGCATGAACATGGAAATTATGGAGGAAGCACATGGTGGGATTGTAAGAGGACACTATGCAGGAAATGCTACCGCGTGAAAATTTTACTAGCAGGGCTTTAGTGGGAAACCATCTACCAGGATTGTATTGAGTTTTGCAAGGCCTGTGACCATTGCCAACACCTTGGAAAACTTGGAAAGAGAGATGAAATGACCTTGCGACCAATAGCCAATGTTGAACCATTTGAAAAATGGGCAATCAAATTTGTAGGGCCAATTTCTCCAGCCGCACGAAGGACTAGTTCATGGTATATCATCACTTGCACTAATTACTTGACATGGTGGGAAGAGGCAGTGCCTACGAAGGATTGCACCGCAAACAACTACTAGATTTTTATGGGAGAACATAATCAGCAGTATGGTTTTCCTTTAAGTTTAACAAGTGATAGAGGTACACATTTTCTCAATGAAATGGTTAGGATTATGTTAGTAGAATTTATGGTGGCCCATCACAAGACTACCCCTTATCACCCTCAAGTAAATGGAACTACTTTGAGGCATTTAACAAGATACTAAGTCACATGTTGACTAAGATATGTGACATTGGAAGACAAGATTGGGATGAAAAAGTATCAGCCATTCTATGGGCATACAAGACAACCTACAAGAGGTTGAACAAGGCCACACCATTTTAATTGGTGTTTGGTGTGGAGGCTATTTTACCAGTTGAATTCATGTTACCATCATTGCGTATGTATAGCGCACATAGGAGGGTTAGCTGATGAGAAAGCACTAGAAGAAAGGATTGATAAGTTGATGCAATTAGATGAAAGGAAATCACTTGCTAGATGGAGTCAGAAGATAGAAAAAATCAAGACAAAAGGCATGGCATGATTGTCATATCAAGAACAAGAAGTTTGAGGTTGGGCAGATGGTGTTGTTGTATGATTCCAAGTATCTACGCCATCCTGGAAGTTGAAATTCCATTAGTTGGGACCCTACATCATCTTGTACATTCTTGATTCAGGCGCTTACCAATTATAAGTGCTAGATGGGACGAGATTACCAGTCATTTCAATGGGAGTAGGCTGAATCCCTACTATAAATAAGTCTTCTTGGTGTTTGTAATAAGGTAGTATTTCCAATTAGTCTATAATTTCCCTTTATGCTTTTTATTTTCTTGTGTTTCCCTTTCTCGTTGTTTGTTCCTTTATTTTTGTTTCATTTTATGCCTTGTGTGTGGTAACCACATTATTTTTCCAAGGTTGTGTATGTGTAGAGGACCGCACATCTATTTTAGTGTGGGTGGAGTAATGTAAAGTATAAGCCTGCAATACAAGTTAAGTGGCCCAGTAGAAGGAAGCGCGTAAGGTTGAGAAAATGCGCATGGAAACGACAAATGATAAATTATGGTGTTAAGAAGGTTGTAACAAAGACCACGTACAAAAGATGAAGAGTGCAAGAACAACATGAGGTAGGTAAGGGAAAAAATTAGGAAAAATACAGAAGAAGTGCCTCGGTGTTGTAGACGTGTGTGTAAGAGTCCTCGATCGATTGGATATTTACACACTAAAAGGTTGTAAAGGATTTTTTTCACACAAGATGTGGCGCGTGGGTAAGGGCGCTTAAAGTTGGCTCGGTGGAAAAATATGCATTTAATGTTAAAGTACATTGGTATGTGGCATAACATTTATTACTAGAGGGAAACAAAACTATAAATACAAGGTTAGGGTAAGACATTTTTCTATCTTGCTATTATGAAGTTGAAGCGCTCTCATGAACTAGGGCATCTAGAGAGAAATTTGTGCGAAGAAAGAAGAATACAAGAAATCTGATTGTGTGACTAGAGTGAATCTGAAAACCAGAAGGAAGGAGTACACGGGCGTAAGGAAAGGTTATTTGTGGTGCACCGTCTTGTGGAAGATTTTCCTAGTTAGGGTTTGGCAACTAGGGCACGAAGATAGAAGGGTTTATTTCGGAGTTGAGATTTGGAGTTGAGTTTGGAGTGTAGCAGAGTAGAGTGAATTTGTAGTTATCCCGATAGAAGCATGACACCTAAGAAAGCAACCATTTCACCAAAGAAAACAAAGGGCAAGGGCAAAGGAAATCAAACCGCTGCCATCACGAGCTCCAACAAGGAATGGTATGCGGAAATGCAATACCCAGATGGAGTATTGCTAGGAAAGGAATGGGTGTCGCATTTGAGGCAAATGATGGTGAGTGATTATAACCATTGCATGAGCACAACTGAGAAGGAAATGACATTAGAGTTGGTCTGTCCAGCTAACAAAAGGACGCTTAGATGGGATGCCCATTTACAATGATGAGGTGAAGGTCAAATTAGAGAAGGTTGGATTATTACAACTATATGAGTTTCCTTACTTTGGCAAGCCTGAGCACCTTTATCAATGGTTGATGTCGCATGTGCATGAGGATCACTTTTATTTTACGGGCACAAGATGCACATAACACCACAACTGATATCCAAGTTCACAGCCTCATTTTTGAAGGAGATAGTATAGATGATGATCTGAGTGACAAGGAGGCTATCAAGGAGACTATAGCCGCATATGAATATAAGAAGGGGTCGCGATACTTTGACATCACTTGAGATTCCAGACCTATTATGAGGATGGCCGCACTTGGTAACCAAGCTCAATGATCAGGAATGATGGACACAAGTGAACAAGGCATGGCTAAATGTATGTCGGAGGATATCAGAGGGAACCATCTATAACTTGTCTACTTTCATCAGTGGATGAGATCATAAGCAAGCACACAGAGGGGAAAAAAGATATTATTTAGTAACGTCCTCCTCACCATTGTCTTTTTAGATATTGGAGTGTCGATGGGCCGAGAAAAATTTGTTTGGGAGTATCCAAAAGAGGATCCCTCACCCACAAAGAGATTTGAAAAATACACTTGTGAAACCATGATGGCCACTCACAAGGTGCCTAGAGAAGTGGTATAAACGGATGCGTGATGCATTCGGGCAGAGTGGAGGATCCCAGAGAATTGCCCACACTCGTGAATGGAGAAGAAGAATTTTCAGTGTACCAACACTTCTGCATTAGCATATTTACTTTAACAAATGGGACTAAGGGTCCATGGTGCAAGCTTCCCTTCTCCTTTACCGCACAATACTTTCAGGTAGGGGTCAATAGGTTCAAGGAATCCAAAATACTAAGGTTTGACCTTAGTGAGGTAGACCAAGACCACCACAAGCTACGCCGAAAGCTCATGTATCCTAAAAATCACACATACATGGAGAAGTATGTCTCCCATGAGGTTCAAATGATGAAACCAATAACGCTGCCAATCGTTGGAAGGGCTGCAACAAGAATATATCTTCGCATAAGGCCAAATTTCAAGAAAGGTGCATATCTAGAGAATGATGTCTCCATACTAGAAGACCCCATAGGAAGAAAGAAGGCTGCACCAAAGAAGAGAGAAAGAGAAGAGGGGCAGGAGAAGAAAGCACCAAGTGTGTAGACCACACAATTGGTGGGTGCGCCTGAAGTAGTCACGAAACCTAGCACTTACATGTGGAGAAAGAAGTCTCCTGTCAAGGCGAAGACCCAAAAGAAGAGGTGTTTGGAGCATGAAGATACCCTCACCCATGATGAATCACCAAGGGAGACATCACCTATCAAAGAGAAAGAAAAGAAATAATCTCCTATACTGGAATCCCCAGTAAGGAAGAATCGAGAAGGTGACTAATGAGGTAGATTTAGAAGAGACAGAGAGTCTAGATGCCTACATCGGTGACAAGGATGATGATGATGAGCTCTGAAGGAGGTGAAGACCATCCAGTATATGATGTGCATGATTCTAAGGAGGAAGGATATGAAGAGTATAAAAAGAAGATGAGGAGAAGAATGATGAGGAAGAAGCTGAGGCTCAAGGAAAGGGGGTGAGTGAAGAAGTAAGCACCAAGAACCAAAGAACCCCAAGCCTCACCAAGGAGGAAGTAGAGAAATCCGTGGAGAGAGAAGTGGTTGGAATCATGAAGAAGTTGGTGGAACAGGAGTTGGAAAGGAGTGCATATGAGATTATAAAAGAGATAGAAGAAGAGAGCGTTGGGAAGGAGTATGGCAACATGGGTGGAGATCCCAAATTGGTAGTGAGCTTCCCAAAAGCTGCGTGAATATGTGGGAAAGGTGTAGTAGTAGAACAAGGGCAGGGAATGGGATACATTGATGATCCTAGCAAGGTGTTACACTGTTTTCAAGAGCACCATACCTACAGAAAACAACTCCTAGCAATGTCATCATTTGATGAAGAAGGCACGTACCCACAGATAAGAAAGATGTTATCTTGGGTGTTTGAGTCCCACATGGATGAACTAGAGTTTGAAGTAAGTTAGAGAGCGCTAATGAAGGTGCCATAAACCAAAGGGATAAATCTATTGGTGAATGCTCAACAACTATCGTATGAACAGTCTGTAACATGCTTAACAAATTTTTAGTCAAAATTGAGGCCAGACTATTTCGAGAGGAATGATAGAGTGAAATCCCTAGAGGAGGAATTGGAGAAGAAAAAGAAGGAGCTTATGGAGAAGAGAAAAGACCTAAAGCAAGAGGAGTTGATCAATGCTCAGCTGAGGCGTGAGCTGAAGGAAGAAAAAGCTAAGGTGCACGAAGTCTCTAAGAAGGTGGAGATGATTACAGATGTAATTGTCCTGAAGCACCCCGATTTAATGCCACCCAATCAGAAGTATGAGTCATCCTTGCAATGTTTGGAGGATCTGACTCACATTCTCACAATGGAGAGGTGACCACTTGCTTTAGAATCTGCAGAAGAGGCACATGCACACCAAGAAAAAGAGAACAAGATGAAGGTTGTCGAGATTGTGGCTTGATACACCAAACTTTTGGCGAAGTATGAAGGCCTCCGTGCAAGTTGCTGAAGCTGCCTATGATAACTACATGGATAGGGATAGAGTGGCAAGTATCTTGGTTGCCACCCATGAAACAAAACTCAAGGAGTTCCAAGAGAAAATAAGGAGAATATAACGGAGAGAGACAAGATCCTGACCGAGGTGGAGAAGAAATCAGAAGCAATCAAGACCCTGCAAGGCTTGATCAAAAGCCGGATTGAAGGAACTCTACCCCTAGATCACCCGCAGGATGGACACCCTTGAAGACTTGGGGAAGCAATTGGAGGGTATTGTTGACACCATGAGCACAAAAGGAGAGGAGTTGAGTTTTGAGGAAGTGAGCATGCCTTGGTGGGTGACCTCTCAGCAAGCCCAGAGTGAGGTCAACACTTGGGAGAAGTTAGAGGTAGAATTAGGGAAGGATTTCCCTCTCCTCCTCCAACAATAAACCAGTTCCCCATTCTTTCATTATTTCTCCCATTTCTTCATTCCCTTATTCTTTTAAACATTTTTAAGAGCCCGCCATTATTTATTCTTTGAAGAGTGTTTCCGAGGATGGAGAATAGGTGTAGTGTGGGGTGATGTTGGGCCTCAAATTATTAGCTAAGTACAAGAAGGTGCGTGGGCACGTGCAGACCTAGTTAAAGAAGGGCGCACGGGGTTGAAGGCGTGCAGGAAGGGTTCTAACAGGGTTTTGCAGAACACACGGTGCATGTGTGCAAAGAAAGAAAGGTTTTGGACTTAGCCATATTCAAGCGTCGCCGTAGAATCACATGAAAAACCGTGACCCTTATGGATAAGGTGCCACTACTGGACTTCTCGGATCAAAAAGGGAATATTCCATGCATGTGATGGAAGGTTCCAGAAGAACATCATTGCACATAGTGGAGAGCTCATATCAAAGGAGGCATGCTCCATTAGAGGACCACTTGGACACTTGGCGGCCGATCTGCTACCTCAAAAGGCATGGTGGTGAAGGCAGAAAACTATATAATGAGGTGCATGGTAGCAAGAAAGATATATATGAGGGAGGACTAGAGAGCGTGGAGAGCATAGAGAGACATAGAGTCATCTTGGGAGAGCGGAGGTATGAGGAAAGAGGTGAAGCTCTGTAGAAATACCATGGAGGATTCTATGGGTTGGGATTAGGAAAATATAGGAATCATGACACATTTAGAGGGATGGGTCTGCATTCTTCTTTGTAATGTGATGAACATAGTGTAGTTTTGATGCATGACTTGGCTCTACATTGTTATATGAAGGTCTATTATGACTTTGAGGGATGTAATGTGGTTATTGAACATATTAATATGAATATAAGGCTCTATTCTGAATCATATATGTGTTCATGAGTACAATCCTTATGCATTTCCTTTATGTATGAACCATTTTCATATGTTATTTGCTATTTCTCTTTTCTGAATGTAATGGGGTGACAACTTGTTCTAGGTTCTTAGAATGTTGCATGGTTATTTTCTATTCATTTCCATTTGAATATCTATCATAAGATGATGCATTCTCACAAGACTCACATAAAGGAGAGGCTCGAGGCGCTCGCGCATGCCTTGGTGAGTTCCCAATGCCATTTTGGGTGATAGGCCGACACGCATGGGATTAGACTATTTGTCTAAGGGTATAAAATATGACTATAGTTGGGGGCAGAGTATTTGGAAGCCGGTGGGAGGGAGAGTTAATTCGGAGGTGGCATCCTAGTTTGTCTCATAGATCTATGGGTGAAGAAGTGTAGAGAGGAGGTCGGGGTTATTACAATCCACTTCATCAAACCCCAACACCGAGTTAATATGGAGGAAGTGTTAGTGGAATTCAACATGATGTAGCCATTCCCGAATGAGGAGAGGGTAGGGAAGTCTCTGTAGGAAGCTTGGAGGGTGATAGCAATCTTGTTAGCTAGGAACATAGAGTTAATGAAGTTTACGTTGGACATCCACGGGGCTTGCTGTAGGGTCTTTAAAGAATAAGCAAGATCAAGATGTTGGATTTTCCTAGGTTTTCTGCACCGGTAGTTATGGAGTTAGAGGGGTGGCTCATTTCCACAAAAAGATGGGCTTCACTTACAACCTTCTACTTTTCCCGGCTTGTGGATGTGCTATTACTTGGCGGAAGAAAGGATGTAGGTCCCGATCCACCCCGTCCCTGTAAGTGGTTTTCTTTGAAGCAAAATTGTGTTTTCTTCCTAGTTTTGGGTTTTTGGATCTTTTTTTCTATTATGTTGGTGTTTTGTATCTTACTCACGCCAGCATGCAAGCCCTCATGGTCCCGGCTTGGCCTTTTTAGTCTTCATGGATCGAATTGTATTGTTTTGTATGGTCGCTGTGGGTGGGATCCCTCCAATCCCTTGGTTCTAAGTTCCACTCAAAAGCGTTAATCTATCAAAAAATATACATAGTGGGATATTTTTTTCACACGATCAACCACATATTACCACAAATGAGAGTGGGAATAGTGAAAAGAAAAAGGATTACAAAGGAATTTGAATTTGCCCCTATTTTTTATCCATTTCAATTGAAATCCTTAAATCTAGTGAGCCATGGGTATCATAATTTACATGTAACACTTCTACAATCTATATGTTTTGCAAAAATATCCAAGCAATGCAAAGCCTCATTGAAATAAGCCTCATGTTTAAAAAGAAACCAAAAATAATCATCAACAAATGACCTTTTATAAATATCGATGTTTGATCAAGGAGGTAAAATATACCCCTCTCTATGCAATGAGTGAGAAAATATCCAAAGGCTTCGCTAGAAGAATGTGATCGATGTAAGGAAACATCCCAAAAAGTTTTACCATAAGGAGAACATGTTGATACACAATGTCGTAATAACATTTTTTAACATCATTTTCATCCACATATTTTCCCACACAATCTAGTTAGCACAAAGAGTAATGATTTGGTGATCGATGTCAATGATACACATGCCTCCCTTTTCTTAAAACACAACAAATATGCTAAACAACTAGTGAAAACCTTGGCTTTGTTTAATGTTGGCCCATAAGAAACCTCTTAATAATTTAGACGATTAAACATAAGAGGCCTTAGAGGGACACCAATAAAGAAGGAATAAAATTAGTGAGAGAGGCTTAATAATCTAGCCACAAATGAGAGAGAGAATAGTAAAAAGAAAAGTATTACTAAGGAATTTGAATCAGCCCCTATTTTTTTATCCATTTCAATTGAAATTCTTCAATCCAGTGAGCCATGGGCATCATAATTTGCATGTAACACTTACGATCTAGATTCTTTGCATAAAATATTCAATCAATGTAAAGCTTCATTGAAATAAGCCTCGTGTTTAGAAAGAAAGAAAAAATAATCATCAACAAATGGCCTTTAATCAATATCGAGGTTTGATCAAGGAGGTAAAAAAGAACCCCTCTATATGTAATGAGTGAGAAAATATCCAAAGGCTTTCGTTGGAAGAATGTGATTATGTAAGGAAACATTCTAAGAAGTTTTACCACAGGATAACCCACCCTTACACAATGTCATAATAGCTTTTGTTTAGATTCATTTCCATCCACATCTTGCCCACACAATCCACCTAGCACAAAGAGTAATGCTTTGGTGATTGATGTCAATGATACACATGTCTCCCTTTTCTTGTGAAACACAACAAATATGCTAAACAACTATCAAAACCTTGGTCTTGTTTGGAGTTGGCCCATAAGAAACCTCTTAATAATTTAGACAGTTTAAACATAAGAGGCCTTAGAGGGACACCGATTAGAGAAGTAATGAAGCTGTGTAAAAGAGGCTTAATAATCTAGTGGGATATTTTCTTTTCCTCTTGATCAAGCACATATTGCACAAATGAGAGGGGAATAGTCAAAAGAAAAGGATTACCAAGTACTTTTAATCGACCCTTTTTTCATCCATTTCAATTGAAATCCTTAAATCCACCGAGCCATGGGCATCATAATTTGCATGTAACACTTACGATCCATATGCTTTGCAAAAAATATCTAAGTAATGTAAAGCTTCGATTGAAATAAGTCTCGTGTTTAGAAAGAAAGAGAAAATAATAATCCACAAATAGCTTTTAATCAATATCGAGGTTTGATGAAAGAGGTAAAATGACCCCTCTCTATGCAATGAGGGAGAAAATATCCAAAGGCTTTAGCTCTAAGAATGTATAAGGATTGAAAGAGGGGATCCTTGTCAAATGGAATGAAAGAGGGGATCCTTATTACGCCGAAGGCATTCCCCTATGGTAGAGGACCTCCAGACGTTTCTGCAGCGATGCTAAATTTGACGGCCTTTTAGATGTTTTTCCAAAGGGATTAAATTTGACTGTTGTTTGCACGTCGTTTTCACTTTTGCATGTAATTTTAACCTCCTCTTCTGCCATGTATTTTCCGACATCGTTAAGCTCTGCTTCAATCACCAAAGGTGAGAAGTCCAGGGGCACAGTGTTGCAGATTAAATGCCAGATCGAGCTCTGGTAAGTTTTGGTCGGAGCTGTCAGATGTAGTGTTTGATCCCGACGAAAGCTGCGAACTTCCTGATAATCTATATATGGACACCGATTTTGATTCTTTGCCTATAATTCCCGACGGCGCGGTGAATTCTGAAGATGCCAAGGATTTCGGTGAAGAAATGAAGGTTCTGGAGCAAGAGAAGGCTATGTCAATAGTCAATACAGTCAACCATTATCATATGTAGTTTTATTTTTGTAAATTGCGGCCAGGTTAATTACAATAGGATATCTAACTGCATATAAGCTTCTAGATAATCTTATACTCTGATGAAAGATACCAATACTTTCTTTGGGTCTTTTATGGTAGGAAATACAACTGACATCTCTTCATCAGCCATAACAACAATTTAACTTTGAATAGTACATGGTCTTATGCCTGGATTTAAGGATATTGCTATAATTATCATGAATAATTAGAAAAAAATATCAGCTCCCAACAGTTCTTGTGGTATTAGGGTAGGAAATACAACTGGTGAATCTTCATCATAGAGCAATTCTAAATAGTAAATGGCCTTACAGATTATGCATTGTTTTATTACCGTTAAATGAGAAGAATTTTGTTTGTAATAATTAATAACCTTTTCTGCAGAGACTGTCATGTCAATGTTGTATATTGGTGTTTCTTAATCAGTCCTAACAAAGATTTCTTTCTCAACAGGCGCCTGTATTTCAGAGCATAATGATTATGGCAACATGTTGAAATGTATCACTGAACACTTTCTTAACACAATCACAACGAGAATTACAAATGTCATCCCGCACTTCATGGTGCTCTTTAATTATCATGTGGTTGCATGGGACCACATGAATCATTTCTAAATATCATTAAAATTTCTTATCAGAAGTAGTTGAAATTGATGGAAGTGGTAGGTGGTCGATGAGAACAAATCATGTAACCTCTAATGGATGTAGCATTCTGCTAGGAAGTCCCAGAGATGTCCAATAACGGAACATTATTCATCATCTCTCTTAGTGTGGTATTGCATACTAAATTTTATAAAGCATGTGGCGTCATATTATACACATTTGTCTTGGATGAATCCCAAATGCTTTCTTCACACCATAACGCTTGGGTGACAGGCGATAAGGATTAGCGAAGCCTGATGTAATGCTTTGTTGACATAGCCAATATAACATTGTTTTATTTGCTGATAAATCAAACATGACCAAAAGATAGGAAGTGAATATCTGATGATATGCTAAAAGTTCTAAACCACCCCTTCTTAATCAAGGAAGACCCTTCTCAATTGAGATCTAATGTAATTGTGCAGAGTTGGGACTATTTTTCTCCATCGGTGCTTCTACATATTTAGATCACAGCCTTCTCTATTCATACCAACTTGTCAAATATTTAGATTAAATAAATATAGCATTTACAGATTCACCCTCACATCCTCGGGGTTCACCAACATTGTTTACGACGCATCAATGCAACCACCAACATTACCTTTATTTGTTGTTGTCAAATTTGATAGATACAACGAACCATGTTGGGATCCCTCCAACCCGTTACATATTCCCATACCCCCTATTTCGAGAGGGAATCGAAGAATATTTCCGATTAAAATGGCACTGGGGATTAACTATCCACAAGTCGCAAGGACTTACTTTGCACAAAGCAACCGTTGACATTGGAACCACTGAAAGGCAGGGTCTGACATTCACAGCTTTCTCCAGAGTTCCCTCGCTTGCAAATCTGCACATTTCACCTGCTTTTTCATTCGAGAGATACTCAAATATGGCACACGTACCAACACTCGGAGCAAGAAGAAAGGAGGAAGCAAGACTACTATCACTCAACCCATTGTAAATACTACCCTCTGCTTTGATAGCACCTCCACTACTACTATACTCAACACTTCTTCTATCCAAAGCGGCACAATCGTTCAAGGGGTATCAAATGTAATCATGTTTATTGAAACTAAAATTTCCCACTAAAGGCTACCATTCATGATATAAATACTGCAAATGTATACATGTCTCATTATGTGTATGTATACCTTCATTTATTTGATGTTTTCAAATATGATATGCAACTTTAAATGTACGAATCTGTAACATAATTAAATGTACACATACAACATTTCAATGTAATGTTTCAACTAAAGTCCTACACTACAACTATCAATCACACACATTATCAATTGTATAATAAATGTTTCTCCAACAAAACACCAACTGAACAACCGATGCACAACTAACAACATCAACTATAAAATTAATTAACTATCGAAAACGGTATCACATGTAATCATGTACGAATTTATAACAAGTTTGAAATGTAGAAACAACCTTCAAATTAAGTGGATCAACTATATTTCTACAATTACAACATCACTCGAACCCCTTATCAACATCAAGTACAAAAGTAATAACTATACCTCTAAATCAAATAACATATACTGTTTGGCGTTCACATCTCATGAAACACATGCGATTGCTAGTCTTACTACCATTAATAGTCAAAGAGGGGAAGCCAAAAAGAGGAGGGTTTGAACCATATTGATGAAAATCCTCTAAATGTAAGTGCTTTGAGCATAACAAGAATAAAAGGCCATTTGAAGGAGGCATAAGCTTACAAAACATTAAACTTGAGAAAGATCATTTAATCAAAATGAAGGTTAAAATTTGACTCATGGTTACACATTTTTCCCAAATTATATATTAAATATTGTATTAGTAAAGAATTAATCCCTAATAGAATCTTTGTTAGCCAAGCAACTTTGCCAAAAGATTAAGGACATAGTGACGAAAAGTACTATTAAAAAATTGCACGACTTAAAGAATAATTGTTTTTAAAAGAGGCATCGCTGCCGTGAAATGTAACGCCGGACTAAAGTTTGCTTAGTTACGTAGATATCATGGAATTATTCGTTGGGGGCTGTGCTGACGTAACAATAGTCCTGTAGAAGATACCCAATAAAATCTTGCCAGCTTCAGACTTAGTGCCGTGACGCGTCGAATGGTCAAAACAAACGTGGAAGGCAGCCGTCAAATATGAACACATGTCAAAGTCTGATAAAGTCTACGCCCTTCCCGCGTCGACCGAAAACAACAAGGAAAAACTCTGCATCCGGGAAACTTCTTATTTCTCACAATATATACGTACTTACCTGCCCAACTCCATGATCCATCCGTCATTTTTCGCCAAACCCTAAGGCGTTAAGTTTCAGTAAAAAAACAGAACAGCTTTCATATTTTTGCTATGGCGCGGTCGACTGTAAATCGCAGAAAGGCAGAAGGAGGAGAATTGCGGCAGAAGAGAGGGCTTTGCAATTGCAGGTGGCAGAAAGAGAGGAAGAAGATCGGGCTATTATTTTTGACGGCGCAGGATTTTCAACTCCAAAGGCGGCGCAACACAGAATACCGCAGCCTTCCCAATGCCGCCGCCGCCTTCAAAGCGCAGGCTGGAATTCGGCTCCAAAGCTGCGTCTGCTCTAGCGGGGATTACCATTCCTCTGGATTTGGCGGACTCCGCCAATTTCCAACCTAAATTGTAGAATGTCCTTCTAAACTTGTTGGCTACATATTTGGGAGTCGTTTATTTGTAGGGTTTTTTATTCTTCACTATTTTAAAAATCGCAAAATAAAATGTAGTAGTTTATTCTTAATCACCAATCCGCCTGTGAAAAAACGCAATGTAATTATGAGATTTTTTCCATATACGTTTCTAATGTAAATTTCCTTTTAAACGTGTTTGTGCATCGTTCCTCAAGCAGGAGTTAAATCTGACGGCCACCTATGTCTGGCAAAGCATTTTTAGGTGACCGTAAATTTTCAATATTGTCCTTCATAAATACAAAACAGTGTTATTTATACATTTAATCCAGAATTAAATTTTCAATTTTATGGACTGAAATTTTAAAAAAGAAAAAGTTATTTATTGAATAATTTGATTATATGTATTAATATAAATTTTAAATAATTAAATATAAAAATTAATGGTCATTACAATTGTTTTTAAAATTATCAAGTAGTGTATGATTAAAATAATAAAAAACATGTAAACAGCCGTCTTATTTAACGACCGTGAATTAAGCGCTGTGGAACCTGCCCAAAATTATGGGAATACATTTATTTTATTTAAACTAAGGGCGCAACAAATTTTTATGACATAGAGGAAAGCTCAAAATTTCATAGTTTTTATGAGGGAAAGCTCAAAATTTCATATTTTTAATGTTAATCTCCAGTATACATGATAAAACTCTCTAACACCTTGTCCTTATTAGATTCTTATAAACTAGCAATTGCACGTGTGGTGTGCGATGTGAACACCGAAAGGGATGGTAGGGGAATGAACCATTGCATAAAATGAATTAAAGAAGAGAAGACATAAAAATTACTGAAATATGAAAAAACAAAAAAAAAAAAGTAAAAAGAGGAAAAAAATATCTCATTGAAATGCAAAAATGTGAAAATGGAAGCAGGGCCTACATTCTTGAATGTTGGTTAAAAGTTTGCGGAAAGAAACTTATACTTTGAAGGGGGAACCTTATTGTTTCTTAGTGTAATTGAGGTGGAGAAGCGTTTCCATATATTAGCACCAAATAAGTGGCCAACATACAATTGGATGTTCCTGACAGAAGTCAACTGACCAAGGTCACTGAAAAGAGTGATGGATCTTTTACCAAATACAGATGTTTTGAAGCGAGGGAAAGATTCATGCGAGACACAAATCGATCTTTGCTAATAAATTGGGAACAATAAAGCTCATTCCATCTAATGAGAATAAAGCTGAACATGTTTAAGGGAGTTTTGAAGAATTGCGAGGGCATGTCCTTCAAGTGGTTTTATATCTCTAATAGGAATGTGCAGTCAGGCATGTTTTGTTAATGCAGAGATGATGAAGAAGGCGACTCCATTAGGTGCAAGCACTAAAAGAGGTAAGTAAGTTGTATCTCGTATTGAAGATAATGTTGACCTAATAATATTTATGACATATGATTTACCTTTCCTGTATATAGCTTTAGTTATGAATTGAAGTGGTAATTGTTCTATGTGCATGAAGTGTTGAAGAATAACATCAAAAGTTATTTTTTGTTCATGTGACAAACAAAGAGAAGGCAATGTGGAAGTTGAGTGATTGCATGCTTCAATGAAAGATGACACGAAATTTAGTAATGAAAGAGGAATATGATTATAAAAAAAAATTGTAATGTATGTCAAATTTTTGGTGGCGTAGCATGTGCATGCTATCATGGGTCATATGATTTTGGGGATGCAATTGTGAAAGAAGTTCCCATTCATCCATTATAGTGGATGATGTTTTCATTTCATCTTCAGCTACAAATTGCTCCTGAAGATTGCTTGTGTTGAATACGTTCTCGGTTGACATGCCATGCATGAAAATCATTCCGCATCAAATCCCAATTTGAAGTAATCTCCTTGCATGTGCTCCCTATGTCTGAAGAAATGTTTTGAAATGGCTTGTATAAAAGGAGATCACTCCAAAAATATATCAAAAGACATAGAATCTTGAGCGGGAATATGAAAAAATCTAGGAGACACACGGACAATAGAAGGTATAGTACATGCCTTCCATTTGTCTTTAACATGTTGTGCACTATAAGACCAAGACCGAGACAGGCTCAATAAGTGAAATAGAGTCCATAGCTGATGGACGTATCATGTAAGCATCAATAAAATGAGATGATTGGTTGGCTTGTTATTTTGTTTAAGCGATACATCGTAACACCATTTTCTATACATTCAAGGAGACATAATAACGATTTGGAGCATGAAAAAAAAACAAGTTTGCAATATATATCAAGCTTCTTGTGCATTCATATCATGTTCATAACATTATCTATTAGCATTTTCGGAAAGGAAACATGTGATTACCGGTCGAAGTCGAACAATATAAAATTAGAAGTTAGACAATATTTGATGGCGAGGATTGGATCGTTGTCCAAACATGGAAGCATATTGTAAAATGTACTTTAATACATCATGTTTTGATAGTATGGGGTGATAGTCAATATTGGCTCTCCAGATGGACAAAGTTGTTTGATTATGTATGTTTAGCTTGACATCTTTCTTGGAAGGAAAATACTGAACTTTCCCATCATCGCCAACAATAAATTCACAATGCGGCCACATTTCCCAAGGGGTGTTGTATCGACATTGGAGCCCTTTTTTTGTTTTGCATAAACATGTTTACTTCGAGCATTTGGTGTGGTGTTGATCTCGATTCAATAGCTCTTCCAAGTTCGAGAGAGGGTGGGAAGCTAGTATTTGTTATGCATTTAAGGGGAAAGGGTCATCTTGGATGCATCTATGAATATATTTGATTTAACGCAGGGATTGGAACTTGGAGAGCCTGAATAATGAAATTATAGTGTTAGTGACTAGTATTTAAAGGTTAATGCATGCAAAAGCTATAAAATAAAATTTAAAAATAGTAAAGCCAAAGCAACATGCAAAATCAGAAAAAACAAAATTGTTAGAAAAGCAAAAAGCAAAATTGTTAAAAATAGCAAAAGCAAAATTGTTAAAAATAGTAAAACCGTCATTTAGGCCAAGCTAAACATCATTATGAATTTGACACAGGTCCATAAATGTCTATTATTATATGCAAAGAGTCCTTTCCCATAGGGGTAACACCTTAGAAGCGCAATTAAAATAAAATAGATAAATTGGAAGGTAATATGTGGTCTTATGGAATGTATCTTATGCATTTTGCTCATCTACTAAATCTATAATGGGATTGTGTGTACAAAATATGTCTATTTTAGCTAAACATCCTAAAATATGGAAGATGGTTTCAATAATGTCTAATTAAAAATGAAATAAATATGGAAGATGTTTTCATAATGTAGAATTAAATATGAGATAAAAGGGTATTAACTTGTTTAGATAATGTCATTTCGTTGAATTTGTTTAGATAAATTTATTATTATATGCTTTGTTGTAATTTAAATTTAACTTGAGTAAATATACTAAATCAAGGACTATCACAATCTATCTTATAATTGAAATATTTCATGAATAGGAATGTCAAATGGAAAGTTGTTTCCTTGACTCTTTCATATAATGTAAACAAATAATTTATTTTTAATTCCATATTAGAAATTTGGGCTACTATATTTTAGCAATATCTTTGAGAAAAGAATCGCTCCTTATGCATAAATCACTCCTCTCACTCAAGACGTAAGGTTTAATAACATATCTTTCTACGACCAATTCTAGTGAACCAAACAATTTGTGAGCATGAGTTCTAAGGTTTTGGATTCAAGTAGACTTTAAGGTGAAAAATACAATTTTGAAGATAAATCTTAAGCCATCAATTAGAAAGTGACATTTCTAATTTAGCATTGAGAGTGACTTTTGAATTTGTTTGTAAACCTTATAGCAAAATGCAAGTAGTTGACAATCAAAATGAATGTAACCAACAAGATATGAAGTGTGATTTCTAAAAATGATGTGTGAACAAAGTGAAGAGAAAAACACGAAAGTTTAGATCTAGTGTTGTGTGGACATGATTGAAAGTTTTAACAAGCTAAGGAGATTGTATGGATTTAAAGCTGGAAATGAGTTAAGAGTTGGAGGATGAGAATATTGCAGAAAGTTTATCTAGTTGGAAGAAAAGACGTTGAGAAATTAATTCCTTCATCTTTGGATAGACACACTAGGCCTCGATACTATCACCACTACCATATGTCATCCACTTCAAAACATTTGTTTGAGTACCTTCTTCATTAAAATGACAATTTAATCTACAAAATAATAATGTCTTACAATAGAACAAGCAACTCACACATCCTTAGCTCACATGACTATTTTATCCCCAAATATGTCAAATCTCTTTGATGTTTAAAAGAATTGTCCCTATTTTTATGATCTTATTCGTATTTTATTACATTTTTCTTGAGCTTTTGTGAGGCTGCACAATACAAGAAAGTAAAATACGTATATCAATCATTTTTCCCCAAGATTCAAAAGTCTTTTAATGGGATGCCATCAACATGCTTCATTATATAAAAAAAACTAAAAACAAATGATTCCCCTAGATGTTTGGTGCTCTAGGCCCAGGATGCCTAGCACTTAATCTGCCCTTGCTTGCAATGTGATTCACGAACTGTCTCAACTTCCTTCAATCCTTAACCTCTTCCCTAATTTGGTGTTGTTTAATTTTTATCCTCTAAATGGAAATAATTATGTCATATAGATTGTTCTTGAGCCTTTGAGAGACATGATGGAAAACCCTACTTTTCACTAATCGAAACTATCAAACAAAATTGCTTAAATATAAGGCGTGTGAATCTAGATGAGATGCAAAAAGTAAGAAAAAAACTTAGATGCATATACATTAGTAGAATGGTGTTACTTTTATTCAATAGAAGGAACATTTCCCGGAGCGACTTTAGATCTTAGACGAGCGCCTTTAGATCTTATCTTGGAGGCTTCAGCTTCAATCTATAGATGTGGGTGGGGCCCCCTATCTATACTCACTCTATATGGTATGGGGGACCCTCTAGACGAATGGGCATGGGCCCGGTCCGCCATATCCCAGATCTCTATAGGGGAGGAGCACATATGAGTATAATGCACAATAAGACAAGAAATGGTAGTTCTTATAGTAAGAAAGGGATAAATAATGATAGTAAGAAAGGGATAAACATCTTAACTAGAATTCCCAAATTTTAGTGTCATTAGAGAAGGTGGGGAAAGTAGGTTGCTTTGATCGAAGAGGGATAAATACCTAAGTAATCTACATAGCATGGGAGATGATCTTCTGCTACAAGATACTCAAAGCATACACACATTTAGGATGTTATCAACATCAACGACTAGGAAAAGAGGCCAATAACAACTCACTAGAATGTTTTTTTATCCTTTTTGATGTCTTGTAATATATATCATCATAAGGGAGTAGTTCAATCTCGATGGTTACAAAAGTGGATGGTTAAAGAACAATTCATCTTCTTCCCAAGTTACAGTTCGAATTCATTACATATGTGGTGGTAATATTTTTGTAAGTGTTGCATTGTTGGCATGATCCTTAACATGGTACAGACCTGAGAATGCCACTTGGCATGCCTCACAACATAAATGTTTTGGCATATAAATTTATTCATGGGCTAAAGTAGATTGATGTGTAGTATTTTGTAAAAGAATGAAAGAGTGTTGCATGTTTGTGTTCTTAGTGTGATATGTTGTATATTTTACAAATTGTACACCCTAGAGTACAATACACCTCTATTATGAGCATGGATAGGGTCTAGGGTTGGCTAAAGTTAGGGGTTTTGGGAGCTAGCAACCCCCAATTGAGGGTTTGGGGCTAACCCCAAAGAAATATTTTGGGATCCCTATTTTTTGGGAGTATAAAAACATGGTTTTTTATCTATACATGTATATAGGTGGTGTCAAAACCCATGATTTATAGGGAACTATTAAGGGTTGTTTTCTTACCCCATGGTTTTGGTACCATTGTAACATGAGACCAATTTGACAGTTACCTATTGATTTGCTTACATATAGTTGGACATGCAATAGGGTAGAGAAAAACTTGGAAGTAAATTATTGTATTGTAAATGGTTAAGTCAATGCAATAAGAGAGGAAAATGTTATTGTGTGTTTTTTTTTTCCCAAAAGGGTTTCCTGTTTTGGCAATAAATCGTGTGTTATCTTGTTTACAAAATTTTCATTTATATTTATCTCTAATATTTTGGTAAGTATAGCCTCTAGTATTTTCTTATCGGATCTTATCGTTATTTAATTCTGAAAGGTGTTAAGTCATGTATAAAACAAGTGGGTTTCCAATGTTCATCTTGATGTTGCATAAGTGCTCAAGGATGTTGTGGAGGTTGCATAAAATTTTAACATTATTGTGGTGATGCATTTTGGTATTGTGGAATCATGCAAGAGTATAGTGAGTCTTTATGGGATGTCATAGGGGTTTGCAGGCTACAAAAATGTGTGAGCATGTATGGAATTATGTGTGTGCACGATATTCCCTAGTGTTTTCATGCTAACTTGGGTGAGTTAAACAAGTTGAATAATGCACAAAAAGATACTATAGATCCAAAGTAATCCATATTGGTTAACATGACCTAATTCTTTCTAGGTATGCTCTAGTTGTGGACTATAATATCTTTAAGAAAAGCATGACTCGTGGTTTATAGGTTCACACAAATATAGTTGTTTGGTGAGGCTTTCGATATGTGAAACCACTATAAAGACGATTGAATCTTCCTACAAATTGTAATGATGAAGTGTATGAATTATGAGGTGATTCAAAAGAGGTTCTATGTATTATAGTGTGGAACCCATGTTTAAGATGATGGTGCTAAAGGTGTTGGTGAAACCACATGGGATGTTGAGAAACACTTGATTACCATAAGACAATATGGTGTCTCGGTCAAATTTATAATGGCCTTTTTGGAGAATCTATGTAAATATAATAAATGATTTCCTTTTCCCTTTCTAAATGTCAAGTTTATCAAGTCAAATAATGATTCATTGTGAAAAAATTAGCATCATATGTTTTATATGTATATAATATGTGTTATATGCTATAGGTATTTGTTGGATTATCAAATGAGATATCTCACTTATCTATATATGGATGAGATAATTCAAATTTAGGTGATATGGGTACACTACCTGATTTCCATGTGAATGAGAAAAAAAGGAGGATACCCGACAATTGCATTGATCTTCAAAAATCGATTATAGGGCTATGGAGCAAAGCGTGTGCTTATGTGCATTGTACAATTGAATACAAACAACCAAGAGGTTGCACAGTTGAACAAACCACTCATCAACCTACATGTTGCTAAAAACAAACTCACATGAATAAAATAAAACAAATAACATGGTTTAAAAAATAAAAACACATAACAACAAATCAAGATCACATGAATGGAATAAAACAAATAATATGGTTTAAACAATAAAACCATATCACAACTAATTACCCATGCAAGTTACCTAAGTAACTAATAATTATCTAAAGTAAAGTAAATCAAATCTACAATGCATAATTACCTATACACTATAGGTTTTACCTAACATTCCCCCCCTTAATTTTGCATTTTCTCAAGAGAAGAGGAGAGGAACTCTCTGAACATCTCAAATTTTTCAATTGAGAGTGACTTCGTGAATATATCTTCTCTTTATTTATATGTTGGGAAAAATTGAAGAAGAGTGTTGTGTTTCAAATCTTTCTCAAAATGAAATTTACATGTGCCTCAATTTGCTTCATTTTCTCGTGAAACAATGGATTGCAAAAAGAGTTTCATAACACCTTCATTGTCAACATACAAGGTGGTAGATTTCTCTTGTGGAAGTCTAAGTCCCTCTAGTATGTGAAATATCCATATTGCTTTGCAAAGACTCCCACCTGCAACATGATATTAATTTTTTTAGAAGACTAAGAAACAAAGTTTTATTTCTTTCTTTCCCATGATATTGGACTAGATCCCAAAAATAAAACAAATCTAGAAGTGGATTTCCTTTCATCAATTTTACCTACATGTTTTGAGTATGAATATTTAGCCGATAAGAAATTATCATTCTTCTTGTACTGGACCAAAATCCATAGTTCCCTTGAGATATCTCAAGATGTGCCTTGTTTCTTTATAATGAAAAACTTTGCGCTCCTGCATGAAGTGTGAAAGATAGATGACCAAAAAGTTGATATCTCGTCTAGTGTAAGTTAGGTAGATGAGACTCTCTATCAACTATTGATAAAGAGTTTTATTTACTAGTGTAGATGGATCTGTATTTAGACAACTGAATTCTTATATCCATAGGTGTGGCAATAGGTGTGGATTCCATCATCTCAAATTTCTTGAGTGTAGACTTGGCATATTTCAACCGAGAAAAAAAAAGATATGGTTCTCCTTCTTCCATACTTCCAATCTAAGACAGTGTGCATGATCTCGAGATGTGTCATGTCTAATGATAGATTCATAGTTTTCTTCATTACATCTATCATCTTCAATGTGCTACCAATGATGACTAGATTATCGACATATGCAAAAACAATGACAATATATCATCCTTTCTTATTGAGGTAGAGATTGGGATCATATGGATTCCTCTTGAAATCATGATGAATTTGATGCTCATAAATCTTGATATACCACGCCCAGAGATCCTATTTAAAAACATACAGTGATTTGATAATTCTACATACCTTTTCTTCTTTTCACGTACAAAAACCCTTTGGTTGAGTCATGTAGAATTCTTCCTGTAAGTCTCCATTGAGAAAGGAATGTTTCACATCCATATGGTGAACTTTCCATCTAAACTGCGTAGCTAGAGAAAATATCATCTTGATCGTTTTAATCATAGTTGTGGAGAAAAAGACTCCTTGTAGTCTATGCCTTCTTTTGAGCATTCCCATTTTCTACAAGTCTTCCTTTGTACTTGGCAATGGTCCCATCAAATTTGTACTTGGTTTTGAAAATCCATTTGCATCCAATAGGATTTTTCCCTGGTGGAAGATTGATAAGATGTCGTAGGTGTTATTCTTTATCACCAACTAATACTCAACATCCATGGTATCTTTCTAAGATTTAGATTGTAGGGCTTCCTGAACTATAGATGGCTCAACATATTCAACAACTCTACTCATTAAGGAAATATTTACCTCTTCATGATATTTTTTGTGAATATGTGGTCCATGAGTAGATGTTTTTCGGAGGACCATCCAATTTTTCATCTCAAATCTTATTTGTATACCACTTAGGCATACATTGAAATGTTCTCATGGGTTGCACGGTCTTATCAAATAATCAACATCATCCCCATCATCACGCCATCATCAAAGGAGAACATCAACTTATGTTTTCACAATGTGGGTGCTTTGAACATCTTGTGAGTTTGTGGAAGGAGCATCAACTTGTTTCTTCTAAAAAACTCAACATCCTATTAGTGTAGAATTTCTTGGTCTTCGATCGATCAATTTGTGTTGAGTGGATGAAAGTGGAATACTTAGCAGAAGGCACATAGAAGGTTCACGCGAGAGAATAGGATGGAGTCAAAAACGTGAAAGGATAGGGGAGAACATGCACACGAAATATAAGGGCAGATTTGGGACTTAGCCATTTTCACATGTACGAGCTATTTTTGGAGATAGCGTGCCGAGAACACAAACCGGGTAAAGACTTGCGTGACACACATTGGCTATTTTTGAAGGAGCGGCTACGAAGTGCTTGAATGGGTGCGAGCTAAGAATAGATTTTCTACTACCAGTTAACTAGAAGTCGTATATTATTAGTGCACTTGTATGTGTGGCTGTGGATGTAAAGGTGCATGGCTATTTCCAACATGCGACCTATTTTTGGAGTTATGCAAGTGGTGAAGGGAAAGTCCCCACCCTTATAAATATGTAATGATCTGTGTAGTATAGAGTGTGTGTGAGAACTAAATTACTGTGAAGTTATGTTGCCAAATATGATGCGCGCATAAGCGATGGTATTATCTATTGTAATGAGCTTCTATGTATTTATCATGTTTAATATAATGGAGTGTATTGGCTGAATTAGAGTGTTAATTTTGAGTATAATTGGTTCTTGCATGGTTGGTTTCATTATGGATATTATTTAAATATGTTATTCTTTAGATCTAGATCTGAACATGCACTATAGAATGATGTATTAATTATGGATTTGTTGTCTCCTAAAAACTACTCTACGTTTTCATAGCCAAATTCAAATTTTTTGAGCTCATTTCCTTTGTTGGTGTTTAAGCCAAGTTAGAGATTCAAGAATTTAGCAAAAGTCATGCCCTAGTGTTGTTTAAATATCTGTTTTGCTCATTTTGAGAAATTCCCCATCTCCCGGTCTATGCACGAAATATCCTCTTTATAATCTCCTTTGTGATTGAAATTTCTCACCTATTCTATGGCCGGTCATCAAATCATTGTTTTGCCTCCATGCCTATGGTTCGTGAAGGAAATTCAAAATTGGACTCAAAATGACGAAGTTCTCTTCCTTTGTGTATTTTTTTCATAGTCGGGATGACGGGTGTCTTTTCCCTCAAATTTTGGTCCCAATGAATGCATCCGAAATTGCCGATTGTGGAAAAAGTGGAAGTTTTTGTCCCAGGCTGCACAAGTTCAATTGGGACACTTGGGACCCGAAAAGCTGAATCGGTCAAAAAATCAAAAGCATAAGGGCGGGCCAATGGAGAACTTCAAAGTTTTTAGCCTTTTTGCTAAAAAAGGTTAAAAAGGATAAAGGTTCACCACTTCCCTGAATCCCGCAACCAATCAAAGGATGCCACGTGTCAAAGCCAAATCAGAGCAGTGGGCTAGTGGATGAAATTGAGTTTTTGAGCCTTTTTCTAAAAAAGGTTAAAATGTTTAGAAAAGAGCATGACCCTGTCTCCAACCAGAATGTGCCACGTGTCCTAGTCAAATCGGAGAAGCGGGTCGACGAGAAGTTTGTGTTTTGAGCCTCTTTGTAAAAAGGGTGAAAAGTTAAAAAATGACCCGCAACCCCGATCAGGCTATAAAGGTAAAAGTCAAAGTTGAAGCCCGCAGGGAAAAAGTCAAAGGTGAAGCTTGCCATGTGTCCTAGTCAAATCGGAGCAGCGGGTTGGCGGAGGAAATTGAGTTTTTGAGCCTTTTTCCAAAAAGGTTAAAATGTTGAGAAAAGGGCCATGACCCCATTTCCAATCAGAAGGTGCCACGTGTCTAAGTTGAAAAGTCAAAGTAGGGGTGTGGGCCAATTTTTTCCAAATTGCCAAATCTCTAAAAAATCACAAAATGCAAAGGGCTTTCCCTCGTAACCACTCCAATCCCTTCCTGCCACGTGGATAGCTCCGATTTCAAAGCTATATGAGCAAATCAAATGGTCTATATTTAAACTGGCAAATCGAATGTAATGGTTGCTTTGCAAGATCTGGTTTTTAACCCTCGCCATGAGCGTTTTCTTCACAACAAAGGAATTTGAAAAGGTGTCGAGGATTTGTAAAGATTGTAACCATTTTGGCAAAGGATATAATGGCTTCTCGATATCATTCCAAAGGGGTGATTGATTTTTGAAAAGACTAGAGTGCTCTATACCTGGAAAAGATAGAAAATGCCATTCTTCTTCTATTTTCTCTTCTTCCTCAAATTTCTTCCATTCTCAAGCTATGTAAAAACTCTACTTGAGCTTCAATAATAAAAAGAAGGAATTATTGCCTCTTTGATTGAGGAATTGATTGGTACTTTGATGCTGACCAATGGGTTTCATTCAATCTTGTAGCTTCTCCTATAGATTTTTTTTTCTTCTAATTATAAATGCATGTAAATGAAATTTCTAATTAATGTGTGTGGGCATCTGATATTCTACTCACAACATTAGTTTGTCCTATCTCCATTCTCACTCCCTTTCCCCTTCTTAGACAAAGTTCTTCTCTAGGAGAAAATTGCTAGCTTTGCCATAGGGTTAGTGGAGTGCCCTTGTTGATCTCTCGGTCAAAATGCCACCATTGAAATCCATTTTTCACACATGCACATACGAAAGTTGCACCGCTCAAGTAGAGGGACTTAGATTCCCATAGCATCGGCTTGAAACTCACCAATTTGTCTACAAAACAAATTTTCTCTCCAACAGGATTTGAATGCATAAAGTCTTCATCATGATAACATCCTGCAACAACAACCCCTATAGAGGGCCCTGATACCTTTGTGTGCTTCGGGTGAGCGCTCGGTTAGGTTTGAGTGATGTGCCTACGCGCTAAGGCTTTTACTTGGTAAATTCTAGGATACATCATTGGTTTCATTACCGAGACCTCTTTTGAGTTATTTTAGGATGGTTTACGATGAAGACATACCAATTGACCCTAGCAAGTGTTGAGGAGTGGATACATGATCTAAAAAGAAGAATACACATGGAGGTTCAACATTTTAGGAGGAATGATGAAGATCTAGAGGGAATCTGTGAGCATCAACATGTTGCACTCAACCATGGAATGGTGTAGCTTCAAGATCCAAGAAAGAAATCACCCATGAGAGCAATGTGCATGCATTAAGGAAAAATGGCTCAAATCCCATACTCCATTCCATTCCATTGCTCAAGATGAAAGGTGTACATATAGTAGTGGGGTGTGTAACTCCCCCACAAATGTAGCCATCAAGAGGTGGGAGTTACATTCCCAAAATAACCAGTCAAATGTAACTCCTATGACACTTTATGATGCGTGTAAGGCCATAATGACACCCTAGGACACCTATGTGGAGGAATTCCATGTACTTAAGATATGTGCATGGTAAATATCCTATACCAACAACCCCCTGATGCATAGATTAGGTGGACACATAGATGAGAAAAAGGAGAAGTGGGTCTCGAAACAAGCCCGATGAGGTACCCATGTACAAAAACTCTTGAAAAGTGGAGTAAAAGGAGAAAACCCAGGAGACAAGTCCACTCTCTAATCTAAGAAAGATGCCAAGGATCAGTCCGGCCAAAACGGCTAGAAGGTAACCATGTACAAAGAGAAAATATCTCTTGGAAAGAAGAAGAAGTGAGAAGAAGAGGGAGACAAGAGGAATGCAAAGATACCATGGATGGATATGAAATCTGCAGCTTTAGGAGGTCTCCTAAAAGAATGTCGATCATGAGATCCTGCCCTTTAGATCAAGAAGAGTCACCCACACCGAAATGTGTGCCTACCCTTAGAAGGACAAAATGACATGTTAGAATTCTGCCCACTCTGCAAGGAAACCAAAGGCAGCAACACAAGAACTTTGAGTCTGGTCCATGAAAGTGTGACATAGGTCTAGCAAGTGAGTGCAAAGGAACCAAAGGTAATGTCACGAGTGTAGAATCTGCGAGTTTGAAGGGTCAACACCTATAGAAAGGATATCTAACTAATGTGAGGCAACAAAACATCCCCATAATAGAAAATGGATCCATAAGCAAGGGTGGATCAATGAAGGTCTCTAGAAAAGTGGAAGTGGTAAGAGTCCCAGAAGGGGCACTCCCAACAATGAAGATGATGAACTCCTCTAAAATACCTATAGATGGATGAGGAACCTGTAGTACATCACAAGTGTACTCTGTGAAAAGACGACTAAGGTTAGGCAGATACTTGTCCCAATGAGGGGGCTCAACAAACAGAAGAGCGATGTTAGATAGGTATGAGTCATCCAATGAAGGTAGAGGAGTGAAAGGGGCCTCACACACTAAAGGTGGAAAAGAGGTGGGTGTGATGACTATAAGACTGAATAGGAGATTGCTCAATATCTAATGAGATGTGGGATGTGTCAACACTCTCTGAATAGTGAGAGGAGGAGAAGAGTCCTCTATAGTACTCTCGACATCAAAATTGGGTGCACAATCCTTATCATCAGAAGTAGAACCAAGTGAGTCTGTGTCAGTGGAACTATCATCACATGAAGAACAAGAGGAGACAAATGGATCAACAACAAGAAACAACAACGGCAATATGTGAAGGGTCTCCATAGAGGGACTGAAGAATGCTCTCAGACATGGTGGGGTGGATATGAGTCTGCCACGTGAAACCAAAGAGATCTGGAGACATGCATCATCAAGTGACCAAAAAATGGTCGTAAGGGTTGAGAAATTCCTCCAGATAACGATGATCAGTGGGTACAAGAATTGGCCCAAGTAAGAAGGGTGAAAGACCCTCGTGAGTGAAGTAACATTCCATGGAAGCATGCCAAACCAATAGTTCCCTCTTTTGGTCGAAGTGGAAGGGTGTAAAGTGATCCTATGATGCTCAAGTCTGGAAAGATCACTCTCCATGATGTGGAATCAAAAGTGCAAGGTGCACAAATGCAAGACGTTGGACTCAGTCGATAATGCGTCTACGTGTAAAAACCCAAGAGTACTAGTGAACCCCCCAGAATGTGACACTTTATAAAGTAGTGTGTTTACAAAAATGACAATGTCATCACGTAATGTGTGAAAAATCATGCAAATTTGACTAAAGAAGTGCTCAAAACCGAGCAAATGAGTCAAAAGTTATAGCAAAAAAATGATTCCCGCAACTGATGGAAAATGCCAATAAGCTTTGCAAACTAATTAAAAAAGTGCCCAAAATGGGTGCAAAGGGTGTCGTGTGGGTACTCGTTGGAAATGGCATCAAATTTTAAGTAGGGTTTTTTTTGCTTGCATGAGGGGGATTACCACCTACCAACTCCAGGACCTCACCCTCCATGTTCGACACACGAATGAAGGACATTAAATACAAGCAAAATAGGCCCTAAATTATTACAATGCCATAATGAATGTTTTGCCTCAAAACATTAAAAACAAGATTGGTTTAACCGCTTTAAACAATTTCTAAAATGGATGGTTTAGAGATCGAGTTATACATGAGTTGGTTGGATGTTTGCTCCTCGGGTGAGTTGGGGTTGTGAGTCTCCCGAGTCTTTGTAAATAAGTTATGTTGTAGACGTGACCAATTTGTAAATAAATGTGAGTCGAGTTAGAGTTACGTTGTGTTAGCATGAGCCAGTGTGGATAAAGTAAATGCGATGGTGTCCCATGAGTGTAGAGTTGGTTGAGTTAGATGAGGACCGAGCGTGTGGGTTCCAGTGGGAATAAGAGGCTCTCGTTAGTCGCGATGGTAGACGTGAAATGGTCATGAAAGGAGAAGCAAGACCAAGTCGTAATGACTAGACGAGAACCACTACGGTGAATGTGCACACACGAGTCGAAGGATCCCGCAGACTCAAAGTGCACGAGGGCAACTTGAATCAACCCTATGTAAACCGAGTCAATGCAACACAGGTTCACACCAAAATGGATCCAGTAGATGTAGGTGTGAATGAATGCAACACAAAGGAGTAGGGGCCTGAGTTGAGTTCAAACCAATGCAAGCCGAGTTAAAGAGCCATCGAGCAAGAACAAAAACAAACCCAAGTTGATTCAAGCTAGTCCGTGAGCTAAAGACAAGGAAAAGTAAGCCAAAATGGATGCACGAGCAAGAGCACAACATAGGTCAAGTCAAAGCATGAGTTAGAGATCAACCATATGCCATAAACAACATTCCCACAAACCAATACATGAGCCCAAGATGCCCGACATGGAGGTTGAGTGCAGGTAATTGATTTAGATGATGACATGAGCTGCAGAGACCAATGCATGGGTCAGCCAGATCAACATAGGCCAAGCTACCAAGGTAATGTAGGTAACTAAAAAACATGTTGAGATGGAGAGTAGACCACCAAGTTAAGTGAGCGAGTGAGTCAAGTGCAAGTCAAGTTGCTCAAGGAAATGCATGAGTTGTTTGGATAGCTCAATTGCAGCCTTTCAACAGATCTCAAACTGCATCCCTCTTTTGAACTAGAAATCTTCTTGATCTGAACACACGTACAACCAACACAAAACACAAACCACTAAAAAATCTCAAAATATGCAAGTAAAGCACATGCAAAAAGTGAGAGCTTACACAAGCAACTACACGGTGGAGCAACAATGATGAGCAGAGTGATTCTAGTCCCCAAGCTCTAATATACCATGTAGGAGGAATGACAAAGATCTGGAGGGAATCCGTGAGCATCAAAATGTTGCACTCAACCACAAAATGGTGTAGCTTCAAGATCCAAGCATAAATCACCCATGAGAGCAATGTGCATATATTAAGGAAAATGGCTCAAATCCCATACTCCATTCCATTCCATTGCTCAAGATGAAAGGTGTACATATAGTAGTGGGGTGTGTAACTCCCCCACAAATGTAGCCATCAAGAGGTGGGAGTTACATTCCCGGAATAGCGGTCAAATGTAACTCCTATGACACTCTATGATGTGTGTAAGGCCATAATGACACCCTAGGACACCTAAGCATGGTAAATCACATATGTGGAGGAATTCCATGTACTTAAGATATGTGCATGGTAAATATCCTACACCAAAAGCACCAGATTTGAGTTTAATGCATGCACATGGGTCAAAAAAAATATGTATGATAGTATGTATGAGAGCTTCTTCACCATTTTTCTAGTAGAGTTATACAAGTGGCTGATTTCTTATGCATCTAAAAGGAATTGGAGGTATCACACACTTGTTTAGACACAGGAATAATTTCATGACCTCTATAATGCTGATCTGATTTGGACATGTGCTATGGATACTTGGTTTTGTGGTGTTTTAAATAGTTATATTATGGAGTACTCAATTTACACTTATTCTTTCCCAAAGGTAGCAGGATTCCAATTTTTACGATATCCCAAGGGAACTTACCTGCAAGGCATTCCACTGGTGATCAAAATCTTGATGGTGACCCTGAAATTGGAAAGCAAACCGATGGCTAACTAAACCCCACCACGTGCGGGGGTAGGAGTAGGTTTGGTGAAAGATGACAAACCTAGCGGCAAAGAGGTAGAGAGAAGAAAAGTGGCTTAAGTACAATGAGGTGTGCGAGAGGGAGATAGAGAAGCAACGGGATATCGTAAAGCGAATGGAATTAAGGAGATTGAGATGACTTGTGAAAGATTTGGAGCTCACGCAGAAGGCATGGAGCCGAGCATCAGGAACTCCCCATTTGGGCAAGCATGATAGGGAACCCTCCTCGGCCTCACATGGAAGTGCGCTAGTAGAGACGACTTGGGCCGTGGGTGCGCATCTGAGTCTACCTAGAAACCTTTCCCTTGCGCTTGGTCTTCTAATATCTAGTATGATAAACAATCAAAAAAGCTAATTTAGGTAGTGGGAGAGAAGGAGTAAGTCATATAACAAGCACATCAATGGCAGCATAAATGTCTTTGTTGTTGTTTGGAGGTACCTTTTTAGGTGTATCACGTGCAAAATTTTAGACTCTCTTCTAGGAGTAGTAACACTTCACAGACTGTAGGGGTGTAGTTCAATACTAATGTTGGGACACATGGAAGTACATCTTCTAGTTTGACTCATGGCTATAGGTACAAGATCAAGAGGTATAGGTGGTTCTAGTTTTAGTGGATCTGGTGGTTCTAGAGGCAGAGGAAACACATGAGGTTTTGGATCAGGTGGGCAAGGTCCACACCAACCCCAAAATATTTACATGGAGATGTCTCTTCATCTTCTAGAGTATATGGGAATAGAAGATGCTACTGAACATGTGCACATGTGTGAAATAATGTGGCATGCAAAAGGAATCATGACTTTTGAACGCAAGGCAAGTTAATTTGTTACTACGTTATAAGGGCGCGCACACATTTGGTACAAAATTTTTGACCCTGATCAGACTTGCGTAAACTATATAGCTTTAAAAGATGCTTTCCTTAAATAATTTCATATCCTTGAGTTCAAGCAGAAGAGTATAAGTGCACTTAAGGATATTAAGCAAGGCACTACTGAGAGTGTCAGAGAGTATGATGCTCGTTTCAAAACATTTTATATAAACTTTCTTATGATATTCATGCAAGCTAGCATGCATAATGGTTCGTTGGGGGCTTGATTACACCTTTTAGAAGGGCATTATCACATAAGACATACACTGATCTGCGTGAAGCACTTGAAGTAGCTTTGTGCGCTGAGGCAGTTGGAAGTATAGACACTAGGGTGAGCCCATTTTTGGAAGCATATATCACAGCCATGGTGAAGCAGTTGGAGAAGCTATCGATAAATTTAGCACATGAGATGTGCACAAGAATTTGGTACACAAATTTTGAAGTGGAAGGTCACACAAAGGATAGTTTTTCCCACAAATTAGTATGCTCATTTATGTTGGACTACGAGATATGTCATTTAAACCATGATGTTAGCCGCTTCCCATTATTACAACATGTAATAAGGAAGAATGTTTCTTGTTACTATAAAAGTTACAGGTCCACGACTCACAACACGGAAGACTTCCGATTGATTGGTTAGATCCATGATGCTATAGATATCAGTGTATACGACATTCAAGAATATCATATAACTCTAAAGGCAAGAACAAGCATCAAGATCGGTATCATAATCAAGCACGCTATGATCGGAATGAAGGGATTTTGAAGGAGGTCATGGTAGAGGTCAGGATACCATGGTGGATTCAGAGGATGAGGCCGTGGTGGTGGACGAGGTGAGTTCCCTCATGGAACATGTTATACATGTGGATCTCCTGACCACTACATAGGTACGAATGTCCTCAAAATATTACATGTTCTTTTTGTGGAAAGAATCATAGTTATGAGGAATTCCCAGACTTGTATGAGCATCTTAGAAAGCAACATAAACAAGAAAATAAAGGTGCATGGATGGTTAGGATACAACGCACTATGGAAAACTAGTAGATGCCTAAGTTGGGACCCCGAGAATCCGAGGCATTTCAGGTAAAGATCACTACCCATGCTTTGAAGTGGCACGTGCCAAAAAGCACTTGCAACAAAAGCCAACCATCACTAAGGAAGAGGTTCTACATGCATGGTACCCAGATCCTGCCCATTAGAAGGAGGTTTATCAGGAAACCATGGAGGTACTCAAAAATATTCACGGTGAAATACAATATTTAAAGGAGAAATCACGAGAAGATGGAGCAAAATAAAGCAACAAAGACGGTCCAAACCGATATGGATGACTTGAAAGAAGTGTGCAAGATGTTGCACTAGGAGAATATCATTCCACTATTAGGGAATTGGTTAAAGGAAACACTCCACACAAGTATTGAGACTAGATGAAATATCCTACATGCAAATATTCCCCCTCATAGCCTAGATTATGATAAGGAAATCACTCTAAATGCTATTGTGGATGGGTGGATTTTGAGTAATATATTGATTGATACAGGCACAAAAGTCAATGTTCTTACTTTAGATGCATGGGTACAAATGGGGAGACCTCCATTGTAGCCATCTTCAATGTATTGTTCATGGCTAACCGGACTAAGGCCACTCCTATCGAGTGTTAAAAGATGCATCCATTACCATACATGGAGCCAAGTTCACTAGAGATTTTGAGGTTTTAGCGCTTGGCAGAGGTAGATAGCTTCCCATCTCTACTTGGGCATCCTTGGTGCTATGCAAATAATGCTGATCTTTGGTTCAACAAGGGTTATATCAGCTTTGAAAACAAGGAGGAGAGAGTTATTATCCCTTTAACGATGGAAAATATGCACCATATGTTGAGCCTTTGAGTGAGAAAGACCTGAATAGGATTTATGTACATGTCGTCCGGGACCCAAAGGTGCTTGAGCCATCTAAAGAAGGAATCCTTTAGTGGGAGGATGCATAGTCTATTAGTGATACTACAAGTGTTTCTTGTGATAATTGGGCTCATAACACTTATGAGTTAGTAGGGCACGAAGTAAAGAGTATATTTGTTAGGGACAACAAACCGCATTGTATATAAGGAGAATAGGTAACAACTCGGTACCTCATTACACCGAGAAGGAGATCCTATGGTGTTTCTATGCACCATGGAGGAATCATGGATAAACAAGTTGGAAAGACAAAATATGCTAGCATATACCCTACACAGGACAACAACGCGTTGGTGGGTGGTTCACAAGGATAATCTTGTAGGATGGAATGAAATTAGGATTTCTCTTGCTACTATATTCTACAAGAGCAATGCACCTACTCATATATGTACTTATCATGGTAATCAACCTATTCATCACCACGTTCAAGAATGGGAGAGAATCTCGGCAAGAGGGGTAGGAAGCTTTACCACCTTCACTTTGGGTGCACAAATTTTATTCTACTTTACAAGGCTATGCACGTGCTGCTTCTATGTATATGAAATCCATAAAGAGACTGGAACTTGGCAGGATTTAATTATAGGAATGACCCATACATTTGAATTCTTCTCTACTAAACCTCTAGTAGAAGAGGCATTAAAGGTTATAAAGCTCTTAACTATGAGAGATAGTGCCAAGGCGGAAGAACTCATTTAGGATTTATTTGATGAAGGAAACTTAGGAGCACATTTTGCTAAAGAAATAGAGACATATGCCACACTACTTAAGCTGCTTTCATCGAGAGAAAAAGAAAAAGGAAAAAATGGTCTACTTAGTGGATGATGAAGAAGTAGAAAATCTGGATGTAGACCATTCAACAAGTAGGCGTGAGGTGTTGGATAGTGCAGATAAGACCATGTGTGCCTATCATGAACCTATGAAGACAAAGAAAGTGAATATTGGATCAGATGTTGAGCCTAAGGAGGCCATAATTGGGACTATTGGTTTGAATCTAAAGTGGAAAAAATCATTAAGTTACTATGGGATTATTAGGACTTATTCCCTCAAGGATACCATGAACTTAAAGGCATGCATGAATCATTAGGAGAGATGAAGATAAAGCTTAAGGAAGGTATGTGCCCGGTCAAAAAGAGACCCTATAGGATGAACCCCAACTTGTGTGAAAAGGTTAAAGAAGAAATTGACAAAATGTTGAAATCTGGAATCATCAAGCCCCTAGACAAGTCAAAATGGGTTAGTCTAATGGTGATCAATATCAAAAAGGATGGTCGGATTAGGATCTATGTGGAATACAGGGAGTTGAATGATGCATGTGTGACTGATCCCTTTCCTACGCCATTCACTAGAAGAAATACTAGAAGGCATTGCAGGGTGTGAAATATATTCATTTACATATGGATTCTCCGGGTATCATCAGGTTAGGATTGCACAGAGGATCAGAAAAGACTACTTTTACTATTAAATGGGGCAGCTTTTCCTATACTTGTGACGCCTTTGGTCTAAAAAATGCACTGTTTATTTTCACACATTTTTCATTCATAACTTCTTGTAGGTGTATTTAGATGATTGGATGGTGTATGGACTTGTTAAGGATCATTGTGACAATCTGTGATTAACATTTGAAAGATGTAGAAAGTTGAGTATTTATTTAACATCAAGAAGTGTGTATTTTTACGCCATTTGGAATACTATTAGGGCACATCATCTACAAGGAAGGTTTGTTGGTTGATCCAACTAAGGTTGCAGTCATTATCGACCTGAAAGAGCCTACTAGTCAAAGTGAGGTGTGTGATTCTTGGGTCACACTGGGTATTATAGAAAATTTATAAAGGGGTACGCTAAGGTTTTTACACCTTTGGAGGAGTTACTAAAGGAAAAGGTATGTTCTACTGGGAGAACCGCAGAAGAACACATTCGAGGTATGAAGGAGAAACTTACTACCCCCCTATTTTGTGCTTTCATTCATGGGACCAACCATTTCATGTACATGTGGATGCCTCTAGCATGGCCATTGGTGTGGTGTTGTTCAGCCTGAGAAGGTATTATAGATCATCCTATTTGTTTTGATAGTAAAAAGTTCACTCATGTAGAGTAGAATTACACAACTACAGAGCGTGAAGCTTTTTCAATGATCTATGTTCCAAAAATTCAGATAGTACTTACTAAAGAACACCATTTGTGTTTTATACAAATCACATGGAATTGAAATATTTTGTAAACAAGCCCATTTTACAGGGGTGCATATGCAGATGGGTACTCTTATTCCAAGAATTTGATTTCACAGTTGTGGTCAAACCAGGGAAAAGTAATTTTGGACCGGATCATCTATCCAGAATATAGTCGAGAAGAAGCACAAGAAATTAAAGATACCATACCCGATGAAAAATTATACAGTTACAATGCATGCCATCGGAATTAGAGGACATTGTTGTCTTTCTATGAATAGGTATGGCACTAAAGGAATGAAATCCTTAGAGAAGAAACAACTTGCTATATGCGTGGCACCATTTATGTTGATTAGTGGTGACCTATACAAGTTAGGTCGGGATGAAGTATTACACCATTGTGTACTGGAACATGAGCACACAGATATCATAGATGAATCTCATGGTGGTATTGCAGGTGGCCACTATGTAGGTGATGCCACTGCGCACAAGATTCTACTCATTGGATTATGGTGGGAGACCCTATATAAAGATTGTAAGGCATATTGTAAGGCTTGTGATCATTGTTAGCACTTGGGAAACCATGTCAATGAGATGAAATTCCTCTAAGACCTATTACTAGTGCATAACCATTTGAGAAATGGGCTATAGATTTTGTGGGTCCTATTTCACTAGCCACATGCAAGACTAGATCGTGTTATATCATTACTTGCACAAATTATCTGACAAGGTGGGCAGAAGCAACACCTATGAAGGATTGTATAATGGATTCAATAGCCAGGTTTCTATGGGAAAATATTATTACAAGGTATGGATGCCCTTTGAGTTTGACCAGTGATAGGGGCACACATTTTCTAAATGAGACAATCAAAATTTTATTGGATGAATTCATGATTGCACACCATAAGAATACACCATATCATCCCTAGAAAATGGGACTGTTGAGGCTTTCAACAATATTTTGAGCCAGACATTGAAAAAAATTTGTGATGTTGGAAGAAAGGATTGGGATGATAAATTTTCTACAGTACTTTGGGCGTATAGAACAACATACAAGTGGCTAAACAAGGCCACATCTTTTCAATTGGTGTTTGGCATAGAAGCAATTCTTCATATGGAATTCATGTTACCTTATTTGTGTATTACGCGTATGCTGGAGGTCTAGATGATGAGAAAGCATTAGAAGAATGGATAGAAAAGTTGATTAAGTTGGATGAGCGATGAGCGATAACACGTTGGAGTCAGAAGTAGGAAAAAGCAAGGCAGAAAACATGGCATGATAGGCACATTAGGGACAAAAAACTTGAGATAGGACAAATGGTGCTTCTCTATGATTCTAAGTTTCTACACCATCTAGGAAAACTCAAAGTACATTAGTTAGGACCATATGTTATCACTCACATACTTGAAACATGAGCTTTTCAGTTAGAAACACTTGATGGAATATGGTTACCCGAGTTACTTCAACATGAGAGTAGGATGAAGCCATACTATAAATAAGTCTTCTTGGTGTTTGTAATAAGGCAATATTGCCATTTATATTAGGTTTTCAATTATGTACTCCGTTAGTGTATTTCCTTCTTCATCGCTATGCTTTGTCAATTTAGTTGTTGTTTTGTGAAATAATCACATTTGCGCACTAGAAGCTAATTACCATTTGCATAATTTTTATGCGTAGAGGACTACACATACCATTTGTGTGGGGTGGTTGTTGAGAAATGGGTACACATAAAGGAACAAACTGCTACAGGTGCTATTCAAAGTTTGAAGAGTTGGTGAAAGGAATATTGCTTCCAAATGAGGACAATGGATGTAGATAAATTAAGGAACAATATAACGAGAGGTAAGCAACGACCGTGGAGATTACCAGGAGAAGGTGCAATGATGAGGTACTCAAGCGCATGGAAGCACGCTTGAAGAGAAGCTTGTAGCCAGAAGGTAGGAAGGTGTGATAAAAGGTTATGATTGAGGCGCGAAGATGTACCACATGGGAAAATGTGAAAAGGGTCACTTAATGAGGATTGTTGGTAGGTGAAGGAGCAATAAATGCACCAATTTTTGAAAATCTATATAAGGGAGGGATACGAGTTCATTCTTACCATTTTAAATCAATTTTTTTGAAAGAGCTAAGTGCGACCGAGCTAAGAGAAGAGTATTGAGGTGTGAAGAGTGTGAAACCAAACATGAGGAGTAGATTTGTGTGCATGAGAAGCTTACGTCCCCATTGGTGAAGGGTTTGAGTGAAGCAGAGTGTTTGAAAGAGCTAGGGCATGTAATTTCAACTAGGGCATGTGGATTTGAGCTAGGGTTTGAGTTTACACATTACAAAAGCTAGAAAATGAGCATTTGAGGATAGAACGTTGTGATTTATAGATGGCACCAAAGAAAGCACCTTTGTAGGAGAAAAAGGGAAGAAGAAGATGGAAGTGGAGGTCAAATTGCTCCCAAGAGCAATTTTTCATAAATATAGTACCCAAAAGGTGTAATAGTAGGACAAGAATGGGACTCTCACATCTAGAAAATGCAAGATCAGTGACTATAACCACCGCACATCAGAGAACAAAAGGAATTAGATGCGCTATTGAATACAAAGACAAACAAGTGCACAACCGAGGATATGTCGGTGTATGATGATGTGGGAGAGAAGTTACTAAAGTAGATTGGAGTTTACTAGTTGTACAAACTCCCATACTTTGGCAAGTATGAACCTTTGTACCAGTGGCTGATGAGCAGGGTACATGAAGATTTCTTCTATTTTTCCGGACACATAGGGTAAGGATTACAACCACTTTGATTTTCAACTATAATAGGATTGAGGGGCATAGAGTGGACCTGAATAGTGACTTGACAGATAAAGTATCCATCTTGGAGATGCGGAAGGAGTTAGGATACACCAAAGGTCCGCGTGAGAATGGATATTGACAAACTGAATAAGTATCCCATCATACATGCAGCTGCACATCTAGTCACTAAGTTAAATGATCAAGAGAGGTGGTCCCAGGTGAACATAATGTGGCTACACATTGCAAGGAAAATGTCACAGAGGAACAATATACAACATAGCAGGCTACATTGTGGACACAATCATTGAGGAAGCACGCATAGGTGAGAAAATCAGTTTTGGCACTATCCTATTATCCTTAGTATTTTTGGAGATCGGAGTGCCCGATGGGCCGAAGAACAAGATCTGGGAGTACCCCATGCAGAATAAGTCCTTTGCGGAAAGGTTTGAAAAGTACTTATGTGAAGGATCAATGAGTGGGTCATTCAAGCAGAGGGCAAGAGATGTGGTGTGACAGGCTCTGTGTGATGTTTGAAGAGGAGTGGTGCATCCCCAAGGATTTACCTTGGTGGTGGGCAAGGCAGTCAATTCATAGTCTATAAGCACTTTTGCATCATGTGGTTTGTGATGAAGGATGGTACTTGGATCCCTTGGTGTAAGTCTGTCATATGCCTTCACAACACGTTACTTCTAGGTAGTGGTCCATTGGTTCAACAATGCATGATGCCTAAAATTTGTTGCAGACAAGGTAGACTGTGACTACCACATGCTATGTAAGACCTATGTCTATCTAGGGTAGACCACCTACATAGAGAGGTTGATTTCAGACATGATAAGTATGAAGCCCGTGAGTTTGGAAATTGGAGATAGTGGGGCCGTGCTTATCTACCTTTAGCTCAAGCCCAAGTTGGAGGAAAAAATATGTGGAGAATGATTTCATGCTCCCAGGGCCACTAAGGGAAATCATACAATGGAGAATGTACCAGCTCTAAAGCCCACTGAAAATATAGAAGTAGATGATGAAGAGGAAGAGCGCGAAGAAAATGGGGCTTGGTGCATAGAGGACGAAGGTAACCCTCGGACAAGGTAGAATCTGAGCGCGTAAGTACTCCACCCTAGACACAAGAAGAAGGGGATGAATAATTAGAGGTTGGAGCAGACCCTGAGGAACACCACTTTAAGAGGGTGTTCAGGAGAACAAGGACTCAAGGTGCTACTCCCTAGTTAGTGCAGAGATCACCACGACTCTCTCCATAAGGAGACAAATAAGAAGAGGAGAAAGTTGAAGCTAGATGAGGAGGCGGAAGAGTCTGAGGAGAGTGCACCTGGATCTCCTACACCACCAAAGGACATGGAAGACCCAAAAGATGAAGAGATGAAAGATGAATATGTGAATAATGAAGGAGAAGGAGTAAAGGAAGGAGGGACAAAGAAAGATACTACTTAGAAACTAAATATCTAGCTCCAAATCTTGGTGCGCCAGTTCCTAAGGGGCCAAGAAGTAAAAGGACAAGTGGAGAGTTTATTGTTCCATCTTTGGGCTATGCTAGGACACAAGTAAAATTATTCCACACCTATTTTCAAAGCATTATGATTCCTAAGGAGTTATATGGATGGGAGCTAATGGATGAGGACATGGCCACCACGCGCACATGGAAGAAACTATCTTGGTCTATGCACACACACATGGATGAGCTAGAATTTGACGTATGCGAAGAATCCTATGTATCAAGAAGGTTGAAGAAGGCACCTCAAAGCTAGACATATAACCATGAAACCCACTGTTATGTCATATGAGTAGGTAAGTAATGCATTGGTGAAAGTATCTACAGAGGTGGCGTGGAGGAACATAGACAAATCTTCCACTATCAAGGCACTTGAGAGAAGAGATCAAGGCCAAGGATGCTTGAGATCATGCACTTGAAATAAGAAAAGGACCTGGAGCAGAAAAATAATGGGGTTCTTATTGGCATGGAAGAGGAGATCGGGATCATGTCCTCCAAGAAATACCACACTTAGAGCCCAAGGTGCCCAAAATTTCCCTTCAGCTATGCACTATGTGTGCACACATTAGTCGATTTGGTGCTTGAGGAGGGACCAGTTAGGATGCCAATGCAAAAGACCCTAAGCAAGAGGTAGAGAGGGAAAAGGCTGCAATAATTAGAAAAATTTCATCATATGAGGCACTACTTCAAACCCTTCGAGAGGAGCTGAAGAAATCGGATCAAGCATTGAATATCTATACAACTCTAGAGGAAGTCATCAGAATAAGGATGATGGTAGAGGAAAATGAAGTCCTAAAAGCTATGAAGGATGAAACATTGGTGCACATGGAGAGACTGGTAGTGGTGAAGCAAAAGCACGAGGCCCTTGCAGTAGCTCAAGAGCCCCATAAGAACAAGTTAGATGAACTAGGAAAACTTATAGCACAGAAAATGGATCTGCTGGAGGGGAGAATGTTTGCAATGACTAATATTATGTTAGTATTACAAAATGAGAAGGGAGAAATCATCCAGGATAAGCTAGAGTCTATTGTAATGAATATCCCATAAAAGGTAGAGGTTACACTGAGTGAGTGACAGACATTAGAGGCAGAAATAAAAGAAGAATATCTAGAGCTCATTCTTCCAAATTGAAGCATATGGTGATGCGAGTAAATAAGTATTCTTTATATAACAAATTATTCACATTCACATTCTTTCCATTAATTTATTCTTTATTGTTCAGGAGCAACCATTTCCATGGTGGCAATGTAGTTTAGTGTGGGGTAATGTTGAGCGGATGAAAGTGAATACTTAGCAGAAGGCACACATAAGGTTCACCCAAGAGAACAAGGTGTAGTCAAAAAGGCAAAAGGATGAGGGAGAACACACACACGAAATATAAGGGTGAATTTGGGACTTAGCCATTTTCACATGTACATGTTGTTTTTGGAGATAGCGTGTTGAGCACACAAACTAGGTAAAGACTTGTGTGACACATATATCGATATTTTTAGAGGAGTGGCTATAAAGTGCTTTGTATGGGTGCGAGCTAAGAGTAGAGTTTTCTTTCTATCGCTTAACTAGAAGAGGTCTATTGTTAGCGCACTTACATGTGTGGTTGTGGATGTAAAGGCACATGGCTATTTCCAGCATGCGACCTATTTTGGAGTTATGCAAGTAGTGAAGGGCAAGTCCCCACCCTTATAAATATGTAATGATCTGCGTAGTATAGTGTGTGTGTTAGAAATTAATTACTATGAAGTTATGCTACCAAATCTGATGCACGCATAAGCGATGGTATTATCTATTATAATGAGCTTCTATGTATTTATCATGTTTAATATAATGGAGTGTATTGGCTGAATTAGAGTGTTAATTATGAGTATAATTGGTTCTTGCATGGTTGGTTTCATTAAGGATATTGTTTAAATTTTTTATTCTTTAGATCTAGATATGAACATGCATTGTAGAATGATGTATTAATTATGGATCTGAATGCATTAAGTATTGATCATGCTAACATCCTATAAAAGAAACCTAAAGAGGGGCTGATACCTTTGTTGTGTGCTTTGGGTGAGCACTCGGTCTAGGATGAGTGATGTGCTTTAGCACCTAGGCTTTTACTTGGTAGATTCTAGGTCCATCGTTTGTATCCAAGATCTTATTCATTATATCCAATGAAGATGAAGTTTTCTCCTTTCATATCCAACTTCTTTCTCTTCTTCTTGGGAATGTGCATGTTATCTTTACTCCCAAATACTCTGAGGTGTGCAATGGATGGTTTCCATTCGATCATTCTTCATACGACATTACTCCATCAAGAGAAACTATGGGCACTATGTTTAATAAGTACATTACGGTCTTTGTTAATTCTACCCAAAATGTCTTCGTAAGTCCTAAATCATCAATCATGTAACACACCATCTCCATGAGAGTAAGAATTCCTTCTCTAAACAACACTATTTTTTGTGGTGTATGAGGAGGCATCTTTCAATGAATCCTATGAGCCTCCAAAAAGGATTGGAATTCATTGCTAGTGAATTCCCCCTCAATATGAGCATAAAGATTTGGTTTTTCTACTAATCTCCTTTATAACAACCACTTTGAACTTTTTTAAGTTATCAAAAGCTTTATATTTAGTATAAAGATGATAAATCTACATTTTTCTAGAATAATAATCAATACAAGACATGAAATATTGAAATCCAAAATGAATAGGTTACGTCGGATTTGCGAAAGATTAGTGTACACCAAATTAATCTTACCTAGAGCTCGATGTGTACTCTTTTGGAATGAATCTCTATGTTGTTTTTGTGTGAGGAAATTGGTACACTTATTTATGTCCTTCTTGAGAGATGGAAAACCTCTCACCATGTTGTATTGATAAAGTGTGTCGAGATATCCAAAAATGATGTGACCAAGTCTCGATGCCAAAACTATGTAGAGGAGGTGCCTTTAGCCACAAGTTCCTAATCATCTTTCCAGAAAAAATCAAGTTGGAACCTCCATCCCAAATTTTAATATCTTTCAACATTTTTTGAGCTTCTATATTTATCTCAAATCAAACAAACTTTCTTACTGACTTTATAATGAAAATCAATCTTTAGATTACAATCTAGAAGTTGGCTGATCGATAAAAATTCTTTTTCACACTAGAGACATACAATACATCTTCTAACCCACAATTTCATGAACCAAGAGGTAAATAAATGTTCCCAACACCTTGGACATTGTTATAAGAGTCATCACCCAACGAGACATGATTTTTGGAGGGAGTGTCTCTCATTATGGAGAACCAATCTCGTGTCCGATCATTTGTCAAGTGGATATCAAATCAACATACCAAATAACACTATAAGACATGTTTACTTCATTGGAATGGGAAGTTTACAAGAATTCCTAATCATCTGAGTGGTCCTATTATTCGAAACATTGCCTTCTGATGGGGTTACTTCCCTAGTTAAAATTTGTGTATAAGGATGTTTTTGTACTTTTTCTAATTGAGGATGAATGGTTATTTTGCATATATTTTCTATGAACTTATACATTGCATAAATTTTTAAATGAACATGCTTTCATAGCTTTCCTATGAGATTATACATTGCATAAACTTTAAATTGTGTACATTGTACTAAGAAAGAATGATTTAAAGACCCACATATCATTTTTCTAGATATAGGATAATTAATGGGAAGAAGAAGACACATATTTTTAGAAGGCCTCATGAAACAATGAATAATAGAGGTGACAAGTTAGATTGAATCAATGATGAAGTAGTTTTTCAAGAGGAAACAAGTCACATTGCAACAGAAAATCAATCGAGATGTTGAAGTGAGATGAAAATTTACTTCCACAAAAAGGCTACAAATGGTACATGGTGAATGAAATATGATTTGGAAAATTCTATTGAATAATTCAAGGATAATGAGTACCCCATTAAAACTAAAAGAGATAAGTGTGGCATGCAACTCAACACTTTGGCGAATAGGTTGAATTTGTTTATAAAAAAATAAAGGGGTCATCCACTATTTTATTTTAGCAAGAAGAATAAAATATCATAAAATAGGAAAATGAATTAGTTGGCATGGTCATGGGATTTACATATGACATATAAAAGTGGCATTTACTTACATATGTGAAACCAAGGCCACCCCTTTCACATATGGGGTACTGAGAAAGTCATGGTGGAAAGGATTCAAAAATAGGCATCTCGATTTTCAATTACAACAATAGAGGAAATGAATAGAGATATGACAATAATTATTCATCCCTCTATAGTTGGTTATTTTACAATAACTTGAAAAAGTGGATGAACTAAATCAATATGGGTCTCAAAATATATGGAATTGTGATGAAATGAGATTGCAAGATGGAAGGGATTGTGGAATGAAATTGATTATAAAAAGGTCAATGGTAGAGAATGGATTACAATCTTAACATGTATTAATGCAATCGGGAAGAATATCCCAAAATTTAACCTATTGAAAGAAAAAATGCAACTATATAATTTTATTTTAGGATGTGAACCAAGGGAATGTATGGGTACACAACCCCATGCATGGATGCCACAAAAATTATTTATGAACTCATTGCATCATATTTATTTATCTAAATTGGGTGGAGCCTTGCCTAAAAATCAACATCTTCTCATATTTGATGGTCATGAAAACCATATTGCACTTTCAATAATTGATGAGGCAAGGGTTTTAGGGTTTTACTTACTTACATTTTCGAACCATATAAGCTGCGAATTTCAGCCATTGAATGTAAGTGTCTTTGGTCACCTTAAATCTTACTCCAAGGTTAATAGAAAAGTATGGATGAATAAACATCATGAGCTAGATGTTAGAAAACAAGAGTTGTCCACTTCAGGAAGCTTGGCATTTAAGAGCATGCTAACACCTGACAATATTAAAGCTTGTTTTAGAAGGAAAAGGATATGGCCGTCAACATGGAAGCACTATCAAATGCCATAATTGTAAGTAATGCATTCAATGTAGAAGAATTTGAATAAATTGAAGGGAATTCTATTGAAAATATCATAAGGTTGGCATGATTTACTAATAATTAAATTCAAGATGCTATAATGGTGATGCAACAATATTTACAACAAAGGAAGGAAACAATTGTTATTAAAGGAGAACAACTAGATAAATGTATATGATGTCCATATCCAATTAGTGCAATGGATCTATGAAACTCATTATTTATATCCTACAAAAGCACCAATAATTGATGATGCAAATTTTATTGTTTTCCATCAAGATTTATGTCTTCCTACGTAGGTAAGAAGACTAAATGGGGTAAAAGTAGGGTGAAGGAAACCTTGACATGAGTTTTTAATGCAGCCAAATAGATGAGATAATGTCAATTCCAATATCACCACCTCCTCTCTTTACCTAGTTGGTTGATTAGTATGCATATTTGGGTTCAATTAAAATAGTAGATGATATATAACATTTGGGTACAAATGAAGACATTATACAAGAAACAAATGAAAATATAGATTGCAGCCAAACTAAAATGAACATGAAATCAACATTATTAGTTTTCTTAAATTTCTATTTGAGAGGGTTACTAAAAAATAGGAAACAATGCACTTAAGTTGGGTATACAATGTCATACCCTCCCTTTAAATTAATATTGACATATTGTTAGAAAAGAGGCCTACATGAAGGATATTGAAGAAAATAAGGTGAGGTAGAGACAAAAAATAAAGAGAGAAAAACTTAATATTGAGAAGGAAAGAAGTGAACAATTGAAGTTGTAAAATTAAGTTAAAAATAGAGGAATGAGAATGAAGATTTTAGAAAAGGAAGGAAATGGAGAAAAAGAAGGAGAGTGACATAAGAGAAAGATCATTTGAGAAGGTGCAAAAGGAATTGGAGAGGCAAATAAATTTAATATTGAAATAACCCTATGCCCAAAGGACATCATATTTTAAAACACATGGTCAATGTGCTTTTCCTATTTGCTTCTTATACATGCATCAATCCTTGTGGTAGTCTAATTTTAGTGAAATGCTAGAAATTTCCAACATTGAATAACCTTCTTCAAATTCAAGTTCTATGAATACAATAAATCAAGTGTATTGTTCATTATTTTATGCTTGGATGATGTAGGTTTATTTTCTAAGGTTTAGTAAAACATAAATTAGTTTTTTTGCAATTGATTAAAGAAAACAAATATGTAATGTAATGTGCTCATCATATATTCTTAATGCAATGTTGATGTGTTTTATTATTTTTCATTGCATCCATATTTCTTAACAAATACTAGAATATTTAATTTAACTAAAACTAATCACATGAAACCTTACAAAGAAAGGGGATATATTAAGGATCATCAAATTAATGATTTTTTTAAAAATTCACATAAAAAATTTTTCCACTCTATTCTCTATTCTCCAATATCCCCTTTCCCCATATCTATGTACATTAAAAAAATACTCTATTCATCATTATAATCATGACATATACAAAATCAAATTCAATTATAATCTAATGAATTTCTCCTCGTTAAAAAACCAATAGAGGTAGGTTTATATTGGGATATAAAAGATGAATCCAAATAGAGTTGCATGATTAAAATAAATGCTATAAATGAGGCTTGTTTTCATTTGATAGAAACATACTTACAATGGGTTCTATAAGAATAAACTAATAAAGTGTAAAAGTTGCATAGACAATATAAATATAGTAACTCACTCGTTAATTAGAGAAACCACAAAATTTATATAAATATTATAAATCTATAAGTTGAAAAAAGAGGCGAATGATTAAAATGTAATATTATAAGTGAGGTATATTTTGATTTAACTATTTTCTTCAAATGTAAAATTATTCTCATTCATTATTTAAATTAAATATTATCTTATCATTTTACCAATTTATGGTTTTAATTTCTAGTGAAAAATGTTTCCATTATATGTTTCTCTTTCGATTTTAGTAGTTTCAACTTATAAGTCTCTATTACATGATATGCTTCCACTTGAGTAGTTTATGATTCAATAAAATATGAATATTTTATTAAAATATGAAAGCAATGATTGCTACAAATGATATACATGAAATATAGATGCTAGGAAATTTATTTGATCTAATTATGAAAGTAAATGAAAGAGATAGGGACACTTACCTTGATTTCTCTTATCCCAAAGTATGTTTGGAATGAATGAAATATAGAACAAAAACTTAGATCTATCACGATCCCGCTCAAAAAAATGTAGAGGTGCTGAAAATGCTTGGACACGGGTGCCTGGTAGGAGTAGGGGCACTACGAGTGCCCTAGACCTCTGGTGGGCACTGTAGTCTCAGAAAGGTTAGAATATGGTTTTGACACCATCGCTAGGGTTTCACACTTGTTCACCTTTGATCACCATGTGTCGCACTTTGAGTCTTGGAGTACCTATAAATTTTCAATACAAAACCTCTTACAAAACCATAAAAAAGACATCAAATCCTAAAAATAAAGATGCAAAATGAGGGGTCAGACTATCCTCAACTTGTCAAACTAGTGAACTTACGAATGAGTGTTGCACACTACATCTCATACCCAATGTAGTTCTATGTGATTATGTGTGCAATAGTTCTCCTAGGTTTCCCTCACACCGATGACACCAAGATAGATGGTAGGTAGCTAGATAAAATGAAAATGTGGGATGGAAAAATGAACTTCCCCTTCCTATGTAGTGTGTATGCAGAGTAATGAGCCCAAATGCAGTCCCTTTGATATGTAGATAGATAACCCTTGATAGAAATTTCCCGTCATTATAATGGTATGTATGTTGTGTTTATATAGGGATCTCTTGCTTGAAAATTTGACACTAATGACCCAACATTTCAACTAGTACCTTGGGATATGAGTGGAAAACCAAAAATACCAACTCAAATGTCAAAAATAAGATAAAAATAAAGAGGACATGGGAACCCAGGATGAACAAGAGTGTTTAGGTGCTAGTGTCTAGAGACAACTAATAAAAAATGTGTGAAGAATGAGAGACATGGATCCCTATGACTGACTCAAAACTGGGTGTATGAGTGATAAGTGTGAAAGATAAAAGAAATATAAACAAACAACACAAGTGGATGGACTAGGAAGTGTGCCATTAGTGAATACTTTTCTTACACAAGATCCATATATAAAACAACATACTTAGGCAATATAGTAAATAGTAGTAAGTGCATGATTTTGTGTCTACATTTTCCCCCCCTTATGCTATTTGAATGAAATTCAAGTAGTGTAAAGGAAGTAAGGAAACATACCTGAGAAAGTCCGAGAAGCCCATTGTGGAAGTGCACACACAATGTTATAAATAATAAGAACATATAACATGAAGAACCATGGATCAATGTGTCAACCATGTGGTGTAAAGAGAGATGATGAACCATTATGAGGAGCACTAAACAAGATTGATGATTTTGATTTTGAGTGATTAGAGATTTTTATATTGTCATTGATGGAGATTTTGTTGGGGTAGGGAGTGATCAAGTTCCCAACCCAATTTTGTGTGTGTGAAAACTAAGGATTTGGGTGTCCTGCCACCGCTAGAGGAAGAGTGTAGGGAGAGAGGTCTAGTTTTACCCTCCAACTTTAACTACATCCTCAAAAGGTCTAGCTGTTAAAATGGACAAAGACCAAATTTTGTTCATTTCGATTCATTTTTCATCAAGTGAGAATAACCCATATAGGAGTAGTATATAGGAAAGGAAATGATGTCTCATTTCCCCCACTCCAAGGGTGCCACGGTATGTATGAGATGGCTTCCATGTTAGGTCATCTGGAAGTGGTAGAAAATATAGAGATAACTTCCCATGTTAGGTCATCTGGGAAAGTGGTGATGTAACTCCCAAGTTAGGTCATCTAGGGGAGAAGTGTGTTATGTTTGTGTGATTGATTGATGTGATTTGAATAGTAGAAGATTTGTGTTTGATATTTGAATGTGTTTGATTGATTACTCATGGAGATATTTTATGCTTGTTTTCCCCAAGATTAGGTCATTAGGGGAATTGGTAGAAAATGGTGTGAAATGTCGCATGATGTACGAGAAATTTTTATAATGATGAATTAGAAATGTAGAATGATCATGTAATGATGTGAGGGGGATTATAGGATGACCCCGATTATATGCCCCTTTTTGGAAAGGGAGAGTGATGATGAGAATGAACATTGAGCTGAAAGTAAATGTGTGATGATGTAATTGTGATCAAGTGTGATATAGTAGATGTTGTAAAATTATGTGTATATTGAGTTGAGTTGTGTAAGTAAATATAGTGTTGTGGAATGTTTATGATATGATAATAAAATAAATTATGAAGAGAACGATGCAAAAGAGACAAAGAATCAGAGTAGTGATGCTCAAGATATGATTAAAATCATGTGATGTGTATTAGTTAGGAGAATGAGCAGTAAATAATGACTATAACGAGGTAGGAAATTGAAAGTTACTATAAATAGTAATAGGAAAAAGTGAATAAGTATTTCATTTGATCATTGCATGAGTGTGAATTTGAGCTTTGAGTGTGTGAAGATGCCATAAGTGAGAGCACCATGATTGAGTCAATTTGAGATGGTGGCAACAACTGTGGTGTCACATATGACAAATGAGCTGGTAAGTGTGATTTTTTCAAAAATTGTGTTGAAATGATTTATTTTTCATGAATTTTTGCAAAAAAAAAAATTTTCTAATTTTTGACATGGAAAGAAGAGGTGAAGGTGCTAAATGAACTTTGAGATGCTAGCACCCAGATATGGGCGATGGTGACTTGTTCCTGGGCACCCGTCCTACTCCTAGGCATTGGTGACCAAGAAGGCTGTTTTTAGCCCAAAATGTTGTGAATGTAAAAATTGATGGTTGTTGATGGTTTTTAGGTATTTTTTTCATGTATATGAGGTATTGATGTCATGTGTTTTTTGTTTTGTTTTGTTTTGTGTAGAGAGATATTCATTCATGGGAGTTCCATGGTGGTCGTCATTTGAGCACATTGTTAGGATTGGGTTTGTTAAATGATGAGTGGGATGTACTAGATCATGTCAGATTGCGGCACATAACAAGGATGGGGATGTGCCCCATAATATGTCGATGATCACCACATTGTGTGAGAGATGGTGTGTAGATACTTGCACATTTTGGTTTCCTACCGAGAGATGACTATGACTTTGAGGATGTATATCACATATTGTGATTGCCTATTTTGTTGGTGAGAGGGTTCAGGTGATGGTTGTAGATGATGCATAAAGACAAATGAGGGCCACTAGGTGGTACTTTATAGGGACCCGAGTTCATACTTGAGGTCCATATCAGTTTGGATGTTATACTAAGGTCGGGGTTCCATGATTGCATAAATTTTATTGTGATTTGATTCTTCAATTGTAAGTGGAGGGTAGTGGTGTAGGCATCTTGTATAAGATGCATGATATTTTTCATCGTATAGAGGAGGATGGGATGAGATATGCTTGGGCATGATGTGTATTAGCCCATTTGTACAAGGATTTATATAGGTTCACACAGAGAGGAGCATGGGGGTGGACTAGAGCCACCACTTTGTTACATGTGTGGGCTTATGAGCATATTGTGATATTAAGGCCACTTGGTGGGCCACATGTAGAGTGGGAGACCAAGTATATTTTTTGAGAGATGGGTAGGTGTGTAGAGTAGGAGGATGGATACTGATACATATAGATCGATGTTGGATCATATGGGGCCAGGGGCCATTATCTGGAGGCCATATCGAGACTATGGAGGATGGTCGAGGATGTAGTGGAGCTTCATGTATACGAATACTATGTGGTTGGAGGATAATTTCTTGGGTGGTGGAGCTATTTTAGGGAGAACATGTATCATGATAGTTTGGCATGGCTCAAGATGTGCCCCCAGAGCCATATATATGGGTGAGAGCCATAAGGGCACCGAGGAGGGTGGAGTGAGACCAAGGCCCACAGGGGCAATTTAGTACCCCCGGCCCAGAGGAGTCGACATGACCATAGACCAATAGGTGTGATGATGTGGGGTACAGAGGCATATAGTGCATGGTGGGAAGCACATCGATGGGTGCTACTATATCCAGTTGTTTGTGAAAGTGAGAGAGACACCACTAGTAGGAGGAGTAGAGGGATATGCACCTTCCCCCGGTGGTGATGATGTGGCAAATGGAAAGAGAAGAGCATGAGTATATGTGTATTGATAGTTGTGGATTGTTACTTATTTATTTAATTATGTCATATCATGCGATATGAACTAATGTGATGTTTTGGATTGGTTGTAGGGGATGCTTATTATCATTGATTGATTGTAGATACTTTGATCCACACATTGATGCGAATGTGCCCACCGATGTGCTCATTGGAGGTGGGATGTTAGAGTGAGTGGATGTCATTGCGGGTGAGCATGCTCATCTATTTGAGCTAGTGGTATAAAAACTACTTGTACCATACCATGTTATTGAGTGAGAGAGATGAGGCACGAGAGGAGACATTTAATGAGATAGGAGAGGCTATGGGTGGAGGTCCCTAGTACATGATGTATTTGTGAGGTTCATGGAGCTACAAGGTCATTTTTGGAGCATTCGATCGAGGTGACTTTATTACGCAGGAAGTGCAGAGGTATAGGGCCATGACCAACATGTAGATTGAGATGAAGCATGAAGCTTCTAGTTCTAGAGCTCCCATAGTTGTAGATAGTGATAATAATGATGAGATATGATGTATATGTATGTAGGGGCTTTCCCCCAGTGATTTTATTATGTAACTATGATATTTTGATGATATATATAAATGGATGATTGTCATTATTGTATTGTGTTGATGTGTTATATTGATATGTGATGTGTTGAGCATTGTTTTCATATGTTTTGATTTGATTTGCATTGCATAGTTGTTGTTAATGTTGACTAATGGATAATGATGTTTAATTTGGTCATAGATAGATAAGTGATGAGATAGTGTATGTGATAATAGATAGTGTATGAAATATATATAATGTGATTGCACCATGTGATAGATAAATGATGCATAAGATAATGTATGTATGAATAGAATAGATGTGATGAATGGTAAAGTATGTATAAAATGAATGATGTAAAGAGTATGTGAATGAGATGATCATAAAAGTGTACTTAAGTGTGTTAGTATGATGAAGAGAGGGGGATAATAACATGCCCCTAGTGTGTGAATGATGAGGTTCATTTATATAAGACCCTCAACAGTCAAGAATGAACCATAAAGCAAGAGTGTCATCGGGAAGTGGTTTGATAATGTATGCTAGATAGATAGATCGATGAAGTGTGTAGCATAAAAGTGGAGTGAGGTTCTTATTATAATAGATCCTCAATAGTCATGTAAGAACCATGAGAACATGAGTGCATCATCAGGGGTGAGGTGAGAAAATCACCTACCAAAGACCAAGTGGGCATGGAGTGGTGGAAGCATGTGGAATGGAAGCAGCATGAGTGTATGAACCAAACTGAATGCCTAAAAAATGGTGCCAATGATGGGAGATGCAATAGTGGGAAGCACAGATGCATGATGGCTTAGGAAGCCAATGTGTAGTAGGAGCACTATATGCGGAGATGAGATGGTGCAGTGATGGATGAATGAGATGGAGGGCATGCATGAATAATGACCTGCGGTGGTGGATGAGTAATGACCTTAGAAGTAGGTGAAGGAGATAAGTGCACTGAGTAACAACATGCTTGCATGGAATTGAGACATAGACCACTCATGAGAGTGAGAGCCAAAGGCAATGACACCCTTATCTTCTAATTTTTGTAATCTATCATGAAGGGCACAACAATCATTGTCACGATGGCCATTGATGCATGATAGTTGTAATAAGGTCGATCACATTGGCATTGCAAAGTGATGAGGTGGATGATGTTGATTAGAAGGTAAGTGAATCAAGCGCTTGTCAAGAAAAGCACACAACACATCATGAGGCCTAACATTATGAGAAAAGTGTAATGGATCCCTTGGGGAGAGATGTAGAAGTCTTAGGTGGAGACTAATGTGGTGGAGGAGATGAAGGATGCTTATGTGATGGAGAAGACTGAAACTTTCTTATGGGGTGGAGGAGATGGAGACCTTGGAGGATGCTCAATAGATGGAAGAGGAGAAGAACTAGATGATGCAACAATAGCAAAAATAGTAGGAGGATCTATGACATGTGTAACAATGAGATCTTGTTCTAAATCAATGACTTTATAGCATAATAGTGTGAATGATTCACATGTATCATATTGCAAGTGTTGTTTAAAGCAGGAATCAAGCCATGAAAAAATATGAATTTTTTTCTAGATCAATGGGCTGAAAAGACTAATGATGCATGCAAGCATTGAAATGCAAAATGTAATCAATAATAGGTTTTGTCTTTCCTTGATGTAAGCCAGGTAAGTAATCATATGTGACTCTAGGGCCATTGTTAAGTATAAAGTGGTGAAGGAAGGCCTCTTCCATCTCATAATAGGTACTAATAGATCCAAAAGGTAGATGTGTGTACCATTGAGAGAGCATCATCAAGAGACTATGATGAAAATATTTAAGCAATAATCGATCATTAGAGTAAGAAGCCATAGCTAGATGATAATGCTTGAGATGCAAATATGGATTGCCAGTACCATCAAAGCATGAAAATGTAGGCATAATGAAATCCTTAGGAATGTTGAATTGTGAATATTTTTTGGAATAGGATTTCCATGTAAAGAATTATTATCAATAGAAGCATAATAGGCCTTGCTTTCAAGAGTGAGAGATTGGACCTGAGATTGTAATTGACCAACAACATGCATGAGTGATAAGATATCATGTGAAGGAATGGTAGAAAGATGTGAATGGTGTATTGAGTGGTTAAAGCTTTCCATTATGAGTGATCATAGGGATGTTCAAGAAGAAGTGGAGGATGTCGATGCTATAGGAACAATAGATGTAGGTGTGGAAGAAATATATGTGGAAGAACATGGAATATCAATAGAATAGTAGGAATAACATCAAAAGAATTGTTAGGAGATGAAGTAATAGATGGAGATGAATCAACATGCATGTTACTAGACACAATCTCATAAGAAGATGAAAGTGGAGTAGAGAATTCACATTCAACAATATGCAGAGAAGTAGAGTCATTACTAGTATGTGTATCATCAATATCAGATAAAGACTCAGATGCAAGGATTTCATCAAGCATATCATCAATATACAATGAAGTAGGAGAAACACTAGTATGAGATGTATCTATTAGAATCACTAGAAACATTTTCAGAAATGCAAGGAGTATGAGATGCAACTATAAAATCATCCTAACTAGTATTAGAAATAACATCATGCACAAGTACATTTTCATCATGTGTTTTATCTATATTATCACAATCAAGACCAAGTAGATAATCATAATAACCTCATCTAGAGTTTCAGTAGAAATAGAAGAAGGTGGAGGAGGCCTATTGCTTATAGAATAACAAGGAGTACAACCAGAAAAAATTGTTGGATCAGAAACAATGCTAATGGTAGAATGATCAAAGCTAGTAGGAATATTGCATTCATTAGCCAAAAATTGTCTTTGAGTATCATCTAAAAGAGTAATATTGTGATAGAGAGTGTGAAGTTCAACTATAGTTTCTTCATCATAAATAGGGTTAACACTCACATGAGGCATAACTTGCCTAGGAGGAGAAGATATATTCTTATCCATTAGGGTTTTAGTGGATCCTAGGAAAGGAGTTCTAAGCTACGGGTTCACCAAAATGATTCAATAAAATATGTATATTTTTATTAAAATTTGAAAGAAATGATTGTTACAATGATATACAATGAAATATAGATGCTAGGCAATTTATTTGATCTAATTATGAAAGTAAATGAAAGAGATATGGAACTTACCTTGATTTCATTTATCCCAAAGTGTGTTTGGACTAGATGAACTATGATGGAAAAAAATTCACTATTCATGATCCCACTTAAAAAATGCAGAGGTGTTGGAAAATCTTGGACATGGGCACCTGGGTAGGAGAAGGGCGCACTGTGAGAACCTTAGACCTTTGGTGGGCTTCATAATCTACAAAAAATGTCATAATCTTGTTTTTACACTGTTGCAAGGGTTTTGCACCTTTTTCATTTGATCTCTTGTGTTTCGCACTTTGAATTGAGGAGTACCTATAAATCTGCAATACAAAACCTCCTGCAAAACCCTAAAAAAGACATCAAATCCTAAAAAAGAAATATGAAATGAGGGTTAGATTGTCCTCAATCATGTCAAACTAGTGAACTTATGATTGAAACACTTGCACTACATCTCAAACCCAATGTAGTTCTATGTGATTTTGTGTGCAATAGTTATCCTAGGTTCCCTCATGCCGATGATGCCAAGATAATGGTGATAACTAGATATAATGCAAATGTGTGGGATGGAAAAATGAAATTCCCCTTCCTATGTAGTGTGTATGTAGAGTAATGAGCCCAAAATGTAGTCCCTTTGATATGTAGATAGATAGCCCTTGATAAAAATTTCCCTCCATTATAATGGTATGTATGTTGTGTTTATATAAGGATATCTTGCTTGAATTTTGACACTAATGACCCGACATGTCCGACTAGTACCTTGGGATATGAGTGGAAAAACTGAAAAGACCAACCTTAAATGTTAAAAATAAGATAAAAAATAAAGAGGACATGGCGCCCATGATGGATAGGAGGGCACAGGCACTAGTTAGAGTGAACCGATGAAAATGTGTGAATATTGAGAGACATGGATCTCAAGGTGACCTAAGAAATGGGTGTATGAGTGACAAGTGTGAAAGATAAAAGCATCATAAACCAATAACACAAGTGGATAGAATAGGAAATGTAATAATCTTCTTATGCAATATCCATATATAAAACAATGTACTTGGCAAATATAGTAAATAGTAGGAAACACATGATTTTGTGTCTACGATTTCAACTTATAAATCCTAGTGCAAATTTTTAAGATGAAACTACTAAAGTGGAAAGAATTGCAAGATTTTGAAACATCACAACAACTTAAAATAACCAACAATACCTCCATAATGAACTAATATAAGATAAGAATGAAAATAAAGTGGGGTAGAATTACAACATTATAGAGCTTGAGTGCAATATGACATTTATAATATTTATAGTAAATCATAAATACAATTTACAATATATAAAAATTACAAAGCTTCTAGTATAACATGAATCGACCGCATCTCCAAAATTAATCAACGAGAAGATAAGAATGAAAAGAAAATGGGCAGAAATAAAAAGGTAAGTTAATACTAAAATGGCATGACAAAGCAATAACTTCACATATATGGGTTTAATTTCAATCATGCAACTTAAATATGCCTCCAATTTTTAAAAATAGTAAACCCAAATCCCTATTTACAATGTTAAAGCATTACATAGCTTCAAGTGCAAAATGATTATATTAGATGATATATTTCCACTTGAGTATGCCATAAAAATAGTCAACACGTTCATAAAATATTGGTACAAATAAAAACATCTAAATGATGTCATGGTGTGAAAAATGAAATGAAACCACAAGGTAGTTCATATAATGTAAAGCAATACTAATTTGGCATGACAAGGCATTCACTTCACAATTATTAGTTTTATCCTTGAGATTAAAAAAACTTATTTCTAACATTTTATTTCAATCATGCAACTCAAAATAACTAGAAATAGCTCGAGAATGATCCAACATAGGATAATAATGAAAAGAAATTTGGTGCAAAGGAGGAGATAAAAAAATCTTTGAAATGGCATGTTAAGGCATTTGCTTCAAAATTATCAATGAATGAAGGTGGGCAATTGATGATGGCATAAACATTAAATAGTTATGGGTTTTATCCACGAGACATAACACCTCATTTCAATTTTTTTGTTTGATCATACTGACTTGATTTAAAAAAAGAGGCTTATGTTAAACCTTAATTACATAGTAATTGATAGAAAACAATGAAATACGGGTGCTTGATACACTATGACATAAGAAATAAGCTATTGAAATATGAAACCCTAAGTATAAAAGAGATATGAAAGGACTTAGCCAATCCATGCTTTTCTGGAATTGATCGATCTGAAAACTCTGAACAAGAGGGGATCTATGTCATCAATTCTCGATTAAATTTTGCAACTTGTTGGATAATGCCAAATTAGAGCACCTAGAATGGGTCGGGGGGTTCCTAGTCACTAGAGTCTTCTACTTGGGTGCCCATGACTGCATCGGTGGTTGGAATATGATTTTTCTAGTCTCACATAAATGTCATTGATAGTCATTGTTGGTCACCTATATGTCACACCTTAATCGGCTGGACGTACTTGTAACCTACAAAAGAAAGATTCACCTACAAAACCCACAATACCACATCAAATAAAAAAATAAAGATGTAATATGTGGATTGATACTAACCTCGAAAGTCACCTAACTAAGTGAACTTACAAAACAACACTGCACTAGATCTCATAATCCATGTAGTTATTATGCGTGTGTGAAAGAATCTTGCCCTTGTGCAAGTGCACTTGATAATAGGAAGTAACTAGGTATAGCAATGTAAATAGATGTGTGGATGGGAAAATTAACTTCCTTTCCTATGTAATGTATGCGATTCCTTATACCTTGTATGGATGCTTTACATGAATGCCGTTTTTCTCTTAGATTCCTTTGGATGTAAGCTTATGTGATGATAATTGATGCTTAGAGTCCTTTATTTTGGTCACATAGCTTTGAATTTATATGATTCCTTGGTTAAATTTTGTAATTAACAACTGGAATGTTGAACCATAAGAAACTACGATGCCCAAAACATAAAATATGACAAAAAGAGTGAGTAAGGTGGAAAGAGGTCAAGGGCACCCAAATGGGACGAGGCGCACAGGTGTTGGAGTCCTGACTAGGTGCTAGTGTCCAAAGTCATAAAATATAAGAAATTAAAGTACCAACTAGGTTGTAGGGTGTAAAAGACTAGAAAGAAGACAAAAACAAAGCAAAAGGCCAAAGATAATCATCGATCACTAGTTTTCTTGCTTAGGAATCATATGAATGCAAGTATGCTTTTAGGACCTAGAAATGTACCCAAGTGCATGATTTTGTGTCTAAATTTTCCCTAATTTATGTTGTTGAGTGAATACTTGATAACATAAAGTAGATAAGAGATGCGTACCTGATAACCATGTAGAATGTGATGGCAATAGCGTTCCAAGAGACAAGTGAAAGCGTGAAGTGATAAAAATGAAGCATAGAAACTAAGAAAGAGGAAATGACCCTATGTGTGAACCATATTTTATTGTATCATGTTGTACCTGTTATTTTTATTGATGTAGGGATGCTTCCTATTGTGTATTAAGGATGGACCTGCAAAAGAAGAGAAAAAGAGTACTAAAAGTCATGTATTATGAAAACTTTGTAAAAACATGTAAAAATATGTAACTATGTGTAAAAGTAGTAAAAGGAAAGTGTGCACCTAATGATCATGAGTGTGAAAAGAATAGAAAGATGTCTTGGCTAACTTTGTGGAGAGTGAGTTTCTTGGGCAATCTCATTCTAAGATAAAGTTTTTGGGAGATCTCACACCAAGAATGATTTTTTCAGGTGATTTGATACCAAGGGAATTTTTTGGGTGATCTCACGCCATGATATAAGAGTGTTGGGGAGAGAGGTCTAGTGTTACTCTCTTTTAATGATCTTGCTTACCTATTATACACCGGCACAGAGATGGTGTGATATTGTTTTGTTTCGAGTGATACCATATTTAGTTCCGTATTTGTTCAAAGTAGAAATGGAGAAATAATGCATTACATTTCTTGGAGAACTATTCTTGTACTATCAAACATACTATGTGAATTGGTGTGAACTGTGTTGATCTTAGAAAGTAACTATATCTGCCCTCCATGACATAGGTATCGGAGAGGTCGGGAGTACCTAGGAGCTAGTGTGTGTATCTAGGTGGTGGAGTCGTCGTGTTGTCTTAAGAACCAAAGTTAGGTTCTACGTCATTCGACATTGTATGACTTCTTTGTTCATATACTATGTAGGAATGTACTATATCTTTGAGCTAGTGTATGGGGTGACCGTGATTCACCCAATTTATACCCCCCTCGTTTGGGGTACATGTGACATCATTATGAGAATGTAACCCAAAGAGAGACTCTTGCTGATCTCGAATCTGTGTCCTTGCAGGGGAGGGAATGTGCATGGTAGAAACCAAGGAACATGCAAACAAAGTGGCTAGTAACATGTGTTAGTAGAAAAAGCTAGAAAACATGTCATAGATAAATGTAACAAGAAAAGGTTCTTATGAAATGGATTGTGAAAAGTGGGTTTCAAACATGAGACATCGCTCACAATGTCACAAGAAAATCAGAGCTGAAGCGGTTAAAAGCATATAAGAAATGATCAAACAAGACATAGGGCATACCTCGCAAACAATAACATACAAGTAATAATCAATGGAAAGCAAAGTGTAATAGAAAAACATGGTGGAAAATAGTTCTGCAAGGTAAATTCTACACATACAAAGACCCATTAGCATGTTAGAAAGATAATAAGTATGTCATGAATAAGGAAAACTTACAAAAGCTATGAAATGAGCCAAGAATGCTTAAGAATCCCCAAATATTTAAACAACAAATCAATGGACCATCATGATAAGAGATAAGCAAGAAAACATTACTTTGCATGCATTAACTTGAAATAAACAAGAAAACCTAACATGTCTAGATATTCTCTACTCTTTGAAAGCTATGAAAATGAACCTATTAAGACTCTTAGCAATCAGTTATGATCATTTGATCTCCAAGGTATTTGAGAATGAGATCTCACCATTAATGGCTTCCCTCATTTACCCAAAAGCTTGAGTGAAAGATGCAATAGCAAAGCAAATAGCTCAATAAACAATGAAGAAAGCTCTTAATCCTAAACAAAATACTATAGTTTATGCTAGAAAGGAGGAAGTGTTCTTAGAAAAGTGAGGGGGTTTAGTTCTATTTATAGGTTTCTAATTCCATAAATGAAATGATTTGGGTCTATGTGGGACAAATGAATAAGCCAAAAAAACACTTTTAGGTTTAGAAGAGGCTAAACATGCCTTAGGCTAGTTAATCTAGGTTTAGGCTAATAAATCATGATTAGTGTGGAGTTAGGAGCACCTGAGAGAGTTGTGAGAGGACTGCTCAATCCAATGAAATGGATTGATAATCTAGGAAGCTAGTAGAAGTGGTTTAGAAGGAGATAAGAAGAGAATTTAACTAATAGGAGGCTATATTAGCCTATTTAGTCGATTCTGAGGAATACGACCAAAAGGATGTCGTAAAAGGAGAGTTAGATATGCCTTATTGATGAGGTGTTGTCAATTTACAAGGAGTAAAATAATTAGTGCAATTTTAAGAATAAGTTTTTTTATCAAACTATAGGTGTCTACATCTTGCCCCTCTTTGGGGTGGTTTAAACAACATCACTTCAAAGAAAGTAGACAAAACATAAGTGACTAATTTTTTTTTTTTTTGAAGGAGTGGAAGAAAAATTAGTAGGGTGAAGGATGCCCCCTTGAGTGTCGATAGGGTGATGAAAGAGGTCAATCGATGATCGAAAAGAAGAGATGGAAGAGATAGATTAATGGGAAGAGTTAGGATGATTTGACGTGAAAATAGAAGAATAGGGAATTTGAAGGATAAGCATTGTGCACCCCATACTATGTTTCCCTTCTTGGCATAAGCCTTTCCATGTGTATGTTGATGCCTCAGGAAAAACCATTAGATCATTATTAGCACAACCTAGTGAGGGCATTTTTGATCATCCCTTGTGTTTTGCAAGTAGGAAGATGACATCGACGAAACATAATTACACAACTACGAGTGTGAGGCACTATTAATGATCTACGCACTACATAAATTCAGGAAGTATCATTAGCAACACCATTTATATTCTACATAGATCACATGGTACTGAAGTAATTGGTAAACAAACCAGTTTTGCAAGGGCACATATGCCATTAGGTTCTATTATTCCAAGATTTTGAGTTTACGGTGGTTGTAAAACTAGGAAAAATTAATTCAGACCTGACCACTTATCGAGGATTGACTCAGGAGATGATGGGAAGAGTATTGAGGATACCATACAAGACACACAACTATTTAGGTTATGGTGCATGCCCTTAGATTTAGAAGATATTGTGGTGTTCCTTAAAATAGGTTTGGTGCCAGATGGGATGAAGGCTTTGGAGAGAAAACAATTAGCAATACATGTCACACCCTACATGTTGATTAGTGGAGATCTATACAAGTTAGGTTGTGATGAGGTTCTACGCCAATGCGTATTAGAACATGAGCATGTAGTGATTATGGAGGAAGCACATGGTGGGATTGTAGGAGGGCACTATGTAAAAATGTAAGCTGCGTGAAAGATTCTACTTCAGGGGCTTTGGTGGGACACATCTACTAGGATTGTATTGAGTTTTGCGAGGCTGCGACCATTGTCGGCACTTGGGAAAGCCTGAAAGAGGGATGAGATTCCACTAAGGCCGATAACCAGCACAAAGCCATTTGAAAAGTGGGTAGTCAACTTTGTAGGACCAATTTCACCAGCCACATGAAGGACTGGTTCGTGGTATATCATTACTTGCAGACCGACTACTTGACAAGATGGGCGAGGTAGCATCTACAAAAGATTGCACTATAAATGACAACTATTAGATTCTTGTGGGAAAACATAATCAGCATATATGGATGTCCTTTGATCTTGACAAGTGATAGGGGTACACATTTCCTGAATGAAACAGTCAGGATTATGTTAGTAGAATTTATGGTGGCCCATCACAAGACTACCCCTTATAACCCTCAAGCGAATGGAACTTCAAGCATTTAACAAGATACTAAATCACACTCGACAAAAATTTGTGATGTTGGAATACAAGATTGGCATGAAAAGGTATCGCTGGTTCTATGGGTATATAGGACAACCTACAAGAGTTTGAATAAGGCCACATCATTTCAATTGGTGTTTGACATGGAGGCTGTTTTTCCAGATTGAATTCATGTTACCATCGTTGCATATAACACATGTAAGAGGATTGGTTGATGAAAAATAAGGTGATGCGGTTAGACAAGAGAAGATCACTTGCTAGATAGAGTCGGAAGATTGAAAAGGCTAGACAAAAGGCATGGAATGATCATCATATCAAGAATAAGCAATTTGAGGTCGAGAAGATGGTGTTTTTGTATGATTCCAAGTGTCTCGCCATCCGAGACGTTTAAATTCCCTTGGTTGGGCCCTTACATCATCTCATGCATCCTTGACTTAGGCACTTGCCAATTAAGTGTTAGATGGGACGAGGTTACTTGGAAATTTCAATTGAAGTAGGCCTGAAGCCCTACTATAAATAAGTCTTCCTTGTGTCTCAAATAAGGCGATTGCTTTAGTAGCTTAGGATTTCCCTTTCTCATTGCTTGTTCCTTTCTTTTTGTTCTATTTTGTACCTTATGCACTGGTAACCACTTATTACTTTAAAAAAGGTTTTGTATGCATAGAGGACCGCACATTTAATTTTAGTGTGGGGTGGAGTTATGTAAAGGAAGTAGTGCGAAGTGAAGAATTAGTTAGTAGTGGAAGTTGTGTTAAATGACCTAGTTGAAGGATAAAAAGTATGTAAGGAGGAGAGTGCATGGAAAAGGTGGACAAGAAATTTTGGTGTCAAGATAGCTTAACAAAGAACACGTTCAAAGGATGAGAAGTGTAAGAACAACATGAGGAAGGTGAGGGCTAAAACCGGTTGAGGAAGAAGTGCCTTCGGCGTTGTGACACACGCGTAAGAGTCTTCGATCGGTAAGGAATTTATTGCACACCAAGGTTGTAGAAGGTTTCATGCAAGATTAGGCATGTGGGTAAGGGCATTAAAGGTTGGATTTAAGGTGAAAAATCTGCATTTAATGCTAAGGACATTGGTTGGTGACATAGCATTTATTGCTGAAAAGGGGAAAAAGATGTAAGTATGAAGTTGGGCATGTTATTATTTACCTTGTGATTATGAAATTGAAGAGATCTTGTGAACTAGGGCATCCACAAAGAGATATTTGTGCGAAGAGAGAATCATAGAGATCTGAGTACATGACTAGGGTTGATCAGAAACCAGTGGAAGGAGTAGGTCATCTTGTGGAAGAGTTTCTCCAAGTTAGGGTTTTAACTAGGGCACGGAGGAGAAGGATTCTTCCATGGAGTTGAGCCACAGGATCAAGCAGAGCAAGGAAGAGAAGCAAGAAGAGTTTAGGTAGTAACCTGACAAGTAAAAATGGCACCAAAGAAGGCAACCATTTCACCGAAGAAGAAGGGCAAAGGGAAACAAACTGCCATAGCTAGTTTTAATGAGGAGTGGTATGCAGAGATGTAGTACCCAGATGGAGTATTTCTGGGGAAATAATGGGTATCACATGTCAGGAAGATGTCCGTGAGTGACTATAACCATCACACGAGTACCACAAAGAAGGAAATGGTGTTAGAACTGGTTCATCCAATTGATACGAGGACACCAGAAGGTATGCCGATCTACAATGATGAGGTGAAGGTGAAGTTGGGTAAGGTTGGGTTGCTAAAACTATATGAGTTTACCTATTTTGGTAAGCTTGAGTGGTTATACCAGTGTTTGATGTCATGCGTGCACAAACACCACTTCTATTTTGTAGGCCACAAAATGCGCATAACTCCTTAAATTATATCAAAATTTATTAGCTTGGTTTGAAGGGGACTCCATAAATGATGACTTGGATGATAAGGAGGCCATCAAGGAGACTATGGAGGCCTATGACTATAAGAAGGGTTTACGCTACTTTGATATCATAAATATCCCCGACCATGTAATGAGGATGACCATGCACTTGGTTACCAAGTTGAATGGTCAAGAAAGGTGGACACAAGTAAACAAGACATGGTTGAATGTATACCGAAGATTTTAGAACAAACCATCTACAAATTGTCCACCTTTATTGTAGATGAAATCATTAGCAATGCATAGGAGGGGGACAAGATAATGTTTAGAAATGTTCTCCTCACCATCATTTTATTAGAAATTGGAGTACCCGATGGGCTAGAGAAATTCATATGGGAGTATCTAGAAGAATATCCCTCACCCGTGAAAAGGTTTGAGAAGTATACCTACGATACCATGATGGCCACCCACAAGGCACACCTGGAAAAATGGTACAAGAAATGCATGATGCATTCGGGTAGAGTGGAGGATACCTAAGCAACTTCCCATGCTTTTAGGTGAAGAGGCTGAGTTTGTTATATATCAGCATTTCTGCATTGGATGATTCAATTTGATGAATGGGACTCAGAGTCCATGGTGCAAATTACCATTCTCTTTCACCGCAAAGATATTTCTAGGCAAGGGTCAACTATTTCAAGTAGGCCAAAAAGGATAATGTTTGACCTATGTGAAGTGGAAAACAACCACCACGAGCTACGTTGAAAGCTCGTATATCTCAAGAATCACTCATATGTGGAGAAGTATGTCTCCCACGAGGTATAGATGATGACGCCTTTAACACTTTCAATTTCCTAAAGGACTACAATAAGAGTATACTTGCGCATCAGACCAAAGTTTGAAAATGGCACCTACTTGGAGAATGATGTCTCCATTCCTAAGGACCCCATAGGGAGAAAGAAGGTTGCCAAAGAAAAGGGAGAGAGAAGTGTAGAAGAAGAAGGAACCAAGTGTGAAAACAACACCATCTCTCGAGCATGTCGGAAGCAAGCATTAATCCAAGCACTTACGCATGTAGGGAAGAAGTCCCCATAGTGAAAATATCCTAGAAGAAGAGAAGCCAAAGAAAGAGAAGCTTCCCACATAAGAAGATTCACCATCACCACTAGAGAGAGAGAGAGAGAGAGAGAGAGAGAGAGAGAGAGAGAGAGGAAGAGTATCCTATACTAGAATCACTAGTTAGGAAGAAACAAAAGGTGGCGGAGAGGGAAGACTCAGAGGAAATAGAGGGCTTGGAGGCCTACATGTGTGAGAAGGATGATGATGAGGATGAAGAAGTTCATAATCATCCCATGTATGATATACATAATTCAAAAGAAGAAGGAAGCAAAGAAAATAATGATGAGGAGCAAAAGCAGATGCTCAAGGCAAAGGGGTGAGGGAAGAAGTGAAAAGGAGAGATCAGAAGACCCCAAGCCTCACCAAGGAACAAATAGAAGAGGCTGCAGAGAGAGAAGTTGCAAGAATTATCAAAAATTTAGTGGAATAAGAGGTAGAGTGCAACGTGGATGAAGTGTTCAAGGAGATAGAAGAGGAGAGTATTGGAAAAGAGTATGACAACATGGGTGGAGACCCCAGCCTAGCAATAAGCTTTCCAAAGGCTACGTGAATAGGTGGGAAGAGCATAGTGGCAGCATAGGGGAAAGGAATGGGTTACATCAATGATCCAAGCAAGGTGCTATGCATGCGCTTCCAAAGCACCGTGCCAACAAAACAACTCTTGGCCATGCCCTCATTTGATGTAGAAGGTGCATACCCATGAACCAGAAAATGCTATCTTGGGTGTTTGAATCCCATGTTGATGAACTTGAGTTTGAAGTAAGCGTGCTAATGAAGATGCCAGAGACAAAAGGGATAAACCCTTGGTTAATGCTCAACAATTGTCAGATGAGAAAGTTTGTAATGCACTCAACAAGGTTTCAGTTGAGGTTGAGGCCAGACTTTTTGGAAGGAATGATAGGGTGAAATTCCTAGAGGTGGAATTGGAGAAGAAGGAGGAGCTTCTCGAGAAAAAAGGATCTGAAAAAGGAGAACTAATTAGTGCACAACTAAGGTGCAAAATGAAAGAGGAGAAGGCAAGGGTGCATGAAGTATATAAGAAAATTGAGATGATTAAAATGTTATTTTCTTAAAGCATCCCGACCTAGCACCGCCCAAGTAAAAATATGAATCAACCTTATAGGGCCTAGAGGATTTGACTTGCATCCTCACAATGGAGAGGTGACCACTTGCCTTAGAATCCATAGAAGAGGCACTGGTGTGCCAAGAAAGGAAGAGAAGATGAAGGTGGTAGAAATCCTTACTCAGTATACCAAACTCCTCACCGATGTAAAGGCCGCCATGTAAGTTGTTGAGGCCACTTATGATAATTACACTGATAGAGATAGGGTGAAAATTATTTTAGTTTCTACACATGAAGCGAAGCTCAAGGAATTTCAAGATAATAATAGGGGAAACAAATAAGAGAGGGATAAGATCCTAACTGAAGTGGAGAAAAAATTAGAAGCTATCAAGACCTTGTGGGGCTCGATAAAAAACTGGATGAAGGAGTTATATCCCCAGATCACCCACATAATAGATGCACTTGATGGCCTTGGAAAACAACTAGAGGGTATTGTTGATATGATGAGTGCCAAAGAGGAGGAGCTAAGTTTTGAGGAGGTGAGTGCCCTAGCAGGTAACCTCATTAGCAAGTGCAGAGTGAGGTAGATGCCTGGGAGAAGCTCGAGGAAGATATTGGAAAGGATTTCCCACTCCTTTAGCAATAAAAAAAATTCTTTTGCATTCCCCCCATTCTTTAATTCATTCTTCCCATTCTTCATTCCTTCGATTATTTATTCCATCTATTCGAGTCCACCATTCTTTATACATTGAAGGAAATTGTTCTCAAATGGAGAATAGGATTAGTGTGGGGTGATGTTGGACCTCAAAATATTGGCTAAGTGCAAAAGGTGCATGGGAACATGGGATCAATATGAAGAAATTTGGCGGGGTAAAGGTGCACAAGACAAGGGTTTTAGAAGGGTTTAGTAACACCCACATCACGTGCACCCAACAAGGAAGGGATTCGAGACTTAGCCATATTCGGCATTCCAAGAAGCACACAAGAAAAGTGTGACTGATGACATGTGGAGTGGATAAGGTGCCAATCTGGTAACTTGGTGATCAAGAAAGGAATATTCCATGTGATGGAAGGATCTAAAAGACATCATTGCAGAGAGTGGAGAGCTCGGATGAGAATAAAAATGCTCCATTAGAGGACCACCTTGACACTTGATGACCGATCTGCTACTTTAGAAGGCATGGCGGTGGGAAATACAACTACATATAGAGATGCTCGGGTAGAAGAAGAGACAACAAATATAGAGAGACAATTTTTCCTAAGATTATAATGGTGTTCACTGTTCATAAGATGACCAGACACAACCTATAAGGGAGTCAAATGGATTATCATGTTTTGGATAGACGTAGTTGGAAGTTCTATAGTCATTAGAGGCTTGCCTCCGATCATGATTTATGTTCTTTTTATCCTCACGATTGGGAAAGGGCTCTTTGAATATACCCATTTGCTTGTTAGGAATCGGTCTTGAATACGATGGTGAATCTACTGCAATATTACCTTCTTCGATGAGGTCTTGTATGAAATTGCACAACCTCGAGGCATTTATCAGTCTTATGTCCTTTGACATGATGCTCATTAAAACAACTTTGGCTTAGGTGTATCGTATGAATATGGTACCATTGTAGTTGGATATTGCACCATATTTATAGCTTCTAATTGTTTAAGCACAAAGGGACAATGATTTAGTTAGAGGTGTAAATGTATGTTTCGTGGGTGATTTTGGGTGAGGTCCTTGAGAAATTTTTAATAGCGAGAATTCACTTTGTCTTGCTTGGACTCTTTTGAGTCTATGATGCCATCTCTAACGAAATGCTTGTACTTATTAAAGAACTTTGGTTTGTCCATGGGTTTTGGATTGTGTTTTTCCTTTGAAATGGGTTTGAGTGTCCCCTTTGCAATGAGAGCCTTCTCAATTTGACTTCCTTTCTCTATAAATTATTCAAAGTTAGTGCCATAGTGCATTTGTAAATGGAAGGATATTTCGAGTTCAAGTTGGGGATAAATATGCTTACCATTTGTTTTTCTAGAAGGGCACAAGGAAAATACTCACTAATCCATGCCATCATTATAAGAATCCCATGAAGGTTTCATTGGGTTTTTTTTTAGTGTTGTAGAGGTCATTCATGGTAATTTCATTCTCCATGTTGAAAGAGTAATGTTACACAAAATTTTCAGCTAGTGCAGGCCATGTCGTGATTGATCCCTTAGGTATACTGAAAAACCATTCCAACACATGTGCTCCTAGGCTAAAAGGAAACAGACGTATCAAAAAGTTATCACTGTAAGTGACTTCCTGGAAAGCCATGTAGAAGTCTTTGACATGATCATGAGGATCACCTTTGCTTTTGTATTTGTCAAATTTAGGAATATCAAAGTGTTTTGGGAATGGTTGTTGTAACATGTCTTTATCAAAGGGGTAGGGACATAGCTCCTCATATAGATATTTTTGTTGTGTCCTACATTACTCTCTTGTAGAGTGGTAAGCATGTTTTTCATTGATTGCAACTCTTGTTGGATGAGTTTCTCTTTTGTGGGGGATAGTGGTCTATTCACTTTAGCAACTTTGAATGTTGCATCATCATATGGGTCAATGTGAAATTCACCTAATTTAGTCTTGAGTCTATCCTTATGTGTATTCTTGCTTGAGGAACCTAAGGTTGCTAGTTTTTGACTGAGTTTTAATATTTGTCATTGAATGATTTCCTCTTCAATTAAGGGATCATCTTCATCATCAAATCTAGGAGGAGGTGAGTCTTTGTGATCATGTTCAATTTTGACTTTACGTGAATCCTTAAAGTAAGGTCTCCTTGAACCATCTGTTGGTTTTGGTGGTTCACTTTCAACATTTTTGTTACGCACACCCAAGTGGAAGCATACCCTACATCGAAAGGATTTTCCATGTCAATGAGGGAAGGTTGTAGTGGATCTTCCACTTTGTGGTTGATGGTTTTAATTGTTGCTTCACGTTCTTATGGTAGTTTAGCTCCTAATTCAAGGACTCTTGTGAGTACTTGGTCTCTATTGTAATATAGGAGCTCATCAAAGTGAGCTAGATCTAGTTTGTGTTGGTCTTCAGATGAATCAAAATCCTCTCCACTATGGTTAACTAATGGTTTAGTGTCTTTAACCTATGAAAATAGGGGTGCTAAGTTATTACCACTGAATGGGTATGTTGAACTAAAAGGATTTACCTCTAAGTCACGTTCATCTCGTTTAGATACCATTTTTGTGATTCTTGGCATTGCTAGTCTATGTGACACTAGGTTTTGTTTAAGTGTATCTAAGTTGTAATAAACCTAGGTGTACATGGTGTGAGTTGTTTTAGAGTCTCAATGTCTTGAAGTGTTCTAAGTACAAAACTATGCAACCACTTTTATACTAGGAACAATCATGTAAATCCACAAGTAACTCACTCAATCACTCAAATTTATAGAACACTATACCCTAAGTTATAGTTCCAAAGATAGGTGTAAAATAGATAGTGATAATACCCTATCACTACCTAGGTCAAGTTCAAATATAAACAATACCTAAGCACTAAATTTATATTGACGAGAATTCTCCACAAGGTATACTATGACTATATTTAGATGCAAACAAAATCTAAGTTTTTAACAACAAAAGCTACAAATGTGTATAGCGTAACAACACTACCTTGATACGTTAACCAAGCTTGGAACAAGTGAGGTATTAGTATCAAGATGATGTTATTGCAATGATACAAACAATGCAATATCAACACTCTCAAAAGCCTTAAATGATGTTGGAATAAAAAATAAGTGCAAGTATAAAAGAAGTTATTAATCGTGCGAAAGCAACATAACGATACAATATGGAAACTTATACCAAGTCCTCATAAATGAAAACAAGATGTAAGTTTCATAATTGTATGGCTAGAATGCGAAGAAGAATAACAACTCAAAGGGGAAATAATGATGAAACCAAACCTAGCTATGAAGATGATCTTGAAATCAATATCAAGTGGCTATCAAAGATGTAAGAACATACCCACACACTTTAGACATTTAACAACTCATCCACAAACATGGATGAGCGTAAATGGACATAAAAGTGGTGAACACAATCTATGATAACACTCCCATGCAAGATGCCTTCTTTTGTCCCAAATGGGAAATAAGAATGCAAGGGTATAGATCAAATGGGGTGGAAATGAACTAAGTGTTACTTGGGCAGAGTTTCGCCTTGTCCTAAGGTGAGAAAGAAACTAAGCTAAGTAATACGTCATAAATCTTGTGATGAGTGACACTTAGTTTCAACTTAAGTGGACTCTTTTCTTGTTCAAAAACAAGGTTTAGAGTTCAAGTAAGTTGTTACTTCATGAGTTTTTGAAAACACACGATGGTTTGGACTAGCAAAGTGGGTGCCAAGAAGATATGGCTTCCTAGGTAGTTCACTCAACTAGGTGTCACACGTTTATCTATTGCAAGCTCAATTTGCCAAGGTTTCCCAAGGAGTATCTTGGCTTTACTTTACCCTTTCGAACATGATGAGAAATGAATGTGTTCACACGTATTCTCATTGGGGTTGCTATATGGATAACTTTGACTCTAACTCACAATGTAAAATCTAGTCAAGTGGGTGTGCGGAGCACTTCCTATTTCATCCACGAGGTTACTCAGTGGTGGACTACTTTAGGGTTCCTAGAACCACCCCCATTGTTGTAGCTTAAGGTGTTATGCCAAAGGGGTTACATTCTAGTTAAGCGAGATAAGGACATACCCTTTTCCAAACTTGCATATACAATGTGTTGAGTGTGGTGTGTTTTTTTATCTTTTTAAACTTAGTGTGGTTTTCATTACACACCATTTGGCAACCTACATCAAACATGTTAGTATTGTTTTTAGCCTCCAATCCTTTGATAATCAATTTTGGTCCTATACCATGATTAGTAATTTCCTAATAACATCATATAAAGGGGATAAGATGTTGCTTTTGATTTCCTAGATCATCCTAAGATGCAAGGAAAGAGCATACACAACAAGCTATCCTACTCAAATGTGGCAAGAAATGGAAAATAATTAAGCATTTAGAAAAAGAAACTCCTTTTAGCCAACTTTGAAACTTAATCCTTTATAAAACTTAAATTGAAGTTTTTGGAAAGCAAAGAAAAAGATTTTGAGACATTTTTGATCCCCAAGATCACCTAGAAGGTGCAAGGGAAGAGCATATGAGCTTCAAAAGACCTCTATAGATGAAAAATGCAAACAATCAACTAAGTTAGGCTAAAATAAGATCAAAATAACATACGAAACCACTATTCGAACTTGAAAACTAGAAAAAAAACTAAAAAAACAAAAATTTAAATTTTTAATAGTAACACCTACGCACCTAGAATGATGGGTACACACACCTATCGAAAGATACATGCTTTAAATGGTGGATGCACGTGACTATGGAAATATATAGTGTGGCTTTATGCTTGTGTGGGTAGAATGACATGTGCATGTAGGTTTTAAAAGATATATGCCTCAAAAGGAAGGTACACGTGCAGGGTAAAATATGAGGTCAACACAATATTCGAATAAAACCTGCGTGTTTCGAGAGGTGGGTGTATGTGCAAGTTGATGCCTATGTGTGGATAAGGACGGGTACATGTGCCTTTGTAAATGGGATGACAATAAAAATACAAGTAAACAGTGTGTGACCGGGATGATGGGTGCGTGCCCATGATGAATGATACATGCTGGTTTAGGATGCCTATGCATACCCATGCAAAACCACAAAAAACCATGAAAATTAAAAATCCAAAAAAGAAAATAGGTTAGTTTTCCACCATTAAAACCTATTTCTAGCTTGAACCTATTAAATACTCATGTAAAAGGGAGATTTAGCCCACTAAAGTTAGCGATCATAGAAAAAGCTATTTAACCCTAAAAAGCATTAAAAGGTTAGATATGGAAATGAAAAGCTCAAAAATGACTTCTAAAGGATGATGGTTCAAGTCCCACTCAGGCGTGCAAATATGAACAAGGAAAAGTTTCAAAATCTATGAAATAAGGTAATAACACTTAAGAAGCCCTAAAGATCTAAACAACAAATCAATTACTATCATGATAAGAGATAAGCAAGAAACCATTAATTTGAATGCATTAAATTGAAATAAAAAAGTAAACCTAACATGTCTAAATATTCTCTACTCTTTGAAAGCTATGAAAATGAACCTATTAAGACTCTTAACAATCAGTTATGATCATTTGATCTCCAAGGTATTTGAGAATGACAGCTCACTATTAATGGCTTCCCTCATTTACCCAAAATCTTGAGTGAAAGATGCAATAGCAAAGCAAATAGCTCAATAAACAATGAAGAAAGCTCTTAATCCTAAACAAAATACTATAGTTTATGTTAGAAAGGAGGAAGTGTTCTTAGAAAAGTGAGGGGGTCTAGTTCTATTTATAGGTTTCTAATTCTAGAAATGAAATGATTTTCTAATTCTAGAAATGAAATGATTTAGGTGCATGTGGGACAAATGAATAAGCCAAAAAGCACTTTTAGGTTTAGAAGAGGCTAAACATGCCTTAGGCTAGTTAATATAGGTTTAGGTTAATTAATCATGATTAGTGAGGAATTAGGAGCCTAAAAGAGTTGTGAGAGGACTACTCAATCCAATGAAATGGATTGATAATCTAGGAAGCTAGTAGAAGTGGTTTAGAAGGAGATAAGAAGAGGATTCATCTAATAGGAGGCTATATTAGCCTAGTTAGTTGAATTCTGACAAGGAATACGACCAAAAGGATGTCGTAAAAGGAGATTTAGATAGGCCTAATTGATGAGGTGTTGTCAATTTGCAAGGAGTAGAATAATTAGTGCAATATTAAGAATAAGATTGCTTTGATCAAACTATAGGTGTCTACAATGTCAAAGAATGTATGTACCAGAGTGAAAGTAATGTGCTTAGGAAGTAGAAGTAGTAAATAATGAAATGATAACACCGTAATGTGTGAGAAATTAGATACCCCAGAGCCTCGGTGGGGCTAATAAGAAGTATAGTGCCAAGAATCATTGCAATGTGTAAATATATGTAAGAATTCTGCATTCATAACTAGAGAACAAGTGAACATGCATGTGTATATAGAAAATATATTGACATACTAAGTATCTGTCTAGCATGGGAAACAAAGTGTACATGTAAGTATGAGAAAGAAAGAGTAAATGTAACCAAGATATGAAATATGCTATGATTTTTAATGGGATGAAATGGTATGCAATGTGATTTTGATAGGATCAACATGCCCCTAATGGATGTGTATGAGTATGAGATGAGGTTCATTTATAAAATACACCTCAATAATAAAGAATGAACCATAGAAAAGTGTGTCATCGAGAAATTGCCCTCAACACTCAGAGTGTGAACCTTAGCACAAGAGTGCATCATAGGGTAGTGATGATACAATATGTGTATCAAGTTGTGTATGATTGCCTAGAAATAGGAAGTATGAAGCATATAACGTAATAGTAGAAAGCGATACACACGTGATGATGTCAATAGAAGGGTAATAAAGCATGATGCCCCCAAGTGTGTGAGAGATGGAGATCTATAATGATGTTTGAAATATGTCTTGTCCATCAATGTAAGGAGTAGTTTCTTGAGGAAAGTGATTGGATGCTGAAGTGGAGGTTGTGAAGGGATACGAAAGGAGGAAATCGAAAGAGGCCATCTAGAATTTTTGGCCTCGCTTTAGTGAGTGGTTTCTTATCGGGATTGGTAATGTTGTAAAATACTTGAGAGGAGGAAGTGTTGGACTAATTTTAAGAGGAAGTTTATGTGGAATTGGTGGCGCGGTATAATACTTGAGAGGAGGAGCGGTTAGAATGATTTAGAGAGGAAGTTGCTTAGGTGGCTCTTGAGTTACTGTAGAGGACCATTAGTAACGATGGCATAATGCTCATTAGACATAGATGAATAAAAATTAGAACCGAGTGGGATGTAGCATTAGAGATGAATATGTAGCAACATTTTGTACAACAAATGAAATGAGACCATAATGCTTAAGGTGGCCAATTTTTTGTTTTAGAGCATAACAATCATTGTCATTATGTCCATTGATTCAATGATAATTGTAATATGGGTGACCTTGGTATTTTGCAAGCTGATAAGGAGGATAGCAATGAGTAGATGAAAAGTTGATCAATTGATGAGTGAGGATTTGAGGAATAATATCATGTTGCTTAACATTGAGATCAAACTTAAGAGGCACATGGAGCGGTATGACTTGGGGTTCACTGATATTAGAACATGTGGTAGTCATAGAAGTAGAATGAGATGTAGAAGGAGAACTATCATAGGCTTGAGAATAGTCCTTGAGATGTTGGATTTTAGATTCAAGAGATGTAATCGTTGTTTCCATAGCTTGAATTTTGTCTTGAAACAAAGAGTGTAAAACTTGAATGGAATCTAAGATAGGTCGATTGCATGGAGGATTAGGACCCATAAAGTCATCAAATACACAATTGAAGATGGAACTTACTTCAGCTAGTGACGATCTTTGCTGAGGAGATACACGATGTGTCTAGGGATTTTTGGAGAACATATTCACAATGTGGGTGAATTCAAATTAAGTAATGCAAGTATATTAGAGGATTTTAGGATCCATGAAAGATAAATTGATAGAATAGGGATCCAAATGACTGATCATGAGTGAGGTTCACCAAATGATTGAACAAAAATAGGCTTATTATAAACCACGATTGCAAAGTAACTAATAGATAACAATGAAATACAGATGCTAGATACACTATGACACAAACAATAAGCTAATAAAATATGAAACCCTAAGTGTAAGAGAGAGAGAGGAAAGGACTCAACTAATTTGTGCTTTTCGTAGAATTGATATGATATGGAAAGTTAATGAACAAGAGGGGATATGTGTCGTTAATGATAGAGAATGATAAGTCGAACAATAATAATTCTTCTTGATTGATTTCATATGGTAACTATTACAAATATATAGGAATAGGTTGTCCTTAAATCAAGGAATCATATTCTCTCTCCACAAACAACTCGGACTAATCTTAGGTGGGTTGTTTTAACCACCCAAACAATATTGTTATCACAATATTATATTCAACAACTTAACCATCTAAAACAATGTACACACTAATATTATAATTTTCCTAACATTCTCCCCTTAGTGTGAACATGGGGAAAACCTCTCTTTGTACTTGTACCTACTCATGATCACATGATTTTCACATGATGATCACAAACCTCACGGATGGTTTTGTAAACAGATTGACCACAAATTGAGAATGATGGTTTTGAAATCGGTTTACCAAAAACCAAAAATGAAGAAGGTTTCAAGTGGTTTACCTATAACCACATCATGATGTGCCAAGTACTATTATCAGCTCTCATCATATCTCACCGCAAGGAATAACATAGGAAAATATGTTGAATTATGTTGCTCGTACACACAAACGAAAAAATTGGAAATGGAACATTGGATTATGTTCCCCCCTCAATGTGAAATTTACACTTATTTTAAACATGAATACTGTAAACCAAAGCACAATGTAACTCTAAAAACACATCGAAAATCATACTGCAAAAAATGAAAGTAAATAATCACACCACAAAAAATTCACAACTGATATGTGCAGCCTGTTGTTGGTGAATGATGAGAGGTCGCTAATTGACCTCCAACCTTTATTTTCCTCCCCGCTGTGGTGAAAGGATACTAACTCATATTGATTTACTTTTGAGGATCTTTGAATAATTCACCCCCATAAGGTGGATGTTGTATACAAGTGAGTCTAATTATTGAAAAGTGAGGCATTTTTTTTTAATTTTTAGAACTTTGACAAAAGATCGACACACGAATAACGACTCAATTCAAAACTTTTGACTCGAGTTAACTAAATTAAAAGACATTTGGAGTAATTGTAAAAATGAAACACACTTATCTTTACACCAAACTAATATACTAAAGACTAAATTGACACACGATGGCATTATAAAATCAAATATTGACAACTCTCTCTTAAATTAGAAACCATAGAATACCTTAAAGGAGTCGAACCAAATCTGGTTTTTGATTTTCTCATTGACCAAGAGCATAGACCGAACTTTGATCCTCCGTGAGAGTGAAATATCCGAGAATGAATGTGATGTGACCAAAAATGGAAACATCTACCATGACTTCAATCCTAGATGCTCCATAAATTTCATCAACTCGATGTCTTTTGAATTTCAGCCTTATGCAATGTTCCATTCAACCAAGATGCGGGTAAAAATAGAAAGATAAATTCACATGATCTACTTATTCTCTTTCTTTCTTTTTATTAAGGGAAAATAGTTTTGAAGGGACTATACCCTGTATACAAAAGGGCTCAAAAGACAAGATACTAGAAGTGGGAGAAACAACCCAGAGAAGAAAAAACAACCAACCTCAGAGGGCTCAACAACCAGATAAAACAACATATTAATAGAAAGGATCCAGACGTACAATGATCCAAAAACAACAGAAGAGATAAAAAACAAGAGATATCTATCATAGAATATCTCCACCAAAAAACAACACCAAATCCACGGTCGCAAGATCATCAACTTCCATGCCGATGAAAACAACAACACAGCTCCACTTTACTTGATAGCCCTGTCAATCTTGGTTTTGATCGTTTGTAGCGAGACAAAGAATGCAATGGCTGTGGCCTGAGAAGGGTCTTTCAAATCCGCTTAAGCAATTGCCATATCTCTTTTCTCTTTGGGGCCCCAAATGTCTTTAGTAATCCGTGCCGAGGTGCATACACCATGAACATGCTTTCGATTCGATGAAATTGTAAATAATTTTAAGTGCAGATAGGATGCATTCATTACAGCTTTTGCATTTCCCATTCTGCCATCCAAAGATTGTAGCTTCTTGAACACTTCAGCAATAACACCCTCCTCATCATCATTTTGAAGTTTTCCTTTTCCCTTAGCTTTTTCCATATTTTTGATAACACTTTTAAGCTCTTGAATTTCCTTTTCCATCCTGCCCACTCTGACCATCAAATCCTCCTCCTTAGGCTCCTCCATTGGTTGGCTGATGTGCAGGAGGTTCTCAGCAAGCTTGAGGTCTTTGTGGCTTCTAAGAACCCTCTGAGAAGCAGGGATCTTAGTTTTCATGCCCTTCCTTTTCTTGCTAGATGAAGCAGTTTCAATCTTCCTTTCGAGCAGGGGGGATGGAGGCGATGTGAGCAGGGGAGAGGGTGGAGCAGGATTCATGCGGATAGTTTGAGCAGTGGTGATGGATAAGAAGAATTAGCCCTTGATGCAGAGGAACTGCCCTAGAATGACTCTGCACTTCCCGAATGGATTTCTCCAACTGAGTTTAACAAGTAATGAGGGAAGCTGATGATTATGTTTCTACAAAAGTGGTTAAGAAATATCAAATGTTTTTGAGGAATAGTAACAAATCTCCCCTCAAGAGTTACATACCTAACAACCATCCTGGTGAGCTCAGCAAAAGGCTCAGGAATCGAAGTCAACTTGATGCCGGCTGTCACAAACTCAAGATTTTCCCCTTCATCCAGGAATTTCTTTTCCTCCACCTCTTTGTCCACCCTCTTATTAAAGAATTTGGTGCCATCAAGACTGAGCCCCGTGATCTGGGCGATGAGCTCCTCCGTGATCTCAACCTCAATGTTGTTGTATTTAACAACCCGATTCTTCCACCCCTGAGCAAATTTAATAGAAATATCCTGATCAAAACCTTGAATTCTTTCAATCAAATTCACAAGACCCCCAATTTGAAGATAGTTCTAGAGCCCTGCATCCTCTTTCCACGCTAGATTATGGGTGGGCTCGTCTTCTGCAAGCGAGACCCCCATTTTCTAGTGACTCGCCATGAATGGTAAAAATTTTAGCACTATGCGTATCAGACTTAGCTTTGTTTTTGAATCTCTCCCATCCGTGATAAAAGATGTAATTATTAGACCATACTTTGTAATTAGTGACCCGCTCCTTAGCGTTCTCCCTATGACAAGTAATGATGGGTATCCAGTTCACACAAATCACATAAATCACACAAATCTTATATGATGTCATCATTCTGTACTTAAGAATCCACTCTTTAGCATCAACATTACAGCCATTAGTGATGATTTTCCAAGCCATGTAAATCATTGATGATGTATTTATTAACTTGAATGGGCAAAATGTCCCCCTTAGCCAAGTTTGAAAAGTATTGTTAACTCTAAAGTTTTCCAAACCATCTGCGACCCTATTGCCTTCCCGATAGGTGTGAGTGATTTTAACATTTTCAAAACTCTTGCATATATCGGTAGCTTCAACAATAAAATCTCTAATTGACCAGCTAGGGGTTGCTTTTTGTTTAAGAGATTGATAATGTTCGAGAAATCACTTTCAATTATAATATTCAATATTACAATCCCTAGCTAGCCTTATTCCCCATAGAGTAGCAAGAGCTTCAGAGTAATGATTAGTTTGCCTACCCATTTTCCCAGAAAAAGCAGCAACAAAACAACCTCTTTGATCTCTGATGACTCCTCCACCTCCAGAATCTCTGAATTACCTTTTGAGGCCCCATAAAAATTCAACTTATGCCAAGCATTGGGAGGCTTAATCCATCGAGACAGTGGTTCTATCCATACCATTGTTATTCTTTTTGAAGACAGTGTCAATATTCCAATCAGCCAGAATGTATTCTTCTTTCTCAGGGAAAAGTCTATTTTTAGGAGGTTTAAATCTTGCAATATTGTCCTGCACAACAATGATAATTTCTTTGTAGACTTTGTTACATACCTTTCTAGTATTTCTGAAAATGCCATCATTACGAGCCTTCCAAACTCGCCACATGGTGTGAGGTAAAACTAGTTTCCATAATCTCCTCACCACACAATGCTTGTAAGGAGAGTCCCATTGTTCCCAGGCCTGAAGACAAGTAAGGGGAAAGATCCATTTCTGATCTACTTATTCTCTTGATATCAATGATCAAAACCAAATTTATTCACCCGACATAACTAAGCCAACATATGCAACGAGATCCAAGTGTGAGTGTGCTCAATCAGGTCATATTGATTATAAAAAAACTCATATAAACTAAAAATATGCTATATGGAATGGTTCGAGGCCAAGCTTAATGCAAGATCATTATCATTGTTTGAAAGCACAATCTGGTGCCAATAATAATTAACATTGAATCAAAAGGTAACCATCAATGTATATACAAAATTTTATAGTCATTTTTGATTATAGAGTAATTTTGATACATGGTAGATTGGATGATGCCACTATGTTGAATCTTGTAGCCACGAAAATATTATGCACAACAAAAATTATCAATGCAAGTAAACAAAATTCAATGGCAAAATAGACAAAAACATAAACACACGCAGTTACGTGGTAAAATCCTTAAGAGGGAAACATCCACGAAGCAATGGTATCGGTTCTCTTATTATTCAAGTCAGGAAATTACAATCAACATAATCATTCCTCTTTTAAATCTCTGTCTTTTAGCCTTTATGGGCATACATGGATTTATAGTATTTCATATAGAACTGAATTCATTAAATGCGTTCCCATCCATATTCTAATTAAGGTTGTCTTGTTCAATGGCAAGTGAATAATAGGATCTCAATCCAACAGAAGAGGAATTCATTTTCATCGAATTTCAACAATCTCCACCTTGACAACAATTAACTTGATACCTTGCTCATTGCTCATCACCTTTTTTGCAAGCCAAGAGAAGCCAAGCACCACCGCAACTTCTCCAATATAACCGGTTTCATGAACATGTCTGCACAATTATTTTGAGTGTGGACCTTATCAAGAATCACCTGTCCTTCATCAATAACATGTCTTACATAATGGTATTTAACTAGAATATGTTTCGACTTACTGTGGTAAGCTGGATTCTTAGCCAAATAAATTGCACTTTGACTATCACAGAAATTTTTTACACTTTTTTGAAACTGTCCTAACTCACCCAATAAACCTTTTAACCATACTACCTCTTTGCAAGCATGTGAAGTAGATACATACTCTACCTCAGTAGTGGATAAAGCAACAATGCTTTGAAGCTTTGACATCCAACTAATAGGACCACCTGCAAGAGTAAAGACATAACCTGAAGTAGATCTTCTTTTGTCCAAATCACCTGCAAAATCTGAATCAACATAACCACAAACCTTATCACTGCAACCATCAAAAGTGATACAATAACTGCTTGTGCCTCTAAGATACTTGAAGCACCCATTTCACTGTTGCCCAATGTTCTTTACCTAGATTTGCCATGTATCTACTGACAACACCAACTGCATGTGAAATATTTGGTCTAGTACTAACCATCGCATACATCAAACTTCCTACTGCATTAGCATATGATACAAAAGACATATACTCCTTTTCTTCATCATTACTAGGAAAAAAACTTGAAGAAATTTTAAAATACAAGCTAAAGGGATATTCACTGGTTTCACCTTATCCATATCGAATCTTTGAAGTATTTTCTCCACATACTTCTCTTATGATAACCACATATTTCCTTTCATCTTGTCTTTGTGTATTTCCATGGCCAAGATCTATCTTGCTGCTCCTAGATCCTTTATATCGAATTTCCTAGCCAAATGAGCCTTTAACCTTCTGATTTCAACCATGCTTTTGCTTGCTACAAGCATATCATCAACATATAACACCAATATAATGAACATGCCATTATCCAACCTTTTAAAGTAAACACAATGATCATATTCACTTCTGGTAAAATTCTGGCTCACCATGAAGGAATCAAACTTCTTGTACCATTGTCTTGAAGACTGCTTCAAGCCATACAATGATTTCTTGAGTTTGCAGACAAACCTCTTGTTGCGATTTTGAATGAACCCTTCTGGTTGTTCCATGTAAATTTCCTCATCTAAATCTCCATGTAGAAATGTAGTTTTAACATCTAGCTGCTCCAATTCCAGATTAAGCAATGCAACTAGTGCTAACACCATACGAATAGAAACAATTTTTACAACTGGTGAAAAAATCTCATGAAAGTCAATACCTGCTTCCTGAGAAAACCCTTTTGCAACCAGCCTTGCCTTGTACTTCGAAAAAGTATCATCAACACCTTTCTTCAACTTGTATACCCACTTACAACCAACCAATTTCCTGTTCTTAGGAAGTTCCACCAGATCCCATGTTTTGTTTTTAATCAAAGCATCAATTTCCTCTTTCATGGCATGTTTCCATTTGTCACTATCTGAAACCTCTATTGCTTCTTTATAACAACTTGGTTCTCCTTCATTAGAAATTAAAGCAACAAAAGTGACAAAATCATCATACCTGCTTGGAACTGATATGATCCGTGTAGACCTTCGTAGAGCTTGTTGTGGTATTTCCTCAATTTCTTGAGGTGTTTCAATCTGCTCATCCTCCTGAGTGATTTCCTCATGAATATCCTGCTCATGGACATCTTCATGATCTTCACCATGGATGAATGTATATCAAATTGAATTTGTTGTAACTGTGGTACATTAATCTGTTTCATGGCATTCTTATCATCTAATTTCATGAGTGAAATTTCATCAAATATGACATCTCTGTTTATGATGATCTTATGGGCAGTAGGATTCCATAATCTATACCCCTTTACACCATCACCATATCCAACAAAGACTAATTTATGTGACTTAGGATCTAACTTTGAACGCTGACTCTTTGGAATAAGTGCATAGGCATCACAACCAAAAACTCTAAGACTAGAATAATTACATGGTTGGCCTGTCCATACCTCTTCTGGAATCTTGCAGTCAATTGTTGTCGATGGTGATCGATTAACCAGGTAACAAGCTGTAAGCAAAGCTTCTCCCCACAATTCCTGCTGCAACTTTGCATTACTGAGCATGCTTCTTCCTCTCTCGAGAAGAGTCTTGTTCATGCGTTCAGCAACACCATTCTGTTGTGGAGTGTAAACAGTGGTTCTATGCCTTTCGATCCCTTCATTCTTGCAATAGTTATCAAATTCCTTAGAAGTAAATTCTCCTCCATTATCTGTTCTAAGACATTTAATGGATTTTCCTGTGTTTTTTTCAACCAAAGCTCTAAACTATTTAAAAGTGTTAAATACATCAGCTTTTCTCTTTAACAAATAGATCCATACTTTTCTCGAGTAATCATCTATAAAACTTACAAAATATGATGATCCTCCATACGAGAGTTTCGGAGATGGACCCCAAAGGTCTGAATGAATATAGTCAAGGATATCTTTACTTGTATGTTTTCCAGGTTTAAACTTTTGTCTAGCTTGTTTCCCATAAATACAATGCTCACAGAACTTCAAATCTATAGTTTTTAAACTAGGAAGTAGTTTACAATCAGCAAGTACCTTTATTCCTTTCTCGCTGATATGACCCAATCGTTGATGCCATAAGCGAGTGGATTCACCTGCATCCTCTGATGTGACTCCCGCTTGATCGATTTCTGTCCTTCCTTCAAGTTTATACAGTTCCCGACTCTGTTAGCTTTCATAACAATCAAGATACCTTTTGATATCTTCAAAACTCCACCTTGAACTGAACCCTTATATCCACTAGAATCCAGAACTCCTAAAGATATCATATTCTTTCTCAAGTCAGGCACATGTCTCACATCTGTTAGTGTTCTAACAATCCCATCATACATTTTAATTCTAATACTCCCTATCCCAACAGTTTTACATGTAACATCATTACCCATGTAAACTACCCCATCATCAATAGATTGATACATAGAATACCAATTCCTATGCAGACACATGTGATGGGATGCCCCAGAATCAATTAACCAGTCATAATGGTACTGTGAGACAATAGACGTAGATAATACCTCATCAACCATACCTAAATCCTTCTCGGCTATGTTAGCCTCCTTTGTAGAGTCCTCCTCCTTAGATGCCTCTTTATGTTTCTAACAATCTTTCTTGAGGTGTCCTGATTTGTTATAGAACCAACACTTCAACTTGCTCTTTTTGCCCTTCGACTTGGATCTAGTTGGGCCCTTCGAATGTTGTCCCCTCTCAGTAGTTCTACCTCTGGCCATCATAACTTCTGATGTCAAAGTTTCCAGAGAAGATCTCTTTTGAGTTTCCTCAGATATCATAGCTCCAACAACATCATCAAAGCTAATAACCTTATTAGAAATAAAACTAATAAAGGCAATGAAATGATCCCAAGATTTAGGCAGAGAACTTAATAATGTTACCGTCTTATCCTCATTTGAAATTTTGTCACCCGTGCTATCCAATTTACAAATAAGAGTATTAAAAGTATTTAAATGTTCCAAAATTTCATACCTTCCTTCATACGCAAAGTATACAACTGACGCTTCAGGAGGATTTTGTTTGTCAAGGATTTAGTCATGTATATGCTTTCCAGTTTTGTCTAGAGACCTGGTGTTTGTTGTTTAAGAAACACGTGTTGAATAATACATCATCAGCCAAGCATAGGTGAATAACACTAAGAGCACGAGTTTCCATCTTGTCCCAGTCATCATCATCCATACTTGTAGGTTTCTTCACTTTTCCTTGTGAGTGCCTTCACAACCCCTACACACATAGTATATCCCACATCTTAACCTTCCATAACTCGAAGTTATTGCTCCCGTCAAATTTCTCGATCTCAAATTTAGCACTCTGTGTCTTTACCATCACGCTTCCACACTACGATTGCTCTTCCACGGGTCCAGAAAACACCGTAAGCGGCCTCCCTAGTTTTCCGCACTCATTTTTCTGGCACAAGGCATCCTAGCCACATCAAACAACTACTACGTAGGGTGACCTTTCCGTTCACATCTCCTATGTTGATTGTGGCCTCCCAGAATGAGTTAAGGGTGGCCTCTAACTACCTCGCGCGTCTTCCTTTACTAGGCGTGATCTTGCTATAGGATTTAAGGGCCTGTGGATGTGGCCTCAAATGCAACATCTAGTGTAACAATGTTTATGTGGCCCTTCAACGCAGTGAATGAATTCACCCTTCAAACTCGCCCCTGCTCCGTAACGCGGCCTGTAGGAAAATCACCCCTTTGCACTCGCCCTTCGTGGCCTCCCTCCAACAAGCTCTGATACCACTTGTTGAATCTTGCAGCCACGAAAAATATTATGCACAACAAAAATTATTAATGCGAGTAAATGAAATTCAATGGAAAAATAGACAAAAACATAAACACATAGATTTACGTGGTAAAACCCTCAAGAGGGAAACATCCACGAGCAATGGTATCGGTTCTCTTATTGTTCAAGTCAAGAAATTACAATCAGCACAATCGTTCCTCTTTCAACTCTCTCTATCTTTAGCCTCTATGGGCATACATGGATTTATAGTATTTCATACAGAACTAAATTCATTAAATGCGTTCCTATCCATATTCTAACTAAGGCTGTCTTGTTACAACTGAAAGCTGAATAATAGGATCTCAATCCAACAGAAGAGGAATTCGTTGTCATCTAATTTCAACAATCTCCACCTTGACAACAATTAACTTGATACCTTACTCATTGCTCATCACCTTTTCTACAAGCCAAGAGAAGCCAAGCACCACCACAACTTCTCCAATATAACTGGTTTCATGAACATGTCTGCACAATTCTTTTGAGTGTGGACCTTATCAAGAATCACCTGTCCTTCATCAATAACATGTCTTACATAATGGTATTTAACTGGAATATGTTTCGAATTAAAAATTTAGGTTTTATCTTTGAGATAATAGACCTCATTTCAAACATTATATTCCTATCATACAACTCAAATATGCCCCTAGTATTCCATAAAAATGAGAAAATAATGAATAAACCAGGTAAGAAAATATGCAAGATAGAAAATAAATGGAACTTAGAAAATAGTCAACACAAACAAAGAACTCTCGGATAAAAATAAAACATCTTGTCATAATGATGGTGTGAAAACACAAAATTGGTAGAGATCTCCATCTCTCTAGAATGAACCATAATGAACCCAAAAGCATCAACATCAAGTAATAATGAAATGAAAGTAACTTCAAAGGAGTAGGTAAAGTGTTATTAAAATAGTGTGTTACTGACACTCACATCAAAATTATCGATTATGGAGTGTGGGTGGTTAGTGGTGAAAACAACATTAAATGCACTACATGTATTTAAAAGAGCAGCTACATTTTGCAGTCCATTAATTCATTCTTTTTTACAAATATATAGAATTGTTTTTCCTAAAAAAACCTCCTATAACTTCTCCAATATTGAAGAGTTTTAATATTTTAATTATACGATTGATAACAATATTTAATATTAGTAAACAACTATTGAGTTGTCAAGTAGGAAAAATGGAAAATGGATATTTCAACATTCCCCCTTAATGAAATGTGCTTTATAGGATATGTACCTTTTAAAAAGGCATCAACTCCACAAATGTGCAGAACCTTTATGAACATGTGCCAACGCACATTTCTTCCACTTGATGGTTTTCTCATACTGAAAAGTACCAAATTTTTTTGTACGAAAACCTTTCACATTGGTTTTGGTACCAATTTTATTGGTTTTGCTTACGTAAAAAGTTACACATTGGTATAACCAAAAACCTTACATGACCCCCTTCCTCTAAAACCTTTACATCATGAAGTTTATACTTTTTCAATATTCTATATTCTTTAAATGGGAGAAATAATGTTTTCTTAAAAACATAATGGAAATGGAACAATGAGACCATGTCCCCCATTGTGAACATTTCCATTCATCCTTTGAGAACTCCTCCACTTTATTTTTGAAAAAAAATCAGTGCACACCCGTGTCATCAAATCATTACAGGCGGCCCGTATTGTGAGTATGAGAGTGTGTTTGATTCCAACCTCCGATATCCTCCAAAGGTTAAATCATCTAGAAGAGAAAATCTTCATCACTTTGATGTGGGTATTTTCATCCTCTTCATTTTCTCCTTCTTCATAACAATCATTATTATCTTGTAGTTTCCCATCAACATTTGTGCTCTTTTTCTTACTTGTTAGATATAAATATTTCTTAGCACTCTAATTTGTTTCTTGATCCTTTAGAGGTTGAACATGCATTTGGGCATTTTCTTACAAATGCTTTCTACATTCTTTCAAATTGATAGAAGATCTCTCTAGTTCCATTATTCTTTTTCTGTCATCTATAAAGAAATAATTCTTGAAGACTTAACATTATTTTGCAAATGTAAAGACCATATTAGAATAACAACAACATGATTAAGTAATCTTTTCAACAAATCATCATTTACATCTTTTTATACCATCATTACAAATAGAACAAAACTTTTGATATGCTCCACCATGCTCTCACAAGACTTCTTCCATCTTGAGGCAACAATCTTTGTAAAAGATATTTATACCCATTTATGATCCAAACAATTTGTTCAACACCCATTGTAAGAGGACTTTTTAAGTCTATATGATGTAATAAGCATCCATAGACCCAATCCGACCATCACTAGCCTTTCGATGTGATTTTACCCTTCATCTCATTTGTCGTTTTTTCTTTTCCATCAATAATATCCCAAAGTCTTTGATTAACAATAATTGAGTTCGCACTTTCTTGAGTATGAAAATCTTTGCCTTCAAATTTTTCAATGTGACTCAATTTATTCATTATGACTCTTCCAATATATATATATATATATATATATATATATAATCAAAACCGAAATGTACCTTTTTAAAACAAATAATATATAAGCTTTTTACATTGACATTATGACTTGACAAAAATAATTGAATCTAGCTTTATCCTATATGACTCAAAACAAACTATAATGAACTATGACTTAACTTTTAACCAAACCATATCCTAAATAATCACTAAAAACAAAATAATATGCACAAAAACTAACGATGCACTTTGACACGGAAAAGCTTAATTTGGACTATAAAAGAGACTACCTATTTTCCTTGTAAAGACACTCGAAAATAGACTATTACAAAGCTAAAGACTTAATAAAGAATGCTAAGTCTGAACTTAGACCAAAACAATATGACTTAAAATGTTAAGACACCTTCCAATACTCTGAAATCTGCGTGTAATAGAAGAAGCCGTGGAAGAAACCAGGAGGTGTTGTAAGTTTGTTTCTTAGATGAGCCTCCATGAATTAGGTTCATCTTTTTCACCAGTGCGCCCCTCAGATATAAATATTAGTGCCCTCCATTATCACTTCTAATAACAAAGTTGATTTAACACCTTGTCTTCTTTTCTATCGTGCACCTACAGCAAATAAACATGCGTAGAATACGCCATTGATATTGGACCAACTGTTAATATGTAATGTCCATGCAATTTTAGTGGATCACAGTTGTAAACTAAAACAAGTCCGTCTGGAGAGATAAGACAACACAGATTGTATGGGGAGTCGTTGAAACCATACTGAAAGAAATGGTTTAAACTAATCCCAATTTTGAGGTATAAAATACTTTCACCAGATTATTTAATATCTTTGATGGGAGAGATCACGATAAATGATCTATTTCAGAAAAATCAGGAAATGCACTATTATATAGCAGGCTGCACTTTTGGCGAAGACATCCACAGCTTTGGAGGACGTGGAGCATTGTTGAACATGCAAATGTATGCCCCAGATCTTCTGGATTCTTCACTGAAGTAGCTTGGACGCATGCAACTGGATACAAAACCACCAATATATCCCATGCATTACGAAGATTCCATTTCAAAGGATATGTTGCATATTAGACGCCTTCAACAAGAATACATTGCATCTCCCAAATTTGCATTCAACTCTAACCCATGGAGGAGCAGATCGGCATTTCTGCGGGTTCAATCAGCAATGAAGTTCTTTCTTGAGGCACTCAAATAATATGAAATGTCCCACTCTCAATATTTTGACCAAGGATTTACTACTCTGGGTATGACAAATAAAAGATAACATGTTTGCCAGAATAATACATTAATTCATTCTCATCCGAGCTATTACAAATATATAGGATTGTATTTTCCTATTATCTAGGAAACCTCCTATAACTTCTCCATATAATTTGTTTTTCAACATCTCCTAGAATAGTGTTATTGTTACTCATGTAACAATACACTCTCTAAACAATAATATTATAAACAACTAAATATGAGTTGTTATTCCCTCAATTAATTTAGCCATGTAAATATTATATTTCCTAACAACATTTAAGTCCATTAAACTTTTTCAATATGTTGTTTTTTAAAAAAATTAGGTGCTAAATATTTTTAATATTTTTACTATAGAGATAAGGTATTTTAGTAACAACTATTAGGTCAAGTAGGAAAAATGGAAAATGAAGATTTCATATGAAAATGTCCTTCATAGGGATATGTACCTTTTAAAAAGGCACAAAAAAGAACCTTTATGACATGTCAACTCGATTAACTATACAAAGAAGTCATTTTTTTATTGAAAAAAACATTTTTTTGGTATTTTATGCTCGTAAATTAGGGGTATAAATGAATGACCCCTTCCTCTATTAGAAAATGAAGTTTATTTTCTCTTTCTCAATTCTTTAAATGGGAGAAGTTTTCTTAAAAAACCCACTTTGTTTCCACGTATCCTTTGAGCATCCTCCACTTTATTTAAAAAAATAAAATAGTGTTCATCTACTGTGTGAGTATTGAATGTGTTTGATTTATATCATGTGTGTAATGAAGCAATTATAATCTAGGGTAAAATTATACTTTCCTTTGTTGATATCAATATTAGAACACATTTTTCTTACTTTGATAAAATATCTCTTAGCACTAATTCCTAGGATATCATGCATTCATTCTCATGTTTTACATTCTTTCAAATGGATAGAAGATTCCTAGCTTCCATTATTCCCCATGTCATAATAAGAAATAATGGAGTGAAATTAACATAGTCAAATGGAGAAACAAGCATCAACATGAAGATTTTCAACAAACCACTTTATTTATTTTTATCATATCCTTCAATTGGTTGTAGCTTTTGAAGTAACCACAAGACCATCACTAGTGGATGCATGTAAAAGAAGTATACATGATAATCCATGAACCTATAAAGTTCTTGACATGAAAACATCCACAAGACCATCACTAGTGGATGTGAGTGAACCCCCTCAACGGTTATAAATAATAGGAAATGAATTCAACAAATAACGATATCTTGACAAACATGCTATGTACTCTTTCTTATTTTTACGCATGTTTTCTCATCAAGACAATCAAAACTATAATATTTTTTCAATTTTTACATAATATTGTTTCCATTAAGCATGTTGGCTACCCTCACTAGGTTCATAACACATATGAGATACCATTCACAAAAGGAGGAAATGTTTTTATTTATATTTGTTACATATGTAAAATAAAACTCAATGTCATCTGGGTTCTTGATATGAATCTTAATCTCATGAAATTGTAAAGAGAGGAAAAATGAAGGAGGTGTTGTAACTTTTTCTTACTAGACACAAATCATTTCCATCCACCACCCCAAAAGACTATGTTACCTATTATCATCCACTTGCTTTCATAATAGTTTTAAATACCTTCCAAGGACCCCATATAAAATCCTTATGGTGAATCCAAAACAACAATTCTAGAAGACATGTTTGAATGTCCATACATTATAAATCTCCCAATTTTGGTGCTAATAGAGGAATACAAACAAGGTTATTTTCAATAGAACATCCAAATACATTTCTCTAGATCCTTTGAGCTGCCTAACAAACCATTATGATGCAAATCCTATAACCAACTTATTCCATGAAAACACACTTTTTGAGGTGTCATGTCAACTAGGTTGCGTTTTGTAAGCTTCTAAATTTGCATTCATGTCTCCAGGGAACTTGTAACTACAACCCTAACAAAACTTCCTTCCCTTACTTTTCCAATGGTCATAATCACTTCCTACTCGTATGACATTAGCATAACTCCAACAAACACCTTCTCTTGAATCCACCATTGTTTCTCACTCATTTATTTTTATTTTTCCAAAGGTGACTCCTAAAATAACAAGTATTCCTCTTTGATTCAAAACTAACACATTTATCTCCCCCATATTTAATTCACACAATTATTATTTTATATGATTTTTTTATTATATAGATCCTTTGTATACAACCTCATTTCTTATGATTATCAAACTTATATTATTATTTCTTTACCTTAAATATCTATGTATGTATGTGTGTACATACATACATATATATATGTGTATGTATGTATGTATTATATAGTGGTGAAACTATCTTACACACATTTATCTAAAAATTATGTATCAAAATATATCGATCTCAATGCCCTTGTTTTCCAATCCCTTATAAAAGGATGAAAATTACATCAATCTATTCACATTGTTGTGTCAATCTCAAACTACATCATATAGCCAGATATTATTATTTTCTAAACAACTTCTCCAAAAGAAGGAGATTGTAATGAAAATAAAATGAACATCAAATTTAAGATTGGAATTAAGAGTAAACACCAAAAAAACCATCATAGCATAGCCTTTTGACCACATTATAGAATACATCACTACATAATTGGACTAATTATTGAATATTTTATCTTATATTATATGCCAATTTATAAATAGTAAGGGTTCCCTAAAAATTAATGATAGAAGAGAATTGAGATGACTCAAAAATTGAAGTGATGAACTAAATCCACCTAATACACTAAGGGTTAGAAAGAGAATTGGCTAAGCCTAGGAGGATTCAACCCCCTCATATAAAAACAAATAGTTTTCCTTGATGCGAGGACAAAGCCAAGGGATCATTTTGTTAGATTTAGTAGGGGAAATGTGATCCTGACTCATAGATCCACCATTAATGCTTCTAAAGATTATAGATTATGGCATATAGTCCAATATATATATATATATAATAGCTAAAATAGATAGCAAATAAGAGAGCTTAAATGAGAAAATAATAAGCAAGAGATGAAAGCAAAAAAATAGACAAGAACAAAGACACATTACACCAGATTTAAGTGGAGAAATCCGAAGGAAAAAATCCACTGTAAAAGCATTGTCTTTTATTAAGAATTTAATACAAGAGTTTAACCCAACACTTCCATCTAGCTCCATAGATTTTTCACAATGATCGCAAAGCTATGTTTCTTGTTCATTTGATATAATACAATGCAATACTATTTAAGCTCATTTCTCTCTTCTTTCTCGGCCTCTCACTTTTTTGACAACTTCTCTTCTCTTTTATAGATTTCTCTGCGTTGATCTTAAGCTAGATCCAGTCTACACACAGCTGGCAGTCTATACTATCTAGTCGTTTCTCAAAGCTCAATCCCAAGAGGGATCACCCAATGAATGTGGGTGGGTGAATTAGTCAGACCGCTTCACTCTTTGAGTGTGAAAGACTTCACACATTAAAGTTTGATTAAAAAACTTTAATAATGTTGGGGCATGTCCAAGTGGATGATCCTACTTGACATTATCACCACAACACTCCCCTTAATATTAAGTGGGAGAACACAATCAGACATGCCCAATTTCAGACCCTTGAATCAACAACAATGATTCAGGCTAAGCATTCTAACAAGGGAAATCCACAGATCTTCCCAAACAAAAATTCTTAAGATCAATGCTTTACATATGAAGACTTATATCAGATTAAGGAGCCTTTTATGAACTAAGGCATCCCCATAACTAAAGCTTCACTGGGATTTACAAGTAACTTCACATAGAGTGACACATTTACTTATTACAAAATGGAGCAAGTATTGGAAGTTTACAATGTTACAACCATTTGTAACCAATCCCTAAAGGATCACTTTGTTACATACAAATTAGGGTGGTCATGATCCACTCTTAAGCCATCAAGAGTTGGCGTTTCCATACACACCCCCTCAGGGAAACTCTGATGGATGAACAAGGCATAATACTTGTAAAACTTCACACGGACACCATGGATTGAAGAAGATATTTGATGTTGAACTGGATTCTTTATCAAGTGCAATCAACCTTCACTACCAGCAGCTCTTTAACCTCATGGTTCTTTTCCTGCTCCAAGTGATAGTTTATATCCAACTTGATCACAAATCCAACTACATATTAAATTTTAAACACAACATCAACAAATATCAAAGTAAGCATAATAAAAATCATAAATATTTTCAATTTTAGCCAAGTATAAATTTTAAACATTAGTTGTATAACAACTCAACATATCACATATGCTTAACAATTAACAAATATGTTTTAACAAACATGTATCTTTTTCCAAGCCTTTTTTATAAAAAATAATACTTGATAGATAACTGAGCTGATCAGATAATCAGATCATTCAAGAGTAATCATAGTATTCATAGAAGAAAATGACCATGTAAGCAAAATTTAAGCTTAGACATGTCATATATGATAAAAAAAAAATTATGCCAAAAATATGATGACTAACAAAAAAAAATTTGTCTTACTTCTCTTAAGTCTAAGAATTATATTCTTGTTACTATTAAGAGATCATGACTGTTTTGACAAGAGAATCATTAGCAAAAAAGATAGTTAGAGAAACCATTCTCATGAAAGCACTTGACACATGAATCCTAGTTAGAGTTAAGGATTGAAAGATCTCCCCTTAATTTCTACATGCATTATATCCAAAAAAAAAAAAAAAACTTTAGAATAGTTTTAGTTTTAGGAAACTTAGAAGAGGACAAAGAGGTATATTTACAATAAAATTTCTGAAGAATATGCACATATTCTTTACATGATGTACTTGATGCATTAAAAAATATTATATCAACTTCTATTTTTCCTCTGTGATAATCCTTTCTTTCTTTGTGACAAGAAATTTACATGTCTTGAGATAGGGGCTTCTAGTTTTTAGGGGTAGCTTGTCTCCCAATCACAAGATCCTAGAGATTTTTAGTCATAAAACAAGCTCTTAATCAAATTCTTGAAATGCTATAATTTGTTCCATTTAAAATCTATACTTATCCATCAAAAATTAGTAGAACTATCCATTTCTAATGCTCAGATGGAAATGGAGACAAATATAGCTAAAAATGACTCAAAGAAGCTAAATAGAGACAAAAAACAAGCTACAAATCTTTTAATTTGTCATATGACAAAAACCAATCCAAATTTGATTAAAAAAAATAGCTTGAATTGGTCAAGTTCTGGATCAATTTAACAGAGCTAGGTCGTGTTTCAATACAAACCATTTTAATAGGCAAATTAGCTAATTAATTAATTAATTAGTTAATTATGAGCTTAAAAAACATAACACATTTCATCAAATCTTAAAAAATAGCTAGATTTGGTCTAAAATTAGCTTGAATTGGTCATTTAAGATAAAATTTATGAATGAGCAGTCGAGGTTCGAGTTGTAGGAGCTTGGTGAGTTCTTTAGAAACTCATCTCGACAAGCTAAAGGATGAGCTACACTAGCTCGGATCGAGTCGAGAGTCGAGTAGCTTGATGATTTATTTAGCAACTCGATGAAGTGAGTTCAAAAACAAGCTACTCTAACAAATAAAATAAGTTAAATAACATCTCATACGGGGTCAAAATGTGACACAAATCAACAATACCAAGAAGGGCACGTGTCGGATTTAAAAACATATCCTCACGCGGATGTGACGGTTTGATAATTAAAATTAAAGCCCCTTCATTTCTGAAACCAATGAAAAAAACCGTGACAAATGATAAACAAACATGCTTTAATATGCGATGCTTTAAAATAAAGCAAATACACGTGTCACTTTTCAATTAGCTTGCATTTCACAAATGCAACTAATAAGAAAAACTAAAAATTAATTAAAAGATAGAACTGTATTCACATGTCTTTAATTAATTGGATCACATTTCACATTTTGACATAATGTGATAGAAAATTCAAAGTCAAACAAGCCACTTGTCGAAAGAATTAATGGATTTAAACAATTTATAAACCAAACTTGAAATAAATTTCTGGTCTGGGAAAAAATAAGATAGGTGTCATGATTTAAATGGAAAAAATGGAGCAAAGATCCACACTGACACTTACGAAGACCGACACAATTAGAATACGTGTCGAGAACAATTGATCATGTTTCACAAGTATGAAAAGTGCGAAAAGAAAGGCTACGTGTCAATTTTTATTAACTTAAACTTCACAGTTCACAGACTTAAAAAAAATCTGCAAAGTAAATAAATTTTTTAGAAACCCACGGGTTCAAAAAAAAAAAACCAGCAAACAAAGGAATTTTGAAACCCACGGTAGACACAAAATTTTGTAACTGTGGAACAAAGAGCTAAAAACTTGTCACCACAAAAAACTAAGACATGTGTCACTTTTCTATTATCTCACACTTTGCCAAAAAATGACAGATATATACATGTCTAAATGCTATTAGATCGCACTTCGTAGTGCACCCAAAAATATTAAAGCAAACTGAAGACATGTGGAGCCTTTTAAATGGATCACTTTTCGCAAGACTGACAAAAAACTGACAAATGTGAAAAGGTGGAAATATTTAATTAGATGATGATTGCCACAAATAAAAAACTGACAAGTGCGAAATGTGGAGCAATTCTATTTGCTTAGATTTCAAAAATATGATAAATAGAATAGAAATGATACTTACTTAGGCCTATTTTATTGGTTTGTCTTTCACAAATGTCATAAACAAGTTAAAAGAAGATTGGCAAAGTGGAATACATAGCCACTTGGAGCAATATTATTGGCTCAAGTTTCAAAATGTCAGAAATAGCTAATTTAAGTCTGACAACGCAAAGACATGTGTAAAGCCTTTATTGGCTTGTGGATTTCAAATCGATCAATCGATAAACAATAGTCTAACACCTTGAAGAATGATGAAGCTTTTTGATTGGCTTGGGCTTCGTAAAAACTGACAAATGCGACGCTAGATGGAACAATATGATTGGGTCAGGCTTCACAATCAAAGGAAGTCAAAAAATATATGTCGGGGTGAAGCAGATGGCACTCTTTAGATAGAAAGATGCTAGATTGAAGCCTTTGGCCCTCTAAGAGTGGGTGCAACTTCACAAATATGAAAAAGAAGAACAAGGAAGCTACGTGGAGCAATATTATTGGTCCAAGATTTGCAAAAATGAAAATGACCAAAAATACGAAGCCAAATGACACCAAATGATTGGTCTAAGATTCGTAAAGATAAAAAATATGAGAAAAAAATGATTTTATAGCCGGATAGACTTGAAATTCCCGAACAAATTGTATTTAAATAGATATTTCATATCCACATTCAAAAAACAACTATAACAACTATTTAAAGTGGGAAAGCTAGAAAAATAGTTCATAGACGATGGATTCAAGCCATAAATGGCTGAAATGAAAGTAGAAGCAAATATATAAGCAACCAAAAGCTTTAAACATGATCTAAGAAGCCATTTAGCCCATTTTTAACCAATACTTTAAACAATATTAGGTAGAATTGGAATTCTAAACCTACGGTTAGATCGAACATGACCGTGTGGAACTTTTGGGTCTCGCAGATCCATCAATAAAATCAAATTTTCTTTTCTCTTTCTAGTCAAAATACTTCTAGATTGATCCTACACACGCAAAATCACCAAGCTCTAATACCATGTTAGATTTAGTAGGGGAAATGTAATCCATAGATCACAGATCCAACATTAATGTTGCAAAGATTATAGATTATGGCATGGAGTCCAATATATATAAAATATCTGAAATAAATAGCGAATAAGAGAGATTAAATGAACAAATAATGAGCATATTATTATTTTCTAAACGACTTCTCCAAAATAAGGGAGAGTGTAGTGAAAATAAAATGAACATCAAATTTAAGATTGGAATTAAGAGTAAACACCAACAAACCATCGTAGCATAGCCCTTTGACCACATTATAGAACACCTAACTACATAATTGGACTAATTATTGAATATTTTATCTTAAATTATATGCCAATTTATAAATAGTAAGGGTTCCCTAAAAATTAATGATGTAAGAGAATTGAGATTACTCAAAAATTAAAGGGATGAACTAAATCCACCATAATACAATAAGGATTAGAAAGAGAATTGGCTAAGCAATAGGAGGAACAATACAACCCCCTCTTCCAAAAACAACGATTTTTTCCTTGATGTGAGGACGAAGCCAAGTGATAATTTTGTTAGATTTAGTAGGGGAAATGTAATCCGCATATCACGATCCACCATTAATGCTGCTCAAGATTATAGATTATGGCATGCAGTCCAATATATATAAAATAGCTAAAATAGATAGAAAATAACAGATCTTAAATGAGTAAATAATGAGCAAGATATGAAAGCAAAACAATAGACAAGAACATAGACACATTACACCAAATTTAAGTGGAGAAACCCAAAGGAAAAACTCCATTGTAAAAGCACTATCTTTTATTAAGAATTTAATACAAGAGTTTAACCCAACACTTCCACTTAGCTCCATATCTTTTTCACAATGACTGCAAAGCTATGTTTCTTGTTCATTTGATACAATACAATGCAATACTCTTTCAGCTTCGCGATTCTCTCTTCTTCATCGGTCTCTCACTCTTTTGGCGATAGTTTCTCTTCTATTTTATAGATTGCTCTGCGTTGATCTTAAGCTAGATCTAGTCTGCACATAGTTGGCAGTCTGTATTATCTAGTTGTTTCTCAAATCTCAATCCCAAGAGGGATCACCCAATGAATGTGGGTGGGTGAATCAGTCAGACTGCTTCACTCTTTGAGTGTGAAAGACTTCACACATTAAAGTTTGATTAAACAAACTTTAATAATGTTGGGGCATGCCCAAGTGGTTGATCCCACTTGACATTATCACCCCACCACTTTTAAAGGTGAATACATGAAGAAGGAGAGAAAGGGTAATTAATATAACTATTTAATTCAACCTTTGTGCTAATATGTGAGCCCCACTCGGAAATGAGATAAGTTAATCCTAAAAATATTCATTTTCAATGAATATTAGTAGTTCTCTCTTTGTTTAAGATACATTTCCAAGAAGTTGGCCACTTTTACATAAGTTTCAACAATGCAATTACTAATAAACACATAAATGTTTAAGAATTTACCAATTATAATCATCACATGCATGGTTATTCTCTTAAATTTTCTAACAAGGCCACACAATTATATTACATTTGGACCAATATAAAAACTAAAATCAAAACTAAAATCAAAACTCCTCCCAAGTAATGTGAGAGATATTAAGGGTTTTAAAAGTTTCATATGACCACACAAATAAAATAAAATCCATCTATTATAGCCCAAAATCATATTAGACCCTCAAACTTATCCCAAACTAGTGATAAGATACATAGATCATCTCTACATAAACCAAGCAATAAGACAACATGAATTCCAATTAATATTTTTGCATGTCACACATATCACGAAATCATATAAGAAAAGTCATAGAGGATATATCACACACACATACATGCATTTATATGTATGTTTATATACTTACATACATATGGGTATGTGTTTGTGTATATATACACACATTCACATATACATATACATACATGTTTATACATATATATGTATACACATGTGTGTGTGTGTGTGTGTGTGTGTGTGTGTGTGTGTGTGTGTGTGTGTGTGTGTGTGTGTGTACATACATGTATATATGTGTATGTATACACACACATACAACATGCACATGTACATACAAATACAAGTACACATACACACATAATAAACCAGCTACCTCCAAATCTTGCCTATTTAAGGAAATAAATTTAAGTGGCTTATAATAATTTTTACATTATTTTATTGTGCAATGTGTTATCCCGTAAAATTGACAAGGGCAATTTTACCGATAACCATACCGAAATTTTGTTCCGATCCCTCGTTAGGGATCCCTTGCGTTCGAAACGTTATAAAATCCCTTCCCGGGAAATCTGGTTTTTCGAACTTGTCTTTTGAGCCTTTTTTGGCTGGGTGCATGAAATTGCTATGTAACACCAACTTTTGGTGCGCCCCCTTTAAAACCTTTGGCGCATGATTTTCAGTGTCAACACACCTTTTGGTGCGCCAAAGCTTGTTGAGCCTTCCCTGCGTGCGCCAAGGCGCATGCGCCTGTGTTGTCACAACATTTGTTGCGCCCCTTTTTGGTGCGCCAAAGGACGCACATAATCCCGTGTCGACATCGCTTTTGGTGCGCCAAAGGCGCGCTTAATTTCTTGTTGGCAGGCACTTTAGTGCGCCAAAGGGCGCATGCCTTCCCGTGTCGACAGCAATTTTCATGCGCTTTTCAAAAGTGGGTGGCGCATTTATGACCAGCTCACCTATATATATGTGTTTGCGCGCCCAAAATGTCATTTTCACTATTCGCTAAGCACGTGATTCTCTGAGCACATCAACCGTCAGCCTTCGCTCGTCGTTTTCAATGCGTTGTGGACCCGTTTTCCAGGTTTTTTGCTATTTATCCGGGTAAGTGCTCTTATCTCTTCCATGTGATTTGTTTTCTGGTTCTTCGTGCTTGCTGGTTGGTTTTTGAATGCATCTTTTGAGCTAGCCCCCGTGCTTTCTTTCCTTATTTTCATCTTTCCAGATCTACAGAGGAGGATGTTATTTTGAGGGCATGGTCTGAACCCCCCTTTGGATTGAACCATTGTGTGTCCCCAAAACAACCTTGGAAGTATAAGTATCAAAGGGTTGAGCCATTTAAAAGACTGTTTTTCCCTTTTGACGCATCGGCGCGTCATGCAACATTATAAACAGTTGCGCCCCATGGCGCATCTGTCCCCCCTGCAGCATAACTAAAACCTGCGCCAATGGCGCACCCACCTTGCGTGCTGCATCGTAAACACTTGCGCCCCTTTGACGCACAATCCTTCCTGCTGCATCACTTTTCCATGCGCCAATGGCGCACCCAGCATCCATGCAACACAAGCTTTATCATGCCCGAGTAAAAGCGCAGTGCGTCCCTCCTTACAGTAACATTCGTGTTGTGCAAACCCTCCGTGCGCTCTGCGCCAAAGGGTGCACCAAATCACAATGTAACATGAAAAGTCCATGCACCTTCGGCGCATCTTGTCTCCATGCAACACACACTGACTTTCATGCGCCCTTTACTGAAATGCACTCTGCAGTATGCATGCGCCATGTGCCTTTGGTGCCAGTTTAACCTTTGCAACATCCTCTTCCTATGTGCCTTACCTATTTTAGCCACCGTAGCTGCAATTTTCCCCTCGCCCTGGGCCTGAAAATCTCTAACTCTTTCTTCTGCTAACATTCCAATGGAAGATCAAATGGCTAATTCAACCTTTTCGGATTGGGTCTCGCTTCTTCTTCATGCGAGATCAAGGCGGCCGAGTTCGAAAGAACATATGTCTACATCCAAGAAGAGACCCACCAAACCAAAAGGAAAGGCCAAGCTTACGAGAGGAAGAGATGAAGTACAAATATCAAGCGGTCGAATGCCCGAGTCACGGTGAATGCAAAGGCATGGACGTCGAGACTCTCGAGGTGGGGCATATCGACATGGAGGAATTTTGGGCGAGTAACTCGAGAGTTACAAGGAGTCCATGGATGGACAAACTAATAGGCAGTGCCCTGCACTTCACCGGAGGAATCCCCGTCAGCGCCGTCAACAATGAATTTATGATGGTGGTTGCTCAGTGTTACAACAAAGACACAAGGTGTGTCGAAAACAGCAAGGGCGAGGTAGTCATTAACCTCACTTCCCATCATTTTGAGATCATACTCGGCATCCCTCACCACCGGCACTTTGTGGCCGTTAGCCAAGCAGAGTGCATCAAGGCCCTGGAAGACAATGAAGACCAATGTATGCGGTAATGAATGAAGTATATCTGAAAAATAAGAAGGTGGTAACCCGGTGGCCCCAAATCATCCACCGCAGTGACTTCTCAGAAGAGCTCAGTGATACCATTACCTTCCTGAGCAGGGTCTTCGGGCTTTCTGACGCCCATTACTTCCATAAATGGATGCTTTGCACTACTTGGAAACAATGAACAAGAATTTGCCTAATCAGTGCTTTTGCTGGGGGGAAATTATAAGCAGCACCATCTCCGAGCAGCTACAACAATTCAGCACAACGGGAGTATTCCATATGAACTCCTACGTGGTCTACGCTGCAGCGTCGGAGAGGGATTATCCAGGCCTAACGAGGAGTGGAGTTTGGCCTCGAGTCAAGATATCTGAGTACTACCCGGAGTTGAAGCCGGAGAATAGCATCTCCCGAGTTCACAAAAGTTAACGATGTGTTTTTTACCACGTCATCACTGCTTGAGGCTGAATATGACTCATAGTTATGCGACCAAAACATAGTGGCAGCCACGGAGAAATGGGGGCCTGTTCACCCAATTTCCCACATTCACCTATCGAGGGCTGCCAACTTTTTGGGAGAGCCAACCAGAGCTACCAAGGTATCTTGGGCCTAAGTGGATTCTCTTTGGAACTATCAAGGCGGTGGTCACATACCATGAAAAATGCACGAAAAGGAAGAAGGGTGGAACTCCTTTCCCCCTCACAGTGGGCCGATACACATGCTCTACCCACCACAAGGTGAAGGAAATGTTCGCAGAGCTGGAGTTACTCAATTTGAAGCATGACTTCCCAGCCAGGCCTACCTTCGACCCAAGGAGCTGCTGCGCCAGGGCAAAGCTTGATCGATTCATGTCCCTCGGATCGAGGATATTTATATTGACGTCCTCCACGAGGTAGAGCTCAAAAGAAAGGATCATTCTCGCCTAGCATTGGTAGAAATTATCCAATATGGGGTAGCCATTGTCCCCAAAGGCTTCCAAACTATGGAAGATGAAGTAGACAAGGTATATACTGATATAGAGGGGGACGATTGGCCCTTTCCGGCCATTGAGAGAACTAAAGCTCCTCAGACAATTGAGGAGAGGGTCAAGGAGACTTTGCGGAGGACAGAACATTGGTGCCGGATGAATGGCCTAATCTACCTCGGGGTTGATTTCACAACATCCCCATTGGGCAACGCGCCTCCACGATCGAGAAGCGGCTTAAAGGCAAAGGTGTAGAAGGTGAATCCGGCACCATTCGGGGAGAAGCCCCAGAGAGTCCTCCTTCCATGCGCGAGCAGTGTAATAACTCGCGGATTCGCGAAAGAAAGAAGCGGCAGAGGATAGTCCCATAGGCCCATCCACTCAGGATGTCGGCATTGCTACCACAACAGAGGTCCCTTCTATCCCTTCTTCTTCTCTTCCTTCCCCTCCTCGAGAGACTCAAGCGACCATCCCTTTGGTCGTGTCCTCTGTCCCTTCTTCTACTCTTTCCCCTGCTTCTTCGTCTATCTTCTCCTCCCTCGCTGATCTGTCCTCCTCCATTTCTTCCCTCATCTCCGGGCTCCCTTCCCTTCCTATGTCTTCCGCAGCTGCAGTTTCCCTTCCTCCCATGGACACTTCTTCGGCTATTCTCTCAATGCCGCCGCCGCGTGTCTCCACGTTTTTCCCCTCTTCTACTGTAGCTCCGCCTCCTCCTCTGTCTCGGGTCCTTCTTCCATAGGACTAGCTCGAATCTCTCAGCCAATTAAGCTAGCAAAAGAGGAAAGTTCCCATCGCTCCGATGGACTTTTCGATGATCCCGACCAAAGGGCGAAGAAGCGAAGCACATTACATGCTTCTCTAAAAGTCTTTGCGGTGAGAGAATCATGGAAATTGCATACCCCGATCCCTCAAAGAAAAAGGATCTGTCTCCGATAGATTTTCTTGTGACCCAAGTCACAATGGGGACATCTTCTGAAAGTTTCCGGGGAGCTCTTTCCGTGGTTGACGCCCTCTGTCAAAAGCTTGAAAAAAAAAAGAAAAAAAGGCTACTAAAAAGAGCAAAACAAATATCTGCTCCAAGCCTTACGAGAAGATGGGTAGTGCGCCTCCCACAATCGCCGCCGAGACTTGAGCTTCTCGGCCCGGGAGAAAATCAACGAATATGCAAAGATCGGTGAAGCAAGGTATGGCGTTTCCGCTTGGAGGAGCCAAATCCTCAAAGGCAATGAAAGGTGATCGCGAGTTCTCGACTTATACCTGAATATCGGTAAGGCGAATAAAGAACTCCAAGCGTTAGCAGGGCCCATATCAGAAGAGTTGGAACATGCTAGAATGCAGCACGAGGCCTTCCAACAAATGTTCGACTGTTCAGTCGAAGATCTGGTCAAGTTTGGCGTCTTCGGCCACCCAAGGGCTCTCAACAAAATCATGTCCACTCTGGACTATTGGGTGGATCAGCTAGAATTTATTCTAGAAAAGATTGACAAAGTCAAGGAAGAAGCCACTGGATGCGATGCATCAAATGGAGTGAATTGTTCTCAACATGTCGTCGGGGTTGCTCACTCCTTCCTTTACCTCAATCTCAGGTGATGAAACCATCCGGATCTTGAAAGAGATTACTTCTTAAGGAACGGGGCTAGAGGTCACATTTGACACTGAATCTATCAACAACCTGCTGGCCTGTAGGGAATTCGTCGGGTTCCTCATTGAGGTGGAAAAGGACTTTTCCAAACTCCCAGAGAAGCTCATAGATGAGCGGGAGACTTGTGAGGCAATAAGTGATAGGCACAAGGATCCTTCTCAGGATCAACTTGGGCCAATAATTAACAAGTTTTTGGAATACCGCGCTTAGTTCCATATCTCATCACCTGAGCAGCATCAAAAGCAGGCTACCCCCTTTCGGCCGCAGGATGATGACGACGAGTAGCTTCTTCTTCTTCTTCTTCTTCTTCTTCTCTCTCTTCTCTCGACTTTCTTGTTGGAATGTCTAAAGTATGTTGGCACAAATGATGACATCATCCATGTTGCGTCATGGGATGATGTCACCCATCAAGTTGTAAAAAGTCAACATGACTTTTAGATATTTTGTAAATATCTTTGTAAATAGTTGTTGGCTCCCTTTTGCCTTCTTTCCTTCTCCTCTTCTATATATATTGGAATACTGGTTGTATTCAAAAGGTGGACATTTTTTAGATGAAAATAGAAGTGAGGAGAGAAAGACTTTGGGCTTTCTTGTAACAAGAAGAAAACAGTAATACAAATATTGAGACTTTGTGCTGAATACCTGTGTTATGTGTCAGAACTTTCTTATGTTAGATCTGCACGTGTTTATTCTGTTAGATTCATATCTACTTTTCTGTCATTTGCTCATCAGTATTGCTTTGTTTATTTATGCAAGTAGGTTTGGCTCCGTTTACTACCAACCCAAAAACATAAATCTTCTGACCTTTCTGCTTTGGAATTCATTTCTTTTCTCCCTTCGGACCTGTTCCTTCTTCCTCCTCTCTTTCATTCCTTTCTTTTCGCAGTCGGAAAAACCTCTACTGGGATGAGATCCCAAACCCCCGAAGGCAGAATCTGTGAGACTTGCATAGATTCCTGCTGGTAGAATAGCAATAAACCAGTTTCGCTTTGCTGACTCAAAGAGGGGCTATGCCCTGCACACTGTTGGCTCGTTTATCCATAGATCTACCCAAGCGACAGATTTTGGACCAACACAATGATGTGTAAAAATACAATTATAATAAATTTCAAATGAACTTCTACCAATGAAATGAAATAAATCCTTTGGAAAAGAACAATATTTCACAATATATGAAAATTTCCATAGGAGAACATTATAAAAAGGACTATTTCATAATATATGAAAAATGTCATAGAGACAACTTAGTCATGGCATACACATACACATACACATACACATACACATACACATACACATACGCATACACATACGCATGCACATGCACATACATACATACCCATACACATATGTGTGTGCTAAAATTAGATTTGTAATATATTGATCTAACATTTTAGTGATTATTTTATAGATAACGAAGCACATAATTCAAGTTTTTGTAACTAAAAGTCAATGTTAGAAATTTCTAAGATAGTGTTGTTGTCATACAAAAGATTATCACGAAAAAAATTAAAAATTTGTCATGACAACGTAGACCTCACTTGAAAATCCCTCTCTTTGTCAATGTAAACTTGTCCTCCCAAAAACATGTTAAATTTTTACCTTCATAATGTCTAGGAGGAATGTGATAATGTTATTTTCAATTGTGTTTCATGTGCAGGATGTGATTAATGGATTCATTCAAGACCATTCAGAAGGAATTGCTCCCGAGGCACAAAACACCTATTTTAAAGATTTTCACCTTTGGTAGACACCCCTTGGAAGATGATTGTTGATGAAAAAACCACCTAGGAATTTTTAGAGGAGATATAAGATTCATGGAAGTGATTTAGGAAGATTTAGGGAATATTTGGAGGTTTAGTTACAAACTATACAACCATGGGTTTTTCAGTGTAAGGAGTGAAAGCTCAAAATAGAACTGAACTTAACCGGATGATTCTCGAGCTACGTAAGGAATTAGGATGAAATAAAATAGGAATTGGAAAGATGAAGGAATCCTCTACATGTTGGAATAATCACATCTTTCACTAAACCTAATGGTTTTTAAAGGCATCTCATTCTTAGAAGACACACTACTATTGTCCCAAAGAAAAAGGGGCCATTTTTGAAGATGTAAGAAGCATTGTTCTTGAAATGGTCTTGGTATTCAAAATACTATTAAATTTATTGTGAAAATAATATATGAAGCTCTGATAATTGTGTCAATTTCTCTTTTTGTACGAGGTACACTTCTCATACTTAGTCATCTTTGGAGTGACACATGTCACTTTCTAGTTTTTTGGTGCACATTTTTGTCTCTCTTCTCCATTTTCAAGATGATAGAGGGGAAAAAATAAATTCCCCACCTCAGCCCTCCTTTTTGGTCCTCAATAAGACCTAGCTCATCTCGGCGGAGTGCTTATCATGCTTAACTCATTTCCCTCTCCTTGTACCACATAGTGACACTCGTCATCATCCCTAGTCAGGGCACATTTTACTATGCCCCTTGTCCCCATTCCCAAGGGGACGGAGAGGGTACACAAATATTTTCCCCATCCTAGCCCATAATTAGGTTCTTCATGTGACTTTCTTACAACTCCCAGTGCCAAGGGTATGTTTTCTTCATCTCTCCCATCTTGCACCTCATAGTGACACTTGTCATGATTTTCTTGAGGAAAATTTTACTATCCCCCTTATCCACATTCCCAAGGGCATAGAGGGAAAAAAAATTTGCCCCATGCTCAAGGTTTCAAAACCCTATATTTTAAACATAAATAAATTTTTCACACCAATGCATTTTTTTGAGCAAAAAGTAGTTGTTGAGGTAGCTTAGAAATCAAGTAACTTTCTTTAAGTTCATTTATTCACACGATTCGACATTGCATTCATTATTGAAGCTATGAAACCTGAAAATTCATGAAATTTTTTTCCATGCTACCCAACATGTTACAAATCAGCCATGTCTATGAAAATATAGCTTTTCCCAAGACTCCTCATCCCGAAAACTTATTGAACCAATGTTTGAAACTAATTCGCATTGCTTTTACTTCCCATGTATGTTGTTGTAAACGATAGGGTATTGATTGTTACATACTACATTGTTTTAAAGATATGTTACTTTATTTATTGCATAGAATTGAATTACTTCTGCTTGTTAATTGCAAGTCTCAAGTAGTGGTACCTTCAAAACCCACAATGAATTGTAAAACTAACTATTTCACTCAACCACTTCCACCCAACCTAGAACTTGACTTCTAAGATGATTTTAACGCATTTTCATGAAGAGATTGAGTCTAGATGTTTGCATGTAATTGAAATAAGTGTGTCTTAACTTGATGTTCTATATTTAAAAGCAAAAAAATGCTAATCTTTAGTAGTTGGAGCACACTAGTTGCAAGAAGGAGAGAAAATGTCTGAAGCTAGAGAAGAACCAATTGAAGTAAGTGATAAGTCAACAGGGGAAGAAGAAAGAGTTTTGTGATTAGAGAGGATCCAAATATGAATATTGAAGAAACTTCCAGGGCTAGGAAAGGAAAAGGAAGAGCTAAAGCTAAATCATCTCATGTAGCCAAGGAAGGAAAGATGAAGTATGAATACAAAGGCTACCCAGTAGAATCCTGCATTATGTCCAAAATGACTAAGATTGGTGATACAGACATGGGGCATATTTATGTTTCTGAATTAATTGAGAGGTCCAAGGCCAAAAACCAAACACCTCTAATGAAGGCATTGAATCAGAGTGGGTTGATTCAAGCAACTACTTTTCCTAGTACTTGTTAGTTTCCTGAATTTATATTAGAGTGTACCAAGCATTATGATCCTAAAACCAGAACAATCAAGAATGATGCAAGTGATCTAGTGGTTAGGCTAGATGTTCATTTCTTCAACTTTTCTTGAAAATTCCTACTACACCAAAAGTACTAAGTATCAGTATGGAGAAATCTAGTGAGTACTTGGAAGAATAAAACAATAGATGCCATCCAGATTATGAACTTACAATATCTAAAGGAGAGGAAGCATCCTTCTAGATTTGCTAGGAAAATTATGATGTCTAATTTGGTTCAAGAGGCAAATGATATCACTTAGTTATTATGCGGGATAAATGGTGAGAAGAATGCCAAACATTTTTCTTCATGGATGTACTATTTCATTAGGATGATTGAAAATGGCAAGTCTAGCATGTTGATCAATTGGGCTAAAATCATTAGCAACAACATTGACTTCCAATTAAGAAATGTCATCCAAACATTGGATTTCAAGATGACTTCCTACCTCATGTATGTTGCAGCAACACAAGGTCATTTTCCCAAGTTGAGAAAGGGTGGTACTGTAGCTGAAAATCCCATCCATGAATATTATCCACAGTTGGTACTTATAGGATATTTCAAGGAATACAAACAAGTTAATGACTTCTTCTTCTATGAAGTCATTTGTAAGCTCAATCTTGATTTAAGAGCCAAGAGAGTAACTAATGAGGCATGGAATGCAGTTCAACCATATGGGTGTATTTTTATTCAATTTTCTCATTTCACATACTTAAGAGTTTGTGGTTTCTTGGGGACTCCACTCAAATTACCAAGGTATCCCAATGACAAATGGATTTTTCTTGAGTTATGTAGAAAATTAGTAGAGCTCCATGATTTGTAGTAAGGACTTCACAAAGCAGTAGTTGTTCATTTTCCTATTGTAATTGGGTAGTATCATTGTACCAATATTCATAAAGCTAGGAATTTTGAAAAGGAAATGTTTCATCATTACACCCAAAGAACCTACAAGGCTAGGGTAAATTTTTATTATAAGAATATTTCTAAGAATTTGGTCTCATTAGAGTATACACATTTACCAGCACTAGAGGATTTTTGGCTTATTACAGAGATGAATTTGAGATAAGAAGAAGAGAATACATCCCATTGACAAATCTGCAAAAGATCCTAAGTTTTGGGTTGGAAAATATTCCGAAAAATCTCCCAAACGATGGGAAAGTAATTTCAGAACCTATTATGATGAGGGAGGTGATAATGCTCCCTTACTTCTAGTAAAACACACATCTAAGTCAATCATGGAAAGGACATCAAAAGTATTTCTCTATACTTCTAAATGGTTGCTTAGTCAAGGTTATTTCCTAGAAGAATCAGTCATGAATGATATCAATCAGATAGGCACTAAAAGAAAAGAAGTTCCTGGGGAAAGCAACGAAGGGGCTATAAAATTGAAACCAATTAAGAATCCAAGAATAAAGAAACCATTAGTTTCAGGAGTCACTCCAGGTGATACTTCTCATCTATTGGCATCTTCATTAATTGCTGCTACTACTATTCAAGATCCTCCTATACAAGGAGAGGTTTGGTACCTCCTTGAAACCAACTACATTCATATTTCCTTTGGTTGCTTTAGAAGCTCCATCTCCTAAACCTCCTCCCTAATCTCCACCAAGCATTCCCCCCCTCCATATTTAGAAGAGAAGTCAGTTGCTCAACCATAGGAAACACATAATGCTTCCATGGATGATCCTCCTCTTTAAGAGGTATCTCAACCAGTGGAGAAAGGTGAAGTCATGAAAGAAAACATGGAGATTGAGGAAGGAGATATTAGAGAAGAAGGTGGAAGTGATGTTCATGATCACACAATTGAAGTGTCTTCAATCCCGGAATCACCGAGCAGAAAGATATTGAGATAAAGAAAGAAATTATAGATGTAAATCGATGTAATTAATACGATGGTTTTTTGTTGTTGCAAACGGATTCCATAATGAAAAGTTACTAAAAAGAGAATATTATATGAAAACTCACACGCTAAAAATAGTAAACCTCTCAAAATTTTAAGCTCCAGTTACTCAACACATCTAGAAATAGTGCAAAATGGGAAGTAAGGTATAACAAACGATTTTCCCAAAATAGTAGATTCCGAAAAAACAACCTGCTAAAAATAGAAACTTCCTAAAAATGGTAAATAATAACCAATGGAGGAGAATTGAGTGGTCTAGAAGCTTCAGAAGATCAAATTTGAGAAAAAGGAAAAATTCCCAAAATAGTAGCTCCTAATCCCATCCACAAAAAATAAAAAGTTTTAATTTTTAGTGCAAAAAGTTGTAGTTGGCTCTATTTTCACTCAAATCTCTACATTTTTTCCATCCTCGTAGGGTTATAAGGTGATTAGGTAGCACAAATAAGAAAATCCACCCTCCACGAGGATCCTAAAGCATCATCCTAACCAAAATTATGTCAAAGAGCATGGCATGGCATATTAAGGTGCAACATTGAAAGTTAGAAATTGAAAGTTAGGAACATTGTTAGGTCAAATTCAATTCATCAAGAGGATGGTCATCATCAACATATTGATAAGTATTCTTGGTGAATAGGGCATCTCTATTGGTGTGTGGGATCCTATATGTCCTCCACTCACATATGGAGGGTCATCTCACATGGGTTAGGTTTAGGGTTTGCTTGTGTGTCATGCACTAGGGTTACTCAACACCCTATATGTATCCCTTCATTTGAAATTTATGAGTATGCTAAGACACTCTACTATCTTTTCTCTATGTGTAAGCTTTGTTCTATTATGCAAGTTCTTCCATTGATTGATCGATTCCTCCTTGTGATTATCTTTGGAGCTATTATGTTTCCTTCGAGTGTAACTTTATCGTGGTGCACAATTTTTGATACGATTCTCACCAACTCTTTCATGGTATCAGAGCTGAGATCGGGTAAACATGCATTCGTCATTTGAGTTGTGATTACTCTTGGTTTCATTTTTTTACTCCTCGTGCAAGTTTTTGATCATTATATTTTGGAATTTTATTGCTAACATTCTTAACAAGTTGTTCTTGGAAAGTTTTCAGTTTTTGTGTTCTTTGTGCATGTGCAGATCTCCTCAAGTTTTTAGGGGTTTTGTAGCTAAATTTAGTTAGCTGCAGCTACATTTGGAGATCAGTTAAAAATGGAGGTTTTTTTTTTTTATTTTTTAATTTTTATTAAACTGGATTTTTTAGATCTCTGTCTTTCGGTCTCTCTTATGTGTTTGCATGTTGGTTTTGCAGAGATTCAGGTTCAAATTTTTGGTTGAAGTTTGGTATTTTTGGTGCATTGCTCTCCACCGAGCTCATTCAGCTTGCCACGAGCTCTCTCCTCCATCAAGATCCTGCCTGCGAGCTCCTGCAACCTTACCAAGCTCCTCTTCGAGCTCTCTTGGCTCATGCATAACATGTTTTAAACTCACTCAAGTCTCCTTTGAGCTCTTCTTTGCGAGTTTCTTTGGTTTTACGAGTCATTTTTTTTGGGTAAGTCGTGTGTGTGTGTTTTTGCACTCTGGCCGAGTCGTATTTTCATTGTGGCCTAGCTCATGTTCTATCTCTCTGAGCTCCCAACACCTCTCAACTAAGATCCTTACTCGTGTTCAAACCTACAAATGAGTTGTTTCTTCTCAGTGAGTCATCATTTTGAGTGAGTTGTGGTTTGTTGGCCGTGAGTTGTTGTTTCTTGTGTGTTTGGTTTCTACGGCAGACGGTGGGTCTCCAACACTTGTGAGCTCCTCCAACACCTACGAGCTCGCCCTTTTTTCCACTCGCCGTTACCACCGATCCTACCTAGCCACCACGGATCCTCCCTCCCGAAAGCCGTTACACTCAAACCACAACAAACTAAGCTCGAACTCATGTTTTTTTGGTAAGTTTCCCTCCACAAAAACTCTAACTTGTTTTTGTAAGTTTAATTTCATTTCAATTTGGTGTTTGTTTTTTCGATACATTTTTTTGGGTAAGTTGATCTAAATTTTATTTATTTCATTCCACCGTATCCTTTCATGGGCAAGTTTCCAAATTGGTAAGGTTGTTAATTTATTTATTTCAAATAACCGTAAGTTTTTTTTAAATTAGTTTCATTTAAATTTGTTAGATCTTAATAGATCTTTTTAGTTTTAAATTTGAATTTCTTTAAAAAGGAAAGTATTTAAAATATTTAATTAGGATTTAATTAAATATTAATTAGTTTTTATTATTTGAAATTAATTAGATTTAATTATATTAAATCTAGTTTTATTAATTTCAAATCTAACCTTCTTTTTTGATTAGTAAATAATTTTTAAAATCATCTTTTCAATTAACATTTTTATCGTCTTTTTCAAAACTCCAAAAGCTCTAAAATTAGCTAAACTGGACGTTTCTAAACGATAATTTTTAAGCGTTATTGTCGATATTTTTTACTAATCGTGCACTCAAGTGTGTAGTAACACTTTGAGCTCCTTTTTACCTTCTGGCACTTTTTTGGCATTCTAAAAATCTTTCGGACTCATCTTGAGTTCATCTAAAACATTGTATTTTACCCTTATTATTGCTTGCGACTAGTGAGCGCATCCACCATAGTTTGCAGCAAGGGGGTATCCTTCACAACGTGAGACACTTTTCTCACAACCAGGATTTGATTTTGCCTCCTTCCTAGTTTTTGCAATTGTGCTTGTGTACGGTGTCACTTTGTTGCACTCCATGAAACACAATTGTGGTCTCCTCTCTTGCACGTTATTATGCTGATTGCAAGGTGAGTTACCAAGTGTTTCAAGACACACGCTCAGACCTGATTGTATTCAACGCACTAAACTATAAAGTGTCAAAAGTAGGGGGGTTATTATATTGTCTTGGGTGGTTGTGATTCTTGTGTTTCTTTTTGTATTCTTTCTCTCTCTTCACTATGGATGCACTTTCAATTCCTTTGCTTATGTTGTTCAACTTCTTCAAATGGAGATAAAAATAATTATGAAACTAAGGGGTAAAGGGTTATTCCGCATCACCATGGGAACTGAGACTAAACCAAATGATGACCCTAAAAAATCTAAGTGGTTAAATCGTAGTGATGAAGCTTTAGGTCTTCTTTACATGTCCATTTCTCCTAACTTGCTCTTCCACATTGAGTCATCTGAAACACCTAATTCTACGTGGAAAATGTTAGATGGAATGTTTGGACAACAAGATGACATGAGAGCGCATGAGTTGGAAAATGAACTACTAGGGTTAAATCCTAGTGATTTTGAAAACCTACAAGCATTCTTCTCTAAGTTTGTCCACACTAGATTTTTGTTAAAGGACTATGTTAAGTAGAGAAGAAAGATTCTCAACTGATCTTGTTGATTCTCTCTAAGTTAGGTCTTGAATATTCTGTCTTTGTGTCAACTTTTTATGCTACAAAAGTTGCCTTGGGCAAGGATTGGAATATGCCCTCCTTTGACTATTTTTCATCCCAACTCATTCGAGAACAAGACAAACTCATTCAAATGGGGTCTCTCAAGTCCAAGTCACATGCCCTTGTAGCAAGTACTAGTAAGGAAAAGAAGACTAAAATAAGAAAGAAAAAAAGGATCAACCTAAGAAGGAAACCAAGACCAAAACTAAATTTAACACGAACACTTCAACTTTTGAGCCTAGAGCACAAAAAGACAAGTATTTGTGTTCCTATTGCAAGAAGCCTAGTCATAAAGAGAATATGTGTATGAGAAAACAAATTGATCACCTTACTCATTTACTTGAGAAAAATCAAATAGGTGTTCCTAAGTCTATCAAACAAAATGCTCCGAAGGTCGAGTCTTCTACTGCAAAAGGTTCTAAATCTGATAAGAAGAAAGGAAAGGCCCTTGTAGCCAAAGTTTCTCCTTCATCGACATGGATTATAGATTCTGGTGCCTCGCACCACATGGCTCCAACTTTGTCCCAAATCATGATGCATGACAATGTGATTTCTCCAACATTGAGCCTTGTTGTAGTGTCCCAAATCATGAAAAGAACTTTGACAAAGGAAAATTGAGTGGAATTTGGAGCTACTCTTCCTTTAGATCTTGTTCACATCGATATTTCTGGTCCATTTCTCTCTCCTTCATTTACTAGAGCTCTTGTATGTGCTTAGACCTTCATTGATGACTATTCGTGATATACTTGGGTATATTTTCTTAAGCTTAAGTCCCTTGGAAAGCATACGCAAAGAACTTTGACAAAGGAAGTCTTTTGAACATTTTTCACATCGATATTTCTGGACTTTAAGGCTCTTTATGAGAAATAGGTGGAATATACGGTCTTAATCTTAAGTTTGAGGTTCTTGAACCGGCTCTTGCTAAGAAATAGGTGGACAATGGAGAATATGTAAATAATAGGTTCATGGACTTTTATACTTCAAAGGGATCTCCTTGCAGCATACATTTCTTATAGCCCTTCGCATAATGGAGTAGTAGAAAGAAAGAACCGTACTCTTAAAGAGATGGCCACTTGTATGATTCACTCAAAGTATCTTCCTCCGTAGTATTGGGCTGAAGTAGTGAATTGTGCTAATTACATTCAAAACCATGTTCCACACAAGGTAGTAAGAGGGATGACACCCTTTAAATCCTAGTTTGGATGTAATCCTCGATGTTAAGCACTTTCAAGTCTTCGAGATCAAAAGGTTATGGCTCGATTCCTAAGAAGAAATGCAAGGCATTGGAACCACAATCCAAACCTTGTATCTTTGTAGGGTATCTTGATGGCGTGAAGGGATATCGATTATTGAATCCTAATTCTCATGAGCTTTATATTGAGAGAAGTGTTAAGTTCGATGAGTCTTCTTTGACTTCTACTTCTCTACCTATTGAGGATCTTCAGCTTGTTGATTCGGATTCTGACTCATCAAATGATGATGTTGTTGAGCATGCTCCTCTTCCTGATCCTCATGAGCATTAGAGCCTTGAGTCTTCTAATTTTGATAGTAGTGATGATGATGACTATGTCCCTTCTCACTCGAGTGATGAATTTTCCGAATCAGAGCTTGATCCTCCTTGTCCTCTTTGGGATAGGAAAACTCTACAAAGTGTTGGAGATTTAGTTGGAGATACTTTGGATATGAGACATACTCACTCAGATTTTTGGACCCCACTCTTTCTTCACCTCTACCTTTGATCCACAGTCTTTCTAGGAAGCTTATGTTATTCTTGAGTGGGATTTTGCTATGGATGAGGAGTATTCCTCTCTCATGAAGAACGATACTTGGGATCTCACCCTCTTCGAAAGGAAGAAAATTGTTTGGTGTAAGTGGGTGTTCAAAAAAGTATGGAGTAGATGGAGATGTCGAAAAGTTTAAAGTGTGATTAGTAGCTAAGGGTTTTCCGGTGGACAAAAAGGGGTCATAAGTGGACGTCATATTGTAAAAAATAGTGAAATCTCAACTTGTAGGGATTATTAGCAATATGCGCACTCAAAATTAGAAAAATTTATATAAATATGAATTGTAGCATCCGAAATCTAGTTTCTAAAATACTATTTTTTTTTAAAAAAATGGACAAGTTTAGCTATATTAAACACTTAAAATTATATGACTTGGTTTTTGTTTTTGAAAAAACCTATAAGATTGTAGTCCGTTTGCCCACGATTTGGATGACCAAATCTTGTTATTTTTTTTTCCTTTGGTGAAAAGTTAGATGTAGTTGTCTATCTTGGGATGGATTTTATTTTGTATTTTTTGAGCAATATTTTTTTATGATTTTTTCATGAAAGTGGTCTAAAATATTTAGAAAACAGAGCGCTTTCCATTTGCCCACCATAACTATATCAAAAAATATCGAAATCAATTTTTTTTTTAACGTGTATAGAATTTCTCCATGCTTGGGATGGTATAAGTTTTATCACATTTTGATAAGCGAAACAAAATTTGCAGTCTTAAACGTAGACATGAACATTCGTGGGAAAAAATGTCTTAAAGACCTATTGTTAGTAAAAAATTATAAAATGATATTTATCTTATTCTATTCACTTTAAAATCAATATTTCTACGAAGCTAATAGTCTCCCCTACGTGATGGCACCATTTTTGTGAAATGTTTTTAGTTTTTTAGCATGGTTCAAGTTTGTGGAAGAGCAAATTTGAAGTTTTTGACCCTTTACACTTCATAATGACCTTCCATAGCTTTGGTTGGGGAAAAACAAAGATTTCCCAAGCCTTAGGGTCATATTTGATGATACAGATAGAACCGTGATCGTGGTTTACAAACCGCGATCGTGGGTTTTTAAACAAGAACCACGATCACGCTTTATAAACCATGAGCGCGGTTTATAAAGCACGATCGTGGTTCATAAATCATATTTACACATCCCAATGTTCTAATTACCATGTGATTTTTACTGTTTGACTTTACCATATGAATTACTACTGAAATTATGTCATTTTCTACACATTTTTCTTATCACCAAAAGTAAAACATCATGGGAGACAAAAAAAAGTCAAAAAAGGAAGTCATTAAGTAAAAAAACACCAAACGAATTAGAGGCAAACAAATTTCAAAATGTTGAGCGAATGCGGAAATCTTCGTGAATCAAGAAGAGGTTCATCTTCAACCCCTACTATTGTAAGCAATGAGGAACCAGGTAATGTTTCTATTATCAATGTTGAAGTTGAATTAAATACTCATGATGAAGATGTTTTTACTGTCAATGTTGAAGAAGAATTAAATACTCGTGATGTAGCAAATGTTGAAATTGAAGGAGACAATGAAAATGTGAATAAAGAAATTCAGGTTGAAACTATAGACAAGCAAAATTTGACAAAAACACCTCCTAGGATTTTCCGTAAGAAACCTAATTATTTTATTGAAATTGATGAAAACATTTTGAAACCAATGTGTGACAAACTTTTTGAATGGAAAATCAGAAGAAAAGCCACTAAATTTGGGATAATCATTTTGAAATTTTAAATGATTCCCAAAGATGTCAATTGTTGGTTAGTTTGATGAAATTGAATAAAATGAGACCTACATTAAACACCTTAGGATTGACAACATCTAATATACGTGGTCAAACCTCTACAATTGTTGAAAACCTTCATGATGCATATCACATTGTTGGTGTCAAGAGATGCACTAGGGATAGTAATATTGTGCGTCGTGTACTTGCTACTAGTGTTGTAAGTGAATCAATAAAAAACAACGTTTGATTACACAAACAAGTCGAATGTTGCAAGTTAATCAAAAAAATCTAATGAAAGCAATTGAAAGACGTAATATCCTTCAATCACTCAATAACACCAATTTTTGGGCATTTTCTGCTAGAGCACCACGTAAGGACAAATATAATATTGATGCTATAAGAGAAGTTGTTATTCAATTTTGGCATGATAACACTAGAGTTTCACCTAATACAAGAGATGTTGTAAAATGGAGTTGGTTCTATTAATCATGAACCACATCCAAAGCATTTCTTAGATATGACTCAAACTCAATTTTTTTGTAAGTTTGAACAAGAGCATCTGAAATTAAAATTAGTCAACATTTTTTTGAAATGTTAAAACCATTCTATGTGAAAATCAACCATGCTCGCACCACTTGTTGTTGTAGGCAACATGTTGAATTTTCTATGCATTATGCTAAATTTTTATGTATTCATTCTATTTTTCATTATGAAACTATGTTATCGAATGTGGTGTTCAAGTTCCACCAATATCTTCCAGGGATTTCATTCCTATGATATTTTGTGAAAAAGAAGTTGGACAATTTTTTTATAGTCAGGATTGTTTAGATGGAAGTTGTGGTACATGTGGCGGATTACCTAAATTGGAAAGTTGCATCCATGAGAAAATTGAAGGTGCAATAGGAAATAATTTAGTTGAGTTTGATAAATATAAATCAATTGCATACTAGTTGAAAGATGGAAAAGAGTCTAAATGGTGTGAGCTAGTTACAGAACATATGTTTGTTTTTCAATTTATGAGAAAATTTAAGGATGAAATTGTTTATGAGTATGCTAGGCATACACACAGAGCTTGATGGTTGGATGAATAGTTCAAGATATGCAAAGACACATTTCCTATTGGTACTATTGTTTTAGTGGTCGATTTTGTAGAGAATTACACATTGCAACCACAAATGGAGGTTCAATCACAATATTACAACTCAGTACAAGTTGCCATTTTTGTGCATATAACATTTATACATTCTCTAATAGTACAGAGAATGATCAAAAAAATTTTTAAGAGAGTACCACTTTTATATCAGTGATGATCATACTCATTCTACTAAATTTGTGCAAGGGTGTTTCTAGTTATTTTATGGAAACTTGTCTGATAGGGACATCCACTTCAAACAACATTATATATGGTTAGATAATTACACGTCTCAGTTTAAGAATGCATGAATGTTTTATTGGATGAGCAGGATGCACGTCAAGATGGGTGTGCAACATATTTGGAGTTTCACTGAGGTTGGACATGGAAAAGGAGAGCATGACGGTGCAGGGGCATGTGTGAAAAGAGCTCTTGCAAGAGAAGAGTTGAAGTACAAAGATGGTGCTAAATTGAAAGATATGAAAAGAGCATAGTGGAATGGTGTATTGACAACATGGCCCGAGGTTCTCAAAAAATTCCATGGTTCACAGATATTTTTGGTTGATAGAGGAACAACAAATTGCTAACTACGAGGATTGTATGACACTCATTGGGTCTAGTGATATGCACTCATTTTGTAGCTCAGATCGCTACTTTGTGGGCCACATGGACAAGAAAGTTGACATGTTTTTGTGCATCTTGTATCAATTTGTCAACTTTTTGAGTGTGATTCACAAGAATGGGTGGATGGATGGATTTGTAGGCCTCTAACTCCACTTCTAGTTATCAACCTCCACAAGCATTACGACTTGTTTTTGTAGATGAAGTTGCAACATCCAAGGACTTTGATGAAATTTTGATTTTGGTGCGATAAGGTATTTATGGTTATTTACAATTTTTGTATTGAGTTATGTCCATTGAAATTTTAATATGTACAATTTAAATTTGAGTTGAAACCTTTTTTTGTAGGACATGTGTTTGCAGTTATTGTGATAGAAGACAATGAAGAAGGAACAAACTATTTCTTATGTCGTTGCATCGAGGAAAGAAAGAAGTTGACTTCTCTTATTATAGATGGAAAGATATTGAGTACCCTACAGGGTCAGTGGTAGTTATTGGAACTTGGCTTCGACGGTATCCATTAAAAAACTCCTCTGTTTGGGTGTTTGAAGACTTTGAGACACACAGAAAATACTCTTATATTCACATCTAGTTCTAGCGACAAATATTCAGCTTGTATAGATATCGAGGAAGGCCTAATAACAAGATTCTTTGGAAGGTTCGAGAGTCAGATCATGAAGCAATCATGTCCGCTATTTAGAGTAGATCCGATCTTGATGGTTCATTGGAATGAATTTACAATGCTCATGTCTAGTATATATAATTTCTTTGGTATATATAAATTTTTAGTTAGATAAATTTAAGTTCATATATTTTATTAAATTTGTGTATTTTGTATATATCTAGTATGGTTTTGATTTGAAACTTAAATTTCTTTGACTAACACTTTTATGTGCAGGTTAGTGGTGCCAAAAAAGCTTCCACCTTCACGTGGTTAGCATTGTTAGTAGAGAATTATAAATTCTCGAAGCTAAGAGAAGCTTTCATTGTTTTACAAGAAAAGAGAAGCAATTAACAATGATTTATGTACATGTGGAGGGGGTTCTTGGCTCCGGAGGAGGTAGCCCAGAAGGACCTGGAGCTTAGAGAACCAAAAATGATGCCTCCCCAAGTGTTTACAAGACCATCCCTACGCATGTGCATAGTCGGTTTGGTGCCACGACCCACCATTTGCAAAATATATTGTTTGACCTTACATTGGCTCAAACTCAACTACACTATTCATGTTTGCAAACAATAGGGCAGCGAGAGCACCGATTAGAGAAGGAAAAAACTGAGACATGATATTATAGAGGGTCCCTACACTGAGGTGTAGGATCAGATGAGACATCTCTAGGTGCCACGGAGTGTGCGTAGCCACCGTCGAAGTTGAACAATTTTTTGGTCTCAGGGCTCTTAAGGGACTACGCCCAATGAGGTAGCCCGGAAGAAACATTGTCACACACCAAAATAACACCTCCTCTAGCATTCACCTCACTAGCCACCCCATCCCGACATGTGTCGGTGTAGTCGGTTTGGTGCCATGACCCACCGTTTGCAAAATATACCATTTGACAGCCTTACACTGGCTCAAACTACACTATTCCACGCGTTTTGCAAACAATAGGGCAGCGAGAGCACCGATTGGAGAAGGAAAAAAACTGAGACATAATATTGTAGAGGGTCCCTACACCAAGGTGTAGGATCAAATGAGACATCTCTAGGTGCCACGGAGTGCGCGTAGTCACCCGTCGAAGTTGAACGATTTTTGGTCTCAGGGCTCTTAAGGGACTACGCCCCAAACGAGGTAGCCTGGAAGCAACGACATTGTTGCACACCAAAAAATGCCTCCTCTAGCATTCACTTAGCCACCCGACATGTGTCAACAAGTCGGTTTGGTGCCACGACCCACCGTTTGCAAAATATACCATTTGATATCCTTACATTGGCTCAAACTACACTATTTTGCACGTTTGCAAACAATAGGGCAGCGAGAGCACCGATTGGAGAAGGAAAAAAATGAGACAGGATATTGTAGAGGGTCCCTATGCCAAGGTGTAGGATCGAGATGAGACATCTCTTAGGTGCCACGGAGTGTGCGTAGTCACCCAAAGTTGAATGATTTTTTGGTCTCAGGGCTCTTAAGGGACTGCGCCCAAACGAGGTAGCCTGGAAGCAACGACATTGTCACACACCAAAATGATGCCTCCTCTAGCATTCACTAGCCACCTGGACATGTCAATGTAGTTGGTTTGGTGCCATGACCCACCGTTTGTACAAAATATACCATTTGACATCCTTACACTGTCTCAAACTACACTATTTGGTGTGTTTGCAAACAATAGGGCAGCGAGAGCACCGATTGGAGAAGGAAAAAAACTGAGATAGGATATTGTAGAGAGGGTCCCTACACCAGGTGTAGGATCAAATGAGACATCCTTAGGTGCCATGGAGTGCTGCGTAGTCACCCATCAAAGTTGAATGATTTTTTTGTCTCAGGGCTCTTAAGGGACTACGCCTGAACGAGGTAGCCCGAAGCAACGACGTTGTCACACACTGAAATGAAACCTCCTCTAGCATTCACCTAGCCACCCGGATGTGTCGGCACAGTTTGTTTTGGTGCCACACCCACCGTTTGTTTGTAAAATATATTTTTGACATCCTTACATTGTCTCAAACTACACTATTTTACGCGTTTGCAAACAATAGGGCAGCGAGAGCACCGATTGGAGAAGGAAAAAACTTGAGATAGATATATTATAGAGGGTCCCTATGCTAAGGTGTAGGATCAAATGAGATGTCCTTAGGTGCCACAGAGTCTGCGTAGTCACCCGTCGAAGTTGAATGATTTTTTGGTCTCAGGGCTCTTAAGGGACTACGCCGAACGAGGTAGCCCAGGAAAAACGTTGTCATGCACCAAAATGAACCTCCTCTAGCATTCACCTAGCCACCCGGATGTGTCGGCATAGTTGGTTTGGTGCCATGACCCACCATTTTTACAAAATATACCATTTGACATCCTTACACTTGTCTCAAACTACACTATTTGGCATGTTTGCAAACAATAGGGCAGCGAGAGCACCGATTGGAGAAGGAAAAAACTGAGACAGATATTGTATAGAGGGTCCCTATGTTGAGGTGTAGGATCAAATGAGACATCCTTAGGTGCCATGAGTGTGTAGTCACCCATCGAAGTTGAATGATTTTTTTGGTCTCAGGGCTCTTAAGGGACTATGCCCAAACGAGGTAGCCGGAAGCAATGACGTTGTCGCACACACCAAAATGATGCCTCCTCTAGCATTCACTTAGCCACCCAGACATGTTTGTATAGTTGGTTTGGTGCCATGACCCACCGTTTGCAAAATATACCATTTGACATCCTTACACTGTCTCAAACTACACTATTTGGTGCGTTTGCAAACAATAGGGCAGCGAGAGCACCGATTGGAGAAGGAAAAAACCGAGACAAGATATTGTAGAGGGTCCCTACACTGAGGTGTAGGATTAAATGAGACATCCTTAGGTGCCACATAATTGTTGAAAAATCATAATTGTTGAAAAAGTCACAGATTCTTCTCAGAAACAAAAAAAGAAGAAAAAAGAACAAGAACAAGAAAAAGAAGAAAGTTGTAGATTCTTCTCCTTTGCAATAGGTTCCTCTTCAACAAACTCATTCCGCTTTTCAACAACTTTTTCAATTTTTCAACAATTACAACTTTTTCAACAATTACAACTTTTTTTTCAACAATTACAACTTTTTCAAGAAATTGTTGAATCAGAAATTGAAAGAGAAGAAGAAGATGGTTATGCAATTATTGGTTATTGTGAATACTCACCCAACAAAGATCCTAAATAATCTAGATAGATGATATGAATAGTTACTCTTGTTTAGTGTTCACCCACTCATAAAAAAATAAATAAGCCTCTTCTTCTACTTCCCAAGCAAAACACTTTAATCCTCAAATGGTGAATCGATAGAAAAAAAAAAAAAAAAAAAGAACATCATTTCCTACTTCTATGGGGTCATCCAAGAAGAATCCTAATACTACTTTAGCCAAGACTCCATCTACCTCTTTGAGTAAGTCTCTTGCACCTCCTCTTGTCAAATCGATTTCTATTTCAATTATTCCTAAGAATGAAAATCCTACTCATGTCAAGGATTCCACAGTTCCTAATGTGCCTACCACTTCCTCATATTTTTACATCAGTGACCATTTTAAGAAAGATAAAATTCAAATATCTGAATATGAGTACATAAAAAAACACCCCAAGCATTTTGATAAACTCGTCTAGTTTATCAAAGGAAGTAGTAAAAATACATGTTCCAAGAATCCTACCAACACTAAAGAATCACTTCCCACTCCTAGAACCACTCATTCCTAGAACCTTCTTTCCTTAAAATCCTCCTCTTCTAGGAAATAAGAACCTTTCTATCTTTCCTTGTTGGTCAATGGACCTATAAATTGAATAATTGCATTATTGACTCCAGCGCCTCTGACAATGTCATGCTTATAAAATTTGCTAACTCTATTGGTATTACTCTCAGCCTTGCTATTGGCCATTGTTACTACATGAAAACAAAATAATTACCTCTTTTTGGCCAGGTGAAAGATTCTCAAGTAGAATTTGTAGACTTCCTTGACAAGAAAATCAAGATGGAAATACTTGTGGAAGACATGCTAGCTACGTATGGTATATTGTTGAGCCAAAGTTTCTATCACGATATTGGTGGGGATATAAAGATGGATTGGTCATACACCACCATACTCATCAATGGTAAAATGAATAATATCCTTCTGATAAATAAAATTAAATACACAGTTCAAAAACCAAATGACCCAAGGGAAGACATCTTATTTCAAGATTCAAGGTATGAAATATTTTTTCATGACTTAAGAGGAAAATGATAAGTTGCCCATGTTGATGGAGGAATACACATGCTTCCCTTAATTTCTTAACAATTGTACCATGCAATGTTGCACCATAGTAACGTTATATTCATATATGTTGCACCATAGTTTTTAATTTTAAATCAAACATACATATAGAATTAATATACATAGAATATACATACATAGAAGGATATCATGTGCAATGAATTCGAATCAAACATAGAAGTAATATCGTTATGAAAACCAACACATGGATATATAATGTATCAAACTAAGTGTGCTAAATGCACGTCTCTGAAAATATAAGTTCATAACATGTGTACATCTCAAACCAAGTGTGTCATACATATAGGACCACATGTGGTCACATAAGGCTATATATACAATGTCCTATGAAGAATCATGAACTAGGACCAGCTGGCCCATATATATATATATGTACATCCACATCCTATGAATCTAATCATGAAACATCTTCCCTCTCTTCGCCTGCTAGAAGTAGCATGTCCATGACCTGGGGATGTAGTGGAGGAGATGCCACTACATGGATTTCATCCATGTGGTCCTAGGCATCTCTAAGTAGGCCTGCAACCTAACCTGCACATTCATAAACAACAAGTTTTTAACACCCAAATTTTTAAAATACATTCAAAATTTAGAAACTTAGAATTTAGTTAAAATGCATGTGAAATCTTACCACAATGTCATGATCCCTATCAATTTTCATTGATGCATGGTAGGGGACAACAATAGACTCATGAGAGGTAAGCTACATACAAATAATTAAATTTCAAATTAAATATTTCATGTACAAAATTTGATATTGTAGATTTAAGTAATAAGAAATAATTCCTAAATAAATTTAACAAATTTGAAAAATTGTACCTCAATTAGTGGATCTACTAGAATCTTATGGCAATATCTCTACAGATAGCCTCCATAATCTGCATATATGGAGGAGTCTCTCTGGCAGTCATAAGCTATACAAAAAAACATGTACAAATCAATATTAATCTACATGACTTGCCACATAACATAGAGCCAAAGCATAATCCATGTGAACTTCCACAATTAGAAACAAAGTGTAAAGAGAAACTAACCTGTGTAAAAGTCACGTGAGGCATGCCAATAGCCTCAGTTCCCAGAGCAGATGATGACCCGCTCAGGCTCCTGCGTATAAAAGACAAACATATATTAATATGTACATGTACATGTGAAACATTATAATAATAAAAGTGCACAATCAAATGAAATTTGAAATTTAAGTACAACTTGAAACTTACGTTTGTAACATGCCCAGTATTGCAGTAGCTAGCATGTCGATGCTTGGATGTTTCCTTCACCGGCTCTTGCTATTTAAAATAAAATAAAAAATTAGTTTTTACATGTATGTACATAACGTATAATGAAATACATATATATTAAAATCTCAAACATGAATTAAACTATTGTATATATATTAAATATTTATTTGACATTTACCTGTGAAAGACCAAGATCCTTTGCACTAGTTCCAAAAACATCCACCATCATCTCATCTAGAGAAAAGAAATCATGTGATCAACAAATGATGTCTCACCCATAGTGCATATGGCACCACATGATCCACAGTGGTGTGGTGCGCTAGAACTGGCACCTCCACCAACATCACCAGATGTAATCTGCTCACTATGTTGGGTCAGAGTGTCAGTGAGCTCCCTCAATGCATGTAGTGTGTCAATCTCCACAACCTCCTTCACTTTGTAGGAGGGATAACTGAAGGCAGTGGGGGTTTTGGGGCATGGGGATCCTTGGTTGACCTACGCGTGCACCAGGTCTACTCTGTGCAGAGCCACCACCTCACCCATAAAAATCAGAAAAGTCAAAATAATTTGGGACCTCATTAAGCATGAACTCACAATATAATTTCTTCAAAAAATAGAGAGGAACCTCATTGTTGTTGCATGGTGGATAATAAAAACCATCCACCATCGGTCCCAAAAATTGTTCTTGATTCGATCATCATGGCACCAATGGATTGGGAACCATTTGCAAGTAGCTGCGGGGGGCATTGGTTCTTGGGTCAGTAAATAATGCACAAATGTGGTCTTTTCCAAAAAAATTGTCTTTTATGGCCGCATGGGATAATTTATTTGCATACCACTACTACAATCACCTCTAAAGGTATTCCATCTATCTATTTGGTTGGTTGCGAGTCAACTTCGCCAATCAATGTTTGCAATGTGTTGGCTAAAGTCATGCGGGACAATTTGTGGCATGATTTTGTCTTATATTCTGAATAAGGTTCTCAATGACAATTTTATTTTGTCGGATTCTTCCAATGATATCAGCTTGTGTTCCTGTTGGTTCCGTGGGGACAGAAGGAGCCACAGGAGGTGGATCTATGTTTGGAGGAGGGTTTTGCGGAATGTTTGGAGGGTTTTGAGGATTGTTTGGAGGGTTTTGAGGAATATTTTGATGGTTTGCAGGATTACGAGCTTGCCGAGCAACTGAAAAAAAAAAAAATTGTATACATAAACAAAAAATTGAAAAACCCATGAAAATCACAAAAAATAACCTAAAATGCAAACAAATTGATCAAAATCGAGGGCTTACCTCTTTGTCTTGGTGGCATGGTTGAAACTATCATGATCCAAGAAGTCGAAGAGTAATTTTTAGGGGTATTCAAAGTGCGAGTGCCAAAGGTCTAGGAGAAATCGTGGTTGGAAAGGAAAAATGAGGGAAAATGAGAGGGTCTATTTTTTTGTCTCAGAGGACCGCGATCATGGTTTGAAACTAGTGAGTGCGGTTTTAAACCACACTCGTGGTTTCAAACCATGATCGCAGTTTTAGGTTCGAAATCACCAAACCTATAAAAATAATTATGCGAGCGTGGTTTAGAAACCACGCTCGTGAGTACCTATTTCCATTACCGACTTAGGTCCGCTTCATTACTTTTTTGGGATCCAAATTTCACAATCGACTCAGAATTTTGATTTCATAGCCTAAGTATGCTCTTGACTTTCTTTCTCGTTTTAGAAGTCGATTGCAAGTCTTCTCCTACTCCTTTTCTTTATGGGGTTAAGTTGGTTTCTGATTGCTCTACTCCCTTGGTCGATGATACCCTTTATTGAAAGTTGGTGGGGAGCTTGATTTACTTGACTCACACTCAACTGGATTTATCTTATGTTTTTGGAATCATATCCAGATTCATGCATGAGTCACATGAGTTGCATTGGAAAGTAGCTAAGTGGATCCTTCATTATGTTTGTGGCACCTATACAGATGACATTCACTATTTTGGAGGAGTGGATATTGACTTGATTGGGTTCATAGATTCTGACTAGGTCGGTGACTTAGATCATCAAAAATATACCTCTGCTATAGTTTTTGTCTTGGTTCAGGTCCTATTAGTTAGTCTAGCAAGAAGCAGAATGCAATTGTAATATCTTCTACAAAGGCGAATACGGAGTAGTTAACATTGCCACGAGAGATGTTTGGCTATAAGGTATTTTGACAGAGTTTAGCATCCACTTTCGGTGGCCTACCATTATCTATTGTGACACCACGAGCAATATCTCATTTTGTATAAATCTAGTTCAACATCAAGTGGATGAAGCACATTAAGATCCATATGAGAGCTTATTCATGATGGTATCATCAACATTCAAGTACATTCAGACAACTGATCAGATTGCAAATATATTCACCAAGCCCTTCACTAAGGTGAAGTTTCTTCACTTGCGATCTCTTCTTGGGGTGAGGTCTTATGCAGCTTCTCATCTTCTTTAGGCTATATAGTCCTTCTCTTCTTCTTCTTCTAGAAAGATGTTGTTTGTATATGGGAACCTTATCAAGCCTTTAGTTGTCGGGCCCCATTAACACATCTTTCTTAGTTGTTTAGGTGTGTCTTCTTATTATGTCTGACTCATCATAGCGCCACCCATCTTTGATGAAGGAGGGTGTTGGTGTGTGGGATCCTATATGTCCTCCACTCATAAATGGAGGGTCATCTCACATGGGTTAGGTTTAGGGTTTTCTTGTGTGTCATGCACTAGGGTTACTCAAAGACCCTATATGTATTCCTTCATTTGACATTTATGAGTATGCCAAGACCCTCTACTTCCTTTTTCTCTATGTGCAAGCATTTTTCTTTATGCACGGTTCTTCCATTAATTGATCGATTCCTCCTTGTGATTACATTGGAGCTATTAAGTTTCCTTCGAGAGAACAAATTTATCATGGTGCACAAATTTTTATACGATTCTCACCACTCTTTTAATCTCAAGCAATGCATACCCCGTGAAGTGTTTCTAAACACTCGATCCATGCTTGATAATAATCTCACATCTTGTAAGTAAGAGAAGGAAAAGTTTGTAGTATTCTAGTGTAGTGTGTGGGAAAGGAACATGTGATCATTCTAATTCATTCCTTCAAGTTCCATCCAAGATAAAATTCACCTACTTCCATGAGAAACATGTGCACATGAGGTGTATGAGTTGATCTCATTCAAGAAGTGTTCTAGAGCCAAGAAAGGAAAATGTATGATCTTCATTCAAAGAATGATAGTAATAAGAATAAGTAATTAGATCTATTCCATCCACTTGGTAGTCATTTCCATTGCCATCTCCTTGTGGTTTTTCATTTCCATCTCCTCATTTCATTCCAACCAGTGGTCATTTATCAAGAATTCAATTTAGAGGCCATCCCTTTCATCTACGATGTGAGGATCCGTTTTGGTGAGTGAAAGTTAAGCATAAAGAGGTATTTACACCATGGATATGGTTTGTGATCACTAATGTCAATTTTGAAAGACTAAAGTGTAAGAGATTGACCCTCACTCTCCGTGAGATCAAGAAGATAATCATCATGAGTGATACCCATAGTCATCGCAGGATCACATCTGGAGGTCTCGTAAAAATGTTCCTAAACACTCATTGGAAAGTCTTGAAGTGTAAATGCATCTTGCGAAGAAAGAGGTTATGATCACCATGCCTTAAATTAGCATGTTCTTCATCAACATCACATTATTCAATCCATTTCCTTTCTCTCTTCTCTCTCTATTCTATTTTTCAATTGAGAATGTACTTTTTACTATTTTTTCCTATTCACTTAAGTGAAAATATAATATTTGTATAATGTAAAAGTACTCTCTCAAATTATAATAGAGCTAATTTAATTTGTCTCTTATAAGGAAAATTTAAAAGTCACAAGTGATGGGAAATGAAGGCTCATGTGGGGGTAGATGAGAGGACAATAATTTATACTTCTATAAATGGGAATGGCTTCTACATTCACAAGGATCTTAAAGTTTAGTTTTTGTAGAAATTGAGGATTGTCGTAGGTTGATTGAGATTTATATTCATCACTACACAAGAAATAAAGGCTATATTTCTTCCATTTCCTTTCCTCTCTTCTCTCTTTATTCGGAACTTTACGAGCATAGTGATCTTGAATACCAAGAAGAAACTTGGTGTCTGTATGCACAAAATTTTTCATGTGCTACATTGTGGGAAAACGGTTACTAAATTTCCCCAATGATGATTCATGTCTTTTCCAAAGGTGTTCATGCTCCTAAACCCCATTACAGCTTTATATTTGTAGCCTAGTTTTCCTTACTTAGCCTTTGCATGCTTTTCCTTAGCTTATCGCATTATTTATCCATTATTTTAGCCTTCAGAACAAAACCGATGCCCTGCCTAGGTGGCGGTCTCTATAACCGCTGCCCAAGCAAGGTGGTGGTTTTATAACTGCCACCCTAGTAGGGCGACAATCTTGTAACCACTTTTCTGCATGTGGCGGCGGTCATGTGTAAAATTTATAGAATCTTCCAACGTGATTTAAGACACGTGTTACTCCACTCCAGTTCACTTTGAACGCACGTTTCTTACCCTTTTAGCTGATTTCAAGCTTGATTTACTTATGGAAATCCTCTTCTACTTGTGATTGACTTGTTCTATGTTGATGTGGCACCCCATGGCTGCCAAGTTTGTTAGTGCACAACCAAGCCAACCTTCTATAAATTGATTACTTGTTCTCAAGAAAATGGCTAGTGATCCTTTATGTATTCTTGTGTTATTCACCACTTCATTGTTTGCTAGAATTTGCATAGCCAAGTTGTGTTCATTTGTTGTAGACATCAAAATTAGGTCATACTATCCTTATAACCTCGTTATTTAAATTAACCATACCTTAACTTTTCATATTCCATAGTGCATGGTTAATTGAATTAATTAATTTAATTAACATCCTCACTTGACCATATCACCTAGCCAACTCACTTAGCCACCTCACTCCATGACCCACTCAAACCCCATTAATGACCTAAGACCAAGTCTAAGGCTATCATAACCAACTGGGACTTAGTCTAAACCTAACATCTCTTTAATTATCTCTATTTTCTTTCAAGTAAAATCATCATTCTTCTCAGTAATTTATTTCTATGTACATTCGTACACCTCCTTCCTTCCACCAACTTATCACCTTACAATATCTAGTGCTTTCACCTATCTTCACCATCTCCTAGTCATCTCGAGTCAATAAGGCCATTGTACGACCTCACCCCCACCATTTCCATCCTCTATGCAATCATAGAGAGTCCAAAGACCATTTCTAAGAGCCTTTTACTAACTACCCCTACCGACGCTAGTTAGCCAACCAATGTCGGTCATCCTGCCAAACTAGCATCGATCACACAACTGATGTCATTTATTGTGTCTGGAAACATACCTCACCAACAAGCTCATACCCATTCCTTGTACCCATAATCACCCCTAATCTTTACTAGACCTTACCTAGAGCCTGTACCAAACCTTGCAACCCAATACCAACCCATCACCTGACCGTTTTGACCTCAATCACCTTTTATCTAACCTTTCTTATTTGTTTTTTATGAGATACCTAAATCATTTCAATTCCAATAAGATTGTTATTTCATGATTATTTTGGATATCATAAATATATAAAAGTGGATTGATAGCCTATTCAAGAACTATCACACTTCCTGGATCTATCTTTTGTTAGGAAGTCCAATCGTTGTTTTTTAATTCTATCTGGTGGTATTGTTTTGCATTATATAGGTAGTTCCTCCTAGTCAAAATGGAGTATCCATAATCAACATTGGACCAGGAAATTAGAACACGCACACAACCTTCAACCGACATCACAAACATGTATTCCTCTTTGGCCTATCACCCTCTATCTATGTTTCATTAATTTGTTAAGAATCGGTGAAACATTTTGGCATGCCTAGTGGGACCCATTCGGGGTTCCTTGCATTTATTCATTCTTAGGGAATTGTTGTATGTTTATTTTTTTTGAAAGGAAGTCAACATTAAATCTTCTCCTTGGGAATCTATCTCTTTCTTCTATTTTGTCTAAATGACATTTGTATTTCGGGATTAAAAGAATCATTCTTTTTCTTCTTGCATCCACATTAGTGAAATTCATTTTCTTTCATGTTCACTCTTTGTTTACATCGAACATCACATTTTGATTTTGGGTTCTAAAATACTTGCATTTCATACTTTTGTGCTTGCATTTTTAGCTCACATTAAAACTGAGGGAAACCTATATGTTGGAAGTCATGCCCGATGATGGTTGACATAATTGAATCATAGAAGAACTTTCTCTTCTCTCTTTTTGCCAAACTACACAAATATAAATTTACACATATTCTTAAACAACACCTTACCTAGAAGAGATTGTCAATGATCACATGATCAGAGGATTGATAGTGGGTGCCCCACTAGTTTCTCTAACTAGTCATTATCAGAGAAAGGACCACCCCACCAAAACATAACCTGAAACCACCCTTAGATATTACCTCTTCATAGGACACCTTCCCAACCAAAAAATTTTTTCTAAATTCACAAGTCAGTTTAAATAGCATAAGCTAAACATACAAATTCACTTGTAGGATTTCATGTTTTTCTTAGCTTTTTCTTGAGTTGTGTTTTGAGTTGTAAGGCCACGTTCTTCATTTTCTTCTTCCTTTCACACTCTACCATCATAGTTGGTGTATTCCACTATTTCTGAGTGTGTCAAGACCCATTTTTATCATACTTAGTTTTTGGTTGATATTCCATCTGAATTAATTCACAAAAATTGATTTTTATTCACTTCTTCAAATTTCACAATAACATTCGGCTCATCCAAAGTGACCTTAACTTTACATTGAACATCATCAATTTACCTAATTGGTGTCGATTTTATCTCTTTTGGTCATTTTACCCAAAACAACATTCATCACATCTTTTATTCTTTTTTTTAAGTTCTTAGACATCATCATACCCCCATAATTTTAAAATCACAGTCACATACAACTTCCTTATTTCATTTTCATCATTTTTTCCTCATTTGCTAAACTTTTGATTTCCCACAAGAACCAATATCGCCATCTTGTAATTTTCATCGGTCACCCTTTAACCATCATCGGTTAGTCCAACCATCATTGGCTCTATTTTGATTTTTAATTAAAACACTGACTAGTTTCACCTCCCAAAATCTATCCTTCTCCATTTCTCGCTATTTTTCTATGTCATTTACATAGAGTATAATTTACTGTTCTCTACGCTAATTCACATGGTTTTGACTCATAGCCAATCCAACTCCCTTGTGTTTCATGTTAGTCTTCAACCACTTCCACTTATCCCATTACCACCTTCTATCTTGTCACCTATGGATCCAACTCAACCCATCACCATTAGTACCAATGATGAGGAGTTTGCAAGACTCCTTGATCAGAATCCTATTGCCCTACAATATTATCTCACCCACTCATCCACCCGGACTCCTCGGGATAGTTGGTATATGACATGCCCATGTCTATCCCTCCCCTTCCATCACCCCACTTCTACGTCAACTACCACAAGCTTGGTGTTACCATTACCTTTATCCACCTTACCACCTGTGGTGTCTCAAAATGGATCCCACATTCTTTATAAATGATGCACCTATGACATCTATCACACCCGTGGTGTCAACCATTCCTTCACCACCACCTAAGCATAACCCCATCTCGCACCCTTTACCTTGTATGTACCTATTACATCGCAACCACCCATGGTGTCGAAACCCATACCCCATTTCAAAACCTTTTCCTTTCCATCCCACAATCCTTTACCCTTAATTACCACAAGATTCATTACCCCCCCACCTACTTATACATATCACCAAAAACCCCCAATCTTGTTTGTTGCCTATTCGGATACCTTACACTTACATCTATTCCCCCTTCATAGTTCTCATACTCGACACCACCATATAATGGGATGTCATCCACATCATACATTCATCATCAACCTCCTTATACTACAGGGGGTGCCCATTCATCACAACCCACCAATGACCTCATTAAGATGATGATGGAAAAGATACAAACATTAGAAGCATCAGTTTCAAGCTCTTACAACTCCTTAACTTATGATGAAATCTGCAATGAGCAATTCATCCATCTATCCCCATTCACCCATATCTGGTACATTGGGAAATGCCCAAGTTCAACCATTTCAACAGTAAAGAGGACCCGTAACAACACTTGCATTGTGATAATTCAAACATGGATTCTATCTAATCTCTCATGATGATGCTTTACTCTTACAAACATTCCCTATGTCCTTGACAAGATCTATGTTAGATTGGTATAGTGGTTTACCCAAATATTCTATTTACTCATTTAACCAAGTGGCTCAAGAATTATTGGACCATTTCTCCATCAATGTCCTTAAAAAAGTCACCATGACCAACCTATACTCAACACGATAGACAAATGAATCTATCATAGATTTCATCACTTGTTGGCGAAGACTTATTAACCAATTAACATTCCAGTTACCTCAAATCAAGCTTATAGAGTTGTTCACTAGAGCTTGTGTCAGGCACATCTCACCAACTCTGCAAGTACAAACCTTTCGTACCTTCAACAAAGCATTTACCATGGTATGAAAACTAGAAATTTGTGCCATCAAAGAGAAGAAAATTCAATTGTGTAACAAAAACACCACCTTCAAATCAAATGATGCCTCTTCCTCTTCAAAACCCCAAAACAATTATTCAAAAGCTAAAGGATATGTCAACGTGACCTAGTTCTCAAAGATGTCCATCTCATCCATCTAACCAAGAAAACCTTCCTCCAATCTCTTCCCATTCAAACCTTTCAGTTCAAATGGGAACAATGAAGTACACTCCAATCGGGAGCCTTATTCCGCAGTATTAGAAAAACTTCTTAAGGCCGGAGATATTACTCTTCCACCCATAAAACCACATACTAGGTTTTGACCCAACTTATCTTATGCCTACATGGTATAAGGATCATGACTATTGTAACTATCATCGTGTCAAAGGCCGTAGTGATGGTAATTTCATAACCTTCAAGAACATTGTTCAGGAAATGTTAGATAATAGAGATCTCATCCCGATAACATGAACACACTAGAAAAATGAAAAATTGCACATATTTAAGAATTTGTTTCCTAAATATACACCATCATCTAATCAAAATGGTGAATCTTCAATCAACGATAACAATGTCCATGAAGTCCATGCTATTTTCGACATCGTACCAACCATCCCTCAATTTCCTCCTATCCCCTCTATTGAGGAGATTATAGCACGAGCTCCTCTACCCATGGAGGATCCTACCTCATCTACTTCTTCACCCATAAAGGAGTCCCCTTCATCTCCCTCTTCACCCAAAGAAGAGTCCACATTTTCTGCTGATACCATTTTTCCATCCACCTCACAACCCAATGATCAAACTATGACATTAACTCTCCTACCCATGGGAGAGTCTTCGTCACCTTTTTCTCCCCTGAAAAAGGATTCTACCTCACCCCACCTACCATCTCTCCTACCCATGGGGGATCCTTTAGACATGCCACTTCCTATTGGTGACCATTCCCCATTAGCATTCCATAGATCCCATTGATTTTCTCTCGGCTCTCTTACCCACAGAGTCCAAGGCTAACCAGTTCCCTATCTCACAAACATATTTTATAGGGATTGCTACTAAATCAACTTCGACTCCTATCTACTCGTAGTTCCATTTTCACAACTAGTCGATCACTTGGATTACATTGATAATTCCATGCTTTGGGGACATCTTCACTCCCCTTTTTGACCCAAATGCAAATGTCACCTACAAATACCTCCACGATCTATCCAAAGGTATTTCCAGTGACCAAATCAACCATGACCAAGCTTATGGAAACATATTATTCTTTTTCACCCTTTTCCTACATCCAACCTTTACCCATAACCAAACCCATTCCTATGCCAAAGAACCTACCTACACCTACATCTTTTCCCATATCTAGACCTATCACTACCTTGGGTGTCATGTCAACATCAAGCCTTGTCCATCCACCCATCAAATTGGACTTATCCACATCTTCCCAAGCCCACAAAAACCATTCCTCTGCCTAAAAGGAAGACCCAACCTTCTAGGACACATACACTAGTTTCACCCACTACGCCTCTTTCACCTTTGATCCTTCCATCTATCCTCGAACTCACCCATCTACCTTGGTCAAGCAACCTCCTACCCAAAGAAAATCAAAAGTGCAATAGTCCACCTCTTCATCATGATCCTTTATTATGCCCAATCGACTAGCACAACCTTCACCATCACCATTACCCATAGATTTCTTACCACCTATACCCCCACCAACTACCATAACCCCATCACTACCTATGTGACTTTCTTCTCCTCAACATATACCTTCCACCCGGCCTCTACCAAAACCTTTACCACACCTCTGTTATCACCATGAATAACCCATCCTCTACCACCATCTGCTTTCCCTTCTACATCACATAATCCTACCTCACCTTTACCCAAGAAGGTACAATCCAAGGACAAGAACCCACTACCCTCCAAAAAGGTAGTTAAACCCACAACACCTTCCATTGATAGTTCATCTACCACACCTTTACCTAAGTAGGGTACCATCAAAACCTAAGATAGTACCACCTACCAAACCAGTGGTCAAACCTATTCCACCTCCTATAACACCTCATCCACCACAATCATCCACACCTTCACCCAAACCCACACTCACTTCACACTGTGATCCATTGGTAGGGTCCTATGCCAAAATTTTAGCCAACATTTTAGAGACCTCGATTATCACATTACCACCACTTAGACCTTACGACCCCCTTAAACCAAAACCAAAAGGGTTTGATGAAACTAAAATTTTGCCTACCATTGTGTGCCAGGACATGATGTAGAAGGTTGTAAGGCTCTCAAAACTGCTCTCCTCCAATTATGCCCTCCTGAAGAAAATTTTGACGACAAGATGATCTTCTTGATGAGGACCCTATTTCATTTTCACCGTCACCATACATCCTCGCCCACTACCTATTCAGCGACTTGCATCACCACTTCCATAACCCTTTTATCCACCTCCAAAATTTGATATCAACATGGTTTACATAAGAGATCTCACCAAAACCCCACCAAAATGCCAATGTGCCCTACTCATTTCACAAGGTTCTTACCCACATTAGGTTTTTGTCCATCATGTTGTTATACTACTCATGACATACCTTCTCCATCCACCTCTTTTCCTCATATTAACATGATCCAAGTTGTCCACTCACACCTAAAAATAAAAGGAAAAGAAAAAGCAACCAGCCCATCCACTAATCATGTGCCTAACATACCATCTAGCACCCACACCAAAATCACCATTCGAGGACCCACATACCCTATTTTGATGGAGTCACACATCGTACAATGATAAAACAATTACACCAATCCCTCTAAAAATGTCTTTGTATGATCTTGTCTAAACCTCTGAATCTCATCAACAAACCCTCATGGAGGTTTTGCAATCCATCGAGGTTTTACCTAATGACCCCACACCAATAGCCTCCATTATCACCCCTCACCACGTGGCCTCTCTTACCAAATCATATCCTTCTTCTACCCCCACTCCCACTCATCAAGTGGCCACCCTCAGCTTCTTTGATGAGGAGATCGTACCTCTCTAATCAGATGACCTTGATCCCACTCTTTTCATCTCCGTCTATATCGATAATATTTACATTTGACATTATGATCAATGGCGGTGCCAACATCAACATCATCTCCTCCCACGCATACAATCAAATGTGCATCCCTTCAAATTACATGCATAATAACCCAGTTATGTTGTGCTCCTTCAATGACACCATCACTTCCACCCTTGGCACCATTATTCTTCACGTTCATGTGGGCCCCATACTATGCCAAATTATTCTACATTTTAGAAGGGGAATTCTAGTATAACTTGTTTCTTGCCAACCTTGGATCCGTGTCATGGGTTGTGTTCCTTCAAATTTACATCGTTGTGTCAAATTTGAACATGAAGGACATAACTACACCATCCCCGCTGACCCTTCACCATTCAAAACTTGCAACATGTTGTACCAACCTAATGATGTCCTCATACCAGTTAAGGCATCTACCACTGCCGCCACTTCTCCTTCACCATAGCCCATCCACGATGTTTCCGCTACCTCACCCGCACCTACCTCTTCTATTCCCACTACTGTCATGGCCTCTACATTTGACCCGTCCGCTAACCCATCTAGTTCTCAACCAACTAATCCTTCTTCTTCCCAATCACCTAGTAATTCATCTATTCTGGACTACAAACATATCCACTACCAATCCTTAGAAGGTGTTTTTCAATGCCTCACTCTAGGGGAATACCACACAACATAAATACATTCCTTACTCCTCAAGAGTATGGTAACATATGCCAACATCCTCGTTATGACCATCACATAGGTGAGGTCTTCCCTTATGGTCCTCCCCACCTTCACACCAACTTAACATATGGGGGACTTGAAACTTCCACCTATTCACCCAAGCCACCTTCCCAAACATGATCATTTTCATCCAACATCCAATCTCTCACCAACCACCACTTTTCCCACACTTTCCTTCATCATTGTGCATGGAAAGGCTTTGGCTTTGGGTTCTATGAATAGGGTCATCATATTGTCATCCTGTGTACCACATGTAAACACAAAGACCGCAATGGTATTGGATTTATCGAACCATCTTCCAAGAAGGCCCGGATCGACCTCATCAAGGATGAAAAACTTCTCCACCTTGTTCACCAATGTCACCACCTTCACCCATGAGAGTCTATAGATCCCATCTATTCCTCCTAACTTTTTTTTTCATGAACACCATTTCCTTGGGACCTCTGACTTATCAACGTGATGGCGAGGCTCCCTCTTCTCTTCCTTCTTGTATCCTAACATGATCGATGATGATACACCTTCTATTAACATCATTCAATGTTAGGATGATGAGTCTATCCTCACCTACCTTGGTGCGGAAGATTCTTATATTCACCGGTCGTTTCCTTCTGAGATGCAAACCATGTTAAATGAATCGACCATCGAAATTAATATTCACACTCAGGATGACCCACACATTCTAAAGATAGGTCAATCTTTAGATGTTGTTGAATAAGAAGCTTTCACTTCTTTCCTCTAGGATTATAGCAACACTTTTTCTTAAGCTATGTTGATATGCCCGTATTGACCCAAACATCATGGTCCACAATATCATCACCATCCTTGAAGCCAAACCCATAAAACAAAAGTTGTGGAAAATGCATCCTCGCATTACCCTCCTAGTCAAGGAATAACTTTAGCACCTTCTTTTGGTTTCCTTCATCCTACCCATTGATTATCCCCAATGGATCTCTAACATCATTTCATGTCACAAAAGTGATAGGGGGACTCTGCATTTGTATGGATTTTTGTGACCTAAACTTAGCTTTCCCCAAAGATGACTTTCCTCTACCTAGTATTGACCAACTAGTTGATCTTACCACTGGTCATGAGATGTTATCACTCATGGATGGTTTTTGGTTATAACCAAATATTACTCACCCTAGAAGATCAACACAAAACCACATTCATCACTCCTTGGGGACCTTCTACTATCGTGTTATGCCCTTTGGCCTTAAAAATGATGGTGCTACATATCAGCGGGCTATGACCTATATCTTTCATGACATCATGCATCACATATTGGAAGATTATGTTGATGATATTCTTGCCAAATCAAAACATCAGGCTGAACACCTTATAGTCCTTAAGGTCATCTTTGACCATCTCATCAAGTATTGTGTTTTCCTTCAACCCAAGAAGTGTGTCTTTTGCTGTCTCTCTGGCAAGCTCCTTGGTTTTATCATTTCTTTGCATGGCATAGAATTCGATCCCACTAAAATCAAGGCTATTCTTGAAATGCCTCCACCTACTAACATTTTCCAACTTTGTAGTTTTCAAGGTAAGTTGTAATCTATTCATTGTTTTATTTCACAACTTTTTGACCGCTTCCACCCCTTTCATCATCTCCTCAAAAAGGATGTCTCTTTCAAATGGGATGATGAATTCCATAAATCCTTTGACATCCTTAAAACAATACCTTCTACAACCACCTATGCTCATTCCTCCTAAGGATGACCAACCATTTTACCTTTACATTTTTGCTATTGATCATTCCTTGGGTGCCATGCTTGCTCATCATGATGAGCAACATAGGGAACAAGTGGTTTACTATATAAGTCATATGCTTCTAGACTACGAAACTAGATATCCCCACGTGCTAAAAACTCTTCTTAGCCTTAGTTTTTGTCGCCACTAAGCTTCATGACATTATCTACTCAACTACAAAACATTTTTATTCACCAATATTGACCCCTTACATTACATGTATGCCAAACCCTACCAACATCAATGTGTTACATGTTGGCTCATGCTTCTTGCAGACCTCGACCTCGAATTCATTCATCAAAAATATATCAAAGGCCAAACCATCACTAACCAACTCGCAGATGCACCCCTCTCGGATATCAATCTTTTAACTTTGATTTTGGATGAATCCATCGCTACCCTCTCTTTGATGATATCGTTTATCCATATGATCTTATTCTTCATGGCTCCAAATTTAGCATGGGGGTGGTGCATGCATCATCCTCATACCTCTTGATAGTGAACCTATGTCCATTATCCTTCAAATTAGATTTCAAATGTACTAATAATATTGTTGAATACGAAACACTCATACTAGGTCTTCAAGCTATCGCCTTAGATGTTAAATCGATTAATATTTTTGGTGACTCTCAACTAGTTGTAAACCAAGTCAATGGTATATACCAATGTCATAATAAAATAATTCAAAAGTATAAGCATCATGTGGACATAATTTTGACTACCTTTGACCATTATGAACTTCAAACCACCCCATGTTCTACTAATAAATTTGCAGATACCATGACCTTCCTAACTTCTCAGATACCCACTTTCCTTCCGAATCCAAAATATTTGTCACAGTACAAAGGTTACAATCACCTTCTTATTTATTTCAAGATTTCAACCTCAGTCGGGACCATTACACCTGACCCATGTGACCTTTGGTATAAGCAGTTTACAGACTACCTTTCCCTATCAATTATATCTCCCGACCTTACTAGTAATGGGCAATGCACTTTTCTCAAAATTTTCTCTCGCTATATCATCATGGGTGGCCTTATTTATAAACATGTGGCTTTGAAGGTATCCTCTTATGATGCCTTACAAGTTCTGAAATTCCTTATACCATCAAGGAAGTTCATGATAGAATTTGTGGAGGTCACTTCAATGGCTTAGCTATCACCAAACGCATCCTTCGCTTGGGCTATTATTGGCCCACCCTCAACCATGATTATTGTGACTACATCAAATGTTGTGTGAAATTCCAACAACATGCTAATCTTCATCACACACCTAGTCATGCCTTATAGGTCACATGATATCTTTAGCCTTTCTCTCAATGGGGTTTGGATCTTGTCGAGAGATCAATCCTCATTCTTCACAACACCATCAATGGATTATTACCACAACTAAATACTACACTAAATGGGTAGAAGCCATCCCCTCATCTCTACAAAAGCCAGAAAATTTGTGAATTCATTAATCATCACATCATTTGTCACTTTGGTGTTCCTCACCGCCTCATCACTGATAACGGAAAACAATTCAAAAATAAAACCCTACAAAAACTTTGTGATGCCTTTGGCATTCAACTTAGTTTTTCTTCACCTTACTACCCACAAACAAATGGCCAAGTTGAATCAACCAACAAAACCTTGAACAAAATTCTTATGAAATTGGTTGACGATACGGAAAGGATTGGCACACACACATTCCTTTTGCTTTATGGGCTTACCATACTAGTATTCATACCTCAACTATGGCCACACCTTTTTCTCTGGTCTACGGTACAGAGGTTGTCCTACCTCTCAAAGTCCAAATTCCATCTCTTTGTATCTCACTCAAAGATATGCTTAACAATGATGACTTTCACCAGGACCGTTTGGCACAACTTGAGTTATTAAACAAAATGTCATCTTAATGCTCTTGATCATCTCCAAATCTACCAAAACGTATCAAATGTGCCTATGAAAAATGTGTCCATGAACAAACCTTTAGGTCAGTGACCATCGTCTTGAAGGAAAATCAACATGTAACCAAAGAGGAGAAAAGTAAACGGGGAAATTTTTCTCCTAATTGTATTAGACCTTATATCGTTACTCATACCTATGGATCAGGTGCTTATCGTTTGTCTTCACTCGAAGGTAAACCCAACTTGAGCCCCTCAATGCCTTGCATCTTAGACTATTCTATTATTGAATCAAGTCCTATATCACCTTCTGTCTATTTAACACTCATCCCTTGAGCACCATTCACCTTCCATTTTAACTATTTTAAGGATCCACAACTCAACAAGAATCATGTGATTACCCATCACTTTTTCAGCCCTATCTTCAATATGAGTACCATGACCCTACTCATGGCATGATTCTCATGGATACTTTTTCTTCTTTTTCAAGATGGAATCCCATGGTCATTCATCATGTAAAATCTCTCTTGCATAGTTAGCCTCTGTGTGCTATGGTTTTGCCTTCAAACCAAGAGCCTATTTTTCTCTATAGTCTTGTCCATGACTTAACAGTCTAATAAAAAATAATATCAAAAGTCAAATGGGATTCAACTCCTTGAGTCAAACTTCTAGCAAAAAGATGACTCCTCAAAAAAGGACATCTATTCTCTCTATCTCGCTATATAAATAGATTGCTCCCTCGAAGGACAACTATACAAAGCTAGCCATATTGTACTTAGTCTCTCATCAAAAGAGGACTATTCTTATAAAATAAAATAAAATATTCAGAAGCTTCCCGCATCGATCAACTTCACGAAGACCTCAAGGAGATAATATACTCATCCCACATAGACTTCCCGCATCGATCAGTCTATCAAAACAACAAAAAATAAAATGATAACTTTTTCATCATGGACTTGCCTATTTTGATCTTAGGTCTCTTGCCAAGTAGGCATGTTATCTTACACCAGTTACACTAAAAACCAACCATTTTCACCTCATTTCCTTTTCACCCTAATTTCCTACCTTCTCAAGGGACTTTCCACAAACACGAAATTTTGTGATCATGTGACTTTCTTCACCCTTAGCATAGTCAATCATGCAACACCTTCAGGGTCTTTTGTTCATAAGCCAATCTAAGGTATGGTGAACTCATTATGGTTCTTATCAATTAGGTGGCTCTTTTGTCTCCTCCTACCATTCACCTTCTTCATTACTTATTGATTATCCTATACAGGACTAGACCATCGATACCTACATTTTAAGGATTCCCCTTTCACCAAAATCAATCATGCCTAAATGACCTAAACTCAACCATACCTAAAATGACCTAAACCCAACCATACCTAAAATGACCTAAACCCAACCAGGCCTAAATGACCTAGACTCAATCATGCCTAAAACCTACCCACCCATTCCTCTACCTCATCTTATTTTTCCCTAGCTTATGGGAGAACTACATCGACTTGAGGCCCCTTTTCTTCGGCTATGTAGGCAAGCACTCCGAGGGCATGGGGCCCTTTTATAACCAATTAGCTCGGCCACTCTTACCCTAACCAATTTCCCCCCTATTTCTCCATTTTACATTTTACTATTAGTCATTTTCCATTTTGAGAGAAAGCCCGAGATACACTACTTGGAAAGTGACACAAACATACAATCAACCAACATACATACCTACCATTTTCTTACAACATCTTACCATACATGTTCATCATCATTTATTTTTCCATGTTATCAATCAATAACTAGAAAATTACATTAAAACCAACACACTTCCACCATGCCTAATTACATAACTCAATTAATTAACCTAAATCCACCATGCCTAACTAACCTAACTCCTAAATCCACTCCACCATGCCTAATCGACCTAACTCAACCATGTCTAATTGACCTAACTCCGCCCATGCCTAATGACCTAGACTCCACCATGGATAATTGACCTAACTCAACCATACCTAACTGACCTAACTCCACCATGCCTACATGACCTAACTCAACCTAACCATGCCTAACTAACCTAACTTTGTCATGCCTACATGACTAGACTCCACCATGCCTAATCGACCTATCTATCTTAACCATGCCTAATCGACCTAAATCCACCATGCCTAATTCACCTAGTTTCCATCCATACACAAATAACAATGGAAATTAAAACACAAGTACATCATCCATACCATAAATCTCATCCATGCTAACATGACTTAACTCCACCATGCCTAACTAACCTAACTTGACCATGACTAATCGACCTAACTCCACCATGCCTATATGACCTAGACTCCACCATGCCTAATGACCTAACTCAACCATGCCTAACTGACCTAACTCCACCATGCCTACATGACCTAGACTCCATCATGCCTACATGACCTTGAATCCACCATGCCTAATTCACCTATTTTCCATCCATACACAAATAACAATGGAAATTAAAACATGAGTACATCATCCATACCATAAATATCATCATCTATAACAATGAAAGTCTGTGTATCAATATAAATATACATCGATACAAATACATACAAGTATCTCAAACACTCACATACATCCTCACCATATTCGCACGTAGGTCGGGTATACGATAAAAATCTCAAAACCGTCATCATATACATCCTCACCATCATCGGCATGTAGGCTAGTATATACCAAAAATATACACTGATCATATCCGGTGACTAATCATCACCCCACCTGATATCCATACCTATATCATATGTCTCCTCCTCCTCTCTACATGTCTTCCGCCCTATCAACATCTCTCCACCTACCATAGGTCTCGGTCTAGCCTCCACCTAGCCCACAACTGGGTCTGCCTCCATGAACTCATCACCTCACCCTAACCCTGTCTCTGGACTCGCTAGCCCCCTGTGCTCTCTAAGCTATGAGTGTGGGATCTAGTCCTCTCACTTGTTATTGTTGTGCCTGTACTTAGCATAGAGGGGACGTTTATCCTCGTGTTTTTCAAATGATCCTGTAATATTGTGCCTCATTCAAGGCATCCCTGAACCTCACCATCGGCACCATCTGAGGTGGTGCCATAGGTCTCACAATAACCTGTGAGCTTTGTCCTACTAGGGATGGCCTCTAAAACCTATACATATGCTCCTGTCCTCCTCCATGTACCTGAGGACCCTATCCTGTCACAACTTCCTGTAGTGTGGGACCCTGTCCATGTGCTGCCGTGGTGGTGCTTGCACTTTAATCTAGGTCCTATAGGGCCACAACTTGAGCCTTGTGTGTGGCCAATGGCCCTACAACTATTACATTACATGCACCTCTAAGGTGGATACATATCCCCTCATGTCCATCTCCACCATGTGTAGGTGCCTTTCCCTATGCAACCTAGGCCTATAGGGCCACCACTTGAGCTTGTAAAATGGCAACCTATGCCTCTGACCCAGTAAGCTTTCCCTATAACATTTAATCTGTGTCTACAGGTACAACCACCTCACCTATGCAAGGTATCCCTCTATATTATGATGGTGGCTAAGTCTCGCTATTCCCTACCCGCCTCGATGGTGCCACTCATAGCTGCACCACCCACCACTACATGTATCTATTGGTGACCCCAACATCATTGATCACCTGTCCACTACCTACTCCTCCTATTGCCTTGTCGCACACTCGGTCATGGTGGAGACATAGGTCTCTCCACGTCATCTCTCCTATACTGAGGGAAGGGTGGAAAACGTCCTATGGGAGCCTAAAATATCTAACCCTATCTATAGGTATCATCTCATGCTCATTAAAGACAGCTGCCCCTCGTATCCACCTAAGTAGTTTTAACTCCTCTAACTCCTCTACCATGTCCATGTATGAGGGATAGCCAACATATGGCCTCCAAACAATATCCACACTAGACAATCCCTCCAACACCCACTTGTAATATGAAACATCATGCGTGGCCCTAGCCACTCGTGCTTCCCACCAACTGGTACCCACCATCTATATCTAACTCTGACCAAGCCACCCCCGAACCAATCAAGTTAGGGAAAACCAACTGATGTACACATACGATGTGCTCATATGCCCAACAATGCAGAAGAAAAGTGCAACACAAACTAAACCACCGTAATCTCCCATAGGCCCATAACTCCCTATACAACTACACCAGAATGTCTAGGTGCCCATGCAAAATAGATCCACTCCTCCACCATATCTGGAGCACTCCCATCAATGCTCGTGGAATATACCACCCTCGCATTTGGTAAGGCAAAACAACATACCACCTCCATCATCAAAACAACCAACCTCATCTCCTGAGGATGGGCTGCATACATCTCTCTCAGAGCTAAGGCTCACGCTGTTATGGTACCTCAACTCGCCCATCACCTCCCCAAACACAACCACTATAGGCTCCATGGAGGCCTCTAAAGAAATAGAATACACTCACTCACCCACAATCAATAGCCACAAGATCCTAGTATACATCCTCCAGGTGACAATAATCTCACTCGTTAGTAAATGAAAAGTGTTGGTCATTGAATCCCATCTATCGATGAGTGCAACCATCAAACTAGGATCTCGAGCTACATGCCTATAGCATTGGATCCCAATCAATCCAACATCATTCATATGCTCCCACTCCTCGCAATCACACTTGACCACATCTCTACTAATAAAGGTGGTACTCTGTCTCACATACGTAGTTGGTCCCTAGCCTACATCCAACAAAACACAACATTGTTAAGACCTCACTACCTCCAATTACGTCTTAACCCCAACACCATACCCAATCACACCAATCATGCTTACCCCATTTACCTAATTCACATACCAACCTCCTACCCTTTACACTCATGACTCATTACCTTCACATTATTTCACCTACTCACCTATCCCATCTAGCCAATGACCATATTTTACCCTTACCCCTCTACAACCAGTCATTACTTTCCCCTTTTTGACCTCTTTTCCTTTGATACATAACCCTTCTTACCCATGTCCCTCTTTCACCCTAACCAACCTAGTCTCCTAGACCATCACCGGTTCTCCTTGACCGACATCGGTTCCAATTAACTAGTGTTGGTCACCTTAGTCTTGACCGATGTCAACTCTGCCATAATCGACGTTGGCCAAACCTTGACCGACATCGATCTCTGTCATGACCCCCAAAACCAAAACCCCTCCTCTATTTCTTAAAATTTACAAAAACAACCTACAACCCTAATTAATCCCAAACACTTACACCCCACATTTATTTCCTCCCTACTTAGCCTATATTTGACCTCATCCCCCCGAATTTCATCTATTTTTCACCCACATTTCAAAATTAACATTCCCACCCAAAATTTCTTCATTATAAAAACACAATTGGAGTAAATAACAAACTCTAAAAATGCCACCTACCTCATCCCGATGGCATCTACATGGTGGCACATTTTACCTCTATGTGGGAAGTCCACCCAAACCCTCTCCCTCCTCTGTCATACCGAAATCTACCTTGAACCTCTCCACCAATCACACATCTCCAACTTCTTTGGTGGACCCATCTACCTAGCTCCTCTCACCGCTTAGTCACTTCCACCTCATCCTGTACAATACCTTGTCTTTTCCTCCCCAAAAATGCACAAGTCACTCAACTCTATCATTTTCTCAAAGTCAACAACAACAATGATTCCGTAAAATACGGTATTTCAACCTTATAACCCTAACTTCGACATTACAAATGTCGGTTACCTTATAACCGACATCGGTCATCTCCAATACCATTTCCTTCACATTTTTCCCATTTTGACAAAACTCATTACGCCACATACCTTTTTCGACATTACCAACACCAATTGTACCCTACCCAAAAGCCTCAACTATCCATACAATTCCTTAATTGCATTTAGGATTTGTTATTTTACCTATACCTTGGCCTTACCGTGCCACGACCTATTTACTCGGACTACTCTACCTTTTGTGACCATTGAACTTTTATACTCGTTATACCTTGTGATGATGTTACCTATGTTGTTTTAGCCTAACAACCATACCTTTTAATTTCCATGCCATTTATCCCGACCAAACCCATGGTGTACCGGATCATACCTAAACTTTCCTACACCTAACCTACGTTGTGTTTCCGAACCATATCCTATACCCTGGATACCTGAATCACTTCAACCTTGTTTGGATAAACCTATCGACCTTGGACGATGTAGAGTTTGCAAGCTCTTCAACTTGGTGTCATGTTGTAATGTATACGTGTATGGTTTTTCTATTTCCATTACCCATTACTGAATTTGACCTTGGCCCATTACTTATTACCCAATTTGACCATTACCCTTTACCCAAAGTACCCATACCCTTCCCCACCTACCTTAACTTACACCAACTACACATTTATCAAACCACTCACCAACTTCATATAACACCTCATCAATTCTTGGTTTGAGGGGGATCACCTTCACCCACACTTGGGAAACCCCGCTCTCACCCATACATGGGGCAATCACTTCCTTTTTTTTCAAGTGTTTATATCAATACAAGCTACGTGACAAAAAGGGGCAAAATGTAGACACCAAAATTAGGTCATACTACCCTTATAACCCCATTAATTAAATTAACCATACCTTACCTATTCATATCCCATAGTGCACATGATTAATTGAATTAATTACCTTAATTAATTTAATTAACATCCTCACTTGACCACCTCACCCAACCAACTCACCTAGCCACCTCACTCCATGACCCACTCAAACCCCATTAATGACCTAAGACCAAGTCTAAGACTATAATAACCAACTAGGACTTAGTCTAAACCTAGAATTGACTCCTATTAACAAACCTAAGATGAATCTTACTCATCCTTTCATGATCTGTCACTTGAGACTCTGATGAAGATTAAATACCACGCCAAAATAGAAACAATCAGGATATTTTTGGCCAACCTAGATATTCCTTCCTTAACTGATGTCAGTTATACCTCAACCGATGTTGGTCCCTAACCATCATTGGTTAGGTTAAATACATTTCCAAAAGCCTTTGTTGAGGTTGGTCATTCAATTCAGGATCTCACATGAATAGAGACTTGGAGAACTCAAATTTCTGAAGCACTCGGAAAAGAAAGCACCTAAGAGCACTACCAACAACCATCGACATCCATCACCATCACGATTCAAACATAAGAAGCACAAAGGCTCAAACTACCACGACACGTACATGACATCCCTTCTCTCTAGATCTCTATCATCATTGTTTTCATCACCTACACTCTCCAGACCCATTCTTCAGTAAGTACCTAACATCTCTTCAGTTATCTCTATTTTCTTTCAGTAAGATCATCATTCCTCTCAGTAATTTATTTCTCTGTACATCCATACACCTCCTTCCTCCCACCAACCTATCACCTTACCATATCTATCCCTTTCACCTATCTTCACCCTCTCCTAGTCATCTCTTGAGTCACTAAGGCCATTTTACAACCTCACCCTCACCATTTCTAGCCTTTATGCACTTATAAAGAGTTTGAATACCATTTCTAAGAGTTTTTACTAATTTCCCTACCATGCCGATTAGCAACATCATGACATCGGTCATCTTGCCAAACTAGAGTATCGCACACAAATGATGTTAATTCTTATGTCCTAGAAACATACCTCGAGACTAACAAGCTCATACCCATTCCCCGATTGCCCATAATTAGCCCTAATCTTTACCATAACTTACCCAAATCATGTACTAGGCTTACAACCCAATACCAACCCATCACCTAACCCATTTTGACCTCAATCACCTTTTATCTGACCTTTCTTATTTTTTTGTACAAGATACCTAAATCGTTTCAATTCCAATAAGATTGTTATTTCATGTTTATTTTTATAGAATTAATATTGTTATATAAAAGTGAATTGATACTTTATTCAAGAAGCATCACGCTTCTGAACTAGATTCTCGCTAGGCGGTCCACTTGTTTTATTTAACTCTATCTAGTGGTATTGTTTTTAATTTTATAGGTAGTTCCTCCTAGCCAAAAGGGAGTATTCACAATCAGCATTGGATCAGGAAATTAGAACACATGCACAACCTTCAACCGACATCACAAACATGTATTCCTCCTTGTCCTATCACCCTTTATCTATTTCATTAATTTGTTAATAAATTCGGTGAAAACTTGTGTTATCCCTCTTCCACCTACATTGTTACCAGGACTACCATTCAAGTTTCCATTACTCCATTACCTTCTTAGTGTTGCTTCTATTGTATTCCCAATCCCTTGGAATCATGTGAATAGATGAGATAGAAAAGACAAGTTTGGGGACAAATAACAACATGAATAAATTTTCCATTACTCTATATTTCCGAGGTTAGAGTTGGTGTTGATTTCCTCATTTCTTCACATCATTGTTTCTGAATCATACACATACATTTATATCAAATAGAGTAGAAAATAATAATTTCCATTATTGCAATCATTCAATAGTTATAGTAAATCAATTCATATAGGAAATCCTCAATATAAGTCTTATTTACTCTTTTCGGGGAAGTTGTAGGGAAGAAAATCTTCTAAGAAGCTCTGATTTCTTCCCCACAGATTTGAGGCAAGAATAGAAGGTTAGAGTTACATCCATAGTTTAGTGAAGCTTTCATCATTTAAAATATAATAGATTTCTTTTGCACTTATAAACTACATCTGGTTGTTTATTTGTTTTAGGATTTATTAATTAGAGTATAATCTTTTATTTCATCATTTCTTTTTGTAAATTCTAGAAAAGCACCAAAAATATTTATTTCATTAGACTAGCAACTTTGTATTATTTGTAGAAATTACTCCGATCTAATACAAAGAATCCATGAAATAGCTACACATGACATAATAATTGAAATCAACAACTCTATATTATATTTTATTTTATTAATTCACTATTTCAATAGAAGGAGATGTATAATAACAATCCTCACAACAACCTTTGTCTTCATATACAACTATACACCCATATGGTTTCAACCTCTCACCCGATATAATAATAAAACAACATTAATTGTTTTATTATTCTAACTTACTAACTTACCACATACTAACCACATTTTACATTTACTACTTACATTTACATAGTAAATGTACTTTCACTAATTTACCATAATAATAATTACACATGTAATTATTATTCACTCATACATACCAATGGAGCACTAAGATATATTTCCTAACATTATTTTATTGCATCTATATCTTGAAAATACAAAAACATAGAAGTAGTTTCAATTCAATTAGATTAGTTTCATTTATTTTTTAGATCTTTTAAATACATGTCCATTAACGGTCCTCAACAATAACATACATACATAAGTGATTTGTGGGTACCACAACTAAAACGTCATGAGTTGTTTATAAACATAGATACGGACTCTGTCTTCTTTTCCTCAAAACACCGATTCGATACGATGAGAAGATTCAAAAATAAACATCTTAAATATTGCGGATGATAAGGCCTACGAGTTCTAGACTACCCCAAGCAATAGGGTTTAAACATATACATGACCATACAAGGACCTCAATAGCCAAGAACATAGGGTAGTGGTCCTATAGTCCCCCAACCAAACACACCAAAATTACTCATAGATATTGACACAAGTCTACGCACGTTCATTTTCCATATATCACCATTACCACCTAACATCATATTATAATTAAACATTATGAATGAGGAAGCTCACCGAGCCCTCACATTTTGGATTGCTCCCGCCAATCGAATGTAGATTTTATTAAACTATGCATCTTTCGCTGCGTCCATGACATTTTCTTGACTTATTTATGAGGCCCCCATTGGTTTCCACGAATCCCACAACTGGTAGAAAGGATCTCCATGGAGCTTGATATTGATTGGAGTCTCTGTGTTGCCATCCTTTCCAATCCATCTATCAGACCCATTCAAGTTAGAGGGGATTTCCTTTCCCTTGACGAAAGATCTCGTTATTATGCGTTGAAGACATTGGTCTACCTTGAAAACTTGTCCATTCCATTTATGCACACATTTTTCCACATACCACACATCCTTATCATTTAGCCATCCATATTTCCACATCAGGTGCCTCAAAGCCCTCAAGGCAGTTGAGTGCAATTAAAGGTCACATGTCTATTTTCATCCTTGCAAATTAGTGAACCCAATGTGAAGAGCTAGTCTCTTTTCATTTCCACTTCTCTCATCCATCTTCCCTCTCTCCCATTATTCTACAAGTATTCATATACCCCCATAATATATTGGGACAAGACGGATACGAACTACCCATTTTGGGTCTAGAGGCATATTACTATCAAATGGGTAGGCAATAATAGTCACCCTCACTATCTATGTGGATGGACAACTACTCAACCCATCTTCATGCCTCTCAAAATCCTCCTCCTTAAGGGACCAACAATGGCTCCTCAATTAGGATTGAGGAGATCAATCAACTTATGCAAAGACAATAGTTAGAGCCTTCAAATTATAATAATATAAAATTCACCGAGAGAGTTGAGATTATCTCCTCGGGTTTGTTCACACCACAAATCAATATGCATTCTAATTAAATCCCATTATTAGATGAGGAATACTTGGCGAGTTACTCCCAAAGTGATAAACGCTTCCAAAACATGAATCAATATTTAGATATAGTGCAAGGACATGTTGATGTCTTACTTCAAAATAACACCTCTACCCCTCCTATAATAGAAAACATCTCTAAAGAGGGGAAAAAAATAATGAACAATTTATAGCAGGATATCATACACCTTTGCAACCTAACAATGTTCAACATCATATGCTAAAAAAATCACAATGCCATCATCAAGTGAGGTCATCTCGACGTTGGTGGATAAGGGTAGGGAAATATAACTTGCCCAAGCTACCCATGCTTCATATTTTTTCGAGAAAGGGAATATCCTCCATCATTCACATAACTATGGCCAAATGCCTACTACACCAATTACTTCGGTTTACATGGGCATTCCTATCCCTGGGGATCTTCTCACTGGGTCAGGCACCTTGGGTATGCCCCCTAATGCTACGCATATATATACCCATAATAGGTACTAGTCGGAAGTGCATTCTCAAATGCCATCCCAACTGGAAATGTAACATTCCCTAGTTTAGTTCCTCCAACTCCATACCAAAGTAATGTTCTCCCATACGTACACATGTATTCTAAGTCACCACAAGTAGACATGTACTCTTACCCTAGCCCATATGGTCAGCCACATGGGATGCCTTAAGCCCCAAAAATATCTATGTTAAACCATATAAATAACTAATTCCACCTCCTCCTCCCTAGCAGGGCCATCAATTGTTGAGTCTTACGTAGTGGGGACCTACTCTGAATATCTTAAAGATCCCCTCAACTTTACCATATGGAGTGTTATGCTCCTAAGAGACCTCTGCCCGAGACCTTCCAAAATTCAAAGGGAGGAGATCCAAATGCACATATCAAGGTGTATGCCACTACCATTTGAGAGCTTCTCCCATGGGATGCAGTCATAGAAAATATCTTCCCTAAGACTTTAGAAGGTATTTCTCTTGATTGGTATTATAGGATACCTGAGGATTCAATACATTATTTTAAACAACTCGTGTTAGATTTCATTAAATATTTTGACATGAACAAGTTATTAAGAATAGGAATAAGGGAATTCCTACACATAAAATAAGAGCATAATGAGTTTTCCGCTCATTTCATCCAGAGATGGCATAAATTCCTCTACTCTTTGGCAAGCACTCCTAAAATGGATCAGATGGAGCTCTGTGACCTATTCCTCCACTCTCTTAACTAGGAAATGAAGGAGGAAGTCCATAAGTTCCCTCTAAGGATCTACGAGGAGGTGTTGGAAGGTGCTCTCCGCATTAATCAAATGACAATAGAAAGTGGTAGAAAGACCTATGGTTCAAACAAGATATTGATCACTCCCAATCAAGGTGATTCAAATTACCCTAACAACACAAACAATAACTAGGGACCTAAGGTCCTCAACAAAAACCACGGTGTTATAACCGATGGTGATATAGATCAAACAAAGAAGCCAAATGTTGTTAATACCTTGATAAATGTGGTGGACTTAAATCTTACTCCACCACAACAACAATAACAAGTTTAGGCTCAAGGCCCTAACTAGTACCCAAGCGAGTACCCGAATCAATATCCAAATCAAGGGCAATGGCCTCCAAATTTCAACTACAATAACCAATATTGAATAACAATCAGAACTTTGGACCACAACAAAATACAAACCAAAGACCTCGGGATTATGATCTTGACCTATATTGCGGTTTCCATAGGATATGAGGGAATGATACTAGTACCTCTTGGGATTGTAACAAATTCCTACAATGCTTACCCAAAGAATAAAGGAAAATATTTTTTTATATGTTTTTAGTGAGTCCTAAAGCACCAACTTAGAACACTTACATGGGACCCATATCCCCTCAAAATACATTACTCAATATCTTCAATGATCCCCTTCCTACGCATCCTAATAATGGCAAGTTGGACCTAATGGTTCAAACAAGGGTATCCCGTGGGAAATAATGATCATGAAGCTTTGAATTCATCAAACCCATAGGTGGCACCTCTATTGGATGGCCATAAAAACCAATATAGTGGGTTCGATGGTAGAAATAGAAACTGAAGCCCAAGTAAATGTTGCCACTAGAACTTGAGACTACTCTTACACACCAATTTACCCAACTATATCAAATGATATTCTTGAGATGATATAAAATACAGTAGGGACTTATGAATTGATCAATGACTTAACAAAGACCTTTTCTCACATCTCCTTCTTGGATTTGTTGAAGAACTCCCTTGTTCATAGAGTTTCTTTATTGGAAGCATTGGGTCTTGGACATGATCAATGTCACTCCTCCTTAGGAGGTGCAAGTAAACCATATAGGATTCGATGTCTATCCTTTCGAGAAGCTAGAAAGAGATGTTAGATTCATATTTGACATCAGTAAGATGCCCACAAATGTTGAGCTAGCACATAGAGTTTATTCGTCTATGTATTTATAGGTTTGGATTTACAATAAATATGTAAAGTGCGTAATGATTGATGATGGGGTAATAATCAACATTGTCCCATTTTCTTTTCTCTAGAAGTTAGGTTATGGAGAAACCAATTTCTCTTCAATGAGAAACACACTGAGAGGTTATGATAGCCTCAAGGAAACATCAATTAGAACCATAGTGTTACCAGTTACCCTAGGACCTAAGACAATCCTTATAGAGTTTTATATTATAAATCGGGAAAGTAATTATAATCTATCCTCAACCATCCTTGGATACATCACATGAAGGCAATTCCTTCCATGTTGTTTGAGAATTCGATTCATACATTTGGGGAAATTCTTCATTGCACAGGGTGACCAAAAACCATTTGACATACACCTAGCTAACCTAAAGAAGAAACTACGAGTGCATTCTGAATTTGAGATTCCCATAAACCAATTGAAAAAACTGAAAAGTTTAACACCAAAATGAAACTATTTCCCACTACGGAATTATATACTATGGGATTGATTGAGGGGATTCCTACGGTCAAGGATGAAACTATTGTTGTAGAGAAAATGTCAATAGAAACCACAACGAAGATTGTCGAGATGTTAGAGAATGATTTACCCATTCTTCTTCAATTTGATTCCATGGGCATAAGACATGCTCTGGGACTTGGCTCTCTTCTATCTGATGGGATTTTCATGGTTGAAGTTTTAGAAGAAAAGGAAGAAGATACAAAGAACAATCCAACATCAATCTTACCAAGCAACTCTTGGACTCTTAATTTTGATGGAGCAAAATGCCACTTTGCACTTTGGGGTTAGGTGTGATCTTGACTTCTCCCGAGGGGAAGGTCATGCCTTCTACCTTCAATCTAGACTTCGAATGTAAAAACAATGGTTCAGAATATGAGGCTCTCCTTATTGGTATCATATTAGCCAAAAGGATTGGCACTTGTAATATCATAGTGTTGGGTGATTCGCAATAGTTTCTAATCAAGTTTCAGAGGTATATGAAACTAGAGTGGAACACTTAAAACTCTATAAAACTATTGTACTCAACTTAATCAAAGGATTTGAATTCATTTCAATTGAATCCATTCCATTTGAACAAAACCTTCTCACTAATATGATAGCTACTTCTACTTCCTACTTTTTTCTGAGAAAAGAGTTAGAAGATACCAACTTCACAGTTTCGGTTTGTGCAGAACCCCTAGTTCACAAAATGTCAAAAAACCCCATCTTGGTGTGCATTGAGGCTATGAACAAACCTTCTACCCTTATTATGTAGAAAATTATGAGGCTATCTTAGGGTATCTTAATACTTACATAAATTTACATCCCACACATCATAAGCGAGGCAATTCTCTCATTCCTCACTCTTCCTCCTCTTTTGGAGATCACACGATGGACCCTTCCTCCTCACAAAGCCTTGTGATTTATGAGATATAAAGGAATGGGAGTTAGAAATACCTCTGAACCTGCCCAAATTTGAAGAGGGTAATGTCTCTTTAATCGAAGGGATGATCGAAATCAATATCAGGACGGAGGAGGACCCAAATTTTTTTTTAGGTTCTTTGCTTACTTCTACGAAGAAGAAGAGATACACACTAAAATCCTTAAAGAGCATTCTAAATCCTTTCCATTTAATTATAAAGAAATGAAAATAAATTTCTCCTTGTGTGGTATTTCACAACCTAGTGACAAAATCTGACGCTAAACCCATCAATCAAAAATCTAGACCTATGAAACCCAAGGTGGTGTTAATGGTCAAAGAGGAAGTTATCAAACTCCTACAGGTGGGGTTCATAAAACTTGTTGATTAATCAATGTGGGTGCCCAACATCATGCTTTGTTCTTAAAAACAATGCAAAAATTGATATCTACATTGACTTTCGGGATATCAACAAAGCATTTCCCAATGATGATTTCCCACTGCCATCTATCGATGTCATCATTAACGCAACGACTAGTTATGAGTTGTTGTCCCTTATGGATGGGTTTTCTAGATACAATCAAATCAAAATCTTTGAGGAAGATCATACAAATATGACATTTATCACTCCTTGGGGAACCTATTGCTATGCATTCATGTCATTCGGTCTCAAGAATGTTGGTACCACTTACCAATGGGAAAATGACTTACATATTCCATGATCTCATTCATAAGATTGTGGAATCTTATGTTGATGACCTTCTAGCTAAGGTTAAGAAGCGATGTGATCACCCTAATGTGCTTCACATCATCCTCTCTCATTTAATCGAATACGACATTACACTAAATCCTACAAAATGTGTGTTCGGTGTAACGAGGAATTTAATGGGGTATATCATCTCTTCATGAGGGATCGATGTAGATCCAAAAAAATATGAATAGTTTTAGAAATGGTCCCACTTTTAGATGAGTCTGACATTAGGTATTTCCTCAAAATTCTTGGTGTAATCCGAAGGTTTATTCTTGATCTAACCTTCGTTGTTCATCTAATAAACAATTTATTAAAGAACTAATTTTGCAACATTTGGAGGGGTAAGTGTCATGAGGCATTTGAATTGATCAAATGATTGTTATTGTCCCCTCCCATGCTCATGCCACCTAAATTAGACCACCCTCTCATTTTATATTCACGGGCCATAGATGTCTCATTAGTTGCATGTTAGCTCAAGAAGATGATGACAAATGAGAGTGTGCAGTCTACTTCATCAATCATCCGTTTCTCGACTATGATACATATACATAGAAGAGAAATAATACCTTGCTATAGTATTCACAATGAATCATCTCAAGCATTACATGCTAAATAAGAAATGAGGTTCGATGTCAAGACATATCACCTATGGGCATTTCTAGCATAGGGTTATTTATCTAAGAAATTTGGAATCTTCATGACTCTAATGGGTGAGTTTGAGTTGACATTCATTAACCAAAATTTTGTCAAAGGAAAAATCATCGCATTAGATGGTTAGCTAAAAACCCATTAGATGGAGGGGATCTAGTTAACTTAGATTTTCCTAATACATATAATTCATCAAAACCAAGCCCCCATTTCTATGTGCCCATGGTATTATGATATTATTAACTTTATTATGGACCATGCGTACCTAAAGGGGTAACTTTGAAGACGTGCTATGCATCATCTTACCATAAATACATGTGTAGTTCTTTTGTAGGACAAATTTTGAAAATTTTGAGTCTAAGTGCTTTTACGAGATACCCGGGTTGTGAAGTCGAAAGAATCTAAGTTTTGGGTCATTTTGTAAGTATTTGGTCTGTCGGGACTTTCTGTCCCTGTCCCAAATGCGAAAGTGCAAGTTGTTCCCGATCGGCGAAATCCCAGCTGTCCCATTCTCGGGCCCGTCGGAACTTTTTGTCCCAAGTGTCCCAAAACTTTTGTGCGAGCTTTCCCATTTTAGTAAAACTCCCGAATCGCGTGCTTGGCGCATTTTAGATCCCACACTTTTGTGCGAGCTTTCCCATTTTAGTAGAAACTTCTAGTCGCGTACTCAGGAATTTTACTCCCAAAAGTCCCCAGTCCAAATGGGCTCTTTGTTCCAATTTCGGCGAAATGCAACCGCGTACCTCGCGCATTTTCATCCCAATTGTTCCAAAGCTTTTGTGCATTCTCTCTCCATTTCGCTTTAGAGCGCGTGTTTCGCGCATTCGCGTCTCACTGTTCAGCGTACAAGTATGTTCATACTTAGCTTTTCCGCTCATTCGAATATGGCGCTCTTTCAAATTGGTGGTGGTGTATTGATGCGCATTAAATTCATTCCGCTCCTCAAGCGGCTATATAACCAAGCATACCACCTTCGCATTTTCACATTGCTTTCTTGCTATCATTTGCTCAAACCCTTACAACCTAGTTCCCTTTGCAAATTCCTTCCAGTGCAGGTGCAGACTCAGAATCTATCGATATGAAGATCAAGTTTCGGGGACGGAGCAAATTTCTCCCTCGAGTCTGCCGTTAGCAATATCGGAGGAGCAGTGAAGCCCGTCATCTCGACTTGGCGACTTTTGGTCAAGAATGACGGATCTGAGCCCTACGCCGATAGCACGAGATGATTAATGATAGCGGTTTGGCTTTCTCCGGAGGTTTCCCTATCTCAGTGCAGTGTGCTGATACGGTACTTTCATGCGGAGCTCACTTCGACCCCGACTCGAGCGAATTGACAAATGTACATGGGGAACTCATTGCCAAGCTAGACGCTGCCGCCATTGGAGCTGCTCTGAGGATTCCGGAGATGGACAATGCCATAGTCGTCTCTCGTGATCAAGCACAGGCCATGTTCGACCAAGACAGTGATAAATATAAAGCTCGAGTGGCGAGGTCTTGGTTGAAGAACCCTAGGAAAGGAGCTTCTCGTCTGACCAAAACCCTCTTCCGGGCGGATTTCAATGAAGAATTGTCAGATTTTATAATCCTGCTGGCTCGGGTTATGGGTTTGCCCTCAACCAATGAGTTTCATTTCTGGATGTGCCCGCTCATCAGCATGGTGTGCGAGGAGCATAAAAACATCAATTGGCGAGAAATCATAAGCATGAATTTGGCGAGCAATTATCGATGTGCGACGACAAACAAAGAAGTTCTTCATGACTTCGTATCGATGTATACCCTAGCGGCGTCACGGCGATGGTTTGGCTTTTCCTACATCGATGCGCCTGAGCGATCCGATGTCGCTGTGCCCATGATTCACCTAGAGACCAGTGATCGGAATTTGAAGGGTCGATGATGCCTTCACCATGTACATGGTCGGATTGCTCGAAGGTGACCTTTGCCAGGAGGTTTTGAGGCGAAGCTATGAACACGATATCACAATATGGAGCCTATTTCATTCGATTCGGGAAATTCTCTTATATCGGGCTTCTTTGGCTGTGAGAACACTCCTCTGCGGCTTCCCATGTTACTGCCAGCGACAAAATGGCCTTGATCGAGATATGCGAGCAAGCTGGACAAGTTGCCTGAGAACTTGCGAGAGACAAGAAGATTTACGGCTTACATTTTCCCATCTCTGCGGGAAACTACACATGTAAAAGCGGCCTGGATGCTCGAAGCGTAGAAGCGAGGCCACTGGTCCTATCCTTTGTTCATTTCTTGAAGCCAGAACTGTTTTGACTTGAAGAAGTTCATTGAAAGGAACATCAAGATAGTCTATCATCACGGGGCGGATCTGAGAGACTCTTTGGGCCGGCTATGCGAGATGATTTTGAAGCGAGAAGAAGGCATTGTGGCGGGTTCTCCTGCCCAATTGATCAGAACTCGGCTGTACCAAGTTCTGAAGGTCTCGGGATGACAATTACAGAGCTATATTCGTATGAATACGAAAATGTGATTAAGCACATCCCTCTGGAGGACTGGTTGGAGCAGAAAAGAAAGAGATGATCGGCTGAGATTATTGCCCAGTCTTGATCGAACTAGGAGTGCAGTTCGATAAGAAGATCCGAGAATTCAAGAGGCACTCGGGAGAATCCAGCTCAAAGATGATTCGACACCCATAAGGAAGCATCGATTCAGTGCAGGACACCGGTGAAAACCCCTCCTGCCTCAATAGCTCGGGGACTTGTAGGATCTACTCCTTCTCCATCTACCCAAGTATACGAAGAAACTCAAAGAGGTAAAGAAGGAGCTGCGAGAGGATGACCCTCGAGAAAGCGAGGCGAGTTGCCTATGGGGCGAGAGAACATCATCGTTCTCGGTGAAAGTGAAGGCACGGTGAGGTGCCAATTCCTACAAGTGTTCTGAAAATCCAGCGATAAAGATAAAGAAGTCGAGCACACGAGAACTTCCAGTACTCTTGATTCTTACGCCGCCATTACCTCCGGTGTTACTTACTGCATCTCGGCAGAGTCGGCGGTGCCTGGACCTTGAGTATCATGAGCTCCTATCTCTTGGTCCCCTTGCCTCTCCTGCTGATTCTTCTTCCTCTTTTGCTTGGTGCGACCTACGGTTGATAAAAGGAAGAAAATCCTCCTTTAAAAGCTTGGGACCAAATTTTGATCTTTAGCGACCTTGTTGGGCACCACTCCTTCTCGTGCCAAGAAAGCGAGAACTACTTCGAGTTGTGTCGGATGCTCGAGGTCGGCAATTCTGGAGATTGCTAAGCCCACAATAGACAAATCGGAATCAGAGTTGCTGACATCCGACTTGGAACTCTCAAGGATCCCTATGGGAGAGTCTACTCCTGAAGGTGAGATTCATAACCTCCAGGAAACAGTCACCAGAGTCATTGGAAGGGTGGAGAAAGGGCAGCAGACGATTGAACAGCTGGAAGAACAAGCCCAAGTTCTCACTAGTTTTATCAAGTCACTCTTGTCTAAGGACAAAGTTTTAGACCCCACCCCCTTGACTGCTCTACCCCCTCCTGTAATTCTAAGCCAAGATGAAGTGCAAGAAATTAAAGAGATGCACAAGTATTCTGTCTATGGTAGAGCTACCGAAGCCATGGTGGATGACATGCTTGTTGCCGGGCTAAACTTCATCGACGAAGCTTTTAAGCTACATGGAAAGGTAGACAAGTTGCAACATAAACTATCCTCTACCATTGAGGTTATGAATAAGGAGCTTAAACTTTGGGGCAGTTGCATTGTAGACCTTCGCCTCATGGGACAGACAGATGAGAACATCTTGCTGGCGAATAAGATTTTCGATGATGCCGAAGATAATCTATCAAAATCCTGGGTCTACAGTGTAGAGTGGAAAATCAGAGTCCTAGAAGAAGCTGTAGGAGAAATGAAGAATAGCTGGCAAAAGGGAGAAGCTTTGAAGGCGCTTAGCATTGCTTTGCTTTCAATATGCATTGTCATCTTCAGGATGAAAACTCTGGCATTCCCTCATCCTTGCAAGAAATCAAAGCTCAGTTCAGAGCTTTTGTCAAAGATAATCTTTTCAAGGAAGACTCCATCTCTAAAGACAAGATAAAAGAAATTTGTTCTCTCCAGTCTGCCATTGAAGAAGCAAACAAAGACTATCATACTCACGTCGAGTTTGATAAAGAGATGGAGAAATGCCTGGGATTTTGGACTCAGTCTGCAACTAACACATCAGTCCCTCGTGGCAGAGATATAGCTGAGTCATTGAAGAAGTTCAGGCAGCGGATTCTGAAGACAGTAGGTCCCTCCCAGTAGCCGGCCACCTGTCTCCTTCTCTCTCCTTCCCTCTTCTTTCCTTTCTTTTCGTATTCGTTGTAATTAGTTAAGGTATTGCAACCGGCAATACTCAACTATTCTTTATTTAAAAGAAACGGTTACAAGTCGTAACCGACTCGTAAGCTATATAATGGCCTTTCCACGCCATTTTTGAAGGAGGAAGAACTTGGCATACTCTCGAAATTGTAAATAGATCTTGAACATATCAATACAAAAGGGCTTTTCTTTTCATTCTCTATCTGAATCTTTGTAGCTCTGTGTTTTCCTTTAGTATTGTGAAGATTATTTTGTACCTAATTCGTTAGTCTTGCTGATTGCTTTTGCAAATACAGTGATCTTGCACGACCAAGAAAGAACTTTGTGTCTTTGATTAATGAATTTGAAAAAGGTCGTTGAAGAACTTTGTGTCTTTGATCTTATTCAGTTAATGCAAATAATCTTGTTTCAAATTCCCATGACTTCGCTTTCGTAAAGAATTATTCTGTTATCTATAATTCCAAACGTTTGCTATTCTGCTTATCTTCGTACCCTCTTTCCTCAGCCCGTTTGTAACTGATGATCTTTGTGGAAAACATTTTCGTGGTATCCAAGTTCAACCATAAAATGACCCTCTGTATATTTGTAAATAAGTTCGTGTCTCAATAAGGGAACCTCTCCCATTAAAGAGGAGGGACTTCTTGTCCCCTGACTGTTGCTCTTCTAAAAAGTCTTATTTGAAAACCAACAGTTTTTGGCGACTCCGCTGGGGAAAATCGCATTCCAGTACTATATTTTTTTTTCGATCATTCTTTGATCTGGCGACTCCGCGTTTCACTCGAGGGAGAAGGGCCCTTGGTATCGAAGATTCTCAGTTTCAGCTTTTGGAGCAACAGGGTTTTCCTTTCCCTTCAAATAGAAGAACTCGTTCAACGAGCACTCCACCTGTTCGAGAAAGAAGTCCTTCAGAGCCTGCTAGTCCTAATCTACAAGCTTTAATCCTTGCTGGTGTTACAGTTCCCCTCAGAACCGTATTTCCAAGAAGAATGGCACAAGTTCCATGGGGTCAACGTGTCGGGCCTCTGGCCCTCACTCAGCCTTTGCATGAGTTACCTAGAGGTAACAGAAAGAACTTCCCCAAATTCAGAGGCGACGGCAAAGTGCACCCTGATGAGCATATTGCAGCCTTCATAGTTGCGTGTGGAGTCTTGGGGGTCGAACATGAAGACGTCTCAGTAAGGCTGACATTGCGTCGAGGCGTTACGGGAGGACAATCTTTCTTGGCCCCAGTTCTATCATCTTCAATTGGTGCCATCATCGACTGGAATACCATGAGAACTCAGTTCGAAAGCCGTTTCAAGCCGGCAGAAGATGTGCATGCACTCCTTGCCCAGATTTCTCAAATAAAGAAAGATCCATCGGAACCCATGAGAGAATTTGTGGCTCGGTTCAACAGACTGATCAACAAAATCCCCGTGAACACTCGGCCGGTTGATCAAATCCAAAAATGTTTCTTTTTGAATGCCCAAACGCCTAAAGTCAGTTATGCTCTAAGAAGGGCTAACCTTGGGCGTTAATCTTGGATCGAAGCGGGTTGTTAGTGTCGAGGATGACCTAATCATGTCAGGGAAATTGAAGAGAGATCCTCCCAAATCTAAATCTGCTGCTTCTCCCTCTTCCACTTCTGGACCCAATACTGATCCATTAGTCCAAAAACTTGCAAATGATCTGGTAGCTATAAAGAAACAATTAGCTCAGCATGCACCGTATGCAGATGTTCCTAGAAGAAATTTTCAACCCAGAAACCGTTTGCCAGCTCCCCACACAAGATTGGCACTTGAAGGACCTCCCGTCAAAGTTCCTGTGAATGCAACTTGCGAGGTCGAAGAACCAGAAGATGATAATGAAGCTTGTGAAGAGTTCCTGGAGGAATTCGATGATGAGGCAGAAGAACCCGAGGGATCTCGAGTCAATTTCTTTACCACTGAAGGCATTGATGATGCAGATGACTATGATGAAGTGGTAGCAGATATGAGCAGAATCGCCTTCGGCTGTCGTCATGACTCGAGAGCAGAGGCGCATCGGAGGAAAGGTGACGCAACCCCTGAAGAAGTCCAAAGAGCAGCCTGCAACTATTCCTGTAATTGCCAGAAGAGGATCTCCTATTCCTACCTCATCTGCACCAAAGGTAAATCTTGCGATCCACCCCCAAGTTGTTTCTTCTTCTTTTTCTCCTAGGGTTGATAAACCTAAAATTCCAAATGATGATGGACCATCCACCTCTGGATCCTTTGACATTGTAGATCATCTAAAAGGACCAAAGTTCAAATTTGGAGAAGTGAATATTACCAAACCCATCCAAAAGCTTTTGCCAAGATGATCAATTTGTAAATTCCCATTCCAAGACCACCTCAAAGGCCTTTTGCCCACACCTCCTTCTACACCACCTGACCCGAGTCTAGTAGCTGCTTTGTCACCTCACACAGTGACAAGATCAAGCCTTTCTATGTAACACTCCTTATAGGCGGCCACGAGGCTCGATAAGCTGTGTGTCATAGATTCCGGAGCCTCGAGATAATGTGATGCCCGCCAAAGTAGCTCATGCTTTAGGCTTGACCCTTACTCGTACTTATGGATCTTGCTTTACTCCATGGAAAGTAAAAAGTACCTTTGGTGGGAAGGATTAAAGATGCCAAGTGGCTTTTCTTTGCTTTACACGAAAAGAAGGTCTTGGCTACCATACTAATAGTGAGACATTCCTCCTTCCTATGGAATGTTGCTAGCGAAACTTACGTAAAGATGTGGGTGGAGAGATTGAAATGGATTGGTCACACGCTCTCATACACATCGATGGACAAATGAAGAAGCTACTACACGAGAAGCGATCAAGTACATTGTGCGAGAAGACGAGATGATCCCAAGGCACAAATACTCTATGAGGACGAGAGGCCATGGTAATTACATGATTTTGTCCCAGTGAAATCCGACCTGCAAAATATCACCTAAGGACCCCAATGGTGTGCGGATCTTAGAATTTGATGGCGATTGTTCTTGGTGGGTTACGGAGCCGGTGTTACATTAATATCACTGAAGGCTGCTATACCCCTTTTCATTCAAATTGCGGTTCGAGAACACTAACAATCTGCAGCGAGTATGAGGCTCTCATCCTTGGATTGCAAGTGGCCAAAAGCGAGGTGTAAAAATCTTTTGGCTCGTGGTGATGCGGAGCTGATTGTGAAACAAGTCGAAGCTTTGTTTCGGGTAAAGAGCGGGAGAATGAAGCATTATCGGAATCGGGTTTGGGATTATTTGAATTCCTTGATGCCTTCTCCATTGAAGCAATTCCCGGAGAAAAGAACAGTGAGTGATTCCACAGGCTGTCTCAGGGTCATTATTGATCCCTCATCCTGAATTCTCTCAGGATAAATTCACTATTGAGATGGTCCACCGACCTAGTGTCACGACAATACTAACAAGTGGCAAGTCTTCAACGGCGACCAGCATTTGCTTTCCTTCACGGAGCTCGAGGCAATTTTGAACAAGCGTATTTGAAGGAAGTGACAACTGCCTCGTGAGAGCGTGTCTTGGACAAGCCGTCACCCAAGGAGAAGAAACTGATCAGGAAGGGTGCATTAAGCTCAAAGGAAACAAGATCCCCAAAGGTTTGGTGAGTTTGGAGGAGTTGTTTGATAAGCATGACAGGTACGTGAGATCTAAAGCTTCCATTGGACCTCGGCAATCAGCTGAGTATGATAAAATTGATATTGGGAGTTCTGATGACCCGAAGCTGGTAAATATCGGGAAGTGTTGCACATCAGATGAAAGGAGAAGAGCAATTGACCTTCTAAGGAAATATAAGGATGTGCTTGCTTATTCTTATGAAGATCTAAAAGCCTTCAAGCCAAAAGAAATGCAACACTCTATCCCTCTCAAGCCAGGAATCAAGCCTTTCAAGCAGAAGCAGAGGCAGTATAACCCAAAGATAGCTGACACCATATTTCAGGAGATTCAGAAACTGCTAAAGGCTAAAATCATCTTTCCCATTCACCATTCGACTTGGATTGCAAACATTGTACCTGTTAGGAAGAAGAATGGAGAGATCCGCATCTGTGTTGATTTCAGGAACCTGAATCAGGCCTCTCTGAAAGATAACTACCCTCTGCCTATGATGGATCAGGTTTTGCAAGCGGTAACAGGCTCTGAGATGTTATCTATGCTTGATGGCTTTTCTGGATACAATCAGGTAGAGGTTGATACAGCCGATCAACATAAGACAGCCTTCACAACTCCTTGGGGTACCTTTGCCTACAAGAGGATGCCTTTTGGGCTGATTAATGCCGGTGCCACCTTCCAGAGAGCTATGGATCTGGCTTTCGGAAGCTTGAAGGGAAAATGCATAGTCATATACCTTGATGACCTGACAGTGTTCTCAAAGACAAGAGCGGATCACTTCGACCACTTAGAAGCAGTTCTGCAAAGATGCCGAGAGCATGGGATTTCCTTAAATCCTAAAAAATCATCTTACGTATTTAGGAGGAAAGCTATTAGGACACATTGTCTCGAAAGGATGGCATCAAGATTGATCGGAGCGAGTTCAAGCCATCCAGCGATTCCTCTCCCTACTTAGTAAAAGGCGTGCATTCCTTTTCGGTAAGATCAATTTTCTAAGAAGATTCATCCACGATTTTGCTGAATTGACTTTGAATATTTCTCGGATGATGAAAGGAAAGCAAGCATTTGGTTGGTCTTACGAAGGAAAGGAATCCTTTGAGGGTATCAAAAAAGCTATTGCTAAAACTCCGGTTTTGGCACCTTACTGATTTCAGAGGATTTCATTATCTCTTGCTCTGCAGCTACTGAGACGATACTACTGCGCTCTTTGTCTTAACCAGGAGGATCTGATAAACATGAGCTACCAATTGCCTTCATGAGGCTATATCACGAAGAACCATGAGCTAAAGTACACCATGATGGAGAAGCATGCCTTTGCGGTAGTCAAAGGCATCAGCGATTCCGTTTCTATATCCTCAACTCTCACTCTCGGTCTTTGGTCCCAGATCATTTGTAAAAGTCAATTCTCACATAACAAAAATTTGGATCAAGAGGAAGCTGGGTGGCTAAAGTCCGGGAATATGACCTTGATATCAAGCCAACCAAGCTGGTTCGGGAAAAGGTCTTTGCGAGCTCATTCTTTGAAGGAACCCAACACGAGTTCTTTGGAGAAGCAAAGCTGACCTTCCTATTGTTACATTCTGAGTTCGAGTTGATGAATGAGTACGCGACATCGCTCATTTTCTCACCTACGGGAATGCCCCTCTCATTTAAGCTTCTAAAGAAAAGAGGGCATTAAGTTGAGATCGGCCTGATATGTATTGTGGGAAAATGCCTTGTTTAAGCGTGGTTTGGATGGGAGATTCCTGAAGTGTGTAGACAAAGAACAACAGAGAAAATTGCTCTCAGCTTTTCATGATCAGACATGTGGAGGGCACTATTCATCAACAGTCACAGCTCATAAGATACTCCGTGGAGGGTATTACTGGCCTTCTTTGTTCAAAGATGCAACCAAGTGGGTGGATAAATGTGAGGCCTGTCAGACTTTCGTGGGAAGACCTAAATTGGCTTCCTTGCCTCTCAAACCAGTTGTGATTGAAGAACCTTTCCAACAGTGGGGTCTAGACTTCATCGGTGCACTCAACCCTGTTTCCAGCGCTGGACATACCCATGTGTTAACTGCTACTGACTACTTCACCAAATGGGTGGAAGCTATTCCAGTCAAGAGCACCACTTCTGAAGTAGTGTGCAACTTCATTAAAGAGAACATCTTGGTTAGGTATGGTGTGCCTAACAAGATTGTAACAGATAATGCCTCAAACTTCTCCTCAACTGAGATAATGGATTTACCTTTCGGGTATGGCATCTCTCGGCTCATTCTTCAGATTATTATCCCCAGGGAAATGGACAAGCAGAATCTACCAACAAGAATCTGGTGACTATCATAAGAAAGTTGGTCAATGAATCTCAGAGAAACTGGCATAAGAAACTTTACGATGCTCTTTGGGCAGACAGGATCACACCTAAAAGAGCCATTGGAATGTCCCCATTTCAAGTAGTGTATGGCGTAGAGGCTCGGTGCCGGTGGCGGTGGAGCTACCCGACCTTGCACTTTGATGAAGGCCATTGAAGACACTAGTTTGATGATGCTCGGACAAAGGATCATGTACTGCACAAAGGCCCGAGCGAGGATAGATTGGAGGTTCTTTGTGAGAATATCGCCCACCGGCGAGAAGGTGAAGGTTACATTCGATAAGAAAGCTAGGTCGAGAGAGTTCCAGTTGGTGATCTTTGTCTTTGTTATGGGACAAAAGACATGAACCTCGTGGCAGACCATGGAAAATTTGATTCTCTGTGGCTTGGACCTTTCAAGATAAGACACTTTCTTTGGTAAGGACTCTTTCTATCTTGATTACATGGATGGTTCCCCCTCCCACTTCCTTATAGTGGGCGGTATTTGAAGTTGTTCGAGATCTGGGTGACTAGGAGTCCCTTTGTATATTATGTACGGTGTTTTGCTTTCCACTTTTTTGTGTGTTTCCCTTCATTGTGTGTGTTGCCCTCTGTATTGTTTTGTTTTGACTCCTTTGCCCGATGGATAAGGCCTTTGATGCTACACACAAGTTTGTCTAAGTTCTTGCCTTGTTTCATTCGGTGAATTTATGCCAAGTCATCCCCGAAGGAGCAGGTGTTTATTGTCTACTCAAAATTCCCCTCTCTATGAGGACAAATTTTGAAAATTTTGAGTCTAAGTGCTTTTACGAGATACCCGGGTTGTGAAGTCGAAAGAATCTAAGTTTTGGGTCATTTTGTAAGTATTTGGTCTGTCGGGACTTTCTGTCCCCTGTCCCAAATGCGAAAGTGCAAGTTGTTCCCGATCGGCGAAATCCCAGCTGTCCCATTCTCGGGCCGTCGGAACTTTTTGTCCCAAGTGTCCCAAAACTTTTGTGCGAGCTTTCCCATTTTAGGCCGAAACTCCCGAATCGCGTGCTTGCGCATTTTAGTCCTGACTTTTGTGCGAGCTTTCCCATTTTAGTAGAAACTTCCTGATCGCGTACTCCCACAATTTTACTTTCCCATTCCCGAAAAGTCCCCAATTTTCGTCCAAAAGTCCCCAAGTCCAATGGGCTCTTTGTTCCCGATTTCGGCCGAAATGCGAACAGCGTACCTCGCGCATTTTCATCCCAATTGTTCCAAAAGCTTTTGTGCATTCTCTCTCCATTTCGCTTTAGAGCGCGTGTTTCGCGCATTCGCGTCTCACTGTTCAGCGTACCAGTATGTTCATACTTAGCTTTTCCGCTCATTCGAATATGGCGCTCTTTCAAATTGGTGGTGGTGTATTGAATGCGCATTAAATTCATTCCGCTCCTCAAGCGGCTATATAACCAAGCATACCACCTTCGCATTTTCACATTGCTTTCTTGCTATCATTTGCTCAAACCCTTACTGACCTAGTTCCCTTTGCAAATTCCTTCCAGTGCAGGTCGCGACTCGAATCTATCAATATGAAGATCAAGTTTCAGGGACAGGAGCAAATTTCTCCACTCGAGTCTGCCGTTAGCAATATCGGAGACAGTGAAGCCCGTCATCTCGACTTCGGCGACTTTTGGTCAAGAATGACAGATGCAAACCCTACGCCGATGGCACAGATGATTAATGATAGCGGTTTGGCTTTGTGGAGGTTTCCCTATCTCGGTGCGGTGTCTTTCACGGTACTTTCATGCGGAGCTCACTTGACCCGACTCGGCGAATTGACAAATGTACATGGGAACTCATTGCCAAGCTGAGGCCAGCTGCCGCCATTGGAGCTGCTCTGAGGATTCCGGAGATGGACAATGCCATAGTCGTCTCTCGTGATCAAGCACAGGCCATGTTCGACCAAGACAGTGATAAATATAAAGCTCGAGTGGCGAGGTCTTGGTTGAAGAACCCTAGGAAAGGAGCTTCTCGTCGACCAAAACCCTCTTAGGGCGGATTTCAATGAAGAATTGTCGATTTTATAATCCTGTTTGGCTCGGGTTATGGGTTTGCCCTCAACCAATGAGTTTCATTTACGGATGTGCCCGCTCATCGGCATGGTGTGCGAGGAACGCAAAACATCAATTGGCGAGAAATCATAAGCATGAATTTGGCGAGCGATTATCGATGTGCGACAAACAAAGAAGTTCTTCATGACTTCGTATCGATGTATACCCTAGCGGCGTCACGCGATGGTTTGGCTTTTCCTACATCGATGCGCCTGAAAAGGCGATCCGATGTCGCCTGTTGCCCGCGATTCACCTAGAGACCAGCAATCGGAATTTGAAAGGGTCGATGATGCCTTCACCATGTACATGGTCGGATTGCTCGAAGGTGACACTTTGCCGGGGAGGTTTTGAGAAGCTATGAACACGATATCACAATATGGAGCCTATTTCATTCGATTCGGAAATTCTCTTATATCGGAGCTTCTTGGCTATGAGAACACTCCTCTGCGGCTTCCCATTATTACTGACGACAAAATGGCCTTGATCGAGATATGCGAGGCAAGCTGGACAAGTTGCCTGAGAACTTGCGAGAGGCAAGAAGATTTACGGCTTACATTTTCCCATCTCTCTGGGAAACTACACATGTAAAACGGCCTGGATGCTCGGAGCGTAGCGAGGCCACTGGTCCCTATCCTTTGTTCATTTCTTGAAGCCAAGAACTGTTTTGACTTGAAGAAGTTCATTGAAAGGAACATCAAGATAGTCTATCATCACGGGGCGGATATCTGAGAAGACTCTTTGGGCCGGCGTGTGCGAGATGATTTTGAAGCCGGAGAAGAAGGCATTGTGGCGGGTTCTCCTGCATTGATCCAGAACTCGGCTGTACCAAGTTCTGAAGGTCTCGGGATGACAATTACAGAGCTATATTCGTATGAATACGAAAATGTGATTAAGCACATCCCTCGGAGGACTGGATTGGAGCGAGAAAGAAAGAGATGATCGGTGAGATTATTGCCCCGTCTTGATCGGAACTAGGAGTGCAGTTCGATAAGAAGATCCGAGAATTCAAGAGGCACTCGGGAGAATCCAGCTCAAAGATGATTCGACACCCATAAGGAAGCATCGATTCAGTGCAGGACACCGGTGAAAACCCCTCCCCTCGATAAGCTCGGGGACTTGTAGGATCTACTCCTTCTCCATCTACCCAAGTATACTGAGAAGAAACTCAAAGAGGTAAAGAAGGAGCTGCGAGAGGATGACCCTCGAGAAAAAGGGCGAGTTGCCTATGGGGCCAGAGAACATCATCGTTCTCAGTGAAAGTGAAGACAGTGAGGTGCCAATTCCTACAAGTGTTCCTGAAAATCCAGCAGATAAAGATAAAGAAGTCCAGAGCACCGAACTTCCAGGTACTACTGATTCTTCTGCCGCCATTACCTCCAGTGTTCTGCCTGCATCTCAGCTTGAGTCAGCAGCTGCACAGACCTTGAGTATCATGAGCTCCCTATCTCTTGGTCCCCTTGCCTCTCCTGCAGATTCTTCTTCCTCTTTTGCTTGGGTGCAACCTCTGGTTGATAAAAGGAAGAGAAAATCCTCCTTTCAAAGCTTGGGACCAAATTTTGATGCTGTAGCAGCCTTGTTGGGCACCACTCCTTCTCGTGCCAAGAAAGCCAGAACTACTTCCAGGATTGTGTCGGATGCTCGAGGTCAGCAATTCCTGGAGATTGCTAAGCCCACAGTAGACAAATCGGAATCAGAGTTGCTGACATCCGACTTGGAACTCTCAAGGATCCCTATGGGAGAGTCTACTCCTGAAGGTGAGATTCATAACCTCCAGGAAACAGTCACCAGAGTCATTGGAAGGGTGGAGAAAGGGCAGCAGACGATTGAACAGCTGGAAGAACAAGCCCAAGTTCTCACTAGTTTTATCAAGTCACTCTTGTCTAAGGACAAAGTTTTAGACCCCACCCCCTTGACTGCTCTACCCCCTCCTGTAATTCTAAGCCAAGATGAAGTGCAAGAAATTAAAGAGATGCACAAGTATTCTGTCTATGGTAGAGCTACCGAAGCCATGGTGGATGACATGCTTGTTCTTAGGGCTAAACTTCATCGGAAGCTTTTAAGCTACATGGAAAGGTAGACAAGTTGCAACATAAACTATCCTCTACCATTGAGGTTATGAATAAGGAGCTTAAACTTTGGGGCAGTTGCATTGTAGACCTTCGCCTCATGGGACAGACAGATGAGAACATCTTGCTGGCGAATAAGATTTTCGATGATGCCGAAGATAATCTATCAAAATCCTGGGTCTACAGTGTAGAGTGGAAAATCAGAGTCCTAGAAGAAGCTGTAGGAGAAATGAAGAATAGCTGGCAAAAGGAGAAGCTTTGAAGGCCGCTTGCATTCTTTGCTTTCAAAGATATGCATTGTCATCTTCAGGATGAAAACTCTGGCATTCCCTCATCCTTGCAAGAAATCAAAGCTCAGTTCAGAGCTTTTGTCAAAGATAATCTTTTCAAGGAAGACTCCATCTCTAAAGACAAGATAAAAGAAATTTGTTCTCTCCAGTCTGCCATTGAAGAAGCAAACAAAGACTATCATACTCACGTCGAGTTTGATAAAGAGATGGAGAAATGCCTGGGATTTTGGACTCAGTCTGCAACTAACACATCAGTCCCTCGTGGCAGAGATATAGCTGAGTCATTGAAGAAGTTCAGGCAGCGGATTCTGAAGACAGTAGGTCCCTCCCAGTAGCCGGCCACCTGTCTCCTTCTCTCTCCTTCCCTCTTCTTTCCTTTCTTTTCGTATTCGTTGTAATTAGTTAAGGTATTGCAACCGGCAATACTCAACTATTCTTTATTTAAAAGAAACGGTTACAAGTCGTAACCGACTCGTAAGCTATATAATGGCCTTTCCACGCCATTTTTGAAGGAGGAAGAACTTGGCATACTCTCGAAATTGTAAATAGATCTTGAACATATCAATACAAAAGGGCTTTTCTTTTCATTCTCTATCTGAATCTTTGTAGCTCTGTGTTTTCCTTTAGTATTGTGAAGATTATTTTGTACCTAATTCGTTAGTCTTGCTGATTGCTTTTGCAAATACAGTGATCTTGCACGACCAAGAAAGAACTTTGTGTCTTTGATTAATGAATTTGAAAAAGGTCGTTGAAGAACTTTGTGTCTTTGATCTTATTCAGTTAATGCAAATAATCTTGTTTCAAATTCCCATGACTTCGCACTTTTTCGTAAAGAATTATTACGTTATCTATAATTCCAAACGTTTGCTATTCTGCTTATCTTCGTACCCTCTTTCCTCAGCCCGTTTGTAACTGATGATCTTTGTGGAAAACATTTTCGTGGTATCCAAGTTCAACCATAAAATGACCCTCTGTATATTTGTAAATAAGTTCGTGTCTCAATAAGGGAACCTCTCCCATTAAAGAGGAGGGACTTCTTGTCCCATGTTGTTCTCTAAAAAGTCTAAAACCAACGTTGCTTTCATTTGAATCAAGTTTCTACATATCACTACAAGGAATTATAGGAGGATAAGGATATCAAGAGGCACATGTATCTCAATTATAAAGCCTTGATGAAGCTTAACTTAATGTTGAGTAGTGACATAGTGTTTATGCTTTGACATAAAGGATCGTCAATATAACAAGAAATTCTACGAACATGAAATATGTGTGGAGATTTGGTATTGAGACTCAAAAACTAGATAAGCAAAAAGATCGGTGAGGGAAGGAAGTTCAAGCCCAAGTGGTTGGGCCCATATCAAGTCATAGAGGACTATAAAAATGGGGCATATCACCTGTGTACATTAGAAGGTGAGGAATTTTGTGAATCTATCAACTCTCTTCACCTAAAGAGATATTATGCATGATCCATAAACATTTCCAATGTATATTATTGCGTTCTCATTGCAATACCATATGATAGCTCATTTTGTAAAATTTATAATCAAAGAACTTATTTACAAGTAATTTTCAAAAACTTCTGCAAAATGTTGACAACCATTCAAATAATATCTCTTCAAACATTCATCAACATTTCTGATCACTTCATTAATTCAACAAGACAAGATGAAATTTTGACACTAATCCTACTAAGTCCTGCATACTTAGTTCTGCCTATATATTCCTTCTAGCATAGTTGTCTTTACCCATAGTCTATTGTATAAGCTTCATAATGTCATATCCTTCCCCACAAAAACCTCTTTAGTAGAAAAATCATTCTAAACATTTTCACTTGGGACGATTGTTCACCTATCTCGGCCTTCGGCGTTGATCCCTCACTTCTTATCGGTTATGTGGTGTTGAGGCTAGGGAAATTTCTCCTTCCCAAAAGCACAACTTAAAAACTTAAAATAAACAAAAATAAGTATATATCTCAAATCAAAATCAAAATTTTCATTTACATACTTCTTTTCCCCACCATCCTTAAGTGTTGAACCCATGCCTCTCATTAGTGGCGTGACGTTGGGAAAGGAGGGAAGTGCCCTTACTCACCTATGCCTTGTCCTTGGTGATGATCCCATGATTCCTACTAGTAGCATGGGGAAAGTTGTAGGGGTCTCTGTAAATAAATTAATAAGTTAAAGAAATTTCATTCAATAAAAAGTGCTTTGAAAATCTTAAAATCCCAAGAAAAGTGAATTAGATGTGTATGTTCCAAAAGAGATTTAAAACCTTAAAACTAGATTTTGTCAATCAAGAGGCCATCTATGGATCTAAGTCTAGATAAAATTGTAAGAAATCACATTCTAGGCTATGTAGTAAATTGTATGCAAAGTTAAGTTGTAGGTTCCTAATTGGTTTTATGTCAAAATCTTGTCTTTCTCTCACCATTTCCATCTCTATCAAAACCATACAATTCACATCCCTCCTAGCTCTCAATGTTGATCCCTCGCATCTTATTGGTTGTATGGGGTTGGGAATGGAGCAAGTTCATTTATTATCATATCATTATTCATCACATATTTCCAAAACAAAAAGAAGTACCAAACATTACTTGAAAAGCTAAAGTTCAACATTACATTGTGTCTGCATAATCATCACATATTAGCATTACAAAACAACAAAAAAAAAAAGAAATCATTTTTTTAGCATTCATCATCCACTACATACATTCGAAAAGCATATAAAATTGGAAATTCTAAACATCTAGAGTACACATGCAAAGCAAACCACAAGTGAAGTCAACTCTAATGCAAAGGATAGTCAAACCAAAAGAGATATCGTATATATAATAAAAATTCAAGTTTGTGTACAATTCCATCACACACTACATATGGTCAAAACACTGCAATGATGAGCATGAAATTCCAAAAAAATCATATATGTGCCTCACAAAATGGAAACAAAGCAATAAAGGTTTGAAGGTATATGAATCTCTGTGGGATCCCGAGATGGTGCACGGTTGTGGCTAGGACTCCTACCGTGGTTATGATGTTGTGAATGCACCGAGTGGTGAGAGTGACTATGAGAATGACCACTAGTCATGGCCTCACTGCATGAATGGCTCTACCTCATCAATGTCTCTACCATCTCATATGTAGAAATATTCTTGTCCTGTGCAACCAAGATCTCTTCCACCTTCTAAAGAGGCACAAAACATTAGTATGTTGATCATCCTGTGCAGTGGCTGCCCCACGTCTTCTAGGAGCTCCTCTCGAATCTTCCTTATAGGGATGAGAAACATATCAATGCAAATCCGGTGAATAATATTTTGCCAACTCATCGATGGTAGTGGTTGCGCAAAACAAATAAAATAACGGTGAGTTAGAAAACCATACAAAAAAGAGAAACACAATGCGTAGTGATTAACATTTCTAGCTAATAAGGTTGAGAAAAGAGTGTCTACATACTTGGATCTCCTAACATCCATGTAGAATTGACTAGTGCATTTTGTGTTAGTGTTGCTCATGTGGGCATTTATTGTGCCTCCCCACTCCTGAAGCCATGCTTTGCCCCATCACGAACTCCTCATCCCCACCTCTCTTGGGAGAAAGTGGATCCTCAAAAACTAGAGTCACCTTCTCCACCTCCATCTCCTATCTCTCTGCCATGGAGATCTCTTGAGTAACTCTCCACTGGGTAACTTTCCTCCTCCGCATGAGTCTCCTCACATGTCTCCTTAAATATCTCCCTCACCTTCCTCCTCCCAGGTTTCCTCCCCGTCTCTTCCTCGGCCTTGGCATCCACATCTATGTGTATCTCCTACTCCTCCTCCCTGCTATGAGTGGGTGCATCCTTGATCTTAAGAAGAGGCATGGGTGAGGTGCTCATCAAACATAAAAACCCCATCTTACTGCAGAATGGGAACCCCTATAATCATAACATTCCAACAATGGTCACATGTAGGGCCACCTCGAGACTCCATAATACTCTTGTATACAACTACTATGGAAGGAATAATATTAATATATGGTAATTCAAAATTATGGGGAACTCTATCAAATGGGTGAATCTTCACCCTTGATGATCTATCCACCAACTGTCTAATACTAGAAAAATCAGTCATAATAGTCACATCCTAGCCCCATATGCCAACCATATCCTAGTAGGGTGTAGCTATGAAATTAGTTGTAGTCAAGGTGGCCACCGACTAATGCGGTACTCTTAGAACTTATATGCCAAGTCCATTTCACGGACCTGGCGGCCCTTGGGTTATGTATCCCAACTCCCCTCTGATAGAGGATGATTCTCTCATATACCCATCACATCATTAGTGTGGGATGGCTCAATGACTGTCCCTGTAACCTCACCACCTGGTACAAATAGTGGTATGTAGTCCCCAAGATATCTACCCCAGGCGTAAGTCTTTCCATCTTGATCAATTTGCATAACAATCGGGGCCCATAAATACAATAAATTATCTCTACCTTGTGGAGTGTAGGGATAGGAGCAGTGGCATATAGAAGGAGCCTCATACCCTGCTTGGTTCTTGGTGACACCCCATCATCCCCCATATAAGTGGCCTAATGCCTAGATCTTGTTGTAGACCCTACAGGCTCAAGAGTCAAACGTCTCCCAAGTATAGGAACTCCAAGTATCCCGTACACATCCTCGAGAGTGATGATATAATTTCCTCTAACACTAGGAAATAAAAGTGTTCCTCTTTTCATTCCAATAAGAAAAGAGGTCACACAATATATGCCTAGCGGTGTAATGTGTGGCACCCGTGCGATCCTCCATATCCTAGCTCGATGATAAGTTTGTCTCGACTGAGTCACCGATCGAGATAGCTAACACCAGTCACACACTCTCTCTCGAGATCCAGTTAATGTATTCCTCCCACGTTCATAAAATAATCAAAAGAATGATTCGGTAACATGTTTTAATAGGAAATCTCATCAAAAACATTACAAAATAACATAAAATCCAAGAAAATTGGTCTAAACAGATGAAATTTACTCTCTACCCCAAAAATAACAAAACCATTCTCTTATGCAGAGTGACGATTTTGTAACCACCACCTTGTTAGGGAAATGGTTTTGTAACCACTACCTTTTATGGCGCTGGTCCTATAATTGGTTCCCACTAGCGTATGGTAGTCATGCCCAAAATGGATGTGACGCCTTTGACCTTAAGAATTTGAAAAAAATGCAAAAATATACCATTTTTGAAAAAAAAACTAGACCCACCTATAACGTACCACTAGAGATCATTTCAAAACAAGAAATTTAAAAAATCTCCCCCTAGGATTAGATTTTAAACATTTCACATTTTAGGTTTCAAAATAAACAAGCGTAAAATACCAACATTTGACTATGCGGCTGCGATCCCTCAATCCCGGAAGTTATGATCATTTCATCTCACTAATCATTTTGACTACAATCTCGTTCAAACGATTACCGTGGAACAAGAGATCAAAAATCACTAATAGGATATGTGAAAATGAATTGAAAAATGAGTTATATATATATATATATATATATATATATATATATATATATATATTTGTTTTAACTTTTTTTAACTTTTTTTGAGTGTATGTTACCAAAAGACTAGAGTCTTTGGCATAGGTATATTCATACCCCGCACAAATGGTAACTTTGTTAGGAAATATAATTTATTAGTGCTCCATTATTATAATTACGTGAGTTATTATTCACATATTTGGTGTATTATTTCTGTGTATTCATTGTATAAACTGGTGTTATGCTTTTCATTTGGTTTCAGAGCGGTTTCGATTAATCTGTGAAGAGATTTTTTCTTCGATGTTGTTAATTGTGATGGAAGGATATTAAGAATTTAAGGGGCAATGTATGTCTGCATATTGCCCTCTTTTATGCACGAGAAGATTTGAGTGTCGTATGAAGATATTAGTTTAGTTTCATATCTGTATTGATTACTTTCGCATGCGAGAAGTCTGCATTTCTTTGTGAATTACAAAGTGCAATTTTAGATTGAAACGACCTGATTCGGAGCTTGTGTGAAAGGCGGTTTTGATGCCCTCATAAAATAATATTTGTTGAAGTTTTGATCAAATCGGCTTTGGCGAAATTGTGTTTGTGGCGATCAAGAGTGTGAGCGTTTTGTGCTCTCATGCCTATTCTGATGTCTTAGACATCTGTAACAAGCACCAAATCCTCCCACCCAAGTCGTTCCTCGATCTGGAACTTGAGGTAGATCGATTTGTCTTCTATCGGTGTGGAAAAGAGACGTGATCTGTGTGTCCAGCTGTTCAAAATTTCTCCTACAGTCTTTGTGCCAATCGATTTAAGCATCCTGCTGTCTTTTTCATTGTTGAGGATACGGATCTAATCGGGTCTATCACCTAATTTACTCTGATCTGCGAAAGGATAAATTGTGCTCAGTTTGGACTCCTCCTGCCTGACTTGGACTCATCATTGTCATCTCTGTTGCGTATATCCTCCAACACAGCTCGCCACATCTACCTTGTCACGGCATTTCACCTTGATTTCTGCCCATACTTTCAACCTGCTCGTCCAAGGATTGTTGACCAGATTATGCGCCGTCCATGTCTTTGTCAGTCTTATCCAAACCACATCAGGTGATCACGGTATTATCAGGTTTTAAATCAGTTTAGTCGTTATGTTATCATTAATGTGTTGTAATTTTATAGTGGTCTGTTAAGACATTGAAAGTAAAGTCTCCATACAATTGTGTCACTAGGGGGTCGATAAAGGCAAGTCTTCTTTAGAGAAATTGTATGGTCTCTGTCCATTAGTATTTTAGTCTCTATTCTTTTTAAATTTATTTATTATTATAGTTCAAGTCTTTATAGTGTTGGTTTAATGCCATGCATTTGATTGAATGCTATAAGCTCAATGTTTAAAGATCTCAAAATTAGAATTTGGGATATTTTATAAAATTGGTCACTACAATAGTTACTATTTGAAAAAATAGTTTAACGTTAATATTGTCTTTTGTTTCAAGTCAATTAGAGTCATCAATGTTTGTAATTGTCAACACATTAGTGACAAATATCATTGTCCACGTCAAAAGAGTTGTTTATACATATCATCATTGTGGTCAAAGGTTGTTAAAATTTTAGTCCAAAGTGTCAAAGTAGTATCTATCGTCAAAAAGAGTTAAAAGTTGTTAAGTCATTTTGTAAAGAGTCGAAGTCAAATATTTGTAAAAATTTTAAAATAAAAAAAAAAAAAACATCTTGTGGATGCATTTTCGGCGGTGACCAACGTCCTAATAAAATTTTGTGGTTACATTGCGGAGGGAGACAAAATAAAGTTCAATGTGAAACAAGATGAGCTTCAAAGCCATATTCCGTTGAGTTAGCAACAAATATCGGAGGCGGGAGGCATCGGAGGTTGGAGGTCATTCAGCGACCTCTCGTCAGTTGCCAACGACGGGGCCGCATATCAGCTTTGGTGACATGTGTGTGTGTGCAGTTTGATTTCAGTGCTTCCAGTGTGGTGTGCCTCAGTTTGCAATGATCTTGTTTTCAATAAGTGGAAATTTCACATTGAGGGGGGAACATCATTCCAATGTTCCATTTCCAGTATGTCAGCTTTTTCTATGTATGTATGAGCAACAGATTTCAGCAGAATTTCCTATGTTATTCCCTGCAGTGAGATGTGACGAGGGCTGAGAATAGTACTTTGCATATCATGATGTGGTTGTAGGTAAACCACTTGAAAACCTTCATTTGTGGTTTGTGGTAAACCAATAGAAAAACCACCATTCTTGGTTGTTGGTAATCCATTCGCAAAACCATCACTTTGTGGTTTGTGGTAAACCAATTGCAAAACCACCATTCTCGGTTTGTGGTCAACCATTTGCAAAACCATCCCTAAGGTTTGTGATCATCCTATGAAAATCACCAGATCATGAGCAGGTGCAAGTACAAAGGCAGGTTTTCCCCATGTTCGCACTAAGGGGGGGAATGTTAGGAAATATAATTTATTAGTGCTCCATTATTATAATTACGTGAGTAATTATTCACATATTTGGCTGTATTATTTATGTGTATTCATTGTATAAACCGGTGTTATGCTTTTCAAAGTTCTCTTGTCATTTTGGTTTAGTGTTTATTTTTGATACTTTATCTATTTGCACTTGAGTTTCAACTTTGTCTTGTAGGTAGTGGGAGCTTGGATGGTGACATTTTGGCACACAAACGTGTCAAGTATAGCTTCTAACTCCCCATTTCGAGAACTCCATACTTGGACTCTCGTTTTACACCTCTTCATGCCTAAAACAATTCTTTGAGGGGGAAATATGAAGGCACCAAAATATACATGTGCTAAATTGTCGAAATGGTTACAAAAGGTCCCCAATGATGATTCATGTCTTTTCTAAAGGTGTTTGAGCTCCTAAACCCCCTTATAGTTTATATTTGTAGCATAGTTTGCCTTACTTAACCTTTGCATGCTTTTCCTTAGCTTCCCATGATATTTATCCATTACTTTAGCCTTCAAGAATAAAACCTATGCGCTTCTGGGTGGTGGTCCCATAACCACCGCCCATGTAGTGGTGGTCCTATAACTACCATTACGTATAGGTAGTGCAAATCATGTGTAAAATTTCGAGAATCTTCTAACATGATTTAAGATGTGTGTTACTCGACTCCGAGTTCACTTTGAACACACGTTTCTTACCAATTTTAGTTGATTTCAAGCTTGATTGGCTTATGGAAATATCTTCCTCTACTTGTGATTTTTGATTGACTTGTTATGTGTTGATGTGGCATGCCATGGCTGCCAAGTGTGTTAGTGCACAACCTAGCCAACCTTCTATAAATTAATCTCTTGTTCTCAAGCAAATGGCTAGAGATGATTTGTGTATTCTTGTATTTTTGAGCTACCTCATTCTACCTAGAAATTGCATATCCAAGCTATGTTCACTTGTGTTATCCCTATTCCACCGAAATTTTTACCTAACTTCCATTCAAGCTACCATTGCTCCAACACCTTTTCATTCTTTACTTCGCTGCATTCCCAATCTCTTGGACTTAGGTGAACATATGAGATTGAAAAAACAAGATGAGGGGAATAAGAACAAGACAACCGGATTTCCATTACTCTATATTTCTAGGTTGGAATTGGTGTTAATTTTCCTCATTTCTTCAAATTGTTGTTTATGAATCATACTCATACATTTATATCAAATAGAGTATAAAAGAAGTATTTCCATTGTTACAATCATTCAATAGTTATAGTAAAATCAATTCACATAGGAAATCCTCAATAGAAGTCTTCTTTACTCTTGTCAAGGAAGTTGCAAGGAAGAAAAGCTTCTGAGAAGCTCTGATTTCTTCCCCTGCTACGAGGCGGGAATAGAAGGTTAGACTTGTATCCATAGTTTAGTGAATATTTCATCATTTAAAATAGAATAGATTCCTTCGCACAGATAAACAACTACATCCGATTGTTTATTTGTTTTAGGATTTATTAATTAGAGTAGAAACTCTTATTGCCTCATTTCTTCTCTAAATTCCAAAAATCACCAAAAATATTTATTTTATTAGAGTAATAACTTTTATTGTTTTATTGCATCTATATCCCGAAAATACCGAACACATAAAATAGTTTCAATTCAATTAGATTAGTTTTATTTATTTGTTTAGATATTTTCAATACATGACCATGAGTGGTCCTCAACAAGAATGTACATACTAAAGTGTTCCATGGGTACCAAAAAAAATGGTCTTGAGTTTCTTACGAACAGAGATACAGGACTTCGTCTTCTTGTACTTAGAACACCGACTCAATACGACAAGAATATTCAACAATTAAACATCTTAAACATTGCATGGCTGATAAGGCCTACCAATTCTGGAATTACCTAGAAAATATGATTTAAACATATAGATGACCATACAAGGATCTCAACAACTAAGAACATAAGGTAATGACCTATAATCCCCCAACCAAACACACTTGAATTATTCATGAATATTGATGCAAGTCCGAGCAGGTTAGTTTTCCACACATCACCATTACCACCTAAAATCATATCACAATTAAACATTTTGAATGAGGAAGCTCACCAAGCCCTAGCATTTTGGACCACTCCCACAAACCGAATCTAGATTTCATGAAACCATGCCTCCTTCACTCGTTCCATGACCTTGTCTAGACATAATTATGAGGGCCCCATTGGTTTTCCACGAATCTTGAAAATGGTAGAAAGGATCTCCATAGAGCTTGGTATTGATTGGAGTCTCCTTATTTCCATCCTTTCTGATCCATTTATTAGACCCATTTAGGTTAGAGAGGCTTTCCTTTCACTTGACAAATAGATCTCATTATTGTGCATCAAAGACATTGTTCTACCTTGACAACTTGTCCATTCTATTTACACACAAATTCATCCACATACCACACTTCGCTATCATTTAACCATCCATATTTCCACATTGGCCACCTCGCACAACCTCGGGGACTCGTGTGTGGTTGAAGGTCGGGTGTGTCTATTTTTATCCATATAGTTTCCTTGATTAATGAATCTAAATAATTGTGTGTCTATGGTTTTTTAGCCTTGTTAATTGCTTACATTATTGTTTAATTTAATGTTAACCTATTCTATTTATTTTGTGTTAAATATGATATTGCCTACTCACAACAATAACCCTCTCTTTTTGGATCATTGTCATTATCATTGAAGTTGTCATTGATGTCAAGCTGCATTGATGGCAAAAAGTGCAAATGCAGGGATGTCCGGTGGCATAAATTGTAGGAACCATGTATGAAGAAGATGCAAGGGAAGGAATTCAAGAAAGTCTCTACATGAAAATGTGAAGGTTGATTGGTATTATCAGCTCTCATAGACTTTAGAATGATCAAGGATAAGTTCTAAGGAACTTAATCAACCTTTGTACATGCCACACATATAAGAAGAAGCCAAAGACATCTATAGGAAGCCACGTAAGTCTAAAGGATACCGCTAAGGTCTAATGCTAGCTGTGAGTAAAATAATGAAGTTGTGGATTAAGGAGGAATTCTAGAGGTAGCCGTAAAACAAATAAGGACAAGCTGCAGTATAAATAAGAAGCCACAAAGTAAAGGACAAAAATTGTTGAAGAGAAGAAAGTCATGCGAAGTAAAGAGAAAAACTATGGAAGACTAAAAACTGTAGAAGACTAAAAAGTCACAAAGAAAAGATAAAATATGTTGAAGACTAAAAGTTACAAGAAATAAAATTAAATGCCAATGATGACAAGGGAAATCCATGGAACACATCTTTAATCATGATACTAAAAGAAAAGCCGCAAAAGCTATAATAGAAGTTGCGAATGGTCGATTGAAGATCCACATGATGAATATGAATCTGTGTTGAGAAAATATAGAGAATTATGTGCTGACATCAAATGATCAATTGAATCTTTAGAGAAGTGGTTATAATTTGTAAGAAAATGTTAGATTTCTAGACATTGATGAAGAACAAGAGAGACATCCTTGGTTTGACTTTGTTTTGTTGCGAATCCTCAAATTGGTTCCAAAATTAACAGTTGAAAATTTGATGCAAGTAATAAGAAATTGAATTGGTCCCTAAATTAATGGATTGAAAGATCGATGCAAGTTTTTAAATAAAACGGTAAAATGCGAAAGGGAGAAGAGCAGATTCATATTAAAACAATATATAAATCCAGTCACGAGAGTTGAAAGAGTTTCTCACAAAAAAGAATCGATGCATGCAAATTAGAAGAGAGACAAAGGTAGAAAGATATCTCAAGTGTAAATGAAATATATGAATTAAAGAAGAGGCAGAGAGAAGAGATCGAGGTCCACCCAAATTTTTAGAGATAGAAAAATTGGATGCGAGAAATGTTGAAAGTGTGAAGTGTAGAATGATATAGAAAAGTGATCATAATTAGTTATGTAAGCAATATTGATTATGTATGATCAAATTGTAAGTGTTAGACAATATTTCTAAGTGGGTGCTCCTTGCAAGATGGTTCTTGATAAATTCACTAAGTGGGTGCTCAGTAAATCTTCGAGTGGGTGCTTCACATGGGTGCTTCACACGTTGAGTAGGTGCTCAACCGAAACCTTGTAAACTTTGGAATTGGTGTTCTTAATAAATTATTAGCTTTGAAGTGGGTTTTTCTCCTGAAATGGTTTCCCACTATAAATTATGTGTTTTGTGTTCTATTATCTAGCATATGGTAGACTAATTGCTTATGATATATTGTTGCACTTAATTAAGGATTTGTGGATGTGTATTATTTTGTAAATTTTAATCTACACTGATTCACCCCCTTCTCCCGAGTTCTTGTGATTTCTAACAATTGGTATTAGAGTGATTCCTTCTAGTATAAGCTTAACATATTTAAGGAGATCCTCTGTTCACAAGTATGGAAGTGAATCAATCACAAGGTGGATTATCTATGTCAAGATCACCACTCTTCACTAGAACAAATTATGCACTCTGGAAAATAAGGATGAATACATATCTTATGTCACTTGGATTTGATATTTGGGAATGTGTTGAGAAAGGATGCAATCCTCTAGCCATGCCAATCACCTCAGCTGTAGACAAAACAAAGTATGAATGCAACTCAAGATCTATGAATGTTATATTATGTGGATTGACTGAAATAAAATTTGTAAAGGTAATGCACTGCACCACTACCAAGGAAATCTAGACAAGCTTCAAATTATTTATGAAGGATATGACAAGGTAAAACTAGCTAAACTATAGACCTACATGGCCTAATTTGAGAGCTTAAAGATGAAATAAGATGAGACTATTGTAACTTATATGTAGAGGGTAGATGAAGTGATCAATATGATCAAAGGCCTAGGTGAAAACTAGAAGAATCATTAAACTCCAAAAATTATGAGATCTTTGACTACCAAATATGATGCGAAGGTTTCAGATGTGGAAGAAGCCAAAGACATGAAGACTCTGAAAATGGATGAATTACAGAGCATCCTTTCAGGATATGAGATGAAGACCATTGTATCAAAATCTACCAAAAAAGAAGTTGCATTCAAAGAAAAGAAAGAGACCCAATCCAAGAAAGAGGAAGAAGAATTAGATTTAGAGGATGAAGTGGAAAATGAAAATGTCAAAGCAATGTTTGCAAGAAGGCTAAAAATAGGTTTAGGTAAGTATAAAGGAAAACTTCCTTCCAAATTTTTTGAATGTGGACAAGTAGGTCATTTTGCTATTAAATGCCCAAATAAGAATAGAGAAACTCAGTTTGAACATGAAGAAAACAATCATAAAAACAACAAGAAAAATATGAGTTACAAAAGGAAAGATGGTAAGAAGAATTATTTCAAAGAAAAGAAAAACTTCTATACAGAGGAAAAATCAAGTGAATCAGACTCAAACAACTCAAAAAAATCTGAAAATGAGGATGATGAAGCTCGGTTTGAATGTTTGTTTATGGCCATGGATGCCCTTGAAGAAAGAAACTCAAAAGGAAAGAATGCAGTTGACTATGAAGACTCTGATGATGAAGAAGAAGAAGTGAATCTTGAAGCTGAATTGGTATGTTCTCTTGAAGAATTGAAATTGTGTAGAAAAAGGAATCAAAAGATAAAATACACATTAAAATATTATGAAGAGAAAATCCACGTCTTTGAGAAAAGGAAAAATCTAAGAGAAGAAGAAGAGGCTAATGAACTTAAAGAGCTTGAGACTCACTAGAAAATATTTCTCAATCTTACAAATTAAACGATGTCAAATGCATAAGTATGAACTCAGAACTAGAGAGAGTAAATACTTTGAGATGGAACAAATAAGCTACAAAGTTGGTAAGGTATGAAAAAATAGAGAAAATTTCTAATGTCCTAAATAATATACTTAGCGGTCAATATGATACACATGATAAATATGGAATTGGTTTCAAGGAAGAGAGTAAAGGAGTTGAATCAGAAAATAAGAAGGAAAACAAGACTACACCAACACCAACCACCTTTTCTCGCTACAAATAATGGAGTCATCGAATTGTCAAAAGAAAGACAAATTCTCACAAAATCACCTATGCAATGAGGTACACACATTCTTTCTATGGTTATTTTTATTCATGTAATCAGTTTGGGCACAAGGCTGCTAAATGTAGACAATTCTATATAGGCTATAAAAGGAACTTTGGCTCATCATACACCATACTGAACTACAATGATGCTCACTATAACTATCATAAGAAAATTCATGAAGTTTCAATAAGTAAACAGGAACCTCCTAAACAGAAATGGATGTATGTTGTAAAGAAAGAATCCAACAAAATAAATGAGTCTTGCTCAGTTGTGCAAAACGTGTTTCATGTACAAAATGAAAATAAGATTTGGTACTTAGATAGTGGCTGCTCTAGTCATAGGATAGGTGACAAAACTAAATTCATATCCCTAACAAATAGAACATCCGGGGATTTTCGATTTGGTGATAACAACTAAAAATATATAATTGGAAAGGGGACTCTTAGTCTGACAATGGAAAAACAATTACCTAAAATTTTATGTATGTTGAAGGCCTCAAACACAATTTGTTAAGTGTGAGTCAAATGTGTAAGAAAGGATATAATGTGATATTCCATGACAAAGGATGTGATATTATTAATTGAAAAACAAGGATGAAGTTTGCAAAGGCTAAGGACCAAGAACAATAAGAACTAAATGAAATAAACAAAGATAAATGCTTCAAAAGTAAAATTGATGATAGTTGGCTATGGCATAAGAGATTGGGACACATGAGTTTTGAAAATATTGTGAAACTAAGTGCTAAAGGTTGTGTGGGGCATATGCCAAAAATTGTAAAACTTTGCAAAGCATGCTTACATGGTAAACAAACAAGAAGATCATTCAAGTCAAAGGAATATTCTACAACCAAACCTCTGGAGTTGATTCATACAGATATATTTTGGGCCTACAAGAGCAAAAAGTATATAAGGTGATGTGTATTTCATGTTGCTAATATATGATTACACCGAATGAAATTGGTAGCTTGCTTGAAACAAAAATCAAAAGCCTTAGACAGATTCAAGAAATTCAAAGCACTAGTGGAAATGAAAAAAAATCAAATGTTTAAGATCAGATAGAGGCGGAGATTTTTGCTCTAATGAGTTTGATGATTTTTGTGAAGAACATGGAATCAGAAGACAATTCTCGAGATGTTAGGACACCACCACAAAATGGAGTAGTTGAAATAAATAAAATTGTACAAGAAATGACAAGAACTATGCTAAATGAATCTAAGCTTCTAGATAGATATTGGAGTGAAGCGGTATACACAATGGTCTACATCTTAAACAAAGCACAATTGAGGGTAAACAGTGACAAGACACCTTATGAACTGTGGAAGAACATGCCTGCAAATGTGAAACACATAAGAGTTTTTGGAAGCAAGTGTTACATCAAAAGAGATGAAGATAATCTGGAAAAATTTTATCTAGGTGTGATGAAGGCATATTTATTGGTTACTCAGCAGTCAGCACGGCTTAGTGCTACAATAAGAGGTTACAGAAAATTGTTGAAAGCACAAATGTAAAGGTGGATGAATCTCCCAAGTCCAACTTAACACTACGGCAATCATGAAGAACAAGAAGATGATGAAGAAATGGAGAGTCCACGTGCAAAAGTAGAAGAAGTAGAAGAAAGACCAGACACTAAGGCACCCTCAAGACAAGTTAAGAGGGATCATCTCTTAAATCAGATTATTGGAAACAAAGAAGGCGACATACTTACAAGAAGAAGGCTAAGAGAAAAACATAACCTTAAATACATAACACTCTTGTCAATGGTAGAACATAAAATTGTTGTAGAAGCATGCAAGGATCAACATTGGGTGGACGCCATGAATGAAGAACTTGATCAAATAGAAAAGAATGAAACATGGAGCTTGTTCCAAGACCTAAGGATAAGAATGTGATTGGAACTAAATGGGTATTCAAAAACAAACTGAACGAGAAAGAAGAAGTGAAAAGAAACTAGGAAAGACTTGTATGCATATGCATAGATGGAAGGAATTGACTTTGAAGAAACATTTGCACCAATGGAAAGAATGGAAGCAATATGACTATTTCTGGCATATACGGCTCACAAGAAAATCAAAGTATACCAAATGGATGTTAAGTCAGCATTCCTCAATGGCTACTTAAATGAAGAGGTGTATATTGAATAACCTCTTGGTATATCAGCAAATCAAACATAAAAACTTGATTAATTTTATACGAAGCATGTTACAAATATATGGCTATTTTCCTATAAACACTCACATGAATATAGGTGATTTGTTATGACAACTCACATCCTTATAATCACTCCTCAATCTCCTATGTAATATTAATAACTTACCTACAATATTATATTTTACCAACTCATATAATTAATGGAGCACCAACAAATATATTTCCTAACATTCCCCCTTAGTGCGAACATGGGGAAAACCTATCTTTGTACTTGCACTTGCTTTCATGATTAGGTGATTTTCACAGGACAATCACAAACCCGACGGATGGTTTTACACCAATTGACCAAAAACTGATATTGGTGGTTTTCAAGTGGTTTACCACAAACCACATCATGATGTGCCAAGTACTATTTTTAGCCCTCATCAATATCACACTACAGGGAATAACATAGGAAACACATCTCACCAAACTGAACAATAGAACACATACTGGAAATATTTCACATTTCTACCTCTAAGAATCACAATGTTCTTAGTTGCAGCCATTGTTGTCGATCGTTGTCACTCGATCTTGAACAACATAGGAAACCGCCACTGCCAATGGAAGTTTCCTTGAATTTATCCGTTTTGGCATAGAATGGGAATGGAACATTGGTTATTATTCCCCCCACAATGTGAAATTCCAAATAGGAAGACAAAAAAGGAAAATTATATCGTGTTGCATCCTACTGCGGATCTTGTTGTCTGGATCTTGCTACACATGATCACCATTGCCAATGAACATATTCATTGACCGGTCATCTTCCAAAGAAGTACGATAGTTAGAGGATCTCAGATTCTTTTCCATCCTATATAACAATTTTCCAGCATACACAATACACATAATGCAACATGAACACTGCAAAAAACACATTGCAAAACTAATAAGCACACACTACATAGATGTCACCACAACTGAAGCGGCCTGTCGTTGGTAACTAACGAGATGTCGCTAAATGACATCCTTCCTCTATTGCCTCCGTCTTCGCTATATTGCTACTTAATTAACAAATGTGTCAATGAAGCTCATTGATTGCGGGATGTCGGATTACACTAAAAATGCGTCCCATGAGGAAATTTTTTTAATAAAATTACGAAATTTTACAATCACATATAATTTGATAATTTTAATATAAAACAACTATATAAAAAAACAAATGAAGACAATTGGAAAATATTTACTTATTGACACAATAAGTTTTGACGCTTGACTATTATTTTGAAACATATCACTTGAAAGACACTTTTTACAACATAAGTGACTCTTTTGAAACATGACTAAGTGACTCTTAAAAAACATAATATTATGAATCCTAGATCACCTATAAAGTATTTCCATAGACTCTTTTTATAAAAATGACGTTAACACTTTTAAACAAATAAAAGGAAATTATTATTCTAAATGACTCGACCTAAAGCATATTGACTTACAAAAGTCGTGATTTAATCGGTTGCATGTAACATGGGCACAAAACCTCTTTCCCTTCATGGTGGCTAGTCAGAAATAGAGCGCTAAGTGGAGCACGCGGCTGTGGATCTATTACAAATCTGCAGATTTGTATCAATGATGTAAGAAATATCGGATTCAACAGCATGGCACATGGGTCGATCAATCAAATATAATGCTATTTTGTGAGTTGTGCATTGAGAAGAGAATTCAGCAGTGTAAAATCTATTATTTCCAGGTCGATGATCTTCAATAGAGGAATCTCATCCAGCAAGAATGCCACACAAACTCCCAGGGTAACCTTCACGCATGTGGGTGAATAAAACTGGAGCAGATCTTGAAAAGTGGTCGAGTCAAACAGACTACCAATGAATTCAAATAGATTTAGATTCAACCCAGGATGACCACTTCGAGCTGGAGTCAATGAAACAAGTGGTAACGTATAGAGATAGGCATGCAAAATTTCATATCTTCAACATGCATTGCAGATGTGGCGTTTCCTGGATAAGATGTTCTTTGCACCTTACTTTTGGACTGAGATGAACTCGCCAACACAAAGACTTCAAAGATCTTCATCTATATGCAGACACATGAGGGCCTGTGAATAAAAAACATATATGCATGCATTTTTTTCCCTATTCTCCTAAAAACCCGATCAATTGCATGTCTGTTATGTGTCAGACTCCAATACTTGTTGAATTGGATTGACTCTCACTAATAGAATCACGGCACTCTTGTCAAAACATATAATAGGATGTGAATGCTCAGATTACAATGCACTAGAAGGACCAGTGAGTCATACAAGGTTGTGAAAGAACAAAGAGATTTCTGTCTAAACCTTTACTAAGAATGTTGGAAATGAGGTGTCTCAACCTTGTTTGGTTTATTCATTTAAGATTTTCTTACAACCGTTTCACATTGTCTAGGCTCTAAAAATAGAAATAGGAGTTGTCAAAAGATTCCCATATGATAGTATATCATGGAAGGACTATTTTTAGAGATATTATGACAGATTTTATGACATCTGTAAGGGTCAAAAATAGGGAGAATATTGTGGACGTGGGAGCCTAATTTTAGACTGAAATCTTGCTCTTTAATGCTATCCACCTCATGAGAGATTTGACACATGGTTTTGTAAACTATAGATGGTTTCTGTATAACCGAAGGTCTATAAATTGAAGGCTTGGAGAAGCAATTGGTGGAGTGAGTTTTAATTCTCCTAGAATTGTTTCTGGTGAAACTCCTGTAAGAAACTTGCTATGCAAGTGTATGTAATCTTATTATTAGATTTGAAATACATTGAGAGGGCTTTTGGATTGTGGGTTTTTTTATCCGAAAGGATTTTTCCCACGTATATCTGGTGTTTGTGTTTTGTTATGAATATGTTGTTGATATTTCTATAATTGTTTTACTATGTTGAAAGTTGTGCATAATATCTCTCCTCAAAGATTAGCGTAGGAAGTTGTTCCGCTACTCTTAATTTCCTATCAAAGAAAACTAATGATATAATAATTTACGTTCTTCACACGACTAACATATAGAGGGAAAATACAAGAACATAGTTTCCCCTCCATAAAAACTATTTCCCTATTACAAAAAGACACCAACAATTCAATTTTGATAACAAATCTTGGTATATCAATCAGATCAAACACAAAAACTTGATTAATTTCATACGAGCATGTTACAAATATATAGTTGTTTTCCTACAACCACTCACCCAAATATAGGTGAGTTTTTCTAACAACTCACATCCCTATAATCACTCCTCAATCTCCTATGTAAGTTGTATTAACAACTTACTTACAATATTATATTTTACCAACTCACATAATTAATGGAGCACTAAAAATATATTTCCTAACACAACATGATAGTTTTTCTTTAATAGATGATAAATATTATGTGTGTAGGTTGAAAAAGTATTTGTATGATTAAAACAAGCCCCTAGAGCTTGGTACAACAAGATGAAAAATACCTCATTAAGAAAGGTTTCAGAAAAGGTGTTGTTGATAGCAATCTCTACATTAAAGAAGAAGGTGATCATCTACTCATTTTCATAGTCTATGTGGATGATATCATATTTGGAGGAGATCATGATAAAATGAATCACAAGTTTTTATTTGATGAGAAAATAATTTCAAATGTCTATGCTTGAGACCTCTCATTCTTTCTAGGATTGCAAATCACCAATCGGACCAAGGTATTTTCATATCACAAACCAAATATATAAAAGAAATGTTGAAAAGGTTTAGAATGGAATATTGCAAACCTATAGGTACACCAATGGAAGTGGGATGCAAGCTGAGCAAAGATGACAACTCACCAAAAGTAGACAAAACTCTATATAGATCTATGATAGAAGTCTACTCTAATCCACATCATCAAGACTCGATTTCATGCCAAAGAAGGGCTTAGTTAGAAGATTTCAATAAGATTCAAAGGAAACAAACTTCAAGGAAGTAAATATTATCAAATAATCACATGTTTCACTCAAAGACCAAGCATATTCCAATTAAATATCATTTCTTAAGGGAACAAGTGAATGAAAAGAAAATTAGTCTTGAGTATGTGAACACAAAAGAAGAAGTTTTTGATATTATGACAAAGCCACTGCCAAAAGCTACATTTGAGCACTTAAGGAATGAATTGGGAGTCATTCCCGATACCTTCAACAACTAGAAAACGTGCGAGAAAAGATAATGGAGCACTCTCAAGTAATATTAGCTCCTAATTAGTGCCAAACAATATTTAAGAAAGGGGAGCTAGTCTGTTAGCTCAATTTTGTTAAACTATGCATCAATCGAGGGGGCATTGTTGTGAGCACACCAAATCATTTGGATTATAAGCATGAACCTAGGGGAGTTTCTTGAGGTAAGAACATGATTTATCCAACTTACCTGCATTTCTATCATTATGTAGCATAGATGGCCCTTTTTCATTATTGTCAAAGGGGGAGAGAAGTTAAAATTAGAAATTATCCAAAGAATATCAAAAGGAGGAGAGAATTTGAAATCAAAGCAAAACACATGGTTGTTATCGATTAAGAAAGAAACATATATCATATCGGAGATGTCAAAAGGGGAGAAACTGGATATATTTTTCCATCAAAGAGTGAAGTATTTCTGTATAAGGGTGAAATGGTTTCCATCAATGGCAAAGGGGGAGTTTGTTGGATCATTTTCATTATCATTGAATTTTTCATTGATGTCAATCGCATTGATGGAAAAACGTGTAGATGCGGGATGTCAAGTGGCATAAATTGCAAGAACCATGTATGAAGAAGATGCAAGGGAGGAATTCAAGAAATTATCTACATGGAAATGTGAAGGTTGATTGGCAATATTAGATCTCATAAGCTTCAGGATGATCAAGGATAATTTCTAAGGAACTTAATCAACCTTTGTACATGTCATGGATATAAGAAGGAAGCCACAAAATTCTATAGAAACTCGCCTAAGTCCAAAGGAGGTCAGTAGAGGTCTAATGCTAACTGCAAGTAAAAGAATGAATCCATAAATTAAGGAGGAATTTTAGAGGTAGCCACGAAACAAAGAAGGAAAACCACGAGTGTAAAAAAGAAGCCGCAAGTAAAGGAAACAAACCAAAGAAGATAAGAAAGATCCGAAGTAAAGAGAAAAGCCACGAGAAGAATAAAAAGTCGTGGAAGACTAAAACGTTACAAAGAAAAGAGAAAATCCGTGGAAGACTAAAAGTTCCGTGAAAGAAAAGTAAATGCCGCCAATGACAAGGAAAGTTGTGGAACATAGGATGATGTCGTGGTATAAAATAAAATCTACATAAGCTATAATAGAAGCCGTGAATGGTCGATTGAAGATCCACACGATGAATCTGAATATGTGTTGAGAAATATAGAGGATTAGGTACCGACATCAAATGATCAATTGAATATTTGGATAAGTGGTTAGAATTCATAAGAAAATGTTGGATTTTAGGTTTTGATGAAGAACAAGAGAGACATCCTTTGTTCGAATTTGTTTTCTTGTAAATCCTTGAATTGGTTCTGAAATTAACGGGTTGAAAATACGATGCAAGTAATAAGAAATCGAAGTGGTCCCTAAATTAACAGATTGAAATATCGATGCAAGTTTTTAAATCAAACGGTAAAATGAGAAAGGGAGAAGAGCGAGATTCATATAAAAAATATCTCCATGCATGCGAGAGTTGAAAGAGTTACTTGTGAAAACGAATCGATGCATGCTAATTAGAAAAGAGTGAATAGGGGAGATAAAGTGTAAATGAAATATATGAGCTGAAGAAGAGGCAAAGATCAAAGATCGAGAGGTCCAATCCAAATTCGAGAGACAGAAAAAGTGGATGTAGAGAACGCTAAAAGTGCGAAGTGTAGAATGATATAGAACTATGATCTTAATTAGTTGTGTAATCAATATTGATTATGTATGATCAAATTTTAAGTTTTAGACAATATTTAAGTGGGTGCTCCTTACAAGTTGGTACTTGCTAAATTTCTTTGAGTGGGTGCTCCGTAAATCTTTGAGTGGGTTCTTGAAGTTGTGAAGTGGATGCTTCACAGGTTGAGTAGGTGCTTAACCGAAACCTTGTAAAATTTAGAATTGGTGTTCCTAATAAAGTCTTGGTTTCAAAGTGGGTTTTTCTCCTGAAAGGGTTTCCCACTATAAATTTTGTGTTCCATGTGTTATTATCTCGGCATATGGTAGACTATTTGCTTATGATATATTGTTACACTTAATTAAGGATTTGTGGATGTGTATTATTCTATAAATTTTAATCTGCAATTATTCACCCCCTCTCAGTGCTTTTGATCTCTAACACTCTTTCCTAATTTCTCTCCTTTACCCTCATCGTTCTGCAAATTCCCCCTTTTACCCCATACAAGATATTTGTCATAGTTTTAGTGAAGTGTTCTGTGTGATCCACAACCTCTTTGCCACCCCAAAAAAATAGGATAGTTTACATTCAATAATGGGAGTTTCCCATACAAAAGGAGGGACCTAGCCCCATGAGTTTTGGTGGAAATACATAATTTGCAACACGAAAAATTATTTCACCAACAACTCGTATAATTTACTAATGTGATATGCTTAATTGTAGTTCTCCGTTAACTAGTCAAATCTCTTGTTATCTCCATCTATTATGAATTTTGATCTTGTGTGAGCATGAGTTGTAACTCAATGTAACAAGGTCCTTCAATTTTTATAAAAATACAACTCATTTAATTAATTCAATGATCAATTATTAGCCTTTTGTTTGATGGATTTTATGTCATTGTATATTCTTGATTCACCCAATGGAAGTGTTATAAAATTAGTAACAGTTAGGGAATGTCACCTATCAACAGGGGGACATTCCTCTGTCTTTGAGAGGGGTAGTTCCCTCATATGTTGGGTTTTTTGTATTTTTGGTGCTTTTAACCAGAAAGCACAAAAGGGAAACAAAATTGGAAAGGGAAAGAAAGAGAAGGGAAATGGGAAAAATGAGAAATCTACAACATTACGAGTAAGAGAACCACGAGATATCTCAAACATAAACAAAAAACAAAACCTCTCTATCTCACATGAGGGGAATAATTCATTGATGAGTGTAAACTATAAATCAAAAAGTCTTTATCACTTCCATAATGCATACATATGGTGTAAATTTCACGTACACTTGACGAATAGCAAAAAGTATGAGTATCGAGCATCAAATACACCATGAAGGAAAGAAACACCAATGACATCATCTAATCATATATAGAACAACACAATTTATAATTGGGGAGCATTGATGTAGCAATAAAAACAATAATTATATTCATGAATTAAGGAGAAAAATAATGTGCACAACGTTACAACTATTATTTTTGAGTAGATAGTGTTAGGAATTTAGTATTTACATGAGCTTATGGTTTTTACCATATAGTAAATTATTACTTACTATGGTTATTTTGTAATATATTGTTATAACAAACAATATATTTTATTGTTTGTTTATACCCGTAAATTATATAAACGGGTAAGTTGTTTGTTTGACTTCTTATTTTCTAGGAAGTTGTTCTCCTATTATACTTGGCTATATATTAACTAAATGCTTTGTGCATCGATATAGAAAATAATAACATTATTTGTTCAAATTTTTGGCTCTATGATCTTTGAGATTTGGTATCGAGAGAAGTGTCCGATCCATATAATGGAGAGTTAATTTGCATAGGGGCAACAGTGTATTACGTTGCCTCGAGAGATAGCGATCTTAGAGTTATAGAGAAGGTCTCGAAAATATTGAAATCGCATTGCATGCCAATAAAATTATGCAAAGAGGTATGTTTTGACATCATTTTATTTTGAGGCACCTGATTTGTATGGATGAATTTGAACTGAAGCTTTTATACTAAATCTGCATTCAAGAGCCGTGTGTTTGATCTCTCAACTAGTCTTCTTCTTCCATGACCATTGAAATGTGTCATCTCCTACATTCATAGTCATTTGGAGGACTTTGTAAGCATGTGATACTTCAAGAATTTGCAGTCTTAAATGTTTATGCACGCGATCTATCGATTATTCTTTGTTTGCATTAGACGAATTCTATCTCCCTTGGTAATGCATTTATCTATATCCATGTATTGGAAATAACATTGAAGTTCCAACAATGGAAATAGTTCCTTCATCCAATCCCGATTTGTGACCAGGCGTATCCATCCAAGAAATGGCGTAAAGGTGCTAATAATTAGCCATTCATCTCATCATCGGATCAGCACTTTTACATCAGAGTCTCTATCATTTTGAGCATTGGATTCAACATTACATTAGATCGAATATGTGCTTGGAAAAAGATATTGCATCCTACGGTAGAGTGAAATTGCATCGAGTTTGAAGTATTTGGAGTCAGTTTGTTATACATCGAGATTGGATTACACTAACCCCTTATTGTTGATCTTTGATTGAAGCTATTTGGACGGCCTATACAAAAATATTGATATGTGCATTTTCTGGATTTAGACCTCAACGACATCTCCAAAAATATGCTCGGCTTGCATCTAGGAGTTGTATTTCGACCTCCTACCACCGTGGACTTTCCGTGTTTAAGATTTCTCATGTATCAGATCTGGTTTGGAATGTTTTAATTCATTCTATAAATAGTTGTTGACTATTCAACAATCGACTTGCATTTCACATAATGAGCTCAGTTGTTCATGAATATGTATGGCAAAGTGACGTGGTTGGTTCCAGGCATGAAACCGAGATTCATATTCAAGGTGTGCAACTACATGCATTCGTCCATGCATTAGTTGATGTGTCCTTTATTAGAGTGTAAGTCATGTTTTATGTTGAGATTTTTTTATTTATTTTGTAGTTTGGAGTCATAAAAAGTTGATGTCATTATTCTGCCCCATATAATTAAAGTGTGTGTCAATATCAAATTCTATAAATTTAGTCTTGTAAGGGTCTCATATTTTTTTAATGTCATATTCATTTGTTTATTAATTCCAATTTTTAATTGGAATTTGTATTTTTATAGTATTATCGTTATATAATAGAGTCATGTTATTCTTGTTGTCAGGTGCCATTTTTTTAAAAGGAGTCGAATAATTAGTAAAGTCATTTTGCATCGTGAATTTGGTAAAGGCATCATTATATTGTCATGTTAATCAAATAGGTGATTTTAGGTTTTTTTTTGTTGTCATTTTTTATTTTTGTCAAAGTTGTGTCATTGTAAAAGTCTGAAAATAAAATAAAAAATTACCTCAAGAACGCATTTTCGTGTTACCCGACGTCTGGAAAATAAAATGTTTCACATTGCGGGAATGAAGAAAAGAATAAGCTCAATGTGAAAATAAATGTACTTCATGTTCACATCCTGCTGAGTTAGCAGCACATACAATGGAGGATGGAGGCATCGAAGGAAGGAGGAAAACCAATGTCCTCTCGCTTGATCACCAACAACGGGGTCACACATCTTTGTGGCATCATTTTGTGGTGTGTTTCAATTTCAGTTGTGTGTTGTAGCATGATTCATTTTTAGAGTTCTTGTGGTATGAAATAATGTGAGCTGATGTTCCTACATAATTCCCTTTTATAGAAACATTGTAGGATATTGATAAAAAAATGTATTGTAGCAATAATGATGTGAAGGTTTTTGGTAATCCAGGAAAACCAATTATGAAGGATTTTGGTAAACCAGAAAAACCAATTGTGTAAGGTTTTGGTGAACGCGTGTAAAACCAATTGTGAAAGGTTATTGGTACCCCTGCAAAACCAATTGGGTAAGGTTGTTGGTAGAAGCGAGAAAACCATTAGTGGAGGAAGAAATGTGTGTTGGCACGTGTGCGAGTTTTGTGCAAGCCCGATGTTGCACAATTGAGGAGTTGATCATGAGCACACCGTTGTTGTCCACTCAAAATTTCCCGCACTTAAAGTGAATTTTCAAAATTTTGAGTTTTGAATGTCTTCTCTGTTGTCTTTGAAAATGTTAAAAGCCAAGAAATTGTAACAGATCTGCATTCCTGGGTCATTTTGTGTGTTTCTCGCGTACTTCGCGTATTTTTGTCCCGCATGTCCCAGTTTCAAACGGGCCCCTTTGTTGCATTTTTCACCCGGCGCTGAGCCACAGACTGCCAGCATTCTGTTCCAAATGTCCCAAACACTTCCGGACCTTCATCACATCTTCGCCCGAATCGGCCGAGCCGCGTGTTTCGCGCATTCGCGTCTCACATGTCCCAAGCGAACCAAATGCCATTCATACTTAGTTTTTCCCGCTCTACCCGAATATGTTGCTTTTCAAATTGGTAGATATGAATTTAATGCGCATTGATTTCCTTTCTCTCTCCAAAACGGCTATATAACGAGCAGACCCCCTTTTACATTTTTCACACTGCTTCCTTGCTCGAACCCCTGCAATCTAATTTCTTGCGCACATACCCGTTCCCTACTGCAATTCCTTCCCAAGTCTAGATTGCAATTCTCTCTCAACTACTATCAGTATGAAGATCAAATTCCAGGGACAGGAGCAAGTTTCACCACTAGAGTCTGCCGTTCTCAACATTGGAGACAGTGAAGCTCGACATCTCGACTTCGGCGATTTTTGGGCGAGGGTGGCAGATACAAACCCTACTCCAATGGCAGCAATGATTCACGACAGCGGTTTGGCCTTTGCTGGCGGTTTCCCGATCTCGGTGCAGTGTGCTGATACCGTGCTTTCATGCAGAGCTCACTTCGACCCCGCCTCGAGCGAATTGACCAATATACACGGGAACTCCTTTAAGAGACGGATAATGCCATAGTCGTTTCTCCTGGGATCAAGCACAGGCCCTGTTTAATCAGGACAGCGACAAATACAAAGCACGGGTTGCAAAGTCCTGGCTGAAGAACCCTAAGAAAGGAGCTTCTCGTCTGACCAAAACCCTCTTGCGGGCAGATTTTAATGAAGAGTTGTCTGATTTCATAACTCTGTTGGCTCGGGTTATGGGCTTGCCCTCCACCAATGAGTTCCATTTCTGGATGTGCCCGCTCATCAACATGGTATGCGAGGGAACACAGAATATCAACTGGGCGGAGATCATTAGCATGAATTTGGCAGAGCAGCTGTCCAACGTGCAGCAAACAAAGAAGTTCTATATGACTTCGTACCTGATGTACACTCTGGCAGCATCAAGGCAGTGGTTTGGTTTCTCTTACATAGATGAACACAAAGATGATCCAATATATGCATACTGCCCGCAGTTCACCCTGGAGACCAGCAATCGTAACTTCAGAAGGGTCAACGACGCTTTCACCATGTACGTGGTTAGGCTGCTCGAAGGTGATACTGCCAGGAGATTCTCTGATGAAGCTATGACTCTGATATCGCACTACGGTGCTTACTTCATCCAGTTCAGGAAATTCTCTTATATCAGGCTTGCCGGCTATGAGGGCACCCCTCTAAGACTGCCCATGTTCTGTAATGATAGGATGGCCTTGATAGAAATATGCAGGCAATTGGACAAATTGCACAGAACCTGCAGGGATAAGAGGATCACTGGTTTACACTTTCCCATCTCTTTGGGAAATTATACCTGCAAAACAGCCCTAGATGCACAGAATGTAGAAAGAGCCCTGGTTCCCATCACGGTTCACTTCTTCAAGCCAAGGACTTGCTTCGACTTGAAGAGGTTCATTGGGCAGAACATCAAAATAGTCTATTATCACAGAGCTGATACAGAAGACTATTGGGCTGATTGTGCTGATGATTTTGAGGCTAGAAGGAGGCACTATGGCAGATTCTCCTTGCAATTAATTGAAGAACTCAGCCTATATCAAGTTCCTGAAGGGCTAAAGGATGACAACTCTGATCTATACTCGTATGAGTATGAAAATGTGGTTAAGCACACTCCTTTAGAGGACGTGGATTGGAACAGGAAAGAGAGGGACGACCTGGCTGAGATCCTTGCTCCAGTTTTAGTCAGGACTAGGGTCTGGTTTGACAGAAAGTTCGAGAGTTCAGGAGGCATTCAGGAGAATCCTCTTCTAAGGACGCTTCAACACCGAGAAGAGAAGCATCTATTCCAAGGTCTGAGACACCAGTGAAGACCCCTCCTGCCTCATCAACTCAGGGACCTGCAGAATCTACTCCTTCCTCATCCACCCAGGTATATAAGAAGAAACTCAAAGAAGTAAAGAAAGAACCTGTGGAAGAAGATCTCCAGGAAAAACAGGAAAATTTGCCTATAGGGCCAGAGAACATCATTGTTCTTAGTGAAAGTGAAGAAAGCGAAATGCCAACCCCTGCAAATGCTCCTGAAGACCCAGCTGATAAAGATAAAGAAGTCCAGAGCACTGAGCTTCCAGGTGCTATAGATTCTTCTACCACAATTGCCTCCAGTGCCCCGCTCACATCTCAACTCGAGTCAACAGCTGCACAGACCTTGAGCGTCATGAGCTCCCTGTCTCTTGGTCCCCTTGCCCCTCCTGCTGATTCCTCTTCCTCTTTCGCGTGGGTGCAACCTTTGGTCGACAAAAGGAAGAGAAAATTCTCCTCTCAAAGCTCGGGATCAAATTTTGATGCTGTCGCAGCCTTGTTGGGCACCACTCCTTCTCGTGCCAAGAAAGCCAAAGTCACCTCCAGAATAGTGTCTGATGCTCAAGGTCAGCAATTCCTGGAGATTGCCAAGCCTACAACGGATAAATCAGAGCAGGACTTGCAGGCATCTGACTTGGAGCTCTCGAGAATCCCAATGGGAGAGTCTACCCCTGAAGGTGAAATTCACAACCTCCAGGAAACAGTCACAAGAGTCATTGGGAGGGTAGAAAAGGGCCAGCAAACTATTGAACAGTTGGAAGAACAGGCCCAAGTTCTCACAGGTTTCATCAAGTCCCTTTTGTCTAAGGACAAAGTTTTGGACCCTACCCCCTTGACTGCTCTCCCACCTCCTGTAATTCTAAGCCAAGATGAAGTGCAGAGTATTAAAGATATGCACAAGTATTCTGTCTATGGCAGAGCTATTGAAGCCATGGTGGATGACATGCTTGTTGCTGGGTTAAACTTCATCGGCGAAGCTTTCAAACTCCACGAAAAGGTGAGCAATGTGCAACTGAAGCTCTCCTCCACTATCAATACCATGGATAAAGAGCTCAAAATCTGGAGCAGTTGCATAGTAGACCTTCGCCTTATGGGACAGACAGACGAGAACATTTTGCTGGCGAATAAAGTTTTTGATGATGCAAAGGACAATCTATCAAAATCATGGGTCTACAGCGTGGAGTGGAAGATCAGAGTCTTGGAGGAGGCTTTGGGAGAAATGAAGAACAGCTGGCAGAAGGGCGAAGCCTTCAAGACATTGGTTGTCTCGGCTTTCAAAGATATACACTGTCATCTTCAAGATGAAACTTCTGGTGCCCCTTTCCTTACAAGAGATCAAAGCTCAGTTCAGAGCTTTTGTAAAAGACAATTTATTCAAGGAAAGCTCCATCTCCAAAGAAAAAATGAAGGAGATCTGCTCTCTTCAATCTGCCATTGAAGAAGCAAATAAAGATTATCATACTCATGTCGAGTTTGATAAAGAGATGGAGAAGTGTCTGGATTTTGGACTCGATCCTCGTAGCCAACACGCGCCTCCCGTGGCGCAGAGACATAGCTGAGGCGTTGAAGAGATTCAGACAGTGGATTCTGAAGTCAGTGGGTCCCTCTCAGTGATCGGCCACCTGTCTTCTTCCCCATTCTTTTCTCTTCTTCCCTTTCTTTTTCCGTTTTCTTTGTAATAGGTTGAGGTACTGCGATTTGGCAGTCCTTAACTATTCTTTAGTTAAAAGAAACGGTTACAAAGAGTAACTGATTTGTAAGCTATATAATGGCCTTCTTTACGCCATTCTCGGGGAGGAAGAACTTGGCATATTTTCTGAAAGTGTAAATAGATCATAAAGAAATCAATACAAAAGGGCTTTCCATTCATTGTCTATCTAATCTCTGTTATCTCTGTGTTTTCATTTAATTTTGTGAAGATCATTTGTCTCTAGTTTGTTAGTCTCACTGATTGCATATTTTCAAATATTGCGAGTATGGTGATCTTGTATAACCAAGAAGGAACTTTGTGTCCTTGATTAATGAATCTGAAGAAGGTTATTTACAGAACTTTGTGTCTTTAAATTTCATCTTGTTCATCCAATGCAAATGATCTTGTTTTAAATTCACTGCAACTTCGTATACATAAAGAATTATTCTGCTATCTATAATTTTGCATGTTGCTCTTCTGCTCATCCTCGTATTCCCTTTCCTCAGTCCTTTTGTAACTGATGATCCTTGTGGAAAACACTTTCGTAATATCCAAGTTCAACCATAAAATCACGTTTTGTATATTTGTAAATAAGTTCGTTTCTGAATAAGGGAACCTCTCCCATTAAAGAGGAGGGACTTCTTGTCCCCTGACTGTTGCTCTTCTTAAAAGTCCTATTTGACGACCAACAGTTTTTGGCGACTCCGCTGGGGAAAATCACATTCCAGTTCTGCAATTTTTCGATCATCCTTTGATCTGGCGACTCCGCGTTTCACTCGAGGGAGAAGGGCCCTTGGTATTGAAGATTCTCAGTTTCAGCTTTTAGAGCAACAAGGTTTTCCTTTCCTTTCAACTTCAACAAGAGATAGAAGGACTCGTTCGACAAGCACTCCACCTGTTCAAGATAGAAGTCCTACGGGTGGTATTCCTTCAGAGCCTGCTAGTCCCAATCTACGAGCTTTGATCCTCGCTGGTGTTACAGTTCCTCTCCAAGCCATATTTCCAAGAATGGCGGCACCATTGCCATGGGGTCAACGTGTCGGGCCCCTGGCCCTTACTCAGCCTTTGCATGAGTTACCCAGAGGTAACCGGAAGAACTTCCCAAAATTCAAAGGTGATGGCAAAGTACATCCTGATGAACATATTGCAGCCTTCATAGTTGCATGTGGAGTTTTGGGAGTTGAACATGAAGACATCTCCGTAAGACTGTTCGTGGAGACTTTACAAGATAATGCTGCTGATTGGTTCTTTCACCTTCCGACTGGTGCTATAACCGACTGGGACACAATGAGAACCCAGTTCGAGAATCGTTTCAAGCCGGCAGAAGATGTACATGCCTTGCTAGCCCAAATCTCTCAGATAAAGAAAGATTCACAAGAGCCCATGAGAGAATTTGTGGCCCGGTTCAACAGGTTGATAAATAAAATTCCAACAAACACTCGACCTGTTGATCGGATTCAAAAATGTTTCTTTCTAAATGCCCAATCACCTAAAGTTAGTTATGCACTAAGAAGGGCTAATCTCGCAACGTTAGCTCTAGATCAAGAACTGGCTGTTAGTGTCGAAGATGACTTGATCATGTCAGGGAAGTTGAGAAGAGACCCTCCCAAATCTAAGTCTGCTGCTTCTTCCTCTTCCACCCCTGGACCTAACACTGATCCATTAGTTCAGAAACTTGTGAATGATCTTATTGCTATAAAGAAACAATTGGCTCAGCATGCCCCTTATGCAGATGTTCCAAGAAGAAATTTCCAGCCCAGGAATCGTTTACCTCCTTCTCAAACAAGACTAGCACTTGAAGGACCTCCTGTTAAGGTTCCTGTGAATGCAACCTATGAGGTTGAAGAGCCAGATGATGATGAGGATAATGAAGCTTGCGAGGAGTTTGTGGAGGAATTTGATGATGAGGCAGAAGAACTTGAGGGATCTCGAGTTAATTTCTTTACCACCGAGGGCATTGATGATGGAGATGATTATGATGAAGTGGTAGCAGACATGAATAGCGAATCATTTGCTGTCATGACTCGAGAAGCGAGACGCGTCGAGAGGAGAAAGTGACACACCTATCAAGAAATCAAAGGAGCAAATGCAACTATCCTGTAATTGCAAAAAGAGGATCTCCTATCCCTACTTCATCCACACCAAAGGTGAGTCCTGTAAATGCTACTAAAGTTGCTTCTTCTTTTTCTCCTAAAGTTGATAAGCCTAGAATTTCAAGTGATGATGGCCCGTCCACTTCTGGGTCTTTTGATATTGTTGATCACCTGAAAAAGACCAAGGTCCAAATCTCAGAAGCTGAGTACTATCAGACCCATCCCAAAGCTTTTGCCAAGATGATTCAATTTGTTAATTCCCATTCCAAGACCACCTCTAAAGGCCTTTTACCTACTCCTCCTTCTGCACCACAGCCTAGTCTGGTAGCTGCTGTCACCTCGCCTGGTGACAAAATTAAACCATTTTATGTAACACTTCTCATAGCTGGCCATAGGCTCAGTAATTGTGTCATAGATTCAGGAGCCTCAGACAATGTCATGCCAGCTAAAGTAGCTCATGCTTTAGGCTTGACCCTCACTCGTACTTATGGATCTTGCTACTCTATGGAGAGTAAGGAAGTGCCTCTGGTTGGAAGGATTAAAGATGCACAAGTGGCTTTTGCTGCCTTGCCTGAAAAGAAAGTGTTGGCTACCATCTTAGTAGCAGATATCCCTCCTTCATACGGGATGTTGCTAAGTAGGAACTTCTGTAAAGATGTGGGTGGAGAAATTCAAATGGATTGGTCACATGCCCTTGTACCTGTTAATGGACAAATGAAGAAGTTGCTGCCTGAGAAACAATCTGAGTATATTGTGCAGAAAACGGATGATCCTAAAGCACAAATACTCTATGAGGATATGGGTCATGGCAATTACATGATTATGTCCCCTGATGAAATCCAACCCCCAAAGCATCACCTAAAGATCCTAATGGTGTTTGGATTTTAGAATTTGATGGAAGTTGTTCCTCAGCTGGTTCTGGAGCTGGTGTCCTGCTAGTGTCACCTGAAGGAAGCCTACACCCCTTTTCATTCAAGTTACAGTTCGAGAATACTAATAACACAGCAGAGTACGAGGCTCTCATTCTCGGATTGCAAGTGGCCAAAGAACAAGGTGTAAAGAATCTCCTGGCTCGTGGTGATGCAGAGCTGATTGTAAAGCAAGTCAGAAGCCTTTTCAGGTAAAAAATGGGAGGCTGAAGCATTACCGGAATCAGGTTTGGGATTCCATTGAATTCCTTGATGCTTTCTCCATTGAGGCAATACCTAGGGAGAAGAACAGCAGGGCTGATTCACTAGCTGTCTCAGGGTCACTACTGATTCCCCATCCTGACTTCTCTCAGGATAAGTTCACTATTGAAATGGTCCATCGGCCTAGTGTACCTGACAACACCAATAACTGGCAAGTTTTCAATGATGATCAGCATTTGCTTTCCTTCCTGGAACTCAAGGGTAATTTCGAACAACTGTATTTTGAGGGAAGTGACAACCTGCCTCGTGAAAGTGTGTCCTTTGACCAAGCTGTCACCCAAGGAGAAGAAACAGATCAGGAAGGGTGCATTAAACTCAAAGGAAATAAGATTCCTAAAGGTTTGGTGAGTTTGGAGGAATTGTTTGATAAACATGACAGGTATGTGAAATCTAAAGCTTCCTCTGGACCTCAGCAATCACCGAGTATGATAAGATTGATATTGGGAGTTCTACTGACCCCAAGCTCGTGAATATTGGAAAATGTTGCACAGCAGATGAGAGGAGAAAAGCAATTGATCTTCTAAGGAGGTATAAGGATGTTCTTGCTTATTCTTATGAGGATCTGAAAGCCTTCAAGCCAAAAGATATGCAGCACTCTATTCCTCTTAAGCCTGGAATTAAGCCTTTCAAGCAGAAACAGAGGCAATACAACCCCAAAATAGCTGACACCATCTTTCAGGAGATTCAGAAATTGTTGAAGGCTAAAATCATCTTTCCCATTCACCATTCAACATGGATTGCAAACATTGTGCCTGTTAGAAAGAAGAATGGTGAGATCCGCATCTGTGTTGATTTCAGGAACCTGAATCAGGCTTCTCTGAAAGATAATTATCCTTTGCCTATGATGGATCAAGTATTGCAAGCAGTAACAGGATCTGAAATGTTATCTATGCTTGATGGATTTTCTGGATATAATCAGGTAGAGGTTGATACTGCAGATCAACACAAGACAGCCTTCACTACTCCTTGGGGCACCTTTGCTTACAAGAGGATGCCTTTTGGGCTCATTAACGCTGGTGCCACTTTTCAGAGAGCCATGGATCTGGCTTTTGGAAGCTTGAAAGGGAAGTGTATTGTCATATATCTTGATGACCTGACAGTGTTTTCCAAGACAAGAGCGGATCATTTTGATCACCTGAGACAGTTCTGCTAAGATGCAGAGAGCATGGAATTTCTTTGAATCCTAAAAAATCTGTTTTCTGTGTCACAGAGGGAAAACTATTAGGGCACATTGTCTCCAAGGATGGTATTAAGATTGACCCTGAACGAGTACAAGCTATCCAGCAAATTCCTCTCCCAACCAGTAAAAAGGGTGTGCACTCCTTCTTCGGTAAGATCAATTTTTTAAGAAGGTTCATCCCTGATTTTGCAGAGTTAACTTTGAATATTTCTCAAATGATGAAAGGGAAGCAAACATTTGGTTGGTCTTCTGAAGGAAAGGAATCCTTTGAGGGTATCAAGAGAGCTATCGCTAAAACTCCAGTTTTGGCCTGTCCTGATTTCAGCAAAGATTTCATCATCTATTGCTATGCTACAGATAATACCCTGGCTGCTGTCTTAACTCAAGAAGACTCTAATGAGCATGAACTCCCAATTGCGTTCATGAGCTATATTCTAAAGGATCATGAGTTGAAATACACCATGATGGAGAAGCATGCTTTTGCAGTGGTCAAAGTCATGTGAAGCAGTTTCATTTTTATATCCTCAACTCTCACTCCATGGTGCTGGTTCCAGATACAACTGTTAAGTCGATTCTCACACAACAAGAATTTGGATCCAAGAGAGGGAACTGGGTTGCTAAGGTCCAAGAGTATGACATTGACATCAAACCGACCAAGCTGGTTCGTGGAAAAGGCCTTTGTGAGCTCATTGCTGAAGGAGCCAAACATGAGTTCTTTGGAGGAGAAAGTTGACCTTCCTACTGTTTCCTGCTTCCTTAGTTCTGGTTGATTGAAATGGTATGCTCGACATCGCCCATTTTCTCACCTATGGGGAATGCCCCTCTCATTTAACTGCCAAAGAAAAGAGGACTGTTAAATTGAGGTCAGCGCAATATGTGTTGTGGGAAAACGCCCTGTTCAAGCGAGGAATAGATGGGAGATTTTTGAAGTGTGTGGACAAGGAACAATAGAGAAAGTTGCTCTCAGCTTTTCATGATCATGCATGTGGAGGGCACTATTCATCAACGGTACACTCATAAGATACTCCGTGGAGGATACTACTGGCCTTCCTTGTTCAGAGATGCATCCAAGTGGGTGGATAAATGTGAGGCTTGTCAGACTTTTGTGGGAAGACCTAAACTGGCGTCGTTGCCTCTCAAGCCAGTTGTGATTGAGGAACCATTTCAACAGTGGGGTTTGGACTTCATTGGTACACTTAATCCTGCTTCTAGTGCTGGTCACACTCATGTGCTAACTGCCACTGACTACTTCACCAAATGGGTGGAAGCTATTCCAGTCAAGAGCACTACTTCTGAAGTGGTATGCAGCTTCATCAAAGAGAACATCTTGGTAAGGTATGGTGTACCTAACAAGATTGTAACAGATAATGCTTCGAATTTCTCTTCAGCTGAGATAATGGATTTCTGCTATGGGTATGGTATTTCTTTGGCTCACTCTTCAGATTACTACCCTCAGGGCAATGGGCAAGCAGAATCCACTAACAAAAATCTGGTGACTATCATAAGGAAGTTGGTCAATGAGTCTCAACGAAACTGGCACAAGAAGCTCTATGATGCTCTTTGGGCAGACAGGATTACACCAAAGAGAGCTATTGGAATGTCTCCTTTTCAAGTGGTGTATGGAGTAGAAGCTCAATTGCCAGTGACAGTGGAACTGCCAGCCTTGCACCTAATGAAGGCCATTGAGGATACTAGTTTCAGTGATGCTCTGGATAAGAGAATTATGTACCTGCACAAACTGAATGAGGATAGATTGATGGTTGCTGATAGGATATCTGTTCACCAGCAGAAGGTAAAGGTCCTGTTTGACAAGAAAGCTAGGTTCAGAGATTTCCAAGTTGGAGACACTGTGTTGCTATGGGATAAAAGACATGAACCTCGTGGCAGCCATGGAAAGTTTGATTCCCTTTGGCTCGGGCCTTTCAAGATCAGACACTTTGCTGGTAAGAATTCTTTCTATCTTGATTACATGGATGGTTCTCCCCTCCCACTTCCTTATAGTGGGCAGTATCTCAAGTTGTTCAAGTCCTAGGTGACTAGGGAGTCCTTTGTATATTCTGTACAGTGTTTTTGCTTCTCTGCTTTTGGTGTGTTTTCCTTTTGTTGTTTTGGTGTGTTGCCCTCTGTATTGGTGTTCTTTTTGACTCCGTTGCCCAATGGGCAAGGTACTGGTCTGCTTCCCCGAATTTGTCTAAGTTCTTGCCTTGCCTCATTCCTTGAATTTATGCCAAGTCATCCCCAGAAGGAGCCAGCTGTTGTCCACTCAAAATTTCCCCGCACTTAAAGTGAATTTTCAAAATTTTGAGTTTTGAATGTCTTCTCTGTCTTTGAAAATGTTAAAAGTCAAGAAATTGTAACAGATCTGCATTCCTGGGTCATTTTGTGTGTTTCTCGCGTACTTCGCGTATTTTTGTCCCGCATGTCCCAGTTTCAAACGGGCCCCTTTGTTGCATTTTCGCCCGGAACGCCTGAGCCGCGTACTTCGCGCATTTCTGTTCCAAATGTCCCAAACACTTCCAGGACATCTTCTCGTCACATGTTCTTTGCACAATCGGCCGAGCCGTGATTTCGCGCATTCGCGTCTCACATGTCCCAAGCAAACCAAATGCCATTCATACTTAGTTTTCCGCTCTACCCGAATATGTTACTTTTCAAATTGGTAGATATGAATTTAATGCACATTGATTTCCTTTCTCTCTCCAAAACGGCTATATAACGACGCAGACTTCCCTTTTACATTTTTCACACTCGCTTTTCCTTGCTCGAACCCCTACAATCTAATTTCTTGCGCACATACCTGTTCCCTACTGCAATTCCTTCCCAAGTCTAGATTGCAATTCTCTCTCAACTACTATCAGTATGAAGATCAAATTCCAGGGACAGGAGCAAGTTTCACCACTAGAGTCTGCCGTTCTCAACATTGGAGACAGTGAAGCTCGACATCTCGACTTCGGTGATTTTTGGGCGAGGGTGGCAGATACAAACCCTACTCCAATGGCAGCAATGATTCATGACAGCGGTTTGACTTTCTTTGGTGGTTTCTCGATCTCGACATACAGGTGTCGATACCGTGCTTTCATGCGGAGCTCACTTCGACCCCGCCTCGAGCGAATTGACCAATATACACGGGGAACTCATTGCCAAACTAGATGCTGCCGCCATTAGCACTGCTCTGAGGATCCCAGAGACGGATAATGCCATAGTCGTTTCCCGGGATCAAGCACAGGCCCTGTTCAATCAGGACAGCGACAAATACAAAGCACGGGTTGCAAAGTCCTGGCTGAAGAACCCTAAGAAAGGAGCTTCTCGTCTGACCAAAACCCTCTTGCGGGTAGATTTTAATGAAGAGTTGTCTGATTTCATAACTCTGTTGGCTCGGGTTATGGGCTTGCCCTCCACCAATGAGTTCCATTTCTGGATGTGCCCGCTCATCAACATGGTATGCGAGGGAACACAGAATATCAACTGGGCGGAGATCATTAGCATGAATTTGGCAGAGCAGCTGTCCAACGTGCAGCAAACAAAGAATTTCTATATGACTTCGTACCTGATGTACACTCTGGCAGCATTAAGGCAGTGGTTTGGTTTCTCTTACATAGATGAACACAAAGATGATCCAATATATGCATACTGCCCGTAGTTCACCCTGGAGACCAGCAATCGTAACTTCAGAATGGTCAACGACACTTTCACCATGTACGTGGTTAGGCTGCTCGAAGGCGATACTGCCAGGAGATTCTCTGATGAAGCTATGACTCTGATATCGCACTACGGTGCTTACTTCATCCAGTTCAGGAAATTCTCTTATATCAGGCTTACCGGCTATGAGGGCACCCCTCTAAGACTGCCCATGTTCTGTAATGATAGGATGGCCTTGATAGAAATATGCAGGCAATTGGACAAATTGCATGTAGACCTACAGGATAAGAGGATCAATGGTTTACACTTTCCCATCTCTTTGGGAAATTATACCTGCAAAACAGCCCTAGATGCACAGAATGTAGAAAGAGCCCTGGTTCCCATCATGGTTCACTTCTTCAAGCCAAGGACTTGCTTCGACTTGAAGAGGTTCATTGGGCAGAACATCAAAATAGTCTATTATCACAGAGCTGATACAGAAGACTATTGGGCTGATTGTGCTGATGATTTTGAGGCTAGAAGGAGGCACTATGGCAGATTCTCCTTGCAATTAATTGAAGAACTCGGCCTATATCAAGTTCCTGAAGGGCTAAAGGATGACAACTCTGATCTATACTCGTATGAGTATGAAAATGTGGTTAAGCACACTCCTTTAGAGGACGTGGATTGGAACAGGAAAGAGAGGGACGACCTGGCTGAGATCCTTGCTCCAGTTTTAGTCAGGACTAGGGTCCGTTTGACAGAAAGTTCGAGAGTTCGGAGGCATTCAGAGAATCCTCTTAAGGACGCTTCAACACCGAGAAGAGAAGCATCTATTCCGAGGTCTCGAGACACCAAGAAGACCCTCCTGCCTCATCAACTCAGGGACCTGCAGAATCTACTCCTTCCTCATCCACCCAGGTATATAAGAAGAAACTCAAAGAAGTAAAGAAAGAACCTGTGGAAGAAGATCTCCAGGAAAAACAGGCAAATTTGCCTATAGGGCCAGAGAACATCATTGTTCTTAGTGAAAGTGAAGAAAGCGAAATGCCAACCCCTGCAAATGCTCCTGAAGACCCAGCTGATAAAGATAAAGAAGTCCAGAGCACTGAGCTTCCAGATGCTGTAGATTCTTCTACCACAATTGCCTCCAGTGCCCCGCTCACATCTCAACTCGAGTCAACACCGCATGAGCACCTTGAGCGCCATGAGCTCCCCTCTCTTGGTCCCCTTGCCCTCCCGCCGATTCCTCTTCCTCTTTCGCGTGGGTGCAACCTTTGGTCGACAAAAGGAAGAGAAAATTCTCCTCTCAAAGCTCGGGATCAAATTTTGATGTTGTCGCAGCCTTGTTGGGCACCACTCCTTCTCGTGCCAAGAGAGCCAAAGTCACCTCCAGAATAGTGTCTGATGCTCAAGGTCAGCAATTCCTGGAGATTGCCAAGCCTACAACAGATAAATCAGAGCAGGACTTGCAGGCATCTGACTTGGAGCTCTCGAGAATCCCAATGGGAGAGTCTACCCCTGAAGGTGAAATTCACAACCTCCAGGAAACAGTCACAAGAGTCATTGGGAGGGTAGAAAAGGGCCAGCAAACTATTGAACAGTTGGAAGAACAGGCCCAAGTTCTCACAGGTTTCATCAAGTCCCTTTTGTCTAAGGACAAAGTTTTGGACCCTACCCCCTTGACTGCTCTCCCACCTCCTGTAATTCTAAGCCAAGATGAAGTGCAGAGTATTAAAGATATGCACAAGTATTCTGTCTATGGCAGAGCTATTGAAGCCATGGTGGATGACATGCTTGTTGTTGGGTTAAACTTCATCGGCGAAGCTTTCAAACTCCACGAAAAGGTGAGCAATGTGCAACTGAAGCTCTCCTCCACTATCAATACCATGGATAAAGAGCTCAAAATCGGAGCAGCTTATATAGTAGACCTTCGCCTTATGGGACAGATAGACGAGAACATTTTGCTGGCGAATAAAGTTTTTGATGATGCAAAGGACAATCTATCAAAATCATGGGTCTACAGTGTGGAGTGGAAGATCAGAGTCTTGGAGGAGGCTTTGGGAGAAATGAAGAACAAATAGCGAGAGGGCGGCCTTCAAGACATTAGTTGTCTCGGCTTTCAAAGATATACACCGTCATCTTCAAGATGAAACTTCGGTTTTAGTTAAAAGAAACGGTTGTAAAGAGTAACCGATTTGTAAGCTATATAATGGCCTTCTTTACACCATTCCTGCGAGGAAGAACTTGGCATATTTTCTCGAAAGTTTAAATAGATCATAAAGAAATCAATACAAAAGGGCTTTCCATTCATTGTCTATCTAATCTCTCATTATCTCCGTGTTTTCATTTAATTTTGTGAAGATCATTTGTCTCTAGTTTGTTAGTCTCACTGATTGCATATTTTCAAATATTGCGAGTATGGTGATCTTGTATAACCAAGAAGGAACTTTGTGTCCTTGATTAATGAATCTGAAGAAGGTTATTTACGTAAACTTTGTGTCTTTAAATTTCATCCTGTCATCCAATGCAAATGATCTTGTTTTAAATTCACTGCAACTTCGTATACATAAAGAATTATTCTGCTATCTATAATTCTGCATGTTGCTCTTCTGCTCATCCTCGTATTCCCTTTCCTCAGTCCTTTTGTAACTGATGATCCTTGTGGAAAACGCTTTCGTAATATCCAAGTTCAACCATAAAATCACGCTTTTGTATATTTGTAAATAAGTTCGTTTCAATAAGGGAACCTCTCCCATTAAAGAGGAGGGACTTCTTGTCCCCTCGATCATGCTCTTCTTAAAAGTCCTATTTGATGACCAACACACACAAAGGTGGAACACTACAGATCCAAAGAACAAGATATGTTTTACCATGTAAACACTAAGGGGGATGTTAAGAAATTAGTATTTACATGAGCATATGATTTTTACCGTATAATAAGTTATTACTTACTACAGTTATTATGTTATATATTGTTATAACAAACAATATATTATATTGTTTGTTTATACCCGTAAATTATATAAACGGGTAAGTTGTTTGTTTGACTTCCTATTTTCTAGGAAGTTGTTCTCCTATTATACTCATTGTATATTAGCCAAATGCTTTGTATTGATATAGAAAATAATAAAATTATTTGTTCAAAGTTTTTGCTCTCATGATCTTTGAGAGATAGGTAGATAGAGTGTGTCTCCTTAAAAATTACATTTATGTCCTTATATAGGCATATGCTTTAAATAGCTATAAAAATATTTTTAACTTAACCTACCCTAACATCAAGTTGACTCAACTTAAGTTTTACATAATGATTTACGAGATCATAATATTTAATTAATTTTATGAACAAATTAATTAAATGTATTTTTTTCATTTTAAAATTTTATTAAAGTTCCCAATAATAATGTTTGAAAGTCAGAACCAATTTTTAATATGTGGTTTTTAACCATTAAACGTATGTCCTAAATTTTTCCATCTTGTAAGCGGAACACTTGATCATTATGAATATATTCCTCACCGCCACACCCACTATGAACATTACATGCAATTATTGAATTCCATTCAACTAGTTTTCGTATAGGCATTTGGTCAAACAATTCACATGCTTTCAAGATAGCTGCCATATTCACCAAATGTTGAAACCCAATGTTCGTGAGGAACTATCTTCCCATGATGTTTTCTCCTGAAATGATCTATGGTGACTGCTTTTGTTTCATGATCCAAAGGAATTATAATATCTTGTTCACGATATGGTCAAGGGTGGGATTCTCTTATTTGCACCATATATGTAAAGTATTTATTCTATCCATGAATGCGACGCTTCACCATAGACAAAAATACTTTTACATTAATTGAGATTTTTTAAGGGAAAGGAGAAGAGAACCCCTAAAGTACATCTACCCTTTAGAAGTTACCATATAAGTCTATTTTTCCAGGACGAACACCATTCAATATATTTGGTCATATATACTGCTTCAAACCTCAGTGCATGCTTACTTTCTTCCATTGACCACATTGGTTCTCTCCTACTTATCGGTCACCAATGGAATGGTGAGAACGCCAAAGTAAGGTGGGAGGTCAAGGAACTCGTGGAAAAAAGAAAATTTCCCTTAGTTCCCAATTTAATCGGCTTTATCGATTTTGTATGACGGAGTTAGTCGTGACCAGTAAAGCGAAGAATAAGTGGAACAAGAGAATATTTCCACTTATTCCTCAAGTGTCTGATTTTCCCGATTTGAACCCAAATTTTGTAAAAAATGAATAACTCCTTACCAAGAGGGGCTTAACAAGAAGGGTAAGAATGAAAAAAACATGAATATTTTACCTACGACTTGAAAGTTTCAAAAATATGAATTTTTACTGATCCATGATAACAGTTGGCTCTTTTTGGGGACACGAGTTGATTGGGTGAAGCACAACCATGACATATTTTGAACTCCAAAATATCAAGGTTCACTAGACTTGTGTCTTATCCATCGGGAAACACACTAGGCTTCAACACAATTATAGGAAAATACTTTCACTCTGTTGCACACTTATCAACAAACATGCAAACCCACACAGAGAAATGGGAAGGAAAACAAACCAAAATTGGGAAAACATGTATGAGAGGAGAAGTTATTATTTACAGAGGAGGGAGACGAATACACAAAGTTTTTATGAACCCAAAAATAGGATGAGAAAATAGGTACCTTTGTGAAAAAGGAGATTGAATACATGAAGATTCCACATATTAAAAATAATCAACTAATCATGCCAAGATTTCATGGAAACTCCACATAGCTCGATACTAAGAACGAAAAACCAAAAATCCATCCCCAAATTGATATTGCACTAAAAAATAATTTGAATATAATGACCATTCTCGACACTTGTTCAAAATACCTATTCCTTTGGCAATGGGAAAATTATGAAATGAAACTCCTTCCTATACCAAGCACTGACATGTATGAACATTGATTATCTCCTCTCAAGTGTCTATAAACCATTGGCTTTTGAAAACTTGTCTCATGAGAATTCTTAACTTTTGTAACATGATTTTCTTGTGCCAATATCATATTTACTATATCCATGTTTGATTTGATAAAAGAATCATGATTTACCTTCCTCGGAGCTGAATTAAAGATAGGACATTCATCAATAATGTATTTAGAGATCAAATTGGAAGAGTCAAATTCATTTTCATAATCTTCTTCAAGAGAGGCTAGGGTTTGACCATTGAATAAATCATTATCATCAATATCTACTTTCACAATCTTCATCTCAATTGTGATAAGTATAGGAAGACATTCACCAAATTTTTTACTCCTAACTTGTAAGAGGTCATGATCTTTGTCAAGAATCTTGGTGGTTAATTTTCTTTCGAATCAATAAAGAGTTCAACAATTGTGAGACAAGAAGGAATGATTAACAATGGTCTCATCTTACCATTTATATCCCAAATGATATGTAAAAATAAGAATTATGAGGTCTTCATTGTTTTGAGAAAGTCCCATATACTCATGACCACTTTCTACTTTTGTTGACATATGGAGAAAACTACAAGAAGACTCATGTGTTCTTGGATCATCAAAAATATCTCAAGAGGAACATTGATCTCTTTAATATTGAACATTTATACATCATATAAAGAGTCAAAAATGGAAAGAAAATAATCAATACTTACCTTGATATCTCTCCCTTGAATGCCCTCCAATAGAGAAGAGGAATTCACCTTTTGTATATTTCCATGGTGAGCATAAACTTCAACCAAAATTGGATCACTTATTTCCAAACAAAGACCTTCACTTCATGTGCATGCCATATTTTATATATACATGTACACACACACACACACACACACACACACACACACACACACACACACACACACACACACACACACACACACACACACACACACACACACACACATATGTATATGTATATGTGTGTGTGTGTGATCTATGTGACACATACATATACATATATATGTATATGTATGTGTGTGTGTGTGTGTGTGTGTGTGTGTGTGTGTGTACATATATATGTACATATATCTATATATATGTATATGTGTACATATATATGTGTAATCTATCTATATATAGATATATATATGTACATAGATATGTGTGTGTGTATATATATATATACACATATGTATGTATATACATACATATGTATCTACATACATACATACCTATGTATACATATATATATGTGTATATGTATATGTGTATATGTGTATATATGTATATATATGTATATATATATATATATATATGTAAATATATATGTATGTATATATAGATAGATATAGATCTATATATATAGATCTATATCTATCTATATATATCTATATATATACATATACATATACATATACATATATATACATATGTATATGTACATATACACATACATATACATATACATACATATATATATATATATATATATATATATATATATACATATAGATATATATATACATATACATATACATATGTATATATATATATATATATGTATATATAGATATATATATATATATATATATATATATATATATATATATATGTATATGTATATGTATATGTATATGTATGTATATGTATATTGTATATGTATATGTATATGTACATATACACATGTATATCTATATATATATATGTATATGTATATGTATATACATATACATATACATATATATACATATGTATATGTACATATACATATACATATACAATATACATATACATACATATATACATATATATGTACATATATGTGTGTGTATGTATATATATATATATATATATATATATATATATATATATATATATATATATATTTCAGGTTGAAGTGAAGTCATGAATGATAACTCAATCTCATGTCTTTCTTCATTACTTGCAACAATGTTAACTGGCATTCGTCATGAGGTTCAAGAAGAAGACATCCACTAGTTGCGTTGAGGTATCACTCTAGAATAAATACTTTATAGTGTAGAGGATCAATAGGAACTAATTCTAGTAGATGATTATTCTCTTTCTCATTATGGATCATCTCAATCTCATCCAAGGATTCATCTTCAAGTTATTTTGACTTCATGCATGCTTGGAGTGTCCTATATCATTTAATACATCTTTCACTAAACTCCTGGAATTCGGTCATTAGCAGGTGGAATAATAATTTTTATACCTTTTAACACTCTTTTTGAATTGAAGCCATGAGGATTTAATTATAGGGTCATTAAATGCAGAAATCATATCTAATTTGGCTACCTTTGCCTGTAATTTTTTTGTTCTTTTATGTAGCTTGTATGGATGTTCCAATGACATTCTTTCATGTAGGTGGATTAGTAGAATTTTTTAGAAATGGCCTCTTTTATTCTTCTTGTTCAATTGGTTTTAGATTTTTAGTTAAAATATGTGTACTGTGTATTGTTTGCAAACACATAACTCCATATAATTTTTCAAAAATTGGGTTTGTTCAAGATCATATGGAATTTAAATGATCTAAAAGGGGAGACAATTTTCTTATTCTCCATCACTACCATTGTCACTTGTTGACATGGGGTGCCAATAAGGGTTTTCCATTTTTGGTAGTATGTTTTTCTTCCATAATCCATTCCAAGGAAGGTTCCTTTATATGGGAAATGAATGTGATACAAGTTTGATACCCAACTAAGTCGCCAAAAATTGTTGGTTGGATTTTATGTCGTTATACATTCTTGATTCACCCAATTGAAGCACTATAAAATCAACAATAGTTAGGGAATGTCACATATCAAAAGGGTGATATTCCTCTATGTTTAAGAGGGGAAGTTACGTCGTATGATGGGTTTTTGTTATTTTTGAAGCTTTTAACCAGAAATCGAAAAGGGAAAAAACTTGGAAAGGGAAAGAAAGAGAAGGGAAAATGGGAAAAACAAGAAATCTACATAAGAATAGAATCAAAGAACTGTTGAGATATCTCAAACATAAACACAAAAGAGAACCTCTCTATCTTGCATGAAGAGCATAATGCAATGATGAATGAGAAACTATAAAGCACACAGTCTTTATCACCTCTTGAATGTATAGATATGGGTAAAATTCCATGTACCTTGAAAACCAACACCAAGTTTGAATATTAGAGCATCAAATACACCACAAAGGAAAAAAACCATCAATGACATCATATAATCATAAATAGAAAAATAAATTTTGTAGTTGGGGAGCATTAACGTAGTAATGAGAAAAACATTGTATTCATGATTACAACTATTATTTTCCAGCAGAGAGGTAGATAAAGAGTGCCCCCTTACAATTACATTTATAGCCTTATATAGGCATATGCTTTTAGAAGTAGCTATAAAAATACTTTTAACTTAGCCCACCCCTAACCTCAAGTTGACTCAACTTGGGTTTACATGATGATTTACCTAGTCTTAATATTTAATTAATTATACAAACAAATTAATTAAAGACATTTTTCATTTTTAAATTTTATCAAACTTCCCAAAAATCATGTTGAAATCTATGAACCAATTTATAATATGTGATTTTAAGGTCATTAAACATATGGCCAAAAATTTTCCATCTTGTAAGCAAAGTAATTAGTCATTATGAATATATGCCTCATTGCCACACCCAATATGAGCATAACCTACAATTATCACATTCCATTCAGCTATTTTTATTTTAGGCATTTAGTTAAACAATTCATATGCTTTCGAATCGGCTTCCATATTCACCAAATATTGAAACCCATGGATCATCAAGAATCATATTTCCATGATGTTTTTTTATTGAAATGGTCTATGATGATTGTTTTTGTTACATGATCCAAAGGAATTGTAATATCATGTCTACGAGATGCTCAAGAGTGGGATTATCTTCGTTACATTGTATATAAGTTAAGTCTTTATTACATCCATGATCGCGACACTTCACCATAGGTGGCCAATACTTGTCTATTAATTGAGATTTTTTTAGGGGAAAGGCAAAGTGAACCACTAAAGTATATATACCACTTTGAGGTTCCCATATAATTTTTTTCAAAGCTAACACCATTATGTATATTTTTTCGTATATAATATGTTTCACATCTTCACATGCGTACGAGTCTTATTGACCTCATTGGTTCTCTCTTGTTTATTGGTCACCGATGGAATGGTGAGAAATGTTGGCCATTGTGTGGTTGTGTTTTCATTGATGTCAACCCCATTAATGGAAAATGGTGTCATGTAGTCATGTGAGTCCCCATATGATGTTATTCAGATGTCATGCATGCATATTGGGTAGTTGTGTCAAGTTTGGTGAGTTGTCATGGTGTCCTGGTGTATGGTCTAGTGCACTCGAGTCATAATATGAGGTATCCCAAGCTGGTTAGAGTGTTTCATAAGGTCATACATGGTCCTAATGACGTTTCATTAGTGTTTATAGGTATGCATTGAGTCGATGGTTATTTCATGGGTTTTCAAGATGGCGTGTTAGGTCATTCCAGGCTTGTTTGTTTCCCAAGATGCGAATGAGGTAGAGATGTGATATTTGGACCAAATAAGTCTTTTTGGATCATATTAGTAGTATGATTATTATATAAAAGGATTGTATGGTGAGTTTCAAGTCTACATTCAGTGGTTTGGTGCTTCTATAAGGTCCTTGGGAAGCAAACAATGAGAAACAGACATGTAAGCACATGAAAATGAGATTGTCTAGAGGTTTATAGGAATATTTGAGCTAGATGGTGACTATGGAATGGTATAGGATGTTTTCATGATGATTCATGAAAAGTTTCAGGTCAAAGTGCTGAAGAAATTTCAAGATATGTAAGTTTTAGTGAAACCGGGTAAGTTTGAGTGTGTTTTTAAAGAAAAAGTGAACCTTCTAATGCTCGTTGCAGTGAATGTGTGATTTACATGGAGACCTAATATATTTGGCATATATTCTAAGGTCAGTTATGAATCTTTCACAAAAATAATTATGTGGGTTTATTGTTACATTTTTATGAACAATCATCAAGAAGGTAAAGTGGTTTAAAACCCTAGCTAAACCCTAACTAGGAGTAGCTTGTAGAAAAGTGAGTATATCAGCCCTATTTTGATTGCTAGTGTAAACATGATGATTGGATGTTGTAGAGGACTCTTCCATATTTGTAGAAAGGTATGTTAGAGCATGTGGTGATATGTGGGACCTACCTGAATCTGCTAGTTTTTGAAGAGTTGTAGTTTGAGGAGAAGTTTCCCAAATGAGGTAAATACTAAATTACCATTTATGATATCCGTGGATTCGTTATTAATTTACATGAATTTTTTTAGGTCGGGGTAATACGGAAAAATCTGAAAGTGTTCCCTATCTATGAAGACTAGTTTTTAAGGCGCTTTGGAGCAATGCAGGTAAAATTAACATTACAAGAGCTACAAGAGGGATTTAGATGGGTATATTCAATTATTTTTATGAATATGGTTTAGATGGATTTCCATTGGTATATAAAACTTGAATATTTTACAACGTATGCAAAATTTATGATCTATTCTTTTAGGGTCAAGTTTGGAGAATTCTCATTCTAGCGAGGTTGCAGTAAGTAGCTACATGAGGTAAGATGATGATTCTGATTTGATAAATATTTTTAAGGTTATTTAAGGATTATAAATCATGTATAAGTGTTTTCAATGATATTTTTAATATTGGAAGTGCTTTTGGTGTGATGGAGCATGTCGGTTTAATTGTTAGTTCATGAGTCCTAGAAGGGTGAACAATCAGTTTGCAGAGATGGATCTGGTTAAAGGCATTCCACTTGGAGTTTGAAGGAGTTTAAATATGTTATGGAAATTTAATTCAGATATAATTACAATGAGGTATGTATTGTCTCATGATGAGGTGTTTTGGTCAGTCATTCAAGTCAATTTGTGAAGAAGTTTGTAGTTTCATTTTCAAGACAATTTTGTTCTTGCTGAAATATTGAGTTGGTTGGAAAATCAAATGGTTGAGTTTATGCTTGATATAAAAATGAAAGTTAATAGGGTTTAATTTCAATCTATTGAATGAATTTATAAGTATTTAATGTATCATAAAGGGTGTTTATCATGAGTTTACAAAACTAGCTTTTGGGAAGCTTGTTTTAGTGAAGGCAAAAGTTGTTGTGGTTTGAACCTGAGGTTGTTTCATGAGTTATAAATTGATTATGCATGTTTTAAAAGCTATGGGATTTACATTGATTCATCAAATACTATAGTTGAGGTGTTATTTGGCATGTTTGAGGCCCAAAGGTGAAATTAAGATGCTAGAAAACTATTTGGTTAAGGTAATGAGCCTGTAGGCCCATTAAATGAAATAATATGATTAATTAATGTAAATTTCGACCATGGAAAATTTTTAAATGTAATATTACTCATGTGCGGTGATTTTTATAGCTTGAATAAATATATTTTTGGTGTTACAATAGTTTTCTCATTCCAATGGCAGGGTTTTGAGGCTTGTTGGTGCATGATGAGTGGAATTTGGCTAGGCCGAACTACTTGGGTCATATGTGAATTTTTTGCGATGTTGTTAGGATGCATGGGCTTGATTAATCATGAGGTACCAGCCTCTCTCATGTTTGGATGAAGAGAAGACTATAAAGTTAGTGTTTAAGCTCATTTTTGAACTAGTGCTCTTAGAGGGAAAAGTGTGACCCGTGTAGAAGTGTTATGTTGGTATGTGTGCATGATTTGAAGGTTGAGGAAGAGAATGATAGGTTTAATACTTGATTGAATATGTTGTTGGGTTTTAAAATGTTACTTTGATCAAAACCACAGTTAGGGGACAACAAGTCCCTCCTCTTTATGGGAGAGGTTCCCTTATTGAAAGCAAGCAAAAAACTTATATACAAATGTACAACTTTCATCTTAAAGCTAGAATTCTAACATCTTGAAATGCCTTTTTACCAAAATAGCTTATCAATACAAACGAATGGAAGAAAATAAAGAAAATAAAGAGCAGAATATATCAAGTACTTTTAGGATATGTACTTGAGGAAAGGTGATACGTAACAAAATCATTCACATGCACAAAGATAAGATATCATTCCATAGAAAAAAGTTCCAAAATTATATCAATAAGAACACAAAGTATCTTATTACATAAGATAAATGATCCACATATTTTAGGTAAGCAGGAATAGACAATAGATGAGATAGAGAGAAAGGGGAAATTATTCTATATTGATTGCTTTTGATTCTATTTACACTTCAAAAATGTTATAGTCCAACCCTTTTTGTAATGAGAAAATCTCTTACATTTATAGATGAAGTCAAGAGGAGGAGAAGAGAAGGAAAGAAATCTGATTTAGAAGCTCAAACATCAAACATCAATGCCCCTACAAATCTACCTACAATCTGTCGAATTTGGTTCTGCATGTCTTTGGCATGTTTGAAGAAGGAAGGATGGAAGATCGGATCAGATTTGATCTAGTTGAAATAGTCGATCCCATATTAAAGGCTTGAGAGACGTTTTCTAGATTTTCACCCAAATCAAGATATCCAGTCAGTTCCCCATGTCTGTTTGGCATGTTGGAGAAGAAAGGATGGAAATCGATCAAATCTAATCTATTTTGAAGCAACCAGATCCCACATTAATGGCTTGAAAGATGTTTTCTAGATTTCTAACCATCAACTCCTACTGAAAACAATATTTTATGCTTCCATGGCGTAGAGGAGACCAAGATCTTTCCAACAGTATAAATTTTGTCAAATTTCAAGCACTTTGGAGCGAAAGTTATGCTCATTTGAATATTTGAATCGAATCCATACAAAAATGGCAAAAATGCAAAAATGGATCCACGGGCCCGAAATTGAAATTGCGCCTTTAGTGCAAAATATGCAAAAGTGCAAAAGTTACCCTCGCAAGCCCATAACTTCACATTTTGCATTTGGGTCTGACACGTGGCATTACCTGAGTGGTAACGGAGTCGCAGCTTACTTTATAATTTTACTTCTTTTAGAAACGAGGTTCAAAACCTCAAAGTTCTCCACCGACCCACCTCCCCGCTTTGACTTTTGATGCGGGCTCAACATTTGACCTTTTCCCTCTTGGAAACAAGGCTTGAAATCTCAAAAGGCTCTGATGATCCACCCCCCTACTTTGACTTTTGATGCGGGCTCAACATTTGACTTTTTCACTTCATTTGGTGGGGGCTTTATGTCTGACTTGGGACATGTGGAGGCTTCCTACTCATTTGGAGACTCTTTTTGTATTTTCCTCTTGAAAGAGCGTCGAAGAGACACATGGCTCCTTCCACTACCTCACCTTGTTTCTTTATGTTTTGCTAAGTCCCTTTTGCTTGGCGGGGCCATATGTCTGACCACTGGACACGTGGAGGACCTACGCATGTTTGGGACCTACCTCCGAATTTTACCTTTGAAGTTACACCGAGCTAACACGTGGTTCTTTCGACTGGCCTTAGACCTTTTAACGACCAATTTAACTTTTTAAGGCTCTTAACATGTGGAGAGTTGGCGCTCATTTTGGGTTTTTCCTTTGGGTCTCACTTCTAAAGTTGCACTAATGAGGTACGTAGCAAGTCTACGCTCACTTAGGATCCTTCTTTGAACTTGGCCTTTGGAGGTGCGTCGTTGGGACGCATGGAGGCTTCTGCCAACTCTTTATACTTAGCTGATTTGGGCCTCGATTGAATACTACCTTTCTTCATACAAGACCAAAATTCCAAAAGTGACCCAACGACCCGCCTTCCCACATCCAATCAGAGATGTCCACGTACTTGTGGATGTTGGGGCCAAAAATTGATAGGGAAGATATGCCCGTTACTCACAACTGTGGAAAAATACAGAGAGGGAAAACTCCACCATTTACACCCTGAAAAAAAAAACTGCTCCTTATGGAAAGAAGAACTGTAAACCATACCAGGCTCGATGCGATCCATGGCCATAGAAAAGGATGTGACAATTTCATTCAAATGGAGGAAACAATTTTTAGGGATCCAGATGGGAACCATGCAGACTGTAAGATTCTAAATTAATAGGGGAGTTTTCATGAGCACCAGTTCTTCAAAGCATAATTTTTTTATCTCTCCAGACTTCTCACTCTGCTCAAACATCTCTCAAAGGCACCAACTCAAAATTTTTGAAAGCTTGACTTGAAAAATGAGGGGAATTTTGAGGGTGACAATGACAGACATATGAGAGAAATATTTTAGAGCAAAGACAAGTCAAGAAGGAAGAAAATAGAGAAAGTTTGAAGACCTAGGGTTTGAGCTAGGGTTTGTGAGCTAAATCAAAGATATCCATCAATTGTGGTAGAAAAAAATTAGATATAAAAAAATATTCAAGTGGCTAAGTTGGTTCTTGGTCTTCCTGGGGGTTGTAGCCTCCTTTTGGAGTGGTTGCTTCACTAAATTAGGGGTTGGTTCTCCTTATAGGGTTGGTGTTCTACTAAACTAGGGGTTGATGCTCCTTGTGAAGTTAGTGCTTCACTAAATCTCTTTGATTTGTGTAATATAAGCATAGTTTTAATGGTTTTTCTTCCCATGAGGTTTTCCTACTTACATATGGTGTTCTTATGTTGTGTACTTTATTTCATGCTCTTGTGATTGATGTTGTATATCTTAATAAGCACACATGGTTATGAATGTTGAATGGAAAATATAATTGATGAATGTATGGTTTGGTAATTGAAGTAAAAATCATTGTAGGATTGATTCACCCCTCCTCTCAGTCCATTTTGCTTCCAACAATTGGTATCAAAGCAGGTCCTTGTGAAGCAAGTCTAATAGCTTGAAGGAGATCCTAGAAGCACAAATGGGTAGGTCAGCTAATCTTTGGAGGAGAAAGTATGAGATTGTTGAGTCTTTGGTTTTTGGATTGTAAGAGAAAATGAGTGAAATGGATAAATATCATGATCATGTTATCAAGAGTTTGGAATCACAAGTTGAAATTGTGTCCAAATCCATAAAGGAGAAAGAAGACACTTGTTCTAGGTATGAAGACAAATTGAAATCCCTTGAATCAGATTTAGAGAGTGCATATAGTAGGTTAAGGATGTATGAGAGGCTTGAGAAGATCTCTAAAGCTCTTGATGAGGTTTTAGAAGGTCAAAGAGCCATAGGTAACAAAAAGGCCTAGGGTTTGAAGGAAAACATGCAAAGAGTAATGGTGAAGTTGATCCAAGCTCTAAACAAAATGTGAAAGTGACCAAGAAGGCTTATTTGAGAAGTTCTATCTAAGTTAGAAAATATAATGCTATGAGGTATGGTCCTTCATTCAATGGATATTGCTTTGTTTGTCATGATTTTGGTCATAGAGCTAGAGATTGCAAAAGAAGGTCATTTGGAAATGAAGTAGGTGTTTTCAAGGGTGAATGTCACTCATGTTGTGAGTATGGGCATAGAGCTAAATATTTTGGATGGAACTTAAGTGTGTTTGAGCCTAGAAGGAAGAGGAGTGTTGTTTTCTTCAATTGTCAAAGACTTAGTCACATAACAAGAGTTTTCCAAAGCAAGAACAATTTTATTGTGAGGATTGTTCCTATAGTCAAGAAGGAGGTTTATCAAGTCAAAAGGTCATGAAAACTGATTATCATCCCACCATGCAACATATGAAGGTTGTTAAGGAGGATTCTAGTGTTATCAAGGTTGGAAACATAGTCAACAAGCCCAAATCAAGTCAAGGAAGCATGTTTTCACTTGTTGAAGAAGATCACATGTGTTTTAATGTCTTTTAATCTCATGTGCAAGACAAGTTGAATAAACTGGGTCTTTGGGATACCTCTAGAGTGATAAGGTATGGAAAGTGACTCTTCCCTTGAATCTTTGAGCTTTGGTTACTTTTTGGTGTCTTAGTTTTTCATGTTGTCATTTTATTTGTGATTTAGATGTCTCTCAAGAGCATGTTTGTCAAAATTGCTTGCTCCCTTCAAATCATAGTGTTATCGTTTTGTATATGTCCTTAAAAATTTGTTTGTCAAGGTCCTCGTTATCCCAAATTTGCACCCCTACAAATTTGGATAACCTATTCAATATTTGAAGTACAGGCTTGAGACGCGTGGATGACCGTCAAATTTAGCCCTAGTCGAGGAGAAAGATAGACCATGCTTTGGCTTGGTCGATTTGGTTTTTACTTGTGGTGAGCTAACGAACCATAATGAATGTTCAATAGGTTGGTTGGGCTTATTGTTAAATTGGAAAAGTAAAACAGGTTAGACAACACTTAGGTTAGACACACAGGTTAGATGGGTGGAGCATTGGTCGTCGCATGGGTTAAACACCCAAGTTTGGATGCCTAGGTTAGATGCCTAGGATGGACGCATGGGTTGAAATCCCAAGGTTGACACCTAATATGGATGGATGGTTTGGTCAGACATGTTAGGCGACCAACTGTTAAGGTAGTGTGGTGACAAGCTCACGGTTGGACAAGTTGGTGGCATATGGATGAGAACGGATGACGTCCAACCCTTGGGGTTGGATGTCATAGGTTAGATGTCATCCAACCCCAAGTACGACACATAAAATATAGTCATCCAACCTCCTAGGTTGGATTTCGCATAGTTAGATGACATCTAACCCCAAGTACGACACATAAGAGATAATTGTCCAACCTCCTAGGTTGGGACGAAGATGAGATGGACGGCACGCTACCCGGTGTACAAAAAGGAATTATATGGATGCGAGGATGGTTATGTGGCAGCTATATGGTGTAGGGTTGGATGACCATCCAACCCAAATAAGTGTACAAATTGAGAGAGATGTCGAGTCCAACTCGGGTTAGATGAAAAAAGTTTTAAAGATGATGGACGGACACCACAGGGATGTACGTCCTACAAGTTAGTCGGCCATCCAACCTTCCTAGGTTGGGTAGCAATATGGTTAGAGGACCTACTCGTAAATGGTACAGATCATTGTTAGATGGTCATTAAACCTAGATATGGATGAGAGCTCGCGGGTTGGTTAGTTGTTTGCTCAAGGGGGTTTGTATGGCTCATATGGTTGGACAACACCCAACCCCACAAGTTGGGTGACCCGTGGGATGGACGAGTCATAGGCTAGGCAAAAGTAGGTGGGTGAATGATAACTCAACAACCATAATTAATAAGGCATAATGCCCATGAATTCCTATGCAAGAAAGGTACAAAATTTTATGGTTGCCCATACCTCTTTAATTTATCCTGCCGGTTGGTGACCCAAATTGCCTATATATTGTAAAATCCACCTCATTTTGAGGGGAGACTTTTTTAAAGAAAAGGAACTCTGTCAAAATTGTTCCAGAGCTATTGTGAGCTAAAGGCCTCGAATTTGGGCTTATTGTAAAGGATTTTTCCTTGTGCCTATATTGTAATGGATTGTGCATGTTTTTGAGCAATAAAATTGGTGTTTTGTGGCTTTTCTTGCCCTAATTTAGGTTATATTGCATCTTTTGCCTTCCATTATGTTTGTAGGTATATTGTGCATGTTTATATCTCTTTGCAGGACCTTTAATTTGTTGTGCTTTATGAATCTAGGGAGCTGAATATTGTTTTAGCTTGTGGCGCTTCTACTCGCCCTCTCTCACTTTTTTACTCCCTATTGTTCACTCACTCAGAGTTTCCCATTACCTTTTTGGTGCATCACCTTCACTTAGAGTAGGTTTATTTTTATGCATTCTTCTATCCATGTCTCCTAGGGTAGGATTAGAATAGTTCACCATTATCTTCACTTTGGATAAGTTGGCACTAGGTTAGGAGAAGAAGCCAACTTTCTCCGGAGGGTTATCCTACTTGCAAGGTCCCACATTACAGGGTAATCCCATGTTATGAAGATTATATTGATTGCATCGTACATAAATCAAAAGCAATCAAGGGTGTTGTAATTTTACAGTAGTAATAGTTTTGGCACACCTAGTAGGACAAAAGTCAATACTTCCATTTTATCAAGATTGGGTGTGTGTCTTGGTGTATTTTCAGCAATTGGAGGTTTTGCAATAACACATATAATGACTCCAATCAAAAAAATCAACTGGCTTCAGCAAAGTATTTATGGATCAATTTAATGAGAAGGATTCAAACAAGGTCTAAAACAACAGAGGAAGGAGCTTTTAATTACCTGGAGTTATCACCTCAAGGGGAAGAAGAGGAAGATTAGTTCAAAGGTCACCTTCACCACAAAAAAACTCTTTCCACTCCACCTCCTGGAAGACCTTTCCTTCAGTAAACTAGGATTATAGGCCGATCAGGATGACACATCAACAACCACCTCAAGGACCACCAAATTACTTTTTAATTTCACAGGAGCATTCCCTCAATCTTAATGCCCAAAATCCAATTTCAAAGTGGTAGCATTGAAGAATATCCCATTCTTCACAGGAGAGAATCATACAAATCCTATTAACCACATCCAGGACATTGCAAATATCTATCCAATTCATGAAATCAATGAAATGGATGTTGCAATCAAGTTGTTAGCTTCCTCTTTCAAGGGTAAGGCCTTACAATGGTTTAGGATCTTGGAAACAGGGTCTATTCAAGATTAGAATCAGTTGTGTTCAACTCTTTACAATTAGTTCGAAAAAGGTGGACAACTTATCTCTTATATAGAAACTAACTATAATAAAGAGAGCTCCAAACGATTAAATGATTGACATTAATTTCAAATTTCAAAGGGCGTGGGACATGACTCTAATTTTCATAAGGCTAGCTAAAGGTGCATTTCTTTATTTCCTTAAAGCTTTAAATTCTGATATATCTGTAATGATACAATATATGGGAGGGATAACCTTACTAGGAGCTTATGCCATAGCCATTAGAGCTGATAATTACCTCATTCAAGCCGGTAAACTTACACCTAGGCCACCTATTCCTATTTATCCAGAAATGGGGAATCCTAGTTCTAGTCAAGCTCCTACATTAGCCCCTATTCTTGCTCCTAGAAATCAAATTTCTAATGAGGCTTCCACCTCTTCTCCTAGCACCTCAACTAAACTCTAAGAAGTTATCAAAGAATTTCAGAACCTAGGGAATGAATTGGTGACCCTCAAGAGGAAACAAGCCCAAAATTTTAGACCTTATTAGCCTCAAGCCCAACCAAGCATGCCTCCATATCATCCTAACCGCATGTTTAAGCCACAAAAAAAATCAAGGACAACCTCAAGCTATTAGGTCATTCCAGTCATACAATCCTAATATGTCTTCCACATCCTAGACCTTAGTTCCATCCTATAATAACATTGCACAGGAATATGAATGGTGCTTTCCTTATGGTCAACCCCATAATCAGGAAGCATGTTTCAATGGTATGTTAAACTAGGCCTTGATGGTAAAAACTATTGGTGTGCCTCAAGAGACAAACCAAGAAGAAAATCGAGTAGCAAAAAATACTCAAGAGGAACCTTCTAGTGAAACCACACTTTTGAACTAGCAAGAAGATGATTTTTGTGGTATAAATCAATCTCTTTTTGGGGATAACAGCCAACAAAAGGTCTAAGAAAATAAATATAGAGGAGGAAAATCATCAAACACAGGTGTTGCTCAACCTTCTATCACACCCCAAGGAGTTGGTAGCTCGAATCCAGCCCCAAGTTCACAAAATCAGCCTAGAATGCCCATTGTAGCAACTCAAGTATAGGAAAAGCCAATGCCAAGTAGGGGAAACAGAAGGACAACCCACCTTCATTCAATATCATTGACCACATGAAGAAAACAAATGTAAGCATCTCTATGTGGGAATATTTGAAAATTCCAGGCAAAGGGACCTTTTGCAAGCAGCCATAGCTAACTTTCCTATCTCAAATGAGTCACCCAAGGATCAAGAAAAGGTGCTCACTAATGTAGCTCCACAAGAAGGAATTCAAGGAGTTCAACAAGGTAAAAACATGAAGTCCTCCTCCATTCTATATTTCTCTAATTTTGGGGGAAATCTTGTTCATAATTGCATGATTGATTCAGAGCAAGTAGTTTCGTAATGCCTAAACATATAGCTGATCAATTAGGCCTTCGATGATGAAGTTATTTATAGAGATATGGTACAATTAGATGGAACAACAGTCACAACTATTGGTGTGATCAGATGTTAAGCCTTACACTACATGCATTCCCAAATGTCACAGTCTTGCAAGATGTGTCAGTTATTGACTTGCCACCACTCTTCACTCTATGCTTGTCTCAAGACTTCACCACCAAGATTGGCAAGTATTTAGCTACCGATTGGTCACATATTATTTTAGAACAAGGTATGGGGATAAAGCTACAATATGGTCCAAACCTATTGCAAAATTTCATATTGAGCCTCATGTACCAAGTCCAATCAATTCCAATTGTTCATCCTTTGATCAGGAAGATTGACCAAGCACTTAGGAAGTAGATATTAAGCTTGGAAACATTCCAAACTTAACACTAGATGAGTGGGCTAAAAAAGGCATGATTTTGATCCCTATAAGGAGATGGAAGAAGATAAGTAAGGCATTTATTGTCTACATGAGGAAAATCCACCTCTCCCTATCATCACCAAAACATATGGTAAAGATGATAACAAGGTTTGGCAATTGTTTTTTGATGGTTCAAGAATCAAACAAAGTGCTGAGGAGGTGCATTGATTTTGTCACCACAAAGTATGAATTACTACTTAGCTTTCCATTTTTAGTTTGCTTGTTCAAATAACACAACTGAGTATGAAGCTTTGATACATGGATTGCATTGGGCAAGAAAAAGGGGTATTAAAAACTTGCAAGTGTTTAGGGATAGTGAGTTGATTTTCAACCAGTGTCGAGGGTCCTACGCAAAAAAATGATTTGTTCAAGGCCTACAAGCATTAGGTATGGGATCATATTGAAGATCTTAAGAATTAAATATTCATGCCATATTGAGGAAGAAGAATGAGGATGCTTTGATAGGATTGTGGAAATTGGAGCAACATTTGATGTGGTGGAAAATATTAAGAGAGATAGAACACAACCACATTTTCATCATTTGATGTGGCAAGTATTTGAGAATGATCAACAAATCATTAATTTCTTATAGGAGGAGGCTGAGTTCTCAGCTAAAAATCAGGAGAAATTAGAACAATGTACGGGGATCAAGTGGTGCAATTGCGAATGAACAAATTATGAAATGGTTTAGTGACTCTAGAGTCAATATTCAACCCAAATGATCAATTCTGAAAAGAGAAGGCCAACATTTAGGTAAAAGGGAAGATTTAGAGCCCATTTCGAATAGAGAGGGTAAAATGCTCAAAATTAGTAAGGTGAGCACGTATCAAGAAAAATCTAAATTCATACAACTTTGTCAAGAATTCCCTGGATATCTTCATTTGGAGCTATGAGGATTTGAAGGGATTTAATCCTAATTTGGAGCAATACACGATTTAACTAGATCTAGGAGCTAAACCTATCAAGCGAGAAGCAAAGGTCAGTCAACCTTTATATTTATCCTCTTATAAAGAAAGTGATGAATAAATTTATAGAGGAAACCATCATATTTCCAATCAAACACTCGAGTTGGGTAGAAAATATGGTACCGATTAGGAAAAGGAATGGGATATCCAATCGTGCATGGATTTTTGGGATTTAAATAGGGTGTCTCTCAAATACCACTACCCACTTCCTTCCATGGAGTAGATATTGTAGGTAGTGGCCGGTTCGAAATATTTTCCCTCTTGGATGGATATTCGAGCTATAATCAGATCATGGTGAAAGAGGAAGATCAATTTAAAATGGCCTTCACCAAAAAATGGGGCACTTATGCCTATAAGAAGATGCCATTCGGGTTTTCAAATGCCAGAGAAAAATTTCAGAGGGCTATGGATATGGCATTCAAGGGGTTGTTGAACAAAATAGTGCTTGTCTATCTTGACGACATCACTATGTTTTCCAAGAATGCAGAAAGCCACCTCTTTCACCTCATGCAAGTATTCCAATGGTGTAGGAGGTTTGGAGTGTCCTTGAATCCCAAAAAGTGCATATTATTGGCACATGAAGGCAAGTTGTTAGGCCATATCATGTCTAAAGAGGGGTTGACTATTGATCTAGAAAGGGTTGAAGCCATTCGAGCATTGCCACTGCCAAGTCACAAGAAGGCTCTCCAAAGTTTCTTGGGGAGGATTAACTTTGTACAAAGGTTCGTGTCATATTTCACCACTCTCATCAAGCCAATAATGATGATGCTGAAAAATATCATGGAATTTAAGTGGACAACGGAGGGGAAATCAATCTTTGAAGCTATCAAGGATGTTATATCTCAAGCTCGACTCTCATCAATCCAGACTTTTCCAAAGACTTCATGCTCTATGTTTTTAGTGGTTCGAACAATATCTCTGCAATTCTGGTGCAACAAAATAAAGAAGGAATGGAATAACCTATTGCATTCTTCAGCAGGTTCTTTGAGGATTATGAGGTAAGATACTCCTTCATTGAAAAACATGTCCTCACAGTTATTAGGAGTTTTAAAAAGTTCAAGCATTTGGTCTCAAATAATAGGATTCAACTTCTAGTGTCCCATGTGGGAGTTAAATACTTCCTCTTGAAAAAATATTTGAATGAGAAGCGGGTAGGTTGGATCACCCATGTCATGGAGTATGACATAGAGATTAAAGTCACCAAATTGGTCCATGGAAAGGGGTTGTGTGAGCAGTTAGCTTCTATTCAACATGTTGAGGCAAGTGATCAAAGAGAGGTTGTTTTGGTATTATAGGATAATCGGAACATGTAAATGATAACATGCATACTCCTTTCTGGACTCGAGATATGATATATTTCCTACAAACAAGTCTATGCCCTCCAGGGATGAGCAAAGCAAAGAGAAGGTATTTTAGACTTCAAGCCATTCCACATGTTTTTATTGATGGTGTTTTGTTCAAGAAGGACATGAATGGAGTCTTATTGAGGTGCATTGGGAAAAACCAAGTTGAAAGAGTGTTGTAGGAATTTCATGATGAAGAGGTGGGAGGTCATTTTTCTCCATGAGTGACAGCTCTCAAGATCATGAGAGCTGGTTATTATTGGCCTACACTCTTTAGTGACTACTATGCTTGGGTCAAGAAGTGTAAAAAATGTGCCTTCTTCATAGGTAAGGAAAAGCTAGCAACGCTACCACTTCATCCCATTTCAGTAGACCATCCTTTCATTCAATGGGGATTGGAATTCATTGGGGTCATCAACCCAAATTCTAGCCAAGGCCACAAGTGGATCCTAACTATAACAAATTATTTCACCAAGTGGACCGAGGCAGTGGCACTTAAGGAAGCAAATGATTCTAGCATACTGGACTTTTATGAAGGGATAATTATAAGATTTGAGGTACTTGCCACCATTATATCAAATAATGCTTTGGAATTTCTTGGCACCAAGGTCACAAAATAAGTTATTAGGAATGGAGTATACCTTAGCACGTCATCAAATTATTACCCCCAGGATAATAGGTAAGCAGAGTCCACAAGTAATAATTTTTTTGAGAATCATTAGAAGGACTTTAGATGAAAATCAAAGGACTTGGCATACCAAGTTAAAATCAGCCTTGTGGGCTGATAGAATCACACCAAAAGTGTCAATGAGAAACTCCCCTTACAAGCTAGTCTACGAGAAGGAAGTTAGGCTTCCCATATCACTTGATTTGTTGGCATTGGAGCTCATGAAGCAGCTAGAGCTATCCAAGTTTGAGCCCATGGAAGCCAGGTATGCAGAACTCATGGAGTTGGAAGAAATAAGGGAGTATGTAATGCAAGCCATGGAGAAGGACTGAGCCTTGATCAAGAGGAAATTCACTACTATAGTGCCAAAGCAAGGACCTTTCAGCAAGGGACTTGGTTCTAAAATGGGATGCAGATTGGGCTAAGTTGAGCATACATTCAAAATTTGATGCCATATGGAGAAGCCCTACATGGTCACAAGATGCAAAAATAATAATGTTTTCTAGCTATCCAAGTTAGACGGAGAAGAAATTTTGATTCTGGTCAATATAATCTATCTCAAGCACTTCTATTGAAATAAATTTCTCACCCTTGTATATACTAGTTTAGGTTTTAAATTCCTCCAAGCTGATACAACACATTTGTTTTTTTGTAGTTTAGGTTTTTTTGTAATAAGTGCTTATGCACTCTTTGCATTTCCCATTTGGGATGTGTATGATTTTGTATCTTTTTATATAGTTGTGCCTTTGTTTTTCTTGCACTTTTCATTCATGAGAAAGGTCTTCCGTAGCTCTGGATCAATACCAATCCATGCAAAGGTACTTCTAGAAGAATTCAGGGAGGGTTTTTAATGATAGAATAATTTAGGTTGTATAATAACTCCATGCCCAATGGATGCTTAGAGGTAGCTGGTCTCTCCATCTAGCAGAAGATGTCCCCTGAAGGTCACCAAACTGTTATCCCAAATTTGCACCTATTAATTTGGATAACATATTCAAGATTTGAAGTACATGCTTGAGACATGTGGATGACCGTCAAATTTAGCCCTAGTTAGAGGAGAAAGATAGTTTGTGCTTTGGCTCAGGCTGATTTGGGATGTCTGCAAAGAATGTTTGACAAGTTGGTTGGGTTCATTGTGAAATTGGAAAATTCCAACAAGTTGGAAAACACCGGATCAGATGCCTAGGTTAGATGAGCGGAGTATTGGTTGCATGGGTTTGATGCTTAGGATGGATGGATGGGTTAGATGCCTAAGATGTATGGATGGGTTGGTCGGCCGACTACTAAGGCAACACGGTGACAATCTTAAGGTTGGACGAGTTAACGACGTATGTATGAGAATGGACGGTGTCCGACCCCCTAGGGTTGGATGTCACAAGGTTAGACATTGTCCAACCCCAAGTACGACACATAAGAGACGATCGTCTAAACCCTTAGGTTAGATGGTGACGAGATAGATGGCCTACTGCCTAGTGTACAAAAAAGGAGTTAGATATATGTGAGGATTTTTAGGTGGCGGTTGTTTAGAGGAGAAGGGTTGAATGATCATCCAACCCAAACAAGTGTACAAATAGAGAGAGACGGTTGTCCAAACCAGGTTAGATGGAAAACATTTTAAGGATGATGGGTGACCACCATAGGGATGTATGGCCTACAATTTAGATGGTCGTCTAACCTTCCTAGGTTGGGTGATAATATGGTTACACGACCTACTCGTAAAAATGGTATAGATCATGGTTAGATGGTCATCCAACCCAGATATGGAGGAGAGCTTGTGGGCTGATTAGTTGTTTACTCAAGGGGGTCTATATGGCCCATATAGTTAGATGCCACCCGAACCATAGGTTGAGAAACCCGTAGGATGGAAGATTCACGAGGCCGGGTGAAAGTAGATGGGTGAATGAAATATCAATAACTACAATTAATAAGGCATGACACCCATGACTTCCCGTACAAGAAAGGTACCAAATTGTATGGTTGCCCATACCTCTTTAATGCATCCTGCTGGTTGGTGACCCAAATTTCCTATATATTGTAAAATCCACCTCATTTCAAGGGGAGATTTTCTGAAAAGAAAAGGAACTCTATACAAAATTGTTCTAGAGCTATTGTGAGCTAAAGGCCTCGAATTTGGGATTATTGTAAAGGATTTTACCTTATGCCTATATTGTAATGGATTGTGCATGTTTCGAGAAATAAAATCAGTGTTTTTGGATTTATCTCCCTAATTCGGGTTATATTGCATATTTTTCCTTCCATTATGTTTACAGGTATATTGTGCATGTTTATATCTCTTTACAAGACCTTTAATTTGTTGTGCTTTATGAATCTAGGGAACTGAATATTGTTTTAGCTTGTGGCACTTCTACTCGCCCTCTCTCACTTTGTTTACTCCCTATTGTTCACTCACTCAGAGTGTCTCACTCCCTTTCTTGGTGCATCACCTTTTCTTAGAGTAGGTTTATTTTTATGCATTATTTTATCCATGTCTCCTTGGAAATCATTAGGGTAGGATTAGATTAGTTTTCCATTCTCTACACTTTGGAGAAGTTGGCACTAGGTTAGGAGAAGAAGCCGATTTCTCCGATGTTTATCCTACTTGTAAGGTCCCACATTAGGATAATCCCGTGTTATGTAAGTTATAATGATTGCATCACACATAAACCACAAGCAATCAAGGATGCTATGATTTTTCAATAATAGATCCTTGTTTTCATTTGGTCAAGAAATCAGTAATGTTGTTTGTAGTAATTTGTTATAATGGATTTATATGTGTGAAGGTGTCTGATGTCTTCATAAGTATTTGATATTTTGATTTTATGGCATTAAGAGTTTCAATTCAATGTTGTCTCAATTTAAAAGGTAAAATTGTCTATAGTCGGTCTTGAATGTGAAAGTGTTGAAATGACTATACTTGAGTACATTGTGTACTAAGAAAGGATGAATTTATCTTGAAGTAATACCTTATCTCTATCAAAGGTTGTGGTATGTGTAAAGGGGGTCATTATTTTAGTCTAAAAGTATCAAGTAAAAGATATGATCCTTTATGTATTATTAATACAATTTGTGGCTTTCAAAGAATCTATGTATCATTGTCAAGATGAGTGTCAAAGTGTTCTCTTGGTCTCGATTATGGTATAAGAATGTCAATGATGGGTCAATATTTTTATCATAAGTTTGAAACTTCAAAGGATTATATCATTGCAGTCATGTTATTGAGTCAATAAGGTCTCTTTTGTCTTGTTTTGACAAGTGTTTTGGGTTTTTCGAGTCTAGTATTGTGATTTATTGTGTGCTCAAGGTGTTGATTTCTTGATGATATAAGCTTTCCAAAGTTGATGATTTGTTTCTCTCGTGTTTCAAGAAGCCTCTAGATAATTATATATATTTTTGGCTAGTATTTCATAAATGTGTCATATGTTGAAAGATTTGCTCAACCTTGTCATATAATGTATCTCTATCAAAAGAAATAAGTTGATATAATCACCAAATTTGTGTAATAAGGTCATATAATTCTAAGAGTTATCTCGAGGTCCACAGGGGTTGTGTCAAGGTCTAAAAAAGGTGTTCATACAACATGGTTTCACCTCTTAATGTCTATGAGATCAATGAATATGGTTCTTTCTCATGAAGAAGTATGTGAACATGGCCTAGTGAAAGTTTGACAACGTATCCATAGTCTATAAGATTTCAAAAGTTGATCCTGAAAATGCCTAGTTAAAATAAGTGACAGTGAATGCTTCTTATTAGGGTACACAATTTCTAATATGACATCAGAATTATGAATGATAGGGTTGTGTTTTATGTGTTTTCAAAATTGTGACAATTCAAGGAGAAGTGTTGATGCCATAAATAGTCTGTTTTTGACATAGTACAATTTAAAAGGACTTGATATAAGTGTGAAGTACTTCAAGTTGTGATTTGATTCTAAAATAGGTCTTTTCTCTTGAATAAAGTGTGGAAAGAGTTTTATCAACATCAAGTCTTGTTGAAGACATGATTCATGGGTATGGTAATGACACGATTACAACTCAAAGTAACTAGTAAAAGAATCTAGGTAAGCATGCTTCTTAACAAAATTTATGTGGTCTTTCCAAGTCATAAGTAAATAACAGATACATACTGATGGTGCTCTTAAAGGATAATTTTTTTCATAACATAGTATGAAAAGTTCCTCAAAGGTCTCAAGATTCTATTAAGACTTAAGTTTTTTTATGAAGACCTATAGGTATGATTGTGCCTTTTAAGAAGATTTTATGTTTTTATTGATTTCTTGAGCGTTTAAAATTGTGTATGGACTTATTTTCTTGAATAAGTGACCTTTAGAGGTTTTTGAGCTGAATATATCCTATGGAAATATCCTAAGGTCAAGATGACTTACTATAGTATGATTGTGGAGGTACAAAATGTATGACTACGTTTGATCAAGAGCTAAGGTATGGAGGTGTAGGAGGTTCAAAAACATGAAGAAAATGCTGATGATCTTAGTGTTATGTGAAAAATGCTACATAATGTCTCAAACTAAGTGATGCAAAGTGACAAGGATGAAGAGCATCATCTAGCTCCAAGGGTGTGTATGTCTTTTAAAGTGTAAAGCTACAAGGAAGATTTGTGATAGAACTTCTTCAAGGTGCTCTTAGGCCTGCTAACTCAAAAGGGTAAATTGTGAGTTGTATCAGTGTTACCTTGGTATCTAAAACACGTTAGAATCAATAAGCATAAAAGTGGAAAAATTATGAAGCTACAAGGCTCTCGAGTACAAAGTGAAGAAGATGAAGCATGAAAAAGGTATAAGTGAAGGTTTGTAGGTATTACACTCTTTAAGATAAGTTGAAAATGTCATTCAATCGGTTCCACAGAGTCATAATAGCCTTAAGGTGAATGAGAACATAGTGCTCTACCCATGGGAGTTAAATATGTTATTACTTCATGAAAATATTGACTCTAACCATAAATGAAGATAAGAAGAGTTGATAGTTTGGAAGGTTTAGTTTAAACTGCTACGATGGTTCTCACAAGGTCTTCACCATGAAGTCTCTCGAAGTGAATTTTTTCTCAAGAAGGATATAATAGGTTGGTAAAATCAAAGTTCTAGTTTCTTTGTATAAAAGAAGATTTGTTTTGTCCTAAGTAATAGTGTGTAGATATGTGTTCTTCAAAGTAAGATGCTAAGGTTCAAACTCAATGCAAAACTGTATAAAGTATTGTGTTGGTAGTAGTTCTAAGACAAGTGTTTACTTTCAAGGTCTTGGTATGTAGGCATCTTAAGTTGTTTCACCATGATATTATTGAGAAGGAACTAATAAATCCTTGAGAAGTGCTTGAAATGGACAAAGAGGTATATTACAGGGGTTTGTAATGTTGGTTGAATACTCTTTGAAAGAGATAAGGAATAGAAATTCATGATGCATGAAAAATATTAAAAACGTTAAACATAATATAGGTGTAGAAGGTTGTCTAAAGGTCATGTATAAATTTTAATGCTATAAAGTTGAAAATAATCTCCTATCAAGTTTTTAAGGACCAAGTAGATCGAGTAAAGTGTGTTTCCAAGTTGAAGAAGTCGTATAAATGATTGAGTAGTCCTTGTGTTAGAATGTTTTTGTAAAAACATTTTATGGTTGAATTTAACAATAAAAATGAACCTACAAGACCAAGAAATAATCTTAAGTCAAGGAAAGTTTTCTCTAATCATGAAGAAGGTAGATCAGGTGATTCATGGTCCTAGTAAGGTAGAAATGTTGATATTTGCAAGACAAGTGGCTTAGGATGTAAGTGTTTAAATCAATCAAGTACATTGTCATGTAAATAAGGTAAAAAAACTGAAAAAGGAAGTTCGGGATTGTGGTAAGAAGTTGAGACATTTGTTGACCATTGACAATTTCCTCGATTCTATTGTTCTGTTCAAATTAGTGAACTAGTACTAAAAGAAATAAGTAACTCAAAACATGCGATGGTTTAAGGTACCTTGAGATGATGATGATGATGTGGATGGGCACAAAGATAGCTCCTCCTTTGCTGCAAGCTTGATAATCTGCACAACAAAGATGACTAGAAAGAAAATGGATTAGATGGTAGATGGGTGGTTACACATGAATTCGGTTCAAGAAATGTTAACTTCCTTATGTTAATGTAAACCCTTGTATTTGATAAAAAAGGATAAAATCAATGATAAAGGATTGAATAACATGAAGAAACTGAAACTAAATAGAATCTAGAAATTACAGAAATGGATGGAAAGTGTAGATCTGATCTAAATCAACACAAAACCAATTTGACCCTCCTCAAGGTTGATGGTGACTAGGATACGGAGGGTAGATAAATGGTGACCTAAGAAGATGGATCAAAACAAAAAAGAAAGACAAAAATGTAGATCTAGAGAGATCTAAGTGTAAATCATATGATGACATAGACACATGTAAACACTATCAACAACTTGCAAAGGAAATATGAGACAGAGAAATAGAAAGGATGCAAGAAGATAAGGATTTGGATGGGTAAGATGGAAATATGGCTCGATTTGACAAATGGGTGGGATGAGTTGGTGGTGATTGGAGAATGACAAGATGGGTTTGAATTGACAGAGTGAAAGAATAATGGAAATGGGAACTAGAAATAGTGATAGAAGAAGAAGATCAGATTGATGAGGACCTAGAGGGAAAAATATGTGACATAACGAGAGGATGGTCAATGGTGACCGTGGTGAAGTGAGAGTGACACAGGAAGTCCTAAACAATGTCGAAGGTGGATAGACTTAATGGAAAACCTACAGATAGATTGATTGAAATAAGAAGCTAGATCTAAGGCTCGGATGGCAAATGGACCTGCAAAATGTTAGTTTCTAACAATAATGATAATGATAAAGAAACAATAGCATGAACAACCACAAGGCTAGGGTAAACTCCCCAAGGTCTCCACAAGTGATGCAGACAAGCTCAAAGGGACTCTGTAGGCACAAAATCATGCACTTTAGGCATTATTTATCTCGGTCTCATACTACTATTTAGAAGGTTCTTGAGTGAAGAAAGTATTAATTAATCCCACCTTTTTGGCCATCTTGTTTTACTTTTATTTCGTCATTCCCACACATTTTTTAGATACATGCCCTATCTCGTTTCGGTACTTTTTCATCATTTTATCCTAAACCGGGGTGCCCAGGCTTGTATTAGGGTGCCCCAAGGAGACCTGTTCCCACATGGGGTGCCCCAATCCTTTTTTCTACTTTCCTACCTTGTTTTGGGCCTCTTCTAGCCATTTTTCATCCTTATCTTTTTTTTACTTACTACTATCACTCCATCTAGAGTTGCATCCATTACATCACTTGCATCCACATAGTTCTATGTATCAAGGCTAGGAGATTTTTATCAACACACACTTCATCGGGGATGGATTCTATTGTATTTCACACACACATTCTATTACATTTTCTACATTTAGATATTGTTCACTACTTCATAAAGTGTGACTGGCACAAGAGCACCTAGGGCACGACATGCACACACACACACACGAACTAAAATTGGGTCTAAAATGTAGTGCGGTTGCTCAATTTAGTAAGCCTACTATTGTAGCTAATTTGAGGTCATCCACCCATTCATTTGTATATTTTATTTTTTTATGGTTTTGATACTTCTTTTTGGGTCTTTTGCATGTCACTATTTCTATTGGAATATTTTTACATTTTACACATCTAGGAAATCCAAAGATGATAGAAAGTGAAGGTTACAACGTATCTTTTGACCTAGAAAGAATCACTTCTAAGATTTTTCGAGACCAAGGTGCTTATTCTACCATACCCGGGTGCCCTGGGCACCCCAACCCTCCTTAGTGCTTCACCTATTTAGATTCTCTAGATACATGCTTTTGGAACCCCCGTGTAGCTTTTCTTGCTTCTAGAATCCCTATCACACTTCAATGCGACACTCTGCAATAACCACCTACAATACGTTGAGTTCTTTCCTCACTTTACTCTTGCACATTAGGGTTTCATTTCTATTAATTCAATCATTTAATTACCTTAGAATACTTTAGTTCATTCATTTACAATGTTTATGTTCTTATAGATTAGATTAACTATCATTATACTTCCTTAGTTTAGTTAATTTTAGTTAATCATTTTGGTGAACCCGACTTGTGACTTTTCTCCTTTTTCTAATTTATGCCCATTACCCATAGCGGTCATTTTAGATCTCTTCAGTATTGTGAGCTCCTTTATTTTCCCATCATACTTCTAGGTCAATGGCTGATACCACCACCTCTATGGATGAAAACCCTTTAGATAATTCCAACTATGTTCCTCTCCATGAAATCGAAGCCTCCGATAGTGAAAAATCCTACGATGAAGACACTAATGTTGACCAAGAACAAATTAATGTTATTACTGATTTTTGTCAAGCTTTGTGTAAAAATCCCGCTCATCTTCCACATGTCTTGCACGCTTTAATTTTCACCTAACAAGCTCGTGATACTTCCACTTCTTTCGTGGTTTCTTTGGCTCCCATGGTTTCCACTCTTCTATTTATGTTTCCACTCCTATTCTTACAACTACCACCCCCATCACTCACCTTGGTACTCCTAATATGTAGCTTGGATCCTCTTAAAACACTCCTAATTTAACATCTTTATATCAGATTTACAAAACCAAAATTTCTAGCTCTAATTTTTTCTTCTCAAGGATCATCATTTCTAGATTCTACCTCATTGTTACATACTCCCTTTACACCAGCTATTTCCACATATGCATTTCCACCCAAATTTTCTCTCCCAAATTTCCCATATTTAAAGGCCATGGTGAACCACAAGAGAATATCCACAATTTTCATGTAGCATGTCTTGATTATGTATATGATCATACCATTCTTGCTAAGGTTTTTCCTCAAAAATTATAAGACTATGCAATGCGTTGGTTCTATGACCTACCCATCCATTCGGTAATCTCTTTCATGCATTTGGCTAACACCTTTCTCACATATTTTTCTATCAATATTGGCTCTAATATTTCTTATGCGTGATAGCACAACTCAAACAAGGGCCCAATGAACACTTCTCCAATTATGTCTTGCATTACAAACATAACTTAGCTAAGATGACTAATCTCCTTGCGGATTCTCGAGCTTCAAGATGTATTTATTCATAGTCTGTTACCACCACTTCAAGAGAGCGTTCTCTTTGAGACATCTTCCTCATTCCACCAACTTTGTCACACACTCAAGATTCATGAGACTAAGCTTCTTCATATAGTGAAATTTAAAACTTAGGAACAAGCTTCATCCTCCACTCGTGCTCCAAGTAAACCACCATCCAAAACTTTTACGCCTAAAACTATGGACAAACAACCTACTATTAATGTCATCTCTACTCCTAGGGAGCTTCGACCTCAACCATATAGACGCACTCTTTATAATATTAGTAAACCTTCGAGCATTTTACGACCACAACGTATCAACAATAATCTTATCACCTTTACAACTTGATCCATCTCGCCCAAAGGGTGTAACTTTGATGAAATCTCTTATTGTGATTATCACCAATGTGTAGGACATTCCACTGATCGATGTTTTCGGTTACGACACCTCATTCAAGACTTTCTTGACAATGGCCAAATTGAACTTCTAGAATCTACAACATCAACACCTACTAATGACAATCATAAACTTAATATTTCTAATTGTTGGAACATAATGATTAAGTGGGTTGTGACAACCCTTAATTAATATGGGTCCATCACTATTATATAGGTTAAATATTTAATAATATGAAATACTTTTCTATTATTAAATATTCATACCTAAGTAATATACATTAGGTAAGTATTTAATAATGTGAATAATTTATGTTTCTATTTATTAAATACACTAACCTAGGTATATGTGTCAACCATTTTAGGTTGAAAAGGTGGGTCGAGAGACATACCCGATCACCTTATATAAAAAGGACTTTAGGTCCTCATTTGATATATTTGGGAAATATATCAAAGGTGTGCAAATAAAGTGATTTGGTTTTACCCTTGGTAATTAGGGTTTCAAAGGAGGATGTGATCTTATTGATGTAACATAAGTTCTCCTCAAGTAAAAGGTTATTTTCAAAGTATTTTTTTTCCTATTGGGGTTTTCCACTATAAATATTGTGTCACATGTGTTATTTATTTCCTGTAAGTATTTCTTTATTTACTTATGTGATGATGTAATGTTTATTTAAATATTTATGGTAACATTACATAATGTATTAATGTTTAGCATTAATGTTGAATTAATATGTAAATTGTTGAATCCTTGAATTTTAAAACATGTTCATTGACCAATGTGTTATCCACATGTTCATCTGAAAATTGTGTTGGCTTAATAGTCACATGGCGTGTGTAAGGTGCCTTCCTCATCTTCTTCAAACTACACGCCTCCTCACAAACATCAAAATCAAAGCATCCATCGATTTTGCATACTCCGGGATAGTTTTTTACGAGTGTGTGTGTTGGCCATTTCTCGGGTCCATCCAATCCCAACCATATAATCCTGCTTGTTTGGAAAATTACTCTTAGAAGCAGCAAGCCACTGAGATAATTTTTGAAGGGTCTTCCATGTAACCCAAGTTCTAAGTACCTGTTGCCTCTTCCTCATCATGCCCACTTTTATGCTTCCCAACATCCTCATGAGTAGACACACCCTCATCTTGTGGTAAATGCAAAGGGAAACTTACACTAGAGGCTTTTCTCTCCAGAATTCATATGGAATCACCCTAAGATAAAATGTTGGTAAACCACAAATTCAACCTCTCCTTATAACACCTTTGGCAATTCATGAGGAATGCACCATTCTCCCTCAAACGCCCTACACAGTCTCCTGAACCACTTTTCTAGGTGCTCCTATGTATTGAAGTAGTCCCCATAGAGTGTACTTGGCATATTTCTTTACTAGGACTTATTCTCTAACAGAAACTCCCAAATATTCTCCCTAGGTCCATCGGGTACTCCAATTTCACTAAATACAATCAATAATAGAATTACACCCTAGGTAATATTCTCACCTTTATCTGCTTGGATGCATGCCTCATTCACTAAGCTTTATGTGATGTGCCCGACGATGCTTTAGTATGTCTTGTTGACAATTTTGTGTGTTATATATAACTTTGTGCATATTTGGCTCGTTCCATTACTTGATGGCACCCAGCTTGCTCCCATTAGCTAAGTACCCTGTAACTCTAGTGGCCATGTCTATAATATTAGTGACTTTGAAGGCTCTTCCCTCCTCCTTATACTGATGTATGGCTATTGTGGCATCAATGCCCTTGTCATTTGATAGGTCTCCAGTGATCCTCATTTTCTTTCCCATGAAGTAGAAAAATTCTTCATGGACGTGTGACATGAGCCACTAGTACAACTTCTCGAGCTTCCCAAAATAGGAAAATCCAAAATTTGCATGACCCCCATGTTTTCAAGTAATTTCTTCACAAATTCATCCAAGACCCTAGTACCGTCCGCCAATCACCGATTTTTCCTCCTGTAAACTTCTTTCGTGACATCCTTCAGGATTTTTAGTGCATTGGTTGATCTTTAAAACCCTACACTATGTAATCTTTGTTTTCCAAGGCTGCCCCTCAATAACTTCTTCTGGATATAACATCTTGACCAACCACTCCTCTTGGGTCATCAACCTCCTTCGCTATTGCAGGAGCCCTCCGTGGTGCCATTGCTCCTCTCGATTCTATGAGTGCGAAATGAAAACCTTAGCTGACGTGTAAATGAAACAAAAATCACCCTCCTTTCGTCATGCACACCACCACTAATTGAATCCTTCTTTTGTGCTTGGACGTTCAACATTGTGCTTCAAACGTGATAGGTTTACTCACTCTGCAGAGTGCTTATCATCTCCATCTCTTCTTCGCACTTCTCAAATTTTTTTGAATTTACAAGGTAACAAATGACATTAAAATGTCAACTTTAAACCAAGTTTCAAAAATTACCTTCATTAATTAAAATGACATTAACTCCTATTGAGCACATGTCACGCCTCCTTATCCTACACACCAATCTCTCATGCCTCAAACTTTTGTGCTTCAGTCATAACTTTCTGGTGTGCCACTACTTATTTGTCACATATCTCCTCTACCCATGCTTCCTTACACCAAAGTATTTATCCAATGTGACCCAAACATACGTAGTCTCAAATGTTGCAACCTCCTTGAGTTATACTTGAATGCTCACTACCTTACATGTGGTCTTTAACTTTGAGAAATCCTCTTGAATTTTTCATCACCTTTCAAAACATATTCCCTTTTTGGACATCTCGTGATTTTATTTCTTTTCTATACCAAACTAACCTTATTTTATCCACCCCACACTAAGGTTATGTGTATTACTTTGTGCATAAAAACACTTGAGATAGTAATAAGCTTTCAGAACGTAAACATGCTTATTACACATAGCATTGAACTAAATTGACAAAGCATAGCGACGAGGAAGGAAAAACATTAAAGGAAAATTGTAAGGGTTATCTAATCTAAGTGGAAATACTACCTTATTACAAACATCAAGAAGGTTTATTTATAGTAGGGCTTCACCTACTCCCGTTAAAGTGACCAGAACCGTGTGTTCCATCAAGTGCCTCTAACTAGCAAGTGCACTCTCCTCCATTTCTTTAGCTTAGGGGTAAGACTTTCCACTTCCATGACACAACATAAGGTTTATGCCTTATTTTTGAATTATCTCCTTAGTTGGCCCTATCCATTTCTTCGTCCTATGGAAAATAAAAAAATGAATTAGAAACCACGAAGCCACTAAGAAAATAACCACTAACTCATTGTTAAACCTAATCTTTCTCATCTATCTTGCTATTTAATTTATCATGATTTACCTCTCGACAACAAGATTATTTATCTATGAGTCCCATAACCATAGTGCCCTTTCTATGGTTTCATTAAGAAACTTATGCACCTTTTCTTATTTTTCTAGAAAGCTCATATCACCCAGTCTTGGAATCATGCTTTTTTCAAACCATTTAGATCCCAACATTTTTATTGGAAGCACATCCTTTTAGGATATTGGAATTCCATCCATATGTTGTATTCTTATAATTTACATCATTTCGAGTGTAAATTCTATTTTTCATTCATAAAGAGACAAATATATCTAGTTTTTCTCATATTGTTATTGATTGTAAACTTTTTTCATATAATACATCTATCATTATTTCCAATGTATTTTTTCAAATTAATCTAGGTGTAAGTGTAGACACAAAATCACGCACTTGGGTACATTTCTAGGTCCTAAAAACATACTAGCATTTATATGATTCCTAAGAAAGAAAACTAATGATTGACAACTATCTTTGGCATATTTTCTTTGTCTCTTTCTTTCTATTTTGTCTTACACACCCTACAACCCAGTCATAACTTTACTTGTTTATATTTCATGGCTTCAAACACCAGCACCTAGCCAAGACAAGAGAGCCTAGGTGTTCTTGTCCCCCAGGGAAACTCTCGACACTTTCTTACTTTACTCACTCTTTTTGAGTCTCTTTTATATTTTGGGCATATTTTACACTTATGGGTCGGCCTTCTAGTTGTCAATTATGAAATTCAAATAAGGTAATCATATAAATACATAGTTATATGTTCAAAATCAAGGACCAAACACTAAGAATTACTACCATCACCTAAGATTGCATTTAAAAGGCACCTAAAGCACTCAAAACCATCCATCTAGCATCCATTCAAGGGATAATTGTTTCATCAACTCTACATACACAACATAGGAAGGGGAAGTTCATTCTATTCCATTCGCACATGTTATACATTTATACATTCTAGCTATAACCCACTATCAAGTGTAAACTACACAAGGGCATCCTCAAGCACCATTCTTACATACACTCACAAGAACTACATGGAGTATGATATGTAGTGCAGTGATCGCTCATAATTTCACTCTTGGGGTGACCTTCGGGTTAGTTCGACTCCCCATTTTGCATTTTTCCATTTTAGGTTTTATGATGTTTGTGGGATTATGCATGTGAACATCTCTTTTGCAGGGATATAGGCATGCTTAGCGATCCAAGAAATAATATCAGGTGATCAATAAGAAACAACTATGACACTCTTGCGATAAAGTAAAAACTAGATTCTCGATTATTTACACAGTCACATGTACTTAGTAGCAGATTCAACACTCAGTGCCCTTTCCCTATTGTTGGCGCCCATGTCTCACTATGTTTGTGAGTTGTAGAATTTATATTGAGCATTTACAAAACTCTACGCAACTTTTTCAACACTTTTCCCAGTCCCGATCAGTTCTAGATTGAGCATAAATCAGCTAAGTCTCTTCATCTATATCTTTTTCTTAGGGTTTCATATTTACATCTTATGTCATTCATTGTATTTTACCATTTATACATCATTTAATCTATAATATTTATATTTAATTCAAATTAAATTAAATCATTTGGTGAACCCATCGCTTGAATCCAACCTTCCCTCTAGGGTTTTCCTTTTATGTTTGTCACCCGTAGTGGTTGTTTTGGTTCCTTTGAGTACATTGAGATTCCTCCCTCTATTCGTAAATCTTCTAAATCAATGGCTGAATTTGATAACCCCTTTGCTAACTCACAAAATGTTCCTCTAGAAAACATTGAAACCTATGATAGCGAACAATCCTACAATGAGGACACTAATGTTGATCAAGAATAATTAGACAAGCTCACTAATTTTCATCAAGATTTGCATGCCAATCCTTTACATATTCCACATGTTATCAATTTTTTACTTGCTTCCAAAAACTCTTGAGATGTTGCTTTTATGCCTCTTGTAGGTTCTTCTTCAACTTCCATGGCCTCCACCCAACCCCTTAACATTCCTACTTCCATTTATATTTCTATCGCTCCCTCCTCTATCCCAATGCTTATAATACAAAACCCAATTCCTCTTTTGGCACCCATGAATTAGATTCTTTATATCAAGATCTGAAAATTCAAATATTTCAATTTTAGTAAGCTACTTTGCATTCATCTCCATCTCTTGATACCCCATTACTTCTTCACACTCCTTTTGCACCCGCCATTTCTTCTTATCCACTTCCTCTAAAATTTGTGACACCTAAGCTTCCCACCTTCAATATCCATGGTGACCCTCAAGAGAATCTCGATATTTTCATGTGGCATGCCTCGACTATGTGGATGGTCATACATTACTCACTAAGCTATTTCCTAAGAGTATTCAGGATTATGCCATGTGTTGGTTTTATGATCTACCTGTTTATTCAAAATTTCTTTTACTCATCTATCGATGCTTTTATTGCTCACTTTTCAATCAACATCAGCACCAAGATCTCTTATGCACAACTAGCTCAAATCAAACAAATATCTAATGAGCATTTAGTTGACTATGTTTTGTGTAACAAGAATAACCTAGCTAATATGACCAATGTACTTGTTGATTCTAAATTGTAAGATATTTTTATTCAAATCCTTTTTCCACCACTTCAAGAGAGCATTATCTTTAAGACCAATCCTTCATTTGATCAATTATGCCATACACTTAAAATACGTGAAGCCAAACTTCTATCTATGTGAAAATTCAAATATCAAGATAATCCTTCATCATCCTCTAATAGGTTTTAGGATAAATCAACATTTAAACCATCTCCTAAGCCCATTAAAGCAAAGGTAACTATTAATGATGGCTCTCCTCTCGAAAAGCTTCAATGGAAACTTCCAAAGAGTAATTTCACCAAATTACTCTATGCACCTCGATTTCTATTACCTCATCTCATCAAAAGAAATCTAATCACTCTTCCACCACACTCAATCTTGATCCATTTTGCCCATGTGGACGTAATTATGATGAAAATTCTAGATGTGACTATCACCAATGCATCAGAATTCTATTGATCACTACTTTAAACTCGGAATCTCATTCAAGATCTTATTAACAATAATTCACTCGAGCTCCTTGATCCATCTACTTCTAAGTCGGTCAACGATAATAAAAACTTCAATAACCATTTTCCTAAGCATGACACACAAGATCTTGATTCTTCTGTTAATCATACATATCAAGTTGTGCCCCCTCCTTCATCGAGGCCCTTGACTTCCTTGTCACTTCTGTTGATGCATCACCACTAGCCATTTCATTTTCAAATCATGATTATCATGCTACATTCACTTTTGATTCATTACATATCAATGCTTCTATCGGTTCATATACTGTCAATAACACCATGATCTATCTAGCGGATCCTATTAGTGTGTGCTCTATTGTACTTCTCATGGCTATCAAATGTCCACTATCTAATATCACATATCCAATTCCTAATTATTTTAGCTACATCAGAGCTTCCCATTATAGTTTGGCATCTTACCATCTTTTTCTTATTCACTATGACTTCTTCAATCAAAGGTTGTGACATGCTCTTAGGTCTTCCTTGGCTCTGCATCACTCAATCTATTCCCTCCATGAATCATTTGTGTCTCAATTTCATTCACAATAAGAAATTTGTCACTATTAAAGGCATTCCACCATATACACCATTTCCTAAGCCTAGTCTTGATGATATCTTTCCACTAGTTACATCATTTAGGCCTTCAAGGCCTCTCAAATATAAGGCACATTCAACACCTAATTATCCTATTCATAAACAACCCACTTCACGACCTTGTCATCCTCATCGCCCACTAGTCAATCCCATCGGCCTAATTCCCATAATCAGGTGGCCTCTTCACATAGGTGTTCACCACCTCCTTTACCATATAGGTCTCCTTCACATGCACATCATTACCTCACACTCCATCAATCATAGAGCATCGTTGCATGCCTTTATCCCCTTGAATATCGAGTGGAGATCCCTTTCCCTTAACTATCATTGGATATTATTCTATCCTCCTCATATTTTGGGGCATCATGCTTTATTCCCCCTCCTAGCATCATTGGTTGACTATAGTATCTATTATCACGCTATGTGCTTCACACTTACTCTTTCTCAATACTCTTACACATCTTGATACACACCTTGTATCATCATTATCATATGATGCACTATAGTTCCATGGTCCATAATCTATTGCTGAGGGTCTAAATCTGAAATGAACCTCATCACGTTCCACTCCACACTCTATGCTTCATTATCAATCATTTTAGCACACAATTTCAAACCATTTTCCAATGACACACTCTTGTTCTATGGTTAATTATTGATTGTTGAGGGGTCTTTTATAAATGAACATCATCTCATACACGTATGTTGGGAGCACATTGCTCTATCACATTCACATTCATACACTTCATTTGCATATATTGGTTGCACTTACTCTTGCTTGATATGTAATTTTCATGATATGCTACGTGATGTAATTTTACTTACATGATTTAATTTTCATGTTATGCTAGCGATACTCAGTATGTCATTATCTTTCTATATACACACATGCTCATTCACTTGGTCTTTTGGTGTGAATTTAGAGATCTTAAATTTTTCACATGCTACAATGATGCTCAACATTGTATCCTTTACAAGTCCCACCGAGGATCCTAGGGAATATACCTTTAGTACTCTCACACATTACAGTGTTATTATTGTTATATAATTTATTACTTATACTTTCTATCACATTACTTTCCATTGATACATACATGCCTTGACATACTATTTATCTTTCTAACATGCTAATGGGTGCTTCATGTGTAGCATTTTCTTTACAAGACTATATGCCACCATGGTTATCTAATACATTTTGCTTGATCTTGTTTTACAATGTATGTTATTATTTGTGGGTTATGCCCTATGTCTTTCTTGATCATTGTTTGCTTGTTTATGGCCACTTTGGCCCTGATTGTCTTATGACATTGTGAGCAATGTCCCATGTTTGAAACCCTTTTTTCACAATCCACATTTTTGCACACTTGCTTGTTACATTGTATTATATGGCATGTTTGTTACTTTTAATACTAACACATACTTATAGCCTACTTTATTTGCATGTTCTTTTATTTATACCATGCACATCTCGTACCCCCTACAAGTATCCACTTCAACATAACATCAAGTCCTCTCCTTTGGGCCACATTATCCTACCTCGCATCGCATGAACCCCAAATGAGGGGGCATACATTGGGTAAAAAATCACCCCTAAAACATCTTAGATCTACATTACAGTACATAATCAACACAGGAACATGATCACATAATGGCCCAGAATCTAACTTGGTTTCAAAACACCGTACATAAAAATAATTCCCAGACTCATACACTAGCACCTGGGCACCCCTGTCCTCCCCTAGGTGATAATTTCCTCGGGGAAGATACAATTATTTTCTCATTTTATCACAGTTCACAAAAGTATTCATATCAATTATATAGTTACATGCACAGACCTCCAGTTACATCATGCATGTAGTCTCCTACAATCCATTTCAATCAAAACAATCAATACAATTAGAACTAATTCAAGATAGCAAGAACAAATCAGGGATGTACCATCTGTAGCAATGCTTATCAGGAAGATTCATTTATGGAGAGTAACACTAGACCTCTCTCTCCTAACACTTGCTCTTTGCTCTTTGTGAGATCACCCAAAAACTCGCACTTTGCATGAGATCACCCAAAAACCTTGCACTTAGCTAAGATCTCCCAAAAAATCACTCTCTACAACATTCCAGACATATTTCTATCATTTACACTCATTTACATTAGGTGAAAGCTTTCCTTTACTACTACTTTTACATACTTTTACATACTTTGCATACTTTGCTCAAATTTTTCATATACAAGACTTTCAATACTCTTTTTCTCTTCTTTTGTAGGTTTTTCCTTAATACACAACAAGAATTATACTACAACATCAAATAAAATCATAACAACATGTATAAGTAACGCATATGCTTCACCCCTAAGGTCACTTTCCTTTCCTAGTCTTCACGCTTCACTTTGCAATCACTTCATGCTTCACTTGTCCACTCGGCACATTATTTTCTGCACGTTATACAAGAACATAAGGTACGCATCTCTTATCTACTTTATGTTATCAAGTATTCACTCAACAAAATAAAGTGGGGGAAATTTAGACATAAAATCACGCACTTGGATACATTTATAAGTCCTAAAAGAATACTATCATTTATATGATTCTTAAGCAAGAAAACTAGTGGCTAACAACTATCTTTGGAATCTTTTCTTTGTCTCTTGCTTTCTATTTGGTCTTACACACCCTACATCCCAGTTATAAATTTACTTGTTTATCTTTTATGGCTTCGGACACCAACGCCCAACCAGACAACAACACCTGGCACTCCTATCCCCTTTGGGTGCCCCCCGACCCTTTCTTACTTTACTCACTCTTTTTGGGTCTCTTTTATCTTTTGGAAATATTTTTCACTTATGGGTCGGCCCTCTAGTTGTCAATTACAAAATTCAAACAAGTGAGTCATATAAATATATAGTTATGTGTTCAAAATAAAGTACCAAGCACTAAGCATTACTATCATCACCTAAGCTTGCATTTAAAAGGCACCTAAATCACTCATAGGCATCCATCTAGCATCCATTCAAGGGAAAAGGGTTGCATCAATTTTCATACATAGCATAGAAAGGGAAGTTCATTCTATTTCATTCACACATGTTATACATTTCTACATTCTAGCTACAACCCGCTATTAAGTGCAACTTGCATAAGGGAATCCTAGGGCACCATTCTTACACACTCACAATAACTACATGGAGTCTAAGATATAGTGCAACACTTGGTCGTAAGTTCACTCTCAGGGTAATCGTTGGGGTCAATCTAACTCCCATTCTATATTTTTCTTTTTAGTTTTGATGTGGTTTATGGGCTTGTGCAAGTGAATATCTATTTTGCATGTTACAAGTACCCTCGGTGATCTAAGAATTACTATCAAGTGATCAACAGGAAACAACAACAAAAATCTTGCAACAAAGTTAAAACCATATTCTTACTATTTGCACAATGGACAGTGCCCAATATCAATCTCCAATTCCCAGTGCCCCATGTCCATCTTTGTTCATGAGTTACATAATTTATACTAAGCATTTACAACACTCTACCCAACATTTTTAACACTTTTCCCAGTCTAGATCAGTTCCATATTGAGTGTAAATCAACTAAGTCTCTTCATCTATCTCTTGTGCTTAGGGTTTCATATTTACATCTTAGTTTACTTGTGTCATTTTTTTATTTTACCATTTATACATCAATTACTCTGTAATATTTAGATTTAATTCAAATTAAATTAAATCAAGTAAGTTTGAAAGGTGGTGTAGGATATGGCCCATGTATTGTCCCCTTATGGATCATTGGAGCAATGTTCCTTATATTGTAGCTTGGTCCTACCTCTATTTTATTCTTGTGATCCCTCATTGAGATGTAGGGTCACTATCATAATCAATCATGATGTCATTCTCACAACCTCTTTGTGGAATTATTTATGACACAATAACTCTATTCCATTTTCTTATCGTAGTGGGTAGGACATACCACTTCCATGACACAAAAATGGGTTATGCATTCTTTTTTAAACTATTTCCCTTGGTTGGCCTTGGCCATTTTTCCAAATTTCATGATAAAGAACAAAATGAGGAAGAAACCACAAAATCCACTAAGAAAATAACCACTAACCCGAGAGCCCATTCTAGATAGTCCTGACCTTCCGAAAGGTCATCAAGGAAATTTGGATGACATAGACCCTCCATTTATGGTCTCTTCATGTAAAACCCTCATTTTAAGACTTCATTAATAGGGGAATTTTATTTTTTTCTTTACTTTATGTTTCTTGATCTAAATACCCATATATTAAAATCCAACATAAACCTTAATGTTCACAATTTGAAATTCACATAATTTAGAAAAAAACATTCATTTAGCTAATCCATCTCATAACAAGTAACCATATGTAGCTGTAATGACTCGGTACCAAACCGATCTCTTATTTCATGACTCGGTATTAAACCGATCTCTCATGTGTATATCAAGTATATTTGTGGTTCCCTTATTCCATCAAGGGTCAATCAAGTGTTAACAACTAAAGTGCCTATCTCGAGTATCTGTTATGCATACCCATCTAATATCACACATCTTTAGTTCAGGTGAAATCAAGATAATGCAACTAGTAACTTGTGATACTTTGGCCAAAGTTTCAAGACATGTATGCCATGTCTTCATTCCAAGATGACATACTCATCAACAAGAATATGTATTTCACCACACTAAATTTTTTTATCTAGATTAGACTATCTTAACTTATGTCAAACACATCCATGTCTTTGTTATATACTAAGTAGAGCTAACACACATAGACTAGTGTTGATAGTCTGCTTATGAAGACTAAGGAAAACAAGCGCTTCCAAACCGACTTGTGTCACTTCGGATCCACTTCCTCACCGTAGTAATCATAAGATGACATCGGCACTAGGCCATACTATTATCACTAACTAGTGTATAATAGAGACATGGATCCATATTTTATGATAGTAACACTTAAGGGAGCTAGGCGGATAATCGTGCCATAGTGGCTACTCCACAGTAACCAAATAATGACTCACATCATTAAATGGGTATTGTGTAGTAAGCAACTATGTTGCGACAATCCATTGAGTTCCATTAAGTGAAACATCATAACTTAACAAGTTCATTAATTCATTTAATTCACAACTTGTTAATTCACCCTTATTAATCTTATCGTTAGGTGTCATGCCTAAGGATCATTTAGGGTTCGAAATGAATATTCCTTTAAGCAAGGATTGTAATGTTTAATTCACCTTTATGTAGGATTGTAGATTTTAAGAATGCATTATGCTTAATTAAAGCATACTTTTTCCATATGAACATATAAGTGTCATGTTTGCATTTCGATTGTATTTATTATAGGGCAGCAACCTCATATAAACATACATAATTTAAATGCACTATTAATAGACTTAATTCACACGTTTAATAAGATTAGATACTTAATTATTGTAACAACTTACTTAACTTGTCACCATACAACTTAAGTCGTTCAAAATTTTCCAAAACAATTATAAATTAAATTCATTAGTCCTCCGGATATAACCAATTATGTTGAGGAAAAGTCTCTTTTGATATCAAAGTTTAAACTATATAGTTCGAGATCAATTGCCTAACTTAATTGGTAGTCCTAACTATACGACATCTTCTTATAAGAAGCCAAGTATATTTATATTCTCTGACAACCATATTTCAATAAGCTTAGTTACTAGGTATATAGCTTAAGCCATTCATTTATTATTCCTTAAAGACTTGTTCATTCTTACTAGATGAACTCAGTTTAATTACCACTTAAGGGAGTTCTTAAGGTACTTAGATAGTCATCTAATGATAACTCAATTTTTCCTTCTAGTATATTTTTATTCATTATAACAAGCAACTCAAACAACATTGATCCATAATGTTTATACCAATCATACAAATAACTTTGTTAAAAATCTGTTTAAATTTTTTAAACTGATAACTTGCATGCAATATCTCATTTAGGATAGAATCCTATTATATAAGCCATACATTCCTATAGTTTCCTTATACTCAAGCTCTATATAACAGTAACTTTCATATAAAGCCTACTTCCTTAAGAAAGCTTAATAACTAAAATCATCATTTCCAAACAATTCATTTCCATCAAGGTAAAACATATCAAATTGAACAACTTTATTGCTTTCCGAATAAGATAACCAATCATGTTTGCAGAGATAGATCAACCCTTCATATCAACTGTTTTACAATAATGGCCAAAGGCCTCAATCATTCCTAAACATGATTTTATTAATATTGAAATCAACAATAATCATTCAACCCATTCAACTTTCTTCATCAAACTAAGAGAATATATGCAAATTTTATGTCTTCCTTCTTTCATCTTTCATAAAGCCCATTTGCAAAAATTTTAGCATGTTTCAGTTCATATGAACCGAGCATGATAGGTACTAATTCTTCATAACAACATGCTCTAACTTAATAACTTCATAAAAGGAACACTGCTTTTAAGTTAAATTATCCTAAGGCTAAAAAATAGCACATTTCATTTTGAACATAACACATGAACATCTTTAAAAGAATTTCAAGCAAAGTCATAAACATAATCACATTGAATCTATCATTCAAGTGTTTACTCAATAAAATAGAATTCATCCAATCAACCATGTTGGGAAATATCAAAGAAAGTAGCACCTTAATAGGTTAGGTATACAACAACCACATGGGGCCCTACTTATATGTTGCAGAGTTATAACTAGAATATCAAGTTTACAAGGCATACACTATTAACTCATTAATTTAGACTCACTTCAACAAGAAGTAACAAGACTAAATGATAATACTTATATATATAGACATATAGCCCATACTATATCATTGTTGCATCAACTTTAGCCTTAAGAGGTACATACATATATATATACTACATATATATATACATATATACATATATATATATATATATATAAGGTACTTTATTATACTAAATCATATAGTTGTCACTATATACCTTATCAAGGCATAAGATCTAAATATAAGATATAAACTTAACCTATTAAAGGATTTTAGATTATATATAAACAATCCCATGTCTACACACACATATATATACATACATATATATATATATATACATATACATACATATATACATATATATATATATATATATATATATATATGTATGTATATATATATATATATGCATATATACATATACATATATATATAATATATATACATTCATCATACATAGTTACTCCTATTTTAAGATTAGACTTAAGAAATTTCTTAATTTCAAGTATGGCCACAATCAACTCAAAAATCCTTAACACTATAAGCCAACATCACGGACCTTCCATTACATAACCTAGGTTTCCATAATAGTGTAAGTATACCATACCTAGGTCATCTACCGTAAAACCACAAGCCAACGGTTATCTCAACTCAAGTATCAAATCCTTTAACTAGTCGCAAAACCTTAGAGACAAGAAGACTTGAGGACTAATCACTTCACATTCTAACATGAAACGACTTCTTTTACCATTTTTATATGACCAAAACCCATATTAGTTAAGCTTATATCAAGCTCAAAAGGAGATAAAACATGTATACGTCTATACTCCTTAACTATTCCAAGTTAAGATTAAATCTCCTAACAGTCGCAACCAAATGGTCATCCAATACTCAAAGATTGAAGAACAAGGAGTAAACAAAGGCTTCAACTTACTTTGTAATCATTTCAACAATAGTTCTTACCCATTCATTAGACATCAAAACATTCTTAACCAAAATAGCCTCTTGAATCCTTAGAATTTGATAGAGCTATAAGGAAAATCATAAATTAGGAAGGAATCTACTACTAGCTCGAGGGAGAGCCTAAGGATTCTATATCGAACCTTAAATTTTTACAACATCACAAAGGTTGAGAAATAAAGTCATGAATACAACGTATACGACCTATATCCATTATATCGATAACTTGATATATAGAATTTTGAAAAAAAAGAGATTAAATCCATATCCAAGGAAACCCAACAGTTAATCATGCTTCCCTCAATTTTTAGGAATAACTAAATTGAACAGAGACTATCTCTAAAAGATAATAATGCAAACAACATCACTTAATTGTCGAGCACAGACCAAACTACAAAATGGATTTCCATAGATCACCCAAGGAGTTATTATCACTTATATAAAAAGGGGTTTGTATCAAATAAACAAGACCCACAACCCCAAATAATTTTTCAACCATTCAATAGCCACAAGTCCTATCGACTTGGCGTTGGTAATAAAAAACAAAGACCAAATAATCACAGAGACATGATAATAGTAGGTTTTGTATCTGTTCTAAATAAAGCATATTTCTTATCAAGATTTAACAAAGGGTAGGTTAAGTATCCCACAAACCACTGAATGATTCCAGACAAATTTTGCACAAAGATGCAAGTCTCAAACCCTATAAAGTATTACATTAAACCAGAATACCTTGCCTTCAAAGAACAAGATGCAATGAATAACCATTGTTATAAACACACACATTCATTTTTATAACACATTACTATCATTTTGCAATCAAATATTACAACCCATAAGTAGAGTAACAACATACATCACTTATAAGAGATTATAATGAAATATAAAGTAATAACTAGTTCAGAATTCATTTTAACAACATGAGATCCATTTTTAAGATAGATATCAAAAACCCAGAACCTCAAAACCACATTCTAGTTAAGAAAAAATTTCTTTTGTGAAACAATTAAATAGAGCAAGATTTTGCAAAGAGTTAGAGCCTATCATGCCTAGTAGAGCTCTTTAAATTCTTCTTGAAGCTCCCGAGTTCTCTTCCAAACTTTCACGACAACCTCCACAATAAAATCAAACAAAATTCCATAGAAAACCTTCCATTCCTTCTTCAACCAGTTTATAGCCATGGCCATTTAATTCTTCCTCTATTTCCTCCTTGAAATAGCCAGATTCATGTTTAACCAAACCTCAAAACCGAGTTCAAACAACAGGAGTTCCACATGCAGAGCAAAAGAAACTCGAGAAAACAAATGAAAAACAAAAACCAACTATACTCTTTTCACCAAAAACCGACATGTTTTCCTCCAAGGTGGTTTTGGCAAAAGCTTCAATGTCATTAATGTATGTATTAAATGCCAGAAATCCCGCCAAATACCAGTTGCCAACTAAATTTTGTTTAGAAAATTTCCATTGAACTTTCCTTTGATAACTACTAGCACCATATTTGGCAGACATGCCAAGTTTGACTTGGTCTCCCACCAAAATATGGAGGTGGAGATCATTAAATTCCACTTTTAAATTTGCAAGTATGTGGAAGGTGGGGCCATGCCTTTAACCAAACCATTTACCATTCCATTCCCCAATGCCAATTGTGGTTGGATATGAGGTTAGGACTTTTAGGTCCTTTTCTCTAATATGGTAAGTTCTAAGTTTTAAATAATAGTATTAATCCACATATCCATATCTTCTAGCAAAATAAAAACCTTAGGTTAGAATAATTTTAGGTTAGGTTGCTTTATTTAATCAAAAGATCTCATGTCTTAGGTCTAGGTCAATTCCATAGAAATTCAAATCTCACCATAGTATAGGTTAGGTCTAAATCAATAACAACATAAAGGACCTTTCCAAAATTTTATTTCTCACATTAATAACATTTTCAATACGAACTAGGATTTCCAAGCATGTAGAATCTTTTATCATAGAACAAAGCTATACACAAACTGAGATTAGAATCACAAGAATATATCGGATCAACATTAAAAATTGAAATTCCAAAATAAATATAAACTCAAGTAGTCACTATATTAAATTCATAATCACATATCGATTTAGGAGAATACCTTAGATCACTACAATTGATCCAAGGTGCTATCCTATCCTATTTAAAGGATGTGAGTATCTCTTCTACTTGGTAGAGGTATATTGGATATTCCCATCTTGGGATATTGTGAGTTACGATACAAAGTCAACAATTATTCCAAGACATTAATAGTTTTCCAGATTACCTGATCACCTAATAGTTCCAAGAACTTGATTCAAACTTTCCACAAGCTAAAACCAATAAGTTCATTTCTCAAACTAGTTAAGTAAAGATCACAACATTAGTACAATTTCTGCCATATGATTGATTAATAGGACATATTTCATTAGAAATTGATACCTTTCTAGCAACATGATTTAAGCAGTTCAATAGAGCACACACTCAAGAACACAATCACATGTCTACGTTGTCAATCAATCCACAAGAAAGCAAGTACAAATGTAAAAATAGCCGAGGCATTACATACCTCCCCTAAAAAGCATCATCGTCCCGATGATTAACTTAGTTCAAAAAAGTTTTCAAAATATAGGTAATAATATATTTTATTCAACCATACAATTCTTAAACAGTAAACAAAATTTTTCCAAAAATTCAAGTTTTTTAGAGGTTCATAACAACATCAAAACGCAGAATAACACTTATTAAAAAGTGTTTTCTCAAAAACAACAAAATCAGAGATAGTTCTTAAATTAAATATCTCAAGTACGTCAATATTTGATAGAAAAACTTAAATAAACTATCCAAAAACAAGGTTTTTAGTAATCCCAACATCAAGAAAAAAAGGTTGTTTTAATTTTTCCCGGATTGTACCAACAGATCTAACTCGTATCATCATAACAATTTTCAAGTTCCGGATTCTCTAAATCCTTCATTTGTTTCTTCTTTTTCAGTCCATCGATTAGCAATTGTAGTCTAAATCTTCTTCTGTGGATTGTTCTCCTTGTTTCTCAAGGGCAATCCTTAGTGTAGTGACCACTGTCACCACATTTAAAGCAACCGCGAAAGGTCTCTTCCTTTCAAACCTGTCATTACTAACTAGCATCATCTTCTTTCCCATTCTTTTTGAAGTTTCCAACAATATTGTTCTCACCATTATGAGTTTTACTTTCCTCCTTCTTCCCCCATGTCTTTCTAGGTGACAATGGTGAAGGAGTGTTATTCAGTTTACGCTTCTTATCTTTGTGAGCAGCAATGGCTTGGAGCTTTTTCTCCTGCCTAATGGCCTTCTCAAATATTGCTTCCATCATTGGTGGCCCATGCACATCAACTTCACCACCTATTATAGGTTTCAAGCCCATAATAAACTTCCTTATGTGGAATTTCTCATCTGTTTGGTACTGTGGTACATACTTAAGGAGTTTGGTAAATTTCTCCCAGTACTCAGTTATAATCATTCTACCTTGTTCAAGGTTTTGAAACTCTATCATATTTTGGTCATAATATAATTGGGGTAACCAGTGCTGCCTAAAATAGGCCTTAAACTGGTCCCATGTTATGTTTTCATTATCTACTCCCAATTCCACTTTCCGGTTATCCCACCATGAGGACGCCTCGTTGGAGAGTTGATATGCTCCCCATACTACTTTGGTTTCTTTAGAGAAGTTCCTTATTGCAAAGTACTTCCCCATCTCGATGAGCTAATTCCCAGCCCCATCTCCCAGTGTGGTACCTTCAAACTTAGGTGAACTTATTCTTTTTGTCTTTTGACAACACAACCACCAAGCATGCTCTTGCATTCAAACGTTGATTGGGTACATTTGCATTATAAGCATCATTGTAGTTATTTTTAGCATTGGAATCTCCAGCGTGTATGCTATTTTCATTATGTGGTTGTTCTGAGATGGTTCATTTTCGAATCAGCATTATTTCTAGCCACTTGTTATTCAAGAAGTACAACAAACTAATCCCTTGTCCAATAGTAGAGTAGTAAGGATCTCATCCAACGCTTGAGTTGTAGTTGCTTCACCACCTGGAGGCTAGTCATTCATAGCTTCTCCCCTTGTTCTAACCATTTTTGTTAACAAGAAATTAATTTTTATCAGTGATGGACTCAAATAGGTCTAAGATTGAACCTTCGACTTGATACCAAAATGTAACATCCTCATTTTAATACTTCATTAACAGGGAATTTTTTTCTTTACTTTATGCTTCTCAATCTAAACCATGACAAAGTGGTAGAGAATTCAACAAGCTTTCACTGTAGGTACCTGAATGAGGAAAATGGACTCCGTATGCTCAAGATACGACTAGTCAAAGTTTTGTCAACAATAAGACCCGACAGGGGCAAGCTCGTCAACGTGATGGCGACACGTGGCGGAAGCAAAGTGCATTCGGGAGAGAAAATAAAAGTGTTATTTTGTGATGCCAATCTTTTAAACGTCATGATCGATATTTCGCCACATGGTGGGGCCTTAGGCCACCACATGGCCTACCACCACGATGACTAGGTAGTTATACCGAACCAACTCGGATGTTTATTCCACTCAAAGCAAGTTATATTGGATATTGAGTTGATTATTCATACGTAGTCCATAAGGTTGGCAAGTTAATTATTTTCCTTAAACGAGTGAGATTATTCACTACGGCGATATGCTTATTTTAATTGGAAAATATTAAATGGTTCACGATATACACTACGTGGCATTCCCTCCAATACCACCGCCAGTTATTACATCCACCGACTATGCTACATAAACATGGCCTGTGTATATAGCTCGGCTTGCCACCCACGTGGCATAGTTTGTTTAAAATAATAATAATAATCTATTTCTCTCATTACCCACGTATGTGCCCACATTTTATATGGAAGACCCACGTGTATAAAGTGGGAGGCAGCGAAAGTTACATAGTGCAGGCCTACGTGGCCATGGTGGACTGATCTTGGGCAGCGAACGGGTCAAAGGGAGGCCACGTGAAAGAGAAGGCGGGCCATGTAGCCACGTGGTGGCATTCAAACCAAGTGGAGATGGTTAATAGTTATAATGGTAGGTGTATACCATGTGGAGTGGTAAATAAATATAATGTGGCCGTTTACAATGTAGTACAAGCCTTTAATAAGGATAAAACAATTATAGGGGTGGGTGGCGAGAATCAAACCCCGCCTACATAAATAGCCATAACACCTCATCACCATACCTACCGGGTATAAAAAGGGAGCTCAGTGTATTTGATAGCAAGTTTTCCCAGTGTAGGACCATATGCCATAAAAGGCACTTTTCATATATCACTCATTTTGAAGGAGTTAGAAGCATTTTCAGCTCTTGCTGTAAAAAGGGCAAATGCATAGAATTTTCTTGTGTTCTAGTGAAATATTTATCTTCCCATTTTGGAGGTGTTCCTGACTCTATTTTATTCAACGAAATTCACGTCAGTGTTTGGTATCCATCTAGAGTCTTTGTCAAGCGTGTCGCTCATCCAAGGAAGATTATTGAAGACGTATATTTCTGAATGGTCACCATCAACGAAGTTCTTACTTCTCGGGGGGCTTGGATCGGTTTGTATTCATATTTCCAATTCAGAGTATTCTACTAGATCTTGATCACTTTATTTTATCTAGTTCAAATTCATGTGTAATCGGCTAGGTATGTGATCATAAAGGCGGATCCCTATACCACTATCATAAGGGTAGAATTCCTATACCACTATCACATGGGTAGAATCCCTATATAACTATCATTTGGATACTCAGATTAGATACAATCCTGGTATCCTCATTTAGATTCATCTCTTCATTGTATGTTTTTACTAGTTTACAACTCTAAAGTGTAATGAATCGGTTCATATGAACCTAGAGACGTAGGCATTTCCAAACTCCGTTATCAATTTCATTTTGCATGCGTGCGTGTGTGTGTGTGTGTGTGTGAGTTTTATTTACATTGCATTTCCCATTTGAAGTTGATAGCATATGTGGAGTATAAAATATTTACATTGCCTATAGGGGTCCGTAATGGTTAGAATATTCACCCATGTTTACAGATCAAGCTATCTCTCGCTCATGTTCTGGGATTCACCGATTAGGGGTGAATTAATTGATATATGTGCAATTGAGTGGTATTTCTTCCTTCCGCCCTTTAAGTACCGGTTCATACTTGCCATTTGACATCCTTGTCAGTGGAGAATTAAGGGAAATTTCTAAGTTTTAATGTCTCTGTAATGGAAAGAAATTGAATTTGAAGGAAGGGCCCTTCCATTTCAGCCTATTTTGTCATAAGTCTAGCATGGGATCTTGTCGTTTTCCTTTTGCGGAGTTACTGCTGAAGCCTCATTTGAAGATTGATGAAAGATAAAACCCAAAACCCCGAATGCTTCAGGTGGCTATCAAAGGTTTGGTCGATTTCTAAGGACATGGATGAGATCAAGGAGGAGATTCTTACTCACTGTATGGCACGATGATATATCATAAACAATCAATTGGGAGGCACAACTTAGTTGATGTGGCACAAAGGATCAGTGGTGCCAACATACTTTCAAGTGCCTTGGGCTAATTCTCTCTCCACATGGATCATGTTGAGCTAGAGCGGCGGGTAATCGGAGGGGTACGCTAATTTCCATTCACATCCCATCCTCGGGCGCTACAAGCTTTGATTATTGGTTAGAAGGAAATTACACACCACCTAGGCCTTGAGCTTCCTCCACAAGCTTTTGTTAATTTTCCATGCAAGGATTCTTCCACCGAGTATGGCCAAGCAATTTCTATCGACTTGGACATGGTGTTTCTCGAGCGAGCAATGGATAAGGTTCTGAGTTTTGATCTTCCATAGTTCTCCATAATATCATAGTCTTATATGTATCTCGGTTATGTATACAACTATGCTATTTTTGATGCAATAGGTTGGCTAATTGGGAAATTTCTCATTGTCGGATCTTGCCACCTTTAACGTAGTAATGCATTTATACTAAGACCATCAAGATGAGCTACGCTATCTATGGAAACTAAAATTTAATTTTTTTGCAGGCTAGGGCCCTTTCCCTAGGTAATATAAGCAAAAAAGTCAAAAAGTTTGTGTATGCCTCAAAAATTAGATTTTCTATTATAAATAATGATAAAAATTCAATCAAATTATTAAGACTATCTCTATAAGAGGGAAGATCGCAATTAATTTCAAACTTGACATCAAATATGGTTAAGGAAACTTCACTTGTTTAAAACCTTCGTGTGAAATAAGATTAAAGGCTTAAGCTATTAGTGAGTTACAAGTAGTTTGTAATCATCAACCCAAGTTCCATTCCCATTAATCCCATTTGACACTTTCAATAAGTGGTCATGGGGACACCTTGAGATAGGGGTTGCACTTCTCCATGTGTACCAAATGGAACACAATAGTGCACTTTGAATGTGAATCACTTAGTGAACATTGGAGAACTAAGCCCACCCCGTGTCCCATTTAAAGAAACATGCTCCTCAATTTACCCCAAAATTTTAATCTTTGATCCTGTTTTAGTGTAAATCTTAGCTATTTCTCTTTGGATTAGATTGCATCATAGCCTTCAAATTTTGCATAAGGAGGATCATATATATTTTTGGCTAATAAATAGGGTTCCCTCATTAAAATTGACATAGGCTCCTTTGTAGGATTTTTTTGAAAGTTTGTAATCTCAATGAATTATCAAGATAGTCTTCCATTGGGTCCAATTGGTTTTATCTTGGGACTCATGGACCAAGTTCATTAACTATGAGGGCCTCCTTTTAGATGTTTGTTTCTACATTTTTAATTACGGGGTTGTTAGATGTTCTTCTCATAGTAGGCCAACATTGTCTCGACTCCTCTTAGATGGAGTACAAAGAATAAGAATAGTTATTAGGACCCCGATTTTGTGTGGTGCAACCATGGTTACTTTTCAAACATCATTCCACCCCTTTCTTTCTCTACCTCATCCCTTGTTGCATGTGATTGGTGACATGGTGTTATGCTCTCTTGGTGTTGTGTTAGAAGCACCCTTTCAAAGGGGGTTTCCAAAGTTTATATTTTCTAACGAGACTAGGTCAGTTCACCAAAAAAGGTTGTTGCTCATCTTCTTGTAAGATGGATCCCTCATTCCATTGTTCTTGAAAACAGTTATCCATGGTGGAGCTAGTTTGTACTACAAAACTCAAAGGCAACATATTTAAAGTAAAGAGGTTGAGATCAAAAGTTGAGGCAATGGTGAGTGATGGTTCGTTTAGATGTTGGAGGATCTTCTCTCTTGGAGTGAGAGAATATTTGGGCCTACCTATGCTTATCTTTTTGGTTCCAAATGGATGGGGTTGGCTATCCCTATGAGATTCTCCTACACTTGTGACTTTGATGGCTATGGTTTCATTGAATTTTTACAAATGGATTTTGTGAACTTTTCCTAATGGTGGCTAATGTGCTCTAGATGACATTTTTATGTGTAATGATTGTTTCTTTTCTTGGTTGTTAGTATTTTTTATTTATTTTGTTGTTGGGGACTAATCCTCATGATTTCCCCTCAATATCCAGCTAGTAGCTCTGGTTAAAATAATTCTTACCCAATAATAAAAACCTTAGCGTGAAGTGCTTAATATCTTGAAGTGGAGCACATATACGTGAAATTCTTATAATCTTAAACCAAATTATCACTGAAATACTATTTTTATCATCTACACCTTACAAGCTACATGATAATATTTATAAAAATAAAATGCTCTAACATAATGCCAACATATTGTGATTTCAATTTTTCCACTAAGAGAATTTTCTTAGAAGTATTCATATTTTTAGAAATGTGTAGCATATCTACATGGACTATATTTTATTTTGTTTTCATATTTGTAGGGTCTATATTATTAATGATGAAATAACACCTATGTTAGTGTAGGATATTTATTTTCCTTGTATTTATTTATTTACTTGGAGCTTTCCTAAACTCATGGGATATGCTTTCTTAGTTGTAGTAGTTGTGTTGAGTTAGCTTACCAGTTGTGTTCAGTTAGCTCACTAGTTGTGTGGAGTCAACTCTACTTCTAATATCAATTAGTGAGAGTTATTCCCCACTGATCTAGGAGGAGGTTGCACATTCACCACCTATATGTACTTGACTTGCATCAATCTATCCCATGGAGGATATGGAGCATTGAGTTTATTTAGAGCCATTCTTGCCTTGTGAGTTTTGATCATATTGCATCTTATTATTAGTTATTTCGATTTCTATAATTTCTCATGCATTCATTTTTCATCAGAGATCCAGAAACTCTAATATGGTATCAGAGCGATTATGGTGATACATTTTCCATTATTGGGTTATTTGCAATTTTTGAATACTTCATTTGTGAAACTAACAGTTCATGTGCAAATAGATCGACTCCGTCTTAGTTCTTTTTCAATTGAGATTGTTATTTGCAAAAAAAATCACATTACTTTATTGTTAGTAAAGGAGAAATCTTGTAGTTTTTTTGTGGTGGTCATTTCTACGTAGGAGAAAGATTTTGGAAATGTGTTTGGTCCATTGCTTGTTACAGGAGAATCTTCCAAAGGCATTTTTCGGTGTGATTCTGATTTGGTTTCACTCAAGAAATCAACTAGGGCGTCCTCATATCTGGGTTGTTGTTTTGACCATCAAAGCCACATTTTTGTTGTGTGAAGGGTATTTTTCCTATTTGGAGCCACATTTTTGTAGTCTGGAGGTGCATTTTCATTGTGTGAAGGGTGTTTTTGTCATTTAGAACCACGTTTATGCAATCTCGAGGGGCATTTTTGTTGTTTGTAGCCATGTTTTTGTAGTCCTGAGGGGTATTTTGTTGTTTATAGCCATGTTTTTGCAGCCTAGAGGGGTGTTTTGTTGTTTAGGATCTCTACATACCATTGAGAGGCTTTTTCCCTTCCTTTAGTGTGCAAAACTTCAATTTTGACATGGTTTTCCCCCTTGTTATGATAAAAATGACCCTTGGTATGTTGTCTTCAACTCCAACGTGCCCTAGCTAATATGGCAATTTATTTTATTGCAATTATCTCCAATTTTGACTCTAAAGTTATTTCAAAACCTGGGATTATTTGTTTTTTGGAAAACAAAGTCATTTTGAAAAAAAATTGCATCAAAAGGAATTAAGTGTTTAATTAAATATGTATCTTCGCCTGATGAAGATGAAGGGTGAGGCCCGGGTTAGCAGGAGGTCAATTCCCCTAACAATTTAAACCATTTTGTTCTTCATTCCGCCCTAGTTCCAATGAATATAAACATGACCCCCTTTCCTCTCATTTCTGGCATTTTTAAAACCAAGTTTGTAAAATTTTAATTAAATAAGCCATTATTTACGGGAAATTGTATTTCTTTATAACGTTTGATATGTATCTCATTTTTAAGCATTGTTTTAGTCAAAAGTAAATGTTTTCTTGTGCTCTACATGATGGATTCATTTATTTTTTTAAACACACTACTTTATAAAGTGCCACATTTTGGGGGGTCTTGTAAAACTCACTAGGGACTTGTACTTTTCGCACTAAGTTATAAAGTGCCATCTAGGATAATTTGGGGGTTTATCTGCATTATGGAGTTTCAATTTTACTGTTCTATTGTTATGATAAACTATGGGAACTTTTTTGTCTTGGAAGGCAGGCATTATCAATCATTGCACTATGCACAATTTGTTGCCCTACTTCCATGGTCTTGTTCCTGAGCCCGATGAGCCTCTACAGAAGTATGAGTGGTTTAACCATAATGATGAGGTTTATGGACTTCTCAGTCTTACTTTTTCTAGGGATACATTGCATTTTTTCGAGCACACTAAGTGCCATCTCATTTGCTTGACCATTATCCGACAATTGTATGATAACCTTGTTTCACCATCTGAGAGTGACGCTTCCTGGACCACTCTAGTGCCTCCATAGATTCTCCCCCTTCTCACATCCCTTTCATTGTTGAGTGTTCCTCTACACTTGTTGCTACTCATGAGTCCCATGTTGACCATTCACCACAGGTTTTTTTATTGAGCACACTCTCCCTATTGTTTCCTTCATAGAGCTCATTGTCACCCATGTTCATGCTTCCATTCACTCTTCACAATAGTGTTCTATTAAATAACCTTCCTCTTAGAAAAATGTGACCATTGCCTCTCATGCTCCATTGCATTTTGATTTCTTAGTTGATGACACTCCACATACACCAGGTTCTACCTTTAAGTGTAGTGTAGCTTCATCTTGGACTTCTAATAGCTCTTCGCAACAATCTTCTCCTCCTACTTAATGTTGTGATGTTTATACATTCTTGTAAGACATTTATCTCATTGAGAAACTCCATTGTGACGAGTATCCGACCACCCGAGTTGTCTATTTATATATTCCACTTGTGTTGCATTACAGGAATATGCTCTTCGATTGAGCCATCACACACTTTGGAGGACCCATTCATCTCTCTCGTTGGGAGTGCCCACCTTGGGAAATGTGTCACCTCCACAATTTCTGAGATGTTTTCATGATCCACCTCTTATTGTGGATCCCTTTTTGTGGCTTATTGGGCCCCCACCGCCTTCTCTCTTTTGACATATACTACAATGCCATTACCATTATCTTTTGTGAACATGTTTTCCAGACCTATGCCACCTTTTAGTTGTAGACTAGATGCAGAGATCAGAGTATTATAGGCTTCTTCCTTCATGGATTGGGTTGACTTTTAGTACTCATTTTTCTGTCCTTCCCAAGGGTGGGAATGTTGTTTAGTGCGGTGTATTCTCTTCAGTCTTTACATGGAGGACCACATCATTGACACTCTTCTTAGATGATCTTCTTTTCCTCACTTCTTTCTCTCTCTACTATGGGTATGATCATTGTACATGGGTACCTCATCAGGTTGAGTTACCGAGACCCACTACTTCTTCTTCTCTAGTTTTCTTGAGTGATTTTTGTGTCTCTCTTTTGGGATGGATTCTTTTCCCATTGGTTTTTCTCCTTTTCTCCACTTTATGAAATATTTGCATTGTACGTGGGTACTTCATAAGGCCTTGTTTTAGGGGCCCATTTTCCTTGTTCACTACCCACCTAAGTTGTGCTTATGGGGGTGTTAGTGTAGGATATTTATTTTCCTTGTATTTATTTATTTACTTGGAGCTTTCCTACACTCATGGGATATGCTTTCTTAGTTGTAGCAGTTGTGTTGAGTTAGCTTACTAGTTATTTTGAGTTAGCTTACATGTTGTGTTCAGTTAGTGCACTACTTGTGTGGAGTCAACTCTACTTCTAGTATCAATTAGTGAGATTTATTCCCCACTGATCTAGGAGGAGGTTTCACATTCACCACCTATATTTAATTGACCTACATTAGTATATCCGATGGAGGATATAGAGCATATGGAGCATTGTGTTGAATTGAATCCATTCTTTCATTATGATTTTTGATCATATTACATCTTATCATTAGTTATTTCAATTTTGTAATTTCTCATGCATTCATTTTTCATCGAGATCCAAAAATCTAATATCTACATGGACAATATTTTATTTTGTTTTCATATTTGTAGGGTCTATATTGTTAATGATGAAATAACACCTATATTATTCATAGTATAACTATTCACAAAAAAATGTTGGTGGTACGAAAACATGCCACATGATTGTCACACTAGGCCCAAAATTCATTGTTCCAAATTCACACAATTTAGAACAAACATTCATTTAGCTAATCCATCTCATAACAGTAACCATATACATTTATAATGACTTGGTACCAAACCGATCTCTCATTTCATGACTCGGTATTAAACTGATTTCTCATGTGTATATAAAGTATACTTGTGGTTCCCTTATTCCATCAAAGGCCAATCAAGTGTTAACAACTAAAGTTCCTATCTGATTATTTGTTACGGATACCCATATGAAATCACGCATATTTAGTCCAGGTGAAATCAAGACAACGCAACCAACAGACTTGCGATACTTTGGCCAAAGTTTCAAGACATGTATGCCATGTCTTTATTCCAAGACGACATACTCGTCAACAAGAATATGTCTTTCACCACACTCAAAAAATGTTATCTAGATTAGACTATCTTGACTTATGTCAATCACATCCATGTCTTTTTATATAATAATTAGTGTTATCATGGATAGAGTGGTGATGATAGTATACTTATGATGACTAAGGGAAAACATGCACTTCCAAAACGGCTTGCGTTGCTCGGATCCACTTCATCACCCGTAGTCATCATAAGATGACATCGACACTAGGCCATATTGTTATCACTAACTAGTGTATAACAAAGACCTAGATCCACATTTTATGATAGTAATGCTTAAGGGAGCTAGGCGGATAATCGTGCCATAGTGGATGTTCCACAATAACCAAATAATGACTCACGTCATTAAATGGGTATTGTGTAGCAACAACTATGCTATGACAAATCAGATCCATTGAGTTCCATTAATTGAAACATCACAACTTAACAAGTTCATTAATTCATTTAATTCATAATTTTTTAATTCACCCTCATTAATCTTATCATTAGGTGTCAAGCCTAAGGATCATTTAGGTTCGAAATGAATACTCCTTTAATAAAGGATCCTAAATTTTAATTCACCTTTGTGTAGGATTTCAGATTTGAAGACCGCATTATGCTTAATTATTCAAGCATACTTTTTCCATATGAACAAATAAGTGTCATGTTTTCATTTTGATTGTATTTATTATAAGGTAGCAACCTCATATAAACATACATAATTTAACTACACTATTAATAGACTTACTTCACACATCTAATTGGATTAGATACTTAATTATTGTAAATATTTACTTAACTTGTCACCATACAACTTACGTCATTCAAACTTTTCCAAAACAATTATAACTTAAATTCATTAATTCTCCATATATAACCAATTATGTTAAGGAAAAGTCTCTTTTCATATCATAGTTTAAACTATATAGTTCATATCAGTTGCCTAACTTAATTGGAAGTCCTAACTATATGACATCTTCTTATAAGAATTCAGGTATATTTATATTCTTTAGACATCCATATTTCAACAGGCTTAGTTACTAAGTATATAGCTTAAGTCATTCATTTATCATTCCTTAAAGACTTGTTCATTCTTACTAGATGAACTCGAGTTTAATTAAGGGATTTTTAAGGTACTTAGATAGTCATCTAACATAGCTCAATTATTCCTTCTAGTATACTTTTATTCATTATAAAAAGCAACTCAAACAAAATTGATCCATAATGTTTATACCAATCATACAAAAACTTTGTTAAACATCCGTTTAAATTTGTTAAACTAATAACTTACATGCAATATCTCATTCGGATAGAATCCTATTATATAAGGCATAAATTCATATAGTTTCCTTATACTCAAGATCTATATAACAATAACCTTCATATAAAGACTACTTCCTTAAGAACACTTAATAATAGAAATCGTCATTTCTAAACAATTTATTTCCATTAAGGTAAAACATATCAAATTGTACAACTTTATTGCTTTCCAGAATAAGATATCAAATCATGTTCACAGAGATAGATCAACCCTTCATTTCAACTGTTTACAATAATGGCCAAAGGCCTCAATCATTCCTATACATAATTTTATTAATATTGAAATCAACAATAATCATTCAACCCATTCAACTTTCTTCAGTCAAGAGAATATATGCAAATTTTATATGTCTTCCTTCTTTCATCTTTCATGAAGTCCATCTAGCAAAATTGTTAGCATGTGTCAGTTCATATGAACTAGAGCATGATAGGTACTAATTCTTCATAACAACATGCTCTAACTTAATAACTTCATAAAAGGAACACTTTGCTTGTAAAGTTAAATTATCCTAAGGCTCAAAAATAGCACATTTCATTTTGAACATAACACATGAACATATTTAAAATAATTTCAAGCAAAGTCATAAACATAATCACATTGAATATATCAGTCAAGTGTTTACTCAATAAAATAGAAGTCACCAATCAATCATGTTGGGAAATATCAAAGCAAAGTAGCACCTTAATAGGTTAGGTATACAGCAACCACATAGGCCCATACTTATATGTTGCAAAGCTATAACTAGAATATCAAGTTTACAAGGCATACAATATTAAATCATTAATTCATACTTACTATAACAAGAAGGAACAATACCAAATGGTAATACTTTAGACATATAACCCATACTATATCACTTTTGCAACAACTTTGACCTTAAGAGGCTCGGGTACTTTATTATACATAATCATATAACCATCACTATATACCTTATCAAGCCATAAGATCTAAATAGAAGTTATAAGCTTAACCTATTAAAGGATTTTAAATTACGACAAACAAGCCCCTATCTAAATATATGTATTTATATATGTATGTACATATTAGTCTTGTGACATTCATCGTACATAGTCACTCCTATTTTAAGATTAGACTTAAGAAATTTCTTAATTTCAAGTATGGCCACAATTGAATTGAAAAATCCTTAACACTATAAGCCAACATCACGGACCTTCCATTACATAACCTAGGTTTCCATAATAGTATAAGTATACCATACCTTAGTCATCTACCGTAAACCACAAGCCAACGGTTATCTCAACTCAAGTATCAAATCCTTTAACTAGCCACAAACCTTAGAGACAAGAAGACTTGAGGACTAATCACTTCACATTCTAACATGAAACAACTTCTTTTACCATTTTTCTATGACCAAAACCCATATTAGTTAAGCTTATATCAAGCTCAAAAGGAGATAAAACGGGTATACATCTATACTCCTTAATTGTTCCAAGTTAACATTAAATCTCTTAACGATCGTAACCAAATGGTTATCCAATACTCAAAGATTGAAGAACAAGGATTAAACAAATACTTCAACTTAATCTGTAATCATTTCAACAATAGTTAATCACGCTTCCCTCAAGTTTCGAGAACAACTAAATTTAACGAAGTGTATCTCTAAAAGATAACAATGTAAACAACATCACTTAACTATCGAGCATAGACCAAAATACAAAAATAATTTCCATAGATCATCCAAGGAGTTATTATCACTTATCTAAAAAGGGTTCATATCGAATGAATAAGACCCACAACCCCAAATCATTTTTAACCATTCAATAGCCATAAGTTGTATCGACTTGGCGTTGGTAATAAAAAGAAATACTAAATAATCACATAGACATGATAACAAAGAGGTTTTGTATCTATTTTAAATAAAGCATACCGCTTATGGAGATTTAAAAAGGGTAGGTTAAGAATCCCACAAACCACCAAATGATTCCAGAGAAATCTTGCTCAAAGATGTAAGTCTCAAACCCTCTAAAGTACTACATTAATCTAGAATATCTTTCCTTCAAATAACAAGATGCAATGAATAGCCATTGTTATAAATGCACACATTCAATTTTATAACACATTAGTATTATTTTTAGTTAGCTAATACAACCCATAAGCATAGTAACAACATGCATCGCTTATAAGAGATTATAATAAAATATAAAGGAATGACCAATTCAAAACTCATTTCAACAACATGAGATCCAATTTTAAGATAGATATCAAAACCCGTAACCTCAAAACCACAATCCAATTAAGAGAAGAGTTCTTTCGTGAAATAATTAAATAGAGGAAGATTTTACAAAGACTTAGAGCATATCATGCCTGGTAGAGCTCCTAAAATTATTCTTCAAGCTCACATAGTTCTCTTCCAAACTTTCATGATAACCTCCACAATCAAATCGAACCAAATTCCACATAAAACCTTCCATTCCTTCTTGAACCAATTTTATTACCATGGCCATTTAATTATTTCGATATTTCCTCCTTGAAACATTTAGCTTCATGTTTAACCAAACCTCAAAACCTAGCTCAAACAACAGGATTTCCACATGCAAAGCAAAAGAAACTCTAGAAAACAAATGAAAAACAAAAACCAACTATACTCTTTTCACCAAAACCGACATGTTATTCCCCAAGGTGGTTTTGGTGAAAGTTTCATTACCATGAATGCATGTATTAAATGCTATAAATCCTGCCAACTACCAGTTGCCAATTAAATTTGGCTTAGAAAATTTCCATTGAAATTTCCTATGATAACTAAGCGTGCATGCGTGCATGCCAAGTTTGACTTGGTTTCCCACCAAAAGATGGCAGAGGAGATCATTACATTCTGCATTTAAATTTACAAGTACATTAAAGGTGGTGTCATTCCTTTAACTAAACCATTTACCATTCCATTCCCAATGCCAACCGTGGTTGGATCTCAACTTAGGACATTTAGGTCATTTTCTCTAATATGGTTAAGGTTTAAGTTTTAAACAATAGTATTAATCCACATATGTGTATCTCTTAGCAAAATAGAAACCCTAGGTTAGAATACCTTTAGGTTAGGTTGTTTTATTTAATTAAAAGTTCTCATGTCTTAGGTATAGGTCGTGTCCATAGAATTCGATTCCACCATAGTATAGGTTAGGTCTAAATTAATAACAACATAAAGGAACTTTTCACAATTTTATTTCTCTCATTAATAACATTTTGAATATGAACCTGGATTTCCAAACATGCAAAATCCTTTATCATAGAAAAATGTTATACACAAAATGAGATTAGAATCATAGTAACCAAATCAACATTAAAATTTGAAATTCCAAAATAAATATAAAATCAAATATTCATCATATTATAGTAATAATCGCATATCGATTTAGGAGAATACCTTGGATCACAACAACAATTGATCCAAGGTTTTATCCTATTCTTATATCGATATAAATTCAGCAAATATTCCAAGACATTAATAGTTTTCCGATTACCAAATCACCTACAGATTCCAAGAACTCGATTTAAAATTTCCACAAGTTGAAAACAATAAGTTTGTTTCTCAAACTAGTTAAGTAAAGATCACAACATCAGTACAATTACTACCATATGATTTATTGATATGAAAAATTTCATCGAAACCGATACCTTTCTAGTAACATGATTTAAGTAGAACACCGGGGCACACATCACATGTCTACGTTGCGAATCAATCCAAAAGAAATCAAGTACAAATGTAAGAAAAATGAGGTATTACACTTCGTGGTTTGTCACTTAATATACTATTGTGTTTTTATAAGTTGTTTTGAAGTTTGTGTAAATTGTTCCTAGGACTTGGGCCTAGTGTGAAAATTGTGTGGCATGTTTTCGTACCACAAACATTTTTGTGAATAGTTAGACTATGAATATTATAGGTGTTATTTCATCATTAACAATATAGACCCTATAAATATGAAAAAAAAAAATAGTCCATATAGATATTTGATGTTTTTGATCTCGATGAAAAATGAATGCACGAGAAATTGCAAAAATCGAAATAACTAACAATAAGATGCAATATGATCAAAACTCACAAAGGCAATAATGGCTCCAAATCAACATAATTTTCCATATGCTCCATATACTCCATGAGATAGGTTGATGAAAGTCAAGTACATATAGGTGGTGAATGTGCAACATCCTCCTAGATCAGTGGGGTATAAATCTCACTAACTGATACTAGAAGTAGATTTGACTTATAGTCTCAAGTTACCTCTAACTTCTCTTCAAACCCCAAGTGCGCCGACATATCACCCACCCTGACTGGGAGTTCACCCGAGGTGCGTGCAGTGCTAAAACCCTCCTTTATATGAAATTTGCAAGAATGTTTATCACCATAGGAGGATAAATGCACATATATTATTGTATGCATTCTAAGACAAAAACGAGGAAACTAGATCTAAGCATAAATGCACCATAATATAGATGAGAATATCACATTAACAAGGAGGAATCAGATCTAAACCATGAGCATTATCAAGAACATAAGGGTTTGAATCCATAACCATAAAATAAAATATGTAGATCAAGATCCATAACTCAAGATTTTAGAACCACTCCTTTGTATTAATTCATCAACATACAAAGAGCCAAACTACATTAAAGTATCCATGAATGGAGATAATACAATAATAGATTCTTAGCATGCTCTCTATAGTAGATTCATTACATAGCTTAAAATCATTACCTACACTCTCCATTCATCTCTCTCTCACTCAAACTCATCCTCTATATTTTTCTATTCTACTCACACACACCTTATGCCTTTTCCAATTCATCATTACAAGGGAAGGGCCCGTAGGAATCCTCCATAACCACCTAATCATCATTACTCATGAACATGCCAAATGTCATCATGTCTTTCCCTAATGGAGTATCCTCAACATGTAGGTGCTAGCTATATGTAACTAACTCCACCTTTTCAGCTCCTAATCCTTTCATGATACCCAGGAATATTCCTTCCTTGAGCTAAGCAAGGCTTCATATCTTAACCTTATCCAAACCGAATCTGGTCACCTTTCCGCATGTTCTCCAAATGCAACTTTGACCAAGGCTCAAAAGTGACTAAGTCTTGAACCTTCCCTATCTGGGCATGAGCCTTCGTGCATCATCAAAACTTACCTCTGCATGTGACTTCGCACTGCTTCCACACATCACAATCCTCGGCACTTTAGGTACTTAGCTACTTCAAGGACTCAACATCACCCCACACTAATACGCTTTCTACCCATGGCAATCCTTCACGTTGTTCAAACAAAACTTTAATGACCAAAATTTCTGCAAGAATCTACTAAGGAAAAAGAAACATCCAGCCACTATCGCCTATACGACCATCTAGATCAACTCAGGGAATTTTGCTTCTATGTCCCCCTTCACCTTTTTCCATGCCTCTAGCTCTTTCAATGCTTTCCATGGTACTTCCCCTATGATGTTAGGTACTTGATCTGACATGATTTCTTCTACCTTATCCTTCAATTCCTGGATCACCACTACTAACTCCATGCAAAGACCCTCGAACTCATCCATGCATTCGGTAATGGAGTCCCAAAGTTCTCCAATCTAGAACTCTATATTTTCACGCTTGGTCTTTATTTTATCCTTTTGTGTAGTAGTGTCAACAATTAACTGTACACACTCATACTTGTTAGTTGGGATCTTCTCCTTAAATTCCTTGACAATTGCCTCTTCCTCTCTCTGCTACTACATGTGCATCGATTATGGATTCGCACTTCCTACAATGTTGAAGCCCTTAATTGCCATGATGTATGCCTACTTGAGTTGGGTGAGCATATCCTCCAACTCTGAAAACTTGGCCTTAATTGTGATTATTTTATTCTCCTTCTCCTTGGTGAGGTCTCGTAGCTATTGGCCCCATGCCATCCTTGATGTTGGTTAGTAACATCCCCACTAGGTCTTCTAAATACTCTATCTCATCCCCATAATTTGTCCTAACTTTGGCTCACCAAAGACTTTGGACATTTCTCTAAGATGCATTTGAGTAGGGAACCATCTTAAGCATAGGCCTTATTTTGTCTCTACACCTACTCTCCCTTAAGTCCGCAGTGTAGTTTCTTTATCTCCTCCTATTTTTCCTTCTTCACCATGACTAAGGCCCGAATAGTGGCCCTTGCATCCAAACTACGTCGCACAACCTCCCGGGACATCTTGTGTAGAGAATTGGATGCTTGATCATCTATGATGTGGCTAGGGTCCACCACTTACTATGTCTCTCCTCCCTTCTTCTTCAGATTAATGGTCTTGATCACGTGATTGGTGACCTCAAATTGAGGATCTTCGTATGGCAATGCAAGTTCCAACTTATCATCTTCCTCGTCCCCAGGGACACCCCCTTCTTGATCCAAGATATCCCATGCATGTAGTTTCTATGGGGGAAGGATGGATTGAAATGTGATGAGAAATACCTTTTTGGGGTCATCCACAAAGTCCATATGAGGGGACATGGGTGTCCACTTCTTCCTTGTCGCCTTGCACTTCATGCATTATTTCTTCGATCCTGGAATAAACCCTTTATCCTCCTTTATGAAAAATGAGTCTCCCTTACTTTTTCCCTTCAGATTGGTGGGTTGTGTAGGAGAAGACTCTCGCATCGGGATCTTCTCAATTTCTTCCACATAATGAGCCTTCTCCTTGGCATGTGAATAAACTGCCACCTTGGTGTCTGTGTTAGCCCTTCTCTTCTATTTTTCCTAGAGCTCAACCTCAATTTCTTCCCTAAATGTCATGTTATCTTCCTCCAAACTCATTTTTCGTTTTACGAACTAGAAACCTCGTGCACCTTTTATTTCTTCGAGTCGCTCCTCTCCTTCAAGTAACTCTCCTCCCTCGTGCCCCGCTTAAGAGTCATAAGTGTTTCCTAGTTGTGATGAACTATCACCCCCCTTTCTTTACCTCAACATGTATATTATTTTTGCTTCCCAAATTTTCCAACATCCCTTCACCCTCTTCTTCTTATAATACAACATCTTATTCTTCCTAGACCACTTTGATCGGTGTGATCGGCACTTCCTAAGGCCTTGGGAAGGTAGCATCCCTAACTTCTACCTCAATTCCTCCTTGTTTCTTTGGGCGCAAGTGTAAAAATATCTTGTAGATGCATCCCTTGATGGTGACATTGATCTGTGGATGCAAATCCATAAAATTTAGACTCTAGGGTATCCACCTATGTTGGCCTCGAGTTATATTTGTAGGTCACAGACAACGTGTGAACATCACTGTCCACCTTATCAACATTAAAGGTCAACTATTGCATGTATTTCAGCTGGTTGATGGTGGACTTCATATACTTAGCAAGTGAATGTAAACGAAAGTTTTCACCGCATCCCCAAATCTCTTGTGGCCATCATGAACCGTGTTAAATAGAAATTTTGTGTGACCGCAAACTACATCCCCTACAACTTATGGTAGCTCATGCGGGATACGCCATTCATTTTCAAAAGATCCATGTAGCCTCTCATACCACTTGTTCATACGCACCTTATACAAATTGGAAATGCTCTCATCACAGGTAAATTGTTTGAAGCTATGCGGCGGGGAGACATGTGCATCGGTGGGTAAACCCATATGTTCCCTTCTTGTCCATTTGGGACACCAACTTCCTAGAATATAATCAATAACAATATGGAGCCCCAAGTTATTTTTTCTCCTAGGTCATTCTCAGTACTCGCACCTCCTCGATGATACCATCCACAATAAATTACACAAATCGTAATGTGCTCACTTAGACACCTTGTATGCAATGTACATGAACCTCTTGTTTATGTCTATCCACCTCTCGAGATGTTCCCAAATTACAACCGATGAGTCGGGAAGCGAATCTCAATGTCTAATTAGGTAGATCCACAATATTTTGTGCCCTTACCTCCTTTTCATAGTTTAACTGCTTAGCTAACTCTTCAATTTTTGCAAAGGCACCCAAGTCAAGGGCCATGTCTTCACCTTTCTTATGTAGGCCCATTACCCTATGGATTAAATTTCCCATGAGTCTCATCCTCCTCCTCGCAAAGTATAAAAATTCTTCATGCACTTGGGACATCAACCATCTAAACAAGGTGCGGGTTTAACAATGAGCGACAACTCCCAAAGCTACAAAACCCCAAATTTATGTAACTCCCTCTTCACCGAGTCATCTACCTTAGGGTTTCCTTGTTCTTCTAACCATGGGATCTCTTTGTATAGATCCACCCACATTAAATCATAATAATTGGTGGTTTTGTGGTTGAACTCACTGATTTTGCATTTGTATAACTTTGAGCTCCACTTTTCTACCTTAATAACCCCTGGGGGATACTACATTTCTGAATAGACTTCCACGGGTTCTTCCTTCTCCACCATTGGTTTCTTACTCTTACCCTTCTTTGGTTCCATCTTCTTTCGATTCTTCCATGCCCTAGGTGCTCTTGATTTTCTCCTATACATATGAACTCGACAACTTTAACTGCTTCTCTCTCACGCAACCCCTTTTTATTTTGATGTATGCTTCCCCTCTTTCTATAAGAAAAGATTACACCACAATTCGCATAACTCCACCGGTTCATGACAATTATCTTGCTTCCTTCTCAAAAACCCTTTCACACTTTGAGCACAAAAAATTGTTAAGGTAAAGTAGTTAAAATGACTACCTTTACCCTCTATTTATACTTTTTCATAACACCTTAATGTTCTTTTGACCACGTGTCTTCACTTTTTAATAAAGCACTTTTTTTACTTAAGTCAACTTCCATGACTTCCCTCCTCGTGCCGCATTCATAACCTTCTAGCATGCTAACACTACTTTTATTTGCTACAAATTTCTTTCACACACCTAACCGTGTCCAAACCGCATAATCTCTATTTATCCACTAGGTAGTTTCCCATGGTTCCATCTACCTCATGTTAAAATGTGCAATTGTTTCTCCTCTGCGTGGTCTATACTCAATTCATCTTTTCCTCTAAGACACCTTTATACTACACGAATTCTAACACCTTCTACACAATCACACATTTTCACACCTCTTCTACACAAATTGTTCTTCATTTTAAGAAGCGTGCCAATGATTTTATGAATTTAGATGACAATCCATCCATCCCACATTAAAATAAATGTGCGGCCCTTTGCATATGGAATCACTTATAATACGGTTAGCTATTGACACACCAACGTGTAACACAACACCCAACATATACGTCAAAACAAAGCGACAATGAAAGTAAACACATATAAAGAAAAAATGCATTAAGGGAAATCCTAAGCTATCTAGAAATATTTCCTTATTGAAAAACACTAAGAAGACTTATTTATGGTAGGGCTTCAACCTACTCCTATTAAAGAAATCTGAAATGTGAGCCATCTAGTGCTTCCAACCGTGGTAAGCGCTGAATCAAGTATATATGTGATAATGTATGGTCCTAGCCAATGGACTTTAAACTTCCCGGGATGGCGCAGAAACTTTGAATCATAAAGGAGAACCATCTACCCAACCTCAAATTTCTTATTCTTGATGTGTCTATCATGTCATGCCTTCTTCATGTCCTTCTCTATTTTCTAACTCCATCAAGCAAGTGATCACCTTTCATCCAACATAATTAACTTATTAATGTGCTCTTACAATGCTTTCTCATCGGCTAATCCTCCTATGTATGCAATACATAGAGAGGGTAGCATGAATTCTACTTGAAAGACATATTTTGTGTCAAACACCAAATGAAATGGTGTGGCCTTGTTTAATCTCTTGTAAGTTGTGTGATACACCCATAACACTGCGCAATACTTTATCATCCCATTCCCTCCTTTTGACATCACAAACTGTCATCAATGTATGACTCAATATCTTATTAAATGCCTCGGTAGCTCCATTAGCCTAAGGGTGATAAGGAGTAGTTTTTGATGGGCCATCATGAATTCTACCAAAAAGATCCTGATTGTCTCATTAAAGAAATGAGTACCCCTATCACTATTCAAACTCAAAGGGAACCCATATCTGCTGATTATATTCACCCATAAGAATTTTGTTGTTATGGCCACCGTGCAATCCTTTGTAGGCACTACCTCTACCCATCATGTAAGATAATTAGTGTAAGTGATAATGTAGCGTGAACCCTTCCTTTGCATGACAGGTGAAATAGGGCTCCCAAAGTCAATTTCCCATTTCTCAAATGGTTTAACACTATTAATGGGCCTCGGTGGCATCTTATCTCTTTTACTTTGGGTTTACCAAGGCACCGATAATGATCACGGGCCTTGCAATACCGGATACAATCCTTATAAATGGTTTCCCACCATAGACCTACTAATAGGATCTTCCACGCAGTGGCATTTTCTACATAGTGTCCTCATGAAATTCCACCATGGGCTTCCTCCATGATTAAAGTGCACTCATGCTCTAGTGCACACCGACGCAAGACCTCATCCTCGACCAACTTGTACAAATATCCACTAATTAGCATATATGGCGTAATGCGTATAGATAATTGTTTCTTCTTCAATGTCTTCATTACTTCCTATGCCACACCTTTTCTAAAAATACAACAATATCTTCCAAGTCGGAGGGGAAGCTACAATCAAAATAGTTATGCATCGGCATTATATCCTCAATGCTCTGTGCTTCCTCTCTTGAGTCAATCCTTAACAAATGGTTAGGTCCCAAATTATTCTTACATAGTTTGACCACAAGTGAAAAGTTAAAATCCTAAAATAACAAAATCCACCTACGATGCGCCCTTGTAAAACAGGCTTGTTCACTAAATACTTGAGCACCATATCATCTATATAAAAGGTAAATGGGGTGGCCAACAAGTACTTCTGAACTTATGTAGTGCATAAATCATGAATAATGCCTCACGCTCCGCCATTGTATAGTTTTTTTCATCCAGAGTCAACTTCCTACTCACAAAGCATAGGGGGTGATCAACATTCCCTTACAAGGTTGTGCTAATATTACTCCTATCTCCATACCCGAAGCATCAACATACACATGAAATAGCTTATCCCAAGAAGGGAAGCACAATATGGGTGCAATAGTGAGCCTATTATTTAGTGTGTCAAAGTATGTCTACTACGCACTCTCTCCCCAAAGAAACTTACTCGTGTGCTTCATTTTCTCTTCCAAGGGCACGGAAATTCTTGCATAACTCTTGATGAACTTCTTATAATACCTCGTATGTCCAAGGAACCCATGCACCGTGCTTTGACCGGTTGGCTACTCCAATCCCATAATAATTGCAACCTTAGCGGGATCCGCCAACAATATGTCTTTGCATATAATATGACCCAACAAGGTGCCAAATTGACTAGCGAGGACGCATTTCTTAATGTTGAGGGATATACTTAACTGGTTGCATCTCTCAAACATCAACCTCATATTTTCACAATGTCCCTTTACTAATTCATACACCATTCAATCATCCAGGTAGACTTGCAAAAACTTGTGGATGAAGTCCGAAATTCTTGATCCACAATGCAAAAAAACATAGCAGGCATGTTCTTCATTAAAGGGCATAACAGTGTAAGCAAAACTTCCCCACTCCATCACAAAATTAGTTTACTTTTTATCCTCCTTAGCAATTCTAACCTAATGATATCCTAGAATCCATCCATGAAGGAATAGATCTCTCATCTTGTGACACCTTCCAAAATCTCTTCCGTGAATGGGGTTGGGAAGGGATCGATGACACATACCACATTAAAATCCCTATAGTCAATGCAAATCCTTATCCTCCCATCCTTTTTAATACTCGATGACCATTAGAATTATCTACTCTAATTCATCAACAACCTCAATGATACTAGATACGATCATCTTTTCAATGTCTTCCTTAACCTTGACATGCATATTTGGGTTCATCCTATAAGGTCTCTTCTGAATTGAGCGTGCAACCTCGAATTTGATTTGCATCTCCCCTAGGGAATGGTGAACATCTTTGAGCTCATGGTACCCAAGTGGGAATAGATCCACCGGAACTCGCGTAACATATCGATGATCTTTTATACCTCCATGTCCATCCAATAATCTCCAATAATGGCCTCCTTTGATTCCTCTTATGTACCGATGTTAATATTCTTGGTCTTTAGGGGCTCATGGTAGGCGTGTCATTGCTCATCTCATACTTATCCACCACCTCGCACATACATGTAATATGGTTAACTGTAGACACCCATAATTACACCTGAGCAATTTAAATACATAAATTGCGCTAATTATCCCCCTTCTTGAAAATTGGTGACATATCATTAATAAGCGCTCATATTCCCTCTTATTGTTATTAATTAATTACACTAAGCTAATTAATTAAGTCGCCTATCCAACAAATACCCTAATTCACGACCTTTCATTAACAAATCACCCCTACTACCTAGACTAATTACTCATTATTAATTAATTAGATTTCCCTTCCATTTAACCAATAAATCAATATTTAATTGATTTAATCCCCTTCTAATAGCCTAAATCGTGCTCGATATTCCTATAATTAGCTTCTATAAACTTACATCTACCTATTAGTTAATCACCTTTAATTAATTAAAACACCCCTCGAACTCTCATGACTTGCTAAATATAAATTAAACCCTTCTAAAGTAAGGTTACCTTTTATAAAGCAACCTTATCCATTCTTAATCATATTTTACCTTTATCCCACATGCAAAGGGATGAAGTGTTTCCTTTATCCATTGGGCTATATAAGGAGCCCTCCTTCTACCTTTATACCTACACCTAAACTCTTTGAGAAAGCAAATGCAAAGCATATAGCAAAATAGACTAAGAGCTTGCCTTTTGTTTTCTTGAGAGTTCATCATCTTGAAGAGTTAAGCCTCTTTCCTAAGTGCTTAGGTCATATGGGAGGTGTCAAAAGGGTCTTGTAGCCCAACTTTGACAAGCCCTCATTCCTAGGTTCTTGGAACACCAATAGAACAACCATTTTTGATAGCCATGGAGCCTACCTAGGTCCATTTCATTTATTTTTTGTTAGAGAATAGAGGATTTTAGATGTTTTAACATTGTTAGTTTCAAAGTTTTATTGATGAATGTTTAGCATCTAACCCTTGTTTAATTCTTATCATGATGGTGCTAAGTAGTTTGTTTAACTCTTGCTAATTAAGGCTATTTAGGTGTTAGTCTTTTATTCATATTAGCACTAGTTTAAAAACAACACATGCACACATTTGGCATGCCCGGTGGGACCTACTCCATTTTCCTTTGCACTTAATTTCAATTTTTTGTAGTTAAGTTTCATTTTTGGTTACTAACTCTCTTTTACACATGTTGATCTAACTTATTTTTCTTAACTTGTTTTGTTGAGTTTGCATGTGTTGAGTCTTCCTTATAGGTATAAAGGAGTGAAGTGCTAGAAAAATTAGAATCGATGGAAAAATTTCAAGATTTCTCCATGTTTTTATTTTTAGAGCTTACTTTTTCAACATTCTACATGTAGTTTTGTCAATTTCTTGAAAATTTTAAATTTTTGAGCATGTAGGTTAGTCTTTGATAGAGCTAAGTCTTCTATTTACATATTAATGTGGTGGGTTGCTGTCAAAATTAAATCTTGGTGATAAAATTTTAATATTTCATCATGTTTTCATTTTTAGAGTTTACTTTTTCAACATTCTACATGTTAGTTTTGTCAATTTCTTGAAAATTTTAAATTCTTAAGCATGTAGGTTAGTGTTTGATAGCGTTGAGTCTTCTATTCATATATTGATGTGATGGGTTGTTGTCAAAATTGAATCTTGGTTGTAAACATTTGACCATTTTGCAGATTAAGGGACGTTTTTTTACATTTTTGAGTGCATGTCAAGTGCATACCCGTGAGCATACGAGCATATGAGCAACCCATCTTCCGAGGCCGTAAATTTTTCTCCCGAACTCAAAATGACTCCATTTTTTTGCGTTGGAAATTTATTGAAGTTAAATATGCAATGAAAACATAAATTTGGGATTTATGCTTATATAAATTATAGGTTTTTATGTTAGTTTAAAACTGGTCATTTTCTAACATGTCTAATATTTTGATGAATGTTGTATTTCCATGCTTACTTGATTTAGACCAAAGCGTGTGTATGATCTTCTCTTGAACCTTTTGGTGATCTTATGAATCAAAAATAACTTTGATCTCTATCTTTTTAACATTGAGATTAAACTTGGAAATTTGATTATTCATTTTACTTAAGGAATAAACCTTTTATAAAGCATTTTTCAATGGTCCTTTGATTTGAAGTTTTCCATTTCTATATAGTTGGGATAAATTTTTGTATGATCTTCTCTTGCGCCTTAGGGTGATCTTGAGAATCAAAAGTAACTTTAGTCTTCATTTTATAACATTTGGTAAATTGGAAACTTCGTCTTTTACTTTTGGTTTATGGGAAAGAACATTTATCAAGATTTTTGTATAGTTAATCTTATTCAAGGCTAAAGACAAGCATAAGACCAAAAACCCAACAATAGGAAAGCAATTAGTGTAATAAGCTTAATAAGCTCATTAACATTCCACATAATACTATTACAAACACATATTAATTATTTATCCTAATAAAGATTATGTATTAAGTGCTCAATATTCTTATATTTTACTTTAATATAAATGCTTTTTTATTTTGGTTCAAATCCTAAAAAGAAGTGCATGTATTTTCCAAACAAGCTTAAACCTTTGTGTAAGAGAAGTTGAATAAGGAAAAAAATTATAAGTACCTTATCATACACCCGATTTGTTATTATGGGGTAAAATTACATTATAAATAAGTCAAAAAATTGGAATCCCCAGCCTATTTTGATGATTTCAAACCTATTTCTTTGTGAAACGCTATTTACAAAATAGTTTCCAAAGTATTGGCTAATAGATTGAAAGGATTAATGGATAAATTGATTTCGATAGCCGAGTGGGGTTCATGAAGGGAAAACAAATTTTAAATGGAATTGTCATTTCCCATGAGGCCATTCACTTGCATAGACTTAGTAATAATCTAGGGGTGCTTATAAAAATTGACATGATGAATGCTTTTGACATAATTAATTCATCCTTTTTGGAGATGGTGTTGTAAAGGTTCGGTTGTCTTGAAAACTAGATCTCTCTAATTAAATATTGTTTCTCCTCCCCAACCTTCTCAGTTTTAATTAATGGTATTCTGTCTGGGAGATTCATGGCTTCTCACAGTCTCAGGAAGGGTGATCCTATGTCCCCTTTTCTATTTATTTTAGTTTTTGAGGGTTTGGGAAGAACTATATAGAGGCATGTGGACTCTAGAAGCCTTAAGGGGCTCAAAATTTCCTCCCGGATTGAGGTCCTTTCTGATATCATTTTGGTGGATGAAAGATTCCTTTTGGGGGAGCCTTTAACAACCGAAGCTTCCAAATTCAAAAATATTCTTGAAGACTATGCATCTGCATCGAGCCGTAAGGTTAGTAAAATTAAATTAAAAAATTCTTTTTCAATATGCCCCAGTTCAATTAAGGTTAGCCTCAATTCTTGAATTCCAAATTGGCACTTTTCCCATCTCCTACCTAGGAATTACCCTTATTAATGAAAAGGATGGGAAGGAGCACTAGAATCTGTGGTTGAAATGACTCAATACAAGTTGGTGTAAACACCTAAAATTAGTATCTCTACCCCTTATTTTCCTACATGCACATACTTATTTTAATTCATCCCCTTTTATTTAAATTCCCACTTAATTATCCTATCACCTTTAAATGCCCATCCAAGTCCCATTAATTAATTAAGCCACATTAATTAATTAATCAATCAATTAATATCTTACCTTTCCCTAACAAACCTTCTAATTAGGATGCTTTTATCCTACACATAAATCCCCTTGCTTTTCTAGCTTTCTTCCTATCTATTTTTATGCCCTAACTACCCATGATTTATCCCCAAGTAATCTAATCCTGCACAATGCTTTAAAGCACCCTTCCAACTCTTAAAAACATAAAATCACACCAAAAACACAAAAATCTTGTCCATTAGGGAAACTTTCCCGCATTCGGTGACAATTCAACCCAATCACCGTTGACCCTATAAAGCCAAGTTAAATCCTTCCAAAAAGGAGCAGAAATCATTAGATGCATGCAAATTTTGGAGCTCTCTTGTGACTAGTGAATTGCCTCTCATGCCTGAGCATTCCTGCAACAACTATAGACTTTCCCAGGACCCCCTTTGGAATAACTTGCATCACTCACGATCATCCTTCATGAGATTATCATTGTTTTTGTATTGCTTTAATCGATTTTTATCATATTATCATTACTCTTCTTGTAGCTAACATTTTGTAGGTTTTGATCAATCTCTGAAAAAAATTCTTGGCATGCCCGATGGGACCACCCTTTAGGTGATCCATTCCTTTCTATTTTCTTGCTTCATTTGTCTTCTACTAACACTACAAAATGAGGCCTTACTTCTTACTTTTTCATGTTGGTTCGAGTACTAGATTACAATTCGCTAAAGTTCGGATAAAAGGAAAAACTTTATCCACGTTTTCCTATTTTTCCTTATTTTCTCTTTTCCGGATTGTACATACCTTTTCTATACCTATCATCATCGAAATATCACACCTCAATTTTGTTTTAAAAAGAACCATTCTTCTTTTGCAGCCTACTTTCTCACATACTTTAAGTAGGAGGTTAACTTGCTACATTTCACAATCCTCACACACAACCTGAAACTCACAAATCAATTAACACATCAAAACAACCTTCTACCCGACAACCTGATTGGGATTTCATCACCCAATAGGAAACCACCTTAGACTCTTCCCAGCCATAACAAAATTGAAACCAGACATAGAATACCTTCTTTTAGGTACCCGTTATCCATCCCTTTTTCTTTTTCACATTCTTAATTGAAAACAATAAAAAAGAAACATTTGCTTGACTTTCTTGATTTAAAATGGAACACAATTCTACCCCAAATGATTCTCCACAAACCACAATTGATATCTCATGATTTCCTCCTTCTAGCCCCATCCATGAATTCTTTCTCCATAGATCACGCCAACTAGTAGAATCTATCCCATTGCCTTGGACCACCCATGCTTCATCTAACATCTCCATGCCTATCCTATCTAATGTCATCCCCATTCCTTATGTATCAGATCTTCCCATCCAATCCCAACCATCTTATCCTTCCCAAAATCATACATCCTCTCAACCAATACAGGTCTTCACCACTCCCCAAAATCTTTAGACAACCCTTTCTCAATCCACCACCAACAAACCCATCTTCATCAACCCCACCAAACAAATATAACCCATTTTTAATCAACACCATACATCAAACACCTCATTCGTGTCTACCCCACTTATCCCATCATCACTTATACCCATCCTTCATATTATGCCCATGGATCCTTTAATATCTATCCTCGTATTAACTATACCCATCACCTTGAATTCCACTACTTCTTTCATATATACATCCAATCTTTCTCTTACCACATCCACATGGCTTTGACTACACCCACCTCCTTATCCACATCTATATTAGCCCAACCTGTTATGACTACCCCATTAGCCAAATCCATCCCAAACACACCCATCACTACACTTATATCTACTACGTCAAAAATCCACCCGTGTATGTCTTGAAATCATTATCACACATTTCTTTACCTATGCTTGCATCTACCATTCCCACACCTACATCTATCATCAAATCTTATGAATATACAAACATATCCATAGTGCCTCTTGAAAAACATGAGACAAAAAGCTGAAGGTATTCATACCTCTTACACAAATCCCCTCATTTCTATAACAAACCATCCAAAATCTACATCACCTCCCTCTCACATAGACTTCATCAAGCACATAATCCAAACACCCCTTCTTCTATCGACACTACACCTAACATCGAACCCACACTAGCACATATATCACCTAATTTATTGGATACTACTCCCCATTTAAATCTATTCCACCATTACCCATCTTACCATCCATATAATCGTACCGGTCCCTCTCTCTACACTTCTACCTACACCAACCACATCGACTACCATAACCAGGATCTCCCACATCATCATCCTCTCCTCCCACATATTTCAAAGAATATTAGAGAGAACTACTGACTTGTAGCAACCATAGGTGATCCTCCTATATCATCTACATAATCAAATATTTCTTCACATTCCTTAGATCAAATCATGTAATTTTTCCTCCTCTATCAACCAAAACATCATCTTCATATCCACCAATTGAAATCATTATCATTCCTACCAATGGTACTCCTTCAAAAAAAAACCTAAAAACATTAGTACCCTTCTACAATGATCCCTTGTGCACCTTCACAAGAAGATAGACTTTCCTTTGGCGAAAACAAAATCTACATCATCCATCTTTGGGCCACATCTATCTACCCTAGAATCGTCTCCCTTATCATGACCAATCAACTAATCCAAATCCAAACAATCCAAATCCTTGCTAAGATTTAATCCTTCATCGAGAACACTCCCATCCCCTTACCAATCTCAATTGATATCATCCAACCCTTTTTCTTCTAGGACACTAACCCCCATCAAAACTGAAAAACAAACCACCAAGACCTCAAAACAATCTAGCCCCATCATTGAAATCCAAAACATATTCCAAACCACCTCCTAACATATACATCGAATCCTACATGCGGAAGTCCTACAAAATTTACTCCAAATCTACACCATCATACTTTATTATATCAAGGCCTTTGATCCGAGCATTTGAAACCATCATGGTTTGATCCCATTCGCATTTACACTTACCATCATACCCTAGTTCATGACACCCAACAATGTAATGCCCTTTAGACTAGTTATCCATGATCTTATTAAGAGAGAGGACCTTCTCGAGGACTCTCCTCCCCCATCTACCATCTCATCCTTGATTTATTCCACTATTATTTATACCTCTCCATCTATAGGATTCCCTAGGCCTCCTCATTCATCCACCAATTCTTCACATGCCGATCCTCTTAGCGATGGTCCTCCCTTATTCATTGACACAAATCTCTTTGATATACCATCCTTATGATTTTAATCCTATAGCCATGTTGTCACGTGGATCATGCATGTGTTAAAATATTAAAATATATCATGCAACATGGGAACATCCCCAAGGTGTGGGACCTTTTCACCTTGGGATGAACCTCCGAGAAGGCCGAATTCCTTTGGAACTTGGGGGCACCCGATTTAAGATCGATGTGTAAGGCTAAAACACTTTAGAGGATTCTAATCTACTCACTTTACGAGGTTTAGGGGTTAGAAATAACAAATAAAGAAACATGTGGTGATACACCAAGAGTAAAACTAGATAATCAGATGATCTTTACGCTAGAAAGGGGTAACTCATAAAGGATAAAACAATCATCACAATCTAACTCACCTAGTACTATTTGGACAGGGTAAATAACAAACCACAGTCAAAATAGTATGCATCTCCTTGTAAGACCCCAAGTATACATAACAGATAGATCAAATCCGATTGAAAACACAATCAACCACTATGATGATATAAAATATGCACATGTCAAACATCTCTTTCACTTATGACAATTAATGATAATACAAATTTTATAATAGAAGGAAAATAATCTCTCCACAATTGATATTCAAAACAATTATATCACTTTCCCACATAATGAAATAAGATATCTGAAATAAAGGCAAGTTAAACACTTACACTAAGGAATTGTGCATCCACAAAGCATACATTGATCAACCATTAACACAATAAATCATATTCTTCACGAAAAATATCACTCTAAATGTAATTGAAAGGCTTCAAAATATTCAAAGCACTCTTCCAAGCTTGAAGAGTAACTTCCCAAATGATCTATATCTAAAAACCTTCATGCACTTAACTATTTATAATTTTTTTAAGTGAGCCATTACAGTTGGGCCTTAACCAACAAATTACTAAAAATAGAATATCATTAAGTTCAAGGAACATGCTCCCATAAAAATAGCAAGGTGGTTGCAAGGGTTTGACTCGGTCAACCCTACAACTTGGACCAATCTAGAGCTTGGAATTGTCCTACCATGGCCTACTAACTTAATCTTATCCCCGTAATACCTTATCCTTCTCTTTTGTCTTGTTCTTTCTCCCATGTAGCCATCCAATGCTTGTATTTGATGAAATGATTGATAATTCCTTGTATCTCTCCTTCCTCTGGCCCACACGCGTAATGGTTTACCACATCTATTGTCTTGATTTCTCTTGCTACCTTGGTTGGAATTATTTTAAGTTTACCTACCACTTTCTTCATTCGACCTGTGAAATTTTGGCATGAAACCAACCTGTCAATGGAGTCACTGTTGAAAGTCCTAGTCACCTCGTCATCCCTTTTCACCAAATCCTTGAAATTTGACTTAATTTGATCTTATGGAAGAGCATCAATGTTTTCATTGAAGAACTTGCAGTTAACATTATCAAACTCTTCTGAGATGTCATTCAGAGCATCCATGATTTCCACATGCTTGTCATCTAATTTATTTATTAAATCCTGTAATACTTGGGACCTAAATTCCATAGCCTTTTGATATTCAAACAACTTAGAAACATCGTCAATTATGTCTTCTTGAAGAAGTAAATATGGATCCTCTTCTCTGATTTCGCTCCATGTCATCAAATTTAAATTCCATTTATTATTATCTTCAGATAAGGCTTCATCCATTGTAACACCTTTGATAAAATGTTAACTTCTCCTCTTTGCAATGCAAGCATTGACATGTGATTTTTCCTAAGAAGGTGTATTCTTTTGATTGTTTGAAATCATGCTTGCCATGGATAAATTATTTCTTTTCTTGGATTCAATTGCTGAAATGTTGTTGCTTGCAAGGAATCCATTTTTTTGAGATAAGTAAGGTTGTAAACTAGTAAAGTTGTTTACAAATTTATCTCTATATAATAATGAAACCTTGGATCAATTCCATTGATCCAAGGTATGTTTTAATTCTTCTTACCTAATTTGTATGGAAAACTAACATTCAGAGGTTGAAGGAAATAAAATATTGAACCTTTGTAGGTTTATAATTTCATTGATCTTCTTGGAAGTTCATGTTGTGCATTCTGCTGTAAGTTGTGTGCTCAGATATTCTTGTCAACTTCTCCAGAACATTGAATGACATAAGTTGGAAAGAGGTCTACTTCAGGACTATTGAGGGTAAAGCCTAAGTCCTAGATCTATAATATCTATCCTAACGAGATTCTAACCTAAGGTAAACTAGACCTACCTTATGTCTATGCCTACTCTAATCTTGTTCATCCTAACCTAAGTTGCATGTTTTCTAAGTTAGGGATTTGAAAATAACCTAAGGTGATGATAGGTATATTTCTAACCTATTACCTAATACTATATTGGTATGAAGAATGGCCTATCCTAAGGTGGAAAATTTACCTAAGGCAATATTAAGATAACCTAAGGTAAATATTTTCTAAACTAACCTAAGGTCATACCCTAAGCTAATGATATCTATCCTAAACTAATGCAAGGATAGAAGGGGACCTAAGGGGTCGTATGGAAAGTTGAAGGCATGATGACGGTTCCTAAGTCATTTATTTGATTTGATTTTTGAATTCAATGGAAAGAGTACTGCTAGTTTAGGTAGAGGTAGGAAAATTTGGTGGAATCCTATGTGGAATCATCACTAGAGATAAGTGATGCATGCAAAGTTGAAATTGGACTCACCAACTTTAACTAGCGGTGGCATGAGAAATAGGTAGGAGATTAGAAATTAATGACATTTATGGTCATCGGTTTTGGTGAACAAACCGCCTTGGAAACCATGTGAGCGAATTTGTTAGGGATTTGTTTGGTCTTTCATGCATTCCAATTTTTTCTCTGCATGGAGCTATCTGGTTCTTTGAACCAGCAGTTCTATTTTTAGTTTGTTACTTATTTTTAACTCCCTTGGACTATTTTCAATCCAATGGAAGTATATGAGGCATTTGAGAAGGAAGTTTTTGGTTGTTGATTTCATTTGGAGAAGAAGGAGTTGTGAAGGCTCGATTGGAAATATTCTTCGAATCGACAGAAGCACTATCAGGCATGATAGGCTCTATCCATTAAGCTGCTCTACTTTTCTCTAAGTGTCTTCATTAAAACAACTTTTCTCTCATGAGATAAATGGGTTTTTATTTCTGTGATGGTTATTTGGTTTCCTTGCTTGAATATTTTTGTATTCTTTGATTGAGGAATCTCTGCTTGGAAAGGTAGTCATTGAGTTGTTTTCTTGTTTATTTGATGTTGAATCCCACCTTAAATCTTGTGGTGATTTGAGTAATGAAGTGCATGCATGAATCTTTCTTATCTGTTCAAAAATGGGTTTATGGAAATGATATGTGTCTTCAAGTTTTGAACCAAGTTGCAGGTTGGGTTGATAGAAGGTAAATGAATACCCTTCGTTGTCACTTCCTTGTTTTGTGGAAGTTATGTTACTCCTGTTGGAATTGTATGAATATGCATGCTTGATTCAAGAGTTGTGTAAACTTGAATTTGTTTAGAGAAACATTAAATGCGTGCCTTCTTCTTGAACTCACTATATACTCTATCAGTTCTTTGGATTCGGTATTCGATGGAAGTTGGGCAGTTATTGGGTGTTTGGAATCTTTGTTTTGTGGGTTCTTCTTGTATGGAAACTAGAGTGAATGTTTTATTATTCCTCTTATCCTTTCAGTTAAAAACTGAGTTACTCAAATTAAGTTCTTTTAAGGAAACTATGGGTTAATTGTTTCTTGGACATTTGATTTTGAGGCTATCTTGTTGGGGATACCTGTGTTTGAAGTCTTTCTTTTGATCTTATATTTATACTTGTGTCTTCTTAAGTTCTTGAGTACTGAACTAAAGGTTACATAGGTGAGGTCTTGTTAGTTAGGGACATTATGAGAGTTAGATTTGTTAGAGTCGATGTTGGGTTATTCTTGTAGCTCTGTTTGAACTTTCTTTATTTTGTTCATGTTGTCTACTTCCCTATCGAAGTAGATGTTGTTGGTTTAGCATAATTATTCCTGAACTGGGTTAATCTCTTGAGTATCTTGCTTGAGTAAACTTTTTAAACCCCTCTTGATTGGGATATCATGAACTTTAAGGATGTTATTCGGACTTACGGTTGTTGTTTCTTGATTTTGAACTAACTAAATCGATTCTGAATAAGGGGTTTCTGGACTCTTCCATTTCTTTGATCTCTGAGTAAGATTGGAGGGAGTAATTTTGTTGATAGCTTGTGCACCTATAGCTAAGCTATGTCGATCTTGGGTTATACCTTCTTTGGAATCGAATCGTGATGGAACCTTCTCTATCCTTTCATAAGATGTATTTCTCTCACCTTTGTGAGGATTCGATTGAGAGTTTTTCACTATTTGTTTTACTTTCGTCTTGAAGGAATTGATCAGTCTGTGGATCTTTGACTGAAACTTTGACGTTCTTGAGTGACTGTTGGAGACTGTATTTACGTTGTAAGGTGATTAACAACTTTGGTTAATGCATATCCTTTTTTGATATGGGTATAATTTTACTGTCGTTGGATGTCCATGATGGGAAACCTTTCTTAAATTTGTTTCAACCACAACAGTCACACATTCTATTTAATCTCTTCTTATATGTGTTTTCTTTTATAAAGGAGTTTGGGGATGTAGTGATTGGGTCTGCATTTTCCTTTGTGACCTTCTTTCCATGTGATAGAATGTGGGAATTCCCTTCTGATCATGACATTTGACTCCTTCTCTTTTAGTCTCTGAGGTGAAGTCTGACCACTGCCCTTTTGAAATAATAGGAGGTTATGTGTTGTGTTCTCTTTTCTAAAGTTGTGTATGGGGTTCGGGTTAACCAAATTATAAAGGAAGCTCTTACTGTTTCATCACAGTCGTCCTTCTTCTTTTGAGTAAATCTTGTCACAAGATTTCATTGGTTCAGTTGCATTACTTTCTTTAATGCTCTTGGGTAGTTGACATTACTACTTGCTTATCCTCTTGATTCGTGTTAAGGTTTTTAATATTTGTGATAGAAGACTAATGGGAGATGTTGTGCATTGAGTAATTACTATCCTAATGTTGATGTATGGCCTAACTTGAGAAATTAGGCTATGTCTTGGATTTGGGATTAGGATGTCACATCTGTTGTGTGAGACTCTTATTTACATTTGCATTTCAAATTCAAAAGAATTGTGAAGGAAATAATTAGAAGGTACTTTTATTTGATATGGATAAGTGTATTGGATGGAACATGATTTATCTGATATCATGTTGTAGATTGTTGATTACAACATGATATTTCCTTGAATGTTATTCAAATTGATTAATTGTTCTTCTTTTATGGTTGTTATTACTTTTGATTTATCTGTCTTACGCATGACCTCACTATTTCATTAAAGCGGAATTGGTTTAATGGAACAATTAGTTAAAGCATTTCATTTTAATGCTTAGTGTTTATCATGCTCGATTGAATGAAATGACCCGTCTTAGCAATTTTTACAGATGGAATTTGTAAGTGATAAGGGAAGGCAATAAATTTTATGATGTATTGGTTGCTTTAAAGTCTGGACCATTTATAGAGGATTATGATTTATTATTGAGATTCATTGAAGGAAGGAAAGTTGTATTCTTTAATGATCTTGATGTTGTTGACATGAAATATGTCAGTAATGCATAGTTTTGTAAGATGTGTATTTTATCTCGATGAATTGAAAAGAATGAAGTTACTAAATTGATTATGTCAATTCTCTTATTCATAATATGAAGGAAACTTGTAATCCTATATTTGATGTTTTCATTCATATCTGATTGGATCCTTATTTCTGATGTCATTGAATTTGCTAGATAAATGGAATTTAGTACAATTTCCCTTACTTGAATGCAACTTACTAAGTTGCATGTATTGATGTTCCTTACCTAATCTTGTATGGTTGATTATGATGTTATGAATGTATAGTTATAATATCAGGATATGTGAATTGGGTATGGGTGTAATAAATCATAATACTTAACCATAATGAGGAAGGTTCTCCTCCTCTCTAAAGAATACCAAATAAACGAATGATATATGAGTTTGATAATCATTTAGACTTCATATCTATGAAGTCTATCATAGCAGAACCTATTTTGGTTCTTATACATTCCTTGAATGGTTGAGACACATTAATTAAATCTTATGATAGATGTTGTTTCTGTTTTTGATTATTTGCACGTTAAGAAAAAGTTAATGAACATAAAAGCAATCATAGGTTAAGAGGTTTCATATTAATTAATCAACTCAAATAAGGGTTAAAAACTTAAGGATTGTTGGGATTAGGGTTATGCAAGGTTGCTATGATTTGAATCTTAATCCAATGGTAATTAAGTGGTTATGACCTCTTGAGGTGTGTAAATCGTGATGAAGTAGTTCTGTCATATGTTGGCATGCCAATTGTAGAATCTGACCTTCGTGAAGACTTGGGTCTTCATGAGGATACAATGTTACAATTGACATGTTATAACACCCTTCAACATTGGTTCATCTAGATCTACTCAAACCTGGACTTGAACTTAGTTTCTCTCTAGATCAGGTTAAGGATATGATTTATCATAGGAAGTGACTCTCAATGACTTAGGGTAACTAGGCACATTCAATTGACTTAGGTTGACTGAGTATGCCCATATACCCTAGGTCATCATGAGTGGTTCCCTATACCAAATTATGTCAATAACCTGGGATAGGGTCAAACCTTGGACAAGTGGACTGGCGTGAAGTCGAAAGACCATTCTAGATAACATATAAGTGGGGTGAAGGACGCATTCCAATTAGATGAGTATGCCATCTAGTGATGTGAATCCAGCAAGAGGTTGAAATACCTCCAAAAACACACATAAACAACTTTACAAATAAAACAGTTTTAAAATAGCTTACTTCTCATTCTGAATTCACACTCTATTACACCATTACATCCTCCTTTTATTTCAAGAGTACTCTAAAACCCTAAAATGCCAACAAACCTAAAATGCCAAAAAACCTAAAAATGCAAAACAACTTAGATTGACCCCAAAATTTGCATGCCAAATATGCATTTATAAATTAGGGCTCACGAGAAATGTGGACTTATTCTAACAAGCAAAAAAAGTTATTAAAGTTCTAAGACCTAGTCAAAAGTGGAAAAAACATTCGAGCCAATTTTAGGCCACTAGATGAAGGAATCCGAGCCCAAAACGTGCCAAAATGGGCACAACCTTATAGCAAAAATTTAACCCCAACATAGTACTAATGTATATCTACCACCCTGTAAAATTTCAAGATGATCCAACGGTCGGATCAAAAGTTATGGTCTCTGCAAGTTATGCTCCCATCATTCTCCCTGGTTGAAAAGAATTCAGCTCCTGCGAATTTGTTGACGAAACTCATCTAATTTTGCACTATCAATTTTCCTCAACTCCCACTCAGGAATCCAAGTATTTTATTCTTGTTGCAAACCTTCCCACTGTACCAAATATCTATTGTAGCTCCCATGTCTAGTAGTGATTGTCTTTTGGTCCAAGACACGCATTACCCTCTCCTTTTTCTTCTTTGGCAACTATTGCTTCCCAGGTTTATTTCTTCCTCCTCTGCAACATTTTCATCATGACCTGAAACTTATATAAGTTAGAAACATTAAAAATTGGTGAGATAGCAAATTTTTCAGGTAGCTCCACCTTGTAGGCATTATCACTCATTTTCTTCATAATCCTACATGGCCCAATCTTCTTATACTTGAGTTTATTATATGTCCCCTTTGGAAACCTCTCTTTTCTAAGATGAACCATCACCATATCTCCTTCTTCAAATACACTTACTCTCCTACTTGGCATCTACTGCAAATTTTATATTGTGCATTACTCACTTTCAGACTTTTCCCTCACTTCATCTTGCAATTGTAGAATGTGTTACAAAATGCTTCTACATCATCACTAGTTTCATCTTCACTGGTAGAACAATTAGATCTAGGACCCCCTTGGGATTCCTACCATATACAATTTGGAAAGGAGACCTCCTTGTTGACCTGTTTACCAGCTATTATATGCAAACTCAGCTTGAGGTAAAGCTAAGTCCCATTGTTTTGGCTTTTCTCCAACTATACAACGTAGGAGATTTCCCAAGCTTTTGTTCACTACTTCCATCTTCCCATCAGTTTGGGGTGATATGCACTATTGAACTATAGTTGTCCCCATTTTCTTCCACAGAGTCCTCCAAAAGTGACTCAAAAACTTCGTGTCCCGATCTAAAGTGATCGTTCTTGGAATTCCATGCAATCTAACCACTTCTAAAAAAAAAAATATGCAATTCTAGAAGCATCATTAGTTTTTTTACAAAATGTGCCATCTTAGAGAATCTATCAACCACAACAAAGATATAATCATTCCCTCATTGTGTGTTAGGAAGCCCTAACACAAAATCCATACTCAGATCAACCCATGGCCCTGTAGGGATAGGTAATGGCATATATAACCCAGTATTTTATGCATGGCCCTTAGCCATTTGACACACTCTACATCTTGCTACAACCCTACTTATGTCCCTCTTTACCTTTGGCCAATAATACTTTTCTACAACAAGAGAAATTGTCTTACTTATACCAAAGTGTCCAGCCAACCCCCCACTATGCAATTCTCTTATAATATTTTCTCTCATTGAACCAACAGGGATGCATAATTGTTTCCCCCTAAACAAATAACCATCCTATATCAAATAATCAAAAGAATCACTACCTACTGTAGGCTCCTTAAGTTTTCTGACAACATCACCAAAATCTAGATCACCTTCATACAATTCCTTAACTTGCCTCAAACCCTAGTACTTTATTTTCCATTGTTGTCAAAAGGGCTACACGTGCCTACTCAAGGCATCAACAACTTGATTATGCTTACCAGACTTATGCTTTAAAACAAAAGTATATTCTTGCAAAAATGAAACCCATTTTGCATGCCTACTATTTAGTTTCTTCTATGTGTTTACATACCTCAAGGCTTCATGGTCAGTGAAGAGTACAAATTCCTTTGCTACCAAGTAATGTCTCCAGTTCCTTAATGCCTAAACAATAGCATAAAATTCCACATCATAAGTAGAATATTTCCTCGACTTCATTTAGCTTTTCACTTGAAGAATGCCATAGGTCATCCTTCTTGACTCAACACACTCTCAATCCCAACATGTGAGGCATCACAATCAACCTCGAAGACCTTGCTAAAATATGGCAATACCAAAATAGTGCTTCTTGACACTTTCTTCTTCAATAATTCAAAACTATTTGTTGTTGTCTTGGTCCATACAAACTCCCTCCCTTTTGTACACTCTGTTATGGGTGCAGCAATGCTACTGAAATTCCTAATGAACTTCCTATAAAAAGTTGCCAATCCATGAAAACTATGAACCTCTGTCACATTCCTTGGAATAGGCCATTCCAAAATTGCCTTTACTTTTTCCTCATCCATCCTCACTCCATCCTCTGATATGAAAAATCCCAAAAAAACAAGACTCTTCTGAAGAAATCTACACTTCTTTAAGTTTGCATATAGACTCTCTTTACGTAACAAGTCTAGCACCAATTTCAGATGTAACAAGTGTTCTTCCACTGTCTTACTGAATATCAAAATATCATCAAAATAGACAACAAAAAACTTACCATTGTATTCTCGAGTACTCTTTGTTCATCAACCTCATGAATGTACTGGGTGCATTAGATAGCCCAAATGGCATCACCATCCACTCGTATAATCCATCTTTTTGTTTTGAAAGTAGTTTTCCATTCATCCCCTTCATGGATTCGGATCTGGTAGTAACCACTCCGTAGGTCAATCTTGCTAAAATATCGGGCTCCTGCTAGCACATCCATCATATCATCCAATCACGGAATTGGGAACCAACACTTAATTGTGATCTTGTTTATGGCTCTACTGTCTACACACATTCTCCAGTCTCCATCTTTTTTGGGAGTCAATAACAAGTTGCACACATGGACTCATGCTTTCTCTCACTAACCCTTTATGTATTAGATCTGTCACTTGTCTGTTTAACTCTTCACTCTGTGTCAGACTCATCTAAAGGCTGCCTAGTTTGGAAGGGCCGATCCTGGGATCAAATCAATATGGTGTTGAATATCTCACTTTGGAGGTAACCCATCTGGTAGCTCATCTAGTATGACATCTTTGTATTCTTTTAGTATATTTTTTTCCAACAGGTATATTAAAGTCTTCTTTCTCCAGCTTCTTTTTGACATTAGTGCATAACACATCCAACTTCTTCCATTTCGTAATAAACTCTTTTATAGCCAATAAGCCCTCACTCTTCTCTTCTTCCTTGAAGGGTAACAAGACCACCTTTACACCATCCTTCCAAAAGGTATATGTATTTTCCCTCCATCATGTGTAACCTTTCTATCATATTGCCAAGGCCTACCCAGTAATATATGACATGTATCCATTGGGATAACATCACACCACACCTCATCCTTGTAGGTATTCCCAATTAAAAACTTTATAAGGCATCTTTTATCTATGGTTACTTCATTTCCTTTCTTGAACCATGATATACGATAGGGATATGGGTGCTTCTCACATTTTAGATTGAGTTTATCAACCATTACAGTTGAAACCATATTTTCACAACTACCACCATCAATAATAATTTTACATACCTTTCCTCCAGAGGTGCATCTTATTCGAAATATATTTGTTCGAAGCCACGAATCAGCTCCAACAACATCATGTTCTTTCTCCTTCCTTGGGAAAATCATCATCCTCCTTATCATGAGGGTTTCACCCAAGTCTGCAAAAACCTCCATTTCTTCTTCCTCTTCAGCCTCAACTAGATTTACTCGTGGTTTTTCTCCTTGCCATCTATCTTGTGTAGGATAGTGCGGACACTCAAAAGCTTTGTGCCCCTCTTCACCACATCTGTAACATGTATATTGCCTTTGGGGGCTATTCCACCCCATCCTCCATTATAACCTCTTCCCCTCTGAAACCCCTACCTCTTTGGTAGTTACCATGGCTTTGACTAGAATCTTCATGCCCTTCTGTATTAGAGGATTCACCTTTTGTAGATTCAAATCTACCCCTACCTCTCATTGGAGATGATGATGGACCTCTCTTCACACCTCTTCTAAAATTATTCCTCTTGTTCTTTTCCTCTACCTTTAATGCAGTTGATAAGCATCATCTAGGCTATGGATCCGAGCATACTCAGCTCATCTTGTATGGTGTAACTCAACCCATTTATGTACCATGTAGCCTTTTGTTCTTCAGACTCTCCTATTCCACCCTAATTGATAACTTGTAAAATTCATTAGTATACTCCTCAATGCTTGAGATCCTTCTTGCCTTAGGTTTTGAACCTTCGAAAGAGTGTCTGAGCATAATCTACAGGAAGAAACTTTTCTTTTAACTTCTTTACCATTTTATTCCAGTTTCGGATCTTGCCCTTTCCATTCCTTTGTCTTTCATTTTGTAGGTGATCCCACCAGATCAATGCATGTCCAACCAACTTAGTGCATGCAAACTTAACCTTCTTCTCCTCTGAAAGGGTTTTCCACTCAAATAATTTTTCCATGCGATTTAACCAGTCAATCAACTCCTCTGGTCAGTAACCCTCCACCATAATCAGGAACATTAATCTTGATGTCGTCATTCTTTCCCTCTAAAGCCTTGATCAATCTCTCCTCAAATGGTCTCTCATTCAAGGTTTCTTCATCTCTCTCATTTTCTTCTTCATCTCCTCCTTCATTCATTAATGGAGGCTCTTCTTCAATATCACTATCTGGGTTTGCATCCCCATTTGCATGTCTCCTTCTAAGGTGGGTAACTTCTCCCGTGAGCTCAACAACTTGTCTCTATAGCTCCTGCATATGCCTATTCATTTGGGCATAACCTCCCCTCCCGTCTAGCCATGGTTATATAAAATAGAGGTAAAAACTACACTAAAAAAAATGTAATATGTTACCTTAACTATTTCCGCAAGATCAAAATCCATCTCTGATACCAATTGATGTGAATCCAGCTGCAAGAGGTTGAAATACCTCCAAAAACACACATAAAAAGCTTTGCAAATAAAACCAAGAGTTTCAAAATAGCTTACTTCTCATTCTGGAATTCACACTGATCTATTACATCATTACAATCCTCCTTTTATTTCAAGACTACTCTAAAACCCTAAAATGCCAACAAACCCTAAAATGCCAAAAACCCTAAAATGCAAAACAACTCGATTGACCCCAAAATTTGTGTGCCAAATATGCATTCATAAATTAGGGCTCACGCAAAATTTGGACTTATTCTACAAGCACAACAAAAGTTATTAAAGTTCTAAGACCTAGTCAAAAGTGGAAAAAACATTCGAGCCAATTTTAGGCCACTAGATGAAGGAATCCGAGCCCGAAAACATGCCAAAATGGGCACAACCTTTGCAAAACATTGACCCCAACTTAGTACTAATATATATCTACCACCTTGTAAAATTTCAAGACAATCCAATGGTTAGATCAAAAGTTATGGTCTCTGCAAGTTATGCTCCCGCATCAAGGTCCCTCGGGATGTTGGCTAAAATTAAACCTCCCTATCTTCGGGTTTCAAAGAACAATGAAATAAGCTTTAACACAAGGATAAAGCTCATCTTACTTCCTTTCTCTCCATCTCTCGTTAAGAGAGTCCGTTTAGGCCAAAATTTGTGAAATCTCGCATATGAGATCCAAATGGAGAGATTTTCCTCTCTTTAAGAACCTTTAAGTAGATCTTCAACGTTTTCAGCGTTGGGACCTCCCGGGAGGGTTTCAAGAACTCATTTCCATGCTCCTTTTGTTAAGAGACCACTGCCAAGCATAAGATCCCTATTTCGTTGTTCTATTTTCCCCAGTTCGCCAAACCTGTTTCTATCTCTTCATCACCAGATCCACGCATAACCGATTTGAAATGAGCATGAGTTTGATCTCCATTTTCTATAAACCAAGAGGCTGGATCTTTATTTTCCTTGTCTCCACCATTAATGCCCTCGATTTCCTGTTTGCACTAGGGGGTTTATCTCCACCAGAGGTTACTATGTGTTCAGATCCAATTTTGCTATTTTGATTAGGGGAAGACTCTTGCAGCCTGCAGTTACTAGTATTAACGCTTCCAATATTTCCCTTTAGACCCTAGAGCGAGTTGGATCTATCTATGCTGCCAACGATACTGGAAGTAGATCCTCCATTTATTAATATATTTGTGAGCATAATTCATTAACCACATTATTACTATGTGTCATAGTTACACTTATTGTGAAGTATACCTTAGGCACTATTTTTACAAAGGTGAGATTTAATATGTGCATAACATTGATAAATGCACATTTAAGTTGTAGTTATCCTCAAGGGTGAGATCTAACTTGTAGAATGATCATATCCCACATTCCACTCAACCTTTTACTTTTCCTATATAAAAAACCTTTTTGCCTTTGTGGAAAAAAATATTGTAGCTTAGAGTAATCTCTAAGGTTAGTGGAGATGTAGTATCTTAGGGAGTTTTTTTTTCAAGTGCAACTATTTTTGGTTGCACATACATGTATGCATTGTATATATTCTATTTAGTTTAATACAATGTGATTTTGTTGGTGAATTGCTTCCAATTTTATCATTAATTTTGTAGGATGGTTTCATTGCAGAGTTATCCCGAGCCTTCCTCGGTTCTATATGGTATCAAATCATTTCCTATATGGTATAAGAGATGGATATCAATTCCCATACTGTATCAAAGCTAGATCTCAATTCGTATATGCTATCAAAGTGAGATTTTCAATCTACATGTCATAATTTTATCATATCTATATTTTTACTCATATTTCTTTGCTTTATTGGTTACATATCTGAATGAAGAAAAGATTTTTGAAGAGATATCAATATTTTTCTATTCTTTGAGTATTTTATGTAGATATTCAATTTCCTTTACATGCCTTTTGAGTTGTATATTTATGTACCTTCATCATATCTATAATTACTATGTTTCGTCTCAATCCCCTAAGCATTTTTTGAGTCAATCCATGTTGTGGGGTTTGAAAATACCTAATGGGTATTTTTGTTTGAGCCAAAATTACTTTTAAATGGTACTATTTGGTTTTTACATTTTTTTGGAAAAATATATATTTGTTGTATGATCAAGTATTTTTTCTAAATTCTACATAGAAAAACACAATTTTTAAAAATTTCTTATGATTTTTAAAAGTTTAGATCTATAGGAAAAGAAGCAACAACATAGAAGATAATGGATTATTTAAGAATTTCGCAAAAACCATGGGCTAAAATTATAATTTTGGGATTCCTCTAGATACGAGAGATTTATGGAATGTATTAGTTTGAAATATTTAGATCACCGAGACACTCGTGGTTTTTTTGACATTTTAGCATAATTTTAGCCTATTTTGCATGCCATGGATAGTCAACACTTGGTCACCCTTATGACTATCGCTTATCCCCTATGACCTACATTTATCCTACTAGCATATGATATGACCATCCACTTGGTGGTTTGAGCCCCCGAGGGATTTAATTTCGCCACTGAGCCCTTTCTTGGAGTACATTTCTTGTAAGACTCATAATATTTGATTTGTGAAGGTTGAGAAGTTGATTTCCTCTTTCACCTTTCCTACATTTATGTGATCTACAAAGCGATGATGTAAGTTTTTACATTGTGAAGATCCATATTTATAGATTCGGAAGTTTTTGTCGTGCTTAGCTTATGAAATCAACTATTTTTTACCTTTATTAGGTCATAGATTTTGATGAGTAACTCAAATTTACATGTTGTTTTTCTAAAAGTGTGTATTTTTTAACACTCGTTGTATTTGGAGCATTTGTATTCTATGATTCAAACAACTATTTGGCATTTTAAGTTTAATGGACTATTTTTTTAAATGTAAATCATGTTGATCGAGCTTTTGGATTTATTTTTACTCACATTGATTTATAAAGTGCCATGAGATTCTATAGATTTTCCTACCTTCATACATGCATATATTTTTCACACTCCTTTCTCTCATTTTAGTTGCAGAGCTCATCATGTGGCATTTTGGGAACTCGACTAGAGGATTTTGTTATGTTTTTCTACACACCTACAACCTTGACACAATTTGGAGCTATTGAGTTGTGTTATCTCCATTCCCTACTCGTAATTATAAGGATAGATTTTATATTTCTAGTGCTTCATTAATTATTCAAATAGGATATGTACATTGATTTTATTCTTAACGGATGTAGAGGGCAATTATTGTTTCGTATAATAATTGTTTTTATGTAAATCCTTATAGGTTTTCAAAATCATTTTCGATGCAAACTATGTAATCGAGTAAACCCTTATGTGGTATTCAAAATTTAGAACAATTATAGAGATAACCTTATTTAGTTTTCGACATGCATTTCATTTAAATGAAAAACATACTATAATCACTCCTATGTAGGCTTCATCATATTTAACAAAAATTTACTTAAACAGCTTTTACTTTTCATTTTGTTATATTATTTTACATGTGTACCTCATAAGACCTCGGGTTTTCGAGACCCTTATTTATGAACATAAAAATATTTTATTTTTCCTCATCACCTAATTTGATCTTGTGTTGAAATGTTAAACATATGTCTCGGGTGCCTCACCGACTAGATAACATATTTTTGACCTTTATGAGGCCATAGCTTTTGACCGGTAAATTATATTTGCTTTCTATTTTCTTAAACCGATTAGTTTTTCACACTTTTAATATTGCAACATGTATAAATTCTAATTTTTATGCATTTTTTGATGTTTTTAAACTTACATGTCTATTCGATAAATTATAAATCATATTTTATGGGTTTTTCATATGTATTTGTAATGCTATAGATTTTTAAAGTGCTCCAACTTATTTTTTTATTAAATTTGGAAATATTTGAATTAGCACATAACAAAGATAGTCTTATATTAATTCGTTGTTGCGATTTTGTCTGTGGTGGGTTATTATATAGCCATAGATATAACAAACCGACTTCCTAATTAATAGGAAGTACTAACAACCTTTGACCCAGTAAATAAATGTTACGGGTATAACAAAATAATAATAAACATTATTGTTATAAAACAATAATATAATAACCTAACCACTAACCGAATATTTACCACTTTGTAAATATTATCTAGTAAATACTCATATAAATACTAATTTCCTAACCTTCCCCCTTAGTGTTTACATGGTAGAAAAAGAACTTTCACACTTCCTCTCGCAACTTTTCGCTTTTAAGCTTGTGCTCATGATCTTGGTTCAACACTTGATCTAAAGGTAAAATAAGCAACACATCAACTTATTATCAACCATGCAATCCTGTCAGGAACACATCTGACTGAAGAGGATGAGAACACGTTGAGGAATCATCTATTTATCAACCAATCACTCTAGGAAACACATCTAACATAAAGAAGTGTGGGAACTCAAGCGAAAACACATCTCGAACATACTTCAATGGTTTTCTAGAGGCTAACAAAAAACCAAGGTATTAATAGGAACACATCTGACTATTTAACCTCTTCAAGACTCATGATGTTGCATTTCTCTCTGTTATTTGTTCTTCACTATATTATTACATTGGGGAATTATGTAGGAAATACTACTTATTGAATACAATTTTGAATAGGAATGATCTTCAAACATATCACAAAAATCAACTGGAAACAAGAAACAATAACACACTGCAAAATAGGTACTCTGAAAAAAGAAGCTCACAACTGAAAGAAAAATTCCACCACAACTTCATCTGACCCCGTCGTTGGTGACTGACAAGAGTTCACTGATTGAACTCCTTCTTCTGTTTGCCTATTCCTCTAGTATGATGTTGTGAACTCAGTTTGATATGGATTTTAGATTCTTTGAAAAATTCACCCCCATAAAGTAGACGTTGCATACAAACGAAAATGCATCCAATTATTGAAATTTGAGGCAATTGTTTTGTTTTGGACATTGGACAACCTTGATTATTTTCCATTGACAATACAATGATAATGAATTTATACTCTATACAATACAAATACACTTTTGATGACAAATGATAATTTTGAAATTGACAAAAGTGATTTACTTGGACTCCATTTGAACCCACAAAACACTAAGACTTTGAATAAAAATCTACACCCCTCTCTCTTTTTTTTTTTTTTAAAGAAATAAAACTAGTAGACCTTGGCTTTATTACATGACTACTAATGACTAAAATTGACTCACTAAATAGTCATTTAATAAATAACAAATTGATTTAACACCTAAAATTATTTACTAGACTAAAATGGCAAACTTACCAAACTATAACAAATCATATAGCTATTGTGAGGAACACCACTTTGCAGATCTAGATGGATTCACATACCATGCTCGTCGAGTCTTCTTCAACGTTGAAATATAGTGTCTCAACACCACTCTAGAGTGTTTACTTCTTATTTGCATGGATTTAGAGGAAGCATATGACGAATACCACATGTCATCATTGAGAGTCTTATCAGAAAATCAAAGAATGTAGGATGAGGACGTATATAATAATTTTAATACAAGCTTTCAAATTATAATTGGCCACTTTCTCCCTCAATAGAGCACGGAATGTTAAGAATCTTTTGGCGAACCAAAGAATCTGACAACGAATTACATGAATTATGAATGCATTGTTTTATCCAAATACACAGCCACAACTGTACTCACAAAGCGTTGAATACATTCCCCAATCAGAACCCTACACCTACCACTGCAAATTATGTCAACAGACCACAATCCAAGTCTACAATCTTGGTGAAAATTCATTATTCCTCGCTAAATAATTGCTTGCAGAATGTTCCAAAAATTCTAAGACCAAATTCTACGCAAAACTTTCAGCAACAGTTCTGATAAAAAAACTCAGAATAACACGAACCGACGAAGCTGCAACAGAATCCCTGACATCTGAAAATTAGGTCCAATCTAGTTCACAGGAAACAAAATGAAGCTGGAAATATATTAAGGATGCTAAGAAATAATTAGTTGAATTTTTTTTCCTTTCTAACACTCGCAACTCAAATTTCATGGCATTTTTCCTTTTCATTCTCATAAATCCATTATGCTGAGGAATAATATCGCTCTAATACCAAATATTAAATTTGGTCAGAGTTATTAATCCGTTGTTGCAATTTTACAATATGTGGAGGGCTATTATATAGCCATAAATATAACAAACCAGCTTCCTAATTAATAGGAAGTACTAACAAAAAATGACCTGTAAAAATTGTTATAAAAATTGTTACGGGTATAACAAAACAATAATAAACATTATTGTTATAAAAGAATAATATAACAACCTAACCACTAACATTGTTAGGGAGTATTGAGAATAAAAAAACTGCATTATCAGAGGGTAAAGCAGAAAAGGAAAATATTCCTCCTCCTACAATGGAAAATAACAAATACCTGCCGATTGAAGCTCTTGAGGTTATTCTCCCTTTCAAGGAGGTCTCTTGATGGGTGGAAGATGATGAACAAAAAGAAAAAATCTAATGGCAAGAACATTGTTTCTCCCACCTAACTTGGATGTGCAGCTGTTTTACTATGGACTGGCTGTTTAGTCATTGTTGTATGCCAGTTCGGATGTTGCTTTGGTACTTTTTTGGGCAATAGCTTAACTGTTGTTGTGCTTTCTTGTCGCATCTGATCTTGATCTCTTTTTGGGCTGTTTCACTGTAATATCTAGCTTTTGAGCCTTTTCTGTATGAGGGTATAGTCCCTTCTAAAAAACTATTTACCAATAATAAAAAAAAAACAACATAACCACTAACCATAATACTTACCACTCCGTAAATATTATCTAGTAAATACTCATGTAAATACCGATTTCCTAACTTTTTATCATATAAGAATTAAAACAATTATTGTGTCCTTTTTGAAGGGATTTGATAGTGTGAAAGAGAATAATTCTCGATGTCATACCAAGTCATCTTTAACACTGACTCTGAAATTGTAATGTTGTTTTATATAAATTTCTCATTTTCCCAATAGAAATGTTGTTTTTAACATCCATTTAATCTATTTCTAGATCATATTCAACAACAATAGCTAACAAAAATCTAATAGAATTGAATTTTACAATAAGAGAAAATACCTCACGAAAGTCAATTTCATTGAATTAAAACAACTAAGTGAGCCTTATATTTCTCTAACTTTCCATGCACATTGAACATCTTCTTGGAAACCCATTTTTAACCCTGCCAATTTTCTTCCTAAAAGTAGATTTACCAAGTACTCTATATCATTATCCTTTAGAAACTCCATTTCCTCCTTCATAGACATCATCAAATACTTACACTCATATGAACCGAGGGCTTCCTTCACTTTTTTTTGGATGATCATCGTTATTTGTTAACTATAATTGAAATACTCACGAATACTAAATGGTAATAAAAAGGGCTAAAATTCCATGGTGTTCTTCAAACTCCTAAAAATCTTCTACATCTATAAATAGCACTATTATCCATATCAACTTCTCAATTATTCTATGGCATGTTTTCATAATTACCCATCTCATGATGTCCTTGTTCGATGAGTGCTTGAATCCTTTGTATCACTTTATCACCTTTCAAAAACACCTTTTGATCATCCTAATTCTTATCTCTCCTAGCCTATATCCTTGATCTCATAGTGATATCACCTCTGAAGATGCTACATTTGTTTCCTTTACCTGTTGATTTATCTTTTCCAAATATTTTTCTATAATAGATTTATTGTCATAATTCCATTCCTCAAAAACACCATTTTCACTATAAAAAATATTTTGGAGTTTTTATTTTAATTGTAGCCTTTGACACCATTCCCATACCCAACAAAGATGCACTTTTCATACTTTGAGTCATGTTTTTTTCTTGTTTACACCCTAATTACATATATGTTATGGGAATACATAGCAATAAAGAGGATGTAAGGGTTTGTAACACGTGGAATATGTTTATCAAGTAATTTCTAACAATAACTATTCACAATCATAATAATGCTTTAGACTTGCAATGATTGGCAAAGAAAAGTAATTGCTCAAGTACATATGAGGAGAAAGAAAATTAGATATATAGGTTAGAACAAGGAGGATCTAGATGTGCATAACAAAGAAATAAGTTAATCAAAGAGTCAAAATCATTGGAATAAAAACAAAAAGTATCTAAGCTCACATCATTCGACCGAAAACACAAGGTAGGTGGGTTATGTGTTATGAGTCATAATATTTATAAACATGGGATAAACTCAATCCCAAAGATTTCCATTAACAATTTAATAATTACATGATTCACGGTGGTGTGTGTGTGTGTGTTTATGTGTACACCTTGAAATTAATAAAAGTTATTAATGTTCTTCCTAATCAAAGTAATATTAGCAAAATTGTATATATCGAACTTTCACAAGAGTTATTTAGAGAGATTTTTTGTAGAAATATCATTTGGATTAAATAGGATCATCATTTGTGTCGATTATTAATATTGAAGTTTGTATCGAGATTATTAAGACAATGTAGCGATAGTAACGATCAAGTCACTTTTTAAAAATGATTTACGATAAGATTATTTTTTGTATTAATGGTTTGCTAACAAATAAAATATTTTATTATAAATAGGACTTGTTTTAAGAGTTATTTCTCGTGTTCAACAACTCAAAGGCCTATACATATCCTCTTTTTTCTCTTTCCAATGTTTCACAAAATTAACTCTTGGCACTTTTGTTAATATCATAAGAAGAATTGACTCGGATGTATGGTTCTTGTAGCAAGCACAAGTACAACTGATTTCCTTTCTAAATGTTGTGGGCTTTAGCTATCCACAAACACATTGGCTAGCATTGCAAAAAGAAAATGGTGACATTCATAGTGTTAAATAATATGGGCTTACGTTTAGAGCTACTACGGAGTACAGTGCTTCGAGGTTAAACACATCTCACCCCCTTTCTCCCTAAAAAGATTCACAAAATAGACACGTGGTCCATTTATGATTTCCCACCAAAAAAAAAGGGATTCCCCTGCATTCCCTCTAATAATTACCCCACAACTTCGTCACCTCTCTTCCTCCTATAATGTTTCACTATCACTCCTTCAACTTTAACTACTTTGTCACCTCCCATCGGGGTCTCCATTGCTCCACTTGGGAGCGATTGCTAGTTGAAAGATGAATTGTCCTTTCTTGTAATTGACGGGCAGGCCTAGGATGGACCATCAAATTAGAACCATACAGTCCGCATGTGTAGAAAGGGACAGTGTTGAATATTTGATTGACAGGTTATTCAATACACATGAACAGTGTTGAAAATTATTGCCTCTCTCTCACTACGCCGAAGGCATCCTTTACCTACCTACTCAGTTTTTCTTTGTGTAGTGGATGCGTCCCCACTGCAGCTACTGTAGCTTTCGTCAACAATCTAATGGGGATGGGCGGGAAGGAATAGGTATGTCACATGCAGACAACTAGTAGATTCGCAGATCTCTAGAGAGATTCCGCAACGTGGAAGACATATGCGACGCCCATATCTTGTTGGTACCTTTGTTGTTCTATCGCCATCACCATTGTTGACAGGGAGGAGTTGTAGTGTGGAAATGCAAAACGGCAAGGCGCTCTGCCTTTGGTATAGATACAATGGCGCAAGAGCAAAATTGTGTTTATGTGATCAGCTATTAATTCGCAGCAATGAAATGGACTTGAACGCGGTGGAGAAGGGGATTGTTGGGGTGTTGCAAATAAGGAGCTTTACGGAGCACAGTAGCAGCTTAGTAATCCCAATAATCTTCCCGTTATCAACGTGAGTTTTACAGCAAGATAAATTATTAAAACATAAGGACATCGTGTTTCTCTGCAATCTCAAATATACCACCAATCAAATTGCCTCCGTATCCAAAACAAAATTCTCTCTCAAAACATACCAAATCTGTCCGAAAATGGGGTTATCTCATAAAATAATGTTATGCCAAGTGAAACATTGAGGTCTGAGAGGAAAAAAATGAATGAATCTCCAATCTATGGTTATCTCCAATGTGTTTCTGCATATACAATTCAAGACGAACAAAGCTGCCCTAGAAGTGCATCACCTTCGAGACTCTGCTGCACCATTGGGGGATGCCCCGTGTAATGTTGCCAGAGAGCCACTTGTCGCCATCTCGGTGCTCTTCGGCGCATGTCGGTCGTCCCTGTGGTGGTCACCGTAGCCACTCCTGGCATTCTTTCGGGCGAGCCCACCTCTATCCCCTGCAGTCAACCATGGATGAGCGTATCCCCCCAGTTCGCCATCAAGGTTGGGGCTCCCCGTGCCCCCGTGGTGCCTAAGTGTCATGCATGTATGCCGGAGGTGGTTTGGTTGAAAATGGTCATAAAACAATCAAATAAATTCTTTGGCATGATGGTGGGGCCCTTGCTGCCAGCTGGGAGGACCCGTGTTTGATTTTTGCCTCTCCCCCGCGAACGTGTGTGAGAGATAGACTCTTCCCTCCCCCTAGCTCGACAACTCAGATGGGGCTCGTTGCGGTGCTTCGAGCACGCAACAACCCGGGCTGGAATCTGCCACCTCCACCTCGCCGCCTTCGACAAGTTCCCCGGCCCTCTTGCTATCTCTCATACAAGGGTAGCGGCCAACACTTTGAAAGGAGAACCCCACTATGTGGGACATTCCAAATGCTGGCAAGGACCTCCCGGTCAAGGTAGCTTGATGACCGTGATCCTCTTGCTTTTGGGATGTTTGTTGAAGAACTTAATTTTGTATTTTGATGTTGTCTTAGGCGTTGCCTAGTGTGTTGCTTTCCTAGGCTTGGCCTAATTTATTTGTGGTTTTGAGGCATGCTTTCATACCACCCGCTTATTGTTGAAAGCTATCTTGTATCTTATTGCATTAATATAATATAAGATCTCTTTTCATCAAATTGCCTTGCTCCCAAGAAAGTTAATCTCCAAACCCATTTCTAGCAGAAAAGCTACATACAGATCTCAGCTACCCTTCTTCTCAGTTGTTTTCAACCGCTGTGGTAATAAGTTGAATCCGGTGAAGAAGAGAATCGTAATGTGTGGGTGAAGATGGTGGAGCGCCTTATCTAGGCATGACGTTATGACTTTTGCAAACATTGTAAGAGGAGTCTCACTTTTGATCAATAACCGCTACTAAGCCCCACAAATTTATAAAAAAATTAATGGTTTATGCAAACCACCAACACCCAGAGAAAGTAACAGTGGAGTGTGCGGTGGTAGCTAACACGAATATGCAGATAAAACCAAGTATGTTAGCCATGCGTATTTTTAAACATAACCATTTCTAAGGCTCACATAGTTATAGAAAAATATTTCAGCTAATTCTAGAAGTGGAATCATTTTCAAAGAAGGAATTATCAAATAACCTATTTCAAAAGTTCATGGTGGCATCCAATGCTACATAGTTTGTAGTTTCCAGGTTGTTGGTTGTCTAGCATAAACCATTAGTATCGACATAATGATACATACATTAGAATCTATGCTTATTCCATCAATGATGGCATAGCCTAGCAGTCACTAATCCACATCAATATCTAAAAAGTTTTGTCTGCTAATGGGTGGTTCAATGGATATAAACGAACCCTAGTGGGTGCTACAATTCATTCAGAAGACATAGAACATTTTGATTTGTACTTACCATATTACCATGGAGACCAATATGCTTTTCAATTATGCTTTCATTTGCGATAGCATGAAATTGATTTTGAATTGATTATTGTTGTTTGTAACACATATTACATCAAAAATAATAGCAGTAGTAAGGTTTGTGCAAGCCAAGCCGAAGCTCAGTTGGTAAGTGGTAGCTACCTAAAGTGCTAATATTGAATTTACCATTTTACCACAGTAGTTCAGTATGTTTTTTTCAAATACGCTTTCATTTTCCATAGAAATATCTATATTAATAATATTAATATTGTTTGAAATAGATATTTCATCAAAGGATCCATTGTGGGTAAAGAAGATGCAATCCTACACGCAAGGCCCACTAGTAAGTGGTAGCCGCAAGCTAAAATGTTGATTTTTTCCATTGGTTAGAATTGATATGAGACCGATTAAAAACAAATTTTTACTTCCTAGAGTTAGCCACAAGAATTACTTGCTTATTTTATATTTGGAGGGCTTGTTGTATGAGAAAAACCAATCGCCCTCTGGGGACATCACATTCAAGTTTCACAGGGAGAGAATCAACATGCGAAGGTGGCCTGAAAGAGTTTATAAAGTCATTATCAACAAAATTTGAAATGGGATTCTGGTCAAACAAACTCACTTCAGCTGATGTTGAAAAGCTGACAAAGGCCTTCAATAAAAAATTATCGACTAACTTGAATCCATTAATCACTTGGGGAAAAGAACATTGCAAAATGGTCGATGGAATTGCAATAAAAGATCTAGAAAAGGTTTGGAGTAGAAACGATGTCCCCTACAATTCGAAGACATAATGTTTATTACATTAGGTGCAAAGGAAACCCTCCAACAAATTTTATGGTTGGGATGAAAAAGCAGAGGAGAAAATTGCTCAAAATATATGTAGTTGATGACCAATTTGCACAAAGACTTATCACTAATAGTGTTAAAGGGATTGAATGTGGTAGAGGGCATCAAATATTTGGAGCAAGTAAATGCTAAATAAAAAGTTAGCATTTCAAAATGTTATTGTGATGATACAACTTAACATTGTAAATAAAATGCATTCATATGTTTTAGTGATGGTTCTACATAACTATTTAAATTACGATTATACGATTATAAGTTGGGATGATTTAAATCTTCCTTGATTATAAGTTCAGAGTGTGAGTGTATAAGTTGCAAATGTGAATTAACAGAAAATATTTAATGTACGAATCTTTGATCAGTTTTTATTAATGAAATATGTATTCCTAAATTAATTGCGAGCATGCTTAAATACTAGTTTTTGCTTCGATATTAGAAAATGTATACCACTTTCCAATGCAATGAAATAACTATAATACGGTATGTAAAGACTCGTCACACTCTGAAACATTACATTCTATTCAAATAAATTCTTCAAAAAAAATATTCCTAGTATAACAATAAGAAATGAGGAATGCCCTTAGATTTTACCTTTGTCACCACCTACAACCATTTTATTTTTGATATAACAATATTGAAAGGGACTTGTTTTTATTTTTTAATTGATTCACCGCCCTCAACCATTTGATTTTTTTTTCATTTGCAAATACGAACACATGCAACATGAAACTAATCATATTTGATATAAATGGTGTTTTGGTACACACCCTCCACAAGGCATATTCGGCATTTAAACAATTAAAAAAAATTAGCGGCATTGACCTTGAAAAAAATATTATTTTCTCAGACCTAATGTGAAATATTTCTTGCAACGGTGCAAAAATATTTCAACATAGCAATGTGGACATCGGCGATAAAGTCAAATGTTGATGACATGATGCTTTCATTCCTTCAAAACATCAGCTTGGAGGTTGCAATCTTCGAGTTCATATTTACACAGAAAGATTGTGTCGAGACCAAATGCTCTAATTATGAAGGTTTTGGGAATCCCAAATTATATCTCAAGAATATTAACTCCGTTTGGTCATGGTTTAATGCATCATACATTTGTAAAAATACAATTCTTGTAGATGACTCTTTAGAGAAAAACAAGTTAAATAATGTTATGCGAACTACATAATTGATTAAATATTTAACATAGATTCTAATTTAGAAGACACATACTTGTTAGATGTGTTATGTCCTTTGTTCACAACCATCAAGGACATTGAAGATGTTCAGATTATATTAGATCACTAAAACAATTATAGTGATATTTTTATTGAGCTTTACTATTATTTGTATTGTTAATTTGGATGCCCAACTTCAGAATTGTGTTACATTATAAATTCAAAGTAGTCATCAAATGTTTTACTATAATTCTCCCTACCTTTACTAAAGGAATTTCAATTTATTTCATAGCTATATTTAAATACTAAAATATATATGGGATAGTTTTATAGTTAATTTTAAATAATTTTGTATCCATATTTGAATATGAAAAATTTTATGCCATGTTTCTTACAGTTGATTTTATATCTAAATTTATGTATGAAAATATATTTGGTATGGTTTTACAATTAATTACATTCTCCTACACTAGAGCGTCATCCTCCTCTGCTAATTTCTTCATAACATCTTCAGAAATTCTCTGGTTGCATTGAGGTTCAATCACACCATTATAAATGAAGTAAATATGAGCTCTAACTTTAAATATGAAAATATATCTAGAATGGTTTTATAGTTAATTACATTCTCCTAAATTGAATTGTCACCCTCTTTAAGTTTCTTCATATTAACAGGGGTTAAATTTGATGGCCATTTAGACGTTTTTTATGATTTTAGCCATAAAATACTTACAGATATTTGTAAAAACTGTCACATGCAACTTGTAAATTGTAAGTATAACCATCATTTTTATATAGATTTATTAGTAAACTATACAAATATATATTAGAAACAGTGAAATACATATAATATAATCTTTTATAAATCTTATTAATAGTATAAAATAACACTATTTTACATTTTCGAAGGGAAAATTTTGAAAATCCCAGCTAGCTAAAAATTGTTTGTCAGGCATAGGTGGCCGTCAAATTTAACCCATGTTTGGTAATTCTCTAGTTTCCCCAAGGTTCAATCAAACCATAGTAATTGAATCTGGAAGTGTCTCACATCTCATGAATGTCATTAGCCTAGCGGTCACTTGCTCAATGGCATTTGAAATATTCAAATTTGCATAGTTTAATCTTAAAACTGATAAGAGCATTATTCCAAAGCTTAATCCTAACCACCGCTAGCCCTTATAAAACATAACATGTATCTATTCTATATGGGCTAGTGGACACCAGAATTATTTCTCATATCAATGTTGTTTTCCCTGAAATCATTAAACGTTATTTCACATATTCATAAATTTAAATCGTGACCAGATATATTAGACTTCGGAAGGAGAATTAACGGATTTCAATATTTTGATATTCGATTCCAATATATGTGATTTTGGAGTATAGTTAATTCCAATATAGGTGATTTTGGATTCCAATATATGTGATTCTAGATTCCAATATATGCAATTTTTGAATCCAATATGTGCGATTTTTGAATCTAATATGTGTAATTTTCGAATCCAATATGTGCAATTTTGGAGTGTAGATAATTCCAATATTTGACATTTTTGGAATCTGAAAATAGCAATATTGGATTCTGATATCAGCTATATTTTTTAGCTGCTAGGACTAGAATAAGTCCCAATTTAGTGAAATAAGTGTTACTCCCTCATAACTCTTCACATTCTTATTCCACTTGTTACCTTTCGTTTTCCATTAGAAAATACAAATTAAGTATTTCTCTTATAATTTTGAGAAAATACTTTTACAATTTTAAAATAAGTCACTTACGTGAATAGGATGAAATACAATGATTATGCCCCATGAAGAATTAGATAGGATAGAGAAGGAAGAGGGAGAAAGAGAGAGGAAGAGAGAAAGAGATGTTTTGAATAGTGGATGAAGAACACTCCATCTCTGATGAAGATCAACTCCACTGATGAATAGGTGAAATATAAGTTGTGAACCTTTAAACCATGAGAAAACTCCTCCTAAACAATCCATAAAAAGTTACCACTTCTTTTAACTAATTATGCATAGGAATGAATGTTTGATACAATTGTTTGCACAATGCAACCATGTTGATTCTACCACCTCAAGGACTATTTGAAGATAATACTTTGACTACCGATGATCCTCCACATTGATGAATTTTTCTCCTCTGAATACCTTTGAACACTTTTCCCCTTACTAACGATGATTCATGATTTCCTATTTGTACATGATGCATAGACACTTTGGACCACCGAATGAGTGTTTAAAACACTAATGAGATTTCCTGAAGTGAATTCAATATGACCCACATACAATGCTCTTGATGATCCACTTTGCGCGACAATTTCATGCTCATTTGGAAGTTATGATGAAGCTTCACCTCTAACGATGATCACAAACTCTATGATACACAGACACCTTGGACCGTCAAATGAGTGTTTAAAAACACTGTTTGAGATTTCCCAAAGTGAGTTCAAGATGACCCATAGACAATGTTCATGATGATCTTCTATGACAATGCCATGCTTTACTGAAAAATAATGCTCATTGAATGATGCACTTTCTTGCACACATTGAAGAAGCAAATAATGAACACTGATGAGTACACCATTGTCGACAGTGAAGAATGCTCATATTTCTCATGAAAATTTCATCCTTCACTATTCTAATAGAACTAAGACTAATTTGGTGCCTGTGAATTTGAATTTCATGGTGACCAATGTACTTCTTAGTACTCGAAAGGGGATTTACTAGTTTTACAAAATGGAAATTGTTCACCCTTTTCGATCTCGATCACTCCACTTGTCCTTCTAGATGACCTTCGTGTGCATTACTTCCACCAAAACTGATATTTGTGATGACTTACTAAAAATAGAAATTGTTTGTGTAGGAGGATTACTATTTTTAGAAAGTGGTGTTATGGACCTCGGTTTTTGACGAAATTTGTTTTTTTATATGGATTTTTCATTTTTACACCTCTAATTTTTGGCTCAACCGGTTTCCGAAAGAAAGATTTTAAAATTTAAAAATTTGTCGCGGGAAAGCTGGGGTTTCTTTTCTTCAAAAATATATATATGTGCTTGAAAAATATTTCTCTTGGATTCTCAAGGATCCTGAGAGTGTAGATGAATGTGAAAAAACCCATGTTGATTTGTGCAACAATCTTCAAGATATTAGCAATTCCTCTTTTACGCAGTTACAAAGTTCACCAATCGAGAAATATTCTTTGGTGTCTTCAAAAATCCAATTTTTGATGTTTTTATCATTCTTAGATCATGGGATCATGAATGAAATCAATTGAGGATGAAAATGGTGGGTGAATAATTATATAAAAAATTTGGTAGAGTTTCGGCAATGAATGGAAGAATGTGGGGGAATGAGCAAAAAATGCCCAATTCTGGTTTTATATGAATTTACAACCTTGAGGGGAGAAGGAGCATTTTGAAAGGAACAATAACCAGATCGTGCCAAGCCAAGAACACAGATGTTAATCAAACATCATGATCAATAAGATGAAAGCAATTCACCAAAATAACTTTACATAAACCTTTGCAAACAAATGAGCAAAGAATATCATATATTATTATGGAACTCAATGAAATACAATGAGAATGGGCCTTGCTTATATAGGCAAGGAATAACAATCTAAGAACTAGTCAAGGTCGTAGATCAAGCCATAAATCATGGAAAGAACTAGTCATCAAAGAACTAGTCAAGTCCATAGATTTATGAGAGAACTAGACATCAAGGATCTAGTCAATACCATAGATCTAGGAAAGAACTAGTCAATACCATAGATCAAGGAAATAACTATACCTAACAACTAGATAATATCTCTTAATATCTAAATAAATAAAAGAAACATCCACACACATAAGTGGGTGAGGATAAATACAATAAAGGTAAATAATGTACCTAGGTGAACATGAGCTAAGGTAAATACCTACTCTAACACATTTTTTTGTCCCAATTTTCCTATTATAAAGGGAAAATGGGTACACAAAATGTATCTTAGCCTTATCTTTCCAAGTGGCGCTCATTCACTGGCCAAGAGAAGTGGAGGAGGGGGCTGGAAATAAGCTCATGGAGGTTAGTTTTGGGTCAGTATGTGAAACCAGATGGAAACCAAGGGATAGGACACATTTTTTTGTCCTAATGTCCCCTTCGGATGGTAAAATAGGTGCAAAAAAATTAACCTTATCCTGGGAGTGACACTTTTCACTCATGCATGTAAGGAGGAGGGGGCTAGGAGAATGGCCAAAAAGAGCTTACCCGGAGGGTTCCAAGGTCATATTGCATTTCCATGAGCTTTATGGGAGGATGGGTTCCATTATTTTTTCCATATTTTCCCCATGGAGAGGGAAAATGAGGACATAAAAGGTGCTTGAGTTCCATGTTGACATGTGTCCTTCAAAAATTTGACTAACTATTGAAACATGCTACCTTGGAAGGAACTTTAAAATGTCATATCTCAGGCTCCCAGAGGTATTTCTAGAACTTCCTTATATTATTGTTACTAGAAAAGACATTTTAAGATGAATGGAATTGGTCTCATTCCTTTATTCTTATTGAAACAACCTCAAAACCTCCTTTTTTCTCAAGATCACCAGTTGTGCATGGAAAGAATGAGTTGTCTAGAAAAATGCATGGGGTTTAGGATGGATATGATTTTACCACATTATATATGACTAAAAATTATTTCCATCAATATTTTTTAACTCATAAATCATTCTCAAGCTCCTAGAATCTCCTCTTGAAGTTCAGGTGCTCTTTCGCGATGAAAGCTCCTTCGGCCTTAAAAACCTATTATTGGTGAACTCGGCTTCTAAACTTTTGAATCTCCCTAGAATATTCCTAAATCAATTTCAAAATGACCCTAGCTCTTGAATATACCTCCTTGATGGATTTTTAATTTTGACACACTCAAGGATTATGCACTTTTCTTAAAAAGGCTGATGATAGCCCTTCCTAAGCTTGTTTGAGAATATGCTTTAAGAGAGATTGCTCTAAAATTACTTGAATGATATTTCTCTTCCTAAGTCACATATGGGTAAAGATGACATGCACATATGAACCACAAGAAGGACATGATAGGACTGACACTAGATAATAGGCTGACCCGGGGTGTTGGGAAAGGTATGACATGGAAATTTTTCGACACTAGGGTATGGTTATCATGTTTTCAAGTGAATTTTGCCCATTTAAAAACACAAGAAAAAAGTTGGATCTAACTTGCGGACATGTTGTGGATGATTGTAATGAGGACATAGAATTATAATCCCATAATCTCAATTTACTTTGTAGATCAGTGCCTTATCCATTAGGATTTATGGAGTCATTTCTTCTAACACATACACACACACACACACACACACACACACACGGAAGGAAAACAACACACAATGGAAAATGGAAACTATGTTACGAGGGAGGGGTATTTACAGAGGTGGGGAAATAATATACACATACTCAAAGTGATAGGTTGGGAAAAGTACATGCCATCATGGAATAGTGGACTAAAATGTGATCTTTGAAGCACAAAAACTATTATTTGATCAAACCATGCTCTTGTGATGGATTTTCATGGCTTGAGAAGAAGAATACACATCAATACTCCATCTTCATATTCATAGTACACTAAAAAATTCTTGCATCCAATGAAAAAAAATTCACCTTCTCAAAACTCTTCGTGCATCTTGAGGCTTCCTCTTGATGTCTTGTGATCATGAGACACCATTTCTCCATGTCTTTAAAAGTGGGAAAATTGATCTCTTCATGGAAACATTCTTCATCCTTGAATTGTAGAATGGAGACATATATTGAATCAGTGAGACACTTGGAGGTAGTGACAACAAACTAATTTTCTTCTCATTTGACAGCTTCCCTATATATCTCGCTTTGCTACTCTAAGAAATTACTTTCCAAGATAGAGCTTACATCATTAAATTGGAGTCCCTCATCTTTATTGGGTGAATGTTGTGGTGTGAATCCACATTCAAGTTCAATTTTAGCTTGGGAGATAGTGAGGGAATTTTGGTTTGGAATCCTTTTGCAAGAGTCGTGCACATTCTCCTTGTCATTTGGAACAAAAATTTTCATCATCCATCCATTCAAAATTTATTTCAGCATCATCCTCGAGACTACAACCATTTACTTGGTCGTAGAATCAATATGAATCCTTGTTCTGCATTGTTGGAGCATTCAAAGGTGGTGAGAACAAGTTGATCTTGAACACACTCTTGAGGCTTCAGAATTTCCATTTTTTTCTAAATGACTCACTTCAATGCAAATCAGCTCAACATTTTCCCTACTATGTTCCTCCATGGTAGATATGTCATCTTCAATATTGGGAATATTCATAGGATATTCAATAAAATTCCTTCTTTTGTACTCATGGACTTCTTCGTACAAAGAAAAGAATTTTTTCACATCCACTTTCTTAAACCAAGGAATTAGGAAGGGCATCAAGTTCATCCATTTGCTCCATCTCAACATCAAACATTGGTGTATCAAAATGAGAAGAACAAATTGATTCATACCTGTATTGCATCTCCATGGCCTGAGTCAAGAGTTCAAGACTGATTTGAGGGTCTTTAGTCTCTTTCGTAGCCTTCAAGAGTTCTTTGTACAGCACAAATAACTCTTCCAAACTCGCCATAATCTCGTCTTCATTTTCATTGGAAAAATATCTGCATTGTGTTTCTAGGAGATGATTGAAAATATGATCCATACATGCCCATGATTCATTTGAAACATCCTCATTCACCTCTTCCATGCTTTTTTTTTCCCAAGATTCACTTTCTTGCAAGCATGGGCATACTTGATTCACAACACCTTCTGAAAAGGAGAAGAGTTCCATGCTTCATGGGAAGGGAACTCCTTCGATCTCAAAATCCATATCATCCTCTTGATGGGAAGCATAAGACCATGTTGGGGTGAAAATATGGGAAGAATTTTCAATTCTATCTTGATCATTCATTATTGAATCCTCTTGCTCATATGGACAATGAAATACTTCATACTCACCGTGATGATCAACATAATGCTCCTTGGGTGAGAATGATGGGTTCCCTAAAGAGGTTATGCTCAATTTTTTTCTCTTCAGCCTTGAAAAGGAAATTAACCTCTTCCATTTGGTCATCCATGATTGAATCAAGAAGAGAATTTGATTCTTCAATTGTCTCCATTTCTTCATTCAACATTTCTACATCACTTGAAGAATCAAAATAGGAAGGAAAATTATCCATGATCATTTTGAATTCATCATCTTGATTCCAAAGGGAAGGATGGATTTCTTGCACTTCTTCACATATCTTCATTCCATAATTAATTGAAAGATAAAAATTTGAAAGGATATTATATATGAGTACCTCAAACTCATCATTTTGTACTTATTCATTATTAGTCGTCTTGAAAAGCATTGAATCGGTTGTCATGTAACAATAATCTACCTCTCTTGATTCCATTTCTTCTCCAATGGTTTTGCCTCGAGCTGAATGATTTGATGAATGAAATTTTCACCTCCATTCCTTTTTCATCATCATCAAAGGTGTTTCCTTGATTTTCAATAGAGGGTTCAAAGAGAAGGCATTCCTTGGAAGCATCAAATAATCTTCCAGGGAAAAACACCTTGTAGTGTGGAAAATCATCAAGATCTTCTTGAATCTCTTCATCCCCTGAAAACATGATGTGATTCAGGTGTTCATACCTTTTTCACAAAGCTAAATCATGCCTCCAAATTTTATGATAGGTTTTGGGGTCATTTTTTCCTTCTACTATGATTTGGATCCTTTCCACATATCCTCTTTTCAAAATTCCCATTTCTTCATCACCGTATGCAACAAAGTCATCTAGAGAGTGATAGAAGAAAGACAATGTTCTTAATTTTATAGTGAGTTGTGTGAGGTTACAAAAATCTTCTTCACTAGATCCTACACCATCGTGTCATTTTTCATCTTCCACAATGTTTATTTTGTTTTCATCATAAGGCTTAAGGATAAGATATTCTTCAACATCTTCCAAGAACCTTGAGATAAACACATTGTAGCATGAACTATCCTTGGGATCTTCCTCCATAGGATAAATCTCCTCTTCCTCTTATTTTCTAGGGAGTGTTTAAAGTCATTTGTACATTTCTTGCAAAGCTTCAATATATTTCAGAATTTCAAGGTAGATTTGGGGATTGGAATTTCCTTGCATATTGTTTATGATTCTTTCCACATAATCAATTTTTAAGGCTCTCATTTCATCATTTTTCTACACAAGGAAATCATCCCAAGGGAGGGTGATGAAATACATGGCTTTGATATTTTCATTTATTTGTGCATGATTGAGAGTATTACTTTGAATATTCTTAGGCTTCACACATTATCTTGTATATTATTTGAATCTTTTCAACACTCCATACTTTCTTCTTCATCGTGAAAGTTCTATTTTCTTTCCTTTGTCTGATTGCAGATTATTGTTTGAAGTAGGAGACCCTATACAAAAAAATTCCAGAACCATGGCTGATCAAGGATCTCCATTTCTTGGCCACCATCTTCTTCTTCTTCTTCTTCATTTTCACTCATTATTACTTCACTCCACTCTGAACTTCATTGACATGGTAAATGAACATGATAGGGATTCATTCCTTAACAGAGTCACCTTCAAAATTGATTTTATTTTGAAATCTAATTTTTTAAATTTTTTTAATATATACCTTTTTTCTATTTTTTTACGTAGAGATCCTTTTTTGGTGCACTTGGGAAAATCTCTCCCCATCAGAGTCGCCAAAAATAGTTAGAGATCTCCTTATCAAGAAAAGAAACAAACTCCTTTCTCATTTATTGACGTTCACAAATTTTTATAATGAGATGGATAGAGGAATATATGAGAAAGGGAATAGAAGAAATGTAGATCTTATTTCTTATGTATTGATGCAAATTCCAACTACTACAATCCACAATTGTTACAGAGTGGTAATTTTCAAAATCTATGATCTTTTGGAATGGAGAAGCCATCCTAATTTATAGCAATATGAATTGACCTCTCACCTCCCTCGTATGACTCTTCACCTTCCTATTCCACTTATTACCTTTCGTTTGCCATTAGAAAATATAAATTAAGTGTTTATCTTCTAATCTTGAGAAAATACTTTTACAATTTTAAAATAGGTCACTTAAGTGAATAGGATGAAATACAATGATTATGCCCAATGAAGAATTAGAAAGGAGAGAGAAGGAAGAGGGAGAAAGAGAGAAGGAGAGAGAAAGAGATGCTTTGAAGCATGGATGAAGAACACTCCATCTCTGATGAAGATTAGCTCCACTGATGAGTTGGTGAAATGCTAGTTGTGAACCTTTGAACCATGAGAAAACTCCTCCTGAACAATCCATGAAAATTTGCCACTCCTTTTGACCAATTATGCATATGAATGAAGGCTTGATATAATTACTTGCACAATGTAACCATGTTGATTCTACCACCTCAAGGATTGTTTGAAGATGATAATTTAACTCACTACAGATGATCCTCCATAATGATGAATGTTTCTCCTTTGAACAAATTTGAACACATTTCCCCTTACCAATGATGATTCATGATTTCCTATTTGTACATGATGCATAGACACTTTGGACAATTGAATGAGTGTTTAAAACACTATTGAGATTTCTTGAAGTGAGTTCAAGATGACCCGCAGACGTTGCCCATGATGTTCCCCTGTGACACTATCATGCTCATTTAGAAATACTTGATGAAGGTTCACCTCTAAAAATGATCACAAACTCTATGATACAGACACCTTGGACCTGTTGAATGAGTGTTTAAAACATTGTTTGAGATTTCCCAAAGTGAGTTTGAGATGACCTGCAAAAATGCTCGTGATGACCTTATATGAAACTATCATGCTTTGTTGACAAAGACAGCTCCTGGAATGATGCGATTTCTCGTACACATCAAAGAAGCGAGAAATGAACAACGATGAGTACACCATTCTTGGCGATGATGAAGAATGCTCATCCCGCTCATGAAAATTTTGCCCTTCACTATTGTGGTAGAACTAAGACTATTTTGGTGCCTATGAATTTGAATTTCATGGTGACCAAGGCACTTCTCTGTACTCAAAAAGGGGATTTAATATTTTTAGAAAATGGAAATTTTCCACTCTTTTCGATCTTTATGACTCCACTTGTCCTTTTGGATGACCTTCGTGTACATTGCTTCTCTTTGAAATTTCTCTTTGTGATGATTACTAAAAATAGCAAGTGTATATGTAGGACGCTTATAATTTTTAGAAAGTAGTGTTCTGGACCTTGGTTTTTGATCAAATTAGTTCTTTTGATATGGGTTTTCATTTTTTTACACCTCTAAATTTTAGGTTCAACCCGATCTCGAGAATGAAATATTTTAAAATTTAAAAATTTGTCGCGAAAAACTGGGGTTTCTTTGCTGCAAAAAAATTGGGTTGTGCATACAAAATATTTATCTTATATTCTCAAGGATCCTTATATGAACGCAAAAAACCCCTTGTTGATTCGTGCAACGGTCTTCAAGATATGAGCAATTCCTCTTTGCAGTTACGAGTTCACTAAGCAAGAAATTTTCTTTGGGATCTTCAAAAATTCAATTTTTTTATGTTTTTATCATTATTAGATCATGGGAGGATGAATTAAATCAATGGAGGATGAAAATTATGGGTGAATAATTCTATAAAAATTACGATAGAGTTTCAACAGCAAGTGGAAGAATGTGGGGGAATGAGTGAAAAATGCCCAAGTTATGGTTTTATATGCATTTGCAACCTTGATGGGGAGGGCACATTTTTTTGTACCCATTTTCCCCCTTGTAAAGGGAAAATGGGTTAAAAAAGGGTTCCTTATCCTTATCTTTCCAAGTGGCACTCATTCATTGGCCGAGAGAAGTGGAGGAGGGGGTGGAAATAAGCTCTTAGAGGCTAGTTTTGGGTCGTATGTGAAACCAAGGGAAATCAATGGGGAGGGAATTTTTTTGTCCCCATTACCCCCTAGGGATGGGAAGATAGGTGAAAAAATACACCTTATCCTCGGAGTGACACTTTTCACTCATGTGTGCGATGAGGAGGGGCTAGGAGAATGGCCAAAAAGAGCTTACTGAAGGGTTCTAGGGTCATATTGCATGTCCATGAGCTCTATGAGAGGAGAGGTGCCATTTTTCCCTCTTGTCCCCATGGAGAGGGAAAATGAGGACACAAAAATGAACTTGAGATCTTTTGACATGTGTCCTTCAAAAATTTGACTAACTACTAAAACATGTTACCTTGGGAAGGAACTTGAAAATGCCATATCTCGGGCTCCTGAGGTCATTTTAGGCACTACATTATATTATTTTTTGGAAAAGACATTTCAAGATGAATGGAATGGGTATCACTCCTTTATTATTCATGAAACGCCATAAAAACCTCCTTTTTCTCGAGATCACTAGTTGTGCATGGAAAGAATGAGTTGTTTAGAAAAATGCATGGGGTTTAGGATGGATCTGATTTTACCACCATGTATAGGACTGAAAATTATTTCCATTGATTTTTTGAATTATAAATCATTCGGAGCTCTCAAAATCACCTCTTTAAGTTCAGGTGCTTGTTCACGATGAAAGCTTCTTCACCTCAAAACCACGCTTTTGGTGAATTAGCTCCTAAACTTCTAAATCTTCCCAGAATACTCTAAATCGATTCTGAAAATGACCCTGGATCTTGAATACACCTCCTTGATGGATTTGGTCCTTTGACATAGATACGAGGATTATGCACTTGTCTTAGAAAGGTTGATGATAGTTGTAGTCGGAAAATCACACACTTACTACTATTATTATACCGCCAAGTATGTTGTTTCATATATGGATCTTGCGTAAGAAAATTATTCACTGATGACCCATTCCATAGTCCAGTCATTTGTCTTGTTGGTCTTTACCACTCTTGGCCTTATATATTTTTCAATCACTCACACAATTCTGATCAGGTCTCAAGGATTCCTATCTGTCAGTACTCACTCATTTTTCATCACTAGTCTCTAATTAGGGTGCCTAGAGAGGGATTAGGGTGCATAGGGCGCCTTGGTCCCCATCACACTTGGTTTTATTTTTATCATTTAAGGTTGGTATTTTCAATTTTTCCTCTCATCTCCCGAGGTACTTGTCAGCGTTTTAGATCATTAGTGTTGAAATTTGAACAAGATATCCTTATATAAACACAAAATATATACTACCTTATGGGAGGACTATTTATATCAAGGGATAGCTATCTATATAGAGAAAGGGACTACACTTGGGAATTATTCTGCATCACACATTGCAAAGGAAGGGGAGTTCATTCTATTCCATCCACCATTTTTCATTTTATCTAGCTACTTCCCGACATCTATGTGTCATTGGCACTAGGGAAACCTAGGCACATTATTGCACACACACAAGCAAAAAGAACTACATTGGATTTGAGATGTAGTGTAGCGCTCGATTATAAGTCTATGATTATGGTAGTTGAGGAAAGTATGACCCCTCATTCTACATCTTTCTTTTTTAGGGTTTGATGTTTTATGTAAGGTTTTGTAGATGATTCTTCATTGTATGTTTATGGCGACATCAACAAACCAATTGCGACATTCACATGACCAAAGGTGAAATCTTGTGAAAACCTAACAACCATATCGGAACAAATTCCAAGTTGTTTCTAGATAAAGGCACCTAGATTTCATACTAGAGCACCCTAAGTACCCCATTTTTTCCAGATCTGCCTCTCTTTGTAATTTTTGAGGTTCGTTGCAATGATCTATTCCACCATTCCATCACTCTATTTAGTACTAAATCTCTCTGCAAGGTAAGTCAAATTCGGTAAGTTCCTTCCCCTTTTTCTTTTATTTCATTTAATAATATTCAATAAATTAATTAACGTTTATATTTCATTTGTATGTCATTTATCATAGCTATACATTTCTAATTTTAATAAAATATATCAGATTTTATTGAATCAATAGCCCTTCTTAAGCTTTCTTAAGACTATGCCTTGAGAGAGACTACTTCAGAAGTACTTGAATGATCTTTCTCTTCCTAAGTCACCTATGGGGAAGGATGACACACACATATGGACCACTTTGGAAGGATAGGATAGGACCAAAACTAGAGAATAGGTTGACTTGGGGTGTGTCGGGAAAGGTATGACATGGAATTTTTTGAAACTAGGGTATGGTTGTCCTATTTTCAAGTGAATTTTTCCCATGCAAAAACATAGACAACAAGATATACATTTATTAATGTCATATATGTCCCATATATGAACATGAATCTCATTATCATATGTGAAATCACAAAAATTAAAAGTCTAGTAATGAAATTTGTAGATGTAAAGTAACTAGTCTCAATGATAAGATAAATTTTATTAGCATTAGAGAAATAGGTTTATCTGAAGCTTACAGATCCTAAATCGGTATCACACCATGCATTAGCATCGATTGACCATACTAGTACCATATGGAATGAAAGATATGGTCATCTTCATTACTAGTATTTGTATATGTTGAGTAAAACTAAAGCGGTGAATGGAATTTCATTAATTTAAGAGAATCAAAATGTTTATACATGGTGTCAATGGGTAAGAAGATTAGGAATCATTTTCCTACTAGTAAATTATGGAGGAGAGAAAGGTATTAGAATTGGTTCGTGTAAATATACATGGTCCAATGAAAACTTGTACAATGTCTTGAGCACTTTTTTTCCTTGTTGATTGATGATGATTTTTTTAGAAAAATGCATGGAAAACATTGATTGATAAACAATCTTGTAAACTAGTTAAAACATCTAGATCTAACAATGAAGGAAAGTTTGTCTCAAAATAATTCAAAAATCATTGCACACAAGAAGGTATACACAAGCAATATACCCCTTACACTCCACAACAAAATGGATTTTTTGAATAGAGGAACATGGCTATTATGGGGATGGCCAAATGTATGGTGTAAAGAAAAAATGTAATTTTTTGGTACTTGATAAGAGATGTGAATATTGCGATCTACATCATAAATAGAAGTCCCTATAAAGATGTGTAAAACATCACTCCTAAAGAAGTATTATCAAGTAGAACACACTGACGTAAGTGATTTATGTATTTTTTTATTGCTTAAGCATTAATTCCTATAGAAAAGGTGTGGTTTAAATGATAAAAGTAAAGGTCCATGTTTGTGGGTTATAATGAGTAATTTAAAGCATACAAATTACTATATATCTCTACAAATAAGGTAGTTATAAGCGAGATGTGAAAATAGATAGGAAATTTCCAAATTTATCAAGTGATGGAAAACCAATTGATATTAGTAATCTATGGATAGCTACTAATGATTATTATGAATCAAGTTCAATTACTAAAATGGAATGTGACTTTAAAATTCATGCACAAAGAAGTCAAGTCTCATAGAAAATCTAGTGAGACAAATAGTGATTCATAGTCAAATCAAACAAGTCAACATAAAAGACCAAAGTGTTGCTATACCACATTGAAAGATGTGGAGGATGAATAGATAATAACCATGGAAGGATGGTGCATAAGATATAAGAAACAAGAAGTGTAAAGTGATCAACCATTAAATTATTCTTTCAATTTAGATGTTTCAAAAAAATTGAACCCAATAATTTTGTTGAAACCAAAGGAAAGGAAAAATGGGAATCTACCATGTACAGTGTAGAATATAGCTATGGTGAATTACAAGCCACATGTTTGGGTTTTAAATTTTGTTGACTTTGGTTTAAATTATGCTCTCAATTTAGTTATTTCACAAGTTTTTAGACACAATAATATTGTTGAATGATGAAGGAGCATCAGTTGTACATATCCAATATTGGATTTTCATAGTTTTTTAAGGTGTCTTAGGTCCATTTGGATGATTAGGAGGTGTTTCTAGTCCATGTGGACTCATGGTTATGTAATAAATGACCATTTGGATTTTTCCCTCCAAAATGGCCTTTTGAATATTTGAAATTGTCATATTAGGTGTGTTCGATTAGGTGTTAAAATTTAGTCTAAATTGAGTAATGATGTAATGGGGCCATGAGACTTATAACCTCACCTATAAGTTGACCTAGTTAACCCTAACAAGGTGCTAACTCACTATGGTTAGTTTAGATAAGGGTTAGTTAGGTGGTTTGAAACCTAACCACTTCCATCTTCTTTATTATCGTCATAAGGAATTCAATGAAGGAAGGTGTAGAATTTGGTAGAGAAGGTGAGGAGTTTTGTAGAGGATAAAACTCTGTAATAGAGCCTATTATCTCATGAAGCTCTGTAAAATATATGATTTAATCAATAAAAAAACTTCTTGGTTTGAACAAAACTATGCATATGATGTTTAATTATGACATTGAGAATGAATGCATGAGTTTATGAGTCAATATTGTTTGATTATGCAAGGATAATTGTTATTACATGTGTTTGAGATTTAAACAAGCCTATGAAGGATATAAGGAAGTGAACCTAAGTATCAAGATCTATAGGAAAGAAGAAATCAAGGGTTAGTGAGTAATAAGGGTTAGTGAGAAATAAGAGTTAAAGTGTTATCTACACTCTTCATGAAAGTTTGAAAGGATTTCAAAGGAGATAACAATGTAAGTTTAAAACTAAAGCATTAAGAAGGGTTTGAAATAAAATGTCTTGTTGAGAAGAGAGTAAAAAATGAGAGATTCTTGTAGAAGAACAATTTTATAAACCGTGTGTATACAATCCTTGTGTAAGTGAGAAAAATAAGTTTGTAAGAATGTTTACGTAAGATGGGTTATTGAAAGGTTGAGAGAATTTGGAAGATTTTTTTATATTGATAAAATAATTTTTAATGAGTTTGAACTCATGAGGAATGGAGGCAAATACAAATAGACACTCCTAGTTTGCATACCTTGTCCTAGGGTTTCCAATGAAGAGAAAATTGCATAACTTAAGATTTATTCATAGAAAAAAATTATAAATTGGTAAAAGTATGTTTGGGGCATAAATTAAAAGTTGACAAAGTTTCAAAGAGAAAAATGGATTTTATATATGTTAAATCTTTATCGGATCAAATTAGGTTTAGACCGTACATGCCCAAGATTGAGGGCTTAGAGGAGTCATAATAAGTTTGAGAATCAATTGTCTTGGGACTAAGATATATGGAAAATAGTGATCTAACAGGTTGAATGGTGGTAGGAAGTTTTACTAAAGCCTTGAGAAAGTGTGAAGTATCTATGGAATCCTCCTCTCTTATAGAATCATTGATTTTCATGCATTTATTATCTTGAGAACCGTAAGGAAAACAAGTGATAAATGGTTATAAGTACTTTGTAGCAGAGAGGAAATGAATAAATTGAGGATATTAATGAAGGGGGTAAGACAATTGTGATAAGATTAGTATGGAACTTAGATAATTCAAAGGAAATAAAGTTGTAAAATAGGGTTGAGAAGACTGCTTTTGGTGTTAAGAACAAGTAAGAGAGCCAATAAGTAAAATATCCGAAATTGGGTTATTTGATGATAAGTGATTGAATGAACATTTAAAATAACATGAATAAGTTGGAAATAGGTGAAATAAAGTGGTTCGTAGGTTCAAACAAGGATGTAAGACTCCAAACACTAATAAGGTCCTTAATCCCTAACTAGACCTATTTGAAACTAAGCAAAAGGAGGACATTTGTGTTGGGAAAATTGTACAATGAGTTGGAGGCTAAAATTTACCATACACCAAGAGGGTCCAAATGGGTATCCAAAAATCTATTCACTTTTTCTTGAATTTTTATAGTTTGTTCTAGACATGAAGGTCAAAGAGCTAAGAAGGGCTAGTAAAGAGACATAGTCAAAGCGGTAAATTTAGAATAAAAACATGTTGGCAAATAGTTGGACCTTGAAATTCAATAGGTATCTAAAGGAGAATAAAGGGTATCTAAAAATCTTAGGATCCAAGCTTGATTCATTTTATTTTGTGATTTTGAGCAATATTTTCCCTTAAGAAGGTCTATAAGAAAAATTTGAGGTCTAATAGGAGAATGGGTGAATATGTTAGTATGAAACTTTTTGGAGTGCATAATTAAGTTTGTATGTTATATTTGAGCATGTTGAATTTGTTATTAGTAGTTGGTGCAGTCATTTGATGTATTTTAGCCTTTTGAGCAAGATTTGGCTTCTCGAGATAAAGCTTGATTCTTGAGTTTTAGTGATTTGGAGTGAGGAAGAACTTAACCAATGATTTGAGTTGATGAATTTGTGTGTTATGAAGAGTTTATGCAGGATACTCATTATCATTAAAGCCAAAAGAAACCCGAGAATAGGAATCTACCATGAAGTTGGAGTATGATGCATTAATGAAAAATGGCACTTGGGTTTTGTCTGATCTACCTCAAGGTAAGAAATCCATTGGTTGTAAATGGATTTATAAGGTAAAATGTAAGTCATATGGTTCTTTAGATAAATATAAATCTTTTCTTTTTGCTAGAGGATATGTACAAGGAGTGGGCTATAAAGAAACTTTTACTCTTAGAGAAAAGGTAATAATCAAGTTGGTTATTGTTATTGTCTCTCAATTAGATTGGCAAGTATATCAAATAGATGTCAAAAGTTCTTTTATTAACAAAAACTTGGAAATAGAGGTGTACATGGTTCAACTATAGGGATTTGAGATTCCTTGAAGAGAGCATTTGGTTTGTAGGTTAGTAAAGCCTTTGTATGGACTTCAAGCGAGCTCCTCGACCACTGGTATGTTAAAATTGTTAAATATATATTAGAGAGTCTGGTTTAAAAGAAGAAATTCAAATCAAAGGTTTGTTGTGGGCTCTTTTAGGGTTTTTTCATGCATTCACTTTTCATACAATACTGTGTGAATTTTGCCTCCTTATCCTTCTTAGGGTTATCTTGTTGGTCCTATCATAGTGAAACTCGACTATTTTCTCACCGTTAAGGTGGAAAGTTTCCTTTAAATGGCCGACTCTCCTTCAATTGCAACAAGTGTTGCGGTTGAAGGTGGAAATAACTCCCAGTGCGCGTGGAAGTTTGTTCCAAAATTTTACAACGAGGTATGGACTTTGAATCCTCCTAGATGTTATTATTTCTGCTAAAAGTTTAGACCCTGTGGTCAAATGGTATCAAAACAATTGCCTTATTGTGTATTTCTATGGTCGCATTCCCTTATAATCCTACCTTCGAGAATGGGATAAAAACATTAGAGTCCAACAATATCCTAGTTTCAGGTATCTGTAACCTCACCAAGGGGTTTTATATGTTCTCCTTTCACGAGCCTTCTTAGCTTCAGAAATCCTTCTTAAGGAAGCTTTACTTGGTATTTGGGGAATACCATGTTAGTGATTTCTCAGTGGACTCAAGATTTTAGCCCCACCAGCCAAGTTTCATTAAAAGTTCCATTTGGATTGAACTCCTAGGTCTTCCTATTCATCTCTAGTCTTTTTATAGAGATTGTGAAACCCATTGGTATGGTGATTTACCATGAACAAGAGTGTTTTTTCTTCACTCGTCCTAATAAGTGTGTGTGTGTGTGTGTGTTGAAGTTGACCTTGCAAAATATTTGCATGGGACCACCTAGATATTAAATTTGGTTCTTGTGTATCTTTCAAAAGGTGATTTATTTTAACCTCCCCAATGTGTGTTTTTGTTGTCAAGCCCTAGACCACCGCATTCATGATTGTCCATTACTAGCTTGTTCCAAGCCAACAATGCCACAACCCATGGTTTCCAAGCCCAAGGTGACCCCTTCGGTGATGGTTGGACTACGATAGGGAATAAGAAGGGATCTAGTGTTAAACCTTCTCATGAGGTTTCATCCCCCTTTCCTTCCCCTCCTTCATCCAAGGATGATTCGGGATCGGAGCCACCTCGCCCGTCAATTTTCATTCCTTCCAAACCCTCACAAAGCTAGGTTTTTCTTTCAAGCTTTGAGAATTCTGGGAATCTTTCTTCATCCTCTCTTCCTCCTCGACACTCTCAGCAGATCCACCAAGGGAGGTGTCTCATAATGTGTGAGGGGATAATGGGTCTAAATGCTACTCCATTTAAGTCAAGCTTCCTTATTCAGACCAGATTCCACTTGCCAATAATTTTTCCATTCTTGACTCGGAGGATGGTTTTGAGGACGGGTAGAGGGAGTTTGATATGTCTAATTTTTCATGAATTTCATCTCATGGAATGTTTAGGGTCTAATAGAGCCCTCTCGAAAAATTTTTTATCATTTAGCTTGCTAGCGTATTGACATTTTAGATAATATTGTTTTACAAGAAATTAAAATTTCTGGTTTTTAGCTTTAAAAGACTCTAAGTTGACCGCCCAGTTACATGCATTTTCACACGCAACACATTGATGGTAAAGGTGGTGCTAGCATTTCCATTGTGCCAAATTTTTGGCCTTAATCACCACCTCGGGCCAGGATCCTACTAATTGGGTTGTGTGGGTGATTATGGTCATTAATGATATTACTTTTGGTATTCTCAATGTTTATGCCCCTAATGACGGCTCTGAAAGAACAACTTTATGGAAATGGTTAGGTGATAACTTACCTCTTGCTTATTGGTTGGTGTGTGGTAAATTTAATATGATAGAGCATCTGGATGATAAATGTGGCGCCCTCCCTATGCGTTGGTGTGTCGTGGCGAGCGTGTGGTCTAGTATTTATTTAAAATCCGTTGGGGCCTTTCCGATCCGTTGCTTAGACGGTGGCAATAATTTAAAGCCCAAGCTTGGTATACTTGGACCAATCTTTGAGAAGGTATGATTGGGTTTTAAAATGGCTTGATCATGTTCTTCTTTCACAACAGACCTTTTTTATTTTAACACGCAAGGCTCCTCCGCTTATCAAGGTATGGTCTAACGTGCTTTTTTCAAATCACCACCCGATTACATTTAAGGTTGTTTGGTAGGGGGCCCTCTAAAATTTCCCTGTAATAAATTATATCTTAATGCCACTTTGTTGAGTCACCCAGGGGTGGTCATGCTCATTGCTAAGGTTTATAACATGGTGCTATTTTTTCCTTTTTGCTGTCAGTTGGATCTCATGGTGGGAAGCGGCAATTCAGTGCACCACCCAGTTTCTCCATTGATTCAGAAAGTAGGTGGCTCAAGTGCATAAGCGAGCTGATTATGATCTACTCATTATTATTGGAGGCCAACCCTTTTGATATTCCTCTCTAGATTTAGGCATCTAAAACCCAACATAAGCTCATGTTCATTGAGGTGCATTTGGCATGTGGTGCTCATATCCAATTGAGGTTGCATTGGCTCAAGGTGGGAGACAAAGCCTCTAAAATATTTTTCAAATCCCTTCACACCAAGCATTCTTGTCAATAGATAAAATCTATTTATGATTCACATCAATGGCCCGTGGAGGTTCTAGAGATCATTAATGCTTTTTTCAAGCACTACCATCTAGATTTTCAATCTCAAGAGGTTTCGATGGAGCAAGCTCTACCTTGCGGAAATGTGTTGATGTGGTTCCTACTCAACTTTCACCCAAATATTGGGGCCATTATAATACTCCACTCACTTTGGAGGAGCTCCATGCAGCCTTTCTCTACTTAGCTAATGACAAGTCACCGGTCTGCATGGGTTCATGTGTGAATTTTACAAAGCCACTTGGTATTTTGTGGGACCTAATCTACTGCATGTCTATAATGAAGCTCTTCAATGCAATTCTCTTGGGAGTTTCATCAATCAAGGAAACATCAAGTTCATCCCTAAAGGTGGTGACCTTGAGCAAATGAATAATTGACATCCCATCACCTTATTAAATGTCTCTTATAAAATTCTTGCTAAGGCCTTAGCTCTTCGCATAGTTGATCTGTTGCCCAAAATTGTTCGTCCTGAACAAACTAGTTTTGTTAAAGGTCGGTACATTCTTGATAATCTTATAGTTGTGTGGGAAGGCATGGAATGGGCTCAGTGTCTCTGCGATAACCTTTATTTCTCAAAATTGACTTTGAGAAGGCTTATGATCATATTGAATGGCCATTCATTTTGGCCATGCTCAAATCCCTTGGCTTTGGTGACTTCTTCAAATCAGCTATCAACACTCTATTTTCTAATGCCTCGGCTCACCTTACCATTAATGGTCATCAATCCACTACTTTCATCATCTTATATTCTATTACACAGGGGTTCCCTCTTGCTCCAAATTTTTTTTTCTTGTTGTTGACGCCTTAGGATACCTCATTACACATCATGTTGCTCAACATCACACTCATGGGGATTTTTATTTCGATCATGTTACGCATCTCATCAATGGCCACTTTGTTGATGATTCTCTTCTTACCATATTTGAGTCTGAATAGAATGTTGTCAAGGCTTTTTTGCCTTGATACATTTTTTCTTGACTCTAGATCTAGCATTAAAATGTTATCTATTCCAGACTAGTTGAAATCTTACCACCGGAGATGGATCGATCACGTGGTGATAAATTTAAATTTTTGGGCATTCCTTTTGCCTTTGATAATGACTATGCCACCTTGTGGCAATATGTTATTAACAGAGTGGAGCTTAAGGTGGCCCGGTGGTCTTCTAGAACTCTTTCCCTTGTTGTTAAATTCCAAGTTTTCACTAAGATTCTTGTTTTCACCCATGTGTATTACTCTGCTTTTTGGTTCCCTTCTCGTTTTTGTTCACCAAACTTGCCAAGTTGTTGCAGGAATTTTTATGGTGTAAAAGTTCCGGTTGGTTGGCTTTCATAGAGTTTCTGGGAGGTTTGTTTCTTCCCTCGGAGCAAGGCAACATGGGAATCATCAATGTCCACCAACAAAGTGTGTCTCTCATTATAAATTAGTGGTTTCTTTACTTGACGAATAATCAAGCCTAGAAAATCCTACTTGTGACACCGCATTACATTTAGAGACATGTATGGAAAGAAATGTTGGAATGATATCGGGTTGCATACCCTTATTATCACTAAGGTTCTGTCAAAATCACCAACACTTTTGTTTCCAAAAGTATCTAGAAATCCTTTGAGATGGTCAAGTCGTGGATGTGATGGATTGGCGATGGTTTTCGCACAGGGCTTTCTTTTAATTCTCAAAATCTTTGGTGGTCTCTCGTCATCACTTGATTTTACTCTTCTATTTGTGGAAACTTTGGGCATCAAATCTCTCTAGATTTATTTTAAGGGAATCCATACCACCCATGATTTGGTTACACACAGAGATTGGGTTCCTTGGCTTGAACTTAAATTGAAATTCAATCTTTTCAATTCGAACTCCCCTTGATCCGTAAAATTCGAAATTCTCGCCCAATGTTATGCTCCACAAATTGGGGATTCAACCTCTGGAGGCTTGGTGGCATGATTGGTGGTAGAACCAGAAATTTCTTTCCTTCACTATACTTCTAGAACAACCTACCATCTGTTGAGCCCGCTCTCGCCTGTCATTGACAATCTCAATGCCCGATGGGATTTATGTTGCACCCTATTGAGTTAGCAATTATTTTCATTGATTTCAAAGGAATTTATGGAAAAGGGAGAGTGTTTAAGCGAGTCTTATCGATGTTTTTTCGAGGCTCAAATTGAGTTTATGAGGTTTTAAGAAGACAGGGTCTTGGATGGTGAGTGGCAGTGCCCGTTGAGTGGTTTCATGTACCTAAGTAGTGAAACATGATGGTATAGGTTAGAAAAATCATGGGAGATGTATTGAGAAAGTATCTACAACATGTATGAGCAAATTTTGGGCTCATCTTAGCTCCAAAAGTCAATTTTGTATGTTAGTCAGAATTGGACTTGAGAACTTTTGTTCATGGCTCAAATGAGATGAGCTAGAAACATTGATGCCAATAATTTTCTATAAATTTTGAAGGTGATAGAGGAAGGTGGCATGGTTCTTCATGCCAAATTTAGGTCATTTGTTCAAGTTATGTGAGTTTTTGTGAAATAGGCTTATTGAAAAACTTATTACGGCTTGCCTAGCTTCTTAGCCCTCAAACAAAATTTTATGGCTCCTTGAATAAATCATGAAGGACCTTTTAGTTAAAATGACATATAAATCTAGTGCAAAAATAATTTTCTAATTTGGAGGTGTATTTAAAAATTTATGAGCATTTTTCAAAGGTAATTCTTCATCATCTCGGCATGTGATTCAAGCTCCAAGGTGGAGTTAAGTGATTGTTGACTTTTGGTTATTTCTCAAGTCTCGAGATCTTGTCCAGAGCTCATGTTCAAGGTTTTTAGAATCTAAAATGTTGGTATATATTGTATGTTTGTCTTCTCTATGTTGTTTTAGAAGTGTAAGATCAATAAACTGGTTAATTTCTCCTACAAGCTACTACTTTGAGCATAATGCATGTTATTTCATTTTGTATACTCATCTTTGGCATCATAAGTTTTGAGAGAAGATACCTTATAGATCATTGGGTGGTTGAAGATAAATGTTCATGAAGATGTAGATAGAAAATCAAGTCCTTGATCTTGTTTAGACAATGCTCCTGGAAAGTAAAGGCTCTAACTATTTTGATGAAGATATAGCTCTATAAGAGTTCATACTCCTTCCACAATTCTTTTTCAATGAGGTTTATCAACTGCAATGACTACTTGTTGAAGGTAAAGATATAAACACAACTTGTTTTTATATTATTCTGGAGTGTAAACCAAAGACCATTGCTTCAACACCTCATGAAGTCACTGTCATGATAGTTTCATCTTCAAGTTAGGGTTTTTTATCATCTTGTCACATTACATAGATAATATTGCAATTCTTTCATCACAAACTAGAGAGCATAAGCAAAAATTCTTGAAATCCCTTATCTCCATCATTGACAACTTTTTATTTCTTTCTCTTTCATGATTGAGAGCATTCAAGGTATCTACATGGTGGTTTGAATGTATAAAATGGATATACTCCTTAATCCAAGTAAAACTTTAGTAGTTATGAATATTAAAATGTTGTCCTGGCAAAGGTTGAGTCTCAAGTGTGTTGACAGGGTTCTTTGAGAGCAGCTTTTACAGTCTTAGAAGTCACAGGTGAATCCTATGAATAAATGTTGAATCTTTGAACTCTCAAATCATATGGAACAAATAAATATCCCTTTTACAAACTCGCATAACATTATTTTGCTCCTTTCCATCAAATAATGAGTATAAATTTTTTTCTCTTAAGGCTCTCGGGATTCTCGGAGAAGGTCTATACCTTCGAACTAGGATTTCAAATAAGATATTTGTTCGTTTATCTCTAATCCTCCAAAAAAAAAAGCCTAAAACTTTAAGGTAGGATTTTTCTCAGATCACACGAAAAGGTGAACCAAAAGAAAATTTTTAGTTTCATCAAGTTTTTTGAGTTGAATTTCTCTGACAATGGTCGTGATTATTATGCACGATCCTTTGTTTAAACCGAGAAAAAATTGTATATCTCCTTTAATGGTTTTATTCATGTGTTACACCTTGATTCCTATGTTTTTCATGGTGCTCATAGTATTGAGAATTTTGAGTAATGGTTATCTCAACTTGAGAGTGGTGTTACCTTCAAAGAATCAATCTTCTTGTGCACAATGGTATGAAGACTTGGATGGTATTAAATTCTCTTGCTCAAGTTGAAACTTCAATCCTTGTAATCTCATTGTTCAGTCTTCAATAGTGTTCTTTGCCTCCAAATAAATATGAGAACCTCAATAAGGTGAAGTGTTCTAGCTCAATGAGAGAGCCTAAGAGACAAGAGTGACTTCTTGTATTCTCTTTTGACAGTGAAAAGTCACTTGCCTTTTCATGTTGCAACCTAGAAATGAAGTTGATCTCGAGTGGAAGGTGAAAGGATAAAAATTTTAGTCAACCTCCTTGGTTGAATGAGACTCTTCATGTTCTAAGAAAGGTATAGTGGTTTTTATTCGAATTGAAGAGATGTAACGTTTTTTTTTCGTATTGTCTTTTTGGATGAAAAACTGAGAATGATTTTCAATGAGAAAAAATAGGATCTTAAAAGAGAATTTGATGGATAATGACATTGAACTTGCAATATAAGGAGAGGAATGTACAGGATTGTTATGAGTAGAAAAGAGTGATAAGGTCAGAGAAGTGAAATGAATTAAGTCCATGTATGAGATTGAAAGGGAACTGTGTGTATGAGATCAAGTCAGAAAGAGAAGTGTGTGTTCTAACAAATGAAAAGTACGGAGTTTGAAGGAAGATATAAAGAGTAATGAATTCAGAATTTGAAGTATGATATGGGATATTTCTTGAATATACATTATCAAGATTTCAATGAGAAAAAGACAGTGATCGGGAGATAAGAAATAGTGTGGGAAGTGATATAAAAATTTCAAGGCATGCATGATAAGGTATTTTCTTACAGTGAAGACCTAGGAGATTTTGTGTGGGAATGTTATAAGAAAAAACCTTGAGACAACATGGAATTGAGAGTGTGAAGAGAATTTAATTTCTTGTTGGGTCATACAATGGTTTCCTTAATGCATGTTTTCAGAGACAATTTAGAGTGTGAGAAGAAATTTTAAGTAGAGTGGATAAACAAGAAGACTGTGGTGATCAAGATAGAGTGAATCAGAGTAGAAGAGAAAGAGTGAAAAATTAGGATCATTATCAAATGGTCAAGACATCATTTTGAAGTGTGGTCAAGTCTGATTTTTTGTTCATTAGGGAGTTGTTGCTTCCTTGCAGGTAGTAGCTTGTAGAAGGCTAGATATAACTAACTATATCATTCAAGAAGTTGTTGCTTCCTTCACCAAGTTATAGCTTGTGTGAGATTGAGGTTGTAGCCTCAAGTGTTGAGTTGTAGCTCAACAAAACTTCTTGTAACCATTCTTCACTTAGTGGACTGGTTCAATGGGTTTTCTCCCTATTTGGGTTTCCCACTTAAAATTCTTGTCTCCTATGTGTGTGTGTGCGCTCTCATTTTGGATTATCTTTCAGTTTATGTGATTGATGTTATAATTAGTAAAAATTTGAATTAAACATTGATTCACCCCCTCTTAGTGTTCCAGTTTCCAACAATTGGTATCAGAGAAGGCCCTAGTAAAGTGAGTTTAACAGCTCAAGGGAGATCCAGTGAATTCAACTATGGAAAGCAACCAAGCAAGTGGATTCTCTACTTCCAAAGCACCTTTTTTAATGGGTCAAATTATGCCTTTTGGAGTGTCAGGATGAAGACTTACCTAATGTCCATTGGATTTGATGTCTGGGATGCAGTTGATAGTGGTTATACAATTCCAACAACACCTCCCACTAACCAAGCAAGAAAGAGAGCTTCAAAACAATTCTAAAGTAATGAATGCAATTCTTTGTGGATTAGCTGAGGCTAAGTTTTTCAAAGTCATGTAGTGTGATACATCCAAAGAAATGTGGGATAAACTGAAGACAATCTATGAAGGAGATAGCAAGGTGAAAATTGCTAAACTGCAAACATACAGAGCACAATTTGAAAGCATGAAGATGAAAGAAAGTGAGAATATATCCTCATACTTACAAAGAATTGATGAACTCATAAATCAGATCAGAAGTTTAGGAGAGAAAATGGAAGAGAGTGTGATAGTTCAGAAAGTGCTTAGATCATTGATTCCAAAGTTTGATGCTAAGGTATTAATAGTAGAAGAAGCTAAATACCTAACAACACTAAAAATGGATGATCTTCATGGCATACTGACAACATATGAGATGAGAATAAATGATTCAAAGCTAGTGAAGAAGGAGGTAGCCTTCAAAGCAACTGATAAAGAATCAAAAGAAAAGAACAAAGTAGCTGATTCGACATGGACATAGATGATGATAAAATTGAAGCTATGTTTGTAAGAAAGCTAAAAAGAGGATTAGGAAAATACAAGGGTAAGCTACCTTTCAAATGCTTTAGTTGTGGACAAGTTGGTCACTTTGCTTCTAAATGTCCAAATAAACATAAAGAAGATGAAGAGTCCTCTAATAAATAGAAGAAAATCTTCAGGAAGCATGGAGGGAAAAATAAGTATTTCAAAAGCAAGAAAAACTTCTATACACAAGAAAGATCAAGCTCTTCACAATCCAGTGATTCCAGCAGCTCAAAGAGTGATGATGAAGGTATGTAAGCTAAAACTTTATTTATGGCAATTGAGATAAATGAAGCAAACAACTCCAAAGGAAAATTTCAAACTCAGTATGATAGTTCAGATGAAGAAGAAGTAGAAGTAAACCTTGAAGCTGAATTGATAAGTGCTCTGGATGAGATAAAACATCAAAAGAAAAGAAATCAAAAGTTAAAAATCATGGTCAAAGAATATGAAGGAAAAATCAGATCTCTTGAAGAAAATTAGCAAAAGGAAGTCAAAGAACATGGAGAAATTGTCAAGGAATATGAAACACAGTGAAACTAATTAGAGATGCTTTCAAGGCTAAAGAAGAAGATAATTTGAAACTCAAAACTAAGTTGGAGCAGCTACAAATATAGTTGGATCAGACCTCTGCAAAAACTGAAAATGTATCACAAATTTGAGAAAAGTACAACTGATTTAAGTGAAATCCTAAACAAGAAAAAAGATGCAAGTGATAAGACTGGTTTAGGATATGAAGAGAAGAATATTGAAGACAAATCAGTGAGCAAGAAGATGGAGAAGACAAGTGAAGAGCCTCCTAAAGCCAAGAAGACTGATTTCAAGAAGAAGAACTATCCAAGAAGACACTATGCCATGAGGTATGCTTATTCCTTTTATGGATATTGTTATGCTTGCAGTGAATTTGGTCACAAAGCAGCTAAGTGTAGAATGTATTCCAAAGGTTATGGTAGACATGTGAGTTCTTACTATACTAGAAAAAAGGATGAATTGATTTGTTATAATTGTCAAAAGTATGGGCATGTTGCAAATTTTTTTATCAAAGACCTCCACAAAAGAACATGAATGTATACAAGATCAAATCAAGTCCTATAGGTGCTAATGTAACATCCCATTATTTTTAAACTTTTCCTTACGGTAATTTAATTAATCCAATAACTATTAAAAAAGGTAAAAAGGGATGTTATTCGATTAATTAAATATTAATATGGTAGACAATACTTAGATACTTAAATACCACCTATTGGTATTATTTAGTGCAGTAAGTTTCATTACGACCTATTTTATTATTTTCGTCCTTAGAACGTTGGGGGAAAATCATCACACCCATAGAATCGATAGTAATGTTTGATTCTACGGTTTTGATGACAAATATTTAACATGGTGATTTAACACCATGAAGGCTTGCATATTCAATTTATATATTTAACTTGATATAGAGCTCATGATGGTAATGGCATTAAAAAAGTATGGTCTAAAGTTAATTCAATTTATAATAGAATTAAAAAAAGGTATGGCCTAAAGTTAATAAATCAAATATATCCACTTTAGTGGATATTCACGTAGATGAGGGAGACTAATTTTAATAAATGAAAATAAAATTCATTTTAAACAAATCTCCATCCACATTGAGATATGTAACTTAGGTTTTTTTTGGGAAGGAAAACAATGAGAAAAGAGGGAGTTTTTGTGTGGATTTTTGCATGTAGTCAACTTGGAGAGATAGCTCTAGTTTTGGGAAGCTTTGACCAGATTTGTTTTTCTTCTTATGGTAATTGGATGCTGCTTCTTGGAGGTAAATTGATCTTCAGGGAATCAATTTCACTAGGCAAGGGTTATTATGTTGTTCTCGGTTTTTTTTTATAAAAATATTAATATGCCTTGTGGGTTTTGCTTACTCCTTTGGTTTTTGGAAAACAATCATTGAAATCATTCTTTAAGCTTGAAATCTTTTTTTTAAATGATTTTTTGATATGGGTTATTCAGTTGAATGAGAAAATTAATTTTTCTCTATATAAAACGTTTTTGTTGTTATGGGTTCTTTAGTCACCGTGAAAATTGATTTTTCTCAGTATAAAACATTTTTTGTCGTTATGGGTTCTTTAGTTAACTATGAAAATAAAAATTTCTTTATAAAAACATTTTTTTTTGTTATGGGTTCTTCAATTAACTATGAAAATCAAATTTTCTCTATAAAACAACGTTTTTAGAGCTATGGGTTCTTCAGTTAATGTGCAAATAGATTTTTCTCTGAATCAAAATGATTTGCAGCTATGGGTTATGTAATGGAATGTACAAATCGGCTATTGGGGGTTTTCTATTATTATGTCCATTATTAATTTCAATATAAGTTGTTGGTCATGTTGGGTGTTGGGAAATATTAAAGAACCAATTGTTAAATTTGTTACCTTTGAAAAGAATGGTTGTGGATTGCTTGGCCTTTCCCTTATGAGATCTTACAGTAAGAAAAATGAGATCTACTTCCTCACCCAAACTCGATTGGCTAAGTCTTTGCATTCAGTTCATTATCTCAGATTGTATTGCTGATTTGAAAGACATTCAGCTAATGGGTTGCTAGTATTTTGTGAAAACTCAGCTGGGTATTATTTTGTTTTCTTGTATGGATATTCATGGTTGTTACGAATGGCACGTTTCTAATAAGATGGCATGGCTTAGTTGTTTTTCCATAGCAAAGAAAGTAGGTTGTTGGTTTTCATTGTTTGAAGAGAATTTTGTTGAATATATATTGTCTTCTGGTTATATTATGCAAGGTCTGCATACTAACTTGTTCTATGAAAAAGAAAGAAACGGAAATTGCAGCCTTTTTTTTATATTATAGATGCAAATAATCCTTATGCAGGAACATTGTGGATTATGATATTAAAATAAAATGCAAAGCTGAAACTTGGTTGGGTAAGGCTTTATTTTAATATTAGTAGTTCCTTTCTTTTATTTTATCTTGAGATTCTATGACTCGGAGGGCTAGATCACTTGATCCACGCCTTTTCATTTTGTAGCTTTCACTTCATTATGTGATTTTATTTAGATTTTAATGATTCTAGAAAATTTTAAAAGTAAGAAATACAAGGGGAAACTCTGGTGAAATTTTTCCAGAAATTAGTACTTAGTCTTTTTATGGGCTTAAAATAAATGATTGAATTTCTTGGTATGAACATTTAACTGCATAGATCTGGAATGTAAAACAATAAGATTACCTGGAATGTTTTTAGTTTAATTCATTGTGGATGGTGTTGTGTATGCAAGGATTTAATCTTCTTCTTTATCAAAAACTTAGTAGGGCACATAGTTTGACTTCTTGTCGATTCTTTGAACTGATACCCCAAACAAAATAGTGTCGCAAGTTTAGTAAAGTTGACTAGATCATCTCACTTTGGCGGTGGAGATTGGCATAGTATAGATGTTATTCTTACGATCTTTGATCCTTGTATATTTATACATACAAATGAATTTATTTTCCTTGGGCTGATTGTATCGATTATTAGTCCTTAAGCGGCACGATAATTGTTACATATTAATGAACGAGCTAAATTATTTAAGTGTTATTAATCTTCGAATTTGGGTCTTGGGAAAGTGAACAATGTATTGTATAAATTTAAAGAATCATATATTTAAATATCCTTCGTTTTAAATGGATACCATCATGATACTAGAGGTACATCTACCTAGAAGTTTACTAATATGGAAAAAGGTATTAATTTTGGAAAGTGGAATGTATGCAATTTGAGTTACGTGATTTATATATATGCATTCAGGACTTATGCTATTTCATACTCCTCCTAATGAATGTATAGGATTAGGGATAAGTTTCTAAGTTGTTCTTAATATTAGATGACTTTCCACTTCCTTAATGGGTTGAAATTTTGTAGAAATAAGGTATTCTAACATGCATAAAATTGAGTTAAAATGGAGTAACTAGTGAATCCATAACTAAATCTGATCTTGAGATAGGGAATCACACGTTCATTTACCTAGTGTTTCAATTAATTAAAGTTACGAAACCAACAATGCATCTCTTACATAATAAGTTGCCATGAATGTAAAATTTGTATATGAGTAAATGGAAGAATGCTAAGTGGTCAAAGATACGGAAAAATCATAGGGAAGATCCTAAAATATCAGTCATGCCTTATTAAAGTAAATATAAGGTCCCTCTTAATGTTCTTCATCACAAAGGAAACTAGAATGGGCTAAGTTACAATATTATGCTAAATGTTTGACATCAATCTAAATCATCTTCAAATGAATATGGGGAAAGAATGGTTGTGAAATGTGTTTAACAACAAAATTAAAAGGGGTAACTTATAAGATAATAGCTTTATCTCTATAAAATGGAAACCAGAATGGGAGCATTGGTTGGGTCAGTCCTTAATTTTGTTATGAGAGGTAAATTTGGAAAGTAATATAAACAAGGAACAAAATGAAATAGAGTATTCCTAAGCATCAAATTTATTTGGGAATTATAATTTAAGTTAAGGTTTAATAATGCATCTAGGGCGATGAGGTAAAATGAAGACTTCGTGTCCCCAATTCTCCAAAAGAATGTATTTAAATGCCTAAACTAATATTCGATCAATAATGAACTGAAGTCACTTTTTATTTCCATTTAACTCATCTTTAACAATCAAGTGCATGATTTCTTGAAATTAATAAGTTTTGAAAGGGAGTTCAAAGAAGTACAGTAAAGGGAAATAAGGAATAGAATATGGGCATGTAGAGGTGGTGTCATTAATGACTAAGTTGGATAAAACATGAAGTGTATCTATAGGAACCTAAGTGCCTAGTATGAACTAGAGCCAACCTATTATCTACTCTCGAATGTAGGTTCTGCAATAATAGGTTCTTATTGAGTGTTGTTGTGGGATTATTTTAATGGATTTGTCAAAATGAACTTATTATACTTATGGGATAAAAATGAAAACATTATGATAAATATTTTGATCTGCATTATTGCAAAGGACAAGAACATGTATTTAAAGGACAACCATGGTGCGGAAATGTACTTAGATCTCTTTGGTAATCACGTAAGAAGGTAAATAGATGAAATGATCCATTAGGCATATTAAGGGATGTGAACATGCGAGATGCTGAAATAGTTACATTTCAGCATAATGGATGTACCTATCTCATAATGCACCTAGTTGGCCTTTGGCATCTATCTCAAAATGAACTCTTGCAAGATGAGTCTAATTTGTAAATAAGTAAATGTAAACTAAAAGATCTAGACAACTGAAAGGGATAGTTGTGAGGTGGCAGAAGACTTAAAACTCATATGACTAGTGTGTTGTCTTGAGTTTAGCTGTAACCTTCACGACGGATAACTTTGGCCAAAGTAATGCATTGATGGTTGTGCATTGTTTGATCACCTGTCCTTAAACAAAAATTGTTGGTAACCGGATCATGATGGAATGTTAAACACTGAACATGAGGTAGACAATGTGTGGATACCAGATGATGAATTTGGGAAACCATCTTTGGGGTAGACCTAAGGACATCCACATGGTTCCCATAACCTGTAAAGGGTTGGGTCGTAATGCTATTAAGCATTGTCACTCGATGCAGTGACGAAGGGAGATCATGGAGATTTGGATGCACCCTTCTTAACCACACATGGCTTACACAAAAGTTGTCGGATAGATCAAATGAACAAATATGATTTAATGGATATGATTAATAAAATATGTTTGACTACAACAATGTATATTGTTTTATGTTAAAAAAATCCTCGTTTTCCATCTCTTGTATTTTTGAGTGTTACATTTTGGTATCAGAGCTAAAGGTTGCAACTTTTGGACCTAAAGTCCTTACACTTGTTAAATTCTGATTTTATTAGCAAGATAAAATGAATGGGAGAAGGACTTACCATGGATAACGAACCAAACCAAACAATGCATCCGGTTCAGCGGTAAGTAAGTTAGAAAATAATCTAACATTCCTTCATGGCACACAAAACCAGAAGGATGTGGGGAGCAACTGGTAAGTGTGAATAGGATCAGCCAAGTTAAACCACTTGAGTTGAATGATAACAATCAATAAAGGGTTGCTTGATTGTTGAATTGTCTTAATGATAGATTTGGAACTTAAATCCAATATGAAATAAATAAAAACCCGCATAGGGTAGAAGAAGTTGATAGTAGAGGACTATCTATTGTTGCTACAAAAAATTGAAAGGCCAATTAGGCCATAGTGAAATTTGCAATAAATGTGGACTCGAAAAGAGTAAAAATAAAATGAGAGCATCGGTTCATCCTTGTCATTGAATTTTAGGAAGAAAGGAATAAGGGAAAGAGATCCAAGAGGCTCGAAGGTCTCTTGTCTTGATTGAGGAACAATAAATCAGACTATCTATTTGAAATGATCCTTTTATCTACATATTCTTAGTCATGGTGACCTGTGATTCCTGTAATTTGCATTAGATCCTCTTATGTTAAATGGATTTAATGATGTATACATCTCTATGGTTTTTGAATGTTATAGGAATCTGATACACGCATGTAGGTAAGGCTATAAATGATTTTTGGGAGACATTAGGTACAAGTCTTTTGAATTGTTATGGTGTGGATGTTGATGCTTTGAGGTAGGAACATCAATCTACAAGGCTTCTTGAAGATAAATTTCATGGTAAAAAAATGGTATGGAGGATCTAAGTAAGTCATTAGGTGTGGTTTGGAGTCATTGGAAGCCTTTGAAATTTGAATTTGGGCTTTATAAAAATTTCCCTCCAATTTAAGATTATGGTTTAAATTTCAAATCAAGGTATTTGCTTGCAACCTTCTATCCAATTTTGGGCTTGTTATAAAGTTTACTAATGATTTGGTCATGAAAAACGTGAAAACTCAAACTGTATACCTGTAGATGCTAAGAACACTTGTCTAGAAAGGAGAAAAAATCTTTAGTTTAAAGGACTTAAGCATTAAGTTAAGGCATGAAACTTTATGGACATTTAAAACTTGATAAAGGGTATCCAAATATAGTCTAACTTTTTTTGGGTTGTCTCTAGGTTGCTCCCAACTACAAAGCTCAAAATAACATGTTCTAGGCTTATTGAAGCTTGAGATAGTGGATCCTCTGATAGGGGTGAAAGGACCGATTTGAAGAGTTTATTTTCTAAATTTCTAACTTTTGTTTGTCCTTGAAATCCCTATGCATCATTGCCTAGTCCTATGTATCATGCTTCTTGTATGAACAATGAAATTTGGTCATAACTGGGAGTTTTAATTGCTTTCAGACTATGGTAAGGATGAGGAGACAAATGGGGTGAGTAATGAGTGTTTTATCTTGGTGAGAAAGGTGTAAAATCAGGCCTAAAACAAACCTCTATAGTGAAATTATGTAAACTATGTTATAAGATGACTGTGCTATGTGGAACAAGTTGATTGTGATCAACCTTGCATAGTGTGAATAGTGAGTTGCTTGTTGTAACCCAAGTGAAGAGAATTGAGGGTTTCCCTTAAGTGCAGAAGAATAAGAAACAAGAAAGTAACCTACATGCTTGAATGATTGTGGGATAATAACAATAACAAGAACTAGTAATATTAATCAATGAATAGCCCTTACACAGATTTCATGCAAAAATTTGATGTTTGGGATCGAATATTTGGAAAATTTGTTGCCAAATTAGGATTCTTGACCTCACTGCATACCGCTTTTAGAATTTTGAAAGAAAAACTAGAGGCAGGGCATGATGTGGAAAAGAACCTTCCAAGAGGTAAACTAGCACAATTCTTGCTTACATAGGTCAAGATAAGAACCTTATGAACCTTGTATGACCTTTCATATGCAGGTAAGGTGGATTTGATGGTATAAGCTTTGTGTTAAATGTTAGAAAGTTATTGTGGACTTTGACTACACCAATACCCCAATGGTGTGAAATATTTGAGTTGTGCATGGGTTATGGAAGTAGGAAAATTTGCATCAAATTTGATCATGTATACCTTTAAATAAGGTTCCTAGTGCCTTAGTTCAATAGCATAAGCTCTTGACTGAGACAAAAAGTCTAATTTGACTAAGATGGATGAGCAAGGCACATGGGTAAATAATGAAATTGAGATTATGAGTTTGAGTTTCTGTTATGATTAGAATATACTAGTATGACCTTAAAGGAAAAAACTCTTAATGGCAAGCCTTGCATATTGAAATGCCTTGATAGAAGAAAACTTGGTTTATACTTGTTACATTCCAAACATTTGTACTTTGTTGTTTCAACTTGATAAAGCCTATCTTTGATAATGTCCTTTGTAAATATTACATGAAATAATCTGGTTGTAATGACAAAAACTAAGTCATATAGTTGACTTTGTGACGGTTTTGCTGGTTAACAGGGTAAGATAACCAATAAATAAGAATTTATGAACTGAAAAATAGACAAATTTTGTAAAAGAAATGTCCAATGGGACCAATATTTTGATGACAATACAACTTGGGAGATTCTAGAAGAATATAAAATTGCTTTTCCACATTTATTCGCTTAGAAATTTGTGATGAAACTATTTAATTGCAAAAGTACTGGTTTTATTTTGTTGACAGTTGAATACATATGATTTATCAAATGGAGGCTGGTAAAAATTTGTGATTTTCAGTTGATAAGGTTGTTTTAGCCATGTTGATACTTTTATAAACTTGATTCTGAAATTTGGGATACTAAATTATGGTTTATTTAGTAAAAGTTCCAGCTGATTACTTTTTCTGGTACTTAATTCATCAGGGACGATGAATCATTTTAGTTGGGAGGAATGTAACATCCCGTTATTTTAAAATTTTCCTTTTGGCAATTTGATTAATCCAATAAATATAAAAAATGGAAAAAGGAATGTTATTCGATTAATTAAATATTAATATGGTAGACAATACTTAGATACTTAAATACCGCCTATTGGTATTATTTAGCGTAAGTAAGTTTCATTACGGCCTATTTTATTATTTTCATCCTTGGAACGTTGGGGGAAAATTGTCACACCCATAGAATCAATAGGTAATGTTTGATTCTACTGTTTGACGATAAAAATTGAACATGGTGATTTAACACCGTGAAGGCTTGCATATTCAATTTATATATTTAACTTGATATAGAGCTCATGATGGTAATGGCATTAAAAAAGTATGGTCTAAAGTTAATTCAATTTATAATGGAATTAAAAAAAAGATATGGTCTAAAGTTAATAAATCAAATTTATCCACTTTAGTGGATATTCACGTGGATGAGGGAGACTAAATTTAATAAATGAAAAGAAAATTCATTTTAAAAAATCTCCACCCACATTGAGATATGTAACTTAGGTTTTTTTTTGGGAAGGGAAAGACAATGAGAAAAGAGGGAGTTTTTGTGGAGTTTTGCATGTAGTCGACTTGGAGAGACAACTCCAGTTTTGGGAAGCTTTGACCAGATTGTTTTGCTTCTTATGGTAATTGGACACTGCTTCTTGGAGGCAAATTGATCTTTAGGGAATCGATTTCACCAGTAAGGGTTATTATGTTGTTCTCCTGGTTTTGTTTGATAAAAAGATTAATATGCCTTGTGGGTTTTGCATACTCCTCTAGTTTTTGGAAAACAATCATTGAAATCATTCTCCAAGCTTGAAATCTTTGTTTTTAAATGATTTTCTGATATGGGTTATTCAGTTGAATGAGAAAATTGATTTTTCACTGTATAAAAATGTTTTGTTGTTATGGGTTCTTTAAGAAGGTCGTGAAAATTGATTTTCTTGTATGAAAAACGTTTTTATTGTTATGGGTTTGTTAGTTAACTATGAAAATTGAATTTTTCTTTGTAGAAAACGTTTTTTGTTGTTATGGGTTCTTCATTATTAACTAGGTGAAAATCAATTTTCTCTATAAAACAAATTTTTTGAGAGCTATGGGTTCTTTTTAATGTGCGAATAGCTTTTCTCTAAATCAAAACAATTTGCAAATTCGCTATGGGTTATGTAATGGAATGTGCAAATCGGCTATTGGGATTTTCTATTATTATGTCCATTATTAATTTCAATATAAGTTGCTGATCATGTTGGGTGTTGGGAAATATTAAAGAACCGGTTGTTAAGTTTTTACTTTTCAAAATAATGGTTGTGGATTTCTTGGCCTTTCCTTATGAGATATTACACTAATAAAAATGAGCAAAAATTTGTTCTACTTCCTCACCCAAACTCGATTGGCTAATTATTTGCATTCACTTCATTATCTCAGATTGTATTGCTTGATTTGAAAGACATTTGGCTAATGGGTTACTGGAATTGTGTGTATTTTATGAAAAGTTTTTGGGTATTATTTTGTTTTCTTGGTATGAATATTCATGGTTGTTATGGCTGGCACGTTTCTAATAAGATGGCATGGCATCTTAGTTGTTTTTCCATAGCAATATAAAGTAGGTTGTTTTGTTTTCATTGTTTGAAGAGAATTTTTGTTGAATATATATTGTCTTGTCTATTATATTATATAAGGTCTACATACTAACTTGTTCATGAAAAAGAAAGAAATGGAAATTCACCTTTTGTTTATATTATAGATGCAAATAATCCTTATGCAAGAACATTGTGGATTATGATATTAAAATAAAATGCAAAGCTGAAACTCAGCTGGGTAAGGCTTTATTTTAATATTAGTAGTTCCTTTCTTTTATTTTATCCCAAGATTCTATGACTCGAAGGGTTGGATCACTTGATCCATGCCTTTTCATTTTGTAGTTTTTCGCTTCATTATGTGATTTTATTTAGATTTTAATGATTCTGGAAAATTTTAAAAGTAAGAAATACAAGGGGAAACTCTAGTAAATTTTTCCAGAAATTAGTACTTAGTATTTTTATGGGCTTAAAATAAATGATTGACTTTCTTGGTATGAACATTTAACTACATAGATCTGGAATGTAAAACAATAAGATTACCTAGAATGTTTTTAGTTTAATTCATTGTTGGATGGTGTTGTGTGTGCAAGGATTTAATCTTCTTCTTTATCAAAAACTTAGTAGGGCATGTAGTTTGACTTCTTGCAGTTCTTTGAACTAACACCCCAAACAAAATAGTGTCACATGTTTAGTAAAGTTGACTAGATCATCTCACTTTGGTGGTGGAGATTGGCGTAGTATGGATGTTATTCTTACGGATCTTTGATCCTTGTATATTTGTACATACAAATGAATTTATTTTCCTTGGTCGATTGTATCGGTATTAGTCCTTAAGCGGACGATAATTGTTACATATTAATGAATGAGCTGAATTATTTAAGTGTTATTAATCATGTCAAATTTGGGTCTTGGGAAAGTGAACAATGTATTGTATAAAGTTAAGGAATCATATATTTAAATATCCTTCACTTTAAATGGATACCATCATGATACTAGAGGTACATCTACCTAGAAGTTTACTAATATGGAAAAAGGTATTAATTTTGGAAAGTGGAATGTATGCAATTTGAGTTACGTGACTGTATATATGCATTCAGGGACTTATGGTATTTCATACTCCTCCTAATGAATGTATAGGATTAGGGATAAGTTTCTAAGTTGTGCTTAATATTAGGTGACTTTCCACTTCCTTAATGGGTTGAAATTTGGTAGAAATAAGGTCCTGCTAGCATGCATAAAATTGAGTTAAAATGGAGTAACTAGTGAATCCATAACTAAATTTGATCTTGAGATAGGGAATCACATTCATTTACCTAGTGTTTCAATTAATTAAAGTTACGAAACCAACAATGCATCTCTTACATAATAAGTGCCATGAATGTAAAATTTGTATATGAGTAAATGGAAGAATGCTAAGTGGTCAAAGATACGGAAAAATTGTAGGGCAGATCCTAAAATATCAGTCATGCCTTATTAAAGTAAATCTAAGGTCCCTCTTAATGTTCTTCATCACAAAGGAAACTGGAATGGGCTAAGTTGCAATATTATGCTAAATGTTTGATATCAATCTAAATCCTTTTCAAATGAATATGGGAAAAGAATGGTTGTGAAATGTGTTTAACAACAAAATTAAAAGGGGTAACTTATAAGATAATAGCTTTATCTCTATAAAATGGAAACCAGAATGGGAGCAGTGGTTGGGTCAGTCCTTAATTTTGTTATGAGAGGTAAATTTGGAAAGTAATATAAACAAGGAACAAAATGAAATAGAGTATTCCTAAGCATCAAATTTATTTGGGAATTATAATTTAAGTTAAGGTTTAATAATGCATTTAGGGGTGAGGTAAAATGAAGACTTCATGTCCCCAATTCTCCAAAAGAAGGTATTTAAATGCCTAAACTAATATCCGATCAATAATGAACTAAAGTCACTTTTTATTTCCATTGAACTCATCTTTAACAATCAGTGCATGATGTCTTGAAATTAATAAGTTTTGAAAGGGATTTCAAAGAAGTACGGGAAAGGGAAATAAGGAATAGAATATGGGCCTGTAGAGGTGGTGTCATTAATGACTAAGTTGGATAAAACATGAAGTGTATCTATAGGAACCTAAGTGCCTAGTATGAACTAGAGCCAACCTATTATCTACTCTCGAATGTAGGTGCTGCAATAATAGGTTGCTATTGAGTGTTGTTGTGGGATCATATTAGCAGATTTTTCAAAATGAACTTATTGTACTTATGGGATAAAAATGAAAACATTATGATAAATATTTTGATTTGCATTATTGCAAAAGGAGGGAACATGTATTTAAAGGACAACCATGGTGCAAATGTACTTAGATCTCTTTGGTAATCACGTAAGAAGGTAAATAGATGAAATGATCCATTAGGCATATTAAGGGATGTGAACATGTGAGATGCTAAAATAGTTACATTTCAGCATAACAGATGTACCTATCTCGTAATGCACCTAGTTGGCCTTTGGCATCTATCTCGAAATGAACTCTTGCAAGATGAGTCTAATTTGTAAATAAGTAAATGTAAACTAAAAGATCTAGACAATTGTGAAAGGGATAGTTGTGAGGTGGTGGAAGACTTAAAACTCATATGACTAGTGTGTTGTCTTGAGTTTAGCCATAACCTTCATGGTGGATAACTTTGGCCAAAGTAATGCATTGATGGTTGTGCATTGTCTGATCACCTGTCCTTAAACAAAAAAATTGGTAACCGGATCATGGAATGTTAAACACTGAACATGAGGTAGACAATGGTCGGATACCGGATGATGAAGTTGGGAAACTAGCTTCGGGGTAGACCCAAGGACATTCACATGGTTCCCATAACCTGTAAAGGGTTGGGCCGTAATGCTAGTAAGCATTGTCACTCGATGTAGTGATGAAGGGAGATCGTGGAGATATGGATGCACCCTTCTCAGCTACACATGGCTTACATGGAATTTTTCGGATAGATCAAATGAACAAATATGATTTAATGGATATGATTAATAAATATTGTTTTATGTTAAAAAAACCTCGTTTTCCACTCTTGTATTTCTAAGTGTTACAGTTAAGGAACAAGGTTTAATAACACAAACAACCTTTCATTCATAGAGTGATGATGTAGAGTGGTATATTGATAGTGGATGCTCTAGCCACATGATAGGGAACAAGAGAAAATTCATTTCCTTGGAATAAAATGCATCTGCACAAGTAAGATTTGGTGATAACACATCAACAAACATTGTTGGCAAAGGAAAGTTGAGTCTTGACAATGGGAAAACCATAACTAAAAATGTATTGTATGTTGAAGGCCTAAAGCATAATCTTCTTAGTGTTAGTCAAATGTGCAAACAAGGCTACACAATTCTGGATGTGACATAAGGAAAGGAGAAACATGTAAAGTGGTAGGAAAAGCAAAAAGGACTAAAAATAATATGTATGTGCTGAAAGAAGTGAATAAAGAAAAATATTTTTCAAGCAAAGTGGATGAGAGTTGGCTTTGGCACAGAAGGATGGGTCATTTAAACTTTGATAACCTTGTCAAAATCAACTCCATGGGTGTGTTAGGAATATGCCTAAGATCAGAAAACTTGAAAATAAATTGTGTAAAGCTTGTCTTCATGGCAAACAGACAAAGAGAAGCTTCAAAAGCAAGGAGTACTCCACCACTTAGCCTTTGGAATTGATTCATACAAACCTTGTGGGACCTACTAGAGTTGAAAGCATACAGGGAGATAGCTACTTCATGTTATTAATTGATGATTTTAGCAGGATGACATGGGTTGCTTTCTTGAAAGAAAAATCAGAGGCATTAGAGAGATTCAAATCCTTCAAAGCTCTTATTGAGAATGAAAATAATGGTAAGATAAAGAGCTTGAGATATGATAGAGGAGGAGAGTTTTGGTCTAAGTTTGATGAATTATGTGAAACCCATGGCATAAAAAGACAATTTTCAGCTGTAAGAACACCACAAAAAATGGAGTGGCTAAGAGAAAGAATACAATAGTGCAAGAAATGGCCAAACTATGTTGAATGAAGCTAAATTACCTTATGGCTATTGGAGAGAAGTAGTGGGCACTATAGTGTACATATTAAATAGAGGGAAAATCATAGTAAACAACAAAAAGACACCATATGAGCTATGGAGAGGAAAACTTGCAAATGTAAAGCATCTCGAGTCTTTGGGAGAAAATGCTATATTAAGAGAGATGAAGAAAATCCAGGAAAATTTGACTCCAGGTGTGATGAAGGCATATTTTTGGGATATTCAACTTGTTAGTTCAGCTTACATGTGTTATAATAAAATCCAAAATAAAATAGTTGAAAGCAAAAATGTGGTAGTTGATGAAACATACCCAAAGAAGATGAAAATTCAGCCTAATGAAACTCCACAAGCTGCTGAAAATCAGAATGAAGAAGAAATTTCAGAAGTTGAGCATGAAGAAGAAAGTGAAGAAGAAGAAAGACCAGACACAAAAGCACCTTCCAGGCAAGTTAAAAGAGACCATCCTTCAAGCCAAATCATAGGAAACAAGGAAATGGGAGTTCAAACAAGAAGAAGACTAAGAAACATTCAAAATCAAGAAGATATGGCCTTGCTATCAAAAATTGAACCAAAAATGTTATGGAGGCTAGTAAAGATCAACACTGGATTAAAGCAATGAATGAGGAACTAGACCAAATAGAGAAAAATGAAACATGGGAGTTGGTTCCTAGGCCAAAATATAAAAATTTCATTGGTACTAAATGGGTTTTCAGAACAAATAAATGAAAAAGGAGAGGTAACAAGAAATAAGGCAAGGTTGGTTTGTAAAGGATATGCATAGGTAGAAGGAGTAGACTTTGATGAAACATTTGCTCCTATTGCTAGAATGGAAGCCATTAGAATCTTCTTAGCATATACAACTCATAAAGGATTCAAATTTTACCAAATGGATGTTAAGTCAAATTTTCTTAATGGGCATTTGAATGAAGAAGTATACATAGAACAACTAGATGGCTTTACTCTCATTGATGATCTAGATTATGTGTGCAGGCTGAAGAAAGCTTTATATGGGCTGAAACAAGCACCCAGAGCATGGTATAATAGGATGGATAAATACTTAACTAACAAGGATTCAGGAAAGGAGTAGCAGATAACAATTTGTACATTAAAGAAGAAAAAGAACACCTACTGATTGTAGTTGTGTATGTTGATGATATCATCTTTGGAAGCAATAATGAAGGTATGTCACATGGTTTTTCTAAGTCATGAAAAAGGAATTTGAAATGTCTATGTTAGGAGATATTTCATTTTTTTAGGACTTCAAATTCTTTAGAATAAGGAAGGTATCTTCATCTCTCAAGCTAAGTATATTAAGGAGATGATAAAAAGATTTCAGATGTATGATTGCAAGCCAGTGAGTACACCAATGAGTGTGGGATGCAAACTTAGCAAGGAAGATGAATCACCCAAAGTAAATCAAACTATATAGGTCCATGATAGGTAGCCTTTTGTATTCCACTACATCCAGACCTGACATTATGCAGGCAATTGGCTTGGTAGGGATATTTCAGGAAGACCCAAGGGAAATTCATCTATTAGCTGTGAAGAGGATATTCAGGTATCTCATGGGGACTTTAGAATATGGTCTTTGGTATCCGAGAAGTGATGAATTTCATATTAAGGCCTTCACAGATGTAGATTGGGCAGGCAGTGTAGATGACAGGAAGAGCACAACAGGTGGAGCATTTTTTGTTGGTAAGTGTCTTGTTTCTTGGTTGAGTAAGAAACAATCTCTTATAGATCTTTCCACTTGTGAAGCAGAATATGTAGCAGCTTCCATTTGTTGCACCCAAGTCATGTGGATGAAGCAAACTCTTGAAGACTACAAAGTGGAATGTGAAGAGCCAATTCCATTGTATTGTGATAGTACTAGTGCTATTAGTGTCTCAAAGAATCCAGTGTTGCATTCAAAGACAAAACACATACCTATAAAGTATCATTTTCTGAGAGAACAGGTAAATGAAAAGAAAATTAGGCTTGAGCATGTTTCTACAAAAGAGGAGGTGGCTGATATAATGACTAAACCATTTCCTAGAGCTGGTTTTGAGCACCTAAGAGACAAATTGGGGTATTTCAGCCCCTAAAAGTCACTAAAGGTCTCAAAAAGATAGGGGAGTAGCTAAGGTGCCAAAGTTGCTCCTAAGAGGGCTCAACTTGAGTCCAAACATGGGGAGTTGGTTTTCCAATTCCAGGCAAAAATTATTGGTCAAGTAAAGACAAGTTTTGAAGGCTTTTTTGCATGATTATTAGAAATAATATTGCAGGTGTTGCATGGAAGAAAAATAACAATAACTTTTGGGCTTCTTCAAGCAAGAAAACAATATCTTTCTAGGGGGAGTGCATATCAGGTATGAGCAAGTCTTTTTTTGTTAAATTTTCCAATCTAATCAGTTTAGTGTACTTGTGCATATTTTTCATAGATGTCAAATATTGGAAACTTGTCCCATATTTCATTTTCCATCAAGTTTCAAAATGTTTCCATCAATGACAAAGGGGGAGATTGTTGCACCACCGTTGAAAAATTAGCAATTATTGTCCTTAATGTCAAAGGCATTGATGAAAAGGGAGAGTGTTTGAGCATGCTTATCATATTTTTCTCATATGCTCAAAGTGATTTTATGAGGTTTCAAGAAGGCAAGGTCTTGGATGGTGAGTGACAGTGTCATTTCAGAGTGGTTTCAGGTACCTAAGTAGTGAAACAGATGGTACATGTTAGAAAAAGCATGAGAGAGGTGTTGAGAGATTATCTACAACATGTATGAGCAAATTTTTGGCTCATCTCAGCTCCAAGAGTCAAGTTTGTATGTTAGTCATAATTGGACTTGAGAACTGACAATGTTCATGGATGCAAATGAGATGGGATAGAAAAATGTAGACCTATTCTTTTCTATAAATTTTTTGAAGTCATAGAGGAAGGTGTCTTGGTGCTTCATGCCAAATTTCAGGTCAAAGTTAGGTCATTTGTTCAAGTTATGTGAGTTTTTGTGAAACAGCTTGTTGAAAAACTCATTCTAGAGTTACCTAGCTTCTTAGCCCTCAAACAAAATTTGGCTCCTTCCTTAGAATAAATCATAGAAGGAATTTTTGGATTAAAATGGCATAGAAATCTAGTGCAAAAATAATTTTCTAATTTGGATGTGTATTTACAAAGTTATGAGCATTTTTTAGAGGTGTTTCTTCATCATTCTAGCATGTGATTCAAGCTCCAAGGTGGAGTTGAGTAATTTTTGTCTTTTGGTTATTTCTTAAGTGCTCGATATTCTCCATAGCTCATGTTCAAGGTGTTTTGAGCATCTAAACTATTGGAAAGAAAGAGATTGCATATGGTATTGTCTTCTCTTATGTTGTTACGAAAGTGTAAGATCAAGAAACTAGTCACTTTCTCCTACAAGCTAAAACTTTAAGCATAATGCATGTTCTTTCATTGTGTCTACTCATCTTTGGCATCATAAGCTCTAGAGAAAGAGACCTTGTAGATCATTGGGTGGTTGAAGATAAATCTTCATGAGATAGAAAATCAAGTCCTTGATCTTATTTAGACAATGCTCCTAGAAAGTAAAGCCTCTAATTGTTTTGATGAAGATATAGCTCTATAAGAGTTCGACTCCTTCCATGGAGTTCTTTTCAATAAGGTTTATCAATTACAATGACTACTTGTTGAAGGTATAGATATAAACATAGCTTGTTTTTATATTTTTACTGGAGTGTAAACCAAATACCATTGCTTGACACCTCATGAAGTCACTTGTCATGATAGGTTTCATCTTCATGTTAGGGTTTTTATCATGTTGTCACATTACATAGAGACTATTGCAATTCTTTCATCACAAACTAGAGAGCATAAGCAAAAAGTTTGGTTATTGAAATCCCTTATCTCTATCATTGAAAACTTTATCATTGCTTTATCTTTCATGATTGAGAGCATTCAAGGTATCTGCATGGTGGTTTGAATGTATAAAATGGATAGACTCCTTAATCAAAGTAAAAATTTAGTAGTTATGAAGATTAAAAAATTTTCCTGGCAAAGGTTGAGTCTCAAGTGTGTTGACAGGGTTCTTTGAGAGAATTTTTGCAGTCTTATAAGTCACAGGTGAATCCTGTGAATAAATGTTGAATCTTCGAACTCTCAAATCATATGGAAAAGATAAATATCCTTGTTACAAACTCATAGAACATTATTTTTCTCCTTTCCATCGAATAATGAGTATAAATTCTTTCTCTTAAGGCTCTCGGGCTTTTCAGAAGGTCTATACCCTGAACTAGGGTTTCAAAGAAGATCTTTGTTCATTTCTCTCTAATCCTCCAACCAAAATGCATAAACTTTAAAGTAGGATTCATGTCTCAATCACACGAAGGTGATCCAAAAGAAAATTTGCAGTTTCATCAAGTTGTTGAGTTGAATTTTTCTTACAGTGGTCGTGATTATTGTGCACATTCACTTTTAAAATGAGAAACAAATGTATATCTCCTTCAATGGTTTTCTTCACGTGTTGGACCTTGAGTCCTAGGTTTTTCATGGTACTTAGAGTATTGAGAAGTTTGAGTAATGGTTATCTCGGCCTAAGAGTGGTGTTTCCTTCAAAGAATCAATCTTCTTGTGCAGTGGTATGAAGACTTGAATGGTATTAAATTCTCTTGTTCAAGTTGAAACTTTAATCCTTGTAATCTCATTGTTCAGTCTTGACTAATGTTCTTGGCCTCCAAATAAATTTGAGAAACTCAATAAGGATAAGTGTTCTAGCTCGATGAGATATCCTAAGAGATAAGAGTGACTTCTTGTATTCTCTTTTGGTAGTGAAAAGTCACTTACCTTGTCATGTTCAACCTAGAAATGAAGTTGAGCTCAGTGGAAGGTGAAAGGCTAAAAAAGGTCAATCAACCTCTTTGTTGAATGAGACTCTTCATGTTCCAAGAAAGGTATAGTGGTTTATATTTGAATTAAAGAGATATAACAATTTTTTTGTATTGTCTTTTTGATGAAAAATAAAATGATTTTCAATGAGAAAAACATGATCTTAAAAGAGAATTTGATGGATAATGACATTGAACTTGCAATATAAGGAGAGGACTTTGTGTAGGATTTTTATGAGTAGAAAAGAGTGATAAGGTTAGAGAAGTGAAATGACTTAAGTCCAGATCTCGAGATTGAAATGGAACTTTGTGTATGAGATCAAGTCGAAAGAGAAGTGTGTGTTCTAACAAATGAAAAGTACAACATTTGAAGGCGGATATAAAGATTAATGAATTCGAGTTTGAAGTATGATATGGGATAGTTCTTGAATACATGGTATCAAGATTTCAATGAGAAAATGATATAATCATAGAGATAAGAAAGAATGTGGGAAATGATATAAAAATTTCAAGGTAGGCATGATAAGGGCAATATGGAGACCTACGAGATTTTGTGTGGGAATGTTATAAGCAAAAACATTGAGACAACAAGGAATTGAGAGTGCGAGAGAATTTGATTGCTTGTTGGCATACAATGGTTGCCTTAGTGCATGTTTTCGAGAGGCAATTTAGAGTGTGAGAAGAAAGTTTAAGCATAGTGGATAAACAAGAAGATTGAGGTGATCAAGATAGAGTGAATCGAGAGCAGAGAGAAAGAGTGAAAATAAGGATCATTATCAGATGTTCAAGACATCATTTTGAAGTGTGGTCAAGTCTAATTTGTTGTTCATCATGGGATTTATTACTTCCTTGCAAGTAGTAGCCTGCGTATAAGGCTAGTTGTAGCTAGCTAAATCATTCAAGAAGTTTTGCTTCCTTCACCAAGTTGTAGCTTATGTGAGACTGAGGTTGTAGCCTCAAGTGTTGAGTTGTAACCATTCTTCACTTAGTGGACTGGTTCAGTGGGTTTTCTCTCTATTTGGGTTTCCCGCTTAAAATTCTTGTCTCATGTGTGTGTGCTCTCACTTTGGATTATCTTTCAATTTATGTGATTGATGTTATAATTAGTAAAAAGTTGAATCAAACACCGATTCACCCCTCTCTTAGTGTTCTAGTTTCCAATAGTTTAGAATCTACACATTCCACTTGGCCGTAGGCTCTCCCGTTCTTAACATCCTCTCCTTGAGCCCAAAGTTAATCAATTCCTTTGGTGTCTTGTCTATCAAGGTCTACCTGTGGGCGAACATCTCAGTCATATTGGCATCCCTAATCCTAAATGCCCCTTTTGTTCCTACCCTGAGTTGTTTAAACACATATTTTGGTCATGTTCTCGTGCCCAAGCCATATGGACTTGGATCCACTCCTTATTCCATCCTTACCATCCTGAATTCTTTCATTGGTGTTTGCTTTATTTGGAGATTTTAGTCCTTGGCCTCATTATATTGATACTCTTTGGCAATTGTTTCGTGCATGTATTTTGTTTCATATTTGGAAAGCTCGCAATGCTTTAATATTCCAGCATGATCAATTTGTTGCTTTGTTTTCCACTAATGACAAAGTGGTGATATTGTCTATTGTTCGCATACAGATTCAAGCTCAAGAAACAAAGATTCCCTAGAATTCTCTCATTTACGTGGAGCTTCGGATCACTTTGGGGTGTGTGCCCCGCACTATAAGTTAGGTCCCACCGGATCCTGCGTTACCGCCACCTCGGCCTTCGCCTCCACGGCATGCAACCACCACCTACGGGACCGCGGCATGAAGCCGCTCACGTAACCACCATTTTGCCTCTCCTCGGGTGCCCTTCATCTTTGTCCTCATTTAGACCTGGTTGGATCTCGCCTCCGAGGGGGAAGGGTGTTGTTAATTATCCAGGGTGGGGCTCTCCGTCATCGGGCTTACGGACTAATGTTGGTTCGCCTCCCCCTGGATGGGGAATTATGGTTCCTTTACAAATGTAGATGTCGGACCATGATGGCTGGCAGGTGGATCCTCCTTCGATCGAGCCCAATAGTGGAGTGTTTATCCCTCCTCGGGATGACCCTCCTCCTCCTCCAGTGTTGTGGCATGTGCTTGATTTTGCTAGTGTGATTTGTTTCTTGTGCTTTCTGCTAGCCCTCTGGGCATTTTGATGTAGCCCACATGGAGTTTTCCATTTTTGTTGCCCTTGAGGCATTTTGTGGGATCGTGAGTCTTTCTGGACACCCATGCTAATGTAACTCTCTTTATTTTTATTTAATTTAAAGGGCGGTTCCAATAGTAAAGAAGAAGTTCAAAATATACTTTCGTATTAAGTTAGATGGTGATGACATAGTGGTTTTAATTGTCTATATTGATGATCTTTCCATCACCAAAAGTAGTGATGACTTAATTATTTAGATGAAACTCGACATCTATTTTGTATTTGAAATGACAAATCCAATGTTGCTTTAATATTTCCTAGGTGTAGAATTTTGGTAGTGTTACAATTTTGGTTATACTATATTTATATCTTAAACAAAATATGTCATATCCTTGTTAGAAAAATTCAAAATATATGATTGCAATTCAATAGCTACACATATGGAAGATGGAACAAAACTCTCGACAAATATTGATTCAATATTGGTCAATGAAGAGTGTATCGGCAATTAGTAGGTAGTTTGATTTATCTTACTACTTGTAAATTGGATTTGTGTATTGTAGTAAGTTATCTTTCTCACTTCATGTCCCAACCATATGAAGAACATTCGAAAATTGCAAAACCAATTCTTAGATATGTCAAAGGAACTCTTAACTTCGGCATTCTAAATCAGAAATTTGTGGATTTTAAGCTCATGGGGTATACTAATCGAAATTGGGTGGGATTGGCTAATTCTACAAAGTATACAACATAGGCTTAGGAGTATTTACATCCATAATACATTTTGATTTGGATCCTAAAAATGATGCAACTTATTTTCTTCTCTCAAACATCTGCAAAAAAGTGGGCAGGTGAGGTGAGGCTCAAATGATACAGAGATTGATGAAAGATAGAGGAATTAAGAAGATCCTTGGATGTAGTTGGATTGAAGGCTAGGAGACATATCATAAATCATAGATCGCATCTACAAACAGAGGAGATCTATGCAAAGTTGGAGAAAATGGCTTGAGAGATGAAGGCAACAAATTATTTTTCATATTAAAGACATTTACTTAATGATGTGGAAGTGGAGGAAAAGAATTATTTCTTTGCCACCATAGTAAAAAGTTGGCAATTGCATTTGGTTGGTTAAACACACCCCCTGGAACAACTATTACAATTGTCAAGAACCATGTGCTCATTGCCACACTACAACGAAAATTAACTCCAAGATTGTTGCAAGAGAAATTGTTGTGAGAAATGGGAACCATTTCCTTCATTTTAAAAAGGAGAATGTTCTTGTGGCGATTATTGGTGATGCTAAATGAAGCAATCTAAAAAAATAGGTTGCACTATAATAATGTGCCATGTGCTTGATTATTCTCAGTTTCTAGAAAGTTTTTTTGTTTAGTTTTGAGTATTTGGCAATCTAGACCACGCATAAAGAGCAATGTAAATCAACTCCTCAAGAGTCATTGACTCTATTTCGTCAAATACAACAAACAAATATTTAACTTGATCAACTCACATTTGCTAGCATATTCACATATTGTGGCAAAATAAGAGCTTTGCAACAGGGTATGGACATCCATCAAGGAAAAAGAGGTGTTTTTTTGTCAAATGTTGTAGTTGTACTACATTTTTCGCTCCTCCCCATCACAAAAACTTAACACAATTTAAGTTTGCATATACTTTGTTGTAAATTACAACTCCAACAAACTTAACATTGTTATCCTCTCCGACATAATTTACAACTCATGTGCAATTGCTAGTTTAATGAACAGATTTAAGTTTCCCATCACATCTTAACCATCATTTTCCCATCACATTTATCCAGAATAAAACTGTGACGAACTCTATAAAACTCGTAAAGATGTCATCACATTTACCATGAAAGAAACCATGATGAACTACATAATAATCGTCTTCATAAAAATTTGGACCATGTGATAATATATTAAGAGTCAAAGCAAATTATGTAGCTCGTCAAGATTTCATAGAACTTTTGGAATATGGGGCCTTGCCAGCCAATATTCATTCAAAAAGGGTATCCTGAAATAAATAATCCCCACAGTAAAGCAGAAACCCAGAGAAGAAACTGGAATATAAAACCACATGGATAGTGCCATTGTGGGATACGTCAACATTATAATTGATCCACACCAAACCACTATCACAAATCAGCCGTACTAAATTTTAGAAAAAAAAACCTTGGATGCTGGGATAAATAAGTCCAAGTCAAAACTCGACATGGTGATGACTAGCCCAAAATTTGTCATTATCTTTAGAGTAGTGATGTCATGCCGCCAGGCTTGACCCTTTTTGTGGGTGAAGAAAAGGAGGAGACCATCCATGTGGGTTGTTGCGTGTCTCAGTTATTCCCATTTGACTGGACCTTTTGTGATTTTAATATATGCAATGGTTTCACATGCCCATTAACAATGCCATGGCTTCCCTGATATGGAATTCAGATTCCAGTGAGTATCATCAAACTACCAAACCACAGAAAACTAGTTCGGGTAGCTTATTCTGTAGCAAGGCTTTGAAGTTGCAGAAACCAGTATTCCAGGAAAAAATGGACGATGATAATACTGATGGTGGCTACTCAACACCAAAAGCAGGAGAGCACAGAATACTGCAACTTCCGAAATGTCCAGAGCCTCCAAGAAAGCCCAAAGTCATGTCTCTCGGTCATGGAGTGCCTTCTACCGGAATCTACATTCCTCCTGATTTAGCTGAATCCATCATCTTTTTCTCTAAATTCTAGAGTCCTTGCGCTATTCTTTTCACTGTTTCTGTAAGCTATTTTAGGATACTGTATTGTAATTTCAAACAATGGTTATGGTGAATCGCAAGCCACATGTCTAGGGTTTAAGTTTGGTTGATTTTGGTTATAGTATTTGCAAACATGGGTGATATATAGACTCTTTTCTTTTTATGATAGTTATGAAAATGAAGAATTATATCAGTTTTTATATGTAATATAACATAGCAAAATTTAGCGAAATAGTCAATGAAAGGTGGCCAAATATACTTCTATCAGATTCCTGCCTAATGCTGGTTTTAGCTCGGACTGCTTATCCTGCAATCATAACTTTATGATATTGGTTGTCTTACTATCTTTGGAGATTGGAATTATATGTCTTGTGACATCTTAGTAGTTTAGTTAACCCCATTGTAATAAACTTTTTTGAAGGTAATTTATATTAAATTTTAAAATCCAAACTGAGTTTCTTTTTTGGATCGGTAAACATGGAGGAACTCTAATTCTTCCCTCTTAGTTAACACAAGCCATTAAATCTATGAAATTCTATTTCTTGGCATACATTAAAATGGTGAAAATTTCCAACACACGGTGACAAGTCAGGTTTATGAACCATATGTGGTTAATCTCTTGGCATTTTTGATCCAACTCCATGTTTAGCTACCATATCATCGTCTACTTGCTACAGTAACACTGTCAATGCAGGCTTGGCAATGTGGTTATCAACAACATAGATACGGTTGATTACGAAAGGACTGGTAATGGCACAGGAATGCTTAAATCGTCCTCACTTAATGGTAAAGGAAAATTGCATGTTAAGATCAGTTGTTTAACAACAATTAAGAACTAACCACCAAAAACTTCTGAACAAACTCTTTATCTACTAGTAGTACATCTGATGCCAAATTATCTCAGAGTTCTTGTTTTTCAATCCTTGGGATTTGCTTGATTTGGTATTCTTATAAATTGTAGTCGTTTAGTCTCCTTAAACCTTCAATACTCCTTAACACTCTACATCATAATTGTATTTAACCTTCACAGCAGCTATTAATATTCCCTTAAAAGATTTAAAGGTCTTATACTAGGTTTATCTTTGCATCATTTTGATCAAAACAGGGTATGACAAGTCCTTAGACCTGGAACAATGATTTTCTTGTGACAACAGGGGGAAATTGATTTCAAATTGACTTGGAAAAGTTAAAATTACCTTCTAATTGCCTCTATCAGTGATCTCCATCGATTTGACAGCTTAATGAACAAGTTTTATCAAAAAAATGACAAAAACCTTCACAATTCTGTACCCTGCGCTGGCTTCACGCCCCAGCAAATTTCTGTCATTAATTTCTCTTACTACACGTGCTTATTTGCTCTGAAATTTTTCAGGCTTGCTCATAGATGGGAGACAGAGACATGTTGAAAGTTTTAGAGAATTTCGTTGGACAGAAATTTTTAAATGCCTGCCCTAGTTCGGGCCCACGTGCCAAAAATCAGCTATAAAAACTTTAGTTTTAACTGTCAAAGACTCAATTAAATTTGGTTGATCCTTAAATGATTCCCTCCACGTTTTCAAGCTAACAGTAAGAGGAATGGAAGCTTTGTTATATGACTGTCATATATTCCTTCGCTGTCCTGTCATAACTCTTTGCACAGTCATTTACAAAATTGCCATTAAAACAAATATCCAGGTTTTTTTTATTCTTCTTTCATTTTCCACACATCAATTACATTTCCTTAGTCTTTTCATACCTTTCACTCCAATTTCATGATCCGCAATTGGATCATTGATCAGTTCAGCCTCCTATATCCACTCCTAGAAACCTCTACCTTTCCTATAAAATCTCAACAATACTCTAAAACGGGGAAAAATGGAGTAAATCTTATCATAGCTACTTCTCCAGCTCGTAGATGACAAATTGCTACTAATTACATGATCAAATCAATCCTTATTTAGTATAGAGCTCACTTACTCCAACTAAATCAACCAAGTAACCTCTCTTACTATCCTATTTACATTCACCATGCAACTTTTCATACAATTTGAATATGAACAAGAAACAATGGAGGGAAAACCATTATAATATGACTTTAATGACCACCAAGCCACTTATCAACTATCCCTACACCTGTCAAATGATGCTCATGCATCAACATCATGCCAGGGAGGTTCATAACATACCGATCTGAGCGTGCACACACACTCATTCATCATTTGTGCAATTGCACAACCGCTTGCATGCAACTCACTTTGGAGAAAAAATGATTAAAGTCATGTAGTGTGCGAAACTTCTCTCACAATTGTACACAACATCGTCAGACGTGCACTTGCTCATAGTCTCATGCCAAACATCATCGCACAAATTTTGTCAACCTTCTCGCACAATCTTGCATATCGCCCAATGCTTCCATGCCTCACAACACTCAGCATCTTGCACATGCAAACAAAGCTTGCTCCACCTTCCTGTGCACCCCCAGTGTTGTACCATGATGAATCTTAGCATCCACATAGAAGCTTTTGGTTTTCACGCGAACTGCCAAGTGGTACCTTCGGAGTTCTGCATGGTGCACTAGGAATTCTCCTACATAACTACCAACGCCATAAGCGTCATTACTGCAAAAATCATGAAGGTAGCTCAATTATCACACATGACAAATGGAGTAACTGGTAGTTGCTTCCATCATCACCGTGGATCATTGTAAATGCCTTCACACATTGTATAAGTGTATTATAACCACTACAGTGGGAACATATAGAGATATACACATACATATAGTTAGCCTATAAATTCAAAGATTGAGCTTGCCCTCTCTCACACTCTAGATAGTCTTTCTTGGTTCTATTCCAACTTACTACTAGGCTTGTATTTCTTTTTCAAATTAGTTTCTAAGACAATCAATTAGGACACATTCCCTTTCTAATACAAGAGTTTGCTCTCTTCGTCTTGCTCATTGTTTTGTACACATTTATACTTCCCTGTTCACCGTTAACAAAGAGATGTTGGATTTCCTGTAAATAGTCTTCTGCTAAACATTGTGTTGTGTACTCTTCCATAATCTTTGCTGCTCCAACTAGTGCATGATTGCACCTCCTGACATGCTCTTGGGCCATGTGGTGTGGATCACATGCTAAGGTTTATTCTCCATTATAGGGCCACAAGGACACAAGCAAAAACCCTATGCAAACATGTTGACTGTCAAGTAAATCCTCCAGGTTGCCTTTACTGGTGAGCATACCATAAGACTAGGTTTCAGCAGGAGTAAGGTTTTGGAGTTGAGTTCCACCTTCATAATCCTGGAAGGTCTAATAAGATCTAAATTCTCAAGGTTTTACTATTGTCCTTCACAGTCAATATTATAACCATCCTCCTTTTCAAAATTACTTAGTTTGAGGTCATCATCTATATAAGCATACCAACATCAAAAATGGTGACTTATAATTCATCCTGAATCAAAGAGAAACTCATTGTCTAGTTAGATCACATCCACCATGCACGTGACCTAAATCCATTCTCTGACAAATGAGATTCAAGGAGATTATGAGTGTCCTTATATTCATTGAATAACTTGAAGTACTATCTTCTTTGCACTAATATTCTGGTGAAGAAACCATTCAATCATTGCAAAGTAACTTTTTCTTGAAAACCATCAAAAGTTTCCCCAATTTGGCCCCTAATTACACCAATAGTCCAAGCATACCACTTTTTGTTATCCTTTAAAAATCACATAATAAGACTCCATAACCAAGCATTCATAATCCAGAAACTAGATTCACAAGCATAATTCACATCTTTCTATAGTACAATTTGAGGGATACATAACTATTACATAGATTGTACCAGGAACTACAAAATCAACTTGCTTATTCTGATACAAGTCAACAAGATTTGAGAATAAGTAGTCAAGATTTCGTTTACGAGAAGGTTGCTGAATGGTGATATATTAATACCGGCAAAGGGTTATTGCTGTAAAATCATGCACCAACCCCTAACTCTTATTTTCTTACAAGAATCCGTACATGAAGCACTTACAATCACAGGAACTCCAGATAACCACCAACAGTTTTCTTATCAAACTGAAATTATGTGCATAGACTCAGAGTACATTTCACAGCAGCGGAGTGTCAAAAGGTCAGCTGGTTAGGCTTAGTTTAGGTAGCTTGTAATTTATTGCATTAGTAGGATTTTTCTGCTATACATCATCTACAATTAAACTCAAACCATGAACCTCTGATAGAATGATGATATTTTCTAGAATTTTCTATAGAACATTCCAGGGCAATTCATAGAACTCTTTAGAAAATAGAACATTCTAAGATGTAGAATCCTCTAGAAAATAAGAGTTTCCATATTTTAGAAAAACTATAAAAATGTAACCATGCACAGCATTGAGGGCAGATCGGACTAAATGTAATGCAAGCTAGATTAATGCAATTTGTATTAGTTTTCTCTGTTGCAGCTCTGTTTTTATAACAGCAAACTTCTTTTCAATATTCTTTAACCTCGAGGTCCTTACATGTAGGCAGAGGAATACTCATTCACAGTCCATAGCATTATGCAAATTTATGTAATTTGTTGTCAAATGGCTTCATTAGCCTCAAAAACACTCAAATTCGAGATCAAACCAGTACTACCTCACTCAATAACACCTGATTGAGATCAACCAATAATTCAAATAAATTCATTTCTTTTGACATCCACCTCATAAAGGCTAAACAGCCGGAGTCATTTGAAGTATAATTATAGATAAAGATGACTATTATTTTTGAAAAGCTAGAATTTGGTCTAGCTTTAGTAATACATGGTGATACAGTCCCTTGACAGGGCAATTCAAGGAGAGCACTAAGTTACCCCTAGCCGTAATGCACTGCATTGCAGAAACTACAAAGAAAGGGTGTAATGTAATTCTAAAAGCCAAGTCAAAAATACTCTATCCGTGACTGGTAAAAATAGGTATAAACGTTGATATAGCATACCACATGGCACAGAACCTGGCGGACAATGTAAGCATTTTGGGGATGCAATGCAGACCAGAAAGACTTCCATCACATGACCACGTGGCTTCTCTCTCCAAGAAGGGGGATTATTTTGTGGTGCAGGACCAAGAAACCCTAATCCGCTCATAGAAGAAGAAATAAACCCTAGATAAGTGATTATTACATGACTACAATGAATTTACTGTACAAGAATCCAACGGCCATTAATGAATTTATTGTACAAGAATCCAACGGCCATTGTGCATATAGCGATTCAGACTAGTCAAATTGCAGCCAGGTCCCCCACTCGCTCTCGCTCTCGCTTTCGTTCTCATTCTCGGTCTCGGTCTGGCTCCCCTCTATGCAATTTTGAGCATCAGAAGGAGAGGAAGGCGTCTTTTGAGAAAGTAGCAGCTGTACGCTTCCAAGCATGGTTTCGACCTGGTATTTGAGGAGACGGAGTTGCTCAAAGGTGAAATCCGGGCGGAAATGGAGGCGCTCCTCTATTAGCGAAGTGAGATCCTTTTGTTTCTTGACCTGTTCGGTGAGAGTCTTGATCTCTTTCTTCAACATCCACTCCTGCTCACATATGGATTTACTCCCTTCTTCCCGGCTGTTGAACTCATGGATCAGTTTCCCGGCGTCCTGCTCACAAATGACTTTGCTCCGTTCGTTGAACTCACTGATCGGTTCCTCGGCGCCCTTCACAGGCTTTGGAAACGCCACACATGTGAAACAGGAATTCTCTTCCTTGGCATTTTGCCTTCCCTGAAGATCATCACAGCTCTTGCACCGCTATAAGTGCAAACTTGTTCAATTTTGTCCTCCAATCCCTTCAGTCTTTTCTTACAAGTTGAATATCGATTGCAGTCATTTTCGATATATTCCGTATCTATTTTCCTTCGACCCATGATTTCCACAGACAGACAGACAGACAGGTAAGGCAAACAAGGCTGAGCGGTGTTCAACCACCAATGGGCTTCATACGACTGGAAACAAACCCCACAATCGCGTCTCCGTATTTATAGGCGACTCCACAAAATAAGAATAGGTGCGGACCAGTACAGGGTTTAGTTAGGTTAAATTTATAAAAAATCAAGATTTAGTTAGGTTAAATTTAGAAAAAATCAAGATTTAGTTAGGTTAAACTTTCTAGATATAATACTAAGATTTATAAATAGAATTCCAACATGTCTTTTTTTTTTTTTGGATTAAAAATCCAAATGTTAAATTTAAATACAAGGTTCGGTAAATGCAAGATTTATAAATAGAATTTAGAGATATAATAATAAGATTTATAAATAAAATTTCAGTAGTTAAAATTTAAATAAAAATAAGTTTGGTATATGCTTTTTAATTTTAACTTGTTATTTATTACTAAATTAAATTAAATTTAGATATAATCAAGATTTATAAATGACTTTCATTATATATAATAATAAAAATTTATAAATATATTTTAAATATATATAGAATTAAATTTAGTACATTGACTATTAATTTAATCAAATTAAGTTATTAATAATTATTATTTTAATATTACCTAATCAATAGGTTATTGTTGATATAAAATTAAACTAGTAATCGCACGAAATGGATAGAAATGTTGAAGGGGTGCGCTGGAGAAGTTAAATTGAAGGGAGTGAAACATCAAAGGAGGAGGAGGAGCATAAAGAAGGGGCTTGTGAGGAAGGATAAACCTAAGGCTAAGGAAATTGTTGTGGGGAAATCAATGTGAAATTCTTCATTCTCACGAGCATGCACATATGAACCTTGCGCCATCATCATGAAAGAGAAAGGGGATGCGGTGAGTATAGTGTTGAGGAAAGGGTTCCTTGCATCGTTGATTTCATGCACATGTGTGATTATGGTTTCTCTTTGACAACTAAGGTAGGGATCAAGGTTCCCCCTTATCAACAATCTCAATGATGTCATTTGTCAATGATCACTTCACTCTACAAAACATTAACCTTCCATTTCCTCTATACGTGTTAGGTACACCCACGAGATACTCCCATTTGGAAATTCATATAAGCATAATTAATGTTTAGGGCATTGGAGAGTTATTCTCTATTGGGCATGTGTGTGTGTGTGTGTGAGTCCTCATTTGCTCCTCTAGTGCATCCAAGGTTATAAATATGGAACAATCCAGTTTGAGCTTATAATTTCGTTGATGGTTGTCAAAATTTGCTCACATCGTCTAGTTTGGAAAACTATGTGCCATTTTTGTCAACTATCCGAAAGAGAAAGGGGTGTGGTGAGAAAGTTGGTGAGGCGGGTTCCTTGTGTCACTAATATCATGTACACTTGTGATTAGAATTTCTCTTTAGTGATAAAGGTAGTGATTAAGGTTTCCCGTCATTAACAATCCCAATGACGTCGTTTGTCGATGTTCACCGTCACAAAACCTCAACCTTCCATTTCCTCGATGTGTGTCACCCAAAACCACAAAGGTTTGCATTCAAAAATGCCTATCAACGAAATTAATGTTTAAAGCATTGAAAAAACAAGACTTTTTGTGTGGGTGTTTAAATCCTCCTTCGATCCTCTAGCTAATCCAAGGTTATAAATAGGGAATGTTCTAGTTTGAAGATTATAATTATGTTGATCGTTTGTCAAAATTTTCTCACATCAGTCTAGTTTGGAAAATTGAATCACAATGTAATTACTCATTAACATTACAAATTCAAATTTTAGTATTGTGCAATATTGTTCATGGATCATTCATTTTTGCCTATCATTTTTATGTATTAATAAAAAATGGTGTTTTGCTTTTCTAATCTGTTGTTTGTCGACTTAATAAAGGATTCATGAATTGTGGGCATCATGCATTCAAGCTCACTTTGCTTCCTAACATTCCTTCGTGTGCCTAATAGCACTTGTGAGTTGCCAAAATCTATACAACATAATTAGCATTCAAACTTTCGGCTCTCTAGACTAAATTTGGTGAGATGCCGTTGTTGCCTAGGCTTTTTAGACATGTCTCTATCCTCTTTGTTAATTTGATCAACCTTCTTTCGTATTTCAATGTCAAACAACCTCAATGCCTTATGTGGCGACCTCTGACCATTTGCTTCGTATGTCATGCCGTTGATCTCCTCTTCCTTGTTGCTCGAATCTCTGCGTACTAGGGTACTCCTCATTTTGTGCACCTATGGTTTCTTATCCAATCCCTAAGCGTAAATTTATGGTTGTATTGTTTTCCATGGAAACGATCTCCGAGTGGTGGTTAGCGGATCTTAGGGCCGACTCCTTACCCTTAGAGATCTTGTTGGGATTCAACAAAGGGCTCAGATTTCCACATTATAATTATTTAGCTTTTCTTCCTCGCATACTAATATTTGTGTTAAATACTACTAATTACGATCTAATATTGGTCCAATAATAATCATTTTGCGGCCTTAATTTTACATCCGCTTTCCCACAACCAAAATGCGAGAAAGAAAAGGAACCTTAAAAAATAGTGATTGTTTAACTTGGGAAGAGAACAACCATCGATGTTAGGGTCAGCCAATGTGGAACTAGAACAACACTTCATCTCTAGAAACTACATACATATTTTATGAGAAAATAAACCCGTACATCATGTACAATAAATGGAGTGGTCATGCATTTTCATGGCATTTCCTAATGTGACTATCGTGGGGTGAATATGGTATACATGTTGATTGACTAAAATTAAACTATCCTATGGGAAAGTATAATAATAGTTAATCTAATATAGGAGGACTAAAACGTTGTAAATTATGTTAATACAATATGAAATGATCTCTAAATAATTATATCAAATGAAATAAACCCTAAGTATGCAAAGATGTAAAGGAAAAGACTTAGGCGATTCTTAGAGATTGTCGCATTTGCCACAGTCATTGTGGATCCCAGGAGCAGAACAATCACTCGGAGGTCCCGTAAATGTCATATATGGAAGATATAAAGAGAATGCAACGATCGGGAAGGTATTGGGGCGCCTCGGGGTGCCCTAGTCTGCAAAATAGGTGCCCTAGTCTCGTAAAATTCTAGAATCTAATTTTGGCGGTGTCGTAAAATATCCTAAAATATTCTATCTATCACACTCTTTGGATCTGTCGAACCACACCGGGTGTAGGAAATAATGCGAGATGCAAGAGTTACTGCAAAAGACAATGAAGTATCAAAACCCTAAAAAAAAGATGCAAAATGAATGGGTCGAACTAACCTTCGCTGCCACAAGAGTGGGCTTACTAATCTGAGCGTTGCACTACATTTTGGACCCAAATGTAGTTTTGGTGTGTGTGTATGTGCATATTGTTCCCTAGGTGTTCTTGTGTCAGTCACACTTTGTGAAATAGCGAGCAATAATAACTATAGAAATTGTACTAGCATGTGTGCATGGAATAGAATAGAATTCCTCCCCTATGTTGTGTGTGTTGATGCAGATTTCCTAGCCTTGATGCATGACACTATGTGAATGCAAGTGATGTAATGGATGCAACTCTAGATGGAGTGATAGTAGTATGTGACGTTAGGACCCTTATTATGGTCTCATAACTTTATACTTATAGGGTTCTCTTGCTCTAATTTTGTAATTAACCCCGACATGGCCGATTAGGAAAAAGATAAGGATAAAAATGGCTAGAAAGAGCCCAAAAAGAGCGCAGAAAATTAAATAAGGATCGAGGCGCCCCAAGTGGGACTAGGGTGTCCCGAGCGAGTTTAGGCTAAAATAATGGGACAATGACGAAATAGCTGGGCATGCATATGAAAATACATGGGAATGAAGAAATAAAAGATAAAAATAAGATGGCCAAAAGGTGGGATTAATTAGTACTTTCTTCACTTAAGAACCTTCTAAATAGTAGTATGAGACCGTCTTTAAATAATTTCTAAAGTGCATGATTTTGTGACTACATTTTGCCCCCACTTTATGTTGGTGAGCGGAAAGCTTGGTAACATAAAGTAGATAGAAATGTGTACCTGATATCCATGTAGAGTGTAGTAGAGACGTGTCGATGGACTAGACTCAAGTGTGGAATGAAAAAAATAAAAAAAGTGGAGGAGCATGGATTCTAAAGATGAAAAATGCACATAAAAAGTAATGAGAGTGGAGCTAGGGCGAGAATGCGCGTGTAGTTGTTGCGGTGTGCGGTGTACTGCCGCATGGTTAGCAAAGGCAAGTGTCATCACGGTGTGTTGTTGTTGTTTGTTTGTTATTGTTGTTGTTGCCCTCAATTTCACTACTTGTTTCTCATACGGCGGGACAAGGGAAAACGATCAAGTAGTCAAATATGTATGTATGTAAAAACAACTGTGTAAAATACACATGTTTATAGAAATGTGTAAATTACGTAAATGTAAAATACGTGAAAAGGAAGGTGTAAATGGATTAAGTGCCCTTGATCCATGTCTAAAGAAAGGGTGTAGAATGATATCATGTCTTCTTCTGCGAGTTTTTTGGGTGATCTCACGCGCCACACAGGCTGCATAAGTGTAGGGAGGAAATGCTCTATGTCCTCCAACCTCTAACCGTATCTCGCTGAAATGTGTGAAGAGATCTTTGTAGCATCCTATTTTTAGGTGATTTGACGCCACTAGACGAAGTAATGTAGGGAGGCACACCCAATCTAACCTCGATCCACGTAATGCGGTCCTATGGTGTATGTCAATGTGAGATGAATAGTAAGGGAGTGGTGATGTAACCTAAAGGTGTATACCACTAGCAAATGATAGAATAGGTGACAATTTATCCTCGACCTATGTCACTACGAGATGAATAATTAGGGAGTGGTAATGTAACCTAAAGGTGTATACCACTATAAAATGATAGAATAGGTGATTATTTATCCTACGACGTATGTCAATACGAGATGAATAATAAGGGAGTGGTGATGTAACCTAAAGGTGTATACCACTAGAAAATGATATAATAGGTGACGATTTATCCTATGGCGTATGTCCTTACGAGATGAATAATAAGGGAGTGGTGATGTAACCTAAATGTGTATACCACTTGAAAATGACAAAATAGGTGACGATTTAGCCTATGGAGTATGTCACTAGGGTGGAAATGTCACGTAAGGAAATGTCTCATGGTGAGTGAGAGGTCGGTTTGATTTGTAAACCCTTAGCGATCAGTATGGACCGAAGAACTAAAGTGTTTCATGGGGTAATGAGCGCAACACGTAGAAAATAATGTAGTTATGTTTAAGGACAAAATATGACCATGCGGTAAGTAGGATATGTAAATATGCAATGTGTAGAATGCATATAACGTGTAGAATGTATGTCATAGGCTAGTAATGTAATTCTAGACTCCTATGTGATGAAGACTATGATGATTAGGGTGTGTAAACGCACAAATTTTGGCATGTTGTAAACCGAATGTAAAATGTATGACGTGTAATGTATGATGAAATGCAAGGTGTAATGCCATAGTGTAGTGTGTGGGGTTCAGTGTAATGGTAATCCCTCAAGATTCAAGTGTGAACCAAAGCACAAGAGTGTGTCATCGGGTAGTGATGGTGTTATGACGTGTGATGTGATGTGATATGCCTACAAGAGAGGATAGTAAATGAGCACTACGGATGTTGTGATGTAAGATTATGTAATTTTTTTGGGGGAGTGAGATGTTATACCCTCAAGTGTGTATGAAAGAGTAATTAACCAATGAGGGTGAAGGACGAAGGTCCCTCAACTGGTGCCTGGGATAGTGTAAGTGGAGGGCCACGATCTAATAGTGGTAATATAGTAGATAAACTGCGAGTGAACATAATCTATATGCGTGTGAAGGATGAATGAATGAGGAAGATCTTGAAGTTAGAACATGTTGTAACATTGAATCGATAGAGAAGACAACAAACTATGTGTGAAATTTTGTCACTACGAAAGTACATGAGTAGTACTAGCTTGAGACTTACGCGATGAACAAGCCCGAGGGGTTGGATGGCGAATAGGAGATGATTCGACATCAAAGGAGAGAAGGCCTAGCTATTCAATATCTTTAATTATACGTGACAAAATACGGAAATCATTGGTATGATGTCGTGAAATCGATGATAGTGGCAATATGGACAATCGTGGTATTGTACTAGTCGAGAAGGAGGATAGATGTGAGTAGGTGGTAGAGTAGTCATTTGATGATTAATAAGTTAAATGAAAATGTCATGTGTTGTAGCATTAGAATGAAAGATGAGAGGTTGTTGGGCCCCTAGAATATTGACCGAGTACACAAGGTGCATGGGTGCGCATGGCCTAGGTTGAAGGTTGGGTGCGCAAGGAGAAGGTGTGTAAGGCAAGGTTTTAGGAGGGTCTTAGTAGAACCCGTGATGCACGCCCGCAGACAAGGTCTCGGGACTTAGCCATATTTGGCGTATCGGGTAGGACACGAGAAAAGTGTGACCCGACTACGCATGTGGAGTGGATAAGGTGCTAGCTTGGCGACAGGTTGGCCTAGGAAGGAATATGCCCTGCGATGGAAGCTTCTAGAAGACCATCATGGAAAAAAGTGGAGAGCTCAAGCTTGGAGGAGCATGCTCCCATGGAGGACCACATTCAAACACTTGGCACCGGATCTGAGGCCAGTAGAAGGATGAGTTGGCACTTTGGGGTGCCTATAAATACAACCGCCCGCGAAGAACAAAGACAAAAATCAATAGAGAGCGAGCTCTGTGAGAAATACCGTAAGGAATCCCTCTTTTTAGGTTGGGTAGATGAAATATAGGAGAAGGATTAATATAGGAGAAGGATGTATCGAGGCTTGGGGTTGTAAAATTTATTTTTGAGAGCTAAATGTTATGGATCTAGTTCGATGCATGACTTGATCTGCAATAATGTGGTGTTTTGTAGTAAGTCTAATGAATATAATGAGGTTACGGTTTATATGAATATGATCATTAATGATTCTCGTGCATTTACATATCTTCATGGTTCTGTTTTATACATGTTCATGGTTTTGTTTTATACATGTTTATGGGTGCATTGAAGATGTTGCGAGAACATGTTCACAAGTGTGAGTTCTTTATGGCGTGCAAAAGCGGATCACTAGCCAAAAACGAAAGGCAAGTCGGTTTGTAATGACATTGCGAGGGCACGCGCATAGTTGGTATAGGAAATATGACCCTCATCAAATGATGGTGGATTATACCGCTTTAAAGAATGCCTTTTTAGCGAGAATTCCACATTCCCGAGTTTGAACAGAGAAGAGCATCGGCGCCACGAAGGAGATTCAACAGGAATGGCGAGAGAGTGTACGGGAGTATGATGCACGGTTCAAAACCCTCCTGTCAAAATTGTCATATGACATTCACCCTTCACATCATGCTCAATGGTTTTTTGGGGGTTGACAACTCCATTTAGAAGGGCTTTATCTCATAAAAATTCTGAGACCCGCGTGAGGCGTTACTGCCGCTCATTGTGCCTGAAGTATGTTGGAAGTGTTGATACTTAGTGTTAGCCCGTTCTTGGAAGCTCAAATCGTTGTCATGGCTAAGTAGTTGGAAAATTTATCAACGAAATCAGCTCATGAGACTCATTGTGGAATGTATTGTATAGATTGCGAGGTAGAGGGCATGCTAAAGATCATTTCCCTCGGAAGACAAAGACGTGTCGTAGCAAGATGAAGCAGTGAGATTTTCATGGGGACCATGATGCAAGTAGAAGTCCCATGTTACATCTCGCAATTCGTAAGAAGAATGTGTCTTCTTCTATCTTGTAAGATTTGTACCTCTGAACCTATGATACTAAGGATTGTAGGCTTATTGACCAAATCCATGAGGCCATTGATCTTGGTGTGTGCCAAAATGTCCTTACAAATAGTTCTAAGGGTGATGATCGCCATTATGAGGAGCGCGCAAATGGAGGCGCGCACGGAAGGGGATTCCATGGAGGATTTCGTGGTCATGGTAACCGCGGAGGAGGAAGAAGTGAGTTCCCACGTGGAACCTATTTTAATTGTGGGTCTACAAACCACTACAAACAAGAGTGCCCAGATTTATTACAGTGCTCATGGTGCGAGAAGAAGCACAAGTATGAGGAGTGTCTGAGTTGTTTGAGCATATGAATCAACAACACCGGAAAGACAAGGGCGCTGTAATGGTAAGCATTAAGAAGGTTGACACACAATGGATGCCACGAGTGACACGTGATGCAAGCTTGGAACCTGTTATGGTAACAACAAGAGCAGAGGCCACACACGTAAAGGAAATACCAAGGCAGAAGAACCTAGTTTCAAGGGAAGAAGTGGTACATGGGAAGTACCCAGACCCTGCGCATCAAAAGGAGGTATATCAAGAAACCATGGATGTCATTTGGAGTTTACAAGGAGAAATCCAGTATCTAAAGGAGCATTCCAGGAGGGAGGAGCAAAGAAGGAAGGTCGGGCGCGAAGGATGACTGGATGAGGTCAGGAAGTATGTAAAATACTAAGGCAAGAGAATATTATTCCCTTGTTAGGGGCATGGTTGAGATAGAAGGTACCACGCACAGGAGAAGAGCGCGAGAGGCATGTCTTGTATGCAAACCTTCCCCCTCATGGCCCTTGACTATGATAGGAGATCATGTTAAATGCGGTCGTGTATGGATGGCTCCTTAGTAATATCCTCATTGACACAGGTGCGGAGGTCAATGTTCTCACCTTGGATGCATGGCATCAGATGGGAAGACTTGCATTACAGCCATCTTCGAATGTGTTGTATATGGCGAACAAGATGAAGGCAATGCCCATCGGTGTCTTAAAGGATGTAACCATCACCATTCGAGGAGCTAAGTTTCTTTGGGGACTTGAAGTCTTAGCGCTCAACAAGGCAGACAATTTCCCAGCATTACTTGGGCACCCATGGTGCTATAAGAACAATGCGGATCTTCGGTTCAACAAGGGATACATAAGCTTTGAAAATGAGGAGGAACGGGTCATCATACCCCTTCTTTGATGGAAAATCAACACCTATCTTGAACTATTGGGACAAGAGGTCTGGATAGAATATATGTGCGCTCAATCAAGGATCCAGAGACAATTCATCCCACAAAGGAGTTATCCAGTTTGAGGATGCTCAGTCCCTAAGTGACACCACCAGTATAACGTGTGATAATTGGGCACATGGGACCTATGAGTTAATCGGACGACATTTGAGAGGATCGGTAACAAAGGTGACAAAGGTGCGTATGGTTCGATGCCTAGGAGGAAAGGAGCTACCTAAGTACTCAGGAGGAGCCTTCCCTGAGGTCTTTTTGCAGGAGATGGAAGCTCAGTGGAAGGAGGAAAATGAACGAAGGGGGATGTTAAGTTACGTCCTACTCGGAACTGTTGCGTTGGTGGGCAACGCATTGGGATAATCTCTTGGAATGGCGCGAGGTGAGAATTACATTCTTTGTAAGGTTTTGTAGGAGCAATGTGCCCACGGCTATAAAAGAGTACCATGGTAAAGAGACCGCTTCCTTCCATATCCAAGCATGTGAGACAGCCTGGATGGGAAGCGCAGAAGCATTGCCACCTTCATTATGGGTTCACAAGTTGTATTCTACATTGCAAGGTTGTCCTCATGCTTGAGACATGAAATTGGAAATAATTAGCGGCTGATCTCGTTCAAACATTCAAGTATCAGTACAAACCCTTGGTGGATAAGGTGTTGCAGTTGTCAAGTGCCTTACCATTAGGGATAGTGCCATGATAGAAGATAGACTACTAGACTTGTTAGGTGAACCTGACCTAGAGGTGAACTTTGAGGAAGAAGAAACATAAGAGATGCAGTTTAAGTGTGCATGTATGAAAAAAGAAAAAGGGAAGATGGTGTATGTTATTGATGGGGAAGAAGCAAAAAAATTAGATGTTGAAAATTCTATGGGGATGCACAAGGTGTTAGACAGTTCTAATAAACTACCTATCGCGAGCCTTTAAAGATAAAGAAGTTTAACATGAGCTCAGACGAAGAGCCTAAAGAGGCTATCATTGGAGACTATTGTTCAAAAAAGGGAGTCTCTAAGATCATTGATCTTTTACATGAGTTTGAGAATTTTGGGTATCATGAACTCAAAGGCGTCCACCATTCCTTGGGGAAATGAGAATTAAGTTGAAGGAAGGTGCGCGCCCGGTCCGGAAGAGACCATACCGAATGAATCCTAACATGTGCATGAAGGTTAAGGAAGAAATAGATAAGATGATAGCGTTGAGCATTATTGAAGCTATTGAAGAGTCAAAATGGATAAGTCCAATGGTAATTAACATCAAGAAGGACGGAAGGATAAGGATCTGTGTTGATTATAGGGACCTAAATGTAGTGTGTATCATTGATCCTTTCCCAACCCCTTTTACTAAAGAAATCTTAGAAGGAGTGGCAGGGCGCGAGGTCTATTCTTTCACAGATGGATTCTTGGGCTATCACCAGGTAAGAATTGCAAAGGAGGACCAAAGGAAGATGACTTTCGCCACTGAGTGGGGAAGTTTCGCCTATATAGTCATGCCTTTTGGGTTGAAGAATGCGCTATTGTGTTCTCGCGCATTGTGGTACAAGATTTCCAGGACTTCATCCATAAATTCCTTCAAGTCTACCTAGATGATTGGACAGTATATGGGTTAGTAAAGGACCATTGTGACAACTTAAGGCTGATGTTTGAAAGGTGTCGGCCCGATTTAGGATATCCATCAACATTAAGAAATGTGACTTTCTACCCCATTTGGAACATTATTGGGGCACATCATATGTAAGGAGGGCCTCTTAGTAGACCCGAAAAGTTGTAGTAATTGTGGGATTGAGGAGCCTACAAGTCAAAGCGCAAAGATGCACAAATTTCTTGGACATACATGGTACTATAAGAAGTTCATCAAGGGGTATGCCAAGATCGTCGCACCTTTAGAAGAGTTACTTAGACATAAAAGTGCCTTTCATTGGGGAGAGGCACAAAAGAAGGCATTTGACACTTTGAAGGATAGGCTTATCACTGCGCCCATCCTACAATTCCCTTCTTGGGGTAAGCCTTTGCATGTTCATGTGGATGCCTCAGGAACCGCCATTGGAGCAGTACTTGCATAGCTTGGTGAAGGGATTGTTGATCACCCTTTGTGCTTTGTAGCGAAATTGACATCAGCGAGAGCATAATTACACTATGGTGAGCGCGAGGCATTGTCAATGGTCTACATGCTTCATAAATTCAAATAGTATTTGTTGTGCACCCCTTTTATATTTTACACTAACCATATGACATTGAAATACTTGGTGAACAAGCCTGTTCTACAAGGGCGCATATGTCGGTGGGTACTATTATTATGAGAATTCGAGTTCATGGTGGTTGTCAAACTAGGAAAAAGTAATTTTGGACCTGATCATTTGTTTAGGATTGATTCAGGGGAGGACACGCAGAGCATTAAGGAGACTATGCCAGACGCGCAACTCTTTAGGTTGCGGCCAGCGCCCTCAATTTGGAGGAAATTGCGGTATTTCTCATAACAGTGTGGCGTCGGTTGGAATGAAGGCCTTGGAGAAGAAGAAGTTTGCCATACGTGTTGTGCCCTACATATTAATTAGTGGAGATCTATACAAAATGGGTCGTGATGAGGTTCTGCGCCATTGCGTGCTAGAACATGAGCGCATTGCAATTATGGAAGAGGCACATGGTGGGATTACAGGAGGACATTATGTGGGAAATGCAACCGTGTGGAAGATTCTACTCGTAGGACTTTGGTGTGAAACCATTTATCAAGATTGCATTTAGTTTTGCAAGGCCTGTGACCATTGCCAGCACCTTGGAAAACCTAGAAAAAGGGATGAAATGCCCTTATGACCAATAACCAAAGCGAGAACCATTTGAGGCGTGGGCTATCGACTTTGTCGAGACCAATCTCGCGGTGGGTCTGAAAGGACTAGTTCGCGGTATATCCTCACTTGCACTGATTATTTGACAAGGTGGGTAGAGGCAACACCTATAAAGGATTATACAACAGCTACCACTGCTAGGTTTTTATGGGAAAACATAATCGGCGGGTAGGGATTCCCATTGAGTTTGGATAGTGATAGAGGTATGCACTTCCTCAATGAGAGAGACAGTTAGGATTCTCGTTTGTCAAAATTCATGGTGGCCCATCACAAAACTACTCCCTATCACCCTCAGGAAAATGGAATTGTTGAGGCGTTTAACAAAATACTTAGTCACACATTGACTAAGATCTGTGATGTTGGTAGATGGGATTAGGATGAAAAAGTATCATCCGTTCTTTGGGTGTATAGGACAACCTACAAGAGGTTGAATAAGGCCACACCATTTCAATTGGTGTTTAGCGCGGAGGTTGTCCTTCCAGTTGAATTCATGTTACCTTCTCTACGTATATCACGCAGCAAGAGGATTAGATGATGAACAAGCGGGAGGAAAGAATTGACAAGTTAATGTAATTGGATGAAAGATGATCACTCGTTAGGTGGAGCCAAAAGACAGAAAAATAAAAATAGAAGGCATGGCATGATCGTCACATTAAGAACAAGAAGTTTGAGGTTAGGAAGATGGTCTTACTATATGATTCTAAGTTTCTGCGCCATCTTGGGAAGTTGAAGGTGCATTGGTTGGGTCCTTACATCATCTCGTACATCCTTGATTCGGGTGTGAGCTAATTCTGAAAAGCCATTTGGATGGGATGAGATTTTCATGACACTTCAATAGGAGTAGGTTGAAGCCCTACTTTAAATAAGTCTTCTTGGTGTTTGTAAATAAGGCGTGTTGCCGATTAGTTAGTTTAGGGTTTTTCTTTTCTTGTGTTTCCCTTTCTCGTTGTTGTTTTGTGTTGTGCCTTGGGCACTGGTAATCTCATTACTTTTTGAAGGTTGTAACTACACAGAGGACCACACATCATTTTAGTGTGGGGTGGAGTAAGGTGGAAGAAATTGAAGTGTGAAGCGCCAGGAAGGATTGCATTGGAAAGCCTAGTTGAATGGCCCTGTGAAGTAAGTGCATGGAAGAAAAGGTGAAAAAGGATGGTTGGTGTCAGGGTAAGGCTACATTGTAGATCCACGTACAAAATTGGAAGAAGCACAAACACAACATGAGGTAGGCGAGAGCAAAAATCATGACAGAAGAAGTGCCTTCGGCGTTGGTTATGTGCGTGCAAGAGTCTCCTATCAAGATGGATTGGTTGCGTGCCAAAAGGTTGGAGAATTATCCATGAAGGGTTGGGTGCGTGAATTAAGGCGCTAAAGATGGGTTTGTTTGAAAAAATTGCATTAAGTGTTAAAGTACAATGGTAGGTGAAGTGGCATTTAATGCTAAAAGTGGGAAAAACTATAAATAGAAGTTTGGGAACTTCATTATTTACTTTGCGATTACGAAGAGGAAGAGCTTTTGCAAACTAGGGTTTCCAAAGTTGATCCGTGTGAAGAAAAATTGGAAGATTTTAACCGTGAGTGACTAGTTTGGATCTGCAAACCGGGAGGGAAATAGTTCACGGGTGTGGAGAGAGTTGTGGAGAAGCATCGTCTTGTGAAGGGGATATTCCGGTCGGGGTTTTATAGCTAGGGCATAGGTTGGAAAGGAGTTTCTTCACAAGTTTGAGATCTAAACTTGGAAAGTGTAGAAGAAGCGAGAGCTAGGAAGATAAGAGGAAGTGAAAACCTACACAATGGCACCCAAGAAGCTAGCGGTAATGCCTAAAAAGGGAAAGGGCAATGGAAAACAACAAGAAACCACTTTGTAGGTACCAACGAGGAATGGTATGCATAAATGTAGTACCCGAGATGGGGTTTTTCTCGGGATTGAATGGGAATCCCACTTAATAAAAATGATGGTGACTACAATCATCATTGCACGAATGTGATTGAAAAGGAAATGGCGTTGAAGTTAGTGCGCCCGACTAACCGAGAGAACACCTAAGGGTTACCAATTTATAGCGACGAGTCAAGGTGAAGTTAGAGAAGGCGGGATTATTACACTCTATGAGCTGCCCTATTTCAGAAAGCCAGAGCACCTCTATCAATGGCTAATATCACGTGTGCATGAAGACCACTTTCACTTCACAGGGTGCAAGATGCACATAACCCCTCAGTTGATTTCAAGATTCACATGTCTTATCTATGAACGAGAATATATAAAAGACGCCCTGTATGACAAGGAAGCAATTAAGGATACGGTGGCAGCGTATGCGTATAAGGCAGGTCAAGTACTTTGATATTGGGGATATCCAAGACCCGGTGATGAGAATGGTCGTGTGCACTGTAACAAAACTCAACGCGAAAAAGATGGGCGTAGGTTAACAAGTCCTGGATTGAATGTTTGTAGAAGAATATTAGAGGGCACCGTTCTACAATTTGTCTGCATACATTGCGGATGAAATTATCACCAGCGCAAGAAGGAGACAAGATCCTCTTTGGTAATGTCCTCTTAACCATTGTGTTCTCGGAGATCGGGGTACCGAGATGCATAGACAAGTTCATTTTAGGGAGTACCCAGAGAAAGACCCCCACTTGCAAAAAGATTTGAGAAATACACTTGTGATAGCATGACACCCGTTCACAAGGAATGTCTTGAAAAGTGGTATATGCGCTTAAGGAATGCATTCGGGGTAGAATGGAGAATACCGGAACAACTGCCAGTGCTTACAGAAGGAGAAGCTTGAGTTCACTATATACCAACACTTTTGTATTGGTAGGTTCAAGTTGAATGATGAAACCATGAGCCCATGGTGCAAGCTCCCATTCACCTTCACAACTCAATACTTCCAGGTGGGAGTTAATAGATTCAAGGAGTCTAAGAAGTTAAAGCTTGACCTTGGAAGTTTGGACCGGGACCACAGGGAGATGCGTAGGACGTTGGTCTACCCCAACAAGTGCGCATACGTGGAAAAGTACATGTCGCATGAAGTCCAAATGGTGAAACCCTAACTCTGACTATTGCAAGGAGGTCCATGGCATGTGTATACCTTCGGATAAGGCCTAAGTTTGAGAAGGGCACTTATCTTGAAAATGAGATAGCTATACCTGAGGACCTAACAGGTAGGAAGAAGACCGCACCCAAGAAGAAGGAAACAAAGGAGATAAAGAAAAAGGCACCAAGTGCCCAAGATACTCAAGCGGTAGGCGCCCCGAGGAACAAGCGCTAGAACAAGTACTTACACACGCAGGAAGAGGTCCCCAGTCAAAGAAGAGGCGTCTAGAATAGGAAAAGCTTATCACAAAGGATAAATCACCAGAGGAAGAGGAAGAGAAAGCAGAATCTCCTATATTGGAATCCCCAGTTAGGAAGAAACAGAAGGTGATGGAGGAAGTTGACTCGGAGGAAACAAAAGCTTGGAGAAATACATAGGTGAGAGGGATGATGATGAAGAAGATGATCTGAAGGGGAACAAGAGCCACTTGTTTTCAGCGTGCACGATTTAGAAGAAGAGGGCGAGAGAAGAAGAACATGAGTTCCTTTTCATGCGGCGCAAGGGTAGCCAGGAGGAGGAAGGCACCCAGACATGGGAAGAAGTGAAGAGGTTGGTGCGTAGGATCAGAAAACTCCAAGCCTCATGAAGGAGCAAGTAAACGAGGCGGTAGAAAGAGAAGCAATGAAAATCATTGAAGCCTTGGTAGAACAAGAATTAGAGTGCAACGCTAATGTAGTGATGGAAGAGGATAAGGAAGCTAGCGCGAGGAAAGATCACGGCGGTGGGAAGGTCCCGATCTCATCGGTAACTATTCCTAAGGGTACGTGCACGTGCATGGGGAAGGTGTATGGAGATCCAGAGGCAAGGAATGAGCTACATTAATGATCCTAGCAAGGTGTTGCACACGTGTTTCCAAAGCACAGTCCCAACAAATCAAATCTTGGAAATGAAGTCGTTTGATGAAGAAGGTGCATACCCTCGGACGAGGAAGATGCTCTCTTGGGAAATTGAGTCCCACATCGACGAGCCAGAGTTTGAGGTAAGCTAGGGGGCACTAATGGAAATGCAGGTCAAAAGGAGACAACCCCTTGGTAAATGCTCAACAACTTTCAGATGAGCAGTTATGCAACATGCTCAACAAGGTCTCAGTTGAGGTTGAAGCTAGGCTCTTTGGACGGAATGACAGGGTAAAATTTCTAGAAGCAGAACTAGAAAAGAAGGAGGAAGAGCTAGAAGAGAAGGCCAAGGATTTAAAGCAGGAGGAGTTAATTAGCGCTCAACTAAAGCGTGAACTTAGGGAAGAAAAGGAAAGGGTGCATGAAGTACATAAGAAGGTAGAATCCATCATAGATGTCATTGTTTTGAAGCATCTAGACCTGACACCACCCGCGCAAAAGTATGGATCTTCCCTTGAATTCCTTGAAGACTTAACGTGCATCCTCACCATGGAAAGATAACCTCTAGCCTTAGAATCCGTGGAAGAAGTAGCACGCACACTGGAGAAGGAGGACAAATTAAAGGTAGTAGTAATCATGGCTAAATACAATAAAGTCCTTGTTGATGTAAAGACTGCCCCATACCGCGAGGCCGCATATGAAAACGTGCGAGATAGAGATAAAGTGGTGGGTATTACAGTGCACAACTATGAAGCGAGCTTAAAGAGTTTCTAGAAAATAACAAAGGGAACATAGCGAGTGGGATAGAATCATGGCCGAGGTTGAGAAGAAGTCGAAGAAGATATTGAGGCCCTAAGGGGTACAATCAAGAACCGGCTAAAGGAGCTATACCCACAAATTACTAGAAGGATGGATGCGCTTGAGGACGTGGGCAAGGAGTTGGAGAAAATTGTTGACACTATGAATGCTCAAGGAGATGGACTGAGTTTTGGGAGGTAAGTGCCCTAGTCGGTGACCTCTAGGAGAGCACAAAATGAAGTCGATGCCTAGAAGAAGTTGGAGGCCGACTTGCAAAAATATTTTCCTAGCTTATTCTAATAATGCCATCACTTCCCCATTCTTTCTTCTTTCCTAAGTTCTTCATTCCCTTATTCTTTTCCCAAGGTGTTAAGTATTTTGTGATTCTTTATTCATTGGAGAAGTGTTCCGTGTGTGGAGAACATGCATAGTGTCGGGTGATGTTGGGCCCCTAGAATATTGATTGAGTACACAAGGCGCATGGGCGCACAAGGCCTAGGTTAAGGTTGGGCGTGTAAGGAGAAGGCACGCAAGGCAAGGTTCTAGGAGGGTCTTAGTAGAACCCGTGATGTGCGCCCATAGGACAAGGTCTTGAGACTTAGCCATATTTGGCGTATCGGGCAGGACACGAGAAAAGCGTGACATGTGGAGTGGATAAGGTGCTAGGCTGAAACAGTTTGCCTAGGAAGGAATATGCCCTGTGATGGAAGCTTCTAGAAGACCATCATGACAAAAAAGTGGAGAGCTCACGCCTGGAGGAGCATGCTCCCATGGAGGACCACATTCGAGACATTTGGCGTTGGATCGAGGCCGCGAAGGATGAGTTGGCACTTGGGGTGCTATAAATACAAGTACCCTTAAGAACAAAGAGAGAGATCAATAGAGAGTGGAGCTTTTCAAAAATGCCGCAAGGAATCATACTGGGTTGGGTAGATGAAATATAGGAGAAGGATGTATCAAGGGCCTGGGGTTGTAAAATTTCTTTTTGAGAGCTAAATGTTATGGATCTAGTTCCGATGCATGACTTCGATCTGCCATAATGTGGTGTTTTGTAGTAAGTCTAATTAATGTAATGAGGTTACTAATTTATATGACTATGATCGATAATGATTCTATTGCATTTACACATCTTCATGGTTCTATTTTATACATGTTTATGGGATGAGTCTAAACCCTTGCATTTCCCTTTTGTTTTGTTTTAGTTCTCACTCATTAAGTACTTTTACATGCCTGGAATGACCGCACCGATCTAGAAGCCGTTACGAGCTCTATGATGATTGCATGTCTCATTTACACTCAACTCATTTAAGTTAGGATCATAGATGATGTTTTCCCACTCAACTCACATAAAAGAGAGACTCGGCGCCCGGGCGTGCCTCGGGTGAGCGCCCAGTGCCCGCTGGGTGATAGGCCGACGCGCATGGGATTCCCTTGTTCTTTGGTGGGTGTAAAAATGAATACGAGAGATGGAGGTAATGGTATACCTCGAGGGTCGAAGAGAAGACATGCATTGGATGTAGATGGCGTATGAGGTGGATCATGAGTACCAACATGAGATCGAGAAGCAACCTTAATTTTCTCAACTTCAACAATGAGAGATGTAATTGTGGCTTCCATGGACTGATACTGATTTTGCAATGCATGTATGGAATCCAATAGGTGTGTATTAGATGGATGACTGCGAAAGTGAAAGTCATCAACTAAATGGGTGGATATAGGACATATTTGAGGCGGTGATGGATTAGTGTTACTGCAAGGAGATAAGGGAGAAGTAAGATCTTCTAAAAGGTCATCAACATTATTGTCAAAATTGTATGGAACAATGTAGGAAACTTGATAAGCAGTGGTATGTGGTAGGTCATCCAAATAACCATGAGTGTGTAAGATATACATGACCATGGCATATTTTTCATCCGTAAAGGGAGGTAAAGGACATCCCTGAGCATACCAAATAGTGAAGTTGGGTGAATAGCAAAGGAAGGAGCTGCTATAAATGTGCACAATGCCAAATGGCATGGGAAATGCTATATCAATGTGATCAGGATCAAGTGTGCCTCCGATATAATCTAACCAAGACTGACCAAGGCAATTTCGTTGGACAATTTTTTAAATGTTTTCCCTAGTTCGGGCCCGCGTGCCAAAAATCAGCTATAAAAACTTTAGTTTTAATCTGTCAAAGACTCAATCGATTAAATTTGGTTGATCCTTAAATGATTCCCTCCACGTTTTCAAGCTAACAAGTAAGAGGAATGGAAGCATTGCTATATGATTGTCATATATTCCTTCGTTTTCTGTCATAACTCTTTGCACAGTCATTTACAAAATTGCCATTAAAACAAATATCCGTGTTTTTATTCTTCTTTCATTTTCCACACATCAATTACATTTTCTTAGTCTTTTCATACCTTTCACTCCAATTTCATCATTCATTCATCATTTGTGCATAAAATCTCAAAATACTCAGCGGGAAAAATGGGTGCACATGACAAATTGCCTAATTACATGATCAAATCAATCCTTATTTAGTATAGAGCTCACTTGCATCTGACTCACTTTGGAGAAAAAATGATTAAAGTCATGTAGTGTGCGAAACTTCTCTCACAATTGCACACAACATCGTCCAACGTGCACTTGCTCATAGTCCCACGCCAAACACCATCGCACAAAGTTTTTCAACCTTCTTGCACACTCTTGCATATCGCCCAATGCTTCCATGCCTCACAATACTCAGCGTCTTGCGCATGCACAGAAGCTTGCTCCACCTTCCTATGCACCCCAGTGTTGTACCATGATGAATCTTTGCATCCACATAGAAGCTTTTGGTTTTCACGCAACCGCCAAGTGGTACATTCGGAGTTCTGCACGGTGCACTAGGAATTCTCCTACATAACTACCAAATGCCATAAGCATCATTACTGCAAAAAACATAAAGGTAGCTCAATTATCACACATGACAGATGGAGTAACTGGTAGTTGCTTCCGTCATCACCGTGGATCATTGTAAATGCCTTCACACATTGTATATAAGTGTATTATAACCACTACAGTGGGAACTTATAGAGATATACACATACATATAGTTAGCCTATAAATTCAAAGATTGAGCTTGCCCTCTCTCACACTCTAGATAGTCTTTCTTGGTTCTATTCCAACTTACTACTAGGCTTGTATTTCTTTTTCAAATTAGTTTCTAAGACAATCAATTAGGACGCATTCCCTTTCTAATACAAGAGTTTGCTCTCTTCGTCTTGCTCATTGTTTTGTACACATTTATACTTCCCTGTTCACCGTTAACAAAGAGATGTTGGATTCCCTGTAAATAGTCTTCTGCTAAACATTGTGTTGTGTACTCTTCCATAATCTTTGCTGCTCCAACTAGTGCATGATTGTACCTCCTGACATGCTCTTGGGCTATGTGGTGTGGATCACATGCTAAGGTTTATTCTCCATTATAGGGCCACAAGGACACAAGCAAAACCCTACGCAAACACGTTGACTGTCAAGTAAATCCTCCAGGTTGCCTTTACTGGTGAGCATACCATAAGACTAGGTTTCAGGAGGAGTAAGGTTTTGGAGTTGAGTCCCACCTTCATAATCTGGAAGGTCTAATAAGATCTAAATTCTCAAGGTTTTACTATTGTCCTTCACGGTTAATATTATAACCATCCTCATTTTTAAAATTAAATATTTTGAGGTCATCATCTATATAAGCATCCCACATCAAAAATGGTGACTTATAATACATCCTAAATCGAAGAGAAGCTCATTGCCTAGTTAGATCAAACCCACCAAGCACGTGACCTAAATCCATTCTCTGAAAAATGAGATTCAAGGAGATTATGAGTGTCCTTATATTCATTGAATAACTTGAAGTACTATCTTCTTTGCACTAATATTCTGGTGAAGAAACCATTCGATCATTGCAAAGCAACTTTTTTCTTGAAAACCATCAAAAGTTTCCCCAATATGGCCCCTAATTACATCAATAGTCCAAGCATACCACTTTTGGTTATCCTTTAAAAATCACATAATGAGACTCCATAACCAAGCATTCATAATCCAGAAACTAGATTCACAAGCATAATTCACATCGTTCTATAGTACAACTTGAGGGATACATAACTATTACATACATTGTACCAAGAACTACAAAATTAACTTGCTTATTCTAATACAGTCTTTCAGAATAAGTAGTCAAGATTTCGTTTACGAGAAGCTTGCTGAATGGTGATATATTAATACCGGCAAAGGGTTATTTGGTGTAAAATCATGCACCAACCCCTAACTCTTATTTTCTTACAAGAATCCGTACATGAAGCACTTACAATCACAGGAACTCCAGATAACCACCAACAGTTTTCTTATCAAACTGAAATTATGTGCATAGACTCAGAGTACATTTCACAGCAGCGGAGTGTCAAAAGGTTCAGCTGGTTAGGCTGAGTTTAGGTAGCTTGTAATTTATTGCATTAGTAGGATTTTTCTGCTATACATCATCTACAATTAAACTCAAACCATGAACCTCTGATAGAATGATGATATTTTCTAGAATTTTCTATAGAACATTCCAGGGCAATTCATAGAACTCTTTAGAAAATAAAACATTCTAAGATGTAGAATCCTCTAGAAAATAAGAGTTTCCATATTTTAGAAGAATTATAAAAATGTAACCATGCACAGCATTGAGGGCAGATTGGACTAAATGTAATGCAAGCTAGATTAATGCAATTTGTATTAGTTTTCTCTGTTGCAGCTCTGTTTTTTATAACAGCAAACTTTTTTTCAATATTCTTTAACCTCATGTAGGCAGAGGAATACTCATTCACAGTCCATAGCATTATGCAAGTTTATGTAAATTGTAGCCAAATGGCTTCATTAGCTTCAAAAACACTCAAATTCGAGATCAAACCAGCACTACCTCACTCAATAAAACCTGATTGAGATCAACCAATAATCAAATAAATTCATTTGTTTTGACATCCACCTCATAAAGGCTAAACAGCCAGAGTCATTTGAAGTATAATTATAGATAAAGATGACTATTATTTTTTGAAAAGCTAGAATTTGATCTAGCTTTAGTAATACATGGTGATACAGTCCCTTGACAGGGCAATTCAAGGAGAGCACTAAGTTACCCGTAGCCGTAATGCACTGCATTGCAGAAACTACAAAGAAAGGATGTAATGTAATTCTAAAAAGCCAAGTCAAAAATACTCTATCCGTGACTGGTAAAAATAGGTATAAACGTTGATATAGCATACCACATGGCACAGAACCTGGCGGACAATGTAAGCATTTTGGGGATGCAATGCAGACCAGAAAGACTTCCATCACATGACCACGTGGCTTCTCTCTCCAAGAAGGGGGGGATTATTTTGTGGTGCAGGACCAAGAAACCCTAATCCGCTCATAGAAGAAGAAATAAACCCTAGATAAGTGATTATTACATGACTACAATGAATTTACTGTACAAGAATCCAACGGCCATTAATGAATTTACTGTACAAGAATCCAACGGCCATTGTGCATATAGCAATTCAGACTAGTCAAATTGCAGCCAGGTCCCCGACCCGTTCTCGCTCTCGCTTTCGTTCTCATTCTCGAGCTCGGTCTGGCTCCCCTCTATGCAATTTTGAGCAGCGGAAGGAGCGGAAGGCATCTTTTGAGAAAGTAGCAGCTGCACGTTTCCAAGCATTGTTTCGACCTGATATTTGAGGAGACGGAATTGTTCATAGGTGAAATCCGCACGCGAATGGAGGCGCTCCTCTATTTCCCAAATGAGATGCTTCTGTTTCTTGACCTGTTCGGTGACAGTCTCGATCTGTTGCTTCAACATCCACTCCTGCTCACATATGGATTTACTCCCTTCTTCCCGGCTGTTGAACTCATGGAGCAGTTTCCCGCCGTCCTGCTCACAAATGACTTTGCTCCGTTCCTTGAACTCACTGATCGGTTCCTCGGCGCCCTTCACAGGCTTTGGAAACGCCACACATGTGAAACAGGAATTCTCTTCCTTGGCATTTTGCCTTCCCCTGAAGATCATCACAGCTCTTGCACCGCTATAAGTGCAAACTTGTTCAATTTTGTCCTCCAATCCCTTCAGTCTTTTCTTACAAGTTGAATATCGATTGCAGTCATTTTCGATATATTCCGTATCTATTTTCCTTCGACCCATGATTTCCACAGACAGACAGACAGACAGGTAAGGCAAACAAGGCTGAGCGGTGTTCAACCACCAATGGGCTTCATACGACTGGAAACAAACCCCACAATCGCGTCTCCGTATTTATAGGCGACTCCACAAAATAAGAATAGGTGCGGACCAGTACAGGGTTTAGTTAGGTTAAATTTATAAAAATCAAGATTTAGTTAGGTTAAATTTAGAAAAAATCAAGATTTAGTTAGGTTAAACTTTCTAGATATAATACTAAGATTTATAAATAGAATTCCAACATGTCTTTTTTTTTTTTTGGATTAAAAATCCAAATGTTAAATTTAAATACAAGGTTCAGTAAATGCAAGATTTATAAATAGAATTTAGAGATATAATAATAAGATTTATAAATAAATTTTCAGTAGTTAAAATTTAAATAAAAATAAGTTTGGTATATGCTTTTTAATTTTAACTTGTTATTTATTACTAAATTAAATTAAATTTAGATATAATCAAGATTTATAAATAGACTTTCATTACATATAATAATAAAAATTTATAAATATATTTTAAATATATATAGAATTAAATTTAGTACATTGACTATTAATTTAATCAAATTAAGTTATAAATAATTATTATTTTAATATTACCTAATCAATAGGTTATTGTTGATATAAAATTAAACTAGTAATCGCACACCTAAATGGATAGAAATGTTGAAGGGGTGCTACTGGAGAAGTTAAATTGAAGGGAGTGAAACATCAAAGGAGGAGGAGGAGCGATAAAGAAGGGGCTTGTGAGGAAGGATAAACCTAAGGCTAAGGAAATTGTTGTGGGGAAATCAATGTGAAATTCTTCATTCTCACGAGCATGCACATATGAACCACGTGCCATTTTTGCGCAATCATATGAAAGAGAAAGGGGATGCGGTGAGTATAGTGTTGAGGAAAGGGTTCCTTGTATCGTTGATTTCATGCACATGTGTGTTTATGGTTTCTCTTTAACAATTAAGGTAGGGATCAAGGTTCCCCCTTATCAACAATCTCAATGATGTCATCCATCAATGATCACTTCTACAAAACATTAGCCTTCCATTTCCTCTATATGTGTCGAGGCACACCCATGAGACTCCCATTTGGAAATTCATATAAGCATAATTAATGTTTATGGCATTGGAGAGTTATTCTCTATTTTTGTGTGTGTTGTTGAGTCCTCATTTGATCCTCTAGCGCATCCAAGGTTATAAATAGGGAACAATCCAGGTTTCAAGAAGCTTATAATTTCGTTGATTGGTTGTCAAAATTTGCTCACATCAGTCTAGTTTGGAAAACTATGTGCCATTTTGTCAACTATCCGAAAGAGAAAGGGGTGTGGTGAGAAAGTTGGTGAGGCAAGGGTTCCTTGTGTCACCGAATATCATGTACACTTGTGAATAGAATTTCTCTTTAGTGATAAAGGTAGCGATTAAGGTTTCCGTCATCAACAATCCCAATGACGTCGTTTGTCAATGATCACCAAAGACAAAACTCAACCTTCCATTTCCTCAATGTGTGTCTCCCACAACCACGAGAGGTTTGCATTCAAAAATGCCTATCAACGAAATTAATGTTTAAAGCATTGAAAAAAAGACAAGACTTTTTGTGTGGGTGTTTAAAGATTATAATTATGTTGATAGTTTGTCAAAATTTTCTCACATTAGTCTAGTTTGGAAAATTGAATATCAATGTAATTACTTATTAACATTACAAATTCAAATTTTAGTATTGTGCAATATTGTTCATGGATCATTCGTTTTTGCCTATCATTTTTATGTATTAATAGAAAATGGTGTTTTGCTTTTACAATCATGGTTTGTCGACTCAATAAAGGATTCATGAATTGTGGGCATCATGCATTCAAGCTCACTTTGCTTCCCTGACATTCCTTCTTGTGCCTAAGAAAGCACTTGTGAGTTGCCAAAATCTATACAAGCATTCAAACTTTCGGCTCTCTAAGACTAAATTTGGTGAGATGCGGTTGTCGCCTAGGCTTATTTAGACATGTCTCTATCCTCTTTGTTAATTTGATCAACCTTCTTTCGTATTTCAATGTCAAACAACCTCAATGCCTTATGTGGCGACCTACAACCATTTGCTTCGTATGTCATGCCATTGATCTCCTCTTCCTTGTTGCTTGAATCTCTGTACTAGGGTACTCCTCATTTTGTGCACCTATGGTTTCTTATCCAATCCCTAAGCGTAAATTTATGGTTGTATTGTTTTCCATGGAAACGATCTCCGTGTGGTGGTTAGCGGATCTTAAGGCCGACTCCTTACCCTTAGAGATCTTGTTGGGATTCAACAAAGGGCTCAGATTTCCACATTATAATTATTTAGCTTTTCTTCCTCGCATACTAATATTTGTGTTAAATACTACTAATTACGATCTAATATTGGTCCAATAATAATCATTTTGTGGCCTTAATTTTACATCCGCTTTTCCACAACCAAAATGCAGAAAGAAAAGGAACCTTAAAAAGTAGTGATTGTTTAACTTGGGAAGAGAACAACCATCAATGTTAGGGTCAGCCAATGTGGAACTAGAACAACACTTCATCTCTAGAAACTACATAGATATTTTATGAGAAAATAAACCCGTACATCATGTACAATAAATGGAGTGGTCGTGCATTTTCATGGCATTTCCTAATGTGACTATCGTGGGGTGAATATGGTATACATGTTGATTGACTAAAATTAAACTATCCTATGGGAAAGTATAATAATAGTTAATCTAATATAGGAGGACTAAAACGTTGTAAATTATGTTAATACAATATGAAATGGTTTCTAAATAATTATATCAAATGAAATAAACCCTAAGTATGCAAAGATGTAAAGGAAAAGACTTAGTTGATTGCTAGAGATTGTCGCATGATTTGCCACAGGTTTAACTGTGGATCCCAGAGCAGAACAATCACTTAGAGGTCCCGTAAAGGTCATATATGGAAGATATAAAGAGAATGCAACGATCAAGAAGGTATTGGGGCGCCTCGGGTGCCCTGTCTCTGCAAAAATAGGTGCCCTAGTCTCTGTAAAATTCTAGAATCTAATTTTGGCGGTGTCGTAAAATATCCTAAAATATTCTATCATCACATTGGATTTGTCAAACCGCACCGGGTGTAGGAAATAATGCGAGATGAAGGAGTGACTGCAAAAGACAATGAAGTATCAAAACCCTAAAAAGATGCAAAATGAATGGGTCGAACTAACCTTCGCTGCCACAAGAGTAGGCTTACTAATCTGAGCGTTGCACTACATTTTGGACCCAAATGTAGTTTTGGTGTGTGTGTGTGTGTGTGTGTGTGTGTGTGTGCATATTGTTCCCTAGGTGTTCTTGTGTTAGTCACACTTTGTGAAATAGTGAGCAATAATAACTATAGAAAATGTACTAGCATGTGTGCATGGAATAGAATATAATTTTTCCCCTATGTTGTGTGTGTTGATGTAGATTTCCTAGCCTTGATGCATGGCACTATGTGGATGCAAGTGATGTAATGGATGCAACTCTAGATGGAGTGATAGTAGTATGTGACGCTAGGACCCTTATTATGGTCTCATAACTTTATATTTATAGGGTTCTCTTGCTCTAATTTCGTAATTAACCCCGACATGGCCGACTAGGAAAAGATAAGGATAAAAATGGCTAGAAAGAGCCCAAAAAGAGGCAAGAAAATAAAATAAGGATCGAGATGCCCCAAGTGGGACTAGGGTGTTCAAGCAGCGGTTTAGGCTAAAATAATGGGCGTGTGACGAAATAGTTGGGCATGCATATGAAAATACACAGGGAATGACAAAATAAGATGGCCAAAAGGTGGGATTAATTAGTACTTTATTCACTTAAGAACCTTTTAAATAGTAGTATGAGACCAAGCTAAATAATTTCTAAAGTGCATGATTTTGTGACTACATTTTGCCCCCACTTTATGTTGGTGAGCGGAAAGCTCAATAACATAAAGTAGATAGAAATGTGTACCTGATATCCATGTAGAGTGTAGTAGAGACGTGTTGATGGACTAGACTCAAGTGTGGAATGACAAAAAGAAAAAGTGGAGGAGCGTGGATTCTAAAGATGAAAAATGCACATAAAAAGTGATGAGAGTGGACCTAGGGCGGAATGCGTGTGTAGTTGTTGTGGTGTGTAGTGTACCTGCATGGTTAGCAAAGGCAAGTGTCATCACAAAGTGTGTTGTTGTTGTTTGTTTGTTATTGTTGTTGTTGCCCTCAATTTCACTACTTGTTTCTCATACGGCCGGACCTGCAAGGAGAAAACGATCAAGTAGTCAAATATGTATGTATGTAAAAACAACTGTGTAAAATACGCATGTTTATAGAAATGTGTAAATTACGTAAATGTAAAATACGTGAAAAGGAAGGTGTAAATGGAACATGTGCCCCTGATCCATGTCTAAAGAAAGGGTGTAGAATGATATCATGTACCACATGCGAGTTTTTGGGTGATCTCACGCCACCACGACTAAATAAGTGTAGGGAGGAAATGCAATGTGTCCTCCAACCTCTAACCGTATTTGCTGAAATGTGTGAAGAGATATTTGTAGCATCCTATTTTTAGGTGATCGCGCCACTTGATGAAGTAATGTAGGGAGGCACAACCATTGTAACCTCCAATCCTCGTGAATCGGTCCATAAAAATGCCAAAGGACACCATGTCCTATAGAGGTTGTTATGTGTGGAGTTCATAGACTAGTTTGAACTCACTCGCTGTATGTAAAACCCACAATGTCAAGGGCGGAAAGTGCACTATACTGAACCAATGTAAATACATTGTGTTAGTATGTAAAACCCTCAATGATGCCCCTTCTCTTTAGGAGTGCATGCGACATCACTGAAAGGAGAATGTGGCCCCAAAATAGGACATGCCACACTCGACTGTAGAACTCTGCCTTGTAGGGGAAAAGGGAAAGCGCTTGGTAGCAACTAAGGCACGCATAAAAGGGGATGGCTAGCCAAGACAAGTGTTAGTCCGAATACACATGCATGTAATAATACAAGTGTAAAATACGTAGACAATGTAGTAACTACCAAATAAAGCGTGTAAACACGCGAAAAGATGTATACTACACAAAAGTGGGTTGCAAACATGGGACATCACTCACGAGGTCACAAGACACGCAAGGTTGTCGGGGCCGAAAACAACAAGCAAGTGTGTACACAAACAAAGGGCAATGCCCACAAAAAATGGCAAATAATGGTGAACTAGTAGAAAGAAAAATACAAGAAGTCATGGAGACGTATAATCCTGCAAAACAAGTTCTCGCACATAGAACACCCATTAGCATGTTAGAGAGATAACCGCTATGTCAAAGTGTGTATGAGAAAATAATATAAGATGCTAAGTATAAAATAAAACAATAACACCTTTATAAGATGAATTTGGATGCCCCTAACGACCGGTATAAGAAGGGTAGAAGGCGACCATCCATGCCGCGTGTAAAAGTCTTGTGTCTCGTGATCACACTAAACAAAATCGTGAACACACATGTGTGTATAATAGAGATAATAACATATAAGAAACCAGTATAACAGGTGTAGTAAAAGGATCATGCAAAGTAGTTGTAAACAAAAGTAAACACCCCCAGATAATGCAAGGTATGTTTTGGATGGATGGAATGGAATGCAAGATGGAATGGTAGGAGCGCGTGCCCCGAGTGGAGGGAAGTGTATACAATGAGGTTCATTTTTTTTCCCCCCTCAGCAGTCAAGAATGAACCATAAATGAGGGTGCGTCATTAGGAAATGGTCGAGTAGTGAATGTTGTGTCTATCACGCTGTGATGAGTGTGTATATGTAATGGTGATGAGATGCAACATATGGAGAGATGTGCGTGGACCTTATAGCCTAAGTGTATACCACGATTATATGAGATGAAGTGTGGATTGATGATTTAGCCCTAAGCGTATATCACTAATGTAAGGAGGATACGATGATGTAATCTAAGGTGTATACCACTAGAAAATGATGGAATAGGTGGTGATTTATCCTATGGTGTATGTCATTGCGAGATGAATAATAAGGGAGTGGTGATGTAACCTAAAAGTGTATACCATTAGCAAATGATAGAATAGGTGACAATTTATCTTACGGCGTATGTCACTACGAGATGAATAATTAGGGAGTGGTAATGTAACCTAAAGGTGTATACCACTATAAAATGATAGAATAGGTGATTATTTAGCCTACGGCGTATGTCACTATGAGATGAATAATAAGGGAGTGGTGATGTAACCTAAAGGTGTATTCCACTAGAAAATGAGATAATAGGTGACGATTTATCCTACGGCGTATGCCACTACGAGATGAATAATAAGGAGTGGTGATGTAACCTAAATGTGTATACCACTTGAAAATGATAGAATAGGTGACAATTTAGCCTATGGAGTATGTCACTAGGGTGGAAATGTCACGTAAGGAAATGTCTCATGGTGAGTGAGAGGTCAATTTGATTTGTAAACCCTCAGCATTTGATTATGGACCGATGAACTAAAGTGTGTCATGAGGTAATGAGTGCAACACGTAGAAAATAATGTAGTTATGTTTAAGGACAAAATATGACCATGTGGTAAGTAGGATATGTAAATATGCAATGTGTAGAATGCAATGTAATGTGTAGAATGTATGTCTATAGGCTAGAAATGTAATGCTAGACTCCTATGTGATGAAGACTAGGATGATTAGGGTGTGTAAATGCTCAAATTTTGGCATGTTGTAGACCGAATGTAAAATGTATGACGTGTAATGTTTGATGAAATGCAAGGTGTAATACCTATAGTGTAGTGTGTGGGGTTCAGTGTAATGGTAATCCCTCAAGATTCAAGTGTGAATCGAAGCACAAGAGTGCGTCATCGGGTAGTGACGGTGTTATGACGTGTGATGTGATATGATATGCCTACGAGAGAGGATAGTAAATGAGCACTACGGAATTTGTGATGTAAGATTATATAATTTTTTGGGGAGTTAGATGTTATACCCTCAAGTGTGTATGAAAGAGTAATTAACCAATGAGGGTGAAGTACGAAGGTCCCTCAACTGGTACATGGGATAGTGTAAGTGGAGGGCCACAATCTAATAGTGGTAATATGGTAAATAAACTCGACGCTAGTGAATGAAATCTATATGCATGTGAAGGATGACCGAATGAGGAAGATCTTGAAGTAGGAAGATGTTGTAACATCGAATCTGATAGAGAAGACAATAAACTATATGTGAAGTTTTGTCACTTTGTGAAAGTACATGAGTAGTACTAGCTTGAGACTTACGCGATGAACGAGCCCAAGGGGCTGGATGGCGGATAGGAGATGATTCCACATCAAAGGAGAGAAGGCCTAGTTGTTCAAGATCTTTAATTATACATGAAAAAATATGGAAATCATTAGTATGATGTCCGTGTAGTCGATGATAGTGGCAATATGGATGATCGTGGTATTGTACTAGTCGAGAAGGAGGATAGAGATGAGTAGGTGGTAGATTAGTCATTTGATGATTAATAAGTTAAATGAAAATGTCATGTGTTGTATCATTAGAACAAAAGATGAGAGGTTGTTGGGCCCCTAGAATATTGGTAGTACACAACGTGCATAGGCGTGCATGGCCTAGGTTGAAGGTTAGGCACGCAAGGAGAGAAGGCGTGCAGGCAAGGTTCTAGAAGGGTCTTAGTGGAACTCGTGATGCGTGCCCACGGGACAAGGCCTCGGGACTTAGCCATATTTTTGTGTATCGGTTGTAGGACACAAGAAAAGCATGACCCAATGCTGCATGCATGGAGTGGATAAGGTCTTGCCCCTGGCGAGAAGGTTGGCCTAGGAAAAAATATGACCTGCGATGGAAGCCTTTAGAAGACCATTATGGAAAAAGTCGAGAGCTTAGGCCTGGAGGAGCATGCTCTCATGGAGGACCACATTTAGACACTTCATGCCAGATTTGAGGCTACGAGAGGATAAGTTGGCACTTTGGGTGCCTATAAATACAAAAGCTCATTGAGAAGAACAAAGAGAGAGATCAATAGAGAGCAAAACTCTCGTAAATGCCGCAAGGAATCATATTAGGTTAGGTAGATGAAATATAGGAGAAGGATGAATATAGGAGAAGAATGTATCAAGGGCTTGGGGTTGTAAAATTTCTTTTTGAGAGCTAAATGTTATGGATCCAGCTTCTAATGCATGACTTGATTCATGTCATAATGTAGTGTTTTGTAGTAAGTCTAATGAATGTAATGAGGTTACTAATTTATATGAATATGATCGTAATGATTCCGTGCATTTACATATCTTCATGGTTTTTTTATACATGTTTATGGGATGAGTCTAAACCCTTTTACATTTCCCTTTCGGTTAGTTTTAGTTCTCACTATGTTATGTAATTTTCTATCCGGAATGATTGCAGACCGATCTAGAAGCCGTTCTAGCTCTATGATGCTTGTATGTCTCATTTCCAATCAACTTATTTAAGTTTGGATCATAGATGATGTTTTCCCACTCAAATCACATAAAAGAGAGACTCGGCGCTCACGCGTGCCTCGGGTGAGTGCCTAAGTGCCCGGCTGGGTGATAGTAGCCGCGCACATGGGATTCCCTTGTTCTTTGGGGGTGTAAAAATGACTACATCTTGGTTACATTGCGGGACCTCTTTTTGAATTTGCAGTGGGAAATAACATACATCATGATTTGTCAATGAATGATGACTGAGCATTTAATTTTGGAAAGTGTTGAATCATGGTTTAGAAGCACGGAGGATGAATTTGCTCGAGAAATTCAACACCTGGACCTAAGTTTGATGCATGTATATGGGTAGAAGAGAACCTTTAGCATGGTTTGTATGAATTTTTTTGTTGCTTCCTAGATCAAGATGGTATTATAGATCACGCACGTGGACCTAAGAAGAGTACCGGAGGCTACGCAAGATGTAGATCTGATGTGGACTCATGTTGTGGATAATTGGTGAAAAGGAGTGTTGGCTATTCTAATAACTGAGTACACCATTTCTACATATTCTTGTTCGGAAGTTGAGAATGAGTTTCTGTGGGATCCCGAGAGGATCATTACTACGTGATATTCCTCTGGCCATGAAGATCTTGATTATTACCTTGAGTTTAGAGGCATTTTCGATGGCTGGATAAACCGTTCTAAGTGTTGGGCGAGGAATCTAGGGTGGAGGAAGATGGTAGATATTACGACAGAGAAAGAAAGGGAGGAGAGACGACTCAAGTATAGTGAAGCACGTGAAAGGGAGATTGCTAGAAAATGTGAGGTTGCAAGTGTGATGGATCTATGGAGGCAGACGTTGCGGGAAGGAGTTGAGGTTCACACGGAGGACGTGGAACCTGAGCAGTCTGTGCTACCCCATCTTGGAAAGCGCGTAAGAGAGACCCCTTCGGATTCGATGAGAGAGTTCTTAATGCGAAGAGAGAAGAGTCATTGGGGTGCATCAGAACCCACCTAGTGACCAAACCCTGGTGCTTGGTTTTCCAGATCAAGGGAGAATATTGTTAACCCAACTGGTATCGGTGGAAGTGACCAATCTACACCCAAGAGATATAATTTCTCATTTGGAACTTCTATGGCTGCACATACCATCCTAGTGTTCAGAGGAATTTTTGGGTAGAGTGCAGATATACAAGCCTTCGGTCTCGTGTTCCGGGAGTGGTGCGGGGTACACTATTGGTAGTGGGGCATTATCACGAGAGCAGTCGATGTGCGATTGATGGAAATTTGGGGACCCTTGGCATGATCACTATAGGACCTGGTGGATCTGGTGGATCTGGTGGGTCAGGAGGAATAGGACCTGGTGGATCCGGTGGGTCTAGTGGGTCAGGAGGTGCAGGACCTGGTGGATCTAGTGGATCCGGTGGTGGGGGAAACACCGGAGGAAACCAAGGCTCTGGCTTAAGAGAACAAGGGCCCTAACCACCTCCTCAAATATTCTTTGATATGTCTTTACATTTACAAGGTTATCAAGGTATTGAAGATGTTGTGGAACATGTTCAAAAGTGTGAGTTGCTATGGCTCGCAAAAGGGATCACTAGCCCAGAACGGAAGGCAAATCGAGTTTGTAACGACATTGCAGGGCACGCGCATAAGCTGGTATAGGAAATATGACCCTCATCAAATGGTGGTGATTATACCGCTTTAAAGAACACCTTTTTAGTAGAATTACAAATTCTGAGTTTGAATAGAAGAGCATCGGCACCACGAAGGAGATTGAATAGGGAATGACGGAAGAGTGTATGGGAGTATGATGCACGATTCAAAACCCTCCTGTCAAAATTGTCATATTACATTCACCCTTCACATCATGTTGAATGGTTTTTTGGGGGGTTGATAACTCCATTTAGAAGGGCTTTATCTCATAAAACTTTCATAGACCCGCAAGGCGTTAGAAGCCACTCATGTGCGCCTGAAGGCTGTTGGAGGTTTTGATACTAGTGTTAGTCGGTTCTGGAAGCTTAAATCATTGTTATGGCTAAGCGAAATGGAAAATTTATCAACGAACTAAACTCATGAGACTTGTAGTGGAATGGCTAAGCAAAAATCATTGGTCTTTGAAGTGCCTTCGGTCTTACGCACGCATGAGCAAGAGTCTCCTATCAAGATGGATTGGCTACGTGCCAAAAGGTTGGTGAATTATCCACCTTGGGGGTTGGGCGCGTGAATTAAGGCACTAAAGACGGGTTTTTTGAAAAAACTTCATTAAGTGTTAAAGTAAGATGTAGGTGAAGTGGCATTTAATGCTAGAAGTGGGAAAAAATATAAATAGAAGTTTGGGCACTTCATTATTTACTTTGCGAATACAAAGAGGAAGAGCTTTTGCAAACTAGGGTTTCCAGAGTTGATCCGTGTGAAGAAAAATTGGAAAATTTTAACCGTGAGTGACTAGTTTGGATCTACAAACCAGGAGGGAAATAGTTCACGGGCATGGAGAGAGTTGTGGAGAAGCGTCGTCTTGTGAAGGGGATATTCCAGTTAGGGTTTGACAGCTAGGGCACAGGTTGGAAAGGAGTTTCTTCACAAGTTTGAGATCTAAACTTGGAAAGGGTAGAAGAGCAGAGCTAAAAAGATAAGTGGAAGTGAAAACCTACACAATGGCACCCAAGAAACCAACAATAACACCTAAAAAGGGAAAGGGCAAGGGAAAACAACAAGAAACCACCGTAGGTACCAACGAGGAATGGTATGCTGAAATGCAGTACCCATATGGGGTTTTTCTAGGGATGGAATGGGAATCCCACTTTAAAAAATGATAGTAAGTGACTACAATCATAGCACAAATGTGATTGAAAAGGAAATGGCATTGGAGTTAGTGCACCCGACTAACCAAATAACACCTAAGGGGTTACCAATTTATAGCGACGAGGTCAAGGTGAAGTTAGAGAAGGTGGGATTATTACAACTCTATGAGTTGCCCTATTTCGGAAAGCCAGAGTGCCTCTATCAGTGGCTAATGTCGCGTGTGCATGAAGACCACTTTCACTTCACGGGGTGCAAGATGCACATAACCCCTCAGTTGATTTCAAGATTCACATGTCTTATCTATGAAGAGAATATATAAAAGGATGCTTGTATGAAAATGAAGCAATTAAGGATAAAATGGTCGCATATGTGTATAAGAAGGGTCAAGGTACTTTAATATCGGGGATATCCAAGACCCAGTGATGAGAATGGCCGCGTGCTTGGTAAAAAAACTCAACGAAAAAGATGGACGTAGGTTAACAAGTCCCGTTGAATGTTTGTAGAAGAATATCGAGAGGCACCATCTACAATTTGTCCGCATACATTGCAGATGAAATTATCACCAGCGCATAGGAAGGAGACAAGATCCTCCTTGGTAATGTCCTCTTAACCATTGTGTTCTCAAAGATCGGGGTACCAGATGCAACAGAGAAAAGTTCATTTGGGAGTACCCAAAGTAAGACCCCTACTTTGTAAAAATATTTGAGAAATACACTTATGATAGCATGATGCCCGTTCACAAGGCGCATCTTGAAAAGTGGTATATGGGCTTAAGGAATGCATTCGGGGAAGAATTGAGAATACCAGAACAACTGCCAGTGCTTACAAAAGGAGAAGCTGAGTTCACTATATACCAACACTTTTGTATTGGTAGGTTCAAGTTGACTGATGAAACCATGAGCCCATGGAACTCCCATTCACCTTCACAACTCAATACTTCTAGGTAGGAGTTAAAAGATTCAAGGAGTCTAAAAAGTTAAAGCTTGACCTTGGAACTTTGGACTAGGACCACATGGATATGTGTAGGACATTGGTCTACCCTAACAAGTGCACATACGTGGAAAAGTACGTGTTGCATGAAGTCCAAATGGTGAAACCCCTAACTCTGACTATTACAGGGAGGTCCGTGGCATGTGTATACCTTCGGATAAGGCCCAAGTTTGAGCAGGGTGCTTATCTTAAATAGAAGATATCTATAAAAAGAAGATAGCTATACATGAGGACCTAACAGGTAGGAAGAAGAATGCACCCAATAAGAAGGAAATGGAGGAGATAAAGAAAAAGGCACCAAGTGCCCAAGATACTCAAGCGGTAGACGCCCCAGGAACAAGCGCTAAAACAAGTACTTACGCACATGCAAGAAGAGGTCCCCGATCAAAAAAGAGGCGTCGAGAATAGGGAAAGCTTTTGAAAGGAGAAATCACTAGAGGATGAGGAAGAGAAAGAAGAATATCCTATATTGGAATCCCCAGTTAGGAAGAAACATAAGGTGATGGAGGAAGTTGACTCGGAGGAAACAGAAAGCTTGGAGAAATACATAGGTGAGAGGGATGACGATGAAGAAGATGATCCTGAAGGGGAACAAGAGCCACTTGTTTTCAGCGTGCATGATTCAGAAGAAGAAGGCAGAGAAGAAGAACATGAGTTCCTTTTCGTCATGCGGTGCAAGGGTAGCCAGAGAAGGAAGGCGCCCAAAACATGGGAAGATTCAGTGAAGAGGTTGGCGCGTAGGATAAGAAAACTCCAATCCTCATGAAAGAGCAAGTAAATGAGGCGGTAGAAAGAGAAGTAACGAAAATCATCGAAGCCTTAGTATAACAAGAATTGGAGCACAACGCCAATGTAGTGATGGAAGAGGATAAGGAAGATAGCCCAGGGAAAGATCACAATAGTGTGGAAGGTCCCAGTCTATCGGTAACTATTCCTAAGGGTACGCGCATAGGGGGAAGTTGTATGGAGATCCAGAGGCAAGGAATGAGCTACATTAATGATCCCAACAAGGTGTTGCATGTGTGCTTCCAAAGCACAGTCCCAATAGATCAAATCTTGGCAATGAAGTCGTTTGATGAAGAAGGTGCATACCCTCGGATGAGGAAGATGCTCTCTTGGGAAATTGAGTCCCACATCGATGAGCCAGAGTTCGAGGTAAGCCAGGGGGCACTAATGGAAATGCCTAGGTCAAAAGGAGACAACCCCTTGGTAAATGCTCAACAACTTTTAGATGAGCAGTTATGCAACATGCTCAACAAGGTCTCAGTTGAGGTTGAAGCTAGGCTCTTTGGACGGAATGACAGGATAATATTTCTAGAAGCAAAACTAGAAAAGAAGGAGAGAGAGCTAGAAGAGAAGGCCAAGGATTTAAAGCAGGAGGAGTTAATTAGCGCTCAACTAAAGCATGAACTTAGGGAAGAAAATGCAAGGGTGCACAAAGTATATAAGAAGGTAGAATCCATCATAGATGCCATTATTTTGAAGCATCCAGACCTGACACCACCCGCGCAAAAGTATGGATCTTCCCTTGAATGCCTTGAAGACTTAACATGCATCCTCACCATGGAAAGACAACCTCTAGCCTTAGAATCCGCAGAAGAAGTAGCAGTGTGCTTGGAGAAGGAGGACAAGTTAAAGGTAGTAGTAATCATGGCTAAATACAACAAAGTCCTTGCTGATGTAAAGATTGTTGCCCATACCACTTGAGGCCGCATATGAAAACTGCGTAGACAAAGATAAAGTGGTGGGTATTCTAGTCGCCAAACTATGAAGTAGAGCTTAAAGAGTTCCAAGAAAATAACAAAGGGAACAGTAGAGTGGGATAGAATCTTGGCCGAGGTTGAAAAGAATTCAGAAGCTATTGAGCCCCTAAGGGGTACAATCAAGAACCGGCTAAAGGAGCTATACCCACATATTACTAGAAGGATGGATGTGCTTGAGGATGTGGGCAAGGAGTTGGAGAAAATTGTTAACACTATGAGTGCCCAAGGAGATGGAATGAGTTTTGGGAGGTAAGCGCCCTAGTCGGTGACCTCTTCCAGAGAGCGAAAAAATGAAGTCGATGCTTGGAACAAGTTGGAGGCCGACTTGCAAAAAGATTTTCCTAGCTTATTCTAATAATGCCATCACTTCCCAATTCTTTCTTCTTTCCTAAGTTTTTCATTCCCTTATTCTTTTCCCAAGGTGTTAAGTCTTTTTGATTCTTTATTCATTGGAGAAGTGTTCCCATGGGCGGAGAATAGGCATAGTGTGGGGTGATGATGGGCCCTAGAATATTGATGAGTACATAAGGCGCATGGGCGCACAAGGCCTGGTTAAAGGTTGGGTGCGTAAGGAGAAGGCACGCAAGTCAAGGTTCTAGGAGGGTCTTAGTAGAACCCGTGATGCGTGCCCGTAGGACAAGGTCTCGGGACTTAGCCATATTTGGTGTATCGGGCAGGACACGAGAAAAGTGTGACCCGACTGCGCATGTGGAGTGGATAAGGTGCTAGCCTAGTGACAAGTTGGCCTAGGAAGGAATATGCCATGTGATGGAAGATTCTAGAAGACCATAATGAAAAAAAGTGGAGAGCTCAGGCCTAGAGGAGCATGCTCCCATGGAGGACCACATTCAGACACTTGGTGCTGGATCTGAGGCCGTAGAAGGATGAGTTGGCACTTCGGGGTGCCTATAAATACAAGCACCCGCAGAAGAACAAAGAGAGAGATCAATAGAGAGCGAGCTTTTAGAAATGCCATAAGGAATCATATTAGGTTGGGTAGATGAAATATAGGAGAAGGATGTATCAAGGGCCTAGGGTTGTAAAATTTCTTTTTGAGAGCTAAATGATATGGATCCAGTTATGATGCATGACTTCGGTCTGCCATAATGTGGTGTTTTGTAGTAAGTCTAATGAATGTAATGAGGTTACTAATTTATATGAATATGATCAGTAATTATTCGTGCATTTACACATCTTCATGGTATTATTTTATACATGTTTATGGGATGAGTATGAACCTTGTGCATTTCCTTTCTGTTTTGTTTCGCTTCTCACTCTGTTAAGTACTTTTCTGTCTGGAATGACTGCACTGATCTAGAAGCCGTTTTGAGCTCTATGATGCTTGCATGTCTCATTTCCACTCAACTCCTTTAAGTTTGGATCATAGATGATTTTTTCCCACTCAACTCACATAAAAGAGAGACTCGGCGCTGGCGTGCCTCGAGTGAGCGCCTAATGCTGTTGGGTGATAGCCGACGTGCATGGGATTCCCTTGTTCTTTGGTGGGTGTAAAAATGAATACAGAGGTGGAGGTAATGGTATACGTGGAGGATCAAGGAGAAGACATGCATTGGATGTAGATGGCATATGAGGTGGAGCATGAGTACCAACGTGAGATCGAGAAACAACCTTAATGTGCTCAACTTCGTCATGAGAGATGTAATTGTGGTTTCCATGGACTGATATCACAGATTTTGTAATGCATGTATGGAATCTAATAGGTGTGTATTAGATGGATGACTGCGACAGTGAAAGTCATCAACTAAATGGGTGGATATAGGACATATTTGAGGCGATGATGGATTGGTTTCACCGCAAGGAGATAAGGAGAAGTAAGATCTTTTAAGAGGTCCTCAAAATTATTGTCAAAATTGTATGGAACAACATGGAAAATTTGATAAGCAATGGTATGTGATAGGGCATCTAAATAACCATGAGTGTGTAAGATATACATGACCATGGCATATTTTTCATCCGTAAAGGGAGGTAAAGGACATCCTTGAGCATACCAAATAGTGAAGTTAGGTGAATAACAAAGGAAGGAGCTGCTATAAATGTGCACAGATGCCAAATGGCATTGGAAATGCTATATCAAGGTGATCGGGATCAAGTGAGCCTTCGATATAATCTAACTAAGATTGGCCAAGAGTAAGTAGAGAAGTAGTATGATAACATGCAAGATGAACTACAAGATGGAAAACATGCATGCCATACACAACAGTAAGAATAATGGAGCCATGATACAAATGTGGATCACATAAAGGAGGATGGAGGTTTGTAAAGTCAAAACCAAGTGAGAAATACCATCATGTGAACATACAATGGTCGTGCATGAAGTGTCGAGTGGTATGTGCTCCCAATAAGAATTATTCATGAAGAGGGTGCGGTGAATGGTGAACACCGATATATTTAAGGCGAGGTTCGGTAAATTCCATGAGATGGAGCCATGGGGAAGGGATGGGGAGAAAACCTAGTTAGACAAGAAAGAGGAGTTTAGAAGCATATCTAGTCGGGCTCACCAAAAAGATTGACTAAAATTAAACTATCCTATGGGAAATTATAATAATAGTTATTCTATTATAGGACTAAAACATTGTAAATTACGCTAAGACAATATGGAATGATTTCTAAATAATTATATCAAATGAAATAAACCCTAAGTATGTAAATATGTAAAAGGAAAGGACTTAGGCGATTCTTTGGAGATTGTCACAATTTTCCGTAGGTATGACTATGGATCTCGGGAGCGAGAACGATCACTCGAGAGGTCCCATAAAGGTTAGATTTGGAAGATATAAGGAGACTGCAGTTCCCAAGAAGGTCTTGGGGCACCCAGGTGCCCGATCTCGCAAAATAGGTGCCTGATCTCTGTAAAATCCCGAATCGATTTTGGCAGTGTCACCAAATATCTGAAACATTCTCTGTCTATCGTGACTGGATCTTCCAAAATGTGTCGTGTGTAGGAAATAATGCGATATGAAGGAGTGACTGTAAAAAGACAAGGAAGTATCAAAACCCTAAAAAAGATGTAAAATGAATGGGTCGATCCGACCTTAATCTACTGACAATAGGCTTACTAATATGAGCATTGCACTACATTTCGGACCCAAATATAGTTATGGTGTGTGTTTGCATATTGTGTCCTAGGTGCTCTTGTGCAACCACACTTTGTGAAGTAATGAGCAATAATAACTATAGAAAATGTACTAGCATGTGTGCATGGAATAGAATATAATCCATCCCCCTATGTTGTGTGTGTTGATGTAGATCTCCTAGCCTTGATGCATGGCACTATGTGGATGTAAGTGATGCAATGGATGCAACTCTAGATGGAGTGATAGTAGTATGTGATGCTATGACCCTTATTATGGTCTCATAAATTTATATTTATAGGGTTCTCTTGCTCTAATTTTGTAATTAACCATGACATGGCCGACTAGGAAAAAGATAAGGATGAAAAATAACTAGAAAGAGCCCAAAAATATGAAGGAAAATAAAATAAGGATCGGGGTAGCTCACGGTTGGACCGGGCGCCCAGGCACCCTAGTACATGCTTGAGCACCCTAGTTTAGGCTAAAATGACGGGAAAATGACAAAATAGTTGGGCATGCATATGAAAATTCGTGAGAATGACGAAATAAAAGACAAAAATAAGATGGCCAAAAGGTGGGATTAATTAGTACTTTCTTCACTTGAGAACCTTCTAAATAGTAGTATGAAACCAAGCTAAATAATGTCTAAAGTGCATGATTTTGTGACTACACATGTTATCACTTTTTTAGTGGACATGGCATGTTATCATCATACTTGATAACTGTTAATCTCATAAACTATTTCATAATCCTTTAATATTAATATGTTGTTGATGTATGGGGTGTCCAAGTTAGTAAGGCTCGTTGCATATATAAGTTGATAGGGAACATGCCTTCATGTAACTATATTATTTTATTTTTAATAATATGTGAAGTGAATTAATAATAGTAAAAAAATGTAAACACTATGATAATATAAATTACTTCAAAACAAAATCACACACCTAATCTTTTCCCCATGGTGGCTATGCCTATAATGTATCATAGGTGACAACCCTACATCTAATTAGTCAATAGGTATGCCCCTAAAATTGATTAAATATTTTTTCCTTTAAGACATATCAAATGGAATGATTAAATTTATTTTAATTCAACTTTAAATTTCAAAAAATGTACGAGATATAGATAATATTTCATTTTGTGTAAAGATCATTTAAAAATATTTTTCTTAATTTTCCTTAATAGTGTTAGGGTGCTAATATCAAATATAAAATTATCCATATCATTTGAATGACTCCCACCATTTTTATTCCATAAAAATTTCTTTTTCTCAAGCTTTCTGATTTTTGCACCCTTATCCAATCATTGCTTATATTAGTGTCGTCTCAAATTTCAATGCAATATAATTTTTTTCCATAATTCAAAGGTTTTAGACTTATTTGTTTTTAAATAGTGAAAGGGAAAACTTATACAAATGTCTTATGATTATGGGACTCTTGGTAACAATTGTATTGATTAAAGAAGCAGGTGGTTCCCTTAAGTCATGTCATTGTGCAATTTTTTGTGAGTTGTTAGTGTAGAGATATTACCTGTTAATATATATATATATATATATATATATATATATATTCTCTTATTTTGACTCTTGAGGATTTGTTTCTCTTTGTATGTCTACATTTGCTTCTCCCAGTACTTCACATGTGTATCTTTATGCATGTCACATTTTTATGCATCGTATAGTGTAAAACATTATCAAGAGTATGTGATATATGCGAGGTCTCACAATATTTATGTTTAGCGCTTCAGTATATTCGTGGTGCATTTCATCAAGTGTTAAACAATACATATTGGTCGCCGTACAAACTTATCTTATAAGCCTCCCACCTCCATCAATGCAATACCATAAATGCAACTCTTGTACGTGTTCGAATAATTGTCATTAATGTCAAAAGAATTTGGCAAGACTAGTAAAACGGATTGATGGAATAGTCTATTGTCATTTTTGTTAAAGGTTTTATTTTATTTTTGCTAGATGGTTCGTAGCTCGCTTGGGAACTCGTCTGGAGCTCATAATATTGGTTTGCAGCTTGGTCACAATGCTTGTTGTTAGGAGCTCACAATGTAGCTCGTCTAATTTTTTTGGAGTTCATAGTAACAATGGTCAAGAGCTCGAAGTGTAAATTGTTCGAGCTCAAAGTGTAAATGGTCCGGAGTAGCTTAGTTACAATGCTTATCATCCGGAGCTAGTATTAACAATGGTGCATAACTCGAAGTGTTATGTTCCAAGCTTGAATGGTTGGCCCTGAGCTCACATACAATGTTGCTCGTCTAGAGTTCAACTATTTAAACTCAATGACATCAGCATGGATTATGATAATAAATACAAAGTTTTAAACTTAACCTAAACAATATTGACTCTTTTTGAACTTGACCCTATACAAGTGACATCTTAATATAAAACTTATTATATGAGATTTGTAGTAAAAAAATTACAAAACTAAGAACATGACTTAAACACTAGGCTTGACCATCACTCTCTACTTAAAAACGAGACATGAGACAAATAGAGGGAAACATTGTAATGTTAAAATAATCAAAACATGAAAGATAAATTGTAAACATTCTAAACAATGACCAAACACAACAATACTAATACAATGAGGCCATGGAATGGAATATCCTACCGAAGGAGTTTTTGAAAAGATTTTATGTTAAATTTGAGGAAATGCATTAAAGTTTAAAGATAAATTTAAATGCCTCTACTGTTCACATATTTGAAAACCCGTGGGATGTTCATTTTCCTGTCAATTTTAATCACCGAGCATAGAGGCAAGATCAATGAAATATGGAAGGGAACATGTTTCCATTCCGACACTTTTCAATAAGACAGATCCTACAAACTTAAAACCCGGAATCAACCAAGGTCGATTAAAGGTGTCGAGTCCAAGAAGAGGTCAACGTGGGGCGGGGTCAAAGGAGGACACATGGAAGCTAGGGAGATGAAACAAATGGCACGGATTGAGCAAACAATAAAATTACATGTGTCGCCATTCCAACTACTCTAAGGTGATGCCCCTAGTCGATGTAAATCCACGGAATAAACCAAAGGACATAAGAATTTTGGGTCCACTCTGACTTCCGCAACCAAACAAAGAGGGTATGAAATGCATTTCCAACAAAGGAGGAGATGTAATGGGAATTGAAGGAACTAGTTATAGATAATGTTTAAATATAATGAAGGATTTTTACCAACCATTAAGTAAGGCAGAGGCCATTGTCTACACTACAAAAGACAAGGAGTTGATATAAGAATTTCATAGTATGAAACAATAGGTTACTGTCGCATTAATGTATGTGTGAATCTATACAAGCTCGTTTCAAGGGGGATGATTTACTTAATTAAGCTTTATTTGATGAGGGATTAGTGAGCATGGAGTTTGTTTGGGATGCCATTTTCTGGTACATGCATTCTATTTTGTTGAGTAGAGAAAGATTTTTGGAGAGTGAAGCCATGGAGTTTAGCTGAATTGGAAAGGGATACTCTTCTATGTAACGATTTTCAATTCATATAAATAATATTAAAACAACATTGCAAGATACAACATACACAAAAATATTTCACTACTTAGAAAATATTTCAAGAAGTGGAAAAAGAAAACAATAAAGCATAAATTTGATAGAGCACTTCATCGACTGTGTACACTCAAGTAATCATGGTGAAAAATTCCTTGAAACATTGTTTATCCTCAAATAAATCATGAAGAGACACAAATTTACGCCATTATAGAACCAAGACAAAAGGCTGAATAACATGACAATGCATGGTGTATATATTTTTCTTTTGGTGAAAACAAAGAATGATTTTTTGAGAAATAATTACGCAAAAACAACTAGAAATTAGCAAATTAGTGAAGTGTAACAACGTTATAAATGCAAATCCTTGGCCTCTTAAAGTGATGCAATATATGTGATATCTAATAGCAAAGAAATATGCAACAGAACATGTGAAAACTAGAATCAAAAGAGGGGTCTAGATATGCAAGCTGAGAATGCAACATGCATATGAAAGATGTGTAAAAATTTAAGTTCTAATGTCAAAAAAGTGAAGACTATATACAATGTTGACATTGTTGTTTATATTTGGGAGAGGATTAAGAGTAACATTTTCAAAAATTACAAAATGTGGTCTTTGGAAAGCTATATTGAATTTTGAAAGTATTATGTTTATCACACAAATATGATTTTGCAATGATATCCAATGCAAAACATGTTTATGAAGTTAAGAAAAACACATGCGAGAAGCATACTATTCTTCATATGGCAAGGGTTGTTTCATGAAAGAAAGCTGGAAAAAGCTCGATAATGTGCCTTTTAATGGATCTATAAAGCCAAAAATAGAGACATTGGCAGAGATGATAGTTTGTAAATGAATAAAATGTGGCAGTATAAATGTGGATAATTATAAACCTTATGGGTAGATATCGGTGTTGACATTCTAAATGGTGTTAGTTTGATCGAGTGTAAAAGTTCCTTGCAATGAAAAATTACGAAGGAGATGTATAATGGAGCTTTTTTTCTACACATACTTTTCAAGAGTCGTTTTAGTTAGTGAAGGCGATGTCACGGCTAGCGAGAGGACCAACAAGAGTGCATTTGATTGTTGTAGTTGAATGTTGTTATATCACAAATCAATCGCTAGGTGTGATGAAATGTGTTCTCATGGTTATAATTTCCACATGTTATTGTTGTTTGTTGCAATGAAAGAAGGTTGTCAACTTCAAATTTTCATTTGATACAAACAATTTGAAATTGTTTAGAGCACACGTTGGAGACAGGTTAATGCATATTGTACACGAACAATGTTGAGTAGAAAGAAAGAGATAATAATTAGTATTGTATTAAAAGAAATATTGAATTGAAGGGTAGATCATTGTTCATTTTTACCTCAATTGCATTTAATATTGTTTTCATATCTTGAAATGCTTTTTAGTCTTTTAGTGGGGTGATAAATGTTGATTGATAGGTCCTTAGTTCCTTGTTGGGGCTATTTCACTTGACTATATTCTTGAAAAAATAAATTGGAACTTATTTTTATAGAGTTGCTCGATTGTATTTAATAAGGCTGCAAATGTCTCAAACAAGTACATCTTGCGTCTGATGAAATGTTAGAATGTTCAAATATTATGTAAGGAAGAATAAGCAAGGGGACTAAAAATGATGGAGAGAATAGAAAGAGGTGAAGGTACTTGTGTTTTTCATCTATGGACATCCCATATTCAATTCCAAATACAAATTGAGTTTCAATTTACGTGTGGAAGTTACAAAAGCATCTGTTGTTCCAATTGTATAGCTATCTCGTATTGTGAAGGAGTCATTTTATAATAGTATTTGGTATAAACTTTAACTCACTTATGCAGATTGGTAAAAAATTCAATAAATAGTTAAGAAATAGAAGGCACTAGGCTAGGTCATCAATGAATCGGGAAAAAGACTTCTAAAATTTCATCAAACCCATTAGTTAACAAATTGTCGATTATTTTTATCAAAACCTCTACTTATGATTATTTCCCTATTTCGAATCATTGTATTGTTAGATTTTGGGCTCGAGACCATAAATATATACAATGGCGAAATAGTAATGATCCTTTTCCCATCCCAGTTTTAAAAAAATTACATTGTCGACCTATCGATCGCGTGGTCGATTCACGGGACTCCAAATGATTTATAACCATGATCATTGATTAAGCTAGGTTTTGAGGTATCCTAAAAGCATTTGTGATTTTATGATTGAAGATACTTTAAGTATTACAGAAATATAAGGGTTTTGAGGGTTTAATTTATTAATGTGCTGTAATCGACCGAATGTATCGGGGGTAGGTTAAAGAGATGGGCCAAAGGAAATAGATGGTTTACAATAAATAAGGATAGAAAAACACATAAATGGATTCTTACCGTAAAACAAAATTGATATGCCCCTGTGTAACCTTCAAAATAAAAATAATCTAATACATCGCTTAGTTTTTTCAAAACAACTACGAAATAATAAGTCATGGTGGAAGTTGGTGTTAATAATTAATGTACATTTAATCCACAAAAGAATAATACACAATATCTTATGCCCAATAAATGCCATAACTATGATATTCATGATCGATAAAGCTTGAATTCATTAATTACTAAATTTATTCATTGTACTTTCAAACTATTTAAACTATAGAAAGCAATAATTTTAAAAAAATATATTTTAATGTGGAAAATCTAAAATGTATAAAATTATTTTAGCCAATAGAAAAATCAAGTTAAATGTTTTAAAATAAATAAATAAATACATATATATAACAAACTATATAACAAACATGTATAATGTCACTTGTTATTTTGTGATTGGCTTCACAAATTTTATTTTTTTTCCTTTTCTTTTTTTAAAAATATATGCCTATATGGCGGAGAATAAACATATGGCTAGAGACAATTAAAAAACACAAAGACTTGACTCTATTTATTGACAACATGCATCTTTATTTTCAACCCTTTGATACTTACTTCTAATAACAAATTTGATTTCAAAACTCAACTTTCATTCTTGTCACGCTTTTTAGGGTATTGGATTTATAAATCAAATATTTGTGATTTTATGAATAGAGATATGTATTACTAGAAATCTAAGGGTTGTTTTGCAAACTTCCTCGAGACTCTGAGGATTACATTAGATAATCAAAGTGGTTGACAAATGAACGTGCAAAATGGTTGACAAAGCAATTTACACAACTAATGGTTGTTTAGGTATCTTTCATTCATGAGAAGGTCCATCTAAACAAATTCAACCAAAATTCTCCTACATATCGAAACATGTGCCACTCGTAATCCACCTCGGCGCACCCTAAAATAAAATGACTACATTTCTAAGTTTTAATCTCTCCATAGTCCACATGAGCTCTTGAAGTTAAGTTGGAGAAAACCGAATCTGATTTCAACGTGGCATTAATCCACAAAGTTAATACAAAATATAAACCCAATAAATGCCATGAGTATGATATTCATGATCAAGATCGAGTAGCTTGAATTTAGTTTATTACTAAATTTATTCATTGATATTGCACAGTTTGTCATATGTTTAAACCTTATTTTTCTATTGTCAATATTTTTAAAAAATTATGATATTTTAATGTGGAAACTAAATCTAAAATCATTTGGTCAAAATTATATTTATCTATTAAAAAATTCAATCTCAAAAGTTTTAAAAGATAAATAAATAAATATTATTTATAAAAAACTAAATATAAAATTTACTTTATGAATAATGTCAAAATTAGAAAAATTTTGAATCTTCAAAAACTTTAAAAAGATATATGACCAATTCTTTTTTAAAAAACTATATAATTTACTTTATGAAGAATAAAATCAAAATCAAATATATAAGATAGTAAATATCTAGATTTTAGAAAAATATCTAAAACTCCGGACTCTACAATAAATATTGGAGCAACATGCATTTGTTATGACCCGACATCTTGATACTTACTTCTAACAACAAATGAATAATAGCAAAACTCAAGGATTCACTCTAGTGGAAACGTTTCGAACTAATGGATTTATGAAAAATACAATTCAAATCAGAGAGCATGTAATGTACCTAAATTGTTTGATTCTTCCTTTATGATTTAAAACTTAGATAATCAAAGTTCTCCTGACAGGAGACGTGCAAATGATATAGGTTGAATGTAATTTACACAGTGAATGAATAAATAAAAAGATGTTTCATGGATGAGAAGGTCTTATCTAACATGTTAACTAATATTCAACCCCAATACGTACGTGAATAAAATATAAACTATCTTTATCTTTCTTACAAAGTTATTCACAAAATGATCCTCTTCAATCCATAAGTTTAGTAATACAATCTCCATACATAAGTGAATTATTCTTATATCATCGAAAATTTTCTCTAATACCAAATGTTTTGGTATGCGCAATACGAGATAAACACAAAAATTATAATTCCTTATCTATATTCATTCAAGATTGTGTGTGTGTGTGTGTGTGTGTAAGAGAGAGAGAGAGTAGAGATAGAGAGAGAGAGATTTTTTCAGTTGTCTCCCTATAAATCTCAACATCACAACCAATTAACCACCCTAGAATCACTCACATGTATTCTACATAGTGGTTCAAACAACTTATTTTTCTATTGTCCATATTTTTTAAGACTTCATTATGATATTAATACTAAATCATTTTCATCATTTGATTAATTCGGATGACTCACACAATCTATTAAAACTTTAATCTCATTAACTTTGAACATAATGTGACACTAACATATATTTTCGAAAATTGTAAACTATAAAATTTACTTTATGAATAAAATCAAAATTAGAAAGTTTCTCTAAAAACTTTGAAAAAGTGAATGGAGGTATTATTTTCCAAATAGTAAACTATAGAATTTACTGAATCATGAAGTTTAAAATCAAAATCTTTAAGATAGTTTCTTCAAATTTCATCATGAGAAAAAATATCTAAAATCAACATACATTAACCAATGAAATATTAAACATGATTAACCATACACTTTCGAGAGAGTACACATCTATCAAATGGAAGTGGGAAACCCCAGGTGAATAATACCACTAAAACTTCTCGAGGATCATTCAATGGAAAGAGTACTTGCATGAACTATGGATCATGAAAAAGATTTCTTTAATGAGACACCAATCCCACAAGGAGCATGTAATGTTAGAAAGGCATTCTTTCTATGATTCAAAACTCTCCAACCCTAGGATGACTCCTAATAGGAGACCAAATGAAGATAAGGTCACTAATGTGTAGTGGACAAAGTGAATGAATAAATTATGTATGGATTCAACTCATACACCTCAAAACCCTCTCAAAATATGTCTCTTGTGACTAAAATATAATCTATCTTTATCTTTCTTACAAGATGATTATTCTTGTTGTAATATCCTCTTCCATCCAGACAGGTAAATATAGACAACACAAAGAAAAATGTAGGAGAGGTCAATTGTCCAAAACCCCACATAAAGGAATTATTCTTATATCATCAAAAATTTTCTCTAATACCAAAATGTTTTGAGTCAAGAAACCCGACACGAGGAAAATATGTCGGAGATTAAACACAAAAAAAATAATTCCTTATCTATATTCATTCAAGATTGTGTGTGTGTGTGTGTGTGTGTGTGTGAGAGAGAGAGAGAGAGAGAGAGAGAGAGTCCCGAGAGAGAGAGTTCATAAGTTCAAAACACTTCCCTATAAAATCTCAACATCAGTCAAAAGCATGGGGCAAAACCACCCTAAGAATCACTCACATGTATTCTACATGAGTGGAAAACAACATTTGTTATGGACCAGTTATTTATTTAACAACTTCCATAACAATATTCAATACTTCACATTTTATTGTGATTAATTACAACATGACTCACGGCATCACATATATTTAATCTCAAAACCCATGGAAATATTTATGGGTGACTAAATTTATTCAAATGTAAAATATTCGATTTTTGGTTTGTTAGGGCTACACCCACGTAGACAAAAGTAAGTTTCTTACCTTGGTGGTTGGAGTGAATGGAGGTATCTCTTCTCCCTCTCTTTTTTTCTCCATATAAATTGTAATCGAGGGTTTTTTAAACCCTTGGACATTTTTGTTTCCCCTTTCTTTCATACACCATTAAAAATCACATTTGACATACATTAATGCAACTTTGCCTCTTGGCATTTAAACATGATTAACCATACACATTGGAGCAAATTAATGCATGATATCAAATGGATGATTCTCAGCCCTCTCGTGTTCATTTGCATCCTCCTGAGCATATTTCATTCTTCAAAAATATGGTTATGAATCTTACATTGCATTTTTATGGTTTCTTTAATGAGACACCAATGTTCCATTCCTCGGAGCATCACCTTTGTAGTTTAGGTTTTATTTAGCATCTTCTTACCAACCTCCTTGGAGGTTAGATTAGGTTTTTAGTAAACCCTCTGCATTTTTATTTTTGATATGAATGTGGAATAGTTGCCCCTACATCAGGAGAGATTATTCACAAGTTCAACTCATACACCTCAAAAAGCCCTCTCAAACAATTCTCTCTTCTCAACTTTGATCAATCTTTCTCCATTCACTTTGTGATTTGACACCAACATGTCTAATGACCTTGAACACTTGCTCCTCTACTCTTATTAATCCTTCATACCTTCTTTTAGTTGTCCCTGAAGCCCTCATACCTCTTTCACACTCCCCTCTAGCTCACACACACTTCTATCCACTCCACTAGTCATAATGAGCAAATATAACACACTTATATACATGACTCATGCTTACAACCACCTTAGGTCATCCATGACCATTAATTTTAGTCATACCAATAGAAAAACACACCTACACACTCATATAAAATCATATGAAAGAATTATATAGGTCACCATTAGACTAAGACACCCAACATGCATAACTAGGCCTAAATGGCTAGTTTCATCTCCACCGAATACATATTGGACTCCAAGAGCACAAAGAAACTCCATCATGGCTCTAAAAAATTCAAATATGTCAAGGAAACCCTATCAACACCTTCCACAGACTCAATAACCTCATCATTCATTTTCTTCATGACACCATCGAGTAGGATTGTTTCCTACTCATTTTAGGCACCTTCAACAGATCGGTATTCAAATATGGAGAAAAAAATTCACCATAACACCTCAAATATGGCATAAAACCACTCATTGGAACACCATTTACTCAAGGAATATAAAAAACATGTTATACTTCATGACTCATCCCATAGAGTCATCAAAACACTCTTATCCTTGGGGTACTTGAACTACCCAAAAAACCGCTTTGGAAACAAGACCTTCTCACACCTATGTTGACACTTTCAAGACCTCTCAATGCATGGAATAGGATCAAATTGAATCCCCTATCACTCTCCAATAGTTATAAATCATGACTCAAGCCACGATATTGGTCTTTCAAACTAATTTCATTAAATTACCTTCATTGTTCTTAAACCTTGTTAAGTATGTCAACTTGTGATCTCATCCTTATCAAACAAACTGACCTTTAGAACTAAAACAAAGCATGCATCCTGTCACATTGGATGTGTAAAACACCTACATAGTCATTAGACACCTCCTGTTAGGCCACATATGCCCAGGAACCTCCTTTCTCCATGATCCATCAAAAACCGCCTATTAGGCCTAAGAACCGATCTTGATTTTGGACCTATGCATACCTCCAAATGGCTTCACCAAGGTATGAAATCACCTCAAAAATATATCATAGCTTCCCTTGTACTTATAACATAAATTTATTCAATGGGTCTAATGAAAAACTTGAGAGCAAATCAAACTTTCATGAAAACATGCAAATATGAGTGGGCTCCACCTATTGTCAAAACTCCAAACCACGACCATAAAAAATTTGGGAGAGTTATTTCCACTATACAATCATCAAATTTTCTTATTAAATGCATTTAGATCTCATACTAACAAGCTTTCATTGATCACTAATGAACTAGGGTTTATGGAGGGTATTTGACCACCTTGGCTTCTTATTAATTGTTCATAAAGCAAAAGACCTCATTTGATCTCATTTCAGCTCTTAAACCTTATTTGCTCAATGATTCAACATCCCTAAATGGATAATGTCCCCATGCAAACTTTACACGTGCCAACCAACTAAAACTATCTCATATCAAGCTAGAAATTGCACTCTGTTGAGCTCGGTAGAGCTAAAAAATATATCATGAATGAGTCTCATCATACAAACCTCAAACTTAGCCCACAACTTTAGGAAAACCTCTCTCAACTTCTCCAATTCTCATCTAATCATACTTAGCTCTTCATATTCTCAACCACCATGACTTTCCTAACTAGGTCATAAAATTAGGTCTAGTTTAGACCTAGATAGAGTAGGTGAACATCATACATGTGCTTCAAAGATCTTCAAAATACTCTAACACTTTTAAAATAACATGCCTCGCTCCTTTGCATTCCCTCATGAGCCCATACACCTCTGCAACCCGACCTTTATGCTCCATTAGGCCACTAAGCATGTAGGCGGGTCTAGATGAAGACCTACAAACCATGCTTAAACCATGTAATCACCTTCGAGACCTCTATAACCATCTCATCACACTTCCAACATGTTCTCCATGTGATTAACTAAATATGTAGAATTTTAATATTCTAAGTCAATCTAAACTAGTAACAATAATGAAATAACTAATGCGAACTGAAATGTAAATACTAAATAATTTTATTTGATATTTAAATGAAATGAAATAATTTAAATAGGAGAAATAAGGTACTAACCTAAAAATGATTTACCTCGCTATGATTCTAGACTTAACAGGATGATGTGCGGATGAAGTAGAATGTGATGGCACAACCGAGAAATTGCAGCAGGTGAGGTTTTTCCCAAATTGAGGTGCACTGGAGGAGGATGAACAACTATGGGCGCCACTGGTTTTGCAGTATGGGCACTTTGGTCTATAGAAAAGATCGGGACTGAATGCGGAGTGTCGTCTTAGATCTTCACAATGTCTTGATCCTTTCCACGTGATTGTTACACTAGCTTTGCTTATGTCTCTGTAAACTGATTGTTGAGTTGTGGAGCTAAATTGATTCATAAATATCATGCTTTAAAAACTTGTAGGTTTACATAATAACTGATGTTGGTCGGAGTAACCGACGTCGGTCACACAGGATCAACCAACATCGGTTGGGTAACTAACTTCGGTGACATGGGAGCAATTGAGATCGGTTACCTATGCGTGAATGTTTTTATTTTAAACATGGGATTAGATCCGAACCTTGGTTATAAAGGTGATCGGAGGGTTGTAAATGCATAACTAAGTTGCCATAATGTTTATATATGCTTATAAGCTAGAAAACTAGGGTTAGAAGGTAAGAATTGAGATTATTGTAAGAAGAAATTCTTGGAGAGAGCTTAGAGAAGCTTGTGAAGGAAAAGTACTATACATCCGGGAGAGGTGTGGAAGATTGCAAATCTTCATTGTATTTCCTTTGTAAAGCAAAGAATAATAGATTGGCTATTTCTTGGTGGATGTAGCCCACATTGGGTGAACCACATTATATCTTATGTATTGTTCTTCTGGTTTAATTTCCATGTTTATTTCTTGTATGCTTCATTTGAATATAGATCTATACGACACCGGTGTGTGGCTAACCCCAACAATGATACGAAGATCTACCTGTAAAACCCCATACAAAGCATCAAATCCCTAAAAATGAAAGATGCATATGAAGGGGTCGGACTAACCTTATCTACCACAATGGTGGACTTATGACTAAGCATTGCACTACATTCCAGACCCAATGTATTTCTATGTACTTGTGTGTGTGTAATTGTGTGCCTAGGGTTCCCTAGCGCCAATGACGCAGAGATGGGGGCAATAACTAGATGTAAAATGCAAATGGTGGATGAAATAGAATGAATACAACCCTTCCTATGTAGTGTGTGTGATGCAATAATGCCTAAATGTAGTCCCTTGCCTTAGTAGATAGCTAAATCTTGATAGTAGATAGTTTGCGCCTAAGATAGTAGATATGTTATGTTTATATAGGGATCTCTTTCTCAAATTTCAACACTATTGAGCCAACATGCCAATTAGTACCTAGGGAATGAGACAACAAACCATAAAGACCGAGCTTAAAACTTTAAATTAGACACAAGTTCTTCCAAGACCAGGGGTACCTAAAAAAGAGGATCTAGGGCATTGACGGGAACCCCAGTACCTTTCTAGGCGCCCTAGTCGAGAAGACTAAAGATGATAAATGACCAAATAATGACACCTAAGACTCCATGAGAGATGACTAAAACTATAACAACAAGCTGATGACTATGTAAGATAAATGACGATGACGACCAACTAACCGACAACAAGGTTAGGGAATATGTCATTAGTGAATAATTTTCTCATGCGAGATCCATATATAAAATAACATACTTAGCGGTATAAATGTAATAGTAAGTGTGTGATTTTGTGACTAATTTTCCCCGCTTTATGTTGGTGAGAAAAATCTCGGTAACATAAAGTAGTTAGAGATGCGTACCTGAGAGAAATTTGGAGAAGCCCATGTTGTAGTAGAATGCGCAGATGTGGTAATAAAAGTGTGTCGAAAGAATCATATAGCATGTTGAACCATGGATCGGTGTGTTGATCCATACAACGTAGTGAAAAGCGTAATATTGCGATGAAGTATACTAAATGAGAGTGATGATTAGAAATGTTAGATGATTTCAACATTGTATGATGATGATGAGATGGGGTAGGGAGTGATCAGTTCCCAACCCGAACGCATGCATACGAATAATCGATCGAAGGATTTGGGCATCCTACCACCAAAGGAAGAGTGTAGGGAGAAAAGTGTGTTATTCTCCAGTCTCTAACTACATCCCCAAGATCTAGCTGTCATTGCGAGATGGACTCAAATCAAAGGTTTCATGGTTTTATAGATCCATACAATTTTGATCAAATAGTTGACCCATATAGGAGTTGTATAGGAAAGGCAATCTTTCCCCCACTCAACACGGGTGTCATTGCTTTATGTGATGTCTTCCAAGTTAGGTCATATGGAAGTAAGTGTAAAATGTATGATGGCTTCCAAGTTAGGTCATCTGGAAGCAAGCGCCAAATAGATAGAATAGTTTCCCAAGTTGGGTCATCCGGGAAAGTCATGGTTGTAATCTTCCAAGTTAGGTCATCTAGGAGGCTAATTGTTTTGAATTTATATTGATTGAATGATATGATTATAGGAAATTTGACCGTGTTGATTGATTGATTGATTCGATTTCTTACTCGTAGAGAGATTTTGTGCTAGTTGCCCCCAAGTTATGTCATTAGGGGAATCGATGGTAACCGGTGAATGATCGCATGGAAATATTCTTAATCGCTTGTTTCCCCAGGTTAGGTCATTAGGGGAAGTGGTGAAATGTTGCATAGAAAAAGAAAATTGTATATTTGTTGCCCCATATTAGGTTATTAGGGGGATTAATAGTGAGATATCACGTAGTGACTTAGTAAATGTTTGAAAATTATGATTTGGTAACATTTATTAATCACATGGTAATGTAAAAGGAATTATAGGATAACCCCAATGATATGCCCCCCTTTTTGGTAAAAGGGGAAGTGATGACAAGAACGAATGCTAAGCCAAAAGCAAACACGAAATAGATAGAAAGTGGTGGAAACCACAAAAAATGTGCATGAACTGGATGAAGGTTAATGTTAATAAGAGATAATGCACATGTAATATGTATATTATGGTGGAAGGAAAAATTCTAAAAAGAATGGCACAAATGGGGTGTAAATCAGAGTAGAAATGCTCAAGATATGACAAAAATAGTGTGGTGTATATTAGTTATGAGAATAAGTAACTACGAAATAATGACTATAGTAAAGTAGGTGAAAAATTAGCTATAAGTAGTGAAGTGAAAAAGTGTTTAGTCACTTCATTTTTTGTTTACACGATTGTGAGATTGAGCACGAAGTGAGTGAAAATTCCGCAAGTGAGAGTAGCGCGTCTAGTCAGTTTGAGAGGGTGGTGACTATCGTAGTGTCACGCACCATCTGCGAAGTTGATAAGTACATTATTTAAAAAAAAATTATGGTGTAGTATTCATTTGTATTGAATTTTTACAAATTGAGAATTTTAATTTTCTCGGCATTTTGGACCTAGACAATAGCGGTGAGGGCGCTAGTGACCCATAGGACAAGAGCGTTTAAATCGGGCATTGACATCCCACTCTTGGGTGCCCAGGTCCTGCATCTAGGCGTCGTAGACTAGAATGTGTGTATTTCATGTATAATGATGAAAAATCATATTTTTAATGTAAATGAATGTGATAAGCATGTGTATTTTTACTTGTAAGGTGTTATAATGCTTTGTTTGTTGTTGTTTTGTGTCGTGTAGAGGAATATTCACTCGAGGGAATTCTATGGTGGTCATCATATGAGTATGTTACTTGGGCTAGGTTTTTCAGATGAGGATAGGGATGTTATGGACCATGTCATCTTGCGGCACATAGCATGGATGGGGATGTGCCCCATAATATACATATGCTAACTGCACTATGTGAGAAATGGTGTGTAGATACATGCACATTTTTGTTACCTACGAGGGAGATGACTGTGACTTTAGAGGATGTGTATCATATATTGCGGTCCCTAGTCATGGGAGAGAGAGAGTATAGGTTATGCCATTGGAGGATATGGAGAGGTAGATGTGGGTGATGAGACAATATTTTTGGGAACTCGAGTACTGCTTAGGCCCATATTAGTTTGGATGCTATTATGAGGTCTGGTGTTCCGCGCTTGCGGAAGTTCATAGCAATTGTGATTGCTTCATCTATAGTAGTGGAGGGAGGATGTGTAGGCATCTTGTATAATATGCATGATATATGTCGGCGTATAGAGGAGGAGAACACTAGATATGCATGGGCACGGTGTGTGTTGGCCCACCTATAACAAGATCTATATCAATTTAATCATGATGAGCACAGAGGCGGTATAAGAGCTACTATGTTATTGCATATGTGAGCGTATGAGCACATATCAATGTTGATACTATTTGGAGGTCCATGAGGAGAGTGGGCTAGGACAAGATATATGCGAGGAGGTGGATTAATATTCGCAGGCATAGGATGGATACAAATACCTATAGAGTATTGATAGATAGGATGGGGCCTAAGGCAATTACATGGAGGCCATACCATGATTATGGAGGATGGCCCAAGGATGTTTTAGAGTTGTGGTGTATTCAGAGGACCATGTGGTTAGAGGATCAATTCCTAGGTGTGGTCGAGCTTTTTAGGTGGAGAGAGTATCACGACAATTTGGGATGGCTTAGGATGTACCTCCAAAGTCATATGTATGGGTGAGGGCTATCAAAGCACCTAGGATGGATAGAGCTAGACCAGGGCCCACATCGAGTAGTTTGCACCTCCCGGTCTAGATGAGATAGATACGGTGATAGAGTCAATAGACTCGGATGATGCGGGTTGCAACGGAGTACCACGCATGGTGGACGACACACATCAATGTGTATTGGTGTTATCATTATTTGTAGGTCCAGCGGGGTTACCACATGTAGTAGGAGGAGATGGGGAAGCCCATGCCCCTAACAATGTGGAAGTGGCTATACTAGAGCATAAGTATATATATATGGCTATGTTGTGTATCTTGTTGTTGGTTGATGTTTTTGTAACATTTATCTATTACATTGTGTTATTTGTTTTGTAGGTGATGCATATTGGTCCCTGATAGTCAACATATCCATCCACACATTGATGTGGAATGTGTCGACCAATATACTTGGTGGAGGGATACTTGAGCATGTGGATGATATCATGGGCGAGCATGCCCATTTATTTGAGCTAGTGGCCATAACAACAATGATGTGTACTGTATTGTTAGCTGAGAGGGACGAGGCACGTGAGGAGACTCGATGAGCCAGAGAGGTGTTGGGTGGTGGTCCCCTAGTGTAGGATGTATTTTCTCGATATGTGGAATTGTAACGTCATTTCTCAAAGCATGCTATGGAGAACACCTTGGTACATAGGCAAACAAAGAGGTATCGAGGCCATAAACAACAACGAGTTAGTAGAGAGGCATCTAGTTCTAGGGCTCTTGTAGTACCCGAGAGCGATAGTGATGATGAGGTGTGATTATCATTATTGTATATGATGTAGGGGAGTTTCCCCTAGTGAGGATTGTATTCTCTATATATATGAACACATGTGATTTATATATGATGATCGACTTGGCATGGGTATCGATGTTGTATGATTTATTATTATTGTTACAATGCATGTAATGTTTATGTATATTTTAATAGTTATTGATGTAATATTTACGTAATAATGACAAATAGAATGTGCATATAATGTGAGTGATAAATAAAGTGAAATGTTTATTAAATGAAATTTGTAATGTGTAGTTAGTATGATGATGATAGTAGAATGAATGTAAAAAGAGATGATGTATGATTATCGAACTAACATGTTATGATGAATGTGTTATGATAATATAATGTAATCGTAATATGTTAGTGTGATAAAATGGGGGAATTAGTGATGCCTCCCAACATATGGATGATTAGGTTCATTTAATTAAGATCCCTCAACAATCAAGAATGAACCGCATAAAGAAAGAGTACGTCATCGAAATGATTGGATGTGTTAGATGAATGATGGAGTGCGTGATGAAAGGTTCTTAGAGAAAAAACCTCAATAGTCATGTAAGAACCGTAAGAACACAAGTGTGTCATCGGGGTAAGGTGATAGTAATCACCTACTAAAGACCAAGGTGGCACAAAGTGGTGGAAGTATGTGGGATGGAAGCAACATGAGTGTATGAACTGAACTGAATGTCATATGGAGCTTTGGTGGGATGTGCAAAGGTGGAGTGCTATGGAAGACAATGTGAAGGAACAACGTGATGTGGTGGATAACATGAATGTGATGGATGATATGGAGGAAGGGAATGAAATAGATGTGATGATGCATCAATGTATGGATGTGGTAAAGAGTGTGCATGAGTAAAAAATCTGCGGTGGTGTACGTACTATGGAATGAGTACAAGATGTAGGAGATGACTCAACTGTAGTATAAACTCTCTGATGAGGTAGATGAGAGATGGATTGCTCACGTGGGAAAGAGCCAAAAGAGATGATTCTCTTATCCTCTAGTTGTTACTGATCTATCATAAAGGGAAAGAAAATCACTCTCCCTATGGCCATTTATAAGATGATAATTACAATAAGGTTGGTCACGCTGATGATGTAAATGGTGTTGCGAATGATGTTGGTTGGAGGATAGGCAAATCAATTACTCGATAAGTAAAACACGTAGCACATCATATGGTTGAGCATGGTGAGATAAATTTAAAGGCTCACATGACCTAGGTGGAGTGGTAGGAGAAGTAGTTTGTTCAGAGCCGAAGAAGGATTATGCTTTTGTGATGTAGTGGGTTGAGAGTGATTTCTTTTCTTATGAGGAAAAGATGAAGACTTTATAGGATGCTCAAATGAATTCAATGGAGGAGGACTAGGTGATATAATAGAAGTAGATGTATGTGGAGGGTCAATAAAATTTTCTGAAAGAAGATCCTACTCTAGATCTAAGACTTTGTAGCATAGAAGGATGAAAGACTCACATGTTTCATACTATAATAGAAGGATGAAAGGCTCAACAAACAAAAGAGCGATGTCGAGATAGGTATGAGTCATCCAATGAAGGTAAAGAAGTGGAATGGGCCTCGCAAACACTAGAAGTGGAAAGGAGGCTGGTGTAATGACGATGTGAGACTAAGTATGAAACTACTCAATATCGATGAGATGTGGGATGTGTCAACAATCTCTCGAATAGTGAGAGAAAGAGGAGAAGAGATCTCTGTAATACTCTCTACATCGAATTAGGATGCACAATCCTCATCATCAAAAGTAGAACCAAGTGAGCCTATGTGTCGGTGGAACTTTCATCACATGAAAAGAGGAGACAATCAATCATCGGCAAGCAACGGTGGCGGCAATATGTGAAGGGTCTCCATAGAGGGGAAAGAATGCTCTATACATGGTGAGGTGGATCTAAGTGTGCCACATGAAACCGAGAGAGATTGAGAGACATGCATCATCATGTGACCATAAATGTGGTCGAAGTGTCGAAAAAATCCTCTAGATGACGATGATCAGTGGGTGCAGGAACTGGCCCAAGTAAGAAGGGTGAAAGACCCTCGTGAGCGAAGTAATGTTCCATGGAAGCACGCCAAGCTGAATAGTTCCCTCTCCCAATGAGAAGTGGTGGAGGCTATAAGGTGATCCTACGATGCTCAAGTCTAGAAAGATCACTCTCCATGATGTAGAATCAAAAGTGCAAGGTGCACAAAAAGCACGTCGACTCGGCCGATAATGCGTTTGTGTGTGAAGGCCCAAGAGTACAATCAACCCCCCCAGAATGCGGAACTTTATAAAGTAGTGCATTTACAAAATTGATAATTCCATCACATAAATTGCAAGAAATCATGCAACTTTGACCAAGGAAGCACTAAAAAATGAGCCATAAGTCAAAAGTTGTGGCATTATTACGATTCCTGCAACTAATGGAAAAAGCCAATAAACACGCAAACTAATTTAAAAAATACTTGAAATGGTGCAAAAGGGTATCATGTGACTACTCGTTGGAAACGACATCAAGTTTTTAGGTAGGGTTTGTTTTGACTATGAGGGGGGATTAGCCTCCTGCCAACCGGACCTCACCCTCCGTCTTTGACAAGCGTAGGAGGGTATTAAATACAAGTAAAAGCAGCCAAAAGCCAAAATTTAAAAAAAAATTACAATGCCGAATGAATGAAATGTTTTTTTTTTTAATCACCCTAAAACATTAAAAAAGAAGGTGATGAGAGGAGGGGCCCACGTTTGGAAAGAGCTGCTCTCAAGGGAGTTGGAAGCCACGTGGAAGAGAGCTGGAGGTTGTTGTTCCACTCAGGTCTGCAACAAAAAAATGTGCCAAGAAAACAAATAACGTGCTGGTTGTGAGCTATTGAGTAGATGCGTGGAGCTGGGAGGGAGGTGGAGCTGCTACTGCAAGTTGTAGGAAGACCCCAAATGCCAAAAAAATGCCAAAAAAACCCAAAAAATGGCTGAGCACGGGTGAAATGGCCACGAGCAGGTTTACACACGTGGAACATTGAGTTAATGCGTTATAGGTTTGGGAAAACCGTGCCAAGCAAAGATGCACCCACTGGAGTAGGTTGCGGGTGCGGAGGATGGAACATTGAGTTAATGCATTATAGGATTGGGAAAAACGTGCCAAGGAGATCATGGAGATGTTGGAAATGATTCCAGCTACATGTTTGAAGAGAAATGTAGGTAGTTGTTGGAGAAACCGTGTGACTAAAGGAAGCAACGTGCCAAAGCTGAGCAGAAGGAGAAATGGCTGAGCAAGATTCCAAATGCAGGAAAAATGTTGAGCAAGAGGAAGCACGAGCCGAACCACAGGAGGAAACCACGATTGAGACCTATATGGAAGCTCCGAGCGTTGGAAGCGTTGAAACCAGCAGTTAAAAAAAGCAGCGTTGGAAACAATCTCTGTAGCATGAGCAAACAGATCACGCCAAACACCTACGGGAAAAACCACGAACAACACCACTGAAAAACCAGGGAACGAGATGTCCAAACCACGGACCAATGTAGAGAGGCTCGATTCACCAGGAGGAGGATGCATGCAGACAAGAAAGGTGAGCAGGTGGAGTAGCTCGAAGACAAAACTCTTAAATCTGCAACCCGAAGTCCACAAAACATGCATACAACCCCAGAGAATCGATCGGTCAAAGACACTAAACCTGAAAACACTAGAAACTCGAACAACAACCTCGAACACCTGAGCAAGAAACCAGAACCCACGAACACGAATGGAGGTATGAAAATGCCCGAAATCAATGCAATAAACACACGAATGGAATATCCATTACGACACACGCAACGAGAACTGGATATCACGCGGAAGCTGAAAAACATGCACGAGCAAAGCCGAGGAGTGCAGATCGACAAGATCCGTTTGATACCATGAAAGAGGGTTTAAAACCCGCAAGCGAGGATCACGAGGGACAACGTGCACATCAACGGACATGCGAATGGCAGCATGAAGAGATATCAGGAGGAGCGAGCATCAACCGAATGTGCATGAAAAGATTTGAAACATGGGCAGAACTTGGTTAAGCCATAAAAATCTCCTCTATCTCATAGATCAAATGGGGTGTACAAATAGGAGGTGCTGAGTAACCCCCAGTGCTGCAATCATGACAACTCGAGTAGAGAGGGGGAGTTACATTCCCATAATAGAAGTGTAACTCCCAATGATGCATATGGCCTTGGCACACCGACACACCGACGCTGACACACTAACGTATAAGAGAATCTCATAATGACCCCTAAATGACACATGGATCTACAATCTCACCTAAGTGAGATGACTCACCTAATGATGTGGAAAATACACACACCAACAGCTTCCCCAGTGAGGATTATTCTCTATATATATGAACACATGTGATTTATATATGATGATCTAACTTGGCATGGGTATCGATGTTGTATGATTTGTTATTATTGTTCAATACATGTAATGTTTATGTATATTGTTAATAGTTATTGATGTAATATTTACGTAATAATGACAAATAGAATGTGCATATAATGTGAGTGATAAATAAAGTGAAATGTTTATTAAATGGAATTTGTAATGTGTAGTTAGTATGATGATGATAGTAGAATGAATGTAAAAATAGATGATGTATGATTATCAAACTAACATGTTATGATGAATGTGTTTCATGATAATGTAATGTAATCGTAATATGTTAGTGTGATAAAATGGGGGAATTAGGGATGCCTCCCGGCATATGGATGATTAGGTTCATTTAATTAAGACCCCTCAACAATCGAATGAACCGCATAAAGAAAGAGTACGTCATTAGGAAATGATTGTATGCGTTAGATGAATGAAGGAGAGCGTGATGAAATGTTCTTAGAGAAAAACCTCAATAGTCATGTAAGAACCGTAAGAACACAAGTGTGTCATCGGGGGTAAGGTGATAGTAATCACCTATTAAAGACCAAGGTGACACAAAGCGGTGGAAGTGGGTGGGATGGAAGCAACATGAATGTATGAAATGAACCGAATGTCATATGGAGCTTTGTTGGGATGTGTAAAGGTGGAGTGCTATGGGAAGACAATGTGAAGGAACAATGTGATGTGGTGGATAACATGAATGTGATGGATGAGATGGAGGAAGGGAATGAAATAGATGTGATGATGCATCAATGTATGGATGCGGTAAAGAGTGTGCATGAGTAACAAACTGCGGTGGTGTACGTCTTATGGAATGAGTACCGGATGTAGGAGATGACTCAATTGTAGTATAACTCTCGATGAGGTAGATGAGAGATGGATTACTCACGTGGGAAAGAGCCAAAGAGATGATTCTCTTATCCTCTAGTTGTTACAATCTATCATAAAGGGAAAGAAAATCACTCTCCCTATGGCCATTTATATGATGATAATTACAATAAGGTTGGTCACGCTGATGATGTAAATGGTGTTGCGAATGATGCTTGGTTGGAGGATAGGCAAATCAATCACTCAATAAGTAAAACACGTAGCACATCATGTGGTTGAGCATGATGAGATAAATTTAAAGGCTCACATGACCTAGGTGGAGTGGTAGGAGAAGTAGTTTGTCATAGAGCCGAAGAAGGAGTATGCTTTTGTGATGTAGTGGGTTGAGATTGAATTTCTTTTATTATGAGGAAAAGATGAAGACTTTGTAGGATGCTCAAATGAATTCAATGGAGGAGGACTAGGTGAGATAATAAAAGTAGATGTATGTGGGGGTCAATAAAATTTTCCAAAAGAAGATCCTGCTCTAGATCTAGGACTTTGTAGCATAGAAGAATGAAAGACTCACATGTATCATACTGTAATCTTTGTTTGAGTGCAGGAATCAAGCCACGATAGAAAATGAATTGCTTCTCAAGGTCTATAGGTTGAAATACTAACGATGCATACAAGCATTAACTCGTATAATATAATCCTTGATAGGTTCGGATGAGCCCTGATGTAGAGAGGGTAAATGATCATAAGTAACTTTAGGGTCATTGTTGATTATAAACTGATGGAGGAAAGTGTCCTCCATGTCATAGAAAGTACTAATGGAGCCAAAGGGGAGATGAGTGTACCATTGTAACGCCTCACCAATAATCTTTGTATCAAAAGGCCTTAAAAAAAATATATCATTTTAATAAGTGGTCATAGCCATGTGGTAATGTAGAAGATGAGCACGAGGGTCACAAATACCATCAAAACATGTGAAAGTAGGCATGATAAAGTCCCGAGGAATGCAAAATTATGAATCTTCTTAGGGACATGGTTACCATGTAATGAATTATTGTCAATAGAAGCATAGTAAGCCCTACTTTCTAAAGCGAGGGACTGAACATGAGATTGTAATTGGCCTATGACATGCATGAGAGAGATGATATCCTCTGAAAGGAATAGTGGAAGATGGTAATAATGTATTAAGAGGATGTAATTTTCCATTATGAGTTATCATGTGAATATCAAGAGATGATAAAGGAGATTCTGATGCTAAGGGCACACTAAGAGTAGGTGCTTGAGGAAGCTAGAGTAGATGATGTAGATGAAATGCTCACAATGATGGAAGGAGTAACATTAGAAACATCCCTAGGAGGTGAAGTGACCAATGGAGACACATCTATAGGAGAAGATGGACTAATAGATGCAAATGATCTAACAAGAGGAGATGAAACAATAAGAGAAGAAGAAGTGATAGATGGTGGTGACTCATGCATAGTGTTAGAGGAAATATTAGGAGAAGGAAATGATGGAATAAGATATTCACACTTGGCCATATGGAAAGAAGGAGAATCGTGACTACCAACCACCTCACCATTATCAGATAGAGACTCAGAAATGAGAATGTCGTTAAGAATGCTATTAATAAGATCATCAACATAATATGAAAAGCATGAAAAATAGTATGAGATGTATCATGAGAAGCAATGTCAAAAGTAGCGAGAATCGGGGGAGGAACTATAATTTCTTTCCCCATTTAATCCCCCTAATTTCTCACCTACCTCCCCCTAATTTCTCCCCATGTAGCTTATCGACCCTAAAATAGTTCTCTCCCTTAATTTAGCCATCATGACATCTAAAATCTCATAATCAAAGGTAATAAAGTTTGCGGTATGTCCCAATCGTAAATCGACCCTATAAATTCACCTCTACCCATACTCTCAAATGGCTGACAAACTTTTGATCTTGGACATCCCTACTTGCGTGTTGCCTTCATCTTCATTTGTGGAGCTACTATCATCAGTGAAGCAATCTTGGGTGTTCTCTTGCATGTTATCATTTGAATTTCTTTCTTGAAGTTTACTTAGAGATATTTTTTTCCTTCTTTGTCTCTATTTTGTAGGATTTTTAGGTGCCTCTGGAGCTCTGTTCATCCACTCAGTCATCTTGGATCATTTACAGGCATCCTTTCCCATCCATCTAGCTTTCTAAAATATCAAGTCCCAATTTGGTTGTCATCCACCCACCCCGTGTTGACCTTTCTCTCTGTCTATGTCATTATCTACTATTGTTTTAAAGCCTCACCTCTGTCTCGAGTAGTTTATTTCAGCCACCTATCTCTTTTTCATCCCTTCTCTCAGTTATCTATGCCCCGATTGTTGTCGACTTTGCACGATCATTATCGACCCTAATAGCTCTCACATCGTAACTGATTCTAGTTGCCCTATTCTTGTTCATCATCATCTCTACACTAGGTCCCACATCTCGAGTTGGATTCTAGTTCTGTCTTTTACAATCATGTATGTTCAGCCCTACACGGTCATCTTCCATCATACCATCGGACTACGGTCTCCGCTTGACTGACATTGAGTTTGGTTTATTTTTCACCATATTTATAATCAAATTATCATTTCAACATCTTTGGTATATTAGATTGTTGTTTATTTTTATTATTTGCACCATTCCATCTATCATTATTTATCGACATATTTTTTATCATGTGGGTTAACATCAATCCTAGGAAGTTATAACTTCTCGGGACTAGCTTTGTCGGGAAACCCACCATTTTATTTGTTAATATTTTTCCGTGTTTATTTCTCTTTGTTGTGCAGGTCACCAAGCTCATAGTGGAGAGTCCCTTTTACACTCATACCATCATAACTATCATTTTCTACACCAGGAGGTAGCCTTAAACACTCCCATACCTTGATTCCATGGTTTCTTGTGCCCTCTTTGCATTAACTTGTAAATGGAGTTGGAAATATTTTATAACATTATGGCACCCCGATGGGACTCAACCTTCTTCCTTGGTGAGTCCTTTTTATTTACTTTACTTTCATTTCATTTCCATTCTCTTTGTATTCCACTTTTTTCTTTCCACTAAGCTGCGTAGGTGGGAGCTTCGTTAAACTTACTTGCATAATGGTTTGATTTCCTAGATTGAGAACGTGCTTACTAAATTTAAATAAAAATAAAATAAAAAAAGAAATAGTGTCATATAGGTATTCTTCTTTTTTTACTTATTTTCTCCTTTCTACATCTTCTTGTGTGTGTTTTCATCAAACTTCACATTTCGTTTTCACACTTAAAAAGAACCTTTTCATTCTTGCTTGATCATCTAGATTAAGTAAGAGGTTAATCTATTGCATTCACTTTTCTCCACACACATCCAAACTCATGCATCGAACTTACACATCTCAAACATCATCTACTAGGTGGAACTTTTGGGATTTCATCACCTAATAGGAAAGTTGTCACAGTGTTTTGGCTGCGTTATAAATTTTTTAACTATCGGTATATTGGCTAAGCGCCCGACACCCTTATCGTTGCGAGTGCATAACATGAGGGGGTAGTCCCTATATCAAGCCCCATACCGGTAGTCATCACGATTTGTATCGCATGTACCTTTGGGTATATCGAGGACTCCATACAAAACATTCCAAAACCAAATTTAGATTGACCATTTCTTAAGTTGTCTCGAGCATTTTTCTTATTCTTTTTCACATCTTCTAATAAACAAGATAATTAAAACATTGTTTCTTGTCTTGTTTGTCTTAGCAACACTTGTATAGGTTTTTGTTTGTTTCATGCCCATTTTTACTAGATCTCAACTTAGAAAAATGGAACAAACTACCTCATCTAACATCCCCACCTCTAACAACATCATCCAACAAACATCCGATTCTTCCATTCCTTTTACATGAACCTCTTTGGTTTCCCAATCTGTCATTTCCATGGCTCCTTCTAGCATCCCTTTTCTATCCGGACCCACTCCCACGTTGAAACCAATCCTTTCCTATATCACTAGTCAGTCCCTTCCAAACCAAATACACCTCTGTCTGCCACTTACTTGGAGACCTTTGGGCCTCTTGTTATCCCCCACAAATGTTCAGAGTTCCAAGAACTTCTAGACACTAACCCTATTTATCTATATGATTACCTTCTTCACATATCCACTAACCTTCTCATTTATGGACCCCCTCTTCAACAAATCTTTTCCTATCACTCTCATCTCGAAACCCACAGTCCTCACTTCTCAACTTGCCCTTTTCTTCCCCCAAGCCATGAATGAGCTTGTCATGGCACAACGTGAACTTGGCTCCCATCATTCTTCTACTTGATCCCCCAAACTCACCAATCTACTCAACTGGTGGCTCTTATTCTACCTAATCTTCCTCGTATCAATATCACTCCCTCTTCTTCCATCCCTATCACCTCTTCATCCATTGTTGTTATTAGTACCCCTAATCAAGCTCTACATGAATATTGTCTTCTTCTTTCACCACCTAAACAACATGATCAAACTTCCATCCCAATCTCCACATCAAAAATCCATGCTAATGTCATTACCTCACAACCCCATCCTTCATAATCACCCCAAGCTCTATTAGGAATAATTAGTGTGCACATTAGTTTAACGCTCCACATTATATTATTTAGTGTGTGTATAAATAATGTGGAGAGAATAATACATGTAAGTGATTATTAATAATCACATAGAGATCATATGTTGAGAGAATAAAGGGTGAGATAGATTTTAGGGATGGTTAGTTGTTAGGAGATAATCTAGGTGGTTAGAAAAACCATCCTAGATTAGTGTTAGTTGTTAAATTAACTAGCTCTATATATTTATATCATTTGTAATAGTTTACATGTTGAATGAATTATTTGAGTGTATGCTCTTTCTCCAAATATGGGGTAAAACCCACATCTGGTATCAGAGTTGGTTTTCGTATGAGGCCTCTCTGAATTTCACCCCACTCATGGTTCATTTGTCAAGTTAGGTAATGGAAATGGGCAAGCAGAGTGGACCTCATGCAAACCCATTTTCCATTGTCTATGTTCCATCCATTTGTTGTAAATTCAAGCGGTGCAAACAAATGACTAACAGATACCACGGACCTCGCGTGAAATCTGGAGTTTGTATCGTCCCCCTTTCTTGCATATTTTTCAATAGTAATAGCGGATACCACAAACCTCACAACGAACCCACTAACATCCATCATTCATGTGCATCATCTTCTCTCTTCCAATTTGTTCGCTCCTTCTACAGTATTTCGCCCATTCTGTTCACAGTTTTCATCAAAAATCAAAAATTATTTAAAAAAGATATATATTGTCGTATGTGCTTCTGTAGGTGTAATTGTTTGGAGATTCTGATTTTTGGCTGTACAAAGATTTCATATCTAGTTTTGTGTTGAAGATCGTTGCATTGAACCCAGTAGATCAAGCTCCTTGCGACTCTCCTTGGAAAATTAAACAGATCTCATAAACGTGTATATGGATCAGACTTCAATTTTTCAATCACTTGTGACTCTGCAGAAGGAATGTTGTTCACTAATATCTTCATAACAAGCTCCAATCTGATCCAACCTGTATTGAATTGATCTTGCAACTTTTCTTGGCTTCTCAATCGAAGCTGGGCATGTCCCTCCTATTGACGGTGGCAATCTTAAGGACTTCTGCAACTCGAATCGCCCATAGTATGCATTGGATCCATGATATATGATGTACATCTAAAGGCTCAAAATCCTGCCATGAAATGTACGATCTGTATCTGTGAGTTTCAACGGATTGGTTCTCCCAACATTTGTAATTTAGATCTCCTCACCACAGATTGGAAATTTCTCCATATTGTCTCAACACAAATCCGTGGATAACCTACTCAGATTGTATAAACCTCTGCTCCAAGAGATCCAATTTTGTATGTTTGGAAAGTTGATTTGGTGTTGAAAATCGATCCTCGATGATTTCAAAGGCCATTTCACTGATATAGCTTTTTCTCGGTTGTACCATTTCGCATTCACCCTACATCGATCTTTTTTTCTTTGGATTGACATTGGTGGCATATCACAGATCCTACATCTGTTAGCGGTATTCATTAGAAAATTTTTGGTTGCGGGAGATCTAATGCTCTTAGATAGACCCAAGGCAACGATAAACATTCACAACGAACCATAAACCTAAGTTAAATTCTTATTACTAGCAATTGCACATGAATCACAAGTTACGCCGGGAGAGATGTAAATATGTAACGGGGCTAATGGAGCATGGAAATTTGTATTGTTTACGCCCCAAATTTGCAGTAGCCTTGTATCACAAATATTCGTATTGTGTGTTATATTCAGATTTGTTTTTTTGTTTTATTGGCAAATATTCGAGGTGCACTTATCACAAATATAAAAGTTTTACTTTTTAGAACAATACCTTTTGCCATTGATGGTGTGCTCAATGGGGGTGTGCCAGTGGCCTTGGTTAATCAAGTATATTTCCCCCTCTATTTTAGTACTACCGCCACTTGTTGTCCATTTTATCTGATTGCACATCACCAAAATATTTCAATAATCACAAAAATCAATATTTCAATAATCACCAATATATCGATGGGAGAATGGTTTTGGTTGTTCCCACGGGCACTCCAGTTCTGATGCAGTTCTCCCCAGGAGCTTTGAAAATCCTCCCGACTTTCCAAACGCCTTTGGCAACTCTTTACAGATTTGATCACCATAAAAGTTCCAACTCATTGAATTTGGCAATGTTTGTAATTCCGGATAATTACTACAATCACAATAGTCCAAGTTGAGTGCCCTGAGATTTTCCATACAACATATCCAAGTTGACACTGCAAACCCAATTAGCCTTTTATTGGGTGCATAGAATATTGTAGAATGTTCCAATTTAAATTGATTTGCATGGGTTAACATGCGCTAACTTGTTGGCAAAGCATCCAAATAGCCTTTAATCTGTTTTGGCCTTTCGTAAACATTACAGATCATTGTCATTACTGCATAACAACATTCCTTTCAAATGATATTTTTGTAGATTAGCCAACTGATAAGGAAGCCAAATAGTTCACTCTATCTTTGAGTGACCTACGCTCCTCATTATTACTCGGTGTGACGGACAAATGCTAATCAGCTGATGGTAAACTGCAAAACAACTATAAACACTTTTGTCGAAGAAATAGGCCCCCAGTCACATGAGCGGTCACATCTTTACCAACTGCGACAGGATCCCTTCTTCCATCCTTTTCAATTGCAATTCATGGGTAATAGTGAATCGTATTGCCTGCAGCTGTGTCATATTAGAAACATTTTCTAACCTTAACAACTTGTCATCCTTTTTAATGGACAAAAAAATTTAATCACAACGTTCATAAAGAGAGCAGATTTAATATTTCCTTTGGCACACGATATATAGTCCAAAAAGTAGATACAATCATATTGTTAGATATTATTATAGGAAATATCTAAAATTTGTGGATATCTACCATAGTAAATATCTAAGATGGTAGGAAAATATCTAAAATCCGGCAACTTGCATTAAAGTTAAGACAACAAATATTGGAGCCACTGGAATTTGACACTTTCAAGCCAAGCCATCTTCAAAGATGGAGGCCTCTTTGGGAATTATTTTGAGTGTCATGCCTTAATTTGACATGTATATTTCAAAGGATAAATAGACTAAGTTCTAGAAAAGGATTATTTAAAGCACTTAGACTTGGAAATAGTTTGAGGGGACAACAAAAAATAGGGGGACATTTAGTTTGAGGGGACAACAAAAATAGGGGATATTTTTTTTTGAAACTTGTCGGTGAGATTATATTTTCACTTGTAAGTGGATGCAATATCGTTAGAAATCGACGTCCACACTTCTTCACATTGTGAGGGAGGAGAAGTAACACAATGTTCATTTTATGCCACCAAGTTAAATCTCAGAGTGGATAACACCAAAGATGGAAGCAATGTATCGAACACACGTTACAACTCCTAAGTGTGACATTTTCTCCCATATGCACACTAAGGGGGGAATGCTAGGAATAATTAGTGTGCACATTAGTTTAACACTCCACATTATATTATTTAGTGTGTGTGTATAAATAATGTGGAGAGAATAATACATGTAAGTGATTATTACGTGAGTAATAATCACATAGAAATCATAGGTTGAGAGAATAAAGGGTGAGATAGATTTTAGGGATGGTTAGTGGTTAGGAGATAATCTAGGTGGTTAGAACAACCATCCTAGATTAGTGTTAGTTGTTAAATTAACTAGCTCTATATATTTGTATCATTTGTAATAGTTTATATGTTGAATTGAATTTTTTATTGAGCTTATGCTCATCTCCAAATATGGGGTAAAACCCACAACCTCATTAACCGCCTCTCCAAAATGTCGTCTCGCCTTTCCTCACCAAGCAAAAAATTCTCACCACTCCATACTTACATCCCCTCTCATAACCGATATAACATCCCCACTTCTCAACAAAACACAATCACATCCATCTCATTATATCCTTGTCTCTCAACAAAACCCTATTTCCTAGCCTGTTCAATCACATCCATTTAATTATCTCCCCCTCATCAACCACCTCCGCATTAACACCCACCTATCCTCAATACTATCAAACTCATCCTCAACCCAACCCTTCCACATCCTATGATTCGTAACCTCATCAATCCATCTCCCATTTGTCCCATGACCCCATACAGAGATTTGTTAAATAGGTTAGCAAACCTCGAAGCCGCCACCTTGGGTCCTAAGAGCTCATTTACCTATGAAAAATTTGTAATGAGCCCATCCACCGGTCGGTCCATGTCACAAACCACATCCTTTGCCTTTGGGAAATCCTTAAATTCTCAAAATTCAATAGTAAGGAGGATCCCCAACAATGCATTTGTGCCTTTAGGCATGCCTTTTACCTTATCACACATAACTAGGACCTCATGCTCCATACCTTCCCTATGTCATTGGTCGGTCATGCCTTTGATTGGTATAATGGAATTCCACGGTAATCCCTCTTTTCATTCAACCAAATCGCATAATTATTTCTAGAATACTTCTCCATTAAAATTGCACGTAAGATCACCGTCACCGATATACACACTATTAAACAATACAATGATGAATCTATCAGAGACTTCATCGCTAGGTGGTGGGTTTCATCAATCATATCTTTTTTTCCCTTCCACAAACTGAAGCTCATCGATCTTTTCTCCCCCGATCTTCTGCTAAGCACATCTCATCAACCCTCCAGATCCAATCCTTTCAAACCTTTTAGGAGGTATTCACCATGGCTCATAAACTAGACCTCCACGCCCTTGACCAATTCCACATAAAACTTGAATCTAAAAACCAAAACCCAAATTTTCCAAAACACCCAATCAAATGACAAATCCAAAAATATATCCAATGTTGTCATTGTCAAATCTTCCGTCGCATCTAACTCTCATATTGATCCCCCATAATGGGCTCCTCTTCCTAACCATAACTATACCCCCTTTGGGAGTTATATTTTAATATTTTATAAGCTCATGTCTCATCCATCTTCTTCCCCTATCTTTCAATGAAACACATCCTATTCCTACATGGTATTGTGAGGACAACTATTGTAAACACCATTATGTTTGCGGTCACAAAATTAAAATGTGTCACACATTAAAGGACCTCATCCAATGCCTCATCGACTAAGAGGATCTCCACTTGGATAATCATAACACCCTCCTAACTAACCTCTATATGTCTTTAAAAATTCATTCCCTAATCACTCACCGAATAAACAGACAGATCCTTCCACATCCCAAGCACCCAATGCTCACACCATCAATACCTTGAACCAAGAATCAACATCATCATCTGTTCCCATTATCCTCCATCTACCTTACCCACCTCCATTCCTTTGACATCTACAATCACACTAGCACCCACACCCGTGCCCTCATCTATCTAATCCACATCCACCCTATCTGCATTTATTATGCCCACATCCCTTGAATCTATGTCCAAACCCACCACATCTAAATCTTCTATACCCGATTTGATCGCATCCGTACCTACCCCTATATCAACACATGTATCTACATCCACATCTACAATTTCTTCTATACCCACACCTTTGATAAAATCCACATCTACACCTTTGATCATGTCCACACCTACATCTACTCTCGTATCTACACCACCCCTTCAAATATTGCCCAATATAGCCATAAAGGACTTCTCACTCTCCCAATGCACTATTACGACTAATATTGCGCTAGTTGTGTTTCTCCCTGCAAACCGACGATACATCCGCCAGTTCAACCTATCTAATTTCTTCCTACGACATCCCTTTTGTCATTTTTCCTCTTGTAAACCATTTAAACAAGCTATAATAGCTTCGTTCTAACTACATTAGCTTCTTAATTTCTTCCAGTCCACTTCTACCACCTTCCTGGCCTATCAATCCATTCCATTGGATTGATCTGACCCTTCAAAACTCTCTCCAAACCCTAATCACCTCCTAAACATGTTTAATTAAGCTTAAACATGGTTTGTCACTCCCTAAACCTAGTCAAAGTAAGCTTTGACTTGCTAAAAGTGTTTTTGGAATTTAGTGTTTGTCCCACATGCACTCAAGTTTCCCATTTTCCCAAATGAAAACTATATATAGGGCTAGACCCCTTCTCTCATTTTCAAGAATTCCTCCTTCTTCCTAAGCATAGATTATAGGTATTTTGCATCTAGGTTCTAGATTTCATTTCTAGTTTAGATATTGAGCTATTTACTTCATTTTTGTATTGCTAATCCAATTTATAGGGTAAAGGAGAAGAACCATTGGCTTAAAAGCCTATAATGGGGAGATCTCTTTCTCTTAATCACTAAAACTGATTGCTTAGGGCTTACTAGGTTCATTATTTTAAGCTTTCAAAGAATAGAGGTAGTTTTAATTAGCTTAAATTTGAGTGTTTACTTCATAATGTATGCTAGTTAGAAAATCTTGCTCATTTCTTATCGATGGTCCACTAATTTGTTGCTTGAAGCCTTTGGGGATTCTTTAGGAATTCTTACCCCAAATCCATGGCTTTCACAACTTTTCTTTGAACACATTTGGCACACCCTGGGACTCTTATGTCCATCCTCCATTAATGGAGGTCCTTTGAGTTCTTCAAAGTCATTTTTCAAGTTTTTTAGTTTAAATCACTTGTTATTTCCTCATTTCTATTTTAAACCTTGGATTAATGAACTCTATTTACATGCATTTGTGGGTTTAACATAGAAATAGGAAGCTTTGACTAACCAATAACCTGTTTGCTCTTAAAATTTTGAAAATCCGTGTTTTTGCAGTTTTTTACAGGGCACGCATAGGTGTTTTAAGGTGGCGTGTACACGTTGATATACACGCGTCTCCATCGGAAAGGCCGCGTACCCGTCAGGGTGTCCTCTGTGTTTATGAAATTTTCTCTACAGGATGTGTGCGTCTCCATTGGTCTGTCCGTGTCTCCGTCTCTCTGGACGCGTCTGTAATTAATACCACTGTGTAAATTTTTTACAGACTTCTTTTTACTTGGGCACGTATCCATCGGTAGGAGCGCGCGATTGAAACCCTAGTGTACCCATTGGATTAGGGTGTAGGTGTTGGTGACTGTTTTTGATCTTAATAGACCCGCGTAGGTGTTGGTATAGGTGTGTACCCATTGGTTGGGGTGCGTACATGTCGGTTGGGCGCGCAGGTGTTACTGTCAAAATTAAAAAATTTTACAGTCTGTTTTAGTTGTTTCTCTGACATTTTTGATGCAGGTTTCTAAAGGTTGACAGGTTTTAAAAACAGGGCTAACTCTTTAAAATTTCAGTTTGCATGATTAAGTGTTTTTCATTCCTTAGCTTAAACTAGGATTTGTGAAACATGCGTATGCTCTCTCCTCACGCTTTCCAAAGCGATCTTGGAGATCAAAAGCACTTGCACAAAATCTATTTTACATGTTAAAAACACTTGCTCTTTAAAGGATAAAGTAACATTTTTATGTGCTTTTAGTAGGATTTCCACTTTGCATATGCTCTTCCTTCGCGCTTTGGGCGATCTTAGGAATCAAAAGCAAGTGTGAGTTCTCTTTTACCTCAATCGGAAAACAAGAAAAAACTACTAACCAACTTGTTGTCTATAGGACCTAATGTTGGTCAAAGAAAGGTGTTAAGAATGAAGTGAAAACTTCTAATACATGTGTGTTTGTAGATTTCCAAATGGTGTGCCACTTTTGAAACCACATTAAGATTAAAAAGATAAAAAACACACCATATTCAACACACTGTATTGCAGGTTTCGAAAAAGGGTAAGTCCCTCTCCGCTTAACTAGAATGTAACCCCTTTGGCATAACGCCTTAAGCTATAACAATGGGGGTGGTTCCAGGAACCCCAAAGTAGTCCACCGCTGAGTAACCTCGTGGACGAAATGGGAAGTGCCTCGCTTACCCACTTGACTAGTACACCTTGTGAGTTAGAGTTGCAAGTTGTCTCATATCGTGACCTTAGTAAAAGTACATGATGGATGCATTCATTTCCCACTGTACTTGAAGGGGGTAAAGCCGCCGAGATACTCCCAAACTAGTGAATGAACTTTTTGGGTAAATCACGCCTCGCTCTTAGACAACCTTGTAACACCTAGTTGAGAGAACTTATTAAGGAAACCATTTTGTCTAGAGGCCAACTTTACTAGTCCATTCGCGTCATTTGTCCATCACGAAGTGATAACTTGTTTGGATTCAACACCTTGTTTTTCGAACACGGTAACGAACCCATTCTAAGTTGGATCTAAGTGTTTTTCATCACGAAATTTAGACAAATGTATTACTTATCTTAGCTTCCTTCTCATTTTTCAAATGAGGCGAAGCTCTACCCAAAGTGAAACTAAGTCTATTTTCACATATTCTTGATCTACACCCATGCATTTGTACTTTCCACGTTGGAAGTCGAATAGAGGCATACTTTACGTGTCATGTCAGAGATAGTGCTAGCTGCTTTTTTGTACGTTTACACCCATCCATGTTTGTGGCTGGGGTGTTAAACAACTAAAGCAGCAAGGGTATGTTTTCACGTCTTTGCAGTCCTACGATCTTGACTTCAGGATCTTCATCATTGTTACGGGTCGGTTTTGTCATTTTGTCTCTCCCCTAGTTTGTCGACTTTTGCTTGCATTTTAGTCGTTTAGTATTGGCATTTACATTGCATCTCCCATTCTTTGGGCATGTAGTATGAATCCCTCTATTACACAGTTACACTACTCGCATCATCACAAACTTCTTGTTATACCTTCTACTTGATTTTAGTTTTGACGTCATCTAGGTTTTTTTACAAGTGTTGATAACGCATTATATATATATCGTCATGATGTTGTCTTGATATCGACACCTTGCTTGGTTGAGATATCTTGACAAATTGTTGTGCTATATCTAATTGTGACTTCCACTTTTCAATACACTTGGCTTGTTGTCAGTACTTGAGTCAGTTCTAGGTATACCTTGTTAGAGGACTTTGTCAATATTGTGCTGATATTCAAGCCTTGTTAGATTTCTAACTTTGGCCCACATATCTGGTACAACATTGTCATTCATCTTGGTCTTTTAAGTATATATTTGACATAACACAACTTAGGTAAGTGATACATTTTCATCTGTCCATATCGGTATCCTTTGAAAACTAGTAAACATAGTGTTGCATCTGAGTATCAGCTAGTAATGCCTAGACTTTTCAAAATGGCAAAAAAATCCAATGAGCTTAATGCAGGAGCTAATCCTTTCGATGATTTCCCCTTTAGTGGGAACAATTTAGGACCGCTCTTCTCTCAAGTCAAAGATACGGAGACGTTAATCGATCATAGTGGAGAAGAGTCGACTCTTCTGGGAGAACAACAAAGGTTAGACCTAAACAGATTTGATGAGCTCTTATATTATAACAAAGATCAAGTACTCATGAGAGTCTTGGTGTTAGGAGCTAAACTTCCACACGAGCACGAAGAAGAAACAAAGGTCATTGACCCTAACTTAGGAGAGCGAAGATTCATCTTAGACATAGATAATCCTTTTGATGTGGGATATGCATCCACTTCTGGGCAACATAAGGCCATTGTTGAAGGAGAAACATCACGTAAACCTCACTTTAGGGCTTCACGTAAAGTAAAAACTAAGCGGAAGGCCTCCCCTCCTCCAAAATTTAATGAAGAAGAGGATCCCCTGGTTGAGGAGGAGACCCTCCAAAAACAGATCTTAAAGTTGAGTCAGAAATTAGCAAACCTAGGTGCTTCAAAAAGAAACATAGGTAAAGACAAAGACAAAAATAAACTTAACGAGTTTCAATTTGATCCGCATACAAACTATACCTTTAAGGAAACTTAGGCTCAAAGGTCAATATCACCTACTAAGGAGCAACTCATTCAGGATGAATTGAAATCTATGAAAGATACGATCACAACATTACAACAAGGAAATATAGGCCAAAACAGAAAGTATCTCTATGAAGAACTATGTCCTTATCCCTTCGATAAAGACATGCTATTGCAGCCCTTTCCTAAACATTTCACTATCCCAAAGCTCGACAAGTACAAAGGAAAGGTGATCCCCACGATCACATCAAAGACTTTTACATGGCTTGTCAAGAGGTCACCTACAATGATAATTTTCTAATATGACTCTTTCCCCATAGTTTGGGAGCTTTGGCGATTGAATGGTTCTGTAGCATACCTAAAGGATCTATAACAATGTGGCCACACTAGCAGAAAAATTTGTGTGGCACTATTCTTTCAATATTGAAAATGATATCACGATGAATGACCTTTGCAATGCAAAGCAAAAACCTAATGAGACCTTCTGTGGGTTTCTTACAACGATGGAGAGCGCTGGCTAGTCGCTTCCCTTGTGCTTTACCTGAAAAACAATTAGTGAGCATTTTTGTTCCTAATTTAAACTCGAGATAGCCTTCCATCTTCAGATGCATTGTGGATCTAACTTCGAGGAAGTTATAGAGAAAGGTAGCCAAATTGAAAAGGCTCTTATTACCAAAGGAACACTTAAACCCTTTGTCAAAGACAAACATGAGGCCAAATCTATAGACAAACCTAAGTTCTTTAATAAGAACAAGCACGTCATCGGTGATGGAATTACTGACTCCAAAAGAGTCCAAGCTATGTAGACAGGTCCACTTTTGAAGCTTTCACAAGGACCTCATCCCAAGGCACCTACAAAATGTACGTTCACAACATTGAGCGAACCCTTGACTGCTATATTAAAACAATTAGATGATGCTAAAATGGTAGAATATCCAAGTACCACAGTACCATTCCCAAAATGCTCCAAAACCTGGTTGGTATAAAGACCATGAATACTGTGACTTCCATCGTGTCAAAGGACACAAAATAGATAGATGTCTATGGCTGAAACACTTCATACAAGACCTCATTGAAGAGGGCAAGATTGCTGTAGAATCACCTCCTGATTCAGGACAGGGTCCTAATGAAAAAATGGGCATATACAAAGAACCTTTTCCCAATCACACGGATAAAAAGAAAAGGAAACCAGATCACGAGCAAGCCTCTAATGACTATCACACTGCTATTGCGTATGTTTACCCTAGTGATGACAGTCCATTCGACTCCCTTATAGGTTGCATCCATTCGCCTGATGAACGAGTAAACACAATCCAAATTCTCAAAAAGAGTTGTGTAGTTGGAACGTGACGCGCTCACTTAATCATACCTAATCCAATACCAACTACCCAAAGCCAATATAATTTACTAGACTAGCTAGAGAAAACACTAGCTAAAATATCCATTTTAGACCTTCTTAAAATCTCTACTACTCACAAGGATATATTGTACAAAACATTACAGAATTCTGGAGTCTCTACTGAGGTAGATCCCGCGCACTTCATAAGCTATGGTCACCCACCTTGAACCCACTGATCATATCACTTTTGATCGCAACGCTATCCCGTAACAACCCTGAGCATAATTTTCCTCTCTATTTAGAAGTGGTGGTTACCCGTCGTAAGATTAAAAGAGTGCTTGTGGACGGGGATCTGGTCTAAACATATGCACATTGAAGCTGGTTAGGCAGCTAGGCCTTTCAAAAATGGATCTGGGAGCTAAGACCATCACCATCACCATCACAGTATGATAATGAGGAGAGAGAATCCATAGGTACTATTATAGTGCCCATGGAAGTAGGTCCAACCTGTCATGATACGACCTTCCATGTCCTGGATTTAGATCTCCCATATAACATGCTCTTGGGGCGTCCATGGATTCATGCCATGCAGGCTATCCCTTCACATTTCATCAGTGTATCAAGTTGTGCCATGAAGGGCGTATAGTCACTATCTCGGGTGATCTTGAGCCGTTCACTCACTATCAGGGTGTTGCATAGTTTCTCTCGTGTAGCCTATGAGTTCCCTTCCGTGGATGTTGTCATCCCTCTTAAAATGGAAGCTATGAAGAATCAGGTGGACTCAAAATCACTGCTCACACCTTATAATCAGACTTCCTTCTTTGGTCAATCCTTTTACATCTTGGGAGGCTACATCAGCAAAATATGGCCCAGAGAGCCATTTACTCTTAACAAGCATTATTAATTTTAGACTTATCAATGTCACCTAGGACACGGGTAAGCCCTATTTTTAGTTCAAAAGTACATGAGAACCATGTTCAGAACCATTGATAAATTTGTTCATAGTGGCCTCCTATCCAAAGAAAAGATGTTGGAGGATCCCATTAGTAAGGTGCCAGAAGGAACCATGGCCTCATGCCATCAAGCGCCTCAGTATACTAAAGGACACCGCATGATGTTTGTCATGGGTTATAAAGGATACGGATGTGGAGCCAACACACAAGGCTATCTAGAACCTATTCCTACTCACTGCATTTCAAATCTGACAAGCATGGTCTTGGGTTAAAATCCCAGGATGCTCAACCCGTCGAGGTTGATGCTACCTTTTCTGAGTGTGAGGACGTTTCATATAATGCGGATAGCGATACAAGTTCCCAATGTAGCCTCTACGAAGATTTGGCTTCCACAAACCTATTCCCGAGTCAGCCATCCTTACCCTATCTGAATCCATCCCTTCAACCAATTATCAAGTCACCCTAGTTTATCCTGAACTTGTAGATTGGGACCAACAACTTTATGTACCACTTGATATCTTCGAGAATGATGAAGCATTCACGGAATTCATGGGACTCAAGGATTTTCTTCCTGCTGGGGACCACAAGAAAGGATTCCAAATTCAGTTAAACACATGTGCATACTTTGGAGAAGAGGCAGAGATGTGTGGCCGACTTGGGTAAGAATGTTGTGAATAAAAGTAAAAATACTTCAGAGCAGCCTAGTACAAAGAATAAACGGAAATCTCACAGTGACAAACTCTTTGAAACACTTATAGAAGAACAAAATGAAAAGCACGTGGATAAAATAACTTATCCATTTGAAGATGATAAAGAGCTACCTCGGAGAGTTGATCTCACCCTCCCTCCTGATCCTACTAGAATGGAGGACGCATCTAAGATGCTCATTGAGGAAACCATCAGTGTTAACATTGGTTTAGATGATTTACCCAGGATGATCAAGTTGGGGGCTTTGCTCTCAGCTCAAGAACAGAAAACCTTTGTGGAACTCTTAAGAGAATACATTGATATTTTCACATGGACATATTCAGATATGCCCGGCTTGGATCCAACACTAGTTGTGCACAACCTTGTTGTGCACCCAGATGCCAAGCCCATTAAATAGAAACTGAGGAAGATGCATCCTACAGTTGCACTTCTTGTCAAAGAAGAATTGGAGAAACTCTTGGCTGCAGATTTTATCAAACCTATTGATTACTCAGATTAGATCTCCAATATAGTTCCAGTACAAAAGAAACCCGTTGGCATTAGGATCTGTACTGACTTCCGTGACATCAATAAAGCATGTCCTAAAGATGATTTTCCTTTGCCAAACATAGATATGATCGTAGACTCTACCGCTGGCTATGAGATGCTATCCTTAATGGATGGCTTCTCGGGGTATAATCAGATAAGGATCATAGAAGAGGATCAACACAAAACTACCTTCATCACTCCATGGGGAACCTTTTGTTACAAAGTCATGCCGTTCGGACTCAAAAATGCCGGGCTACTTATCAGCGTGCTATGACTATCATTTTTCATGATATGATGAACGATATTATGGAGGACTATGTGGATGACATATTAGCTAAATCAAAGAGTAGAGAAGAGCACCCAGAAGTGCTTAGATGTATCTTTCAATGCACCTCAAGGACTACAAGGTTCGTCTTAATCCTAAGAAGTGCGTCTTCGGTGTATTATCAGGAAAACTCTTGGGATTTATAGTATCACAGAGAGGGATAGAAGTGGATCCCACCAAGGTCACTGCTATTATGGACATGCCTCCACCCACCACTCTTAAACAACTCATAAGTCTGTAAGGAAAGATCCAGGCTATTCACCATTTTATTTCACTTGTGGATAAATGTCATCCATTTACACATCTTTTGAAGAAAGATGTTGCATTCAAATGGGGGCCCGAATGTCGAAGGATTTTTCTACTCAAGCAATACCTTGTAAATCCACCTGTGCTGATGCCCCCTACTCCTGGAGAGCCTCTCCTTTTATATATTTCTACCCAATTCACTATTGGTGCAATCGCTTGCCCAATACAACCTTGGCCATAAGGAGAGAGATGTTTATTACCTTAGCCGTACATTGATTGCCTATGAATTGAACTATCCATAGATTGAAAAGGCCTTCTTGGCAGTCGTCTTTACATTTCAAAAACTCCGCCATTACCTCCTTAACAATAAAACTAAACTTATTTCCAAGGTTGACCCTCTTAAGTACCTCTTATCCAAACCCACCTTAACAGGCCGAATGGCTAATTGGATCATTCTTTTGAGTGAATTTGAGATAGAGTTTGAATCGAAGTCCTTAAAAGGATAGGTATTGGCAGATCAATTGCGTAAGCACCTTTACCAGAACAGAGCCTTTGTGTCTGGATCTCCCAGACGCATCTATGATGTATATCGAAGAATCCATGAATGGCAGGTCCATTTTGATGGATCATTTACTTTTCATGGATCAGGAGCAGGAGTGGTGCTTATTACTCCCACTGAGATATTATACCAAGGGCATTCCGGTTGGGGTTTCCTTGTACCAATAACATTGCAGAGTATGAGGCACTCATTGCTGGCCTCAAGCTAGCTATCACTTGGAACATCAAACAGCTGTGAGTTGTTGGAGATTCTCAGCTCATCATTAAGCAGGTCAATGATGAATACAAGGTTAAAGATGAAAACTTATTCCCTATAAGAAGATGGTTGAAACCCTAAGGAATATTTTTCACATGTCATATTTGAACAAAAACCCAGATCTCATAATAGATCTGCAGATGCCATGGCTACCATCAGCTCTCTCTTGTGCATCCCACCTGAAGAGAGTAAGATGCCTTTCTTTGTGGAACACTTACAGATGTCGGCATATGATATGCCTGAATCCTATTTAGCATGTGAAGTTGTTGGTCCCCTATCCCCATGGTATGACCCTATTTACCAATACCTACAAGATGGAACCTTCCCACCTGACATTACCCATTCGAGAAAAAAATCCCTTATCCGCCGCATTGCCCGTTATACCCTCCTAGGAGGCACCCTTTATCATCGTGGCTACGATGGGAACTTACTTCGCTATCTAAATGTTACTGATTCGGTTCACGTGATTAAAGAGGTACATAGTGGTATCTGTGGGGCACACACTAGTGGCATGGTGCTAGCTAAGAAACTATTGAGAGTAGGCTACTATTGGCCTACCATGGAATCTGATTGCTGCAACTTCATGAAGAAATGTGAACTTTGTCAAAAGTACGGTAATCTCATACATGCACTAAAGACAAAGCTTTGCAAACCTATTACAACGCCTTGGCCTTTTTCAAAGTGGGGTTTAGATCTCATAGGGAAGCTCCACCCTTCTTCATCAGATGGTCATACACACATCATAACTGCCACCGAGTATTTCACTAAATGGGTGGAGGTTGTTCCTCTTACCTATGTCACCGGTGCACAAATATCCAAGTTTATCATGAACCATCTTATATGTCGTTATGGTATCCCCTCGGCCATTGTCACTGATAATGGTAAATCTTTCAAAAACAAGATGGTAAAAGCCTTGTGTCAATGCTTTCATATCCAACTTAAATGGTCCACCCCTATTACCCTCAAGGTAATGGGCAAAGTAGAGGCTACAAACAAAACTCTTGTGTGCATTATGGAGAAAATGGTCAATAAAATTGGTCATAATTGGCACTTGCAAATCCATCCCACCCTCTGGGCTTATCAAACCTCCATCCACACCCCTACTAGTGCGACCCCGTATTCACTTGTCTATGGCACTGAAGCCATCATACCTTTGGAAGTGGAGCTTCCCTCCCTAAGAATATCTCTCAGGGACTACCTCGACAAAGATGAAGACTACAGAGTTGCTCACTTGGCCTGCAGAGTTGGAACTGTTAGATGAACGGCGTATCAGAGCGCTTAATCACCTTAAAGTATATCAAAATAGAGTATCCAGAGGATACAACAAATGCATCATTCATAGGGAATTTGATGTAGGTGATCTCGTACTGAAAGAAAATCAGAAGAATACCACCAAAGATAGGGAAAAGAAAGGTAAATTTGAGGCCAATTGGCTCGGCCCCTATGTGGTGACCGCTAAATATGGATCAGGGGCATATAGACTTGCCTATTCAGATGGTGAAGAGCTTCCAGAGCCCATGAACACCATTCACCTCAAGTGCTTCTATGCTTAGGCATGGCTGGAATATTGAGATAAGAAACTAAAAAGTAGAAAACAAAGAAAAACAAGAAAAAATTGAAAAATTGAGAAAAAAGTAAAGAAAAAATAGGTCATCCTCGTGTGAAAACCACGCAATTGTGGCGCAGTGGGCATGTCCTTTTGTGAAAACTAGGTTTCCGGCACTCAAGGAAGGTTTCTCATACACAAGTCACTCTTGCAACAGATGGGTAACTCTTGCCACTTGCTAAATTCTCGCAAGACTCTGCTAGGTCTAGGAATCCGACCTCGAGCTCCTCAGGGACCTGTGATCTAGTTTACTTACGCTATATCTATGTGTGAAGGATGTGGCCTATTTGTATATTCCCACATCACATTGGGGCACATTCACATTCCACTTCATCATACATTTAACACGTGGTATTTAACCCTTTGTATATTCCCACATCACGTTAAGGGCATTCCACATTTCTTTAAAGCTTGTACATTGCTTTCAAAACATGACCTTGAAAATACAAAAACATTTAGAAAATGATACACAAAAGCCTAAACATCTAGAAAATTTCCCTTCTTAGGGATGCAACTACATTAGTTTCACAACGTTACTCTTAGGGAAACCTAGACAACAATGACGTAAACCGTAGTCTTAAAAATCTTATCCTTCGTGATGAGCTCAAAAACATTGGAAAATATATCAATATTGTCCCGCAAAAACAAAGTGGTAGTTAGATTGCTTTTAGTTGTTGGTTTGTATAGTTTTGATGTACTTAGCTTATTGTGTTGTTCATTCTTTGAATGATTCTTTGCTTGCCTTATATTAGATCTTGTTAGGTTTAATTGTGTGTTGCACTACATTCATTGTTAGGACTTTCATGCTTGTAATTAATTGTTGTATGTTTCTTTGATTGCTATGTGCATTTGTTAGAACTCATTTTTACTTGCTTAGATTAAAATGTTAGGTTAATCTTCATTGTTAGTTGCATTGCATTGTGTTGCATGTGTGTGTTGGTTTAGTTTTGTTAACTTTTTCTTGTGTGTTTGTTTAGCACATTTGTTTGTTATCACATCTATCATCTATCATTTCATCACATTTATCACATCATTTACTACATCATATATACAAAAATGCTAAGTATTACATCATGCATGTATGCTAAGCTAATCATCACATATCGTATCATCAATGGGGGCAAGAGGGGTTGCGCATGATCACTAATCTATCCCCCACACCAATATCATCTAGTATCATCCCAAAATACTAGCCATATGGAATCAAACATCTCATAAATAAAAAACACATGATATCAAATACACGAGTATATCATCACTATGAAAGAAAAACATGTACATCTCTACATCTGAAAGTATGTCACATACATGAAGAGGAAAAGATACAACATGAACATCAATGAAACATAATTACCATGACATAATTACCATGACAATATATCACTGCATGACAAGATATACAAGAAAGTGTCCATATGGTACATGTATAATAAAAATCTCTGTGTCAAAGTCCAGTATATACAAAATGCTCTGTCCATCTACCATATAAAAGGGGCAGGGATTAGATACTAAGCCTACATACATAGGCATGGTGGTACATAACAAAGGTACCCACATTGTTCAAAATCAAGCCTTCATCAAGAGGCATCCACAAAAGAATCTAAAGAATCTATACATAGTCAAAACCCACCTTCATAAGAGGCATATACAAATGAATACATACATATATATCATGGCATGAGTAGGAGACTCAGCCACAACTCTCACCCTCCCGGGGCTACTGGGACCATGTCCTGAGAGGATGAATAATGGAGGTGTGGGGCCTACCCTCGAGGAACTCCGCCAACCGTGAGGGAAGACCCTGTGTCCCCCTACTGTGTACTCGGATGTGTAGGCTGTTGTCATGCTGTACCGAGCCGACCTCCATGATCTAGAGTCTGTGCGGCTCACATCAAGCTGGGAAAAAGGTGTCACTCACTCTACTGCTGAACTACTCGAAGTAGGTTTTCCTATAATAAAGAGCATCACCGTGGCCCCGATAAATAGTGTCACGTATCAAATCCTCATCTCCTGTGGCTAAGGCTGCCTGTAGGGCGGCATCACACTCGCCTATCAATCGACCTCTATCAGCATCAACCTACCTAGCAGCGTAGCAGACCTCTCGATCCCACTCCAGTGTGACACTCTGTAACTCGACATGGGCATGATCTCTCTCCATCATATAGGCTCTGTCCCTCGCCTACACTCGATCATGTTGAACCATGACGCTGTAACTAGCTCTCTGCCCTCCTAAAGCACCCACTAATTGAGTGCCCTGCGCACTAACCAACTGTGTAATCTAACCCTACCATATGGCCCTACCACTATCCTGTGACTGAGACCTGGCCTGGTCTCTCTCAACAGTCAAAACCTAAACCTGTGCCCTGGCCTGATCTCTCTCTGCGGCCACCTTGAAGTCAGATACCACTATCGCGGCTCGTAATCGCTACTAGCTGCTAGTGCAGCAAGTTGTCCATCACCACCTCCTGGAGGCCTAGAGGAGGTGGACCTTGCTATGGTAGAACCTACTGTAATGGGACATATATGCCCACTGGAATGCCTACTGGAGGCAATGGACCAGCCTAGCCTGTGCCTATCTAGGCATAGGCCTAGGACCACACACCTATGGTCAGAGCCACGCTCTAACTCGATGCTATGCATTGGGACCACCCTCGTCATCTGAATCATCATCATCGATATCACCTCTGCACCATCGTCATCACTAGGTGGCCCCACTGGGGGAGGCCTCACGCCTGCCTCATATGTTGCCCTCGGAATAGTCAGCCTGTGTGGAATCATGCCATGATACTAGGGCGCGTACTCTGCTGTGCACCCTGGATCTCGCACCTGCCTCAAAGGTACCCATGCAATGGGTACCACATGTGTAAAAATATCCCAGGCTCTCTCAAAGGCTATCTATGGCCCCATGTCAAAATACTCATGCGCCCTCTGTGCATACCACATATCAAGCCCCGAGAACATCCTGTGTGGTGCCAAATTATCGTTGGAATCTATCAACCCTATAAAACTTCTACATATAGCTATGTTGCCCATGATAAAATGCTCTACTTTGGCTATGGATAGCTCTCGGGAATCCTCTGGCCACTGGTAATGTCAATATGACCTCCATACCATGGCCGCCTGCTGTAGGTTGTCGAGCTCTCGATGATAGGGATAAGAATCACCCTTGTAGGGCCAACATCATCCCCGACTGGGACCCAACCCATGGTAGATGGCTCCTCTGGAGCCTCGAACTCTCAGAACGCCTAAGGGGCACCCGATAGTAATGTGATCCTAGGCCCATATCATAAGGAGCCTAGCCGGGCCTACCGTCTTTTGATGGTAGTAGGTGATAAGATGTAGATCCCAGTAAAGATGTGCCAGAATGCACTGGCCCCAACAATAAGTCTCTCCCTATATCAATCCAAGAATAACCCCAAGTAGTCCAAGTGGGAATGAGGAACCGGTCTTGTCAGGGAGTAAAACTCCACTGACAAAGGCCATCATGTATACCACGACCCGATCTAGAGAAAGGTCCTCAATGCACTATGATAAACGCACTTATCATCCCATGACGAGGAATCATCGAGACCCCAAACAGCTGTACTATGCATCCATCCAATGCTGCTTTTTCACTCACATACTTGAATGGGTTGGCCAACGATAGGAACACGCATGATGCACCAGACATCCTCCAACGTAATGGTAATCTCCCCTGTAGGTAGCCAAAAGCACTAGCTCTCGTTGTGCCATCTCTCTACTATGGCCGTGGTCCAATGTGATCTAGGGCATGTCAACCACGTAGGCTAACCCTGTGACATAAAGGAGGATATCTAATATACTCCTATCCCCATCCTCGAACTGCGCCTCTATCATCTCAAGATGGCCATATCTCTCCGCGTCTGAAGTGCGGGTAATCTATGCTGTAAAATCAAAACAAGTGTTAGGCACTTATCTAATCTCTAGCTATCTTTCTAAGGAAAAATGGTTCACGAGTCCTTGAACTTACTAATTTCCCTTTTTCTTCTAAGTTCTTCTAATTATTCTCCTCTGCACTTTGCTATTTTATTGCTATTGGTGTGTTTCATTTTCTTTTGGATGCATTTCACACGCGCACACATCCTCCTCGATGCCTATGCCCCTAACCAACGTACGCGCCCCTGCCTTTTCCATTTTCTTGTATGCCATGCAGATGATGCCAACACGCCCTCCCAACAGTGTGATGCCTACGCATCCCTCAGAGTGCGCACGCATCCTCGTTTTCCCCCTTCGACAAACACGCATGCGCATAAGTGTTTTTCAATGCATACGCCCACGTGCACCCACTTTTTTACGCATACGTACGTACGCTTCCCCACATTTTCAACACTGCGCACGCGCATGTGTCTTTTTCCCCACCTACCTACCCTAGAAACGACCTATAAAGCATTAAATGCATAATTTAAAAGAGAAAGGATAGACCACTCACGAAGGGTCCATCCACGAGTCTCGCTAGTACTCTCGGATCCATTCTTCCTTGCCTCTTCGCCTCGCCGATAACCTCTCATCACTCCGTGCTCTCTCACGACACACCTCATGTAAAAATTTGTAAGGGCTGCAGTACAAATGAATTGGCCGTGATTGTTTTTACCCCCTCGGGTGGGTATATTAACTCATCGCGATGCCCTTGGGGCATGTTTTCTCCACTGTGATCATTCTAATCTTCTTCTACCCACCGTGATAATTATTTTATTATTAAAATAATTATTTTTATTAATTTTCACATGTTGGGGCACTTTGTGCTACCCTGCGGACACTTCCTCTTAACCCTGACATTGTTTACGAACCTTACAGGCACTTTCCTTTGTTTTGATTCCTCTTTTTCATTTATCTACCTCCCGTCATGAACAATAATTCAATAATTATTATCACCCTATCTTTCTTTCCATGGGGATACCCTTTTGGATCTTTTGAGGCCTCTTCTTCCCCCGTTATGCCTCTGCGCATACTTTTAGAAGATCTTTGATCTTTTAAATTCTTCTGACCAATCAAAAAATTTAAAAATTGTAAAATTGATTTAGAAATATCCAAAACAGTATAAAACTTTGAAAACAACCTAAAATTGGTAACTAACTCATTTTTCGGCTGAAATCTATGTCTTTTGCATGGCGCTCATCCTATATCCTGTTGGCATTTTCACATGTTTTGAAACAATGACTTGCGAATCACCTTGATCTACAATCATTTACAAAAGACCGCTGCTTACTTTGTCTGTACTCTGGGGCACTATTAGTTGCCTGGTATTGTTTTGTCATGCACGTTGCTTTTTCATCGGACCCAAGTGTCCTCCGCCATTTCCCTTACATGTGCATATTGCTTGGGGCATCGTTCTTACCCTTGTCATTTATCAGAACATTTGGGACTTCAGCTTGATAACAAAATATTTGTGCAACCTTCTTGAACGTTGTTGGTTTAAGTGTGTGTGATTGTACTTATTTCCCTATTACATGAGTTTGTTTACTTCTCGTATTACGTTACATGTTTGTATGTTGCGCGAGTCAACATTTTGGCAATAGACAATTGTTTTGTATCTTGGCTTTTCATGTCATTATACACTTCTGTTGTATGCTCACATTTTTAATAAGGACCGATGAGGAGGTCTCTAAGCAAAATGATGATTTAAAAATTGAATACATTTGATTTGTGGATAGCTCAATATCTCTTTCCTTGTTTCTCATCTTCTTCTCTTCACACTTCCCTTTCCTCTTTCTTCTCACCTTTTTCAAGTGTCGATCGACTTCTTTCATCACCCCATCGACACTCGAGGGGGCATCCTTCATCCTATTAATTTTTCTTCTATCCCTTCAAAAAAATTCTTCTCTTTTATATTTGTCTACTTTCTTCAAAGTGATGTAACTTACATCACCTCAAAGAGGGGAAAATGTAGACACCTGTAGTTTGGCCAATGCACTATTACGACTAATATTGCACTAGTTGTGCTTCTCCCTACAAACCAACGATACACCGCCGGTTCGACCTATCTAACTTTCTTCCTACGACATCCCTTTTGTCATTTTTCCTCTTGTAAACCATTTAAACAAGCTATAATAGCTTCGTTCTAACTACATTAGCTTCTTACTTTCTTCCAGTTCACTTCTACCACCTTCCTGGCCTATCAATCCATTCCATTGGATTGATTTTGACCCTTCAGAACTCTCTCCAAACCTTAATCACCTCCTAAACATGTTTAATTAAGCTTAAACATGGTTTGTCACTCCTAAACTAGTCAAAGTAAGCTTTGACTTGCTAAAAGTGTTTTTGGAATTTATTGTTTGTCCCACATGCACTTAAGTTTCCCATTTTCCCAAATAGAAAACTATATATAGGGCTAGACCCCTTCTCTCATTTTCAAGAATTCCTCCTTCTTCCTAAGCATAGATTATGGTATTTTGCATCTAGGTTCTAGATTTCATTTCTAGTTTAGATATTGAGCTATTTACTTCATTTTTGTACGCTAATCCAATTTATAGGGTAAAGGAGAAGAACCATTGGCTCAAAAGCCTATAATGGGAAGATCTCTATCTCTTAATCACTAAAACTGATTGCTTAGGGCTTACTAGGTTCATTATTTTAAGCTTTCAAAGAATAGAGATAGTTTTAATTAGCTTAAATTTGAGTGTTTACTTCATAATGTATGCTAGTTAGAAAATCTTGCTCATTTCTTATCGGATGGTCCATTGATTTGTTGCTTGAAGCCTTTGGGGATTCTTTAGGAATTATTACCCCAAATCCATGGCTTCTACAACTTTTCTTTGAACACGTTGTTCCTAATCATAAATCACTCACCCTTCTACATAAGAAGTTAGAACTTACTTCCTCAAAACCCAACAATCCAAATCATCCACCATCCATTATCTATCTCAGGGCATAATCCTTCCATTTTGGGACCGCGTCCTTCATCCATGACATCTACCAATACCCAATCCAAAGAACTTATGCCCTCTGCCGAATCTCCATCCACGTCCAAATCATCTAAATCAACCATCCCTCTCTATCGATTTGGATCAAAAATCCCTAAAGAAAAATATGAACCTAAGGCTCCTACGAAGTCTCATAAGAGCAACGCTCCTCTCTTACCTTCACCACCCTCACCTAAACTGAGCCCTTCTAAGGACCATACCACTTCACCTTCACAAACCATAATAGGATATTATAAAGAAATCTTTCATTGTCTTCTCCAAGCATCCGTAATCACCTTTCCCCCATAAAGCCCTTTCATCCACGCGAGACAAAACCCACATGGTTTGACCCCAACACCATGTGTCCCTACCATCGTGCCCCTTGGAACAACACCAAACACTATAAGGCCCTACAATCTCTCATCAACAACTTTATAAAATAAGATGATATTCTCATCGAATAATATCACCTCCTCCCATCTACCAACCAATCCACATCCAAGCCCCATCTTCCAACTAAGTCTACAAATTTTAAAACCTCTTCCTCATCCACATCCTTTGTCGATATCCCTCCTCCAAACTTTACCTCTCCTAAGGATGGTCCTCCCTCTACATTGACGACATCTATATCACCACATGTTCTCTTCCTCGTAATCCATAACCATTTATGCAATCTGAATCCAAGGTCATAATCATTGTTACCTTTGACAAACCCACTCCATCCCCTTCTTTGTCCAAGGATAAGGTATCTATATTAGCCGCACCACCAACCCGAAAATAAGCCACCATCAAGCGAGCATTGTAAGGTATCTCCCCAAGATCCTATTTAAAATGTCTCTTTACGAGCTTATCTAAATCTCTCCCACCACCAAAAACCCTCATTGAGGTCCTACAACGCATCCTCATATCATCTAAATAATCTCACCCCTTTACAAACCTTGTTGGGGTCTCACCACTTCCGAACCATTTCATTTGATGATTTGAAATTTTGAAATCTTACCCGAAGATCACGACCTTCCCTTCTTCATCATTGTCTACATCAATGACACATTCATCTGTCACTCTATGATAGACAACAATGCCATCATTAACATCATCTCATCTCACACCTTTGATAAGCTCAAACTTCAAAATCTATCATCACTCAATCACATGTGGTACTACTCACCTTCAACAATGTTATGGCCCCTACTTTGGGCACAATCATCTTTCCCATTCGCGTTGGAGACAAACTCCTCCATGAAGTATTCTATATCATTAAAGGGGAGTTCCAATACAATGTATTGCTTGGGTGCCCATGGATTTGTGCCATGTGTTGTGTCCCCTCCACCCTCCACTATTATATAAAATATGAACACGAGGGGAAGATCCATACCCTTCCAGTGACCTTCCTCCCTTCAAATCATGTCATATGAATTATCGACCCAATGACGTGCTCATTCCAAAACAAGATTCATCCTCCAAAGCATCCACCGGTTCTTCTCTGCTGCATATACAATACTTAATGATGAATCCCTTGAAAATGTGACTTAATGCTTATCTCTGGGGTAGTAAAATTCTCACTCTTAATTCTCTTCCCTCACTCAATTGACTTGGTAGACCTGATAAAGCACCTATATATGTTAGAAAAGATTAGTGTGAGTGTAAGAAAACAAACAAATTGTTCTCCTATGCTAATCCTTCCAACAATACCTTAGATTGAGCAAGAGATGGAAAGGGGGAGAGAATCAATACCGCACTTACCAATGATAGAATGCAATGTTCCTCCTTTGTTGTGTTGGATTTTCTCATGGATGGTGTTGATTGCTTCATATTTTGTGGAAACAATCAGACACCTCCCTTGATTTTTTGGATTAATGGATGATATATTGGAGGATAGAGTGGAATGAATTGATTGAATATTTTGGATGATTGATAGAGGATAAAATAAAATGGCGATATTTGTTATGGATTCTTCTTTCTTTCCATCTAGCTCTCATGGAGGAGGAGAGCTAAATTTATAGTTTGTGGTTGGGAGAATGGATGGTGAGGATTGATCCAAATGGGATGAGGATCAATAGATGAGGATTGATGAGGGATTAGAAATTTCTATTGTGGATAATTCTATATTTTGTGAGAATCCTCCATTGAATTTAAAATTCAATGGAGAGTAGAAGATATTTAGAGAGGCTTCTAGAAATAAAAGCCTTTAGATTTATAGGTAGACGATATACGATTGGTTTAGGATTATATTATATTAATAAAAGGTGATTAGGGATTGATTACATAGAGATGCTAGGTGTAGGGTAGGTGTAGCGTAAGTAGGTAGGTAGATGAAGGAATATTAAATTCCTAGAAAATAATAATAAGGATTAAGGTGGGATAATGAGATTTAATAATAAATTAAGGAGATTAATGATGAAATTATAGGATATTAGGTAAATAATGAAAGTAATTAGGATAAAGGGTATATGTGGTATTTTATAGGAAAGGGATTAATTAGATAATGATGATGTTAGATATTTGTGGGACAAATTAATTGGAATTAATTATGTCGACATTTTAGATGTCTACATTTTTTCCCCTCTTTGAAGGGTTATTATGAAGCAATGACCGTTAAAATAAAAATAAGAGAAGATGTTAGGATGGTGATGTGATGCCCCCTTAAGGGGTTATGCGGGGAAGGAATGAGTCGGGTAACTACTCAAAAATAGGATATGCCCAAGTTAGTAAATGAGAGAGGATGAGAAGATTAAGGATTATAAGAGAGGAGAGAGGATTAAAAGATTGATTAAAAGGGTTGGATTATTGGATGCCCTAGTCAAGGGGTTGAGATCAAGGATATTGGATTTAAGGAGTAGGAGAATAGAAGTATGGTTGATGAGGATACATGGTTAAAGGATTAAGAGATATGAGAAAGTATTAGAGGAGTAGGAGATTAGAGGTTTAGGAGATATTGAAGTTTAGAGTAGAGGATTCCCTAGCCAATGATGTATGACAAGGGTGAAAATTTAGGATTTAGATATAATGATTCTCGGAGTTGACGATGTTATATTTGTAGATTAATTAATAGGAAGATAGGGTATTGGATTAAAGGATGTTCGATTTGGAGGATTAAAAGATTGAGGATATTTGGATGAGAGAATTGTTGAACCCTATTACATCTATTGGTGTTGTCATTAATGTCATATGGCATATATGGAAAAGGAGGAGTTAAATATCATGCGAGATAGGTATCTGTTGGTGGTTTGCAATGGTCTCGGGCTAGTTCTTTGAGCTTTTGATGGTTCTTTGAGGTTGACGTCCATTGAAGGTATGGAAAATTAGTATGCTTAGATAAGATTCTCTACAAGTTTTAAATGCTTATTCCAACATATCCAAGTGTTTTTGGAGTTGTGGAGGTATGGTTATTTGAGAACTCAATGAGACATTTCTAACAAGACCAAATTTATGAAATTTGGATCTCTCTAAAGGAATTTATCGCCATTCGAAGTTTTGGAGGTCAAGATGAGAAAGTTTGAATTACATTTTGGGTTCGTGTGATCATCATAAGTCAACATGTTTCATGCATCCCTGATCCCGAAACTTGACCAACATGTGGCAAGAAAATTTAAATAAAGCTTCAGGTCCACATAGTAGTTGCAAAGATAAGAAGCCAATTGTGACAAAAGAAAGCTGATGTGACATCCTAAATGTGTAGAGACGTGGAGCCTTCTAGTTGGCTCACTTTTCATCCTTTAACATAGAGCTAGTAAATGAGAAGAATGACATTGAAAAATCTATGAAGGAACGTGGAGCTTCCCTATTAGATGATGTTTCACATTGGTTAGATATAGGTTATCAAAAGCTCAAGTTGTGAAGAAATGTGGAACATCCCTATTAGATCATGTGTCACATTCGTCAAAGACAAGTTATCAAAAGGATGACACAAAAAGGTACATGGATATGTTTAAATGGTGTGTGCTTTGAACTCAAAAAATCTGATTGGTTTGTGTTTCACACTCGAAAATAGTGACACCAAAAAATGTATGTGAAGCCCATTTTAATTGGCTCATGTTTGTCATGAGTTTGTTATTATCGTAGTTTGATATTGAGAAACGTGTGGAGATTCCTTATTGGCTTGCTTCTCGCAGAGTGGAGGTTAAGAATAGTTTGACACCGAAGTGTGTGGAGATTTCTTATTGGCTTGTTTTTGACATGGTGGTGACTATACAAGTTTGGTTCAAAAATTTGAAAAATCATCAAACTTAAATTTTAACCAATGAAAAATTCCAAAAATTGTAGATAATGCCTGTAAGGATGTCGAAAGGTGTTGCGAAAGAAAATATATTGATTCATCTCAAAACAAAGGAGAAATTCGTGACAAATTTTTTTTTCTTAGTCGGGGGAAAGTCTATGAGGAATGTTGGTTGAGCTTCCAAGCTATGTTTGATCTTCATGTGAAGTTGTAAGGTCTGGTTCAAGTGGAGAAAAACATGAAACATCCTTATTCAAAGTGAAGGAGCTCATGGAGAAGCTCAAAATTCAGTTGCATCGAGTAGCTAAAGAAGTGCCACTTGTCAACCTACAAACACCAAGTTCTTTGAGAAATCTTATACGTAGGAAGATTTTTCATGTGAAGAGTCATTAAACATGAAATGTTAAGAGTAATGTTTAGAAATCTTGTTTTTTTATTTAAGTTCAAATTTTGAGCATGTAAATGTTATTTTCGGTGCATAATCATTGCTAAAAGAGTGTAGAGTTGAGCGCATGTTTTTGAGTAAGTAAGAAGGGTGTGAATGTACTAAAGCCATGAAAAATTAAGAAAGGAGAAGAGAAGACAAGTGAGTTGAAGAAGTGGTCATAATCAGTTGTGGAAGACAACACAAAAGTCTAAGTTGAATCCTTAACAATCAAGAATTTAAAACTTCCTTGTAAGTTGCATCTTATAGAAGATCGATTGTTTGATTAAATTATTGGGTGTTGAAGCTTTGATGAAAGTTAAATCTTTCTAAAGTTCAAGTATTATCTTTAATAAATTTTGGAGTTGTAGCTCTAGGTTAAGTTAAAGCTCAACCATGAAATCATGTAACATTTGTAGGACATTTCTATCCTAAGCCTAGTTCTTGGTTTCAATGGGTTTTTTCCCTTACGGGTTTCCCACATTAAATTTGGTCTCTACATGTGTTCATGAATGCTTGTTTTCTTTTCTCTCTCCTAGTTGAATATGCATGCTTATCACAACTAAGGTAATTTAAAAATTGGATGATTGAAAAATTATGAATTTAACAAAATTTAATAAGCACTTATTCACCCCCTCTCGGTGCCTAGATTTTTAACAATTGGTATCAGAGTGTGGCCCTGGTGTGGTGATTTTAACAACTCAAGGGAGATCCAAACAATTTAGTCATGGCAAGTAATCAGTCATAAAGTGGTTTTTCCACCTCCAAATCTCCTCTATTTAATGGATCAAATTATGCCTTCTAGAGTGTCAGAATGAAGACTTACCTAATGTCACTTGGGTTTGACATATGGAAATCAATTGACAATGGTTACACTTTGTTCCACCACACCTCCTACTTGATGCGGAAGAAAGAGAGAAAGTGAAAATAATTCTAAAGCCATGAATGCAATTCTTTGTGGGATGGTTGAGGCTGAGTTCATAAAGGTCATGTAGTGTACCACAACTAAGGAAATGTGGGACAAATTGAAGACTATATATGAAGGATACTTGTTGGAGCTCAAATGTGCACTGTCCCAGAATCATGCATAACAACTCGGGATTTGAGATAACATGGGATTGTCTCTAAGTTGTGGGACTAGAACCAAGATAGACCTCCGAGAAAGGTTAGCTTCCTCTATTTACTCCTAATACCAAAACTACTCCTAGGAATTGAAATGCAGCTATCCTAACACTAACCTAGAATTCCAAGGGACTAGGGAAGAGAAAGAAGCAGAAAAAGGGCAGAAAAATGTGCCACAATCCAAAATCACATTCAAACCTCCAATTTCATGGAGCACTACAACTTTGAATCCTGCAAGAAAGAAAAAGTATGTGCAATGTACCTATGAATGCAATGAAAGGCAAGAAATACAAGAAAACACAAGCTAGGGCAGAAAGAGCCACAAAACATGAATTTTATTGCTTAAAAGTGTGCACAATCCATTACAAATAGATACAAGGCAAGAATCTCCTTGCAGAACACTAAAATTTGAGGCCTGCAACTCACAAAGTATTTTAGAAAAATATTGCAAGAGTTTCTCTACATTTTTAGAATGTCTCTCTTCAAAATGAGGTGAATTTTACAATATATAAAAGAAGAGCCTCGAAATTACCTCACCAACCAACATATTTCATTAAATAGGTATGAGAGGCCATATAATTTGGTACTTTTCCTGCACGGGTAGTCATAGGTGCCATACCTCATTAAGCTAGTATTTGAACAACATGTCTTGCTTCATTAATTCCTCATTCATTCTTGCACTCACCGGTTGCAGCATGTATTTTCTCAAGCTCCCGGACGGTAGCATTTTCCTTTTGGTATCTGCCGGTTGCATAAATACAACCATCCGGTAACATGATTTCTCCGCTATCGGCTGATAGCTTTTAAAATCTGCCATCGACTAGTAACATCCATAAAAATGTTATTAGAGACCCTTCAGTCGCTCGACTTACTCCTTGTTGGTGCCTTTGTGCTACCGGCTGGTAGCAAAAAAATGCTACTGATGATCGCTTCATTTTATGACCCACCAGCATTCTACCCTCCTCTATGCTACCGGCGCCTTTGTGTCATTTTACTGGTGCATCCTGTTGATCTCAAGTATGCGGTGAGCATATAAAATGCTCTTGGCATGTAGCATCCAGTACTTCTTCTACCGACCGGTAGTATATAAAATGATACCAGCCAGGTAGCATCTTTGATGCTATCAATGACTTTTTACCGTTGTTTTTCCCGACTCGCCAACCTCACCAAAACAGCCCGGACCTTCAATGTGGCGAGATGGGTCGAGTTCACCCATGAGTCATCCTAAAAATTACAATGCACCCCTCAAACTACTGCCAACTCCTAGATCTACTAAGTTATCTAATTTGCAAGGGGTGTAAAAATTGGATAACATATACAACAATGTAAAATTGGCCAAGTTACAGACTTATCGTGCTCATTTTGAAAGCATGAAAATGAAGGAAGGTGAAAATGTTGCATCATACTTGTAAATAATGGATGAAGTTATAAATCGAGATAATATTCTTAAGAGAGAAAATAGAAGAGAGTGTGGTTGTTCAAAAATCTTAAGATCTCTATCCTCAAAATATGATTCTAAAGTGTCGAAATAGAGGAAGCCAAGGATTCAACCACCTTGAAAATGGATGAGCTTTATGGAATCTTAACTGCATATGAGATTAGAATCGGTGACTCAAATTCAGTCGAAAGAGGCATCTATATGAAAAAAATCAACACCTAACCTTCTTTGCACTGACCTCTCGAGGTCGTGCCAAGACATCTGGTGTAGAATGAATATGAATGTGAGTGTAGTGATGGGGATCAAGCTAATTGGGAAATCTTATATCTTCAACACGCAATATCGGGATCTGCGAGTCTAAGGCAAAGAATTCTCTCCTAACTTGAAGTGGTGTGATGGCTCGGTTTGATATAATAGCTGCTCGGAGACTCCAATCAATATCGAGCTCTGCCAAGATTTTGTTTGTTGGTTGTTGAACATGTGGAAAATGACCTGCGGGTGCCTTGTATGGATTTCCAGACAAGGTCATGGAAGTAAGAATGAGAGACATGGTGGAGCCATAGGGATTTATGGGCAATTTTCTGGTCTAGTCCAGAAAGTCTTAACCTGATCGGCTGTTATGTTTAATAAGGAAAGTTGTGCAATAATGTCTAGTGGAAGTGGTGAAGATCTAAATACTAATGTACACAAACTAGTGTCAATGTCTAATTGGTTAGCAGCCCGTTGGGTTATGGGACCTGAGGATCACAACCAAAGACTGTGGAGGTTGTGGCCCTTGTATGGTCATGCGCATAATCAAACCTTGTTGCCAGGAGTAGTATAATAATCGTAGGCTTGATTAGCAGTGATGTTTAACATATTTAGTTGTTCTATTTTCTCAGCAAAATTTGCAGGTGTGCGTAAAACTGTCAAATGTAAACTTGTATCAATGTCAGTTATCAATTCCAGCCCATTGGGTTGTGGGACCAAGGGATCACAACTATACGTCTTTTCTTGTTGTGGATCGTTGATGGTCATACATAATGGAATAAAGTGATTTTGATAAGAAAACTAATTACTGAAAGAAATCTAACCTATGCTTTTTAAGTCTTCACAATATATCAGATCAAAGCAATAAAAGCAAACTAATCTATCAAAGGAAATATTTTTGATCTTTTCTAATTTTTAAACAATGCATTCTAATCTAATAAATAAACTAAAGACAAGTAATCAATTCGGATGCAACTGGTTACTTGTGTGAATATGTGAATCTAACCTAAAACAAATAACCTAATCCAATTAAAACCCTTCAAACCCTACCTTAGAGATGAAGAACAAATCATGACCCTAAAAGGGATATTGTTCCCCATAACTTCCTTGGTAATGTTAAAGATCAAACTTTCTAATGATTTGATCTACTTTTGATTGTCTAACCTATTGAAATGAACAATTTTACTACTCTATTTGATATGTAATTGAAACTAGTGATTTGAATTTGACAATTTAACAAATAAAGCAAACAAAACACAATTCCAACCTGGATAAGCAAGAGATTTGGAAAATATGGTTGTATTTGTATCTGTCCCCTCAGTTGTTCCTTTCTTTCTCTCGAGTGTTCATATGAGTCCAAGGGATTGGGAATGCAAGAAAAACAACAAGAGGATGACACTTGAGCAATGGCAGCTTGAAGGCAGTCTGGATGCAATGCAAGTAGAAGAGAGATAACACAAGAGATTTGAGCTTGGCTATGCAATTCCTAGCAAGATTGTGGCAACAATACAATGCAAGATACACAAAATTCTCAAGCCTTTTCTTGAATACAAGCATGGAATATATAAGAATTGGGGTTGGGATGTGCCTTCATGCACAAGGAAAGAAGAGGCAGTTCCAACTAACTAAAGCACATTAAAAATAGAAGAGGGAAGGAGAACCAAGAAATAAAAACTATTTTTAGACAATTTGGCCCATGGATGCATGCTAAAAGTGAAGTTAAGTGAATCATCGCATGTTAAAACACACATGACAGAATCTAAAAGTTTTTAGGACCCTTGCCTTATGCAGGTGGTGGTATTATCACTAAAGGCCAAAACATGAGTAGAAAGAAATAGAAATATGGAAAAAGGTGCGGGAAGGCTAAGTAAAGATGTCTAGGCAAAAAATATTTTGGAGCTTGAACACCTTCTTGAAAGGACTTGAATCATCATTGGGGACTTTTGTAACCATTTTCTAACAATGTAGCACATGTAATTTTGGGTGCGTACATATTGCCCCCTTGGAGAAGCATCTTAGCCATGAAAAGGCGTAAAACGTAAAGTCCGAGTATGGCATTCTCAAAATGGGGAGTTAGAAGCTATACAGCGAGCAGCCCGTGTGTCGAAACATCATCATCCAATCTCCTGCTACTTGCAAGAAAAAGAAGACTCAAGTGTAGATAGAAAAATATCAAAATTAAACACTAAATTAAAAGCAAAAAGAGGACTTACCATTTGTGTGGGGATATAGAGATATACATGCGCCAACACTCTAGCCCTGTGAACACATACACTCAAAACAAGATTAAAACAATATATATCAAAACAAACCCATTTTTCAATTCATTTGTGTATTCTTGATTTGGTGAATTTGGAGCTCTAGATTCACGGTGATCGTCTCGGCGAGAGTATAATCAAAACGCCTTTGTTGTGAGATAGTGATCATGCCTCCATGTGCGGGAGATCGACCAACGCGGTCTAAGGTTGGTTATTTTCACTTTTTTCTTTTCATACCTAAAATGTAAAAATGTTGAAAAGTTCACCTAGGGGGATTATTTAAAAAAAAATTGTCTTAAATGAGTCTCTAAGGGGCCCCATAGGGCATTCTTTTATTTTGTCAAAAATGGCCTTTTTTGCGTTTTTGAGCATTTTTAAGGTTAAGGGAACGTTTGGAAAATTGGCTCAGGACCACCTCCTGTTTGGGCGGTGGTCCTAGAACCGTCACCCTGCACTAGGCGGTGGTCACTGAACCGCCGCCTGCCCATGACCAAGGCGGCGGTTCTGAATAGAATGACCAAAACGTACATTAACTTGATTTTTTTGGATTTTTCATGTTTTGTCATGTTTTTGGTGAGCTTATCTTCTTGTATACGTTACTAACTTGCTATTTTTTCCATGTTTTGGTGAATGTAGAGAGAGAGAGTGTGTGTGTGTGTGCGTGTGTGTGTGATTAGCTCCTGGGATTCTGGATCAGATGACCCAGGATGAGATGGACATTCTGTAGAGGGCAGGTATCTAGAGGATTACACGGGTGCCCCATGTTGCCCCTGCCAGTCACATATTATGTGACTTGTTTTCCTACTAGGATGTAGATCGAACACTTTCTGGTTTCTAGGTGTCAGGGGCAAGTGGACCATTACTTTAGAGGATGTATACCGCATCCTTGGGCTCTTGATTCTTGGGAGGAGATGAATTTGGAGATAGTGGGATCCAGGGCCGTGATGACACAATGGGCCACGTATATGGGAGATACCATTGTCTCATCTAGTTCAAGAAGGGGATGGAATTCCGATCCATTGCTATTGTTCCTATTCCTATCATTCGAGAGAGCCATTATGGGTATCTTGTCCTCATGATTGATCGGGGACAAGGGGGTGACACCCTTCTCTATTACTGGGTTCCTATTATCACACAGATTGAGGGACATGTACGTAGGTACGCCTGGGGAGTAGACATCCTAGGGACTACCTACCATGACTTATACAAGGTAGTCGATTATAGGGGAAGTCACTGAGCCACCCCACTCTTGTTATGAGATGGGTATATGAGCACATCACCCCTATGGAAGGGGAGTACAGGTATTAGATCTAGGGGTTGTCTAGGTAGTGAGGTGGATAGCTATGTTAGTTCTTAGGAAACCACACCAACTAGTGGCTTCTCGACTACGGCAAGCATGGTTACCACTCCCTACCAGGACATGGTAGGGTTATGGGGACAAGAGGTGACCACGGTGGTAGCTTGCTCCACCACATGGTTAGTTAGTTGATAGGGATGAGAGAGTCAAGACTCATCCATTTGATTGCCCCTTTAAATCCTTTGGCGCATGCTTTCTCGTGTCAACAGGTGTTTTGGTGCGCCTCACTATGTTGAGTCTTCCTTGCATGCGCCAAGGCGCATGCGCCTTCCTGTCAACAGAACATTTGTTGCGCCACTTTTTGGTGCGCCAAGGGCACACATATTCCTCTGTCAACACCACTTTCGGTGCACCAAAGGCGCGCATATTTTTTGTGTTGGCAAACGTTTTGGTGCGCCAAAGGGCATGTTTTCTTGTGTCGACAGCTCTTTTGGTGCGCCACTTGAAAAGTTGGTGGCACATTTATTGCTACCTCACCTATAAATAGGCGCGTCTGTACTGTCATTATCATCAAACACAATCACGTGATTTTTTTCTCTGTACTGCCAGTGCACCTGCCCTGTCATTTTCAATCGCTTTGTGGACCCGTTTGCACATTTCTTCGTTATATCCAGGTAAGAGGTCCTCATTTCTTTTGTGTGTTTTGTGCTTTGGTTCTTTGTTTGCTTGTTGGTATGGATTGGATTGGAAAGACTATGAAATCGTGAACTTCCCCCTTTTTTGTCTTTCTTTCCATTCTTCCACTTATTCTTCCCCCTCTTTCCGATCTGTTGGTAGAGGAAACTCATCTGAAATGATGGCTTGAAACCCTTTGTTTAAGCCCCTTCATCACCCCAAGGTACCCTGCGAAGGAGCTAAACCATATGTAAAACCCCTCAGAGAAAGAATCAAAGCTTAAAAAGAAACTGTATTTTTCTTCTCCTTTGGCGCATTGGCACACCACCTGCACAAGAAAAGAGCGCCCTTACATGAGCGCATTTTTTCCTACTACTGCTACATAATGAAAAGTTGCGCCCTCATGGCGCACTTCCTTAGTTTGTTGCAAATGCTTTCCTCGCGCCCCCTCATGGCGCACCAAACTCATTTGTTGCATCGTTAAAACCTGCGCCCTTTGGCGCACCCATGCATCCATGTAACAATCCTTTCCTATCACCAAGTGCAAAGCTTTAAACGGCGCAAGCGCATCCCTCATTGCAACAACATTGTGTCATGCAAACCTTCCATGTGCGCATGTGCCGCCAGTTCCTTTAGCGCACAAAAAAATGATGTAACACAAAACTTATATGCGCCTTTGGCGCACAAAAGTTCCATGCACTGACATAAAAAATTATATGCCCACGCCATCCTGTACCCATGTAACATGATAAATATCTGCGCCCTTTACAAAATGCATCCACATGGCGCAGGCGCACTTGTGTTTACAACAACAAAGAATGCAATCTGCAATATCCATGCGCCATGCGTCCTTTGGCGCTGATTTATCCCCTGCAGCATCCCTTTCCCGTGCGCCTTACTATTTAGCTCTGTAACTGCAGTATCCATGCGCCATGCGCCCTGAGGCCTTAAAATCTCTAACTCTTTCTTCTGTCAGCATTTCAATGGAAAATCAAATAGCTGACATGAATTTCTTGCATTGGGTTTCACTTCTTATTCTTGCAGATCAGCAACTAAGTTCAGAAGAACATATGTCAACATCAAGCAAGAAACCTATCAAATCTAAAGGCAAGGCCAAGCTCACAGAAGAAGAAATGAAGTATAAGTATCAGAGGGTCAGAATGCCCGAGTCCCAGGCAGAGTGTGACCTAGACATCAGAGACTCAGAGCTGGGTCATATTGATATGGAGGAGTTCTGTCAGAACTAGGAAGGTCACAAGAAGTCCATGGATGGACAAATTGATAGGCGGTGCTTTGCACTTTTTTGGAATCCCGGTAAGTGCCGTGAATAATGAATTTATGATGGTGGTTTCCGGTGCTACTGATAAAGACACAAGATGTGTCAAGTAAATGAGAAGGCGAGGTCATAATCAACCTCACTGCCCGCCACTTTGAATTAATGCTCGGCATCCCTCACCATCGGCACTTTGTGGCCGTAAGCCGGGAAGACTGCATTAAGGCCTGGGACGACAATGAAGATCAGTGCATGCAGCTGATGAATGAGGTATATTTGAAAAATAAAAAGGTGGTGACTCGGTGGCCACAAATCATTCACCGCGATGATTTTCGGAGGAACTCGGTGACACATCACATTCTGAGCGGTGTTTTGGGCTTCCTGACGCCCATTATTTTCACAAATGGATGTTGCGGTATTTGGAAACAATGAACAAAAATGTGCCCGATCAACGCTTTGAGTGGGCGGAAATCATAAGCAGCACAATATCAGAGCAGCTACAACAACTTGCCACAACAGGGAAGTTCTACATGAATTCCTATGTTGTTTATGCTGCAGCTTCAGAAAGGGACTACCCAGCTCTGATGCGGTGTGGGGTTTGGCCCCAGGTTAAAATCTATGAATATTATCCAGAACTGAAGCTGGAAAATAGCATCCCCCAATTTACAAAGATCAATGATGCATTCTTCTATTTCATCATCTACCTCTTGAGGCCGAATATGACTCATGGTCGTACGACCAAGAGCATCGTGGCAGCCACAGAGAAATGGGGGGCCCTGTTCACTCAATTCCCCACATTCACTTATCTAAGGGCGGCTAACTTCTTGGGGGAGCCAACTAAACTACCAAGGTATGCTGGTCCCAAATTGATTCTGCTAGAGCTGTCAAGACAGCTAATCACCTACCATGAGAAATGCCTCAAGAGAAAGAAGGGTGGAACTCCTTTCCCCCTCACAGTGGGTAGGTATACATGTCTCACTCACCACAAGGTGAAAGACATGTTTGCAGAGCTGGAGCTGCTTGAATCGAAACATAATTTCCAGAGGCCCACCTTCGACCCGAGAAATTGTCTGCCTAGGGCCAAGCTCGATCCGATCCATATCCCTCAGATCGAAGATATCTACATCGATATATATCATGAGGTGGAGCTCAGGAGGAAGGACCATTCTCATTTGGCCTTAGCAGAAATCATCCAGTACGGGGTGGCCATCGTCCCCAAAGGCTGCAAACTGCGAGGAGAAGTGGATCAAGTGTATCTTGACACGGGTGGGGACGATTGGCCTTTTGCGTAATTGATAGAACTAAAGCACCTCGAGACAATTGAGGAAAGAGTCGAGAAACTCTGCGTAGAGAATAGAACATTGGTGCGAATGAGCGGGCTCATCTACCTCGGAGTCGATTTCACAACTCTCCATTGGGTAACGCACCTCCTCGATCAAAATAGCAGCCAAAAGGCAAGGGTAAAGGTAAAGAGGGTGAATCCAGTTCCACCCAGAGAAGCTCAGAAAAGCCTCCTTCCACTTCACAAGAACGGGTTGAAATCCTGAAAAGCTCAGAGGAAGAAGCGGCGGAAGATGTTCCAATAGGCCCATCCACTCAGGATGTCGCCACTGCTGCAACAACTGAGGTCCCTTCTGTTCCTTCTCCTTCTCCTCCTTCCCCTCCTCGAGTGACTCAAGCGACCATTCCTTTGGTCGTGTCCTCTCCCCCTTCTTCTACTTGTTCCTCCTGCTTCTTCGTCCATCTTCTCTTCTCTTGCGGACCTGTCCCCCTCCATTTCTTCCCTCATCTCTGAGTTCCCCTCTCTTCCTATGTCTTCCTCTCCTGTAGTATCTCTTCCTCCCATGAGCACTTCCTCGGCCTCCCTCTCGATGCCGCCTCCACGTGTCTCCACGTTTTTCCCTTCTACTACTGCAGCTGCCCCCTCCTCTGTTTCTGGCCCTTCTCCCATAAGTCCAGCTTGGATCTCCCAGCACCTGAGTCAGCAGAAAAGGAAAGTTCCCATCGCTCCGATGGACTTCTCCGTAATCCCGTCAAAAGGGGCAAAGAAGCAGAAGCCCATCACACGCTTCTCTCAGAGTGCTTCGGGAGAGAGGGTAATGGAGATCGCATACCCCAATCCTCTGAAGGATAAAAAGGATCTGTCCTCGACAGATTATACAGTGACTCAAGTCACAATGGGGACATCTTCTGAAAGCCTTCAGGGAGAGGCCCTATCTGCAGTTGACGCCCTCTGCAAGAAGCTTCAAGAAGCGAAAAAGAAGAAAAAGGTTGCTTTGAAAGAGCAAAATAAACATCTGCTCCACGCCTTACAGAAGATGGGCAGTGCACCTCCCACAACTGCCACCAAAACTCCTGAGCCTCTGAGTCAGGATAAAATTAATGAATATGCGAAGATCGGCGAGCGGGGGCATGGCGGTTTCCACTTGGAGGAGCCGGATCCTCAAGGGAGTGAAAGCAGTGATCGCGAGTTCACCGATTTGTATCTGAACATCAACAAGGTGAATAAAGAGCTCCAGGCGTTAGCGGGACCCATATCAAAAGAGCTGGACCATGCTTTGGGCTGCTGGCATGAGACCTTTCAACAAATGTTTGTATTGTTGATCGAAGATCTGGTCAGTCAAGTTCGGCATTTTTGGTCACCCAGGGCCCTCAATAAAGTCCTTTCCACTCTGGATTACCGGATGGATCAACTAGAATTCGTCCTTGAAAAGATCGATAAGGTAAAAGAAGAAGCCCTGGATATAATGCACCAAATGGAACAGATCATTCTCAACATGTCCCCAGGGTTGCTTACTCCTTCTTTCACCTTAAGGAAGGTTGATGAAACCATTCAGATTTTCAAGGAGATCGTTTCGCAAGGGCTGGGGCCAGAGGTCACTTTTGACATGCAGAGTCCATCAATAACCTGCTGGCCTGTCGGGACTTCATCGAGATTCCTAATAGAAGCAGAGAAAGAATATTCCAAACTCCCAGAGAAGCTCATAGATGAGCGGGAGACTTGCGAGGTGATCAGTGAGCGACACAAGGATCCTTCCCAGGATCAATTAGAGCCCATGATCAGCAAGTTCATGGAATACCATGCCCAATTCCACATCTCGTCACCCGAGCAGCAACAGCAGGATATCCCCTTTCAGCCATGGGGGCGGCGATGATGAATAATTTCTCTCTCTTCTTCTCTCTCTCCTTGACTTTCTTTTTGTAAATATCTAAAGTATGTTGGCACAAAATGATGACATCATCCATGTTGCACCATGGGATGATGTCATCCATCAAGTGTCAAAAGTCAACATGACTTTGAGATATTTTGTAGATATTTTGTAAATAGGTGGTTGGTTCCTTTTTGCCTTCCTTCTTCTCCTTCTTCTAAATACTCAAATACTTGTTTCTTGTATTAGGGTGGTGGTGGATACTTTTCAGATGAAAAATAGAAGTGAGAAGAAAAGACTTTGAACTTTTTGTAACAGAAGGAAATATTAATACAATATTTAGACTTTGTGCTGAATACATGTGTTATTTGCATTAGATCTTTCTTACGTCAGATCTATGTGTTTATTCTGTTGGATCTACTTCTGTTTTATTGTCATTTATTCATCAGTATTGCTTTGTTCGTTTATGTAAGTAGGTTTGGCTCTGTTTACTACCAATCCCAAAACATAAACCCTCTGACCTTTCTGCTTTGGAATTCATTTCTTTTCTTTCTTCGGATCTGATCTTTCTTCATCCTCTCTTCCATTCCTTTCTTTCCGCAGTCGGAAATAACCCTACTGGGATGAGATCCCAAACCCCCGAAGGTAGAATATTGTGAGACTTGCACAGATTCCTGCTGGTAGAATAGCAATAAACCAGTTTCACTTTGCTGACTCAAAGAGGGGCTATGCCCTGCACACTGTTGACTCGTCTATCCATAAATCTACCCAAGCGACAGATTTTGAACCAACAGTTTTTGGTGACTCTACTGGGGATCGAATAGATCTATCAGATCTATGATGGTGGTATGATAGAAAATCAGTAAAAATCTGAAAAATCACTACCTGTTTGCAAACTTTAACTTTTTGTTAAAAATCCAAAAATTTTGCAAAAGTGCTCTAAATTGAAAAATTTTCTTCTGAGATCCATAGATCGGGCCTAGTTGGAGACCTTTAGTTCACTGAGTTTTTATAAAAATATGTATTTTTCCGTAGATCTGAGTTTTTGACTTTACTTAAAATTTTCAAACTCTTTGAAAAAGTCAACTTTAGATCTGAAAATCAGCTTACTAATCTTCACTATCATTTTATCCTCATTGTTCTTTGTCATTAAACCACAATCGGTTTTCAGAAGAGGATAATTTTAAATATTCAAAAAGTACATGCTGCTGGTTTTTGTCAAAAAAACCAGAAAATCAGCAAGTACGACCAAAAAGAAATTTTAAATCTGCTCCACAACATCGCAGATCTGGAAGGTACGCTGGCGGGTGAACCATTTACTCGTAGCAGGAGAGCTCGTGGAGAAGTCGATCCTACTTTTGATCTGCTTCAAAGGCACAACTTCAGTATAACACCGGCGCGCTTTTCATCACTAAGTTCAGCTGATCGGTCAGCCAGAAGTACCTCACCTCCACGAAAGAACCAGTTTTCACAAGGAACATCCACATCCCTTTGCAGTGCTTTATTGCTCAGTGGAACCACACTTCCAGCCCGTGTTCTTTTTCCAGCCTTTCAAATGGCAGTGCCATGGGGAAATGCTATGGGCCCTCTCGCATTACCACATCCAGTTCACGCGCTCCCTCACGGAAACCGAAAGAATTTTCCCAAATTCGATGGGAGCGGAAACCAAAGCATGGATTCACACATATCTACATTCATCATGTCATGCAGTATCCTCGATGTGACCCACGAAGATGTGTCAGTTCACCTCTTTTTGGAGACCCTCCAAGGGCCCGCGGCAGAATGGTTTCAGCATTTGCCAGCCGGGTCTATTACCAGTTGGGCCACCTTGCGGGATGCTTTTGAAGATAGGTACAAGCCTTCAGAAGATGCATTTGCATTATTATCACAGATCACTCACCTGAAGAAGGAGGCCAATGAGACCATGCGTGATTTTATCGCCAGGTTCAATGCATTAATCAACCGTGTGCCTGCTGCCATGTTGCCAACACTAGAAAATCAAAAGTGTTTCTTTGTGAATGCAATGAGCTCAAAAATAAGTTTTTTGCTTCTACATGAACAAATAACTACCTTGCCTCTTGCCCAGCTCTGCTGCCATATGGATTGAAGACAACTTGCTCATATCCGGTGAATTAAAAAGGGAACCATCCAAGCCCAAAGCTTTGAGCCCTTCTCCCGCCACTTCATCCGATCCAGCATTTCAAAAAATGGCAAATGACTTGATCGCATTAAAGAAGTAGTTAGCCCAAGCTTCCCCCAGTTCCTCATACTGGGATGTTCCACGAAGAAACTTCACTCCCAACGCGTCCCATAGGCCGGTTGCCCACCATGACCTCTCACGGTTTGGCACTTGAGGCTCCTCCGGTCAATGCTCTAGCTGAAATTGAAGAAGAAGAGGAACAAAATTACGAAGAACCTTCGTCCCAAGGCGAAGATGATCAAGATGTCGGTGAGCCGACTGGCGACTCTACTATCGGGTATATGGAATTTGATGAGGAGGAATCTGACGATGAAGAAGGTACCCAGGGATATGCAAGCGGACAGTCATATGTTGTTTTTACCCGCTCATGAGAAAAGAAGCGAGAGGTTGCTTTGCCCATGTATGCGAAGAAAAAGGCGTGTCATCGTGCCCCCAACCATTGCAAAGAGAGGTAATCCCCTACCCACTCAACCTGTCAATAAGTCTTTTTCAAAGAGAGCTTTTCCTCCTATATCTCCTCCAAATCAGCCCTCTCATATTCCTATCAAGACCAGTAATCCTACCCTATCATCACGAAGTGAGGGACTCATTCCTTCACCAGCGCAACCTTTGGCCACATTTGATATCATAGATCATGCTAAAAAGACTAAGATCCAAATGTCTGAAGCCGAGTATCTTCAGTCAAACCCCGAACAGCTGATAAGGTTAACTAAATATATTCAAAGTCAAGCTGTCATAACTCCCCAGGTTTCCTTAAAAGGAATCCTTTCCACTCCTCCTGCATCCCACATAAATGTTGCTTCAACATCATCAGGCAAGATAGAGCCCTTCTATCTCTCCCTCCTAATCAATGGCCACAAGTTAAGTAACTGCATAATTGATTCTGGGGCTTCTGATAACGTCATGCCGGCAAAAGTTGCTCATGCTCTGGGCCTCACCCTTACCAAGCCTTTTGGCAGATGTTATTCCTTGGAAACCAAGCAGGTTCCGTTGATTGGTCAAATCAAAGACGCGCAATTTGCATTTGCGGCATTCCCAGAGAAAAGAGTAAAGATGACCGTCCTCATTGCCGACATTCCAGCAGCCTATGGAATCTGCTGGGAAGGAGTTTTTGTAGTGAGGTTGGAGGAGAAATTCATATGGACTGGTCCAAGGCTAGAATCCCCGTCAAAGGTGTAATGCAGACTTTGGAGCCAGAATCACAAAAGAAGTACTTGGTTACTAACTCTGAGGACCCCAAAGCTCAAATTCTTTTCGAATCATCAGGGATGGGGAACTATTTCTTGTCTACCGAGTCTGACAAAATGGTTGTTCTCATCCAAGAAGAAGATCTTAACAAGGTCTGGACCTTGCAGTTTGATGGCAGCTGCGCAACCAGTGGATGTGGCGCCGGAGCCGTGCTAATATCTCCCGAGGAAGAAATTATTCCTCTCTCTTTTAAGTTGCAGTTTTTCAACACAAATAACACTGCTGAGTATGAATCTCTGTTACTCGGCATGCAGGCCCACAAGAGAGAGGGATCAAAAATCTGAAAGTACAAGGTGATGCAGAGCTAGTCGTGAATCAAGTTAAAAGGATATATCAAGTGAAGAATGAGAGGCTCAGGCACTACCGTAATGCGGTGTGGGACAACATTGAAGAATTTGACACTTTTTCAATAGAATCCATTCCAAGAGCTCAAAATGACATGGCTGATTCATTGGCCGTTTCAGCATCCCTCATGCTCCCTCACCCAGGTTTGAAAATAGACAAATACACCATTGAGATGGTTTTCCACCCAAGTGTGCCAGACAATTCTCAGCATTGGCAAGTATTCAACGATGACAATCAACTCATTGCCTTTCTAGAAAAGGTGGAAAATTTCAAGGAATTACATTTTGAAGGATCCACTTCTATGTGCCATGAATCAGTCACCGATCAAAAGGATGAATCCGAAGGGAATGACGGCATATGTCAGCTCAAAGGAAATAAAATTCCGAAGGGCCTGGTTTCTTTAGAACGGTTGTTCGATAGGCATGACCATTTTGTAAAAAAGAAAAGGTGAGATGATGTTGGGCTCCTCCCCAGAAACCGAACCGGTCAATTTAGGTTCGGTAGAACATCCGCAATTCGTGAACATTGGAAAATGTTGCACACCTGAAGAGAAGCGGAAGTTTGTCAAACTGCTGAAGAAATACATGGATGTATTGGCATGGTCCTATGCTGATCTAAAGTCTTTTAAGCCAAAGGACGTCCAGCATGACATCCCGTTGAAAGAAGATGTCAAAGCCTTTCGCCAAAAGCAGAGGCATTATAACCCTAAGATCTCAGGTACTATCAAGCTGAAATTCAGAAAATGTTGGATGCGAGAATCATTTTTCCTATCCATCACAGTACTTGGGTAGCAAACATTGTGCCAGTGCGCAAGAAAAATGGTGAAATACGCATATGCGTAGATTTTCGAAACTTGAATCAGGCTTCCTTAAAAGACAACTACCCACTCCTATAATGGATCAAGTTCTACAAGCGGTAACTGGATCAGAAATGTTGTCCATGCTTGATGGTTTTTAGAGGGCTCTGATCAGTTGAAGTCTCACTGAAGATCAATTTAAAACAACATTCACTACTCCCTAGGGTACGTTTGCCTATAGCAGGATGCCTTTTGGCCTAACCAATGCTGGCGCCACTTTTCAGTGGGCCATGGACCTTGCATTCAAAGGTATGATGGGGAAGGTCATTGTGGTTTATCTAGATGACTTAACTGTGTTCTCTAAACAATGAAGTGATCATTGTGATCATCTGGAGCAAGTATTGGCCAGATGCTGAGAGCATGGGATTTCCCTAAACATGAAAAAGTCTATTTTTGGAGTCACAGAAGGAAAGTTGCTAGGGCATGTTGTTAGCAAAGAAGGAATGAAGATAGATACCGAAAGAGTTAAGGCTATTCAGAGCCTTACTCTACCTGCAAGTAAGACCGGCGTTCACTCTTTCTTTGGAAAGGTGAATTTTCTTAGGCGCTTTGTTCCCGACTTTGCTGAAAAGACTCGTCATATATTGGACATGATGAAAGGATCACCAACTTTCCGATGGAGCGAGGAAGGAAAAAGGTCGTTTGAAGAAATAAAAGCTTATCGCTCACGCACCAGTCCTGGTATGTCCTGATTTCTCCAAGGATTTTATCATGTATAGCTATGCGTCTGAGCATACTATATCTACCATCTTGATGCAAAAGAAATTCGAGGATGTTGAATCTCCGATTGCGTTCATGAGCTCTCCCCTCAAGCCTCACGAATTAAAAATGTCTCAATTGGAAAAACATGCCTTCGCCATTGTCAAAGCAGTCAAAAACTTCAGGTATTACATTTTAAATTCTCATACAGTGGTGCTGGTCCCTGACACGGCGGTCAAGTCAATCTTAACTCAACAGGAGTTAGGAAGCTTGCGAGGAAATTGGATTGCAAAGGTCCAGGAGTACGATTTAGATATAAAACCAACCAAGTTGGTAAGAGGCAAAGGCTTGTGTCAACTTATGGCCGAAAACCAAGGGTCGGAAGTTTCCGGAGAAAAGGATGATTGTACCAATGAAGCACAAAGCCGTTGGAAAAACCTGATTCTCTGCCTCTGGTCCTATTTATCGCAACCAGCGATGAGTGGTATTCCGATATTGCTTTCTTCCTCACCTACGGCGAATGCCCAGCTCACCTAACTATGAAGGAGAAGAAGCACTATAAAAGCTCGAGCAGCCCAAATATGTCATACGGGATGACGGTTTATACTGAATGCGGGGATAGATGGTGTCTTCTTGCGATGTGTCGACAAAGCCACCGGGTGAAGAAGTTACTTGAAAGTTTTCATAATTCAGCTTGTGGAGGCCATTTCTCCTCTTCTGATGCACACACAAGATCATCGGGGCTAGAGTACTATTGGCGATGCTTTTCCAATATACGACCACAGGTAGCAAAGTGTGAACCTTGCCAGCAGTTCGTCGGCAAGCCCAAGTTGGCTGCTTTTCCCCTCAGGCCGGTCGTTGTCAACGAACCATTCAGGTAGTGGGGAATTGATTTTATCGGTGCACTCAATCCCCAATCGAGTGCGGACATAGTTATGTCCTAACAACAATAGATTACTTCACCAAGTGGGTGGAAGCCATACCCATCAAACATGCCACTTCCGAAGTTGTTTGCAGTTTCATCAAAGAAAACATCATTGTCAGGTTTGGCGTTCCAAACAAGATTGTTGCTGATAATGCTTCTAACTTCTCTTCACGGGAAGTTATTAGTTTTTGCTACGAATACGGGATAACTTTGGCTCACGCCTCAGATTATTACCCTCAGGGAAATGGTCAAGCAGAATCCAGTAACAAAAACTTGGTGACCATCATACGAAAGCTGGTGGATGAGAATCAACGAATGTGGCACAAGTCCTTATACGATGCTTTGTGGGCAGATCGCATTACTCCCAAGAGGTCTCTCGGTATGTCACCTTTTCAAGTGTTATATGGCACTGATGTCGAGCTTCCCATTTCCACTGAAATCCCTGCTCTGCGCTTGGCACGAGCAATTGAAAATGAAACTTTCCAAAATTCTCTTGAAAAGAGGATCATGTATCTAGCAGAACTCGAAGAAAAGAGAGTAAGAGTGGTCGACAAGATCACCGAGCATCAGAATCAAGTCAAGAGACTGTTCGATAAAAAAGCTAAGCAAAGAAATTTCAGGTGGGAGACCTCGTCCTTCTGTGGGACAAGCGAAGAGAGCCAAAAGGCATGCACGGAAAGTTTGATTCCCTGGAGAGGGCCTTTCAAGATCAAGCAGCTCAATGGAGAGAATAGTTTCTATCTCTCATATCTGGATGGAACCGAACTCCCGCTTCCCTATAGCGGGCAGCATCTGAAAATCTTCAGGAAGTAGAGCTTGCTCTCTTCTTTGTATAATTTTCTTTAGTTGTGTGTTTGTTTTTGTCGTGTGTTTGCTTTCTGTTTGTTGTGTGTTCCCTTTTGTTCGCCCTCCGGTCGCCCTTGTTTTTGACTCTGTTACCCAATGGATAGGCACATGAGATCTGGGATTCTCTACCCCTGAGGTTCACTCAGAGATAGTCCCCAGAAAGAGCCAGCTGTTATCCCATAAAATTGGCAAGGGCAATTTTATGATAACCTTACCAAAATTTTGTTCCGGTCCCTCGTCAGGGATCCCTTGCGTTCGGAACGTTGCAAAATCCCTTCCCGGGAAATCTAGTTTTCCGAACTTAGCCATTTTTGGTCTTTTTGGTGGGCGCACATAATGACTATGCAACATAAACTTTTGATGCGCCCCCTTTAAATCCTTTGGCGCATGCTTTCTCATGTCAACAGGCATTTTGGTGTGCCTCACTATGTTGAGTCTTCCTTGCATGCGCCAAGGCGCATGCGCCTTCCTGTCAACAGAACATTTGTTGCGCCACTTTTTGGTGCGCCAGGGCACATATTTCCTCTGTCGACACCACTTTCGGTGCGCCAAAGGCGCACATATTTTCTGTGTTGGCAAATTTTGGTGCGCCAAAGGGCACATGTTTTCTTGTGTCGATGCTCTTTTGGTGCGCCACTTGAAAATTTGGTGGCGCATTTATTGCTACCTCACCTATAAATAGGCAATAGCGAATGCTGTCTGTCATCATTATCATCACACAAATCACGTGATTTTCTCTTGCACACAGCGCACACCCTTTGTCATTTTCAATCACTTTGTGGACCCGTTTGCACATTTCTTCGTTATATCCGGGTAAGAGGTCCTCATTTCTTTTGTGTGTTTTGCGCTTTGGTTCTTTGTTTGCTTGTTGGTCTGGATTGGATTGGAAAGACTAAAATCGTGAACTTCCCCCTTTTTGTTGTCTTTCCCATTCTTCCACTTATTCTTCCCCCTCTTTCCAGATCTGTTGGTAGAGGAAACTCTGTCCTGAAATGATGGTTTGAAACCCTTTGTTTAAGCCCCTTCATCACCCCAAGGTACCTTCAAAAGGAGCTAAACCATATGTAAAACCCCTCAGAGAGAGAATCAAAGCTTAAAAAGAAACTATATTTTTCTTCTCCTTTGGCGCATTGGCATTGCACACCTGCATGAAAAGCATTGCGCCATGGCATGCGCATTTTTTCCTACTACTGCTACATAATGAAAAGTTGCGCCCTCATGGCGCACTTCCCTCGCTTGTTGCAAATGCTTTCCTTGCGTCCCCTTGGCACACCAAACTCATGTGTTGCATTGATAAAACTTGCGCCATTGGCGCACCCAGCATCCATGTAACAACCCTTTCCTATGCGCCAAGTGCAAAGCTTTAAATAAACGGCGCTTGCGCATCCATCCCTCATTGCAACAACATTGTGTCATGCAAACCTTCCATGCGCCGCGCAAGTTCTCTTTAGCCACTTTGCATATGTTACAAAAAAAATGATGTAACATGCGCAAATCCTGCGCCCTTTGGCGCATCCTGTACCCATGTAACATGATAAATATCTTGCCCTTTATAAAATGCATCCACATGGCGCAGGCGCACTTGTGCTTACAACAACAAAATGCAACATGCAATATCCATGCGCCATGCACCCTTTGGCGCTGATTTATCCCTACTGACATCCCTTTCCTGTGCGCCTTACTATTTAGCCCTGTAGCCTGCAGTATTCATGCGCCCTGCGCCCTGAGGCCTTTAAATTGCTAACTCTTTCTTCTGTCAACATTTCAATGGAAAATCAGATAGCTGACATGGCTTTCTTGCGTTGGGTTTCACTTCTTATTGTTGCAGATCAGCAACTAAGTTCAGAAGAACATATGTCAACATCAAGCAAGAGAACCTACCAAATCCAAAGGCAAGGCCAAGCTCACGAAGAAGAAATGAAGTATAAGTATCGGAGGGTCGAGAATGCCCGAGTCCCGGGCAGTGTGACACTGGACATCGAGAGACTCGAGCTGGTCATATTGATATGGAGGAGTTACGGTCGAGAACTCGAGAAGGTCACAAGAAGTCCATGGATGGACAAATTGATAGGCAGTGCGCTGCACTTTGCTGGGGGAATCCCAGTAAGTGCCGTGAATAATGAATTTATGATGGTGGTTTCCGGTGCTTTCTGATAAAGACACAAGATGTGTCGTAAATGAGAAGGGCGAGGTCATAATCAACCTCACTGCCCGCCACTTTGAATTAATGCTCGGCATCCCTCACCATCGGCACTTTGTGGCCGTAAGCGGGAAGACTGCATTAAGGCCTGGGACGACAATGAAGATCAGTGCATGCAGCTGATGAACGAGGTATATTTGAAAAATAAAAAGGTGGTGACTCGGTGGCCACAAATCATTCATGCAGTGATTTTTCAGAGGAGCTCAGTGACACAATCACGTTCCTGAGCAGAGTGTTTGGGCTTCCTGACGCCCATTATTTCCACAAATGGATGTTGCGGTATTTAGAAACAATGAACAAAAATATGCCGATCAACGCTTTGAGTGGGCAGAAATCATAAGCAGCACGATATCAGAGCAGCTGCAACAATTTACCACAACGGGAAGTTCTACATGAATTCCTATGTTGTTTACGTTGCAGCTTCAGAAAGGGACTACCCAGCTCTGATGCGGTGTGGGGTTTGGCCCCAGGTTAAAATCTATGAATATTATCCAGAACTAAAGCTGGAAAATAGCATCCCCCAATTTACAAAGATCAATGATGCATTTTTCTATTTCATCATCTGCCTCTTGAGGCCGAATATGACTCACGGTCGCATGACGACCAAGAGCATCGTGGCAGCCACAGAGAAATGGGGGGCCCTGTTCACTCAATTCCCCACATTCACTTATCTAAGGGTGGCTAACTTCTTGGGGGAGCCAACTAAACTACCAAGGTATGCTGGTCCCAAATTGATTCTGCTTGGAGTTCAAGACAGCTAATCACCTACCATGAGAAATGCCTCAAGAGAAAGAAGGGTGGAACTCCTTTCCCCCTCACAGTGGGTAGGTATACATGTCTCACTCACCACAAGGTGAAAGACATGTTTGCAGAGCTGGAGCTGCTGAATCTGAAACATAATTTCCCAGCAAGGCCCACCTTCGACCCGAGAAATTGTCTGCCTAGGGCCAAGCTCGATCCGATCCATATCCCTCAGATCGAAGATATCTACATCGATATATATCATGAGGTGGAGCTCAGGAGGAAGGACCATTCTCGTTTGGCCTTAGCAAAAATCATCCAGTACGGGGTGGCCATCGTCCCCAAAGGCTACCAAACTACTGAGGAGGAAGTGGATCAAGTGTATCTTGACACAGGTGGGGACGATTGGCCTTTTGCGGTAATTGATAGAACTAAAGCACCTCAGACAATTGAGGAAAGGGTCAAGGAAACTCTGCGTAGAACAGAACATTGGTGCCGAATGAACGGGCTCATCTACCTCGGAGTCGATTTCACAACCTCTCCATTGGGTAACGCACCTCCTCGATCAAAACAAGCAGCCAAAAGGCAAGGGTAAAGGTAAAGAGGGTGAATCCAGTTCCACCCAGAGAAGCTCCAGAAAGCCCTCCTTCCGCTTCACAAGAATGGGTTGAAATCCTGAAAAGCACAGAAGAAGAAGCGGCGGAAGATGTTCCAATAGGCCCATCCACTCAGGATGTCGCCACTGCTGCAACAACTGAGGTCCCTTCTATTTCCTTCTCCTTCTCCTCCTTCCCCTCCTCGAGTGACTCAAGCACCATTCCTTTGGTCGTGTCCTCTCCCCCTTCTTCTACTGTTCCTCCTGCTTCTTCGTCCATCTTCTCTTCTCTTGCGGACCTGTCCCCCTCCATTTCTTCCCTCATCTCTTGAGTTCCCCTCTCTTCCTATGTCTTCCTCTCCTGCAGTATCTCTTCCTCCCGTGAGCACTTCCTCGGCCTCCCTCTCGATGCCGCCTCCACGTGTCTCCACCTTTTTCCCTTCTCTCTCTGCTGCTTTGCCCCTCCTCTTTTTGGCCCTTCTCCCATAAGTCGGCTTGGATCTCCCGGCACACAGTCGGCGAGAAAAAGGAAAGTTCCCATCGCTCCGATGGACTTCTCCGTAATCCCATCAAAGGGGCAAAGAAGCAGAAGCCCATCACACGCTTCTCTCAGAGTGCTTCGGGAGAGAGGGTAATGGAGATCGCATACCCCAATCCTCTGAAGGATAAAAAGGATCTGTCCTCGACAGTTACACGGTGACTCAAGTCACATGGGGACATCTTAAAAGCCTTCGGGAGAGGCCCTATCTGCGATTGACGCCCTCTGCAAGAAACTTCAAGAGGCAAAAGAAGAGAAAAGGTTGCTGAAAGAGCAAAATAAACATCTGCTCCACGCCTTACAGAAGATGGGCAGTGCACCTCCCACAACTGCCGCCGAAACTCCTGAGCCTCTGAGTCAGGATAAAATTAATGAATATGCAAAGATCGGCGAGCAGGGCATGGCAGTTTCCACTTGGAGGAGCCAGATCCTCAAGGACAGTGAACGAGTGATCGCCAAGTTCACCGATTTGTATCTGAACATCAACAAGGTGAATAAAGAGCTCCAGGCGTTAGCGGGACCCATATCAGAAGAGCTGGACCATGCTAGGCTGCAGCATGAGACCTTTCAACAAATGTTTGACTGTTCAGTCAAAGATCTGGTCAAGTTCGGTGTTTTCGGTCACCCCAGGGCCCTCAATAAAGTCCTTTCCACTCTGGATTACGGATGGATCAACTAGAATTCATCCTTGAAAAGATCGATAAGGTAAAAGAAGAAGCCTGGACCTGATGCACCAAAATGGAACAGATCATTCTCAACATGTCCCCAGGGTTGCTTACTCCTTCTTTCACCTTAAGGAAGGTTGATGAAACCATTCATATTTTCAAGGAGATCGTTTCATGAGAGGCTGGGGCGAGGTCACTTTTGACGCGAGAGTCCATCAATAACTGCTTGGCTGTCGGGACTTCATCAGTTCTAATAGAAGCAGAGAAAGAATATTCCAAACTCCCAGAGAAGCTCATAGACGAGCGGGAGACTTGCGAGGTGATCAGTGAGCGACACAAGGATCCTTCCCAGGATCAATTAGAGCCCATGATCAGCAAGTTCATGGAATACCATGCCCAATTCCACATCTCGTCACCCGAGCAGCGAAGCAGGATATCCCCTTTCGGCCGCGGGACGACGATGATGAATAATTTCTCTTTCTTCTTCTCTCTCTCCTTCGACTTTCTTTTTGTAAATATCTAAAGTATGTTGGCACAAATGATGACATCATCCATGTTGCACCATGGGATGATGTCATCCATCAAGTTGTCAAAAGTCAACATGACTTTGAGATATTTTGTAGATATTTTGTAAATAGGTGGTTGGTTCCTTTTTGCCTTCCTTCTTCTCCTTCTTCTATAAATACTCAAATACTTGTTGTATTAGGGTGGTGGATACTTTTCAGATGAAAAATAGAAGTGAGAAGAAAAGACTTTGAACTTTTTGTAACAGAAAGAAATATTAATACAATATTTAGACTTTGTGCTGAATACATGTGTTATTTGCATTAGATCTTTCTTACGTCAGATCTGTGTGTTTATTCTGTTGGATCTACTTCTGTTTTATTGTCATTTATTCATCAGTATTGCTTTGTTCATTTATGTAAGTAGGTTTGGCTCTGTTTACTACCAATCCCAAAACATAAACCCTCTGACCTTTCTGCTTTGGAATTCATTTCTTTTCTTTCTTCGGATCTGATCTTTCTTCATCCTCTCTTCCACAAGTGGCTTGATATGACGTCGTCGTTGAGCATCTGATGAGGTGGAGCCATTCCCATAGTGAGACCACAGCTAGTGGCCACCACCACGAGCATTCACACCATTTGGTTCATTCCCAATGATCGTCGCAACTGTAGTAGGAGCCCTGGACATGGTCATGCACCATCCGAGGGATCCCATAGGGATTGAAGGCCATTGGGATGTTTATTTATTTGTTTCCATTTTTGTTAGGCACTATATGATTTTTTTTTGTATATTTTGGGCTCATTACAAGTGTTTTGACCATGCCTTAGCGTGTGATGGCATTGTATACAAACTTGACTCACCATGATATATATAGACTTTTATTTTTGGTTTGGTAATCCATTATATCTGAGTTGACTCTCTTTTGGTTTATTTCTCATGTGTACTCTAGACGTTTAGAATTTCCATTTTTCTATGCTTTTCAGAATGCATGCAGTGGATGTGAAATGATAATAGAATGATTTCTTTTTGTATTTTATAATGTTGATATATGATAATGTGAACACAATGTGATGTTTGAACTTTAGTTTCTTCAAAAAATCTTTGATACTTCATTTTTTTGGCAAAACATGGTGATATAATGATATGATAAGTAAATGTACTTGCCCCACTCTTGACCCCACACAACCTAGTAGGATGCGAGGGCTCAACACCAAGAGCCAAAAAGGGCACAAGTTATGAAAGTTTTGTTGAATGGTAATGATGAGGGAAAGACAATGGTTTGACAGGACCAAATTGAGACACTACAACCTCACCCTACTCAAGTTACTTCATAGTTTAGAATGTGATGTGCTTTCCAGTTTATCTAGACTTAGATCCATAGATGGCCACTTGGTTGACAAAATCTGGTTTTGAGGTTTTAAACTCTTTTGGAATTTTGGACATCTAACTCACTTTGTTTTTGACTTATGATTTCACAATATTTGAATGGATTGTTTCTAACTTTCAAGTTTATCAAAGAGACCCCCTACACCTTGCCCCATGCTACCAGTAGGAATCATGGGCTCATCACCATGGACAAAGAATAGGTGAGTAAGGGAATTTCTCTCCTTTCCCAACCCTACATCACCAATAAGAGATGCAGGCTCAACACGAAGGTTGGTAGGGCAAAAGAAATGTGTAAAATAATTTTTTTTTGTGGATTTTCATTTGACTTACTCATCTAGGAAAAATGTTTTTTAGTATGTTCTTATTTCCAAAGAGATATTTATGGGATAGATGTGACACCATGAAGCTTCTAGAATAGACTATAGGCAAAGACACCTAATCTAGAAAGAGACTATAAGCAGAACCAAGTATGCAAGCCTTGGTATGGTCATAGTCAAAACTTTGTCTTATCTTGTTTGAATTGATGAAATGATTTGAAAAAAATTGATGATACCATGAAAATTTGAAGAGATATGATTTGAATGTTTTGCCATTTTTTTCAAAAGTTTTTAGGAGTTGCTATAAGAATAAGTCCCTTGATCACAAATTTTATAGAATGAACTGGAAAATGAAAGTGCAATGCAGATGCATAGTAATGTACATATAAAAATGCTAATGGATCATGCATAATACCTCTTTAGGTGAAGAGAGTTCACAAATTCATTAAACTCCTCACCCTCTAGTGTACACAGGAAAAATGCCCATTTTGTAGTCTTCTACTACTCGATATGGACCCAACCACCTAGGTCTGAATTTTCTTCCTTCACCATTCTTTTTGTCTATCTAGCTGTCAAGTCTTAAGACCAAATATCCCTCATATATTTCATGCTCGTAGAACTTTTTTATTGTATTGTCGAGCCATCAGTCAATGTAAACATTGTGCCATTGTTCAACATTGAGTCTAACCTCATCAAGACTTTCTAACTGAGAGAGTCATGCTTCTCGATAGCCTTCTTCTCCCAAGATTCCTTGCAGCGAAATACAGAGACTCAGTATTTCAACCTCGAGTGGTAAAACTGCTTCCACACCAAATACAAAGAAAAGGGGGTTTCCCCTATTTGGTGTTCTAACTGATGTCCGATAGGCCCACAAGGCCGGAAAAATCTTTAAATGCCAATCTCGTTTGTTCTCCTTAATAGTCTTAAGGAGGATGGACTTTAATGTCTTATTCGTAGCCTCAGCTTGTCCATTGGCTTGAGGATAATAAAGAGAAGCCATGTGATGACTTATCTTGAACTTTGCACACAATTCACGTACCTCATCATTTTTAAAGGATGTGTCATTATCTTGAGATAATGACTTGTGGGACCCCGTACCTACAAATGATCTGTTTAAAATGAACTTAGTGATCATAGACCCGGTACAATGGTAAGAGGCATGGCTTCTACCCACTTAGTAAAGTACTTTGTGGCCATGATTATGAAGTTATGGCCATCATGTTGATGAGGGAGAGAATTTCCCTATCAAATCCAAGCCCCATGTGGAAAAGGGCCATGGGGTTGCAATTGGTTGCAAAGCTTGTGTTGATATGTGGATCTCATGGGAGAACTCTTGACATTTGTGGCATCTATGCACAAATTCTACTACATCATGCTCTAGAGTGGGCCAGAAATATCCCATCCAATGTATCTTTCAAGTAGTGGTGTGGCCACCAAGTGACCTCCACATACCCCACTATGTGATTCATAAAGAATATTTTTGGATTCTTCTCAGTGTCAACACATCTTAACAACATTCCGTTGAAGGCTCTATGATAGAGCACTTGCTCCAAAATAACGTACTTAGTGGTAATGACATGTATTCACCTTCTTTTTGTTGTGATGTTGCCCCTTCTGATACGTATGGTCCACTATAAAATTAATGATGTCAGTATACCATGGACACACAGAAATGGGGGCCTAGTCTCAATGAAGTATACACACTCATCGGGGAAGTCTAGATCTACCAGATTGCCTCCATCTAACAGATTATCAGCTAACTAGTCCACAATGATTTTCCTTTGATGGATTTTTGATTAACAAATGTTAGCTCAAATTTTCCCATTAGAGTTATGAAGCCCAACCTTCTTAGATAAGGATCCTTGTGTGAGGAATGTCTACAAGTGATCTGACTTAACAATAACCCTCATTTCTTGATTCAACATATAATGTCTCAAATGCTTTATCACAAAGACTATGGAAAGGCATTCTTTTTCTACCTAGTGTAACATGTCTCATAATCAAGCAATGTTCAACTAATAAAATAGACTGCACATGCTCTCATTTATCATCATCTTCTTGAGCCAACATGCAGCTAGAAAACATCTATAGCTCACGAATACAAGATCAAAGGGCGATATGATCTAGGTGGCATGAGCGTGGGAGGGAAAATAAGAATCGTTTAACTAACTCAAATGCCTCATCGCATTCATCTGTCCAATCAATGTGGAAATCCTTTTTCAACAAATTTTTGATTGGGTGAATAGCAAAGGTCAAGTCAGGGATAAATCTTCGGATTGCCCCAAGTTTTCCAAGAAAAGATCTGATGCCAGACTCATCCGTTGGTGGAATCATTTCCAATACAACTTGGATTTTGGCTGGGTCTACATCAATTCCTCATGAAGATATGATGTACCCAAAAATATTTCCTCTTATTACACCGAATACACATTTTTATGGATTCAATGTGACGTTGTATATTTGATTAAGTGAGAAAGGATGATACGAAGCACCTTTGGGTGATCACATCATTTTTGGCCTTAGCCAACAGGTCATCCACATAGATTCCACAATCTTATGTATAAGATCATGGAATATATAAGTCATCACCCATTAGTACATAACACCAACATTCTTAAGTCCAAATGAACATGACAACATAACAATAGGTTCCCCAAGGAGTTATAAATGTAGTTTTGGCCTGATCTTCTTCAGAGATCTAATTTGATTGTACCCATGAGAATCCATCCATGAGAGAAACAACTCAAACCATCCATCATGTCAACGATAACATTGATGGATGGTAATGGGAAATCATCTTTGGGAAAAGCCTTATTTATATCCCAAAAGTCTATGCAAATGTGGATCTTTCCATTTTCTTGAGAACAAGGACTATGTTAGACACCCATTATGAGTAGTCAACTAGGCTTGATGAACCCCACTTGGAGGAGTTTCATCACTTCTTCCTTCACCATGAGGGCCACCTTTGGCTTCATGGGCCTTGAATTTTTCTTAATTGGCTTAGCATCTAGTTTGGTGATGAGATTGTGCACCATAATGTGTGATGCAATCCCCATCATTTATTTGTAGTTAAATTCAATGATTTTTTATGCTCCTTGAGAATGTGGGTATGTATTTCAACCTCCTCAGGAGTTAAAGAGGACCCTAGCTTCAAAATATTTGGTTCTTCCTCGGTCTCGATATTTATATCAATTGTTCCCTCGATTAAGGAGGCGTTGCCTTCCTCAAACTCAGGCGGGGCGAGGTAACTCTAAATCCCCCTCTTCTCCTACCTCACAAATTTTGAGTTCCCTCCAAGGGAAGATTCTATCATGGGATTTCCAAAATAGGAAGAAGAGTGTGGAATTAGAGAAATATTAACCTCATGATGTGTAAGATGTAATTTTGTGAGAGCATTTAGATATCCTAGAGTTTCTTTGTCAATGTCAATGTGATCTGTAATGACATACTCACTCTCAGTCTCTATGTATGTCAACATTGGAGTTACCAGTGTCTTATGAACCAAAGGTTCTACATGAACTGAGACCGTGAAGTTTGACTCTTCTAACTCACTACTTGGAGTAAAGTGAGAAGTGGAAGTTTCTATCGAGTCATGTGAGGAGATTCTACTCTCATGGAATTGCTTCATTGATATGAAGTCAAATCTCTTTGTTAAATTTAGATTTTACTAATTATTTTTAGAGTTCTAAATGCTCACTCGCTCATGGTCTAGTCTCATATACTTCGGATACCTGATTTGCAACAAGTTTTGAATCACCCAACACCTTGATATTAAGAGCACCCATTATTTTGGCCTTGATTCATGAGACCAAGTAATAAAGGGGTTTCTCTATTCAGCCCCATTATTTGTGCACTCAAGTTTAATTTGAAGGCAAAAGGTAGAATCCTTCCCTCAGGAGAGGTAAGAATCACACACCCTAGTGCCAAAATGGCATTTGGCTCCATCAAAATGGAGATTCCAATAGTTACTTGGAAAAATGGACGTTGGATCATCTTTTGAATCTTTCTCCTTTACTTCAGTTACCTCAACCATACAAACCTCATTTTTGAAGAGAACCGAGTCCTAGGGTATGTCCCATGCCCATAGAATCGAAAGGAAGGAGAATGGGTAAATATTTCTCCAATAGCTTGAAAATATTTGCATAGTTCCCAACGATATTGTCTCTACGATGATGGTTTCATCTTTGATTACTTGGAACACCTTTGATCAAACCCGTGACTTCTAATTCCGTTGTAGGAACCAACTTTTCCTCTAGTACTAAGCTTGCAAGTTTATTTAACTATTTGTTAGGAAGCTCAAACTTTGAGTGGATCCTAGCCTCTTTTTCAAGTTAGCTAGGTGTATGTCGAAGGGTTTTGGATCACCCTATGCCACAAAGACCTTCCCTAAATGTAGGAACCTAACTTCTTCCTAAACAAAGTGGAGGAATCACCTTCATGTGATGAATCCAAGGATGACCAAGGATCATATTATAGTTGGTTTCCCGATCTATAATATAAAACTTGGTTAGTACCATCTTAGGTCCAAGGGTGACTGAGAAACACTATAGTTTTGATTGACGTTGCTTTGAGGTGTCATAGCCTCTCAGTGTATTTCATGTCGAAGAGAAATTGGTCTCTCTGTACCCTATCTTTTGAAGGAAAGAGAAGGGGACTATGTTGATTTAATTCTACCATCATCAATCATCGCACACTTTACATAGTTTTTGTAAATCCAAACTTGTAAAAACAACGTCGGATCACCTCTACGAGCTATTTCAACGCATCCGTGGGCATCTTGCTGATGTCGAAATACAAATCCAACATCTCTTTTAGGCTGCCCTGGAGGATAGACATCAAATCCATGTGGTTTATTTGTGCTTCTAGAGGAGGGGTGACATTAGTCAAATGACCAAGACCCAATGCTTCTAGTAGAGTGGCCCTATGAGTAGGGGAATTCTTTAACAGATCCAAGAAGGAAATGTGAGAGAAGGTCTTAGTTAAGTCATTGATCAAATCATAAGATCCTCTATCTTCTTGCTTAGCATATCGTGAATGTCATATGATGTGGTTGGGTAAATCGGGATAGGCTACTGAAGAATAATCCTTAGTTCTAGTGGCAAGTGTTAATTTGAGGTTCAGTGTCTAACTCGACCAACCCCATAATTTTTGTTTGTTGGCGACCATCCAGGGGAGGTGCCACTTGTGGGTTTGACGAAGTTGAGGCTTCATGATCATGGGTCCCTATTACAATACCTTTTTTGAACCATTGGGATCTATTCTACCATCCTTTAGATGTGTGGGGAGAGGATCATTAAAGATTCCAAGTGGTGTGTTTTGTGGAGATATTGGTCCCATGTAGGTGTTTTGAGTGGGCACTGTCGGGTTTTCCAAAACATGTCAACAAATAATTGTCTTTGATCCTCTGGAAAATGTTGTAAAAACTTGTTACAATCACGACATGTTCTTGTGTCATGCCCAAACCCTATGGAAACCATAATATAAATCAAGATCGTAATCTCAAGGCTTTGGTTTACACCTTGTTGTGGTCTAAAATTACAGTTTATTGTTTAGTTGTTGATTGTTATGGTTAAAATTTGGGAACCCTTGCCCTTGGTTTTGAAATTGGTTTGATACCCACTTGGTATTGGTTAGGGCCTTGGGTCTATGTTTTCTTGATTGCTGAGGTTGTTGTTATTGATGTTGTTATTGTTGGTTAAAATCTACAACATTGACTGAGGGTGAGAAGTTATTGTTTCTTTGATTGTTGTCATTATTATTGTTGTTGTTTGAAGTGCTTGTATTGGGAGCATTAACAATGTTAGGTTTCTTAGGTTGGTCTGTCACCCCATCCGTTGTGACTCCATGATTCTTATTGAGGATTTTTGGTCCTTGGTTACTATTCATGTTGTTGGAGTAACTAGGGTTATTTTGATTAGGGTGACTAACCTTCCATTAGCTCCATAAGTCTTACGACCACTTATCAATGGTTGCTTGGTCAATTCAAAGAGCACCCTCTAGCACCTCTTCATAGCTCCTTAGCGGGAAATTTTGAACCTCTTCCTTTGTCTCCCTGTTGAGAGAGTGGAGGAACAAATCACAAAGCTCTATTTGATCCATATTTGGAGTGCTTGTAGAGGAGTAGAGAACTTGTCACCACCTTTGAATGAAGTGGGTTGTAGACTCATTATGCTCTTGCTTGATATGAAGGAATTCCCTGATTCATGTTCTCAAAATTTTGTTCATATCAAAAGCTTTAATAAATTCTGATACGAGTTGCTTGAATGAGTGTATTGAAGCCTCTGGTATCCTATAGTACCAATCGAGAGCAATACCTTCTAGTGTCTTAGGGAAAATATTTCATAACAACTTGTGTCCCATGGGAGCAAATCTCTGAATGGCCATTGTGTAAGCTTTAATGTGGCGTTAGATCATCCTCCCCTTTAAATTTTGGAAGATCGGGAAAGGGTCTCGGGAGCATGACTATCCGAATGGAGAATTCTAGAGGCTCCTTAAGATATTCAAAATAGGTCCCCATTGCATATATTTCCACCATTGAAGATCCTTGTTGGGGAGGTGGAGGTTGCATCGGTTGCTAAAATGGGACAATATAGACATTTTTTGGGGTGTATGGCATCCCCTGTGGTTGTCCATATGGACCTGGGTAGGTGTACATATCCCCCTGTGGAGATTTAGAATACATGTGTACATAGGGGGTTGATTACCTTGATATGGAATCGAAGGCACAAAGCTAGGGAACATTACATTTCGGCTAGTATGGTGATTTTGAGAATGCACTTCCAGTCGGTGCCTGTATTGTAGATATCCATACGTGGCGTGAGGGGGCATACCCAAGGTTCCCATCCCCATAAGTAGATCTCTAGGGTTTTGAGTACCCATATAAACTGGAGGATTCTATGTAGTAGGTATTTGTTCATAATTCTACGGGGTAGGGAGAAGTTCGTGCTTGCCCTGCGTATGAATTTTGAGAATTTTGGGAAAGCTCTAGCTCTTTGACTTTGTCTACCAATGCTGATGACATCACCCATTGACGGGGTGGTGCTTTTCTTAGGTGCTTTTGTTGAACCCTCGGAGGTTGTTGAGGAGTATGGTATCCTTGCTATAAATTATTCACTATGCTGCACCCCTCATTAGCAATTTTTTTGGTTGGTGTAGGGTTACATTATTATTTTGGAGTAGAACATCACCTTGTCCTTGATAACCTATCGAAATCTCGTTCATGTTCTAGAAGTGTTGTTCACTCCTAGCATATCATGCTAAATATTCCTCATCTAGATGCGGGAGTTGGTCCGATTGCATGCTAATGGGCTGTCAAAACAATACCCGAGGAGATGAACTTACTTCCCTAATGAAATTCATGTTGTTTGAACTTGATTGTTCATGAGGATAGGTCTATGTGATTTGGTCAAGTTCCTCAATACGTATAGAGGAACCAACATTGGTTCCCTGAAGAAGAGGGTTTTGAGTGGTTGAGCGGTTGTCCACCCATGTTGAAAGTGAAGGTGATTGTTGTGGTATACTTGATTGGTAGTTATACATGTCAAAACCTAGGATGGGTCAACCATACTCATCATATCCCAACATATTCGGGGGTATAAGAATACCCATAGAATAAAGGATGGATGAAGAAAGTAGAAACATTTAGAGACTAGCTCTTCACATCGGGTTCACCAATTTGTATGACAAAAATCAACACATGACCTTCTTTGCACCCGACCTCTCGAGGTCGTGCCAAGACAACCGTGTAGAATGAATGTGAATGTGAGTGTAGTGATGGGGATCAAGCTAATTGGGAAATCTTATATCTTCAACATGCAATATCAAGATCTGTGAGTCTAAGGAAAAGAATTCTCTCCTAACTTGAAGTGGTGTGATGGCTCGGTCTGATATAATAGCTGCTTGGAGACTCCAATCAATGTCGAGCTCTACCAAGATTCTATTTTTGGTTGTTGAACACGTGAAAAATGACCTACGGGCACCTCATATGGATTTCTAGACAAGGTCATGGAAGTAAGAATGAGAGACATGGTGGAGCCACAGGGATTTATGGGTGATTTTCTGGTCTAGTCCGAAAGTCTTAGCCTGATCAACTACTATGTTCAATAAGGAAAGTTGTGTAATAATGTCTGGTGGAAGTGGTGAAGATCTGAATAATAATTTATGTAAACTAGTGTCAATGTCTAACTAGTTAGTAGGCCCATTGGGTTGTGGGACTTGAGGATCACAACCAAAGACTCATGGAGGTTGTTGCCCTTGTATGGTCATGTGTGTAATCAAACCCTGTATTCAGGAGCAGTCCAATAATTGTAGGCTTGATTAACAATGATGTTTAGCGTATTTAGTTGTTCTATTTTCTCAAAGAAAAGTTGCAGGTGTGCATAAGACTGTCAAACGTAAACTTGTATCAATGTCAGTTATCAATTCGCATGTTGGGTTGTGGGACCAAGGGATCAAAATGTACGTCTTTTCTTGTTGTGGACCATTGATGGTCATACAGAATGAAATAAAGTGATTTTGATAAGCAAACTAATTACTAAAGGAAATCTAATCTATGTTTTTGGAGTTTTCACAATATATCAGATCAAAGCAATAAAAGCAAACTAATCTATCAAAGGAAATATTTTTGATCTTTTCTAATTTTTAAACAATGCATTCTAATCTAATAAATAAACTAAAGACAAGTAATCAGCCTGGATGTAGCTGGTTACTTGTGTGAATATGTGAATCTAACCTAAAACAAATAACCTAATCCAATCAAAACCCTTCAAACCCTACCTCAGAGGTGAAGAACAAATCATGACCCTGAAAGGGCTATTGTTCCCCACAACTTCCCTGGTAATGTTAAAGAGCAAACTTTCTAATGATTTGATCTACTTGTGATTGCCTAACCTATTGAAATGAACAATTTTACTACTCTATTTGATATGTAATTGAAACTAGTGATTTGAAATTGACAATTTAACAAATAAAGCAAACAAAACACAATTCCAACCTGGATAAGCAAGAGCTTTGGAAAATCTGGTTATATCTCGTATCTGTCCCCGCCTTGTTCCTTTCTTTCTCCGAGTGTTCATATGAGTCCAAGGGATTGGGAATGCAAGAACAATAGCAAGAGGATGACACTTGAGCAATGGAAGCTTGAAGGTAGTCTGGATGCAATGCAAGTATAAGAGAGATAACACAAGAGATCTAAGCTTGGCTATGTAATTCCTAGCAAGATTGTGGCAGCAATACAATGCAAGATACACAAAATTCTCAGATCCTTTTTCTTGAGTACAAGCATGTTAGGCATATGTTAGTGTTAACATTATTTGTAATTAATTTATTATTATATTATGAGTTGTTTAGAAACAACTCATAATTATAATAGTTGTTATTTGTTTGTAAGTGAAGTTGTTAAAAAAACTTCACGTATATAGTTTTATATTAACGAGTTGTTAAAAAAACTCGTGTATTGTTGTAGGTTGTTTCCTACATTGTAGAACAACCTCTCTATATATTTTGAGATCCCGTATGATTGAAATATAGAGATTGTTTGATTACATCTGCTTATACCCTTTTATTTGGTATCGAACAAATTCGGTCCAAGATGAGAGTCCTGTGGAATAATTATTCTTTGTTGTTACTAAATCAAGAGAATTATTATTACGGTTGCGGCATCTAGTTGTTGAGGATCCCATTCGAGTGGAAAATAGTAATCATGAAGCATCAGCATTCATGTTAAATAAAGCTTAATGTGGAGATTATATTGTTTATATTTGGCATTCAAACTTGAGAGGAAAAGGTGTCCTTATTTGTATCCAATGATCCTTTCTTGCTCCTGCTCATTCATTAAAATAGGAGGAAGAACACAATCCTAATTAACCAAAGGGAGAGGCCAAGGTGTTGCATGCATTCGATCAACCAACACCCAACTCCAGATCAATCAAGGAATAATTATGCTTGTCAAAGTCTGCCTCCAACGTCGTTCAAATTCTTTGTCACTTCACATATATTGAAGTTTTCAAAAATTTATTGCCACCGATCTAGCATTTATTGCATAAGCATCCAAACTAAATAACATATTGCCCTCGGTTTTATAGAGATCGATGTGTACAACGATTCTATCTACCCTCGGTTTTCGGAGATCAACATGTACAATGATTCTATCCTCACGTATCTTGGCTATAGATTTTGTTATTTACCATTGACGACTTGAGTATCCTACAAGTTTTCTATCATTCTACGCAGATCTTTCCAAAATCTCCCAACTGGTTTCCACGATGGTGTTTGCATTGGTAGGAAACTTATCTATGTGAAGACACATTTCCCCGAGATGCTCTTCATTCAATTTTTTCAACTATTTTGTTAAAGTTTTGAGTCAATAGTAAGTATAGTTTATACGTATTGGCGTGTTAATTTTTTCCATTTAGTAATATTTTTGAGTGACGTAGTTCATATATTATTAGTCTAGTTTTGATTAAAAAAATTAGGTTATCCTTGTTTATTTTCTAGAGCATAGTCAATTGTATAAATTATAGTGAAAGTCATGCATCCATTTTGAGAGTTTATGGATTTGTAATTGTCTATTACAAATTAAGTATTAAAAAAGGCGTTCAATTTTATTTAGGATAAGTGTCCTTGGGTTTAGTAATTCATATTTAGTGTTATAAGAAGTGGGTGAAATACATTTTCAATTGTCAAAATGTATGTTAGTGTCAAGAGTTACTGATCAAAAAATTGTAAAAACAAATTCCCTTACTAAGCATTTTTTGGTGTTATCCGACGTCCGACATCCTTCATTTTTTTGTTTTGTGTGTCAATTTTTTCAAAAATGGAGAAGTTCAGTCTTGTTGAGAAGTTTGAAGGACGAGATTTTCATACATGGAGAATTCAGATGTAGCTGAATTTGATTGAGAAGGATCTGTGGGATGTTGTTAAACCTAATACTACAATACCAACAAATGCAATAGATCTCGCAAAGTGGACTGATCAAGGATCAAAAGGCCTTGGGAACCATTGGTCTCGGTCTATCTAAAGCTTACTTGCACCATGTGGACTTCACAAAGTCTGCAAAGGAAATTTGGGAGACTTTAAACAAGCTTTTTGGATATGAATCGGAAAGTGCCAAGACGAATTTGAAAAAAATTATATGGATTAAAGATGAACGAAGGTGCAAAAATGGAAGACCATAAAGCAAATTTCGCTCTCTACTTAATTAGCTCACTGACATTAATGAAAAGGTAAATGATGATGATGTCAAAGTAATTATTTTGAATAGTTTTCCTAAAAAATGTCTCATATGATTTTTACTATGAGCAAGCTTAACATTGGTTTAGAAGGAGTAATTTCTACTCTTCTTGATCATAATGAACCTTCTAAGCCAGAAGAGGAGGTTTTATATGTGCACAATAAATCTAGTACATCATCAAAAAGGGGAAGTATACTTCAAAGCATGCTCCATCATGAGGAAAGGTTAAATGTTTTTACTGCAAATAATTAGGACATGTAATTTTGAATTGTAAAAAGAGGGCAAAAGATCTACTTGATGAAAAAATAGATCAAAAATTATTTTTGGTTGAAGAAGAAACTTATTGGGATGAATATTCCCAAGATGAATAAATTTCGTGTCCCAGTGATGAGGAATACTTATTATAAATAATTCATCTACTCGGAGGTCGATGCACACAGAGGAAGGAGGGCGATCAACGCCTCTCGTCAGTCACCAATGATGGGGTTGTATTCAAATCTGGTGGCAATATTTTATATTATTTCAGTTGTGTGGTGTGTGCAGAATAAAATAGTGTGTGGTTTCCTTCCCCTTTTAATTCAAATGAGGAGAAGTACATTTTGGATTACGAGGACATTTGTATAGGAGGGCAAAACTAGAGTGATCCTCTGACTACATAGATTCTTCGATTGTCATACTTCTAACATCGATCAGCGGTGAAATCTATCATTCACTAGAAGTGAAAGTGGGAACTGTTGAGTTTGCGTATGTAGGTGAATCGGTGGAAGTGTGATCATCAGGTATGCGCTTCACTCGTGGTGAAGCGAGGTGGTCATGTGCAACAAGATCCAAGCCAACAAAGATGCAGACCTAAAAGTATGCAGAGACATACGATTCTGGTTCCAATTCTATGGTGCATTTTTTCCATGTTCACATTAAGGGGTGAATGTTAGGCATATGTTAGTGTTAACATTATTTGTAATTAATTTATTATTATATTATGATTTGTTTAGAAACAACTCATAATTATAATAATTGTTATTTGGTTTGTAAGTGAAGTTGTTAAAACAACTTCACGTATATAGTTTTATATTAACGAGTTGTTAAAACAACTCATGTATTGTTGTGGGTTGTTTCCTACATTGTAGGAACAACCTCTCCTATATATTTGTGAGATCCTATATGATTGAAATATAGAGATTGTTTGAGTACATATGCTTATACCCTTTTATTTGGTATAAGAGCAAATTTGGTCCAAGATGAGAGTCTCAGTGGAATAATTATTCTTTGTTGTTACTAAATCTGAAGATTTATTACAATCTGTAGGCATCTAGTTGTTGAGGGATCCCATTCAACAATAAATAGTAATCATGAAGCATCAAGCATTCATGTTGAAGAAAGCTTAATGTGGAGATAATATCATTTATATTTCACATTCAAACTTGAGAGGAAAAGGCATCCTTATTTGTATCCAATGATCCATTCTTGCTTGGCTCATTCATTCAAATAGGAGGAAGAATTCATTCCTAATTAACCAAAGGGAGAGGCCAAGGTGTTGCATGCATTCGATCAACCAACACTCAACTCCAGATCAGTCAAGGAATAATTATGCTTGTCAAAGTCTACATCCAACGTCATTGATTCTCTGCCACTTCAGATTTAATCACAAGAAGACACCATATGAGCTTTGGAAAGGAAGACATGCAAGTGTGAAGCACCTTAGAGTATTTTGAAGCAAGTGCTACATCAAGAGAGATGATGACAATCTGGGTAAATTTGATTCAAGGTGTGATGAAGGTATCTTTTAGGCTACTCAATTGTTAGTTCAACATATAGATGCTACAATAAGATCCAACAAAATATAGTTTAGAGTACTAATGTCACAATTTATGAATCCTATCCAAATAAGGTCATAACTCAACCCAAAGAGACTCCATAAACTACTACAAATCAGGATGATGAAGAAATTTCAAAAGTTGAACATGAAGAAGAAGAGAGACATGATACTAAGGCACCTTCAAGGCAGGTTAAAAGAGACCATCCTCTAATTCAAATCATAGGAAACAAATAAATATGCATCCAAACAAGAAGAAGGCTGAAAATTGGTCCAAAATCAAGAAAATATTGCTCTCTTATCCAAAATAGAACCAAAGAATGTCATGGAGGCTAGTAAGGATCAAAATTGGGTGAATGCAATGAATGAAGAGTTGGACCAAATTGAAAAGAATGAAACATGGGAGCTTGTACCTAGACCAAAGGACAAAAACATTATTGGAACCAAGTGGGTGTTTAGAAACAAATTGAATGAAAAAGGTGAAGTTACTAGAAATAAGGCAAGGTTGGTTTGTAAAGGATATGCTCAGGTGGAAGGAGTAGATTTTGATGAGAAATTTGATCATGTGGCTAGGATGGAATACATTAGGATTTTCTTAGCATATGCAGCACACAAAGGCTTCAAAGTATATCAAATGGATGTGAAATCAACATTCCTCAATGGGCACTTGAATGAGGAGGTTTACATTGAACAACCAAATGGTTTTTCTCTTATTGAGGACATGGATTATGTGTGCAGATGTATGCAGAAGGCACTTTATGGGCTTAAACAAGCACCTAGGGGCTGATATACCATGTTAGACAAGCACTTGATCGGGCAAGGATTCGCTAAAGGTGTAACTGATAGAAAATTGTACATAAAAGAAGAAGAATAATGTTATGTAGTGGAGCATGTTTAGGGGACAATTTCGGCCCATGGTTTTGGTACCCATGGTATTGTAAAACTACTTAAGCAATTTCCTATTTATATGGTTTTGTGCATATGGTAGGGTTGATGTAACATAACATATGTGTGTGAATTCAGTGTGAATTAAGGAGAGTTTGTTGAGTAAAAATCCAAACAGATTTGGGTATTGTATTAAGAGAGGTGGCTTGTAATAAAATTTGAGCAAGTGATTCTTGGGGGACGTAACTCAAATTGGGTGAACCACTTTAAATATTGTTTGTATATTGTGTACTTTTATTATCTACACTTTTATTTTAGATCCGTAATATTTTCTGCATATTAGTTTCTACTATTTTGATTCTAACCGGGATTGTTCTGTGTATTTTATCCCTTATTTCCTAACAAAGAACACTTGTTGATTATTGTTGTCTATGTATATGATATCACATTTGGGAGCAATAATGAGAGCATGTCACATGATTTTTTAGAGGTAATGAAAAATGAGTTTGAAATGTCAATTTTAGGAAACTCTCATTCTTCTTAGGGCTATAAATTCTTCAAGGCAAAGAAGGAATCTTTATCTCACAAGAAAAGTACATCAAAGAAATGCTCAAAAGATTTCAGATGCAAGATTGTAAGCTAGTAAGCACTCCTATGAGTGTAGGATGTAAACTCAGCAAGGAAGATAGCTCACCAAAGGTAAATCAGACCCTATATAGATCCATGATAGGAAATATTTTATATTCAACAACATCTAGACCTGATATCATGTAAGCAGTTGGTTTGGTTGGGAGATTTCAAGAAGAACCAAGGGAAGTTCATCTCCAAGTAGTCAAAAGAATCTTCTAGTATCTCATGGGGACATTGGACTATGGACTTTGGTATCTAAAATGTAATGAATTTCAAATCAAATCTTTCATAGATGTAGATTGGGAAGGCAACATTGATGATAGGAAAATCACAACTAGTGGAGCCTTCTTTGTAGGTAAGTGCCTTGTTTCATGGTTGAGTAAAAAGCAATCTCTTGTAGCTCTTTCTACTTATGAGGTGAGCATGTTGCAAAAAACCGCATGTTATACACAAGTAATGTGGACGAGACTAGCTCTTGAAGACTAGAAAATTGAGAGTGAGGGTTCTACTCCTCTATATTATAATAGCACAAGTATTATAAGTGTTTCAAAGAATCTAATGCTGCATTCTAAAAAAAACACATACCCATCAAATATCACTTTTTGAGGGAACAAGTCAATGAGCAAAGAATAAATCTTGAACATGTGTCTACAAAGGAAGAAGTAGCTGATATAATGACTAAACCTCTACCAAGAGAATTTTTGAATAGTTAAGGCATAAATTGGGGGTAAGATCAGCCCCTAACAGTCACTAAATATCTTAGAATGATAGGGGGAGCAACTCAAGTGCCAAATTTGTTCCAAGAAGGATCAGGTTGAGTCTAGACAAGGGAAGTTAGTTCTCTCGACCAAAGGTACAAATCAAAAAGATCATAAAAGGAATTTGTAGAAAGTGAAAGGGTTAAATATCTTAGGGGGAGTATTGTAGGTGTTTGATGAAGAAAGGATTGCAGTTGATTATGTTTTATCAAAAAAATAAGTATCTTTCCATGGGGATAATATTGAGGTAAGAACATGTTTTATCATGTTTTTATTTCATGTTACTCATGTTGTTGTGTGTGTAGACCTTGTCATAGATTTCAAAGGGGGAGAGAGTGTGACAAAATTAAGAATTCATTGGCTTGCATATCTGAAGATGTTGGTGCATTGGCTTGCCATCAAAGTTTATGAGCTTGTTGTCATCAATGATAAAGGGGGAGATTATTGAACCTTGTTACATTAGTTGGTGTTTTCATTGATGTCACATGACATTGATGGAAAAGGAGGAGTGAAATTTCATGCAGATAGGTGTGTGTCAGATGGTTTGCAATGATTCTCATGTTGGCTCTTTGAGATTTTGATGATTCTTTGATGTTGACGTCCACTAAAGGTATGGAAAATTGGTATGCTCGGCTCGGATGTTATACAGGTTTAAAATGCTTATTTTAGTATGTGTAATTTACTTTGAAGGTCATGGAGGTATGTTTCTTTTAGAACTCAAGGAGACATTTCCAAGAAGACCAAATTTGCAAAATTTGAGCTCTCTATAGGAAGTTATGGCCATTCGAGTTTTGTAGGTTGGGATGAGTAGGTTTTAATTACATTTCGGGTCTCCATGGTCATCATAAGTCAACATGTTTCATGACCCACCACTCCAAAAACCTGATGAAAAATTATGAGAAATGGTTAGATAAGGCTCCGGGTCTACACAATAGTTGCGAAGAAAAGAAGCTAGTTGCGAAAAAGAAAACCAATCGACATCATGAAATGTGTAGATGCGTGGAGCCTTCTAGTTGGATCAATTTTCATGCTCGACATAGAATTGGTAAATGAGAATCATGAAATTACAAAATATGGAAAGGAACATGGAGCTTCCCTATTAGATGATGCTTTTTATTGGTCGATACATGTTATCAAATCCCGATGCTACGAAAAAATGTGGAGTGTCCCTATTAGATCATATTTCACATTGGTTAGATATAGGTTATCAAAAGGATAACACCGAAAATGTGCATGGAGATGTTTGATTGGTGTGTGCTTTGCAATTAGAAAAGACTAACACCAAAAAGGTGTGTGGAGTTGTCTAATTGATTTGTGCTTCACACTTAGAATATAGTGACACCAAAAAGGTGCGTGGATTTGTATGATTGGTTTAGGCTTTGCATTTTAATAAATTCATTATAAATTACAATGAATTGCAACGTAAGCATGGAGCCCTCTCATTGGTTCACGTTTTATGGCAATCAATCGAGGTTATCGTAGAGTTTGATATTGAGAAAGTCATGGAGCTTCCTTATTGGCTTGCTTCTCTCGGAGTGGAGGTTAAGAACATTCTAACACTACGAAGTGTGTGGAGCTTTCTTATTGGCTTGTTTGTGGACATGGTGGTGATTTTGTAAAATTTTGGTTCGAAAAAATTGGAAAATCATCAAAACTTAAATTTTAACCAATGAAAAATTCCAAAAATTCTAGCTAATTCATGTAAAGAGGTTGGAAAGGTGTTGCAAAGAAAACATATTGATTCATCTCAAAACAAAGGAGAAATTCATGACAAAATTTTTGTCTCAGTCGAGAAAGTCTGTGAGGAATGTTGGTTGAGATTCCAAGCTATGTTTGGTCTTCATGTGAAGTTTCAAGGTTGGGTTTGAGTGGATAAAAACATGAAACATCCTTATTTGAAGTTAAGGATCTCGTGAAGAAGCTCAAAATTCAGTTGCATCGAGTAGCCAAAGAAGTGCCACTTGTCAACATGCAAATGCCAAGTTATTTGAGAACTCTTGTACGTAGAAATATTGGTCATGTGAAGAGTCATTCAAAAAAAAACGTCAAGGGTTGTGTTTAGAAATATTTCTTGTTTATTCAAGCATAATTATTGAGCATGTAAATGTTTTTTTTGGGTGTAGAACTATTGTTGAAAGAGTGTATAGTTGAGGGCATGTTTTTGAGTAAGTGAGAAGGGTCCTGAATGTACTAAAGACATGGAAAATTAAGAAAGAATAAGAAATACAAATGAGATGAAGAAGTGGTCATAATCCTTTGTAGAAGACAACAAAGTAAAGTGATCAGAATTTTTGTAAAGAAGTCTAAGTTTAATACTTAGCAATTAGGGAGTTGAAGCTTCCTTGTAAGTCATAGCTTACAGAAGATCAGTTGTTGCTGGTTAAATTGTTAGGATTGAAGCTTCCATGCAAGTTGAAGCTTGCTAAAGGTCAAGTAGCATCTTGACTAAATTTTGGATTTGTAGCTCCAAGTTGAGTTGAAGCTCAATTATGAAATCATGTAACATTTTCGGACATTTCTGTCCTAAGCCTAGTTCTTGGTTTCAATGGGTTTTTGTCCCTTATAGGTTTCCCACATTAAATATAGTCTCTACATGTGTTCATGAATGTTTGGTTTCTTTTCTCTCTCTAGTTGAATATGCATACTTATCACAACTAAGGTAATTTAAAATTTTGATAATTGAAAATTTAAATTGCACAAACTTTTAATAAGCATTGATTCACCCCCTCTTAGTTCCTAGATTTCTAACAAGAATAGGCATTGGTTTTTAGATTGATTCGGATGATAGGACATTAATGAATAGAGCATTGGGATGATGATTGATGAAGTGATGAGAAAGAATTTTGAGTTTGATTGATGAGAGGATGTTAGAAGATGCCCTAACGAGGGGTGAGGATTTTAGATGTTGGATGAAATGATAAGATTTGGATGTGGATATTGATTGATTGATAAAGGATTGATTGGATAGGAGGATGAGGAGGTTAGATAGTTAGTTAGATGATGATGAGGATTAGGTGTGGATGATGATAAGGCTAAAAGATGATGATAGAAGGGGTGTGCTACCATAAAGTGCCCACTATTATCATCATTAGTAATGTTATTGATGTGGCATAGAGAAAAATGCACCAAGGTATAAAGACCATGATGATTGAATTGCCAAATGCCTTTGTCCTCATATCATTGGAAATATTAATAAAAAAATTGTTCTCATATCATTGGACCATGCTAAATAAAAATAAACAAAAGGGGCCTCATATCATCAACTAAAATGTAAATGTAGACAAACAAGTAAACACCCACAGTAAAAAAATAGACTCGTATGTATGGATTTTTTGAATGTTTTGATTTTTAGATTTTGGATTTTGGATGTTTAGATTATTTGATGTTGGATGTTGATATTTTGGATTTGGGATGGGGGAAATGGTTGAGGATTTGGGATGGGATAGCTCATATAGGGGATGAGAAGGGATGTAAGATGGGATGCGACTTTCTCCTATAAGTCCCAAAACATTTTTGGGTAGGATGAAAGGGAAAGATTGAGGGAAATTGGATAGGTTGGATAGGATATGGATGGGTTGATTGGTTAGGATTAGATGGGATATGGGATGGGATGTGGTATAAGATAATATGGGGGATATGGAAGATGATAAGATATGCCCCAAGTATAGGGGGTGGATTGAGGGATAGATGTGGTGTGCCCCCAAGTGTAAAGTAGGGTGGCCTGTGTGGATGGATGGATGGATGGGTTAGATTTACCCCAGGTGTAGGTAGGATGGGAAGTGAGGTCTATAAAATGAATTATGTGCCCCAACATATGGTATTAAGGCTACCCCCAGTCATAATGATGACAATTTAAAAGGGGCATAAGGAGGATTGAATGAAAAGAAAAGGATCATCGTCTACCCGTGATATTCAACCTAGGGGAAAAGGGATGTGGATGTGATGGATGGAAGGAAAATGACATCAGTGATGAAAAAAATATGAGCCTAACGACACATGTTGTAAGGCAAGATTTGGACTAAAATAGAAGTGTGACCAAGGTCTAAACAATACCTAGCAACATGCGAGCCCTATGTCTCTACGAGATCAAAGTGTTTGTGATTTTGATGGTTAATTATTACTTGAAGTGAATAATTAATGGGTAGTATGTGAAGGAAAAATAGACAATGTATAGGGAGTGATTAAGTCAAATAGGTGGATGGATGGTGAATGGAAGGCTAAGCCATGCATTTTTCTATTGTCGGCCAGTGTGTTCTATAGCCCCGACAGAGATGCATCTTATTCTTGTAACAAAATTGCTATCACACTCAAATCTAGAGCCCGGTAGAGATGATGGAAACACCCATAGAAAGAGTCTTGAGGTGGATTTTATTTGATATTTTTAATTTTGATATGATTTTTTTGCTTTTTGATATTTGGGATTTTTTTGCATAAAGAGGTTCCACTCTCTTGAGAACTCTCAAGGGGTTAAGAATCACTAGTGGCTTGATGGGGGATGAAAATGAGTGTGGAGATGTGTGGATCTCTAGAAGGAAAATTGTGTTTTAATGTTGTAGGTTATGATAGACCTAGGTCACACATTGTAGTAGATATTATTGTCTTAAAACATGTGTGAGAAAGCTGATAAATCGTTCAAATGAATGGATTGGAAGAGGATATGAATAGATGTGATGATAAGAATGGATTAGATGCAAAGGGATTTGGATGTTGGATGGAAGGAGGATGGGTGGGAAGGAAAAAAATCATGTGCATAGGGGACAAATTATGTGTTCAATCCATTTTTAGGTGTTTGGTATTTGTAGGGGGATTAAATGATTTGTGATTGGGTTGAGTGGTTGGGATGATAGGATCAACAAGAGGAGTGATAGAAATGGGTTATGGAGTAGTGGGAGGGATGTTGTTAGTGTTAGGTTTATAACCTAAGCCTAAATGACCTGGATTTTTATGAAGGGATATGGGTTCATGAATGTCTTGTTCATGGATGCCTAAGCCTTTGCCTTGATGTTTCATATTAGCAAACATATTTTTGGATATAGGATATGAAGTGGATGGGGAAGATGATGTCATGTGATCATCATGAGACCTGGGGTTATAGTTTTTCGTTGTTAGGAATATTATGTTAGCACTCACATGGTTTGTTAGTAATATTGTAATGTGAAAATTACGATAGTAATTATTCACATGTAAATATTAGTAGATAGTAATATTATTGTTATATAAACAATAATATAGATTATGGTTTGGAGTTGTTTTAACAACTCATACGATTTGAGTTGTGTATTGTTACAATCACAACTAAATAAGTATTTGTGAAGATAAAATATCCTTAAATATAAGAATAGTTTCACCTATATATTTTATAATGAGTTTCAGATGAAATTTGGAAAATTTGAGTTTTAATATTATTTTGGTGTATAATTCATTGTGCTCCAAATTTAAATAAATTGAACCAGATCTCACATATGGGATTTAGAGTGAATTTGTTATCCATGCCGTAATGGAGGAATAAAAATTAGAATGGGCAACCAAAGTACATTTGTTTATTACGGCCTCAAGCCATGAGATCGAGTGAGAGTCATACTTTAGAGTAGCAATTAGTATTGCGTTTATTATTTAGTTTGTTGACTATTTATGGAATAACTTGATCGGTTTTGTCAAAAGCAAACTTGGAATGAGTGGAATAATATATAGTGATATTCTTAGGCATGTGTATTTGCGCGCTTCACTATTTTGCATTGATTTTCTCATTCACGTGGATCATCCAAAAGAGGAGTCGTGGACAGTGAAAGCATGGTCAATATTGGAAAATAATATTTGTTATCAAACCCTAAGAATTTTTAATCATGCTTATATAGTTCATTTTCATTTGGTCTTCGTATCACACTTGATAAAGGAACAATTTTTCTTATAAATTCAACATCTCTCACCCATCTTCATGCAAATCTATGCAAGGAGGATGTGAGTCATCAGATTAATACATCTAAAGGGACTTGTTTGGTGGGGCTCTTTTTGTGTGTGGTGAACTAGTTTATGTATGCATCAAAATTCAACACATGATCTCCCATATTATCTTGGTGAGTACTACTCCCGCATTATATTGGCATCTAATCTCTCCATTACTCACAACTTGATATCTTTTTTTACAACACTATCCTCATAGCTCCACTTGGTACTACCCGACGAATAGACTTCCACATTAACCCCGGAACCTAGTTATATTCTCCATGGTATATCTCCCTTTTGGCATGTCATACTTCTATGAAGTCACCATATTAATGTGCTCTCAAAATATTCATAGATCCCCTTGATTTGCACTCTTCTCGCATCCATCCGGTTTGACAATGAGCTCTCCACCATTTTTCTTTGCATCCACCCTTCAATGGGTGTCAAACCCACACCTAACATGTTGTAGTCCTAGCCAACATATGATTCTTTACCATGTCTTGTACTTCTAACGGCGAGTAGAAATATCCATCCCAGGTCCTTCCACTATAGTCTCCTTTAGAGAGTCATATGTATGTATTGATTATCTCATATTGTGTTTAAAGTTTATAGTTTGAGTTTATAATTAAATCCCATTTGTGTTATTAGTAGTAAGTAAGAGAGGGTTCACTATTACAAAGCCATAGTCAAAATTTTGTGTTAGTCAAAAAGTTTTTTATCTAAGTGTCAAAGTCTTTAATTTGTGTCTCAAATATGTGTTTATAATTTTCAATAGTCCCATCAAGATTAATCAAATAGTTTGCATTCTTAAAATTAAGAGTTAATAATCATATGTTATGTTGTCAAAGTGTCTTCTTGTGTCATTTGAAATTTGTATTGTCGAGAGTCGATTCAAAAGGTTGAAAAATTAAAAAAATGCCTTATGGATGTATTTTCTATGTAATTCGATGTTCTACGGAAAGTAAATGTTTTCACATTGTTGGGGTGATATAAAATAAACACAATGTGGAAATCATTGAGCTTCATATCCAAATCTAGTTGAGTTAGTGGCATAAAATTGGAGGTCGGAGGCACGAGAGGATAGAGGAAAATCAACGTCCTCTCGCCAACCACAAGTGACGGGGCCACAAAATGAGGTTGTGGCATTTTGTTTCAGTGTGCTTTCTTTCGTTTCAGTGTACTTGTCATTGTTTGTATTCAATTTATAGTATGTTCTTGTTGTAATAAAGTGAGTAGATTCCTATGTACTTTCTTGATGTGAAAATATAGTGGAAATATGAAAGCACAAGGAAAAAACAACATCATGATACTTGAAGAGGATGAATAGGGGTTCATACCTTGGACAATGGTCTATATTTGATGAACATGGGTTCATATTGGATGAACAAGTGTTCATATTGAGGTTTTTGGCCAGCCTCTTAAAACCATCGGAGGGACAATATCATGAGCACACATGGGTGGCAAGTTGTAGAAGAAGTGCAACTATTTTTCTCTCATGTTCACACTAAGGGGGAATGTTAGGAATAGCATGTTAGCACTCACATGACTTGTTATTAATATTTTAATGTGAAAATTATGATAATTATTATTCACATGTAAATATTAGTAGATAGTAATATTATTGTTATATAAATAATAATATAGATTACGGTTTGGAGAAGTTTTAACAACTCATATGATTTGAGTTATGTATTGTTACAATCACAACTAAATCAATATTTGTGGAGATAAAATCTCCTTAAATGTGGGAGTAGTTTAGGATTTTTTTGGCAAATATTCGTAATTTGGCAAATATTCCATTTTAGGAAAATTTGAAAAGGTGAATTTTTCTGGAGTAGGTCAGTGTCCTGTTCGCCTAAAATTTATAGTATATTTTTTTAGGGGTCGGCTTCGCCAACCCCTTGAAAACATCTCCTATATAAACCTAGGTGATTCATCGTAGTATACTACTAACTTACTACTAGCTTACTGAGGTACCGACATATCAAGTATCGTGAAATTGTAGGCAGGTTGTTGACGCACGATAAGAGGTTGTTGACACACGCTAGGAAGTTTTGATGCACGACATGAGGTTGTTGACACACAAAAATGATAGATAGGGATTTACATTTTTAGTCGTGTGACAAAGTGAGTTTACTGATCGTGTGACACCGAGTTTGTTGTCATGTAATGGCAAGGTTGTTGTCGTGTGACATCAAGTTTATTGTTGTACGACAAAAACTTGCTGTCATAAAACACCCTTATCGTCACGCGCGACAACAAGGTTGTTGTCACATGACAACAACCTTGTTTTCATAGGACAATGACCTTATTGTCACCCAATAGCAAGGTTATTGTCGTATGATAATAAACTTGTTACAGCATGACAACAAACTTGTTTCCATAAGAAAGTAACCTTGTTGTCACATGTCTTAAAAATTAGGCAAAAATATTGCACACAAACCCCAAAAAATTTCATGTTTCACGAAATTGGTTTTGGGGATATTCATCAGGGATTTTCCACCTTCAATTTCCCAGAGGTCTCTTAAAATTAACCTTGGAGTAGTTTCTCTATATATATTTTGTAATGAGTTCCGGATGAAAAATGGAAAGTCTCGAGTTTTAATATTATTTTGGTGTATGATTCTTAGTGCTCCAAATTGAAATAAATTGAGCCAAATCTCACATTCGTCTCCTAATAAGTAGGACTTAACAAGAGATGGGAGGTGAGATTTGTTTTAATTTTTGGTCGTTGATGGACGTTTGGATGTACGATGAGATTTGGATGGTTGACGATGTTTGGATGTCGAATGGGATTTGTATGGTGGATGGTGGTTAGGGAGAGGGTTGGGATGAAAATGGGGTGGATAAAGAGGTACAAGGACAAGAATCCCTTGGTTAATGATGTTTTGGAAATAAGACATAAATTGCATGCAACGAGTGGTCAAATGTTTATGGGTGTGATGGAAATCACAATAATAGTGTTCATGATACCAATATGGTTTTGGAAGGTTTTGATCATGTCATTTGATTAAGTGATGGATGATCATGTTGAAGGTTTTTAGACAATGTAAGATGGTGGTCAAGGATTCTCCTAAAGGAGTGAAGTGGTTTGGGTTAAATGGTTTTGGGGGAGTAGGAAGTAAAGGTACAAGATTGGGTGGATTATGAGATGTTTTGATTGATTTGGATTTATGAGTTGGATTATATTGTTGTGGCTTAGAAGATGAAGGGGATGGATTAGGCCTAGGGGCCGAAGTGGATGGTTTGGGCTTGGAGGTCAAAGTAGATTTGGTTGATTTTAGATTGGTTGGAGTATGTGGTTTTGAGGTAGATGGTTTTGGCTTAGGATTAGATTGTTTGGGATTAGTAGATGTAGATGAAGGGGATGGGGTAGATTTAGATGAAGGGGATGGGTGTGATATGAGGGTCACATTATATTTGGGTGATGTTGGGGATAAAGGAGATTTGGGAGATGGGTGTGGTGTAGGAACCACATTAGATTTGTGTTATGTTGTGGAGCATGTTTTCATCTATGGAAGTGTTAAATAATGTACACTATCCATAGTTTTCTCTCCGTGGTTCGGGGTTAGACTGGGCCCCGAATGAGGGTCTAGCGGCGTTAGCCCTTGTAGTGAGGGTTTAGGGCATAGCCCCCAGAGAAAAAATTTTGTCCTAAAAAAATGTGCTCAATATCTCAGGAAACATGCTCTTCTTATATGGGTGGTATTTTTGATCCATAGGCTTATGGGGCAGTTTTGGTACCTACGGTATTGTAAAAATGCTTAATCAGCTTGCCTATTTGATGTGCTTTTGATAGGGTAGATGTAACATTGCAGATTTGTGTGAGTTCAAGTGTGAATTCAAGAGAATTTTCTCAAAAATAGATCTGGGTACTATATTGAGAGAAGAGGTAACTTATAATAAAAATCTAAGGAAGTGATTCTTGGTGGATGTAGCCCAAATTGGGTGAACCACTTTAAATACTATCTATGTGTTTTGTTCTTTTATTTTCTGCATATTAGTTTTTACTATTACGATTCTATGTGGGATTGTTCCACATATTTTATCCCTTATTACCTAATAATTTGGTCGATTTAGGGGATGGAGTAGATGAAGGTGGCATATGAGCCTCATTAGATTGGGTAGGATATGAGGTGGGGAGAGGATCAAGATTGTATTAATTAGGTTTAGTGATTGGTGACTTAGGAGTCACATTAGATGTTTTAGGATTGAGGTATGGTGGAGATGAAGTAGGATTAGAGGATAAGATAGTGTTAGGTTTATGTGATGAAGGGGTTAAGATAGGATTAGGTGTAGATGAAGAGGATGAGGGTGTCATAGGAGCCACATTAGATGGTTTAGGATTGGGGGTAGAAAGGGATGAGGGTGACTTAGGAGTCATGGTGGATAAGATAGTTTTGACAGGATTGGGCATAGGTGATGGAGGGGATGAAATAGGCTTAGAGGTTGAATTTTATGGTGGATCAGGGGATGTGGGACTATCTAGGATAAATTATATAGGATTGTATCGGGATGATGAGGATGGAGGACTAATATGAGATGTGGGTGATAGTAATTTGGGTTAAGTTGTTGGGATTGTTGTGGATATGTGAATGGGACTCGATTATAGGTTTTACAATGACTGGATTTAGGAGTTGAGATTTTGGATGGTGGTGGATTATCCACATGATTTTTGATGGGAGGAAGGTGTAGGTCATGATGATTGATAGGGGATTTGGAGGTTGGAATTTGGGATGGTTGTGTGGGCTTGGGATTGGTGACTAGATTAGCAAGGACATAAAGGAGGTCCTCTTGGTCTAGGTCAAAGTTAGTGAGGTAGTCAAATTCAATGTAATTGGCTTATGGGGATAGTGGTTTATGTTGATTAGGTCAAGGTGTGGATTGAGATGATTTGGGTTCCTCAAAGAGGAATTCAATGGGGTGAGGGGTAGGGATATTAGGAAGGGGAAATTGTGGATGGGGTTGGTTGGGAGATGATGGTTTAGGAGGTGATTGGTTGATACATGATTTAAGATTAGATATTTGTTGATTGAGTTATTGGATGGTTTTTAGGATGTTAGGATCAACATGGGATGGTTGATTTGGATGACGAGGAGGGGATTGGTTGAGGTAGGATGTGAGATTTTAGATTTGTTTATTAAGGTGTTAGATAGTGTGTGGGATTTCATGATCAAAGTGAGATGGTTGACTTTGATGGGTGGAGATGATGGGATAGCTTAGTTGATGGATTTAGAAAATAGGTAGGGGTTTAGATGTTGGTTTAGAGAGGATGGGGATTGAGGATAAAAGGCCATGGTTTGATAGGATGTGCAGGTGATTAGATTTGGATTAGGTTGGTTGATTAAGGATGGTGATGGGATTTGGATTGGGATTGTTTGATTAAGGATGGTTGATTATGATGATGTTTGATTGATTAAAATTTTAAGGTGATAGGATGGTTAAGGGTGTTCACAAGCAAGCAAAAACATGTAATACACACCCTAACTAGTCAAGTGGGATTATAATCAAACTATAGCCCACTTTCAATACCACACACCAATGATGGTGCCACAAACTATCTCTCCACCTATGTGTCAATGTGGGGTCAGCTAGCAAGTAGTCTTAGGGAGTGTGGCCTCCTTGCACTATAGTTTGATTGTGGCCAAAAGGTTTCCTAGTCTAGGATGTATGAGCTCGTTAGGGCATCCCCGATATACCTCACGTATGTGGGGCCCAAGTTTGTGTTGCAAGGATGTTCTCTAAGGTATAGGTACTAGGATGTGTAATTCCCTCACTTCACATTGCTCTTAAAACAAGAGAATGCCTAGCCAATAATGATAGCTCTCTAAGGATTTATATACCTCGTCGAAACATGGGGTGTGTCTACGTGTGTGGAGGTGAATCCCATGACCACAAGACTCCTATGACTATGGTAAGTGTGTGGATGTCACTTCCACATCGCGTTACCCCTATAAATGAAAAATGAGGAAGGTTGGCCATTTTTATCCTTAAGATCATCCTAGGATGCGAGAGGAGAGCATACATGGTTTTACCTTCAGGATAAACAAGCAATGATGGAAGAAAATAAATTCAAGCTAATAAAATTAAATGATGAAGATTATGTGATTGGGTCTTTAAGAGGAGGGCCTACATAACAAGGGTTATTAGTTTGATTTTAAACCCAATAATTCTATAGATCTGGTTGTAAGACAAAAGGATTAGCATTTTTCAATTGAGAAAAACCATACAATGATAAAAATGTTAGATGAAACAAGATAAATATCAAAATGGGTGGAGTCTCCCCTTGTTTCTATGATAATTATGTAAAAATAGAATGTTAAAACATGCAAACAACCACCAAAAACATTTGGAAACAACTTTAGAATGTTAGCTATAAGAAAAAACTATGATTTAGCAAAAGCGTTGATTATCAACTCATATACATTGTTATCCCAAATTAAACCCCGGGTAATTTAGATAACTCATTTAAAATGGACTTAGCTATTTAAAAAATCATGGGATGTTTGAATGTCCATCAAATTACACCTCTCCAAAGCATTGGTTGTTGACATTTAAAACCCACTCAAGACTCAACTATCCATTATCGGGTTATATTTAAAAGGTTGTATGGCGCTCATTTGGCCGTCGCCAATTTCAACCAAACATCAAGTGGCAAGATTCCGGTGATCCTCATGGTCTAAGCATTCCATGGACCTCAAGTTTGCAGAGTTACTTATATTGATAGGCTCTTGGGTTAGGGATTCGGGACCGGGAAATTTTGAATGGTCAACAGGATACGTGTGGCAACATCCTATGGAGCCAAAAGTTTTAACTCCGCCCAGATAGAAGTTGTGATGCGAAGGCACAACCAATGAAAGGTGAACATGTTCCATACATGGAAATTTATCATTGGATCATGTTTTTCAGAGGCCGAAAGGGATATTAAAGGTCCGAAACTATGAGGATCATGGATCTTTCCTATTGGCTCATGTTTTGCAAAGGGCTAGTGCAAGTAAATAACAATCTCACACTGCGAAGGTACGTGGAGCTTTCTCATTGGCTCGCACTTCACAAAGGGACATACCCGATAAAGGGTCAAAGTATCGTGAGGGTTTTCCCATTGAAGGATATGTGAACTAGAGACCAACATATGGAAAATACATGGAAATGCACATGTAGGTTTGAGAAATATCCGAGGCCAACCAAATGTTTCCACGTGTCACGTTCATGTGCTCCCGACATGTAAAAATTCAAATGGCCATAACTTTTGCTCCACAACTCCAAATCACGCAAATTACGTCTTGTTGGAAAGATATTTCCTTAATCTTCGTGTTGGAACCAAGAAAATTCAAAGAAAATTATAAGGTTTGTGGGTAAAATTGGAAAACATGGCTTCAGAGGGAGAGAGGGCAACAGTGAGCACAAAAACGATCAAATCTCATTCTCTCAACCACTTCCATTTCCTTTTACAAGATGAAATGGACATAAGAATGGCCTTATAGGTGCCCATGTTCTTTACAAGAGATTTCAATACAAATTATTAGTGGTTGAAAGGTAAAAAAAATTGTGCCCTTGTTTTTTTCCCTCTTATCTTTCTTATCTTTAGTTTATATATTGTAAAATATCTCATTTAAGAAGAGAGTGTTCTTTGTTGTAATGGAACCATGCCAAAATGGTGGCCAAGTTCCCATGAGTTTCAGACCTCTAATTTTGTGTTTGTAATGTATTTGCACTTTTTCCTTGAATGTAATGAAGTTGTGCATATTTTAAGCAATAGAATATGTTTTGTGGCACATTTTATCTGTATTATCCCATTTTATTTATAGTCTTACCTCTCTATTCGGTTTGGCATGTCATGTGTGTATTTCTTGCTTGTAGATTACATTTTCATTGTGTTTTCAATGCATGGCCAAGGGTAAGTGCAGTGAAGTTGGGGGACAATTAAGTGGACATCAAATCTTGAATTTTACATCAAAAACAACAAAACAACAAATTTAGTCTTTCATGACTTGCTAAAAAATATGTCATAAAAATGGTACCATCACGTAGGGGAGACTATTAGATTTGTAGAAATATTGATTTTAAAGTGAATAGAATAGGATAAATATCATTTTATAATTTTTTACTAATAGTAGGTATTTAAGACACTTTTTCCCGTGAATGTTTATGTCTACGTTTAAGACTGAAAATTTTGTTTCACTCATCAAAATGTGATAAAACTTATACCATCCCAACCATGGTGAAATTATATACATGTTCAAAAAAAATTATTTGATTTCAATATTTTTTGATGAAGTTATGGCGGGCAAATGGAAAATGCTCTTTTTTACGCTTTCGGACCACTTTCGGAAAAATCATAAATAATAAAATATTGCTAAATAAAATAAAAATAAAATCTATCCCAAGATAAATAGTAACATCTAACTTCTCACCAAAGGAAAAAAATCAATTTTTGGTCATCCAAATTGCATGGAATGTCTTATAGGCATTTTTAAAACAAAATACCAAGTCATTGAATTTTGAGTGTTTAATATAGCTAAAATTGTCCAATTTTTTAAAAATAGTAGTTTAGAAACTAGATTCCAGATGCTATGATTCATATTAATATAAGTTTTTCTAATTTTGAGTGTATGCATTGCTAATAATCCCTACAAGTTGATATTATGTTGTTATTTGCAATATGATGTCCACTTATGACCCCTTTTTGTCTGATCTTGGTGCACACTTACCCCCAAGTGGAGTCTACATGGTTCTTGTCTCACAACATTTGTTTTTCCTCTCTCTAATGGTTTCTCTCTTTCCTTCCCCTTTTGGAGAGTGATCAACCCTCTTTTCTTTGTGTCATCACCTCTTTTAGCTTAGTTTCCTTTTTAATGCATATCTCTCTCTAACCTTGGTCCCTAAATGTTTAGATTAGGATTAGTTAGATTTTCTTTCTACATTAGGAGTAGTTTTGGCATTAGGATTAGATAGAGGAACTGGCCTTCTACGGAGGTCTATCTCATAGTGTAAATCTTTGGAGACATCACATGTTGCCTCAAAATCCTAGGTTATTATGACTCGTACAATTTTGAGCGCCAAAGCTTTTGGCATGCCCAGTGTAAAAGTATTGAAAGCTTTATGTGTGTATCCTAGCCACCTTGGTGCCTTCACTGTCCAATGGTTTTGGCATGCCTAGTGGGATAATATTTGAAAACTATATATTTTATAATTATGTATCCTAGCCACCTTGGTGCCTTCACTACCCAACAATTTTGGCACACCCAATGGGACAAGATTGAATATCTTTACAACTTCATACTAGCAAGATTGATGTGTTCTTGATGGTATTCAACATTTGGAGGCATTTTCAACACATCTGGTGACTCTTATGTTCCAACAACTCCATTATCTCGATTCTGAGACCATATTTTTCATCCTTTCATCCATTTCCTTCAATTTTCCATTTTCTTCTTTCATGAAGTTGTGCAATTATGACCTCATTTCCTTCTTAGAAGTCTCATTTGCAATAGAAGTATCATTATTCGCCACCTCCATATTTTGACAATCCTTCCAAAAATCAGTTTTATGATCCCTATCATGAAGAATATGTATCTAACCCACCTCCCAATGACCCATATGGCTATTTTTCTAACCAAAACATTTATCAAAAATAAGGTTATGCAGGTGATGGAGCATAAATCTCATGGAAGATGCTGATTTTCAAAGACATATTCAAACAATGGAGGCAAGCATGGTGTAAACAAAAGCTACTAGTGTAATAAAGTCACCAAGATTAGTTTTAGGAAGCTCTACCTAATCAAAATCTATCTGCATGATGATCCCATCCATGGATTGAGATTCAAGAGAATGGGAAAATTCAAAGGATCAGGTCTTACCCAATCAAATAAATGGCTAGTTTAGAGCCAAAAATAGAGTTGTAACTAGTCATGCTTATTTTAAAGCATGAGGAAGAGCTTTAGTGTGCTAAAGGTCAGCCCCAATAGCTCAAAAACAAGTGCAAATCAGATTAAGGAGGTATTCACTCTCTTCCTAGATGATACTTTTAAGAATGAGGTGGAAAACCAACTTCAAGATATTTTTCACTCTTATTAAAGTCCATGTTCATTTCCAAATTAATTACATGGCCACATTTTGTAAGAAAGGGAAGTTATTTCTCCCTGCCTATTTTAGGATTTGTTTAGCTTCTCATTTCTTTGGTTAGAGTAGGGTAGAGTAGGTTTATTTTTAGTAAAACAAGTGTTTGTGCACAATCTACATGTTTCCACTTGGAACATGTATGATTTTAAATGTTTGTATATAGTTTTTTCATGATTTTATTATTTTTGTATAGTTCATTCGAGCATTGTTCAAGCCAAATCAAATAGGGGTAGTTCTAAATTCTCAATCACTTAGATCCCAAGATTAGTTACAATTCAAGGCTCCTTGTGCCTCTTCCTTGGTTAAAAATGTAGTATTTTGGGATGGTTATAAAGCAAATCAAAAATCCCAAGAAATCATCTTTAAGAGTGAGACCAATGTTGTTTTCAGTTCACCTCCAGTTTGAGTAGGTTTAATTGTAGAATCAAATAGTTGGAGTAGTTCCACAAACCATTCAAAGCTCCATAGATCATCTAAGTTCATCTTGTGCTTCATACATCTCAGGGGTAAGAAACTTTCAAGTTCATATTAGTTTTTCAAGTTTTTTCGGGCTTGCCTCCATGCCCAATGGATGCATAAAGGCTACTGGTCAAATTTAGTAATCAAATTACCCATGGAGGTTACCAAACTATTATCCCAAATTAACCCCCGTGCTAGTTTAGATAACTCATTTAAAATGGAATAAGACTTTTAAAAATCCCGAGACATTCAAACAGATGTCAAATTCCACCTCTCCAAAGAATTTTTTGATGGCATTTAAAAACCTATGGGAGAGTTAGATATCCATTAGCGGGTTATATTTAAAATTTCGTATAACATTCATTTAGCCGTCAAATTCAATGACAAACATCAAGCGCACGCCACGTGGCAGGATTTCGGTGATCTTTATGGTCCAAGCATTCCGTAGACCTTAAGTCCATGGAATTAATTGTGTTGGATAGGCTCTCATGTCATGGAATCGAGACTAGGCAAGATTGAAATGTCAATAGGGATACGTGCCAACATTCTATGGAGCCAATAATTTTAACTCCACCTAGATAGAAGTTTTGATGCGAAGGCACAACCAATGAAAGGCGAACACATGCCATATGTGGAGCTTTCTCATTGGCTCATGTTTTTAGTAGTTAGAAGGGGTTATCAAAGGTCTAACACTATGAGGAGCATGGAAATTTCCTATTGGATCATGTTTTGTGGTGGCCAGTGGAAGTAAAGAACACTCGATAGTGCAAAGGTTCTTGGATATTTCTCATTGCCTCACACTTCGCAAAGGCATACCCGATAAAGGGTCAAAGCATCACGAGGTCCTACACATCAAAGGAAGTCCGAACTAGAGACCAACACATGAAAAGACAAGGAATTGCACACGTACGTAGAGGCAATCTCTCGAGGCCAACCAAAATTTTCCAAGTTCCACATTCTTATACTTCATGACATGTAAAAATTCAAATGGTCATAAATTTTTCTCCAGAGCTCCAAATCACTCAAAATAGGTCTTGTTGGAAATATCTCACGCTACTCATTATGTTGGTACCAATAAAATCAAAAATTGATAAGGTTTGGTGGGTCAAAATAGAAAATAAAAATTTAGAGGGAGAGAGGACAGTTCTAAGCACAAAAAGTCAAATCTCACTCTCAACCACCATATTGATGAAGTATGGCTTCCATTTACTTTTACAAGATGTAATGGACAAAGGAATGGCCTTACAGGTTCACATGTACTTTCTAGGAGAATTCAATAAGAATTGTTGGTGGTTGAAAGTTAAAAAAGAAGTGACCTTTTTTCCCTCTTCTCTTTCTTCTCTTTGGTCCATATATTGTAAAAAATATCATTTGAGAAGATAGTGCTCTTTGTTTATGTGACACCATGCCAAAATGGTGTTTGACTTCTCATGAGTTTTAGACCTCTAATTTGGTCTTTGTAATGTATTTGCACCTTATACCATGAATGTAATGAATTTTTGCATAGTTAAGCAATAAAAATCTATTTTATGACACATTTTGTATACCCTAGCTCATTTTATTTGTAGTCTTGCCTCTCTATTCGTTTTGGCATGTAATGTGTATTTATTGATCGCAAATTCCATTTTTGTTGTATTGTCATAATGTGTGGGCAAGTAGAGTCTACATGGTTCTTGTTTTTGGCACATCTATTTTCCCTCTCTCCCATGCTTTCTCTCTTTCATTCCCCTTTTGGAGAGCAATCAACCCCCTTTACTTAGTGTTATCACCTTTTTAAGCTTAGGATTTCCCTTTTAATGCATCTCTCTCTCTAACCATGGTGCCTTGGAATGTTTAGATTATGATTAGTTAGATTTAATTTCTACATTAAGACTATTTTTAGCATTAGGATTAGATATAGGAACTAGCCTTCTCCAAATGTTTATCACATAGTGTAAGTCCCACAACTTGGAGATAATCCCATGTTGCCTCAAAATCCTGGGTTATCTATGACTCAAACAAGCAGGTGTAATTTTGAGCTCCAATAGGTGTCAAAGTATGAGAAAAGTTACAAAGTATGGAAAAGGCACAAAATTAGGTAAAAGCACTAAAATATGTCACAAAAGCATTGAACTATGGCAAGGGGGCCAATATAGGTCACAAAAGTGTTGATGTATAGCAAAAACTTGTAAAAGGGGTCATATAAGTGTTGAAATGAGGCAAAAGGTCACAAAATCATGTCAAAAGTGTTGGAGTATGTAGTATAGGCACTAAACTATGTAGCATAGGTGCCAAAACTTACACATGTAATGTTTAGGAGCAAAAACATTGATGTATGTCACATACGCGCCATGGGTTTCACAAAGGCACAATTGAAAGACCAATAAAATTGAAATCAAAAAGATATAAGGCTAGAAAAAGGGTGCTGAAGTATATAGCATATGCAGCAAACTATACATCATAGGTGTCAAAATACAGAGCATAGGCACTTTGTTAGAGTCCATGAATGGAATTTGAGCATGAAATTTCAAAATTTGAGGGTGTAAATGATAATGAAAGTTATTGAAACTTTGAAAGTCTATTATAGAGATAAAATAATATTGAAAATGGTGAAAAGTGGGGTTAATCCCGTAGGGGTTCCAAAAATGTATATGTTAGAAAATATTAGTGTGAGTATAAGAAAATAAACAAATTGTTCTTCTATGTTAATCCTTCCAAAGAATACCTCATATTGAGAAAGAGATGGAAAGGGGGAGAATCAATACTTGCACTTACCGATAGAATGCAATGTTGAGTTGTGGAGCTCAATTACTTTAGATTAGCATGCAATATGAAACTTGTAAGAAAATACATAACTCGACATTGGTCGTAAAAGGAGGAACCGACATCGGTTAGGGCTAACCAATGTTGATTACTTGTGAGGGAGTGTTTTATTTAACTCTTGGGAATTAGATCTAAGTTTAGCATTAAAGCATCTATTGATTGTATTTACATGGTTAAGTTCCCTAATTATTTACATGCCTATATAAGCATAAAAGCTAGGGTTTAGAAGAGAGAGGAGTGTGTGTTAATGATTATTGTGAGAGAGAAATTCTTGGAGAAGAAGGAGAAGCTTGAGAGAAAGAAAGTATTGTACATCTAAGAGGTGTGGAAGATTGTAGATCTTCAATTGTATATCTTCTGAAAGTTTTGATAATATATTGTCTTGTTTCTTGGTGGATGTAGCCCACACTGGGTGAACCACGTTAAATATGGTGTTGATTTATATCTCTTGTTCTATATATTTCTTCTAGTAGAATATATGCTTTTATTACATGTATGCTTAGATCTGATATATTATATGTACAACCTTGTACTAACCCCAACATGTTGTGTTAGGTTTACTCATGGATGGTGTTGATTGCTTTAGATTTTGTGGAGACACATGCGCAAGACCTCCTCTTGATTTTCTTGGATTAATGAATGATAGAGTGGATTGAATTGATTGAATATTGTGGATGATTGATCGAAGATAAAATAAAATGGAAGATATTGGTTATGGATTATTCCTTCTTTCCATCTAGCTCTCATGGAAGAGGAGAGCTAAATTTATATTTTGTGGTTGGGAGAATGGATGGTGAGGATTGATCCAAGTGGGATGAGGATTAAGGAGAGGATTGTTAGGGTAAACATAATTTACTAGGTTAATTATGCATTGTATTTACATTTTTACCTTAGGTAAGTAGTAATTCACTGGGGTAAATAATTTTTGTATTGTTATATGGTTTTATAACCATATTTTTCATATTGTATTCATGTAGGTTTAATTGTTACATAGTTGTAACAATCATATTTGTTTGTATTTTATATTGTTGTGTTTGCCTGATGTATTTTGGAAGCTACTATAACTGTGTTTATTCTTGCGCACTGCGCAACATCCCATTTTTCTGCATATGGTTGTACAATACCTACAAGTATTATAATAATTCTATTGTAATTATATTTGATTGCATATCAATATAATTACGAGGATTTCATCCCTCTTCTAGATTTGGTATCGTAATAGGACAAGAGATCCCGTGAGTAGAGGTGGTGTGCAGAGAGAGTGCAAAGAGATAAAGGATCTAGCGAAACATCTACAACATTTAGAGAGCCTCTGCAACCTCCTATAACTTCCAGCCCCATTCTCCATCCCAAAAACCTCATGTTCATTCTCCAAATGTTTGGAAAAAAATTGTTTTGCATTGGTGCTTCTTACACCAAGAAAATTGCTTGTTGGGTTCAATTCTAGTTCGTAAAAAAGATATATATATATATATATATATATGTTTTCCTCATTAGAGGTTTCTCCATTAAAATTAGTGGATACTTTAGTCTCTACTATTTTAGCATACCGCTAGAGGGGACTACGACCAAGCTCCTAACAAATCTCCTAAGTGAGCCAAAGGGTGAGTTGAGGATGATCTCCTCCCAAGTATTCAAGTGAGTCAACGTGTTCACTACCAAGCTATGCATTTGATCCAAACTAAGTTGTTTTACTTGTATTGGGTGAGTTGAGGTTTGTTTTTCACATAGTCGAGCCACCCACCTCGTTGGGATTATCGGTTAGTTAGCTCCTAATTGATCTTTATACACGTCCAAACAAAAAATTCAATCCATTTTTAGATAGAACCAAACCCTCCTTACTATAAAATGGATCGAGTTAGAAATCCTCTCAAAGACAAGTCATCTTACCCAAGCACAAACCTTGCATAAAGCAAACGAACCATCGGATCAAACAGAGGCACCCTTCCAAATGATGGAGCAATAAGACAAATACACAATGGCCAAAAAAATCACAATGAGGAGATAAACAAAGCCAAGTGGTTTCAAGGGAAATCTAATCCACTCCCTCCCTCACTACAACACGTGGACATCCTCAAAACCTGCCATGTCATTTATTATTACAGTTTCCATATTCAATCGCAAACATTGTAGAATAATAAAAATGGTAGATATTTGTAAACAAAATTAATAAAATTTGGTTTCGTAACACTCACGAGATATTTGGATCTCTTTCACAGATTTCGATATAAACAAAGGCCTCCGAGAAGTGCTTACGGGTAAAGTTGTCCCAACTACTACTACACTTAACACCTAATATAGTTGTAACAATTTCATCTAGGCATCGTCCCTATAAATCGAATGGGAGAAATAAGGATACAATGCACACACTTTGAGCCCTCCCATCCATCTGTGAATGATTGCATGACATAAATCCAGACACTAAAATTATCCGAGTATATAGTGAAGTTACGCACACGTATGAGGATATTTATTTGATCCAATGTTAATAATCGCTTAGACCCCTTTTATTACTATTTTGGTACCACATATCAAATTATTTCACGTACGTTAATGCCTCTTTCATGTACCATCAAGTATATTGAAAGGGTGAGCTTCTTCCACGTACCGATGGGTATATCAAAAGGGTGTGTATATATAAAGGTTTGGTATATCAAACTAATGGTATATAGATTGGGAGACCTTATACCTAGAGTGATAAGAGCCTTACCCTTTGTTAGTAAATTCAGAAAATGGGCACCAATGCCCCTAAGTTCTTTCTTCCAAACTCACAGCTCCTAAGAGGAGATAATTATGTTGCATGGAAGACTAAGATCAAAACACAACTTGAGTTTGAAGAGATATGGCATGTTGTGAATGGTTCTGCAACCAAATCACCAGATGATGTAGCCCAACAAAGACAATTTGAAAAATCCAATCAAAAGGCAAAATTCATAATCTTGTTTACAGTATCTGATGACATGCAACCCCACATTTGAGATGCCAAAATAGCCAAAGAAACATGGGATAAGTTGATTACCATGTATGATGCAAAAACAAGAACACAATTATGAATTTATAGAGTCATTTACACACACTAAAATTCAAACCAAATGAGAAAGTAGAATCTTTTTTCAAAGAGTTACAAAATTGAGGGCTTCAATTCTAGCCCTAGGAGAGGAGGTCACTGATACAGCTCTCATTCCCATTATTCTAGAGAGCACTCCTCCTTACCACATTTTTGTGACGACACTAAACTTGTCAAATCAGACAATTACTTTTGACAAGTTAGTGAATCTACTACAACAAGAAGAAGTAATGTACAATAAATATGATGAAGAGGAGCAGGCATTATCTTCTCATTAAAAAGGAAAAGGAAAAGGAAAATAAAAACCTCATTCTTCTCAAAGTCTCAAAAACAACATCATCACAGGGATAAACAAAAGAAGAAATGTCCTATCTATAACAAAGAACATGATGTGAAATATTGTTGGTACAATACATACAAGAAAGGTTCATCAAGTAATTTTGGACCTCAAAATCAATAAATCTCATAAGGGACAATCACACTATAATCAAGGGAAGAAGAAGGGGAACTGGAAAGAAAACCCCATCAACGCAAGGTAATATAGTTGAGTAAGAAGATCATTCATAAAATGAGGAATTCTTTAACACTAATTTTCTAGTGAACCATCCATGTCATCTAGTGTTGTTTGGTATGTTGATTCAGGATCCACTCGACACATGACTAGGCACAGAGACTTGTTTACCACCATGAGGGACACACCTTTGAAAAATCATGTTTCATTAGGTGATGATTCTTCTTACACGGTATAAGGTATTGGGAACATTTCTCTACCTCTTGGTTCACGAAATTTTAGATTATCGATGTATTATATGTCCCTGGGCTTAACAAAGAATCTACTATCAGTGAGTCAACTTCTAGATCATAATCTGAAGATTGACTTTGATAGTCATTCGATAAGAAATTGTGTTTGATTCAAGACAAATCAAGAGGCTCAAAATTGTTGCAAAATCCTCCAATGTGGGACATATGTTCCATCTTGACTTTGTCCACAGGATGATCAAACACTTGTGGCTAAGAATTCTTCCTCAACACATTTGTGGCATTAGATACTTGGTCACATTAGTTTCAAATATCTTGAAACACTTCACTGGTATAACATGGTAAGAGGTTTTCCATCTCTCCAGAAGGATATAGTTAAGTGTCCTAACTACCTAGCAGGTAAACAACGCAGGGCTTCATTCCAGAAAAGTACTTATCTAGCTCCGGTCAGCTTGTATTTTTGCATATCGATCTTTGTGGTCTAATGTAACCTAGTCATTTTGTATTTTAGTATTTCATGTTATGTGTTGATGATTATTCAAGGAAAATTTGGATATTTTATCTTCGTAAGAAAAGTGATTATTTTAAGAACTTCAAAAAGTTCAAAGTGGTTGTAGAGAAAAAGATTGGTTTTCATATATGATCTCTCCACTCAAATTGAGGGGGAAGGGAATTCAATAGTAATGAATTTAAATCCTACCTACAATCTCATGGGATTCATCAACATATGCCTCCTCCATACACACCGCAACATAATGGTGTTGTTGAGAGAAGAAATTGTACTATCATGGAGATGGTGTGTTGCATGATCGATGATTTTGGACTAGCGAGGAAATTTTGGGCAGAAGCAGTAAATACAATAGTATATTTATTAAATAGAGTGCCCATAGTTTCTCTTGATGGAGTAACTCCACATGAATCATGGTCAAAGTGGAAGCCATTTTTTGCACACCTCAGATTATTTGGGTGAAAATCTAGCATGCACGTACCCAAGAAGAAAATAAAGAAGTTGGATATGAAATCTCAAAACTCATCTTCATTGGCTACAATGAAGAGGCTCTTGGGTATAGATTGATGGATCCAAAGACCAAAAAAATTCTACACTAGTAGAGATGTTGAGTTATTTTAGAAGAAGGAAGCTGAGACTCCCTCTTATGTAGATATTTCACCCATTGTGAAATCAAAAGCTGATGTTCCCGATGATGATGACAAATGATGATGCTGATGATGACAAGACCATGACCCACGGAATAGTACAACGTATGCCTAAGTGGTATAATAATATGATACAAGATGCAAAATTGGATGCTCCATCGAATACATACACCACTTGACCAAAACTCACAAAGAAAGCTCGAGAAGAGGTAAAATTTTATTTGATGAGTAGAGTTGTTAAATCTGATTAGCCCTCTATTGTCTAGAAGCCCTATAGTCGAAAGATGCCATGGACGCCGAATATCATTTAGTGATGAAAAAAACACTTGGTAGCTTTTCAATCTTCCACTACCCATTGGTTACATATGGATATTCAAAACAAAGTACAAAACAATGGGACCATAGACAAGTAAAAAGAAATATCGGTAACAAAGGGGTATGCACATAAGGCATAGACTACAAGGAGACATTTTCTCCCACAACTAAGATAAAAATGATAAGGATGATATTTTATCTAGCTTGATTAGTTTGGTTGGAGAGTCCATCAGATGGACGTGAAAAGTGCCTTTCTGAATGAAGATCTAAAAGAAGAAGTCTAAATGACTCAACCTGTGGGTTTTTTCATACCTGGTGAAGAAACAAAGGTATGCAGACTCAGGAAATCTTTGTATGGCCTTAAATAGGCACCCCAGGCTTGGTACATCAAAATTTATGAGCATATTGTTTAGCATGGATTCATCAAATCCATATGATCCCAATCTCTACCTCAAAAGGCAAGGAGGAGAGATTGTGATAGTTTTTATGTCGATGATCTAGTCATCACTGATAGCATAGTGAAGATGATCGATGCAACGAAGAAAGATCTCAATCAATCGCTCAAATGACAAATCTCGGCTCATGCACTACTATCTTAGACTGGAAGTATGGAAAAAGAGAATCACATCTTTGTTTCTCAATTGAAGTATACCAAGACAATGCTCAAGAAATTTAGGATGATGGATTGCACACCTATTGCTACACCCATGGAGACGAGACTACAGTTATCTCATTCAAATCCATCTCCTCTAGTAAATGTAACTCTTTATCGACAATTGATTGGGAGTCTCATTTACCTAACATATACTAGACTAGATATCAGCTTTGCAAAGTGAGCTATCTTTCCATGTTCATGCAGGAACCCAGAGTTTGTCATTGGAAGGCAACAAGGTGGATCTTGAGATATCTCAAGGGTATAGTGGATCTTGGTCTAGAGTATAATAAGAATGATAAATTCTTCTTGACTAGATATTCGGATTCAAATCATGCAGGTAACATTGATGATAGGAAATCACTTCTAGATGTTTATTATTTTTGGGATTTGGACCAATATCACGGGGAAGAAAGAAACAAAATTTTGTTTTGCACTCTTCTACAGAAGTTGAATATTGTGTTGCAGGTGGAGCTATCTGCAAAGCGATATGGATACGTCGCATACTTGAAGGACTTGGATTACCACAGGAAAAACCTACCACCATGTATGTAAGTAATGAAGGTCTTCTCAAAAAATTTTCAATCCAGTTTTCATGAGAGAACTAAGCACATCGAGGTACAAGTTCATTTCATATGCGAGTATGTCTTGAAACACAACATACAACATCAATTTTCCCAATAACTGAACAATGAAAAGATATCTTCACAAAGTCACTTGCATGTAACAAGTTCGAGTTGTTCAGAGAGTTCCTCTCCTCATCACTTGAGGTAATGTAAAATTAAGAGGGAATGTTAGGGTAAACATAGTAAACTAGGTTAATTATGCATTGTATTTACATTTTTACCTTAGGTAAGTAGTAATTCACTGGGTAATTAATTGTTGTATTGTTATATGGTTTTATAACCATATTTATCATATTGTATTCACGTAGGTTTAATTGTTACATAGTTGTAACAATAATATTTGTTTGTATTTCATATTGTTGTGCTTCCCGTATGTATTTTGGAATCTATTATAATTGTGTTTATTGTTGCACATGTGCAACATCCCATTTTTCTACATATGGTTGTAGACAATACCTATAAGTATTGCAACACTTATATTGTAATTAGATTTGATTGCATATCAATATAATTATGAGGCTTCCATCCATCTTCTAAAAGGATTAAAAATTTCTAAAATGGAGAGTTCTAGATTTTTTGAGAAGCCTCCATTGAATTTTAATGGAGGGTAGAAGATGTTTAGAGAGGCTTCTAGAAATATAAGCCTCTAGATTTAGAGTGGAGGATATGATTGGTTTAAGATTAGATTAGATTAATAAAAGGTGATTATGGATGTGATTACATGGAGAATCTAGGTGTAGGGTAGTGTAGAGTAGGTGGGTAGGTAGATGTCAAAATATTAAATTCCTAGAAAATGATAATAAGGATTAAGATAGGATAATGGGATATAATAATGAATTAAGGAGATTAATGATTAAATGATATGATATTAGATAAATGATGAAATTAATTAGGATAAAAGACATATTTGGTATTTTATGGGAAATGGATTAATTAGATAATGATGTTGGGATATTCACGGGATAAATTAATCGGATTTACTTATGTCGATATTTTAGATGTCTACAACACCCATGTATTAATTGAATGTCGGGATATCATTTCCTTTCATCAGCCCCACCTAAAAACAACCTCATCTATGATGGCATTGATCATATTTCATCCCATATCGACAATCAACCTCATACCAAACCTTACACCAATGGCTTTGATTTCCTCTATAACAAATCCTTCTCTTATGCATACCTCCACCATTTTGCATGGAAGGGATTTGGTCTAGGACATTATGAATGGTGTATGTATGACCTTGTCATTAACTAATCCCGTGAACCTCATGATAAATTCTATTTGGGTTTCAATAAACAACCCACCGACACCATCACACATCATTCTTCTACATCTCCCATACACATTCATACATCATCCACTCCTTCTCCATCCAATGACACCATGAACATGGATGACACTATGTCCCTTCCTCCTAACTTTTTTTATTCTCCACCATCACCCTAGGACCAGTCACTTACCATACTAGGGGTGAAACTAGGTCCCTTCAGAAGATGTTTAGAGAGGCTTATAGAAATATAAGCCTCTAGATTTAGAGGTGGAGGATATGATTGGTTTAGGATTAGATTAGATTAATAAAAGGTGATTATGGATGTGATTACATGGAGAATCTAGGTGTAGGGTAGGTGTAAAGTAGGTGGGTAGGTAGATGTCGGAATATTAAATTCGTGAGAAAATGATAATAAGGATTAAGATAGGATAATGGGATATAATAATGAATTAAGGAGATTAATGATTAAATGATATTATATTATATAAATGATGAAATTAATTAGGATAAAGGGCATATTTGGTATTTTATGGGAAATGGATTAATTAGATAATAATGTTAGGATATTTGTGGGATAAATTAATAGGATTTAATTATGTCGATATTTTAGATGTCTACAACATCCATGTATTAATTGAATGTCGGGATATCATTTCCTTTCATCAGCCCCACCTAAAAACAACATCATCTATGATGGCATTGATCATCTTTCATCCCATATCGACAATCAACCTCATACCAAACCTTACACCAATGGCTTTGATTTCCTCTATAACAAATCCTTCTCTTATGCATACCTCCACCATTTTGCATGGAAGGGATTTGGTCTAGGACATTATGAACGGTGTATGTATGACCTTGTCATTAACTAATCCCTTGAACCTCATGATAAATTCTATTTGGGTTTCAATAACAACCCATGACACCATCACACATCATTCTTCTACATCTCCCATGCACATTCATTCATCATCCACTCCTTCTCCATCCAACGACACCATGAACATGGATGACACTATGTCCCTTCCTCCTAACTTTTTTATTCTCCACCATCACCCTAGGACCAGTCACTTACCATACTAGGGCTGAAATTAGGTCCCTTCTATAGAAGATGTTTAGAGAGGCTTCTAGCAATAGAAGCCTCTAGATTTAGAGGTGGAGGATATGATTGGTTTAGGATTAGATTAGATTAATAAAAGGTGATTATGGATGTGATTACATGGAGAAGCTAGGTGTAGGGTAGGTGTAGAGTAGGTGGGTAGGTAGATGTCGGAATATTAAATTCATAGAAAATGATAATAAGGATTAAGATAGGATAATGGGATATACTAATGAATTAAGGAGATTAATGATTAAATGATATTATATTAGATAAATGATGAAATTAATTAGGATAAAGGGTATATTTGGTATTTTATAGGAAATGGATTAATTAGATAATGATGTTAGGATATTTGTGGGATAAATTAATCAGATTTAATTATGTCGATATTTTAGATGTCTACAACACCCATGTATTAATTGAATGTCGGGATATCATTTCCTTTCATCAGCCCCACCTAAAAACAACCTCATCTATGATGGCATTGATCATCTTTCATCCCATATCGACAACAACCTCATACCAAACCTTACACCAATGGCTTTGATTTCCTCTATAACAAATCCTTCTCTTATGCATACCTCCACCATTTTGCATGGAAGGGATTTGGTCTAGGACATTATGAACGGTGTATGTATGACCTTGTCATTAACTAATCCCGTGAACCTCATGATAAATTCTATTTGGGTTTCAATAAACAACCCACCGACACCATCACACATCCTTCTTCTACATCTCCCATACACATTGATTTATCATCCACTCCTTCTCCATCCAACGACACCATGAACATGGATGACACTATGTCCCTTCCTCCTAACTTTTTTTTAATCTCCACCATCACCCTAGGACTGGTCACTTACCATACTGGGGGTGAAACTAGGTCCCTTCCAATGGTTTGGTAAAAGATTTACAGAGTTTAATCAAGCAAATATAAACTTTGTATAAACACAACAAAATGATATTCTATTCAACAACTTGAAATGAATTACATTCACAGGCTATTATATAGCCACAATATTAGATAAACTACTTCCTATAAAATAGGAAGTAGGAATAACAAATAACCCGACATAGATATATGGGTATAATAATATCAAACTTATTTACGTGAACTATTGTTGTTACACAACAATATCACTCTAGAATAACTACCACTAATAATAGGTTTATTATAATTAAACCTATATACCAACTAACCACATATGAGCAATTCTCACGTTATTACAAACTCACACAAATAATAATGTGAGCACTAACATATAGTTTCCTAACATTCCCCCCTTAGTGCGAACATGGGAGAAAAAAATCACACTTCTTTCGTAGCTTGCCACCTATGTGTGTGCTCATGATCTTGGCTCACCGATGGTTTTGAAAAGGATGACCAATAACCTCGGTGATGAACCCCCGCTCATCCGGTATGAACGTTCATCAAATACGGACCCCATCCACCAAAAAAAGGAACCCATGTTCTAGGTATGAACCATGTTCATCCTCTTCAAGTATCATGATGTTGTTTTTTCCTTGTGCTTTCATCTTTCCACTATATTTTCACATCATAAAAGTACATAGGAATCTACTCACTTTATTACAATAGGAACATACAATAAATTGAATACGAACAAAGACAGGTACACTAAAACTTAAAGAAAGCACACTGAAACAAAATGCCATAACCTCATTTGGCGGCCCTGTCGCTTACGGCCGGCGAGAGAGGACGTTGATTATCCTCCATCCTCCTATGCCTACATCCTCCAAAGAACACATTTCTCACTTAGAAAATTGGACGTTGAAGCTCAACGCCTTTCCACATTGGATTTATTGGTATACTTTCCTCCCGCAATGTGAAACAATATGTATTGCATATCTTAAACGAATGTTGGATTCCATCGATAATGCACTCGAAAGGCAAAATTATTTTGAATTTATATGACATAGGAATTAGAAAATGACTAATAAAAATCCTAAAATCACCTATATGACATTCACTACCTATTATTCACCTAAACACAATTCAACAATATTGACAATATAATTGTTTTGACTTTTAGACATAACGATTTCACAAAAACAAATTAATACTTTTGCATGACCAATATTAAAAAAATTGTTTTTATACCTCGACATTTTGAATGACTCCAAACTATTTAAACTCATAGGATTTACTTAAAATGAAAATACTATAGACATATACTAATGCATTGGATGAAGACTAATGACAATATTAGAACCTCTAATTGCTAAATCCACTTAAATATAGGAATTAATACATGGATGCATAGACACGGATATGTTGGGAATGTTCAAACCTCAAGACAAACATGTGGAGCCTAACAATGGATGGTCGAATGAAGCCAAGAATGTATGAACTGTAATTGATGTGATACATTTTTATCCTCAACGACTTTGTGACATTGAATAACAACAGTCACTAATGAGCAATGTAATCTTTTGATGCCTTTCTTTCTCTAAACAACACTTCCAGCGTTCAATACAAGTGGCACAGCTTTAGGTGAATCGCCAATAGGCCGCATATATTGAATATGCATTTTATAACAGGCACATAGATATGTGTCTTAAATTAAGATCCTCTTTCTTTGTTGAGGCTCTGTTTTTCACTAATAAAATCCTACAACAAGAATTTAGTGACTTGCAGGTTTAATCACCACGTTAAGGAAGTCAAAATCCGTAACAAGAAGATTTGCATGGGTGGATTCATGCGATGATCTATATAATTGATATGATGTAAAGAAAACGATGCAAATATGATTCAAGCAACTAATCTAAACCGCTTCATAGATTGACGATTTGGAGGTGAGTGCCACAAATATCTAAGAAGCATTTATGATCTAGGTGAAGATGGATCAATAACAACATCTTCTGCAGAGTCTTTACGCAGTGAATACCAACCTAAATATAGCTGCCCACAAATTCTTGTGGTCAATAGAGACTTATTGATTGTTCATCAATGAGGAAAGAAAGCCAAATTTCCACATAACTAACCTTCTCCCACGCTATAAATCTCAAAGCCTTAATTGTAAAGTCGATCTGATCATAAACAATCCACACAAATGTCAAAAGATTTGCATATCACACAAATATAAGGTATAATACTTTATATTATAGACTCCTCTCAAATCCTTCCTTCTCATTCTCAGGGGCATAATAGTAGTAGAACTACCCCTATAAAATTTATTGTGCTTCCATTACAAGGAAGATTATAAATGCTCTGATACCAAATAATGGTTTGGTAAGATATTTACTGATTTTAATCATGCAAATATAAACTTTGTATAAACACAAAAAATGATATTCTATTCAAGACTTGAAATGAATTACATTCACAAAGCTATTATATAGCCACAATATTAGATAAACTACTTCCTATAAAATAGGAAGTAGGAATAACAAATAACCCAACACAGTATATACAGGTATAACAATATCAAACTTATTTACGTGAACTATTGTTATTACACAATAATATCACTCTAGAATAACTACCACTAATAATAGGTTTATTATAATTAAACCTATATACCAACTAACCACATATGAGCAATTCTCACATTATAAAAACTCACACAAATAATATAGTGAACACTAACATATAGTTTCCTAACACCTTCCCCTCATATTCCTTGATGTGTTAGAGGAGGATTCCCCTACTATCAATATTCTCCAATGCACCAATGATGACTCCATCCTTTCATACATGGTGGTAGAATATTATTATCTTCATAAGACCTTACCTTCTAAAACATCCACTCTCCTCAATGTATCCACTATCGACACAAACATCGGGACTACACAGAGCCTCACATCCTTAAATTCGGCCAATATCTTGACCCATAAGATCTTGAGGCCTTTACCACCTTTCTTTCCAAACACATTCAAGCCTTCGCATGGTCATACTATGACATGTTATGCCTTGATCAATGCAACATTGTCTATAACATCATCACCATTCCCAACGCTAAGTCGGTTAAGCACAAGATTCGCCGCATGCATCCTCATATTGCCCTCTTTGTCAAAGAAGAGTTACAATGCCTCCTTTTTGCTAACTTCATCCATCCCATCGACTATCTGTAGTGGGTTTCAAACATTGTGCCCATTACTAAAGCCTCTCTGGAAAGCTCCACATATGTACTAAATTTTAAGATTTAAATCTCACTTATTCTATAGGATGATTGTTGAGCGGACAATGTATAACACTTAGCGTAGAAGGCATACGGAAAGATTCACGTGGAAGATAAGAGCACGTTCAAAGGAGCAAGAGGATCGGGAAGGAATCATGCACAGAGGATAGAGACAGATTCAGGACTTAGCCGTTTTAACGATTATGATCTATTTTTAGAAGATGGCATGCCATTTTAACGATTAATTCCACAACATATCTATTTTGGAAGAGTGGCTATGGAGCGCTTTGCATGGATGCGGGCTAAAGATAGAATTGCTACTGACAGTTAACTAGGAGAGATCTATTGTTAGCGCACTTGCATGTGTGGCTGTAATTGTAAAGGCACATGGCTATTTTCAGCATGTGACCTATTTTAGGAGTAGATAAGTGGTGAAGGGAAATTCCCCACCCTTATAAATATGTAATGAACTACATAGTATAGTAGTGGTATGTGAGAACTAAATTATTGTGAGGTTATGCTGCCAAATCTGATGCATGCATAAACTATGGTATTATCTATTGTAATGAGCTTTTGTGTATTTATCATGTTTAATATAATGGAGTGTATTGGCTGAATCAAAGTGTTAGTTCGGATCTATAATTAGTTCTTACATGCTTGATTTCATCATGGTTGTTATTTAAGTTTTATTCTTTAGATATAGATTTGAACACACATTGTAGAATGATGTATTAATTATGGATTTGAATGCATTAAGTCTTCATCATGCTAACATCCTGCAACAGTAACCATAAAGAGGGTCCTTTTACCTTTGTGCACTTTGGGTGAGCACTTAGTCTAGGCTGAGTGATGTGCAACGTACTCCGGCTTTTTTGTAAATTCTAGGTCAGCATCATTGGTTCCATTACCAGACCTCTTTTCAGTTGTTTTCAAGATGGTTTGCGATGAAGACATACCAATTGACCCTAGCAAGTGTTGAGGAGTGGATACACGACCTAGAAGAAGAATAAACATGGAGGTTCAACACTGGATCTGAGTTTGACACACACACGTGGGTGGAGCAGAATCTATATGACTATTTTATGAGAGCTTCTTTGCTATCTTTCTAGTAGAACTGTATGAGTGGCTGGTTGCTTATGCGTCTAAATGGAATTGGAGGTATCGCACACTTGTTTGGATGCAGGAAGAATTTCAAACCCTTTATGATGCTGATCTGATTTGGACTCACACTATGGATACGTGGTTCTATGGTGTTTTGAATAGTTATATCTTGGAGTACTCAATTTCCACTTATTCATGCCCAAAGGTAGCTGAATTCCAATTTTTACGATATCTCAGGGGAACTTACCTACAAGGCATTCCATTGGTGATAAAAATTTTGATGGTAACCTTGAACTTGGAGAGAAAACTGATGGCTAACTAAACCCCACCAAGCATAGGGGTGGGAGAAATTTTGGTGAAAGATGGCATACCTAGTGGTAGAGAGCGGAGAGAGAGAAGAAAGGAGGCTTAAGTATAATGAGGCACACTAGAGGGAGATAGAGAAGTAGCGGGATGTTGCAGAGAAAATGGCATTGAGGAGAGAGATGGCTCACGAAGGATTTGGAGATCACGCAGTAAGCGTGGAGCCAAAGCATTAGGAACTCCCCAATTAGGAAAGCATGACAGGGAACTCCCCTTGGCCTCACGTAGAAGCACGCTGAGCAGATAATACATGGGTCGTAGGCATGTATCTAAGTCTACTTGATAACCTTTCCTTGCATTTGGTCTTCCAAAGATCTAGTACAAAAATAATCAGCAAGCTAATTTAGCTAATAGGGAGCAGGAGTAAGTCATATAAAAAATCATATCGATGGTAGTGTAAAAATATTTGTTATTGTTTGGGAGTACCGTTTCAAGTGTATCCTCTACATAGAATTCAAAGGCGAGCAAAATTTTGGACTCTCTTCTAGGAGTAGTACCACTTCACAGACCATAGGGGTGTAGTTTATTACTATTGTTGGGACACAACGGAGTACATCTTTTGTCCGACTGCAAAAGTTCGAGGATCGGGAGGTATAGTGGTTCTAGTTTTGGTGGATCTAGTGGTTCTAGAGGCAGAGGAAACACAAGAGGTTCTAGATCAGGTGGGCAAGGTCCGCACTAACCCCTAGAATATTTACATGGAGATGTCTCTTCATCTTCCAGAGTATAGGGGCATAGAAGATGTTGTTGAACATGTGCACATGTGTGAAATATTGTGGCGTGCGCAAAAGGAATCACAACTTATTAGCATAGGAAAGTCAATTTTCCACTACACTACAAGGGTGCGCACACAATTGGTATAGAAATTTTGACCCTGATCAGACTTGTGTAGACTATGCAGCTTTAAAATATGTTTTCCTTAAAGAATTTCATATCCCTGAAGTTTGAGCAGAAGAGTATAAGTGTGCTCAAGGATATTAAGCAAGACACTACTGAGAGTGTCAGAGAGTATGATGCTTATTTCAAAATGCTATTATCTAAACTTTCTTATGATATTCATGCAAGCCATAGATGTGCAATGGTTCATTGGGGGCCTGATTACACCTTTTAGAAGGGAACTATCACATAAGACATACACTGATCCACGTGAAGCACTTAAAGCAAATTTACGTACTGAGGTAGTTAGAAGTATATATAATGGGGTGAGCCCATTTTTAGAAGCACAAATCACAAATATGGCTATGGCAAAACAGGATTTGGTGCACAAATTGTGAAGTGGAAGGTCACACAAAGGATAGTTTTCCCTATAGATCAATACATTCATTATTGTTGGACTGTGAGATATGTCATTTAAACCATGATGTTAGCCACTGCCCATTATTACAATGCGCAATAAGGAAGAACGTATCTTGTTATTGTAAAATTTACAGGTCCACAACTCATGACATAGAAGACTACTAACTGATTGGTCATATCCATGATGCTATAGATATTGGTGTACGATAGACAAGAGTTTTAGATAACTCTAAAGGCAAGAGCGAGCATCAAGATCGGGTTCATAATCAGGTGCACTATGATCGGAATGAAGGTCATTTTGAAGGTGGTTGTGGTAGAGGTCAAGGATACCATGGTGGATTTGGAGGACAATGATGTGGTGGTGGACGAGGTGAGTTCCCTCATGAACATATTATACATGTGGATCTCTTGACCACTACATGCGTGAATGTCCTCAAAATATTACATGTTATTTCTATGGAAAGAATCATAGTTATGAGGAATGCCTTGAGTTATATGAGCATATTAGAAAGCAACATAAATAATAAAATAAAGGCACAAGGATGGTTAGGATACAACGTTCTATGGAAAATCAGTGGATGCCCAAGTTAGAACCAGAATCGAGGCATTACAAGTAAGGATCACTACCCGCATTGAAGCAGGCGTGCATCAAAGAAGCATTGCAGCAGAATCCTACCATCACTAAGGAGGAGGTTCTACATGCACGTACCCAGATCATGCCCATCAAAAGGAGGTTTATTAAGAAACCATGGAGGTACTCAAAATCTTTAGGTTGAAATACAATATTTAAAGGAGCAATCATGGAAGATGGAGAAAAAGAAAGCATCAGAGATGGTCCAATATGATATAGATGACTTGAAAGAAGTGTGTAAGATGTTGTGCCAAGAGAATATCATTCCACTATTAAGGAGTTAGTTAAAGGAAACACTCCACACGTAAGTATTGAGACTAGATGGTAGATCCTACATGCAAATCTTCCCCCTCATAGCCTATATTATGACAAGGAAATCACTCTGAATGTTGTTGTGGATGGGTGGATTTTAAGTAATATATTGATTGATATAGGTGCGTGGAAGTCAATGTTCTTACCTTAGATGCATGGGTACAAATGAGGAGACCTCCATTGCAGCCATCTTTGAATGTATTTTTCATGGCTAACTGGACTAAGGCCACTCCCATCGAGTTTTAAAAGATGCATCCATTACCATACAAGGAGCCAAGTTCACTAGAGATTTTGAGGTCTTAGCACTGACAGAGGTAGATAGCTTCCCAGCTCTATTGGGTGTCCTTGGTGCTATGCAAATAATGTTGATCTTTGATTCAACAATGTTTATATTAGTTTTGAAAATAAGGAGGAAAGAGTTATTATCCCTTTAACAGATGGAAACTTTGTGCCCTATGTTGAGCCCTTGAGTGAGGAAGACCTTAATAGGATTTATGTACACATCGTCTGGGACCCAGAGGTGCATGATCCATGTAAAGAAGGAATCCTTCAGTGGGAGGATGCATAGTTTATTAGTGATACTACAAGTGTTTCTTGTGATAATTGGGCTCATAGAACTTATGAATTGGTAGGGCACAAAGTAAAGAGCATATTTACTAGGGACAACAAACCACGTTGTATCAAGAGAATAGGTAATAACTCGATACCATGTTACACTGGAGAATGAGACCCTATGGTTTTCTGCATGCCATGGAGGAATAATGGATAGACCATTTGGAGAGATGGAATATGCTAGCATATACCCTACATGGGATAGAAGCATGCTAGTGGGTGGTTCACAAGGATAATCTTGTAGGATGGAATGAAATTAGGATTGCTCTTCTTGCTACTAGGTTCTTCAGGAGCAATGCACCTACTCAAATATGTACTTATCATGGTAATCAACTTGTTCAGCACCACATTCGACAGTGTGAGAGACTCTAGACAAAGCGGCAGGAAGCTTTACCACCTTCGCTCTAAGTGCACAAGTTTTATTCCACATTATAAGGTTGTGCATGTGCTTGGTATGTATATGCATAATTCCATAGAGATACCGAAAATTGGCGGGGTTTAATTGCAAGAATGACCTAGACGTTTGAATTCTTCTCTAATAAACCTCCAGTGGAAGAAGCATTAAAGGTTATAAAGCGCTTAACTATGGGGGATAGTGCCAAGGTGGAAGAACTCATTCAGGAGTTATTTGATGAAGGAGACCTAGGAACACGTTTTGTTGAAGAAACAGAGGTCGATGACACATTACTTCAGTGCACTTTCCTTGAGAAAGAAAAAGGAAAAATGGTCTACCTAGTGGATGATGAAGAAATAGAAAATTTGGATGTAGACCATTCAATAGGTAGGCATGAGGTGTTGGACAGTGCAGATAAGACCACACGTGCCTATCATGAACCTATAAAGACAAAGAAAGTGAATATTGAATCAATGTTGAGCCTAAGGAGGCCATAATTGGAGACTATTGGTTAGAATCTGAAGTGGAAAAAACATTGAGTTACTACGTGATTATCAGGAATTATTCCCTTGGGGGTACCATGAACTTAAAGGAATGCATAAATCATTAGGAGAGATGAAGATAAATCTTAAAGAGGGTGTGCGCGGCCGTCAAAAAGAGACCCTATAGGATGAACCCCAAGTTGCGCGAAAAGTTCAAAGAAGAGATTGAAAAATGTTGAAAGTCTGGAATCATCAAACCCCTGACAAGTCGAAATGTGTTAGTATAATAGTGATCATTATCAAGAATGATGGTCAAATTAGGATTTGTTTAGACTACAAGGAGTTGAATGTTGCATGTGTGATTGATCCCTTTCCTATGCCATTCACTTGAGGAAATACTAGAAGGTGTTACAGGTGTGAAATCTATTTGTTTATAGATGGATTCTTTGGTTATCATTAGGTTAGGATTTCCTAAGAGGATCAGGAAAAGACTACTTTTACTACTAATGGGGTAGCTTTTCCTATACTATGATGCCTTTTGGTCTAAAAATGCGCCTATTGTATTTTCATGCATAGTTGTTCAAGTGTTTAAAGATTTTATTCACAACTTCTTGCAGGTTTATTTAGATGATTGGATGGTGTATGGACTTGTTAAGGATCATTGTGACAATTTGCGCTTAATGTTTGAAAGATGTAGACAATTGAGTATCTCTTTGAACATCAAGAAGTGCATATTTTCTACACCATTTGGAATATTGTTAGGACACATAATCTGCAAGGAAGGTTTGTTGGTTGATCCAACTAAGGTTGCAGTCATTATCGGCCTAAAAGATCCTACCATTCAAAGTGAGGTGCGTGGATTCTTGGGTCACATGGGGTATTATAGGAAATTCATAAAGGGGTATGCCAAGGTTGCTCACACCTTTGGAGGAGTTACTGAAAGAAAAGGTATGTTCTCTTTGGGGAGAACCGCAAAGAGCACGTAGTCAAGGAATTGAAGGAGAAACTTACTACCGCACCTATTCTGTAATTTCCTTCATGGGACCAACCATTTCATGTATATGTGGATGCCTCTGGTATAGCCATTGGTGCAGTGTTGGCTCAGCCGAGAGAAGGTATTATAGATCATCCTATCTATTTTACTAGAATAAATTTGACTCCTATAGGCAGAATTACACAACTAATTGAATTTTAGTTGTGATCTATGCACTACAAGTAAATTCATATAGACCAACTAGCACACCATTTATATTTTCATACAAAATCACAGGCATTTAAATATTTGGTGAATAATCCCGTTTTATACGCATATGCAATGGGTAATCTTATTTCAAGAATTTGATTTTATAGTTGTGGTTAAACCAGGGAAAAGTAATTAGACTAGAAAATTTATCAAGAATACGTCAGAGAAGAAGCACAAGCAATTGAAGATACCATGTCCGATGCACAATTATATACATTACAACGAGTGCCATCGAATTAGAGGACATTGTTGTTTTGAGTTGGTGCCTTTTCCCCCGTGTTTGGGTGCTTGAAAATATTTTCCTTCATTCAAATTTGGGTGTCGGTTTTAATCCTTCTCTTTGGTTGTGGATCACGTCGAGCCTAGTATTGTTTGCAGTTTCTCATTCCATGGAGAACAATTTGAAATTCAGGCATAAATGGTGGGGTTTTCCCTTTCATTTTTATTTTTCCACAGTCGTGAATGACGGGTGTCAAATTATGTCCTCATTCCATGGATACGTGGACATCTCTGATTGGATGTGGCGTGGCGGGTTTATCTTTTAAACTTGTCACTTTTGTTTTTTTGCAAAAGTTTCAAATTGGCCCCATGGCCCCGAAGGATCCTGATTGGCTGAAACAAGCGGTGGCGAAAAAGGCGGGCCCTTTTTGTGTTTTGATGCTTTGAAAGGTCAAAGGTAGAAAGGCGGGTCCTTTTTGTGTTTTGAGGCATTATGGCGAAAGGCGTAAAATGTAAAAAGAATGCCTAAGGCCCGCAAAGGGACACGTGGCCATTTTAAGTCAAAAGTAGAGAGGTGGGTTGTCGGGACACTTTAGGAATTTTACCTTTGTTTCCAAAAGGGCGTAAAGTTATAAAGTGAAGCGTAACCCCACTGGCACCTAGGTGAAGCCACGTGTTGATGCCCGTTCAAAAAGTCAAAGCGGAAGGCGGGCCATCGGAGCAATTTGGGAATTTTGGTTTTATTTCCAAAAAGAGAGTTAAAAGTTATAAAATGATCCACGACTCACTGGGGTCTTGAGCCCATGTTGAAAAGTCAAAGCGGAGAGGGTCGGGTGGAGAACTTTGAGTTTTTGAGCTTTTCTTTGAAAAGAGTTAAAATTGTAAAAGTGAGCCATGACTCCATCCCCACTCAAGTAAAGCCATGTGTCAGGCCTATATCAGAAGCGGATGGGTGGACCAAAATGTCTAAAATGCACAATCTCTATAAAAATCATAAAATACAAAAGGCGCCCTCAGGCCCGCTTTAGTTTAGATCTTTTCCACGTGGATGGCTCATATTTGAAGTTACAAAATAGGTTTAATGGTTGCATTACAGAGCATCATTTTTTTCCACCATTAACACTTCTGACAAGAACCAAGAAACCGAATGTAACCATTTTTTAGGATTATTTAATGGCTTCTCCATGCCATTGTTGAGGGTTGGATCTGACATTCTTGAAATGTAATAGATTCAAAATAATCAATACAAAAGTTTTTCCCTTTCTTCCTCTGTTATTCCTTCTTTCCTTGTTTGAATTTGTGAATCATCCATCTTTGCATGATAAGAAACTTTGTGTTCTTGTTTATATGATTTCTAGAACTTTGTGTCTATGAAATTATATCTGTTATGAAAGTGAATGATTCTATTCTGCATCTCCTTTGCTCAATACGTATAAGGTTATACTCTGCTATCTATATTTCTTGAAAGTATTGTTATGTTCTTCCTCTCTCATCTCCTTAGTTCTTCCATTCTTTCATATTGATGATCTTTGGGCATAAAACATTTCAAAGTATCAGGAATCCACACTTTGAAAGTTGTACATTTGTATATAAGTTTTGTTGCTTGCTTTCAATAAGGGAACCTCTCCCATTAAAGAGGAGGGACTTGTTGTCCCCTAACTATGGTTTGTTAAAGTACAATTTTAAAACCCAAGTTTTTTGGCAACTCTCTTTGGGGATTTCATTTCAAATGTATCCCTTTCTAAAAGAACAACTTCAAGATCATTTTTGGTCTGTGACTCTACAGTATACACGGAAGAAAGCTCTCGGGGTAGAAGATTCCCATTTTCAACTTCTAGAGCAACAAAACTTCTCTCTTCTTCCAGCAAGAAGGAACAGAAGAACTCATTCTACAAGCACACCTCCTATTAAAGACAAAAATTCCAAGAATAGCATTCCTCAAGAACAACTCAGTCCTAATCTTTGTGCTTTGATACTTGCTGGTGTTTCAGTTCCCCTTCAGTCAATTTTTCCAAAGATGGCAGCACCTTTGCCTTGGGGACAATGGGTTGGGCCTCTTGCTCTTCCTCAGCCATTGCATGAGTTACCTAGGGGTAACAGGAAAAGTTTTCCCAAATTCCAGGGTGATGGGAAAGTTCACACCCAGATGAACACATTGCAGCCTTCATTGTTGCATGTGGGATTCTTGGGGTTGAACATGAAGATGTCTCTGTCGGATTTTTGTGGAGACATTGCAGGACAATGTTGTTGATTGGTTTATCATCTTCTGTTGGGTCAATCACTAATTGGATACCATGACAACTCAGTTTGAGAAATGTTTCAAACTTGTTGAAGATGTGCATGCTCTGTTAGCTCAAATCTCTCATATCAAGAAGGAACCATTCGAGCCCATGAGAGAATTTGTGGCCAAATTCAACAAGCTCATTCATAAAATTCCATAGAACACTCATCTAGTGGATCAAATCCAAAAATGCTTCTTCCTCAATGCTCAGTTACCTAAAGTAAGCTATGCACTAAGGAGAGCTAACCTTGCAACTCTAGATGTTGATCAATGTTTGGCTATCAGTGTTGAGGATGATTTAATCATGTCTGGTAAATTGAAAAGAGAACCTTCCAAATCTAAAGCATCTTCTTCTTCCTCCTCCCCTAGAGCCAATTCTAATCAGTTAGTACAGAAGCTTGCAAATGATCTCATTGCTATCAAGAAACAATTGGCTCAACATACTCCTTACCAAGATATTCCAAGGAAGAATTTTCAGCCCAGGAACCATTTTCCTTCTTCTCGACTAGATTGGCTATTGAAGGCCCACCCATCAAGGTTCTAGTCAATGCAACTTGTGAAGTTCAAGAACTTGATGAGGAGTTTAATGAACTCTATGAAGAACCAGAAGAAGAGGTTGATGAAGAACTGGAGGAGCTTGGTGGATCTCAAGTTCATTTCCTTACCACTGAAGGTATGGATGATGAAGATGAATATGATGAAAGAGTGGCAGATATGAATAGTGAGTCATATGTTGTTATGACTCGGGAGAAAATGAACAAAAAAGAAAAAGTGGTGCACCTGCTAAGAAATCCAAGGAGTTTCCTATAACTATTCCAGTGGTTGCAAGAAGAGGAGCTCCTATTCCCACTACCTCCACACAAAAGGTGAGTAATGTTAATCCTCCTTCTTCTACTTTTGTTTCCAAAACTTCTTGTCCTTCAAATCCTAAAACTGATAAATCAAAAGTCTCTCAAGTTCCTAGTAATGATTCCCCATCCACCTCTGGATCTTTTGATATCATTGATCACCTCAAAAAGACCAAAATCCAAATTTCAGAGGCAGAGTTTTACCAAACCCATCCAAAAGCCTTTGCTAAAATGGTAAACTTTGTCAATTCCAAATCCAAAGCTTCATCCAATACTTCTAAAGGTATTTTTCCCACTCCCTCTTCCTCACCTCAACCAAGCCTTGTGGCTGCACAGTCACTTCCCCTAATGAGAAAATTGAACCATTCTATGTGACTCTCCTCATAGCTGGCCATAAACTCAGTAATTGTGTTATAGACTCAGGAGCATCAGAAAATGTAATGCCTACAAAAGTAGCTCATGCTTTGGGCCTAACTCTAACATGTGCCTTTGGTTCCTGCTATTCCATGGAGAGTAGAAAAGTGCCTTTGGTTGGGAGGATTAAAGATGCACAAGTAGCTTTTGCTTGCTTTTCCAGAGAAAAGGGTCTTAGCCACTATTTTGGTAGCTGATATTCCTCCCTCATATGGGATGTTGCTTGAGTAGAAATTTTTGTAAGGAGGTAGGAGGTGAAATTCAGATGGATTGGTCACATGCTTTGATCCCGGTCAATGGAAAAATGAAGAAGTTGCTACCTGAGAAACAAATTGAATACATTGTGTAAAATACTGATGATCCAAAAGCACAAATACTCTATGAAGATATAGGGCATGGTAACTACATGATCATGTCACAAGATGAGGAAAAACCTCCTAAGGGAGTGATTCATGATCCTAATGGCATTTGGGCTTTGGAATTTGATGGAAGCTGCTCTTCAGCTGGTTCTAGGGCTGGTGTGGTGCTAACCTCTCTAGAAGGGAAGATTCATCCTTTTTCATTCAAGCTTTGTTTTGAAAATACAAACAATACAACTGAATATGAGGCACTCATACTTGGATTGAACATGGAAAAAGAAATGGGAGTGAAGAATCTTTGTGCTCATGGAGATGCAGAGCTTGATTGTGAAACAAGTCAGGGATCTTTACCAAGTCAAGAATAGGAGATTGAAACATTATAGAAATCTTGTCTGGGATTCCATTGAGTTTCTTGATGCTTTCTCCATTGAAGTTGTGCCAAGAGAAAGGAACACTAGAGCTGATTCTCTAGTTGTCTCAGGATCTTTGTTGATTCCTCACCCATATTTCTCTCAGGAGAAATTTACCATTGAAATGATTCATAGGCCCAGTGTACTAGATAATGCAAAATTGGTAGGTTTTCAATGATGATCAACACTTGCTCTCATTCTTGGAGCTTAAGGATAATTTTGATCAATTGTATTTTGAAGGAAGTGAGACTTTTCCTAGAGAGTGTGTATCCTCTAATGAAGGAGATATCAAGGAAGAGATGGATCAAGATGGCTGCATCAAATTGAAAGGTAACAAGATCCCTAAAGGGCTGGTGAGTTTGGAAGATCTGTTTGATAAGCATGATAGGTACATTAAGTCTAAAGCTTCCCAAGGAGCTCAACAATTCTATTGAATGTGAAAAGGTTAATATTGGGAGTCTTGATGAACCCAAGATGGTGAACATTGGAAAATGTTGCACTCAAGAAGAGAAGAAGAAAGTAGTAAATCTATTAAAAAGGTATGTTGATGTTCTTGCTATTCATATGATGATCTCAAGGCTTTCAACCAAAGGAGATGCAACACTTTATCCCTCTGAAACCTAGGATCAAACCTTTCAAGAAAAAAAAAGGCAATATACAATCCCAAGGTTGTTGGCACTATTTTTCAAGAGATCCAGAAAGTTACTAAAGGAAAATTATTTTCCCTATACATCATTCAACATGGATTGCCAACATTGTGCCTGTCAGGAAGAAGAATGGTGAGATTCACATCTGTGTGGATTTCAGGAATTTGAATCAGCCTCTCTAAAAGACAACTATCCTCTCCCCATGATGGATCAAGTTTTGCAAGTTGTCACAGGCTCTTGAGATGTTTTCTATGCTTGATGGATTCTCTGGATACAATCAAGTGGAAGTCAATACCCCAGATCAACACAAAACTACTTTTACTACTCCTTGGGGCACCTTTTCCTACAAGAGAATGCCTTTTGGTCTTATCAATGTTGGTGCCACCTTTCAGAGGGAAATGGACTTGGATTTTGGTAGTCTAAAGGGAAAGTGTATTGTTGTGTACCTTGATGATTTGACTATTTTCTCCAAAACAAGGGCAGATCACTTTCAACATCTTGAAGCAGTCCTCCAAAAATGTAGAGAACATGGAGTTTCTCTCAATCCTAAGAAGTTTGTCTTTTGTGTTACTGAAGGCAAGTTGTTGGGGCATATTGTCTCCAAAGAAGGAATCAAGATAGATCCAGAAAGAGTTCAAGCAATCCAGTAGATTCCTCTTCCCACAAGCAAAAAGGGTGTTCACTCTTTCTTTGGTAAGATAAACTTCCTGAGGAGATTCATTCTTGATTTTGTAGAACTGACTATGAGCATTGCTCACATGATGAAAGGAAAGAAAAACTTTGGTTGGAATTCCAAGGTAAAGAAGCATTTGAAGGTATCAAGAAATCCATTGCTAAGACTCCCATCTTAGCATGTCCTTGATTTCAGCAAGGATTTTATCATCTATTGCTATGCTATAGAGAGTACCTTGGCTGTTGTGCTAACTCAGAGAAATTATGAGGATCATGAACTTCCAATTGCATTCATGAGCTATGTTCTAAAATCTCATGAATTGAAATATACTATGATGGAGAAACATGCTTTTGTAGTGGTCAAAGCTGTCAAGTAGTTTCATTTTTATATTCTTAATTCTCACTCTGTTGTGCTTGTACCTGATACAACCATCAAGTCTATTCTTACACAACAGAGTTTGGAACTAAGAGAGGCAATTGGGTAGAAAAATTCCAAGAATATGACCTTGATATCAAGCCAACTAAGCTAGTCCAGGGTAAAGGCTTATGTGAGCTTATTGCTTGAAGGAGCTGATGCAAAATTGTCCAAAGAAGTAGTTGATGTTCCTGTTGTCCTCTTCCTCAGTTCAATAGATGAATGGTATGTTGATATTGCACATTTTCTTACTTATGGAGAGTGTCCATCCCACTTGAGTGCTAAGGAAAAGAGAGCTATTAAGTTAAGGTCTTGCACATATATGTATTATGGGAGAATGCTTTGTTCAAGCGAGGCATAGATGGAAGATTCTTGAAGTGTGTGGACAAAGAGCAACAAAGAAGTTGTTCTCAGCTTTTCATGATCAGGCTTGTGGAGGGAATTTCTCTTCTACTGTCACTGCCCATAAAATCCTTCATGTTGGGTACTATTGGCCTACATTGTTCAGAGATGCATCAAAATGGGTAGGTAAGTGTGAAGCCTGTCAGACTTTTGTTGGGAGACCTAAGTTGGCTGCTTTACCACTAAAACCAGTAGTGATTGATGAGCCTTTTCAATAGTGGGGATTGGATTTCATTGGAACTCTTAATCCACCTTCCAGTGTTGGGCATACTCATGTGCTAACTGCTACTATAGATTACTTCACAAAGTGGGTAGAGGCTATTCCAGTCAAAAGCACTACTTCTGAGGTGGTGTGTAATTTCATCAAAGAGAACATCTTGATAAGGTTTGGGGTACCAAACAAGATTGTGACTGATAATGCTTCAAATTTTTCTTCTTCTGAGATGATGGATTTCTGCTATGGTTATGGAATCTCCCTTGCTCATTCTTCAGATTACTACCCCCAAGGGAATGGACAAGCAGAATCAACAAATAAGAATTTGGTAACCATCGTTCGGAAGCTTGTCAATGACTCTCAAAGGAATTGGCACAAGAAACTTTATGATGCTCTCTGGGAAGATAGAATTACACCCAAAAGAGAATTGGGATGTCTCCATTTCAAGTGGTGTATGGTGTTGAAGCTCAGCTTACTACCAATAACAATGGAATTACCAGCCTTGCACTTAATGAAGGCTATTGAAGATTCAAGCTTTATCAGTTCCTTGACAAGAGGATCATGTATCTCCAGAAGCTGGATGAAGACAGGATTGCAAGTTTTTGATAGAATCTCAGCTCATCAACTGAAGGTGAAAGATTTGTTTGACAAGAAAGCTAGACCCAGATATTTTCAAGTGGGAGACATTGTTCTATGTGGGACAAAAGACATGAACCTCGAGGAAGCCATGGTAAGTTTGATTCTCTTTGGCTTGGTCCTTTCAAAATCAGGCACTTTGCTGAGAGAAAATTCTTTCTATTTGGATTATATGGATGGATCTCTCTCTCCCACTTCCTTATAGTGGGAAATATTTGAAGTTGTTCAAGTCCTAGGTGATTAGGCAGTCCTTCATATATTGTGTATAGTGTTTTGGTTTTTTGCCATTCCTTTGTGTTTTGTTTTTGGTCTTTCCTTTTTGGTTTGTTTCCTTTTCCCATTGTGTGTGTGTCTTTTGTATTGGTTTTCCTTTGACTCTATTTTCCCAATGGATAAGGCACTTGGTCTTCTTTCCCAGAGTTTTTCTATGGTTCTTGATCTTGCCTTGTTCTTTGTTCCAAGTCAAGTCATCCCCAAAAAGAGCCAGTTGTTGTCACCCTCAAAATCCCCCTCTTTTTGAAGTCAAGTTTTGAATTTTGAGTTGGTGCCTTTGAGAGAATTTTATTCAAAGTAAGAAGTTTGGAGAATGGAGTTCATGCTTTGAAGTCGTGGTGCTCGGTTTTAATCTCACCCTTTTTCATTTGAAAATTCTTCGATCTTCACGTGTTTTGAAACATTTTTATTTCCCCATCTGGATGCTTGAAAATATTTTCCTTCATTCGAATGTTGTTGTCAATCCTTCTCTTTGGTTGTGGATCACGTCGAGCCTGGTATTGTTTGTAGTTTCTCATTCCATGGAAAAAATTTGAAATTCGGGCATAAATGGTGGGTTTTTCCCTTTCATTTTTATTTTTCCACAGTCGTGAATGACGGGCATCCTGTCAAATTTTTCCCCAACATCCATGGGTACGTGGACATCTCTAATTGGATGCGGCATGACGGTTTTTTTTTAAACTTGTCACTTTTTTATTTTTTTAAAAGTGTCAAATTGGCCCCGTGGCCCAAAGGATCTGATTGGTTGAAAAAGCGGTGGTGGAAAGTGGTGTGGAAAGGCGGGCCCTTTTTGTGTTTTGATGCTTTGAAAGGTCAAAGGTGGAAAGGCGGGTCCTTTTTGTGTTTTGAGGCATTATGGAAAAAGGGTATAAAATGTAAAAAAATGCCTAAGGCCCACCTGAAAGGGACACGTGGCCATTTTAAAAGTCAGGAAGAGGGAAGGTTGTTGTCAGACACTTTAGGAATTTTACCTTTGTTTCCAAAAGGCGTAAAGTTATAAAGTGAAGCACCCCACTGCCACTTTGAGAGTGAAAAGTCAAATGTTGATGCCTGCATTTGAAAAGTCAAAGCGCGAAGGTGGGCCATCGGAGCATTTGGGAATTTTGGTTTTATTTCCAAAAAGAGAGTTAAAAGTTATAAAATGATCCATGACTCCGTTGGGGTCTTGAGCCCATTGAAAATTCAAAGTGGAGAGGCGGGTTGGTGGAGAACTTTGAGTTTTTGAGATTTTCTTTGAAAAGAGTTAAAATTGTAAAAGTGAGCCACGACTCCATCCCCACTCAAGTAAAGCCACGTGTCAAGCCTATATCAAAAGTGGATGGGTGGGCCAAAATGTTCCAAATGCACAATCTCTATAAAAATCATAAAATAAAAAAAGGCCCCTTTATTCCCCAGTGGATTTGCTTTATTTAAATCTTTTCCACGTGGACAACTCATATTTGAAGTTACAAAATAGGTTTAACGGTTGCATTATAGAGCATCATTTTTGCCACCATTAACACTTCTGCAAGAACCAAGAAACCGAATGTAACCATTTTTAGGATTATTTAATGGCTTCTCCATGTCATTATTGAGGGTTGGATCTGGTATCTTGAAATGTAATAGATTCAAAATAATCAATACAAAAGTTTTTTTCCCTTTCTTCCTCTGTTATTCCTTCTTTCCTTGTTCAAATTTGTGAATCATCCATCTTTGCATGATAAGAAACTTTGTGTTCTTGTTAATATGATTTCGGAACTTTGTGTCTGTGAAATTATATTATTATAAAGTGAATGATTCCATTATGCATCTCCTTTTCTCAATACGTATAAGGTTATACTCTGTCTATCTATATTTCCTGAAAGTATTGTTATGTTCTTCCTCTCTCATCTCCTTAGTTCTTCCATTCTTTCGTATTGATGATCTTTGGGCATAAAACATTTCACATCATCGGGAATCCACACTTTGAAAGTTGTACATTTGTATGAAGGAAAGATTCGGATGAAAAATTTCTAATGTGCTTTATAAGCATATCAAGAGAACATATAAAATATTGAACAAAGCCACACCATTTCAATTAATGTTTGGCACAATAGTTCTTCCTATGGAATTCATGCTACATAAAGACATACTCAAGTGCAAAGGTGCACCGAGGTCTAGATGATGAATAGGCATTAGAAGAATGGTTGAAAAATTAATTGAGTTGGATGAGTGACGATAAATTACAAGTTTATAGTTAGAAGAAAGAAAATGAAAGGCAGAAAGCATGGCATGATAGGTCACATTAGGAATAGAATTATTGAGATAGGACAAGGATGAAACAAATGATTCAAATTTTGAAAATCTATAAAGTATGGGAAGTACATTTATTAGGACTATATGTTAACTCAAGACTTTGAAAAGAGCTTGTCATTTATGAAATTTTGATGAAATCATGTTGAGGTTACTTCAACAGTGTGAAACTAAATGTGGAAGCCCTATTTGTAATTTTATGTGCAAATAAGTCTTCTGTGTTTGTATTGGTGAAGGGTTTGAGCAAGCGACATTTTATAAAAGATCTAAGGCACATGATTTCCACTAGGACACAAAGATTTAAACTAGATTTTTTGAATTCTTGCTGTAGAGGGTAGAGAGGAGATATTTTCAAATGGCTCTAAGAAAGCACTTGCAATAGGAGCAATGAGAGGAAGAAGAAGGTCAAAGTGGAAGAAGAAATTTCTCCCAAGAGAATTTCTCCCAAGAGAATGTAGTATTCGGGGGGCATGATTATGGGACAAGAATGGGATTCCCACATCCGTAAATGTAAGATCAATGATTACAACCATTGCACATCGGATAATAAGAAGGAACTAGATGTGTTGTTGAGCATGAAAATAAACAAACACATAGCAAAAGACATGCCAGTGTACAATGACACTAGAGAGAAGTTGCTAAAGAAGATTAGAGTCTACTAGTTGTACGAGCTGCCATACTTTGGAAAGTATGAACCATTGTATCGATGGTTGATGAGAAGAGTCCATGAGGACTTCTTCTACTTCACCGGAGATGGAGGGTTAGAATCACAACTACCTTAATTTCAACATAAAGGAGAGGATTAAGGGCCTTAGGAGCAGATCTGGAGAGTGACTTAATAGATAAAGCAATGATCCTAGAAACAAGGAAGGAGATAGGATATACCAAGGGTCTACGTGGATATGGACATTGATAAGTTAAAGAAGTACCCATTGTACAGAAACTTCACATCCGATAGTAAAGTTAAATGACCAAGAAAGGTGGTCATAGGTGAATACAATGTGGTTGCACGTTGTAAGGAAAATGTCTCAAGGAGTGATCTACAATATCATAGGTTACATAATAGACAATCATTAAAGAAGTGCGTACATGTGATAAATTATTTTTGGTGCTATTTTATTATCTTTTGTGTTTATGGAGATTGAAGTGCGTGATGGGCCAAAGGAAAAGATTTGGGAGTACCCCACGGAAAATAAATCTCTAGAAGAAAGATTTGATAAATACTTATGCGAAGGGACTATGGGTGGGCCATTTAAACAGAGGGGTGGAGATGTGGTATGATAGGATCTATACGTGAGCTTCGAAGAGGAGTGGCACATACCGAAGGAGTTACCTTCAATGGTGGGGGTAAGGAAGTAGTATGGTTCACGGTATATGAACATTTTTGCATCACATGATTTGTGATGAAGGACGGAGCTTGGAGCCCTTGGTGCAAACTTCCATATGCCTTCACATCACACTTACTTAAGAATCGGTTCACCAGTTCATGATGCATGCACGCCACCTAAACTTCATCACAAATAAGGTATATTGTGATTATCACACTTTGAGAAAAACATATGTATATCTTGGATGGACTGCCTACATCGAGAGGTTTATCTCAGATGTAATAAACATGAAGCTTTGTAATCTTGGAAGTCGAGACGTTGGAGTAAAGCACTATGTATCTTCAACTCAAACCCAAGCTGGAGAACAAAAAATATGTGGAAAATGATTTTGCACTTCTAGGGCCGCCTAAGGGTAAGCATACAATAGAGAATGTGCCAACTCCATAGCCTGCAGAGACTATAGTGGTGGATGAAGAGGAGGATGAATGAGAAGATAGTGGTGGCTGGAGCATGAGAGGTAGAAGGAAGCCTACATATAAAGTAGGAACTAATTTTGCGACTACACCACCTCAAGTGTAAGAAGGAGATGATAAGGACTTGGATGTAGTACAAGGAGAGATCACTTTAAAAGGAGAACTAGAACCCAAGGTGTTACACCATAATTGGTAATGAGATCACCACGACTCTCTCCTCAAAAACAAGATAGCTAAGAAAAGAAGGAGAAAGATTAAATCTGAATGAGGAGGTAGAAGAGTCTAGGAGAGCATGCTCAAATCTTCCGATACATCCCAGAGGATGTGGAAAGAAAGGAGAAAGAAATGAAGGATGGAGAAGAATGAGTAAAGGAGGTAGATGGGACAAAATAAGAGACTATCCAGGGGAATAGAAAAAGCTCCAAATCTTAACACTCAAAGTTCCTAAGGGGCCAAGATCAAAGAGGAAAAGTGGGGAGTATACTTCACCAGTCATGGGCTACATTGAGGACACAAGTAAAATTGTCTGTGCTTGTTTCCAAATCACTATGGGCCTTAAGGAATTGTATGGATGAGGACATGGCCACATGTGCCGTTTACAAGGAAACAATTTCTTGGTCAATGCAGACACATATGGATGATCCAGACTTTGACGTATGTGAAGAGTCCTATGTATCAAGAAGATTGAAGAAGACACCTCATGCGAGAAACATAACGGTAAATCCTACTATTATTTTAGATGAACAAGTAAGTAATGCCTTGGTGAAGGTATCTACATAGGTGGCAAGGAGGAATGTGGATAAATTTGTAACTATAAAAGTATCTACAGATGATGGTGTGCCTACAACAAGAAAAGAACTTAGAGCATAAGAAGAACAATGTTTTCATCAAAGCATGGCAAGAGAGAAATTGGAGACCATGTCTTGAAAGCAAGACCACATTTGGAGTCCAAGGTACCCAAAAATTTCCTTTGGTAATGCATTATGTATGTACCTTGGTGGATTTGGTGCTTGAGGATGGACCTATGTGCATGCCAACACCAAAAGGATCTTGAGCAGCGAAGAACAAGAAAGAGCTTTGGTGAGGAGGAAGATTGCATCTTATGAGGCATTGCTCCAAACCTTGCAAGAGGAGCTGAGGAAAGTAGACCAGGCATTGAATATTTGCACAGCTCCGAGAGGTGGTCATCAAGATAAGGACCATGGTAGAGGACAATGAAGTCCTAAAAGTGATGAAGGGTGAGACACTGGGTCACGTAGAGAGGTTGACATTGGTAAAACAAAAGCACAAGGCCCTTGCAGCAACACATGAACCCCATAAGGAAAGGTTAGATGAGATGGGGAAGATTATAGCATAGAAGATGGATTTGCTAAAAGGAAGAATGTCTGTAATGTCCAACATTATTCTAGTTTTACATAATGAAAAGGGAGAAATTACCCAAGATGAGCTAGAGTCTATTACGGTAGATATTCGAAAAAAATTAGAGGCCACACTAAGTGAATGGTAGACATTAGAGGCTGCAATAAAGGAATAATATTCAGAACTCAATTCTTCCAATTGAAGAAGAGGATACTGTTGAGTAAATCATTATTTTGTATAGAAAATTCTTAACTATCTTCCATTTATATTCTTTCTTATTCTTTGAACATTCAAGAGGTAACCATTTCCAAGGTGGAAATGTAGTTAGTGTGGGGTAATGTTGATCAGACAATGTATAACACTTAGCAGAAGGCATACAAAAGATTCACACGGAAGAGTAAAGCACGTTCAAATGTGCAAGAGGATCGGGAAGGAATCGCAGTGGAGGACAGAGACAGATTCTGGGACTTAGCCATTTTCAAGATTATGATCTATTTTTGGAAGATGGCATGCGGAGCACACAAATGGGAAAAGACTGTGCAACACACATCAGCTATTTTTGGAAGAGTGGCTATGGAGCGCTTTGCATGGATGCGGGCTAAAGATAGAATTGCTACTGACAGTTAACTAGGAGATATCTATTGTTAGCGCACTTGCATGTGTGGCTATAATTGTAAAGGCACATGGCTATTTTCAGCATGTGACCTATTTTGGGAGTAGATAAGTGGTGAAGGGAAAGTCTCCACCCTTATAAATATTTAATGAACTACATAGTATAGTAATGGTATGCGAGAACTAATTATTGTGAGGCTATGTCTTTTTCCAATCTGATGCACTCATAAACTATGGTATTATCTATTGTAATGATCTCTATTTAATTAACATGTTTAATATAATGGAGTGTATTGGTTGAATCAAAGTGTTAGTTCTGATTATAATTGGTTCTTGCATGTTTGATTTTATCATGGTTATCATTTAATTCTATTATTCTTTAGATATAGATCTGAACACGCACTGTAGAATGATGTATTAATTATGGATCTGAATGCATTAAGTATTCATCATGCTAACATCCTACAAAAATAACCCTAAAGAGGGGCCTAGTACCTTTGTGCACTTGGGTTGAATGCTTAGTCTAGGTTGAGTGATATGCCAGCGCACACTCTGGATTTTACTTGGTAAATTCTAGGTTGTACAAAATGACTTTCCCCTTCCCAACATTGATCAGTTAGTCGACTTGACAGCTGGCCATGAGATTCTTTCTCTTATGGATGGTTTTTCTAGTTATAATCATATTCTCATCACACCAAAAGACCAACATAAGACTTCTTTCATCACCCCTCGTAATATTTTGTTATTGTTTCATGTCCTTCGGTTTGAAAAATGCAATTGGATACCTATTAGTGTGTTATGACCTACATCTTTCATGACCTTATCCATAAAATCATAGAGGATTATGTTGATGACCTCTTGGGAAAATATAAATGATGACATGACCATCTTTCCATCCTTCAAATTCTCTTCTCTTGTCTTATCTAGTTTTTCCTCAATCTTAATCTCACCAAGTTTGTATTCGAGTTCTTATTGAAAAACTCCTTGGCTTCATCATTTTTATTAGGGGCATTGAATTTGACCCCACCAAAATCAAATCCATCCTTGAGATTCCTCCCCCTTCCAATGTCATGCAAATTCGTAATCTTCATGGCATATTTTAATCGGTCTCTCACTTCATCTCGCAACTTTCTAATTATTGTCATCCCTTTCATCATCTCCTTCATAAAGACACCCAATTCAAATTGAATGTCAATTATCAGAAGGCATTTGATGATATCAAGTAATATCTTCTATCTCCACCTATGCTCAAACCTTCACATGAGGGGGAACATTTCTACCTCTACATCTTTTCCTCCAATCATGCTCTCGATGCAGCCTAGAATCTACCATATAAAACCCAAGCACATTGGCACATCACCCAACTTGAGTGAGAGCTCACCCAAAGAAGCACGTAAAGGTGCTAAGCCCTCTTTAGATTTGCTTATATAGGATGTTAGTGTGATGAAGATAAAACATATATATATATATATAACCATAAATAACCATAACCATTCCATAGTGCATAACCAAATCTAGATTGTAAAGAATTGTGAATTAAACAATAACTTTAATGAGATTAATCATACAAGAACCAGTTACAAATCATGTTTAACACCAATATCCATCCAATATACTCCAATATATTAACCACTATAAAATATAGGAGATTTTACATTACAAAGTATTACCATAAGTTATGCGCACATTAGATCTATCAGCATAACTCTACAATAACTCCTTCTCTCTAAACTACACATTTCACTACATATTTATAGGGGTGGGGACTTTCCCTTCACCACATATGCACTTCCCAAAATATCTCAAATGTTGATAATAGATGTGTGCCTTTATAATAACATGCACACATGCAAGTGTGCTAATAATAGACATCATATAGTTAACTGGAAGAAGTAATCCTATTATTATCTTGAACTCATGCGTGGTGCTTATCATATGCTTGTTCCCAAAATAGCCTTTACATGTCGCACAAGTCTCCATCCCAATATGTGCTCCGCACGCTATCTCCAAAAATAGTCTGTATCCATGAAAATGGCTAAGTCTCGAATCAAACTATCTTGGCACGCATTTCCTTTCCTATCATTTTACACCTCCAAATGTGCCTTGTTCCTACACATTCATTTTTGTGTGTCTTCTCCTTAGAACAATATTATCTTCTCAACATTACCCCACACTAAACTACATTGTCATCCCGGAAATGGGGTTTCTTTTTTATGCCTCTAAATAATAAAGAATAAGAATGTAAAGAATACAAAGAATCACTGTACAAAGAATATATCTCTACTCGCAACACCCTCTTCTTCAATTGGGAGGATCAAACTCTAGATATTTTGTTTTAATCTCACCTCCAATGTTTTCCAGGAAATCCAGCATTGTCCTTTTCTTCTCTAGAATGTCTATGGAAATGGCCTCCAACTCATCCTAACTAACCTTTTCCTTTTCATTCTACAGTACTTGGACAACATTGGCCATAAAACATTATTCCCTCAAGAATATCCATTTTTGTGCTATGAGCTTCCTAATATCATATATTCTCTCCTTACGTGGATCTTGCGTTGTTGTAATGGCTTCACACTTTTGTTTCACTAGTGCCAATCTTTCTACGCACCTTATTATTTCATCCTTCCTTACCTTCGTAACTTTTTATCTTCAATTATAGTTCTAGTTCGACTACTACTTATGTGTTTGTAAAAATATTCAAAGATTGATCTCGCTTTCCACAACTAATCCTTTAAAGTTTGGAGCAACACCTCATAATTTGAAATTTTCATAACCACCTTTTCTCTTTCTACTTCTTGTTCAGGTTCCTTTGTGCACTCGGCATTCAAATCGGTCCATCTTCTAGCACCAAATCAAGTAATGTGTGTACATAAAACATTGCAGAAAAGGAAAATTCTCAAGTACCTTTGGCTCCGTGATGAGGCCTTGCCTTGAGGATGTAATCACCAATCTCCTCTACCATGTTAACGAAGGCCTCGTTATTTGTTCATTCTCTTTCCTTATCTACTTTTAGGCACTCTATCTCCACATTTTTATCCTTGTTATCTTCCATCACATCTAATGGAGGTGGCCTTATCAATATTCCTTTGTGCCACGTCTGCAGATACCTTGACTAAGGCATTGTTGACTGCTCATCGACATGAGAGTTGGATTTATGGTCATGTGCCTACTCTAAGGTGCCTTCTTCACTCTCCTTGACACACAAGACTCTCTGTAAACATTTGTTGATCAAAGAATACTTAAGAAAGATCACACAAGGAGTCCAGAGATAGAAGGCTAGGCTCAAAGGCGTGGAAGGACCCGCGCCACGGAGGCCAAGTTCAGCTTTCAAGACTTAGCTTATTTTGAGCATAAAGATCTATTTTTGAAGATAGCGTGTGGAACACATCAATGAGGCAGAGAAACGTGTGCCATACATTGTCTATATTTAGAGAAGCTTTTGAAGTGTTTATGCATGGAGACAAGCTGAGAATAGAATTAACACTTCAGTTAACTACAAGATAACTATAGATAGCACACTTGCATGTGTGGCTATGATTGTAAACGGTGTGTGGCTATCAATAGCATGCGACCTATTTTTGGAATAGATAAGTGGTGAAGGGCAAGTCCCCACCCTATATATATGATGTTAGGTACATAGGAGAGAGATGTATGTGATAAAGTTCGATGTATGTATGATTTTGGATGTATGAATATGTGTATCGATCTATACGCACATTGGTATATATTGATATCTACTGTAAGGAAATTATATATTTACTTAATAGATGGAAGATATTGGCTGAATGTAAGTGTCATTCTCGTAATTGAGTTGAGTGCATGTTAATGGTTAAATCATGATTATTGTTTAAGATTGTTATTTCATAGATTTGTGGGTAGCATGCATTGTAGAATGATGGATTAGTTATGAATCTATATGTTTCTTCCTTCATCATGTTAACATCCTATTACAAAAACCCTAAAGAGGGACCTAGTACCTTTGCGTGCTTTGAGTGAGCGCTCAGTCTAGGCAGAGTGATGTGCCAGGTGACTAGGGTGTTATCCGGTAAATTCTAGGTTGCATCATTGAGGTTCCGCTTCCGGGACCTCTTTTTAAGTTTTTTTCAGGATGGTTCGTGATGAAGACATACCAGGTTAACTCTAGCAAGTATTGAGGAATTTATACATGATCTGGAGGAAGAATATGCATGATTGTTCAAAGCATGGATTTGAGTTTAACACACGCACTTGGTAGAACATAACCAAGATGACTAGCTTATGAGATATTTTTGCTATCTTTCTAGTATAACTATATGAGTGGCTTATTGTGTATGCATCTCGCCGAATCGAGAGGTATCACACACTTTTTGGACATAGAAGAATTTCAGGCCCTTTATGATTCCTCGATCTAGACTACTGGTGGATACATGGTTTCGTGGCATTCTAAAAAATTATATTCTGGAATATTCAATTTCGACGTACTCTTTCCCGGAGATAGCTGAATTTCAATTTTTGAGGTATCCAAGAGGAACATATTTGCAAGGTATTCCACTGGTGATCAAGATCTTAATGGTAACTTTGAACCTAGAGAGTAAACCGATGGCTAACTAAACTTTACCATGCATGAGGGTAGGAACAAGTTTGGTATTAAGATGATGAAGACCTAGCGGCGAGAAAAGTCTGGCTTAAGTATAATGAGGTGCACAACATGGAGATAGAGAAGAAGCGTTACCTCAGCGTAAAGTATGGAGTTGATGAGAGAGAGGGCTCGTGAAGGATGTATGGCTCATGTAAAGACGTGGAGCTAAGCATCGAAACTCCCCATCTTGGAAAGCATGATAGAGATCCCTTCTCGGCCTCACACGGAAGTGCACCAGCAGAGACTACTTGGGCCACATGCGCGCATCTTAATCCACTTGGTGACCTAGCCTTTGCACTTGGTTTTTCAGTATCTAGTACGACAAGTAACCAAAGAAGCTAACTTGGGAAGTAGGAGAGTAGGAGTAAGTTAGGGATCAAGTACATCAATGGTAGGACAAACAACTTCAATGTTATATGGAGGAGCATTCTTAGGCACATCATCCACATAGAATGTGAGCACATAGAATGTTGGATTCACCTCTAGAAGTGGAGCTACCTCATAGATCCGTAGGGGTTCAAGAGTAGTATCTTCTCTCAAAGCATGGGGAGTACATCTACATGTCCTACTCCAAACCTACAGTGGAGGATTGGAGGGTATAGGTGGTTCTAGTTCTATTGGATATGGTGGTTTTGGAGGCAGAGGAACCCAAGAGGTTCTAGATTAAGTGGTCAAGGTCTACAACAGAACCACAAAATATCTATATGGAGATGTCTCTTCGTCTTCTAGAATATAGATGTATAGAGGATGCTGCCAAACATGTGCATATGTGTGAAATCTTATGGTGCGCTAAAGGAATCACAAACTTGAGTGAAAGGAAAGTCAATTCGCCACTACATTATAGGGGTGCACACACAATTTAGGTATAGGTAGTTTGACCCTCGATCAAACTTGTGTGGATTATGTAATCATGTTAGATTAAATATTATTATCCTAATATTAATTTCGATAGTTTAAATTATTTAATTTTATTAATTAAATAATCATTGTTATTTTGTTATATGGTTAATCAACTATATTTGTCTCAGATATACATATCTTGTTATATTGTTTTCAACAATATATTTGTTTTTATGTAATTGTTGCTTCACGGTGTTATCGGAAGCTTGTTTATTCTCGCATTTGGTCGCACTCTGTAACACATTCTCCTGGATGTATTTGGGTCGTAATATCTATAAATATTGCAGCCCATTCTCTGTAATTTTTAGTTGATTGAGATTAATAAAATTACACAGGCTTCCGTCCCTGTTTCTCAATCTACATTTGGTACCAGAGCGAGAATCTGGCCCTGTGAAGGTGTGGAAGAGAGAGCAGCAGAGAGAGAGGAGATTGGAGACGTGTTTGCAGCATTTGAGAGCCGTGCAGCCTCGTGCAAACTCCCAGCCCCATCCCTGCCTCCCCCACATCCTCCTGTTCCTTCCAGGTGCTTGGAAGGAAAAAAAAATTTTGCACCGGGTGCATTCAAGACCAGGAAAATTTCACTTCTGACCTGATGCATGATTATATGCAATCAAATTCGGAGACACCACTACATTTGGCGGTTTGTGCTAAGATATCCCCCCATCGAGCTGGGTCTACAAAGGTGAAGCGAGTTCTATTGGCAAGTTGCTGCATTGGATTGAGCTACTATCGAGATCCTCATTGAGTTGCATTGTGAGGAGAGGCGAGTTGTGCAAAGAACACGCCGAGTTGGGGATATAGTAGATCGAGCTTTGTTTTAAGCATCGGGCGAGCCATTGTTTGGGGTCGAGCCCACACACCAACCCCACGAGCATGCACCGGTTTCATCCAACACATCTCTGCAAAGTGGATCCAAGCTGAGCCCAAGCCATGTTGGGCCAACGGTGAAGCCTTCAACCCTACATCCGAAACATAACAATGGGCAACACAAATACACAAAACAACAACTCGCACAAATGGCTCCGAACAATGGGGGCCCCAAAGGAAACCGCAGTACAAGCAAACAACAGCAAAAAAAATGCGGCCAAGCAAGTAAAAATAACACCCAAACTCGGATCTGCGACACATGCAGGTGCGTAGCAGTAAGGAAAAAGCGCGCCAAACAAAGATCCAAACACAAAAACGCGGCTGAGCAAGGAAAAGTGGCTGGAAAAGAAGGAGGCGGCTTCACAAAAGCAAATAAGAACAAATAACAAGCTCCAGATCTGGATTTGGAGCAAAGGAACCCTAAAAACACCTCTTCACCAGCATGCACCACGTGGCATCCATTTTCCAAGAGGTAAGTCAATTTACTTATCAATAAATACAAATTCCTTCCTTTCATAGTCCAAGCGCCCTAAGTGGGCAAGTTGGCTAGTGCATGCGCCTTGGGAGTGAGAGGTTTGAGGGTCAAATCCCACCAAAAACACTCAAAAACTCTCCTTTTGCATCTGGCGGAATTTTTGGCAGAACTACTAAATTTAGCAGACTTTTTTGAATTTAGTTACAACTAACTAAATTTAGCGGAGAAATCCCTAATTTAGGGTAAAAAAAAAAATTCTCCCATTTGGTCTATTTTATCATTCCAGACATTTTTTGCAAAAGGAGACCCATCTAAAAATTGCATTTTCGATATTTTTGCAATTTTTAGCATTTTGGGTCAAATCTTGGGCTCGTGGAGGCCACCAAGACCCGGCCAATCAAATTTTTGCTCTGTCATTCAAATTGTACAATTTTTGAATGTAAATTGTATATCTGCTGCATATTGTACTAATTTGCAGAAAGTTGCCATAATCAACTGAAAAACTTTATGCTTTAAACCGCGTAATTGTAATAAAAACAGTAAAATTGGTTCAGTAACACTCACGAGATCCTAGATCTCATTCGCGCTGCGTTCGTATATACACGGTGCCTCAGGAAGTGCTTACGGGTAAAGCCGTCATGACTACTACCGCACTTAATGCCTAATATGGCTGCAACAACGCATCTCGGGCATTGTCCTATAAATCAACGGGGAGTAATAAGGTCACAAAGTTCACACACTATGAACCATCCCATCCGTCATGAACGATTACAAGACATAAATCCAGATCGAGAAATTATCTCGAGTATATAGTGAAGTTAAGCGTGCGTATGAGGATATTTCTTTGAGCCGGTGTCAATAATCACACTGATCCCATCAAGATCTTGTCTTGGTACCACGTATTGAATTCTTTCACGCGTTAACGCCTCTTTCACGTCTCCGGGTATATAGAAAGGCGAGCTTCTTCCACGCATGCACCGCGGGTATATCGGAAGGGCGCGTATATAGAAAGGTTCGGTATATCGGACTGACGGTATATAGATTAAGAGACCTAATACACCTGAGTGATAAGAGCTAAACCCCGGTGATCTCTGCAAAATGGGCACCAATGCCCCCAAATTTTTTTCTTCCGATTCACAATTGCTCGCAGGAAGCAACTATGCTTTGCTTGGAAGACAAAATCAAGACACGGCTTGAGTTTGAAGAAATCGCTTTGTTGGATCGGTACTCTAACCGATCACCAATCGATGCAACACAACAATGACAATTTGATAGAAGCGTATCAAAAAGCAAAACTCGTCATCTTATTTGGAGTATCCGACGATGTGAAGCCCACATTCGAGATGCCATATTAGCAAAAGAAGCTTGGGATAAGCTGAGCACAATATATGAGGCCAAGAACAAGAATGTCATACTCAATTTGCAGAGTCATTTACATACATTGAAATTCAAACAAATGAGAAAATTAAAGCCTTCCTTTCAGTTGCAGAGTTGAGGGCTTCACTTCTAGCCCTGGGAGAAGAGGTCAAAGATGAATCTCTCTTCCATTGTTATCGAGAGCTCTCCTTCTTCTTACCACATTTTTGTCACAACTCTAAACTTGTCGATTTACAATTAGTTTTGACAAGCTAGTAAACCTACTTTAACAAGAGAAGAATGTACACACAAGGATGATGAAGAGGAGCAGGCACTGTCTTCACATCAAAATGGAAAGGAAAAGGTAAAGGAAAACCTAAATCCTATTAGAAATCCCCACATCAGAATCAGTATCATGGGGACAATCAATAGAAGAAGCGATGTCCAATTTGCAAAAGAGGACATGACTTGCAAGAATGCTAGTTTAACACATATAAGAAAGGTTCATCAAACAATTACGACCACAACAACAACAAACTTACAAGGGACATTCAAACAACTATCACGGGTAGAAAAGGGGAACTGGAAAGAAGACCCCACCAAGAGGTAATATTGCCGAGCAACAAGAACAAAGGCACAATGAAGACTTCTTGTTCACTGCTCGATCAAGTGAACCATCCATGTCATCTAGTGACGTCTGGTATGTTGATTCGGGAGCCACTCGACACATGACCAGCCACAGAGACTGGTTTATTTCAATGAGGGACACGCCATCGAAAAATCATGTTTCGTTGGGAGATGATTCTTCATATACAGTTCAGGGGATTGGAAACATTTCTCTACCCCTTGGTTCACGCAAATGCAGACTATCAGATGTCCTATATGTCCCTGGGTTGACAAAGAATCTTCTTTCGGTCAGTCAACTCCTAGATCACAACCTGAAAATTGACTTTGATAGTCAATCCGGCAAGAAAATGTGTTTGATTCGAGATAAATCCAGAGGCTCGAAAATAATTGCAAAAGCCTCAAATGTGGGACGAATGTTTCAACTTGATTTCATTCACAAAAATGATCAAGCACTTGTGGCTAAAAACTCCACCTCAGCCCAGTTGTGGCATCGAGATTTGGTCATGTAAGTTTCAAATATCTCAAACACTTCACGGTGTAATATGGTACATGGGCTACCATCTCTTCGTAAGGATACAGGCATAAGTGTCCTCACCGCTAGCAGAAAACAACACAGAGTCTCATTCCAAACGAGTACTTTTCAAGATCATGGTAAACTTGACTGGTTCATACCGATCAATGCGGTCCGATGCATGCAAGTCATTCAGTGGTTCCAAAGACATCATGCTCCATGTTGACAACTATTCACGCAAAATGTGGATTTTTTTGTCTCCACAAGAAAAGTGAAGCCTTTGAAACATTCAAACAGTTCAAAGTGGCTGTTGAGAAAGAAATTGGTCGTCACATCAGAACTCTCCGCTTAGATCGAGGGGGGGAATTCACCAGTGATGAGTTCAAAGACTACCTACAAACTCACGGGATTCGTCGACAAATGCCTCCTCCACACACACCACAAAAAATGGTGTTGTTGAGAGAAGAAATCGTACTATCATGGAAATGGTACGATGCATGATTGATGATTCTGGACTTGCAAAGACATTTTGGGAAGAAGCAAAAGCGTAAACAGCAAAGTGTATTTGTTAAATAGAGCACCCACAATCGCTCTTGATGGAATTACACCACAAGAAGCATGGTCAAAAGGAAACCATCCATTGCACACCTCGAGTATTCGGTGCAAAGCCGCATGCACATACCTAAACAGATGCAGGGAAGAAATTAGATATGAAGTCACAAAATCTCATCTTCATTGGATACAAAGTGAAGAGACTCTTGGGTAAATGCGATGGATCCTAAGACCAGAAAAGTCTACACAAGTAGAGATGTTGAGTTTTTCGAGAAGAAGGAAGCAGAGACTCCTCCTCCAGACTCGCAAGATGTAGATTTTTCACCAGTTGTAAAAATTGAAGCTAATGTTCCCTCAGAAGATGAAAGTGATGATGGGGATGATGGTGTTGATCAGATAGAACCACAACCCATGGGAACAGTTCAACGTATGCCTAAATGGTGTACAAGTACATTACGAGATGCAAGATTGGATGCTCCACTGGATACATCCACCCCTGGACCACGGACTCGCAGTAAAGCAAGAGAAGAAGTTAACTTTGCTTTGATGAGTAGAGTTATTGAATCGATGAGCCCTCTACATCAGAAGCCCAACATTAAAAAGCTTGGAAAGATGCCATGGATTCTGAATATCAATCAGTGATGAAGAATAACACTTGGCAGCTTGTTGATCTTCCACCAGGGAAGAAACCCATTGGTTGCAGATGGATATTCAAAACTAAGTACAAAGCAGATGGGACAGTGGACAAGTGCAAAGCAAGACTTGTATCGAAGGCATAATGCTACGAAAAGAAGGCATTGACTATGAGGAGACATTTTTCTCCCACATATAAGATCAAAACGATCATAATGATCTTTGCTCTAAAAGCACTGCTTTGATGGAAAGTTCACCAAATGGACGTAAAAGTGCCTTCTGAATGGAGATTTACAAGAAGAAGTCTACATGACCCAACTCAGGGATATGTTGTACACAGTCAAGAAGAAAAGGTATGCAGACTCAGAAATCTCGTATGGCCTCAAACAGCACCCCCGGCATGGTACATCAAGATTGATGAGCATCTTGTATAACATGGATTCGTCTTAAGATACGATCCCAATCTCTACCTCAAAAAGCAAGGGGGGGAGATGGTGATTGTTGTAGTTTATGTCGATGATCTAGTCATCACTGGCAGTTCAGTGAAGATGATTGATGAAACAAAGAAAGATCTTAAGCGATCATTCGACATGACAGATCTCGGGCTTATGCACTACTGTCTTGGACTGGAAGTATGGCAGAAAGAGAATCACATCTTTGTTTCTCAGATGAAATATACCAAGACAACGCTCGAGAAGTTTAGGATGATGGATTGCACACCAATTGCTACACCTATGGAGAGAGATTACGCTTATCTCGTTCGGATCCATCTCCCGAGGTAAGTGCCACTCTACATCGGAAGCCGATTGGGAGTCTCATTTACAAGACCTACACTAGACCGAGATATTAGCTTTGCATCTATCTATCCAGTTCATCAGAACCCAAAATTTGTCATTGGAAAGCAGCAAAGCGCATTTTGAGATATCTCAAAGGATCGGTGGATCTTGGTCTAGAATATAAGAAGAATGAAAACTTCTTCTTCGACTCGGATATTCGGATTCGCATCATGTAGGTAACATTGATGATAGAAAATCCACTGGATTTGTATTCTTTATGGGATCTTATCATGGGGAAGTAAGAAACAACACTTTGTTTCTTGCTTCTTCCACAGGCATATCGTTCTGCAGGAGAAGTGTTAGCATGAAGCGATTCACTCATTGCATACTCGGAAGGACTTGGAATACCACAGACAAAACGACCACCATGTATGTTGACAATGATAGGTGTTCTCAAACTTGTTTGCAATCTAGTTTTTCACGAGAGAACAAAGCACATTGAAGTTCAGGTTCATTTCATACGAACATGTGTTGAAGCACAACATCCACTTGATTTTGTCCAATAACAACGAGCAGATATTTTCACAAAGTCACTTGCATGTGACAAGTTCGAGTTGTTCGAGCATTTCTCTCCTCATCTCTTCGCAGAAATGCACAATTAAGGGGGAATGTTAGATTAAATATTATTATCCTAATATTAATTATCTGCAAGATAGTTTAAATTATTTAATTTTATTAATTAAATAATCATTGTTATTTTGTTATATGGTTAATTAACCATATTTGTCTCAGTATACATGTGCATTATATTGTTTTCAACAATATATTTGTTTTTATGTAATTGTTGCTTCACGGGTATCAAGCTTGTTTATTCGCATTTGGTTGCACCAACTCATTCTCCGGATGTATTTGGGTACACAATAGCTATAAATATTGCAGCCCATTCTCTGTAATTTTTATTTGATTGAGATTAATAAAATTACACAAGCTTAAAATCCCTGTTTCTCAATCTACGTAACACCAGGGATGCTTTCTTAAAAGAGTTCCATATCCCGAGTTTGAGCGGAAGAGTATAAGTGCTCTCAAACATATCAAGCAAGGCACTATTGAGAGTGTACGTGAGTATGATGCTCGTTTTAAGACACTTCTATCTAAGTTGTCTTATGATATCCATGCTAGCCAAAGACATGCACAATGGTTCACTAGAGGATTGATTACACCTTTTAGAAGGGTGTTGTCACATCGACATACACGATTTACGTGAAGCACTAGAAGTAGATTTGTGTGTTGAGGCGTTAGGAGTATTGACACTGCATTAGCCCATTCCTAGAGGCACAGACAGCTATGGAAAATCAGTTAGAGAAGTTGTCAACAAATTTAGCCCATGAAACATGCTCAAGAATTTGGTGTACAGATTGTGAAGTGGAAGGTCACACCAATGATAGTTTCCCTCATAGATCTATGCTCTCATTATCAAGTTGGAATGTGAAATTTTCCATTTGAATCATGATGCGAGTCACTATCCTTTGTTACAAGCAGTGCGTAATAAGGAAGAATGTATCTTGATTTTGTAAGATTTGTAGGTCCACAACCCATGATACTGAGGATTGTCGGTTGATTGGTCAGATCCAGGATGCTATAGACATTGGAGTACAACAAGACAAGTATAATAGATAATTCTAAGGGTAGGAATGAGCACCAAGATTGGGATCATAATCAAACACGTTATGACAGGAATGAGGGGCATTTTGAAGGAGGTCATGGAAGAGGACATGGATATCATGGTGGATATGGAGGATGAGGCCAAGGTGGAGGAAGAGGAAAGTTCCCTCGTGGAACATGTTATACATGTGGATCTCCTAACCACTACAAGTGCGAATGTCCTCAAAATAATGCATGTTCTTTATGTGGGAAGAACCATAGCTATGTAGAGTGCCTGGACTTATATGAGCATCTAAGTAAGTAGCATAAGTGAGAAAACAAAGGAATCATGATGGTTAGAATCCAACGTGCGGTAGAAGATCAATGGATGCCCAAGATAACAGAAGGACCTGAGGCATTGATAGTGAAGATTACTAAATGCATTGAAGTAGCACGCATGAGAGAGGCATTGCACTAGAATCCTATGATTACCAAGGAGGAGGTTTTGCGAGGTACCCGTGATCCCGCTTCATCGAAGGAAGTTTACCAAGATACCATGGAAGTGCTAAGGAATCTTCAGGGTGAGATACAATACCTAAAGGAGCAAAAGAAAGCATCGGAGACAATCCAAACTGATATCGATGATCTACAGGAGGTGTGCAAGATGTTGCGCCAGAGAACATTATTCCACTATTAGGAAGTTGGTTAAAAGGGAACACTCTACATGTAAGGCTTGAGACCGGATGGTAGATTTTACATGCAAATATTCCCCTGATAAGCATTGACTATGACAAAGAAATTACTTTGAATGTTGTTGTGGATGGGTGGCTTTTGAGCAACATATTGATTGATATAGGTGTAGAAGTAAATGTGCTTACATTAGATGCATGTGAACAAATGGGGAGGCATCCATTACAATCATCATCTAATGTGTTATTTATGGAAAATCGGACTAAGGCCACTCCTATAATATTTTTAAAAGATGCCTCTATTACTATACAAGGGGCAAAATTCACTGGGATTTTGAGGTATTAGCACTTGCAGAAGGCATAAGACAATTTTCCATCCCTCGCTTGATGCCCTTGATGTTATGTGAATAATGTTGACTTGAGATTCAATAAGGGGTATATCAGCTTTGAAAATAAGGAGGAAAGGGTTGTGATACCTTTGATAGATGGGAATTCTATGCCATATGTTGAGCCTCTAATTGAGGAGGACTTAAATAGAGTCTATGTACATGCTATTTAGGACCCAAAGATAAATGAGCCATCAAAAGAAGGCATCCTACAGTGGGAGGATTCTCATTCTATTAGTGATACTACGAGTATTACTTGTGACAATTGGGCTCATGGTACATATGAATTAGTAGGGCACGAGGTGAAAAGCATGGTTGCATGTAAGAATGGACTTCATTTAATTCTACGGATATGTGGCACAGTACCTTGGTATATAGGCGGAAAATATCCCTACATTTTTGAAGGCCATGGAAACATAGTGGATAGATCAAGTTAAGAGAAGGGATATGTTAGTATATACACTACGTGGATAACAGCAACGCACTGGTGGGTAGTCCACAGAGATAATCTTATAAACTAGGAAGAGATTGGAATAGCTTTTTCTACTAGGTTTATAAGGAACAATGCACCTACGTAGATCTACACTTATCATGGTGATCAACCTGTTCAGCATCACATTCAGCAATGTGAGAGACTCGTGGGACAGCAGGACAGAAGCATTACCACCCTCACTTTGGGTGCATAGATTGTATTCCACACTATAAGGATGCGCATGTGCTTGGTATGTATATGAAAAATTACATAAAGAAACTGGGAACCGGCAAGATTTGAATGCAGTATGATCTAAATGTTTGACTACTTCTCGACTAAACCTCCCGTAGTAGAGGCATTAAAATTTGTCAAGCATTTAACTATGGGAGATAGTGTAAAATCAAAAGAGAATATTTAGAATTATACAAAGTGAGGTAGAGTTTGGAGCATGTTTTGAAAAGGAAGAAGAAATAGACTTCAAACTACTTAAATGTGCTTTCCTTAAGAAAGAGAACGGAAAGATGGTCTACATCGTGGATGACGAGGAAGTTGAGAACCTAGATATTGAACATTCACAAGGGGTGCACGAGGTCTTGGATAGTGCAGAAAAGGATACGCGTGCCTACCACAAACCCATGAAGACAAAGAAGGTGGATATAGGTTTGGAGGCTGAGCCTAAGGAGGCCATAATTGGAGATTACTGGTTAGACTCGGAGGTAGCAAAAATCATTGGGTTACTCAAGGATTATCGTAACATATTCCCTCGAGGATATCATGAACTTAAGGGCATGCATGAATCACTTGGGGAATAAAGATCAAACTTAAGGGCATGACCATTAGAAAGAGGCCTTACTAATGAATCCTAATTTGTGTGAAAAGGTAAAGGAAGAAATTGATAAAATGTTGAAATCTAGAATTATCAATCCCCTTAATGAGTCGTAAAGGGTTAGCCCAATGGTGATCAAGATTAAGAAGGAGGATAGATTAGGATATGTGTGGACTATAGGGATCCGAATGCCGCATGCGTCACGGATCCATTCCCTACGCCATTCACTAAGGAAATACTAGGAGTTGTAGGGCGCACGAAATATATTCTTTCACGTATGGATTTTCCGGTATCATCAAAGTTAGGATTTCTCAAGAGGATCAAGAAAAGAAAACATTCACGACTAAATGGGAAAGTTTTACCTATGTTTGTGATTCCTTTTGGATTGAAAAATGCACTGTTGTATTCTCACTGATAGTTGTTTATGAATTCAAATATTTTATTCACAACTTCTTATAGGTCTACCTAGATGATTGGACAAAGATATGGGCTTGTGAAAGATCATTGTGACAATCTATGCTTAATTTTTTAACGATGCGATAATTGAGTATCTCTTTGAACATCAAAAGTGCATATTTTCTACACCATTTGGGATACTTGTTAGAACATATAATCTATAAGGAAGGTTTGCTAGTTGATCCAAGCTAAGGTTGCGAGCCATTTTAGGCCTGAAGTGCCTACAATACCAAAGTGAGGTGCGTGATTTTTAGGTCATACAAGATATTACATAAAATTCATAAAAGGGTATGCCAAAATTGTTGCACCCTTGGAAGATTTACTGAAGGGGAAAGGTAAATTTTATTGGGGAGAACCGCAAGCAACGCACGCTTTGAGGTATTAAAAGAGAAACTTACTACCGTGCCCATTTTTTACTTTCCTCATGGGATAAACCATTTCATGTGCATGTGGACGCTTCTGGTATGGCCATTGGCATTGTGTTAGCTCAACCTGGTGAAGGTATTATAGATCATCCAATCTATTTTTCTAGTAGGAAGCTAACTCTTGCTAAATGGAATTATACAACTACATAGTGTGAGCTTTTTTAATTATCTATGCATTATACAAGTTTCGATAGACTTTGACTTAGAAACACCATTTTTGTTTTATATAGATCACATGGCATTGAAATACTTGGTAAACAAGCCTATCTTATAGGAGTGCATATGTAAATGGGTGCTCTTATTTCAAGAGTTTGACTTCATAGTTGTGGTGAAGCAAAGAAAATTAATTCTAGACCGACCATTTATCTAGAACCAATTCATGAGAGGATGCACAAAAAATTGAAGAAACAATGTCAGATGCATAGTTATATAGGTTACAACGCACACCCACAGAATTAAAAGACATTGTTGTCTTTCTACAAACAGGTATGACACCAAAAGGAATGAAATCATTCGAAAAAGAAGCAATTGTTATACATGTGACACCATTTATGTTAATCAGTGGTGACCTTTACAAGTTAGGAAGAGATGAAGTATTACGTTGTTGTATGTTAGAGCATGAGCGCAAGGATATCATGGAAGAATCTCATGGTGGTATTGCAGGAGGCCATTATGCAGGTGATGCGACTACCTGGAAGATCTTAATTGTTGGATTATGGTGGGAGACATTGTATAAATACTGTAAAGAATATTGTAAGGCATATGATCATTGTCAGCACCTAGGAAAACAAGGCAAAGAGATGAGATGCCTTTAAGACTGATTACTAGTGTCGAACCATTTGAGAAATGGGCCATTGACTTTTTAGGACCTATTTCACTAGCCGTGCACACAGGACCGATCACACTATATCATTACTTGCATATATTATCTCACATGGTGGGCGAAGCAATGCCTACTAAAGACTATACGAATAGCTACAACATCTAAGTTTCTATGGGAGAATGTTCTTACAAGATATGGATGTCCCCTAAGCTTGAGAAGTGATATAGGTACACACTTTCGAATGAGACAATCAGATCCTATTAGATGAGTTTATGGTTATACACCATAAAACTACACCTTACCATCCTCGGGAAAATGGAACTCAAGCTAAGGATTTCAACAAAATTTTGGGCCAAACTTTGACAAAAATATGTGATGTTGGAAGAAAGGATTAGGATGACAAAGTATCTTTGGGCATACAAATTACAAGAGATTGAACAAAGCCACACCATTTCAATTGGTGTTTGGCGTGGAAGTTGTTCTTCCAATCAAATTTATGTTACCTTCTTTGTGCATTGCGCACTTGCAGGAGGTCTAGCTAATGAACAGGATTTAGAAGAGCGTATCAAAAAGATGATTCAACTAGATGAGTGATGAGCCATAGCATGATGGAGTCAGAAGTAGGAAAAGGCTAGGCAGAAGGCATGGCATGACAAAAACATAAGGGATAAGAAGTTTGAGATTGGACAAATGGTACTTCTTTATGACTCAAAGTTCTTGCACCATCCAGGCAAGCTCAAAGTACATTGGTTGGGGCCATATGTTATCACTTCTATACTTGAATCAGGTGCTTGTCAGTTAGAAGCACTTGATGGAACACGGCTACTCGGTTACTTTAATGGGAGTAGGCTGAAGCCCTACTATAAATAAGTCTTCTTGGTTTTTGTAATAAGGCAATATTGTCATTTAGATTAGGTTTTCAATTATGTATTTCCTTATTTTTCATTTCTATTATGCTTTATCAATTTAGTTGTTGTTTTCGGTGTAATAAGCGTGCTTATGCACATGAAGCTAATTATTGTATGAATAATGTTTATGCATAGAGGACTACACATACTTTTAGTGTGGGGTGGTTGTAGTGATCCAAGAAAAATACGAAAAAGACTATGGGAATTGAAAGATGAAAGGAATAAGCTACTACGGGTGTGCTTTAAGTCAAAAGAAGATTGCTTCTCAAAGGTGATCAAGGATGGAGATGGATTAAGGAACAGTATAACATGAGGTAAGTGGAGGCCATGATAGCTACCAGGAGAAGGTACAATGACGATGTACTCAAAGCAGAGCGTGCTGCCAATAGAAGTCTCGTGATTAGATGGTAGGAAGGTTCACTAGAAGGTTATAACGGGTGTAAAGATGTACCACACGGATCAATGGATTTGGTCAATGAATGAGGGGATATTTGTAGGTGAAGGAGCAATAAATGCATCAAAATTTGAAAACTTTATATAAGGATAAGATGTGGATTCATTTTTACCATTGCAACTAAGAGTATTTGAGAGAAGAGCCAAGTCGAAAGAGCCGAGTAATCGAGTTAAGGTGTGAAGGTTGTGAAACCAAGAGTGAAAACCAGATCTATGCGATAAGAAGCTTACGTCCCTGGTGGTGAAGGGTTTGAGTGAAGCAGGGAGATAGGAAAGGGTTAGGTTACAAAGTTTCCACCTAGGGCATAATTGAATCGAGCTAGGGTTTGATTCACGTAGAGTTGCAGAGTTGAAGAGGGGACATTTGTAGGGTGAAAATGGCACCAAAGAAGGCATCTACAATAGTAGTCAAAGGAAAGAAGAAGGTGGTCGTTGAGGAGGAAGAGATGGCACCCGAAATCCATTTTTAGAGATGCAATACCTAAGGAGTCATTTTCAGCCAAGAGTGGGATTCACCCATTAGAAAGAGTAAAGTGAGTGAATATAATCATAGGACTTCGGAGAACAAGAAGGAGCTTGATTCCTTTCTCCGCTAAAAATGAAAAAATGCACGAAAAATGACATGATAGTAGAATGATGATGCAAGTGAAAAATTTTGAAGAGAATTGGGGTCTACCAGTTGTATGAGCTTCCATATTTTGGGAAGTATGAGCCCTTATATCAGTGGATCATGAGCAAGGTACACAAAGACTTCTTCTACTTTACAGGACATAGAGTTAGAATTTCATTTGCACTCGTTTCATTAGTTATAGGTCTGAAGGCCACATGAGAAGACATAAAAGGTGATCTTGCAAATAAAGCCATGATTTTATAGACCAAACAAGAGTTGGGATACTGAAGGGTCCATGCGGAATGGACATAGATAAATTGAAGAACTATCTAGTTGTACAAGTCAGCAGCACACCTTGTTACCAAGTTAAATGATCAAGAGCGGTGGTCACAGGTAAACACTATGTGGTTACATGTGGCATGTAAGATGTTAGAAGGGACGATCTACAACATTGCAGGCTATATTATAGAGTAAATAGTCAAAGAAGTGCGCACAAGAGGGAAGATCAGCTTTGGGGTTGTTCTACTATCACTAGTCTTCATGGAGATTGGAGTACCAGATGGACCAAAGGAGAAAATATGGGAATACCCCATGGAGAACAAGTCCCCAGCTGAAATATTTAGCAAATACCTATGTAAGGGGACCATGACAGATGAAGTGAAGTAAAGGGTGGAGAAGTGGTATGACAGCTCCGCATGGCATTTGGAGAAGAGTGGCCATTTCAAAGGACCTACCAGCAATGGTAGGGGAAATAAGTTTATTTGTTGTATATTAGCATTTCTTGCATCATGCACCTCCCAATGAAAGATGGAGTTTGGAGCCCTTGGTGCAAATTGCCTTATGCATTCACTGCAAGGTATTTCCAAGCATCTATTCATAGATTTACAAACACGTGCCGACTGATCTTCAATGCAGATAAGGTAGACTATGACTACCATACGTTGAGGAAGAAGTATGTGTATCCTAGCAAAAGCACCTATACAGAGAGGATTATTTTAGAGGTATTGAATATCAAACCAATAAGTTTGGTTGTGGCAAATGTGGGGGCAACATTGGTGTATCTCCATTTGAAGCCAAAAATGGAGAATAACAAATATGTGGAAGGTGAGTTTGCACTTCCAAAGACCACCAAAGGGAAAGCATACAATGGAGAATATCCTAGCACTGAGCCCACAAGCCAATTGAACTAGAGAATGAGGAGGCATGCAAAGATAGTGGGGTTTAGAGTATAAGGTAGGAGACATCCTACAAGTCAAGGTGAAGCTGAGCACGTTCTTACACCACCTCAGCCACAAGAGGGGGATGATGAGGACTTGAATGCAGTCCAAGGGGAGCACAAGGTTTAAAATGGTATTAGGAGAACAAGGACCAATGGTGCTACTCCAACCACTGTGCACAAATCACCCCGAATCTCCCCAAAAAGGAGGTGACCGCACAGAGAAGGAGGAAAATGAAGTTGAATGAGGAGGTGGAAGACTCGGAGGAAAGTGCACCTTGTTCTCCTACACTTCTAGAGGACACGAAGAAAAGGGTGAGGAATTAAAGGAAAAAGAAGAGGTGGAGAAAAGACTAGAGGAAACATCTGCAGAGGATGTTCAGGAGATGGAGACACAAGTCCCAAATTTAGAGGCTAGAGTTCCAAAGCAGCAAAGGTCTAGAAGAACAAGTGGAGAGCACATTCCACCAACCATGGGGTATGTAGAGGATGTAGGAAAAATTGTCTACATTTTCTTCCAGAGCACGATAGCACAAAATGATTTATTTGGTCGGGAGTTGATGGATGAGGATATGGTGACTGTGCACACATGAAAGTAACTATCATGGTTGATGCACACCCACATGGATGAGCCTGACTTTGATGTGTGTGAAGATTCATGTGTTTCAGACATGATTGAAGAAGTCACCTCAAGCTAGACACATGATGGTAAAGCCTACTTGTCATGTCAAAAGAATAGGTCAACAATGCACTTTGTTGAAAGTTTTACTTGAGGTGGCTAGAAGAAACATTTACAAAGTTGCCACGATCAATCGCTGTCGCAAGGAGTTGAAGACAAAGGATGCGTAGAGATAGCACACATAACATAGGAAAGGGACTTCGTGCGTAAGAAGAATGAGCTTGTTCATAAGCATCACAGAGAGAGATTGGGGATAGTGTCATTAAAGCAAGGCCACACTTGGAGGCCAAGGTACCACAGACATTTCCTTCAGTGATACACTATGTGGGAAAGTTGGTGGACTTGGTTCTTAAAAATGAAAATTTTCGTATGTAAGCACCAGAAAGATTAGAACAAGATGTCGAATGGGAGAAAGCATCTGTGATGATAAAAATTACATCTTATGAAGGGATGTTGTAGGCATTACAAGAAGTATTGAAGAAAGTGGACCAGGATTTAAATATATGCACAGCTCTAGAGGTGCTCATCAACATCAAGACCTTAGAAGAGAATAATGAGGTCCAGAAGGTGATGAAAGATGAGACATTGGGCCATGCGTAGAAGGTTGTCAATGGTTAAAAAAAAGCGAGGCCCCAGCGATCACAAGAACCGCACAAAATGTGGCTAGAAGAGCTTGGAAAGCTAATTGAGCGAGAAGATGGATGTTTTAGAAGGAAGAATGACATCAATGTCCAGTTTTGTGTTGGTTCTAAAAATGAGAAAGGAGAGATTGCATGGATGAGTTGGAATCCATTATTGTGGACATCCCAAAAAAGTAGAGCAAGCACTCACTAAATTGCAGGTTTTGGAGGCCACAATAAGAAAGGAGTATACAAGTTGATACTACGAGAATGATACGAGAGGAGGTTGCCTCATAACTACATAAGCAATTCTTTATTTATCCACATTCTTTCATTCTTATTCTTTCCTTCAAATTTTTGGAGATACCCATTGTTGGGATGACAATGAGATTAGTGTGGGGTAATGTTGATCAAAGAATACTTGGCAAAGATCACACAAGGAGTCCACGCGGGATAGAAGGCTAGGATCAAAGGTGCGGAAGGACAGGAAGGACCCGTGTGCGAAAGGCAAGTTCAACTTTTAGGACTTAGCTGATTTTGAGCATGAAGATCTATTTTTGGAAGATGGCGTGCGAACACATCAACGAGGCGAGACACATGCACCATGCATTATCTATATTTTGAGAAGAGGTTCACAACATTTATGAATGGAGATAAGCTGAGAATAGAATTGACACTTCAATTAACTACAAGAGAACTATAGATAGCACACTTGCATGTGTGGTTATGATTGTAAACAACATGTGGCTATCAATAGCATGCAACCTATTTCTCGGAATAGATAAGTGGTGAAGGGCAAAGTCCCCACCCTATACACACACACACACACACACACACACACACACACACACACATATATATATATATATATATATATATATATATATATATATATATATATATTGTTAGGTACATAGTGATGTATGTGATAAAGTGCGATGTATGTATGATTTTGGATGTATGAATGTGTGTATCAAATCCATACGCACATTGGTATAGATTGACAATACTGTAAGGAGATTCTGTATTTACTAATAGATGGAAGATATTGGCTGAATCTAAGTGTCATTATGTGTAATTGAGTAGTGCATGTTAATGGTTAAATCATGATTATTGTTTAAGCTTGTTCTTTCATAGATCTATGGGTAGCATGCATTGTAGAATGATGGATTAGTTATGAATCTATATGTTTCTTCCTTCATCATGTTAACATCCTGATTACAACAACCCTAAAGAGGGACCTAGTACCTTTGCGCTCCGGTGAGCACTCGGTCCAGGCTAAGTGATATGTCATTGCAACTAGGGTGTTATCTCGGTAAATTCTAGGCTACAATCAACATCAAAATCTAGTTCATCCATGTGATTCTACATGGACCAGATAGTTATTTCCATGCGCACATAATGGCCATATCTTGTTCCATCATATCCCACCCATATAATTCCTTAATTTCCACCGTGCTCTAAAACTCGGCAAGGATGATTTTTCTTGTGTCTCTAACATAGCCCATACTTGCATAGCACAACATAGTCTTCACTTATCCTTATCCTTGCCCTTCAAACTTGAGTGCCAAGGTTTGGAGTTATCCCTTCTACATAAGTTTTATCCGGTGCACTCATTTTCCCGTGCACAGTGTCTTCTACTTCTTTCACCCCTTCCTCTTCATCTTTCATTTATTCATCTCTGGGTTCCTCCACATCTTCTAGTTACACTAGGGTTCCAAGCGCGCTCTCTTCGGACTCCTTTACCTCTCATTTTAGCTTTATCTTTCTTATCTTCTTCTCAGGTGATCTTCTTACAGAGTGCGGTGTTCCCACACTTGGTCCTAGTTATTTTGAATACCCTCTTAAACCGGTGCTCTTCAGGGACCGGATCCATGTCCACCTTCCTCTTCCTCCTTTCACCTATGGTGGATTATCTACCCACTCACTCTCCACTTTTCTATGGGTTGCCTCTATCCTCTATGATCCAATCCTCCACTATCTTCGTGTTCCTCTTCTTCTTCATCTATCTATATGGTCGTACAAGATTTGGAGTTGGCACATTCTCCATTGTATGTTTACCTTTAGGCAGCCCTAGGAGTATGAATTCATTTTCCACATACTTATTATTCTCCAAAGATAGGCTTGAGTTGAAGAAATATGAGTTTGGCTCTACCGTCCCCAATAGCCAAACTTGCTAGCTTCATATTTATGACGTCTAAAATGAGCCTCTCAATGTAGGCAAACTAACCTAGATATACATATGTTTTCCTAAGAGTGTGGTAGTCACAATCTATATTTTCTGCGTCAAATTTCAGCCAGTGCACATCAGTGAATATGTGAATTAAAGCCTGGAAGTAGCGCTATGAAGGCATAGGATAGTTTGCACCATGGACTCCATGTTTCATCCTTCATGGAAAACCGTGCGACACGAAATTGTTGATACACCTCAAATTGTAATGCCTTACCTACTACCAAGGGTAACTCCTTTAGACCGTGTCACTCCTCCTCAAACATCGTGTGAAGTTGGTCATACCACATTTCTGAACTTTTTTTAAATGTCCCACTCATTGATCCTTCACATATCTCAAACCTCTCTGCGAGGGACTTCTTTTCTGTGGGTTATTCCTAGATTTTGTTGTTTTTCCCATCGGGAACTCCAATTTCTACAAATACAAGAGATAAGAGGATGGCGCCAAAACTTATCTTTTCACTTGCGCCCACTTCCTCAACAATATTTTTTGCAATATAGCCAACCAAGTTGTAGATTTCTCCCTCTATCATCTTCTTTGCAATGTGTAGCCACATGGTATTTACCTATGACCATCTCTCTTGATCATTTAACTTGGTGAGAAGATATGTGGCTGCCTACACCACTGGGTACTTCCTCAATTTGTAGATGTCCATTCTGCGTGGACCTTTGGAGTATCCCAACTCCTTATTGGTGGCCATAACAGCTACCTTATCAGTTAGATCACTTATGATATATGTCCTGTGCCCTTCAGTCCTATCAATGTGGCAATCAGAGTTGTTGTGATCCTTACTCTCCATCCAGCAAAATAGAAAAATCCTCATGGAATCTACTCATCATCCATTGGTATAAATCCTACGATTTTCCAAAATAAGGGATTTCATATAACTAATAAACTCCTACCTTCTCAAAGAACTTCTCTCCGTAATCATCATATATTGGCATGTCCTCCACTGTGCACTTGTTGGTCTTCTTATTTAGCAAAGTGTCCAACTCTCCCTTGTTATCAGTGGTCGGTGGTTGTAGTCACTTACTTTGCATCTGCGGATGTGGGAATCCCAATCTTGTCTGACTATTACTCCTTTCGGGTTCTACATCTCTGAAAAATTCTCTTGGGAGTAATTTCAACCTCAACCTCCACCTTCTTCTTTCCCTTTGTGCCTGTTATAGGTTCTTTCTTAGGTGTCATTGTTAAAATCCCACCTTTTATATTTTATGTCGAGTAAGCTCAAATCCTAGCTTGAAATATCGTGTCCTATCTTGAAACCGTGTGCCCTAGCTCCTTCTCAATGCCTCTACTTCACCCAAACCCTTCACAAATGGGGATGCAAGCCTTTTCTGTGCACAAATCTTCTCTCCATGTCTAGTTTCTCTCCATGTCTCTTTCGTAACTCTCCACACCTCAACATGATTCACTTGGCTCAGGTTTCACTTAGCTCGCTCAAATACTTGTGATTGCAAAGGTAAAAATGAACCCGCATCATGTCTTTATATAGATTTTAAAAATGTTAGTGCATTTATTGCTTCTTTACCTACCAACAATCCCCTCATTAATTGACCATTTTTCAAATTTCCAACAATTTCCACGTGGTACAATTTTTTTCCCAGCTATAACCTTCTAGCATGCCTTCCTACCTTTTGGCTACAGACTTCTCTTATACGCACTTCCATGCAAGTAACTCACCACTACGCCTCTCTTCTAGTAGTTTCATGGCCGATGCTTACCTCACGTTATATTGTCCCTTCATTCATTTCCATCTATGGTCTTCTTTTAGAAGCAATCTCCTTTCTAACAGATCCTTTCCATACTTGAATAACACTTATAATAGTTTGTTCTCATGTGTACCCATTTGTGAATAAAAAATAACAACCACCCCACACCAATGGTATGTGCAATCCTCTACACATAAAAATTTAATTAGCTTCCAAAGCACACAAACATGCTTATTACAAAAATACCAAACTAAATTAACAAAGCTTAGTGACGAAGAAGGAAATACATAAAGGGAAACCTACACTAAATGGAAATATTGCCTCATTTCAAACACCAAGAAGACTTGTTTATAGTAGGGCTTCACCTACTCCCTTTGAAATAACTAGGTAGTTGTATTCCATCAAGCACTACTAACTGGAAAATGAATGATTCAAGTACATGATTGATAACATACGCAGTCTCCAACCAATGCACATTAAGCTTTCTGGATGGCATAGAAACTTAGAATCATAAAGAAGCACCATCTGTCCAACCTCAAGCTTCTTGTCTCTTATGTGTCTCTGTCATGCCATGCCTTCTACACGGCTTTTTCCCGCTTCTAACTCCAACGTGTTATGGCATGCATCTCATCCAATTGTATTAACTTGTCGATTCTTTCTTCTAATGTTTTCTCATCAGCTAGACCTACAACGTGTGTAATACACAATGATGGTAACCATATAGGAAAAGCGCTTATGTGCCAAACACCAACTAAAAGGGTGTGGCCTTATTCAACCTCTTGTAGGTTATTTTATATGCCCAAAGTACAAAAAAAACTTTATCATCTCAATATTTCCTTCCAACATCACAAATTTTTGTCAAGGTCTAGCTCAATATCTTATTGAAGGCCTCAGCAATACCATTTTCCCGAGTGTGATAAGGTGTATTTTTGTGGTGTGCAACTATAAATTCATCCAATAATATCCCGATTATCTCATTAAAAAGTGTGTGACCCTATCACTTGTCAAGCTTAGCGGATATCCATACCTAGTAAGAACATTTTATCATAAGAACTTGGATCTTTGTAGTTATTATACAATCCTTTTTAGGTGTTTCTTCGCCCACCATGTAAGATAATGTATGTAAGTGATGATATAATGCGATCTAATTATGCATGTAGCTAGTGAAATAGGACCCACAAAATATATAGCCCATTTCTCAAATGGATCTACATTAGGAATAGGTCTTAAAGGCATTTCATCTCTTTGCCTAGGTTTTCCAAGGTGCTAATAGTGATCACACACCTTACAATACTCTTTACAATCCTTGTACAGGGTCTCCCACCATAATCTAGTGAGTAGAATCTTGTGTGCAGTGGTGTCACTTGCATAGTGCCCACCTGCAATACCACCATGAGCCTCTTCCATGATATCTGTGTGCTCATGTTCCCAACCACACCGGCATAATACTTCATCTCAAATTAGTTTGTATAATTCGCCACTGATCAACATAAAGGGTGCCACGCGAATTGCAAGTTGTTTCTTCCTTAATGCTTTCATTCCATATGGCACCATACCCATGCGTACAAAGACAATAGTATCCTCCAATTCAAAAGGCATGTGATGTAACTCGTATAACTATGTATCTAGCATTTATTTTCAATTGTTTGTGTGTCCTTCCCTAACTAAATCCTTGATAAGTGGTCGGGCCAAAATTACTTTTACCTTTTACCACAACTATGAAATCAAATTTTTGGAATAATAACACCCATCAACATATGTACCCTTGTAAAACAAGATTATTTACCAAGTATTTTAATGCCATGTGATAGTATAAATTACAAAAGGTATTACTAGAAAATACTATCGAGAATTTTTGTAGCACGTAGATCATCGACAAGGTCTCACACTCTATTATTGTATAATTTTTCTACAGAATCAAATTTCAACTAGAAAAAAATAGGATGATCTATAATACCCTCTCCAGGTTAGTTAACATCGTGCCAATGGATGTGCTAGAGGCATCGATATGTACATGAAATGGTTAGTTCCTTGAAGGAAATCATAGAATCGGCGTTGTAGTATCAATGCCTCAAATACACATTACTTTGGTTCTCCCTAATAGAATGTGTATTTCCCTTTTATTAACTCTTCCAAGGGCGTGACAATATTTTCATATCCTTTGATAAAAATTTTGTAATACCCTATGTGACCCAATAATCTATGCACTCACTCGACCAAAGAGGCTCCTCCAAGCCTACAACAACTACTACCTTAGCTAGATCCACTAACAAACCTTCTTTGCAGATGATATGCCCTAATAGAGTTCCAAAAGGTGTAGCAAACACACACTTCTTGATGTTTAAAGAGATGCTTAACTATCTACATCTTTCAAACATTAGGTGCAAATTGTCACAATGATCCTTAACAAGTCCATACACCATCCAATCATCCAAGTAAACCTGTAGGAAGTTGTGAATAAAATCTTAGAATGCTTGAACAACTATGCGCGAAAATACAAAGCAGTACATTTTTTAGACCAAAGGGCATCACAATATATGCAAAACTTCCCCATTTAGTGGTGAAATTCATTTTTTCTTGATCCTCCTGTGCAATCCTAACCTAATGATACCCAAAGAATCCATCTGTAAAAGAGTAAACTTCACACCCTGCAACGCCTTCTAATATTTCCTCTATGAAAGGCGTAGGAAAAGGATAAATCACACATGTAGCATTCAGTTCCCTATAATCCACACAAATCCTAATCTAACCATCTTTCTTTATACTAATTACCATGGGACTAACCCACTATGATTCCTCTAGGGGATTAATGATGCTATATTTCAACATTTTGTCAATTTTGTCCTTAACTTTTACACACAAGTTTGGGTTCATCCTATAAGGTCTCTTCCTGACTGGGCATGCAACTTCTTTTAGCTTAATCTTCATCTCTCCTAATGACTCGTGCACTCCTTTTAACTCATGGTAGCCCCTAGGAAATAAGTCCTAAAAATCTTCGTAGTAACTCAATTATCTTTACCACTTCAAAATCAGTCCAATAATCCCCAATTATTTCCTCCTTAGGTTCAACATCTATGTCAATGTTCACTTTCTTGGTCTTCATAGGTTCATGATAAGCACGTGCATTTTTATCCGCACTATCTAACACCTCATGTGTACCTGCTGAATGATCTATATCTAGATTTTCTACTTCTTCATCATCCACTATGTAGACCATATTACCTTTTTCCTTCTCAAAGAAAGTGTGCTTAAGTAGTGTGGGTATGTCTCATCTATCTCATCAAGACGCGCTCCTGAGTCTACCTCACCAAATAATTCCTAAATTATTTCTTCAGCATTTTGCACTATCTCCCATAGTTAAGCACTTTATAACCCTTAATGCCTCTTCCACCATAGGTTTAGTAGATAAGTAGTCAAAATTCTAGGTCATTCCCACAATCAAATCCTACCAATTTCCAGGTCTCCCTATGCGCTTCTACATAAACATACCAAGTCCAAAGTGAAGGTGGTAAAACTTCTTGCCCCTCTCTGTCTAGAGTCTCTCACCTTTGCTGAATGTGGTGCTAAACAAGTTGATTACCATGATACATGCAGATTGTAGTAGGTGCATTGCTCTTGAAGATCTAAGTGGTTAGAGTAATTTTGACTTCATTCCATTCTTTAATATTATCCCTATGAACCATCCACCAACGAATTGTTGTTCACACAAGGTATATACTAACATATTTCTTCTTTCCACTTGATTTTTCCATTGCCCCTCCATGGTGCGTAAGAACACCAAAGGGTCTCCTTCTCCAGTGTACCAAGGTACAGAGTTGTTACATATCCTCCTAATACAATGAGGTGTGATTCTCTGGAAATGTGGTTCTTACTTCATGCCCAACCATCTCATGGGTGTCATGTGCCCGATTGTCACAAGCAACACTTGTAGTATCACTAATAGACTATGTATCTTCCCACTGGAGGAATCCTTCCTTAGATGGCTCAAGTACTTCCAGATCTCAAATGGTGCGTACATAAATTATGTTCAGGTCTTCCTCACTCAAAGTTTCAACATAAGGCGTAGACTTACCATCTACCAAAGGGATAATCACTCTTTCCTCCTTGTTCTCAAGACTTATATACCCCTTGTTGAATCGTAGATCAGCATTATTTGCATAACACCAAGGGTGCCCAAGTAGAGTTAGGAATCCAAGTAGAGCTAGGAATTTGTCCGCTTATAAGTGCTAAGACCTCAAAGTCCCCAAAGTGAACATGGCCTCTTGTATAGTAATGGATGCATCTTTTAAAACTTTGATAGGAGTGGCCTTAGTTCGATTAGCCATAAATAGTACATTGGAGGATGGTTTCAATGGGGTCTTCCCATCTTGTACCCATGCATCTAAAGTAAGCACATTTACTTCTATAAGTGTTTCAATAATATATTGCTCAAGATCCATCCATCTACAAAAACATTAAGGGTGATCTCCTTGTCATAATCCAAGTTGTGAGGGGAAAGATTAGCATGCAATATCTGTCATCCATTCTCAATACCTTCGCATGGAGTGTTTCCTTTTAGCCAATTCCCTACTAATGCAATGATATTCTCCTGGTGCATAATTTTTCATACCTCTTTCAAGTCATCAATATCTGATTGGACCGTCTCTGCTGCCTTCTTTTGTTCCATCTTCTGTGATTGCTCCTTTAAACATTGTATTTCACCCTGGAGATTTCTGAGTACCTCTATGGTTTCCTGATAAACCTCCTTCTGATGTGTAGGATCTAGGTACCTTGCATGTAAAACCTCCTCCTTAGTGATGGTAGGATTATGTTGTTACTCCTCTCTGGCATGCATAACTTCAGCACGTGTAGTAATCTTCACAGTAATACCTCAAGTTTGTTATGCCCTTAATCATATATCTTATGTTGGATGTATATAGCTGACTTGTGGCTATCATAACTTCTTATCATTATGTATCTCTTTCATATATGTTAGTGGGTCAGCCTTGGTGTTGGCCATAGCATAGGAATAGTATATATAGGGGTTAGTAGCTAGTAGTTGATCATCATATTCAACATTTGAGTCTTATTGTTTGGTTTGGAGGTTGCCCCCTCGAAGTGGCTAAGTTATTCTACTTGCACATTGAGATCATTTATCTGAAATATTGTGTTCATTGGTGTTATATTGCTGCTAATAATCAGATTTATACAAGTAATTCCATTACAAGTGGTATCAGAGCTTTAACTCGACTAGCACTACATCAAACCCTAATTGTGAAGGTTCATCAATATCTCAAAATTGGTAGTAGTTTTTCTACAAATGTTTTTGTGGTATGGTGAAATTAGTAAAGTAAGCTCCTCCAAATTTTAAGAATTTTTGACTTGGTTTGTAAAAGTTATAGCGGTTTTATGTTTTTTCATAATTCGGCTACCTAGGGTGCAATTTGTGGAAATTTTCAAAGATATTTACATTTCCAGAAATAAGATTAAAAATAAGTTTGAGTTCATCCTTTGATTTTTATAAAATTTGGCCGAATTCCTATTGAATTCCCAAACCCTAAATTTTGACCTTGATCCTTAAATCTTACCATTTTGGGGCATCATGGTTGGGCCTTCGACAAGAGGCAAAAAGAATCCCATCACTCCGGGTAAAACCCCTAATAAGGATGAGATAATAGTTGAGGAGTTAGAGTCAGAAGGGGTATCTACAGAGTCCTCAAGGTTAGGGTTTACTTCAATAGACCATAAGGTTAGCTATCTTGAGTTAAGAGTTTTTAAACCTCGAGGGTAGAGTGGCCAAAGAAAGAAGATGTAGACAAGATTGGAAAACGAGTGGAGGATTTCATTCACCAATTTAGTTACAATATCATGGGTCATCATATCCTTCCTAATCAGCCACAACTCAATCATACTCATATTAACCAGGGTGGATCTTTAGGTCAAAGTAATAGACAAACTAGCCAGGGTGGATCGGCAAACATGACCAATCCAAATGTAAACACTCGCAAAACTCTATAACATGATTCCAAAATTGGAAATGCGTAAGTTTGATGGAAAGGATCCACTCAATTGGATTAACCATATGGAGAATTTATTTCTCTTCATCAAATTCCATTGGGAAAAAGGTTACCATGGCATCGTTGTATCTTTCCCCGACCAATTCATTTGGTATCTATGGTTATGTGCTCAAAGGCAAAAGAGTGGCCTCAATGTTACATGGATAGTCTTCACCGAAGAGTTGCAATTGCACTATAGTTCTAGTGTGTCAGAGAATTATTTCATTCAATTAGCAAAGCTAAGACAAACAAGAATAGTCAAATATTACATCCATCAATTCCAAAACCTTTCCTTACGAGTGGAAAATATTCCTGAAGAGAATCTGAATGACTTATTTCTTGGGGGTCTTAAAGAACAAATTGAGGCTAAGGTGCATATGTTTAATCCTCATAAGGTTTCAGACTCTATGATCATGACACGTAGGGTAGAGGAAAAATTTCTTTCCAGTAGGAAACAAACTATCAATAATATCAGATATCGTAGCACCTTTCCACCATCATTCCCTCGGCCAGCTAGACCCCCTCAACAAATTGAAGAAAAGAGAACCAAATGGTTATGTCTTAATTGTGACAACAAATTTGGACCAGACATAAGTGTGCTTTGAAAAGAATTTGTTTTCATTGAGGGGCCTACTCAAGAAGAAGCAAATGAAGAAGATGAAGAGGTAGAGCTAGAGGAGGAATTAGGAGATCCTCGGCCAACAATATCATGCCATGAAATTTCTGGTATTAGCACTCCCCAAACTCTCAAAGTAGTTAGATTCTTAAAAAATAGAGGGTAACAATGTTGATTGATTTGGGAAGTACTCACAACTTCATCAATCATAAGTTAGTGGTATGCTTGAACTACTTTGTTTATCCGGCTCCATAATGTCAAGTCATGATTGCATTGATGGGAAAATTGTTAGTTGTTCAGAAAATTCCATAACATTAATCTCACCATGGGATATTACTTGCTAACTAACAATATGTATGCCATTACCATGGGAGGAGCAGACATTATGTTAGGAGTTCAATGGCTTACCACCTTGGGAACCATTAAAATGAATTTTTGAGAGTTGTTCATGCAATTTCAGTCAGAAGGAGGAATTTTAAACTAAAAGGACTAAGAGAAAAGTCCCCACATATGGTAAGTTCTCATCATATGCAAAAATTGATTAGAAAAGGTGTAGAGGGGTTTGTGGCACAACTATTTTCATTGGAAGCACATCATTCCAATACATTTATACCTGCATATATGCAAGCAGTTATAGATGAGCACTCGGTGGGGTTTGGAGAAATGCCCAAGGGTTTGCCTCCAAAAAGATACCATGACCATGCCATCCAACTAGTACCAAGGATTCAACCACCCAACATCAAACCTTATAGGTACCCCTATATGCAAAAGAGTGAGATTGAGAAGATAGTTCAAAAGATGTTAGAAGCAGGACTTATTTGTCATAGTTAGAGTGATTACTCTTCTCCTATAGTGATGGTATGGAAAAAGATGACAATTGGTGCATGTGTCCTGATTACAAGGAACTCAATAAGTACACCGTTAAAGATAAGTTTCCTATTCATGTAATTGATGATTTGCTAGATGAGTTACATGGGTTGTTTACTTTACAAAACTTGATCTTCGTTCTGGATATCATCATATTAGAATTAGGGATGAAGATATTCATAAAACAACCTTTAGGACACTATGAGTTCTTGGTAATTCCTTTTGGACTAACAAATGCACCCTCTACATTTCAAAGCTTGATGAATTCTATCTTTAATCCATTTCTTCAAAATTTTGTTTTAGTGTTCTTTGATGATATATTAATCTATAGTAAAACATGGGAGGAACACCTGCATTATGTAAATAAGGTGTTGGAAACTCTTGAACAACATCAACTTTATGCAAAGCCTTCTAAGTGTTCTTTTGGTGTCAAGGAGGTTGAATATCTAGGTCATATTATCTCTAATGAAGGTATTAAACGGATCCTAACAAGATAAAATCCATGCTTGAATGGAAGGTTCCCAAAACCCTAAAAATCTCTGAGGATTTTTGGGGCTTACAAGTTATTATTGTAGATTTGTAAGGAATTATGGCAACATCACAGCACCACTCACAACTTTATTGAAGAAGGAATCTTTCCATTGGAATGAGCAAGCTACTATGGCAGTTGAGAAGTTGAAGGAGGCTATGTGCACCACTCCAGTTCTAGCCACCCCAGATTTTTTCAAAAACATTCATTGTTGAATGTGATGCTTTAGGGTATGGTATGGGGGAAGTACTCATGCAAGAAGGTTGACCCATTTCCTTCGAGAGCCACCAATTCAAAGGTAAGAATATATCTAAACCAATTTATGAGAAAGAAATGTTAGTAATACTTCATGTAGTGAAGCAATGGAGACCATATCTAATGGGAAGACATTTCAAAGTAAAGACAGATCATGATAGTTTGAAATAATTCTTAGAGCAACATTTATCATCAAAGAACAACAAAAATGGGTCTAAAAATGTTAGGGGTATGATTTTGAGATAATATACAAGAAAGAGAAAGAGAATGTAGTTGTTGATGCTTTATCTTAGAAGGATGAATCAGTGAGACATTGTTGTGTGCCATATCTGTATTACATGAGGATTGATAGAGGATGCAAGGTTTGAATAGAAAAATGACCCAGGTACACAAAATCTCATTTAGAATCTCCAACAAGATCCAAGCATGTCAAAAAAATTTGTATGGAAAGGATATGCTTTATGGTATAAAGATAGATTATATCTATGTAAGAATTCAATCCTTAAAAATAGGGTTTTATCTAAGCTCCATGCTTCTCCAGTAGGGGGCATTCTGGCTTCTTGAAGACTTATCATCGAATCAAGCATGATTTTTTCTAGGAAGGGCTAAAAGGGGATGTCCAAAAATTTGTGGTAGAATGCATGGTTTTTCAGCAAAATAAGGGTGAAACAATTAATTCCCTAGGTCTTTTACAACCTCTATCTATTCCTAGCCAGAGGTGGGAAGAGGTGTCCATAGACTTCATCACGGAATGCCTAAATCAGAAGGTAAAAATGTAATCATGGTGGTGGTGGATAGACTCACCAAATATGCCCATTTTTATGCTTTATCACATCCATTTGTTGTGAGTACAATAGCAACAACCTTCAGGATACAATTCGGTTAAGCTACATGAACACCAAAGATTATAGTAAGTGATTAAGACCCCATCTTTACTAGTAATTTTTGGACTGACTTGTTCTCATGCTTGGGCACACAAGTAGCTCCTAGTTCCTCTTATCATCCCTAGTCTATGGGAAAACAGAGGTGGTAAACAAGTGCTTGGAGGGATATCTTCATTGTTTTACGCGATAAGTAAGAGAGATGGGTCCAATGGTTACCGCGTAGGATGGTGGTATAACACCTCTTTTCACACTTCATCTAAAATGTTTCCTTTCTTGGCATTATATGGGTACCATCCACCATCTATCACTTCATCTTTGAGAGTCTAGCCAAAGGTTTGAGTAGTTAAAGAACATATTCAACACCAACAAGAGGTGCTTTCTAGTCTCGAGGAGAATTTGGCCATGTCACAAAACCGCATGAAGCAATAGGAAGACTAACATCGCAGTGAAAGACATTTTAAAGTCGGTTATTGGGTTTCTGTGTGTTTACAACCATATAAGAAAATTTCCTTAAAACAACATAAAAAGGATAACAATCTTTCACCTAAGTATTATGGCCCTTATCAAGTTTTACATAAGATTGGCAATGTAGCATACAAACTAGAACTTACTCCATCTACTCAAATTCATCTATTCTTCCATGTATCTTACCTAAAGAAGGTAATTGGATAGATAGTGTTACCTGAGCTTGATGAAGAGGGAAGAATCATCCTGGAACTAGAATGCATCCTTCAAACACACACTAAGTGATTAAGGACAAGGGTCATCACCGAGTATTTTATCAAGTGGAAAAATCTAGACAATGAAGATGCAACTTGGGAGGATGCAAACTTCATGTAAGCAAGATCCAAATCTTCTCAACATTAGGGATAATTTTTCTTCAAAGGGAGGGGCATATTACGCCCTTAATCATATATCTTATATTGATGTATATAGGTGACTTGTGGCTATCATAATTTCTTATCGTTATGTATCTCTTTCATATATGTTATATTTTCATTAGTGGGTCAGCCTTGGTGTTGGCCATAGCATAGGAATAATATATATAGGGTTAGTAGGTAGCAGAGTTGATCATCATATTTAGCATTTGAGTCTCATTTTTGGTTTCGAGGTTTCCCCCTCAAAGTGGCTAAGCTATTCTACTTGCACATTGAGATCATTTATCCGACATATTGTGTTCATTAGTGTTATATTGCTACTAATAATCAGATTTATACAAGAATTCCATTACAAAGTTCTAGTGCCAACTTTGACATCCACTTTGATTTTCCACAAAGATGCTAGATTCTAACCATCCCCGCACCCTTGTTCTCCTATTTATGTTGCTTGTTGAGATGCTCATACAAGTATAGGCATTCATCATAGTTATGATTCTTCCTATAGACTATATAGCTATTCAAAACACCAGGAACCAAGTATCCACAATGGGCTTCTAAATCATATCGGCATCATAAAGGGCCTAAAATTCTTCCTACATCCAGACAAGTGTACAATACCTACAATTTGTTTTAGACGCATAAGTAATCAATAACTCATACAACTCTACCAAAAGATAGTGAATAAGCTCTCATACAAAAAATCATACAAATTCTGCTCCACCCACATGCATGCGTCAAACTTAGATCCAATGTTGAACCTCTAAGCATACTCTTCTTCTAGATATTTTATCCACTCCTCAACACTTGCTAGAGTCAACCGATACGTCTTCATCCTAAACCATCTTGAAAATAGCTAAAAAAGAGGTCCGACAACGAAACCAATGATGCAACCTAGAATCTATTATATAAAACCCAAGCGCATTGGCACATCACCCAACTTGAGTTGAGTGGTCACTTGAAGCATGTAAAGGTTCAGCCCCTCTTTAGAGTTTCTTGTGCAGGATGTTAGCGTGATGAAGATAAAGCATATATAGAACCATAAATAACCATAAACATTCCATAGTGCATAACCAAATCTAGATCTTAGAGAATCATGAATTAAACAATAACTATAATGAGATTAATCATACAAGAACTAGTTATAGTCATGTTTAACACCATTATCCATCCAATATACTCCATTATATTAACCATTGTAAAACATAAAAGCTTCTTACATTACAAAGTATTACCATAAGTTATGTGTACATTAGATCTAGTAGCATAACTCTACAATAACTCAATCTCTCTAAACTACATAGTTCACTACATATTTATAGGGGTGGGGAATTTCCCTTCACCACCTATGCACTTTCCAAAATAGGTTACATGTTTATAATAGACGTGTGCCTTTACAATAACATGCACACATGCAAGTGTGCTAATAATAGACATCATATAGTTAACTGGAAGAAGTAATCCTATTATTATCTTAAAATCATGCATGGAACTTATCAAATTCTCATTCCCAAAATATCATTTTCATGTCGTGACAATTCTCCATCTTGATATGTGCTCCACACGCTATCTCTAAAAATATCATGTATCCATGAAAACGACTAAGTCTCGAATCAAACTATCATGGGACGTGTTTCCTTTCCTATCATTCCCCACCTTTAAATGCGCCTTGTTCCCACACACACATTCTTTGTGTGTCTTCTCCTTAGAACAATATTGTCTACTCAATATGCTCTAAGTGTCATGTTAGCACACCACGGTGAACAAGGCATGGAGAAATTCATCTATTATATTAGTTGTACTCTCCTCGATTATGAAACCCACTACACTCAAGTTGAAAAAGTTGTATTGTGCTTTCTTCTTCGCCACTTCCAAAATTTCACATTACCTCCTCAATCATAAAACCTTCATCATCACTAGATGCAATATTTTGAAGATCATGCATCCCAAGCCTTACCATAATGACCACATCACTCGATGGCTCATGCTCATGACCAAGTTTGACCTAGATTTCATCTCTTAGAAATTAATCAAGGCCAAGCCATCATTGATAAACTAATCGAAGCCCCTCTTCCTGACAAGCATCTTCCTCATGAACAATTTCTAAAAAAATCCATCCATACCCTCAATCATGAATTTTCTCCCCTTAGAATGACACTTTTCTTTAATGGATCTAAGTTTTAGTAAGGGGAGATGTTGGTGTTATCATCATTCCTCCTTGGGATACCCCTATCCCCATCGCTTATAAGCTTAACTTCAAATGTACTAACAACATGGCTGAGTATGAAGCCCTCATCTTGGGCCTTGAAACCACTGTCATGCTTAACGTCTAAATCCTTGACATCTACGGTGACTCTCAGCTTATCATCAACCAATTCAAAGGGACCTATCAATGCAAAAACAAAGTTCTCAAGAAATATAAGGACATCATTGGATTTCTTCTTGAATCCTTTGACTAGTATACCATATAATCCATCTCTCAATCATCTAATCACTTTACAGACACTATGACATCCCTCGCATCTCTCATCCATGGAAAATTGAAGAATCCAAACTCTTTGTTGTTTTCCATCACCTCGATCAACTATCTCATGTCCTTGAGCTCCCTCACATCAATAACATTGATACCAATCCATCTTATATCTAGTACACCTAGATCTTTGACTATCTATCCATGTCCAAAATTCCCTCCGACCTATCCAAAAATGGTAGGAGGTCATTTCTTCAATGCACTAACCACCATGTCATCCTTGGCGGCATCCTCTACAAACATGGCATTGATGAAATCTTGTTGTGTTTCCTTAAATCATATGAATCTACCCATGTTATCCAATAATTCCATGGCAAGTATCTATGGTGGACATTTCGCTGGTTTGGATATCGTCATATGCATTCTTCGCTTATGCTATTACTAGACCTCTCTCCAATAAAGACTACTGTGAATATGTTAAAAAGTGTATTAAATACCGTAGCATTCTAATCTTATTTACATCCCTAAACAAAACATGCATCTAGTTTAATACCTTTGACCTTTCTCACAATAGGGCCTTGATCTTATCGGTCTCATCAATCCACGCTCTTCTCAACATCATTATTCCATCATGACCACTACTAAATACTTCACCAAATGGGTGGAAGCCATTCCAATCACATCCACCACAGCTAACAAAATCATTTACTTCATCCACCAAAGATATCATCTCGTAACTTTGGTGCTCCCCATAAAATTAGCACGAAAAATGAAAGTCCTTCAAAAACAAATACATTAAGAAGATTTTTACTCTTTCAACATTAATCTTAGCTTTTTTTCTCTCTTACTACCCTCAATTTAATGGCCAAGCTGAAACCACCAACAAAAATCTCTAGAATATTCTTGCTTAAAACCATCAACAGATCGGGATTTGATTTGCATATTTACATCCCCTTTGCCCTTTGTGCCTACCATACTAACATCCACACCTCTAATATCACTACTCCTTTATCTCTTGTTTATGGCTCTAAAGTCATTCTTCTTCTCAAAGTTTATTAAGAAAATATTGACAAATGAAGAAATGTATTATCTAAAATATGTAGCAGCATTGTAAAATAAATACACAATGAAATACAAATTATGACCCAAAAAATTAAGCTAAAAAGTAAAAAACCCTAGTTACAAATAAAAGGATAAAGTACTTAATTGATTCACAATTAATTATGGACTATGCCAAAGTGACGAATCTCAAAAAATTGTGCGACCAGAAGATCATCCTGGACTGGGGCACCTAGACTGGGTCAAGGGTGCCTATGGGCGCTACAGACCTCCTCTGGCACTTGTGACCACTCATAACCTCATTAATCCTTCTTCAAAGGCTCATGAGATGTTTTCTTCTTGGCATTAGTATGTCGCACCAAGTTCATAGATGTCGCTTGTAACTTGCAATGAATAAATGACCTACAAAACCTAAAGCACATCAAATACCAAAAGTAAATTAATGAAAAATGGGGGTCATAATGTCCTCAACTATCAATAAATCAAACTTATGACCAAGCATATTAGACCCAATGTAGTTTTTGTGTTTTTGTGTTGAAATCATGTCGTAGGTGGTTCTTTTGTGTGTTTCACCTTATAGTGAGTAAGTAGCTAGATGTAAAAGATGTAGATAGATGTGTGCATGAAAGAATGAACTTTCCCTCCTATGTATGTATGTAGAAATAACAGTCCTTTATCCCTTGTGTGGAGATAGATGGATGTTTGAATGCTCTAGAATGCTCTTGGATGTAACCTTAGGTGGTGATAGATAATGATTAGTGATTGGTCCTTTATTATGATCACATAACTATATATTTATATGACTCCCTTACTTGAATTCGTAATTAATATGAAAAGGCTTACTAGTAAGAAATTAAGATGCCCGAACAGGCTAGAAAGGACCCAAAATATGTGAGATAAATACAAAAGAGTTCGGGGCACCTAGAGGGGGTGGGGGTGCCTAGTGTTGGTTTCCTAGTTGGGTACTAGTCTTTAGGTGAGAAAATTTAAAGTATAAAAAGACAGACATGTGAAAGATGGAGTGTAAGATCAAAAGAGGAAACATAAAGCAAGTAAAGATGGACAAAAATAGTGATCAATTAGTACTTTTTAGCTTAGGAATCATAATATGAATAGTATTATGTGGTTAGGACTAGATAGATACCCAAAATGTTTGATTTAGTGTCTACATTTTCCCCCACTTTATGTTGTTGAGAAAATTCTCAATAACATGAAGTAGATAAGAGATGTGTACTTGATTACTATGAAGATTGATGGCAAAAATCATGCCGAGAGACAAGAAAAAGTGTGAAGTGATAAGAATATGAAGCATGGATGTTATAGAAAAGGAAGTGCAAAAATTGATGATGATGACTCTAGGGTGAGAGTGTATGTGTAGATGTCATGTTTATACCTATTGTCGATGTCATTTGATGTTGATGTGTCGATGATGTGTGATTGATGAGACTATTGTTTCCCATAAGGATGGACCTGCAAAAGAAAAGAACAAACAAGTAGTCAAATACGTGTATATGAAAAAATTGATCAAAACACATAGAAATTATGTAATAAAAAATGTAAAAATATGAAAAGGAACATGTACACCTGATTCATGATGAGTAAAAGAGTATAAAATATCCTAAAGATGATGTAGAAGAACGAGTTTTTTAGATGATCTGATCTTGGTTGCGTTGAATGTGAGTTTTTGGGTGATCTCATGCCAATAATGGAAGAATTGTAGGGAGAAAAGTTTGGTGTCATTTTCCAACCTTTAATTACTTCCTTAAGTATGGAGACCACTATAGATAGTGTGTAAAAATCTGATCTAATTCAATCCAATGTGAAAGTAGAAAAGAAGGTATAGTGCATGTATGTCAAGTGTTGAAGGATTGATTTTCCTATAAAAGTCATAGTGTGAACTACCAAAAACTATGTTGAACTGAAAAATCTTGTGTAACTTCCCCTAGTCATAGGTGTCCAAAAAGGGTCGAGGATCCCATACACTAATGTATGTGTTTGGATATTGGTGTATATGTTGTCTTTGAGAACCTAAGTCATACTTTGAGACATTGTTGAGACTAAAGACTATGCTAATTATGTGCTAAACTATGTTGAACTATGATGAATTGTGATCAGTAAGCTATTGTATGGGGTGAATGATTCACCTAATGATTCCCCCTCATTTGGGATGCATGTGACATCATTGAGGAGTATGCAGCCCAAAAGAGGACTGACCGTTGTCTTGAAACCGATGCCCTACAGGGGGAGGGAAGGAATTTTCTTGGTAGAAACCAAAGCTCATGCAAGAAAAGTGGTTAGGAAACAAGTGTTAGTGGAAACAAGATAAACATGCATGTAGAAGACAAGATGTAAGCTAAAAAAGCACGCAAGAATACAATAAGAAAGAAGACATTGTAAACCACAAAAAATGGGTTGTAAACATGGGACATCACTCATGATATCACAAGCCAATCGAGGCTGATGTGGCCAAAATCAAACAAGAATCATAGAACAAACAAGACATAGGGAAAAGCTCACAAATAATGGCATACAAATGCAAACCGTAACAAGTAAAGAAACAGATAACCACGGTGGAAAATAAAAGTGCAAATAAAATGGCACACATGAAGCACCCATTAGCATGTTAGAAAGATATAAAGTAATTCAAAAGCGTGTATAATCTATATAGTAATGTGTTATGAGAAAAATGAAACAATAGCACCTATAGTGTATACGAAATTGGATGCCCCAAGAGCCATTGTGGGAATAGGATGAAGTACTACTCCAAGCATCCATATTGCGTGTATCCATTTGTGTAAATTCTACAATTACAACTAGAATTCAAGTGAACACGCATGTGTGTATAGAAATAGATAATGACAAACAATATAGCTATCTAGCATGTGTAATAAAACATACATGTAAAATGTAAGAAGAATAAGTGAGACCAAGATGCACAAAGTGTTATGGATGAGATGGAATAGAATACAGAGTGAATGATAGGAGGATCATGTCCCCGAGTGAATGGAGATGAGTATTGTGAGATGAGGTTCATTTATGCATGCCCCCTCAGTAATCGATAATGAACCATAGATCAAGAGTGCATCATCGGGAAATGGTTTGGATTATGTGTGCTAGAAAGATGTGATTTTCAAATCATAGAGCGTAGAGAGTACGTGGGTGAGTGAGTGAGTGAGTGTGGTGAGGTTCATTATAGATGGAGACCCTCATTAGTCGAGTATACACCATGAAACTTGAGTGCAACATAGGGTAATGATCATAACATGTAAAATTACATGCGGGAAAGATATAGCATGAATGCGGAGAGTGAATGATCCACATAGTGTGTGATAGAAGTTTGAGAAAGAAATGTCATGCATATGCAAAGTATGCGGTGTGTAATGTGTAGTGTGCGGTGTGCAAAGTGTGCGATGTGTAATGTGCGTGTGCGTGTGTATGTATTTATATTCCCTCAATAGTAAAGTGTGGACCAAATCATGAGAGTGTTTCATACACAGAAATTATGATACCAATGTATCTAAATGTGTAAGATGCGTGTGCGAGGCTATATGCGTAGTGTAGAGTGAGTAAGTAGAAATGCGAGATGGCTAAAAATGCTAGAAGGGGGAATAAGCAAGATGCCCCAAGTGTATAATGATATATATGATCAATTAATATAATCTAAACGTCATCATTTTCATGGTCAAAACTAAATGGAGATGTGTGTTGTCATGTAAATGTGCAACAAGGAAATTGACAATTTCCGAGCATGACAACTATACCCTTGTGTTAATTTTTTCAATTTTTACCCTTCCAAGGCACCCCAAGTCTTCCCAGTCAATCTGAGTGACCTCCCAATTGATGTTATCTCATCCCCCTAGGTGATTTAGGAAAGTCCATTCATTCCCCTAGGTGATTTTAGGAGTTCATTGAAAATTGCAAGCTTCAGAAATTGTGGGAAGCATTATCACCGACCTTCCTAAGACTAATGCAACCTCAAGGAGTGGAACATAAAATCCAAACTAGAAACGAAAGTGAGCAAAATGTGTTCGGACATCATGGAAGTGATTCAGGAAGATTCAGGAGGACTCGAGAAGTTGGGGCAGTTTCACCAAAATTAGGGTTCACAAGCCAAAACAATTGTTGAGCTTCCGAAGGTGATTCTGAGAGATTTGGATGGAGTTAGAGAAAAAAAAAAACATCATAGATAGGGAATTAAAATCCCTAAAAGATGGTGAAATTATTTTTTTCACAACACTTTGGCGCAATGGGTATAAAAGTATTTTTTTCATATACAATGTGGAGTACCAGATCAAAAATCCACTTTTTCAGGGATCAAATGGAGGAATCAATACCTTAAACCCCAACCATTGGATTTATAATTCCATTTACAGTTAATATCATATACAATTTCATCAAAAACATCCATCAGGAGCTCAAGTTATCATTGTTTCAAGTTGTCCTCTTGGAGCGAGTTCGGGAGTTAGTCAAATTTTGGAAGGACATGTGTCAGCTCCAAGATCCTAGCGGGATTTTGTGTCCCTCACATCCCTCAAGGTCAGGGACATCAAGGTCATGAAAATTTTCCTATCCCCTTAAGCCCTATGGACCCTCATGCAACCTTCAGGATCGCCATTCAGCCCCTCAGTGCTTTAAAACTACTTTTTGGCTTTAATCCCCTATCGTCGGATCTCCACCACATGTCAAGCTGAGGTGCATTTGTGAAAATTGATGTCCCTCACATCCCTTTGAGGTGATGGATATCAAGGACATGAAAACTCAAACTCAAAAATTTGAAAAAATTCTAACTGTTTGTTGTTTCTTGCTACTTCTCACTTCTCATTGCCAGGAAGAAAAGTTGTAGAGAACACCTCAGTCCACCATTGTTGCTCGAACCAGCTCCACCATGGAAACCAAACCTTCCACTCCATGAATATGTACAAGTTTCAAAGAAGATATTGATAAAAATATCCATAGAAATGAAGAACGAAAGAGAAGAGTGAAGGAATTCTTCAGAAACCTCCATTGTCGTGAGACGAAGATTTGAACATATCTTGCAAGCCAGTGCACGAAATGAAGAACCATTTGTTCTTTGAGTTCTTCACTCTCAAAGGCCATTAAAAACTCACCTTCAAACCTCCCATTCACATCAAGGAATTCTCATAGTGAATAAATTTCACTTCGGCTCCATGAAGAACAAAGTTCAATTTCCCATCAAACCGGCAACCGGATCGAAGAGAAATTTCACTAGTGAGACAAGAAGCAAAAACCTATCACAATGGAGTTGATTTCATCACGAACGGAGAAAAAAACCAGACCTGAAAATTTCAAGCTCCATTAATGGATTTCATGACATAGTAGTGGAAAAAATCAGCGAGCTACCTCTCCACTTCTCAGGGTTCCAGTGGGCGAAATCGGTGAAAATTGGAGGGAATGATCGTTGAAAAATCTAGTTTCGCGTGAACTAGTTTTTGCGCCATGAATTCCCTATTTTTAGGGATATGGAGGACTGATTTTTCATCATAGTTATTCCTTGTCACATGAAGAACAACTGTGAAAAAGGCAGCGAGCTACCTCTTCACTTCTCAGGGTTCCAGTGGGCGAAATTGTGCAAAATTGGAGGGAATGATGGTTGAAAATTTTAGTTTTACGTAAACTAGTTTTCGTGCCATAAAGTCCCTATTTTTTAGGGATATGTAGGGCTGTGTTTTTTTAGTATTCTTTCCCCACCAATGAAAATATCATTTTCCAACTTTTTCAGACAAAGGAATTGCTCAAAATTTGGAGAGTGGAACCCCATAATAAAACCCAACATTTCAAGACATGTTTTGTTGCAATCTGACATATGTGGTGCACTTACTAAAAATAACATGCCTTCCTACATAAGGGTTTGTTACTTTGGGTAAGCTACCATTTGAAGAGACTATGAATAATGTGGTGAACACAGAGGGAGTATCATAGACAAAGTCATCAAAAAGGTCATCTCGGCTCAAAATAGACAATTACTAAAAATAGTAAAGTGGTTCCACAAGCCCTTGCTATAAATAGCCAGTTGGTCCAAAAGGTGAGAGGAACACAATAAGAATAAATAATTCAAGCTACCATAGCCATTGAGGTTGGGAAAATCTAACTATGACACTTACTAAAAATAGTAAGTTGCCCCATGTGTACTTACTAAAAATAGTAGGTTGTTCTCAAAGGGAAAGTTTGGCACAACGGGACATTGAGGGATAATCATTCAGGTCAATATCACCATTTGGGGTCCAGAAAGGAAAACTCTGACACTTACTAAAGATATTAAGTGTCAAGGAAACATGAATTTCAAGTGCACATGTTGGTCTAGTTTCTCAGGTGTAATCAATCATGAAGAGATGGCGGTTTTTCATGGTTTGGAATGATCATCTCATATTACAAAGTAGGGCATCGCAAGGCACATCATGTGAATTCATCTTTGTCACTTAAGGAGTTGGGTGATTCAAAGAGAGTTGATCAGAATGATTTCAATGAGTCAAGGAGTTCATCAACCAAGTTTCAAGGAGGGTCATCGTGGGCATTGTATGTGTTCATCTCGAGCTTGCAATGGTAAACCTCATAACAATGTTTTTGAACACTCATTCTATGGTCCAGGAGTTTGTGGTCATCACTAGATTGGGAAAATGATTCAAAGTTATTCAAGGAGCAATCTTCATCAATGTAGAAGATCACTAATGGCAGAAATCTTTGCTCAAATTTCATGACTACATCAAGGCATTCAAAGCATTTCATCACGAGGAGTGTTTTCCCTTCATTCCTTCCTTCTTCCTCTCTTTCCCTCTCTTATTTCTCTCTCCATTCTAATTATTTGTTATGCATCATTATTGTATTTCATCATATTCACTTAAGTGACCTATTTTAAATTTGTAAAAAGTATTTTCTCAAAATTATAAGGGAAATACTTAATTCATGGAAAACAAAAGGTCACAAGTGGAATATGGAAACAAAGAGTCATGTGAGGGAGGTGAAAGGACAATTCAGATTTCTATAAATTGGGATGGCCTCTCCATTCCAAGGGATTCATATTTTTGAAGAACTCTTACTATGTAGCATTTTGATAGCTTGGTTGAAGCTTTGTATTCATCACTACACATGGAATAAAAGATACACTTCTTCTATTTCCCTTTCTTGTTTTTCCTCTATTTCTCTCTTTCATGCACTTTGCAAGCATAGTTGATCATGTATGGAATTGGAGAGGAACTTGGTGTCCTCAATAGATGAATTTAAAAACTTAGTGTTTTAATTCATTGGTCCCACTAGCTTCATTGTGCTTTCCTCTATATTAAAGGTTGAACTACTCCGAGTTCTTGAGTGCAAGCTCTCCAATCTACTCATGGTAGTAATCTTACTTGCACAATTTCTCCCTTTCTCCCTTCATCATTGTAATTTATTCTCGTGTACCCTTATAGAAGCACTTTTCCATAGGTTCAGTGGAGTGTCCTTGTGTGATCCCAAGCCAATTTTCCACCCATGGCATTTAGATACAATTAGGAATTAGTTTACTTTCAATCATGGGAGTTGTACCATTTAATGTAGAGGGGTGTAGCCCCATGAGCGTTGGTTGAGACACCTAATTTTTCCACCTAACAAATTTTCTCACCAATAATGCGTTACAAACATGATAAACAATAGTATGTGGTTGGTCAAGAAAATATCCATTGTGGTGTAGAATATACATTCCCATTACATATTCCTCATTAGTGAAGGGTGGTAATGGACATCCATGTGCATACCAACGAGTAAGGTTTTGTGAATAGCCGAGAAATGAGTCATTGCAAATGAAAACATAACCAAAAGGCATGAGGAATGAAATTTCGATATTATTAGGATCTAATGTACCACCAATATAATCGAGCCAAGACTACCCAAGTGTGAGCGGAGAAGTGCATGGATTACGAGAAATAAAGATTGATAGATGAAATACTTAGAGGCCATAAGTAGTAGTAATGTAAACATATCCATGATATATATGTGGTGAATGTGGTGGAGGTAAGATATCATCAAGTGTAAACCCAAGCTGAGTCAAGCCATCATATGTGCAAAAAGTGTCAGAACAAGTGGGATCAAATGGAGTGTGCGACCAATAAGCATTATTCACGAAGAGTTTACATGTGAAAGGAGGTAGTGTAGATGCAAATTGCTCATGATAAGAAACTAAAGGTGGTAAGACGTTCGATGTATGGACAAACCCCAAATCCAGATAAATTACCATAGTAGTAGTAGAAGGGGGATTCTGAAGTGGATGGAACAACGTCTAGTGCATAAATGGTTCCCTTGAGTGGAGGCAAGTTGTCCACGCGCATAATGCATGGGTCACGGATCAGCAGTAGGATGTATAGTATCGAAATTAGAATAAGTAATGTAGTGTTAGGATCTATGTTGCAATGTTGGAATGGTGTACTATTCACCCTGCTCATGGAATTTCATATTCGAAGCCCTCATGTAATAATCTAACACATTGGTGAATTGTAGAAGATATTGTTTGCATTCTATGAATCCATGGCCCACCAAGTAAGTAATTATATGTAAGTGGTATATCAATGAAAAAATGGAACTGGAATAGTCTTTGTTCCAATGTGCTAAGGGAATTTTCATTGTGACTTTCTCTTTGTGTGAGTGGCCTATTTGATCAAAGCTACCCCACTGATAGTGCTAAGCATGGAATTACGCCTTTATAGATTCTCAAACCACTAATTACACCCATACTACCTATGCCCTGATCCTCAATGGGTGGATAGAATCATATGCTTTGATGGAAAGAGATGTCGGGTTAAGATTAGCTACAAAAACCTCCTAGAGCATGAATAAAAGATAGAGGACAAAGATTGAGCTCAAATCCAATATTAACTAAAACACACTTTATGCATAAGTTATTGATAAATACTTCCCATTTGTATATAGAATAGAGGAGGATCATTGTCATATACAACAATATTTTCAGCTATAGCAAATGGAAAAGTAATTTTTTGAGAAAAAGAATTTACGAATGTTTAATAAACAACATCTAGGATGAGTGGTAGAAAGAATATGAATAGTATCCAAGGTTAATGATTTTAAAGCACGACACTCGTGATTGGGTGGCAAGAAATCAAGAATAGAGATATTCATGATGAGAAGAGCCTAGGGAAATTAAAGCAATGAAAGTATGAAGACCCTAAGAGTGTTCAAACAAATTGGGTTCACCAAAGTGATTAAGGAAATATTGACAAATCAATAAATGACTAATTTAAAATATGTAGCAGCGTTGTAAAATAAATATACAATGAAATAAAAATTATAACCCAAGCAATTAAGCTAAAAATACAAAACCCTAGTTTCAAATAAAAGGATAAAGTACTTAGTTTATTCACAATTAGTTATGGACTATGCTGAAGTGATGAACTAATGAATAGAGAGGGGAAAGTGTCACACCGAAGTTCAAAAAATTATGTGACTGCAAGATCTACTGGAATAGGGTGTTTGACTAGGTCTAGGTCAAGGCACTTCGACGCGAGTGCTACTGCACCTTCTCTGGGCACCTATGACTACTCGTAACCTCGTAAATCCTTCTTTGGAAGGTTACGAGATGTTTGTTGTCTTTCACTTCCTATAGCTAGTATGTCACACTAAGTTTATAAATATTTCTTGTAGCCTACAATGAAGAAATGACCTATAAAACCCCAAAAGTGCATCAAATCCCAAAAATAAAATAATACAAAATGGGGGTCAAAATGTCCTAAGTTGTCAACAAAGTGAACTTACGACCGAGCGTTGCACAACATCTCAGAACCAATGTAATTTTGTGTGTGTGTGTGTCAAATCATGCCCTAGGTGGCTCTTTTACGTGTCACACTTGATAGCACACAATTAGCTAGATGTAAAAATATAGATAGATGTTTGCATCAAAGAATGAATTTCCCCTCCTATGTGTGTATGCAGAAATAAAAATCCCTTGTCCCTTATGTGGAGCTCGATGGATGCTTGAATGCTCTTGGATGTAACCTTATTTGGTGATAGCTAATGCTTAATGATTTGTCCTTTACTATGGTCACCTAACTTTATATTTATATTATTCCCTTACTTGAATTTCGTAATTAACCCAAAAAGGATTACTAGTAAGAAATTAAGATGCCCTAGAATGCCTAATGCTAACGCTTAGATGGGCACTAGTTTCGCTAGTGTCCAAGGTAAGAAATGGTGAAGTATAAAAAGACAAATTGGGAAAGAAGTGTAAGATCAAAAAAGCAATAGAAAGCAAGCAAATATGGCCAAAGCCAAAGATCATTTAGTAATTTTATCACTTAGGAATCATATGAATAGTAATATGTGATTAGGACTAAATATATACCCAAATTTCATGATTCAATGTCTACGAAGTCTAAATCCCATCCTTATGTGTCTCTCTTCACGAATTCATCTTTGAAAAGGATTATCATCAATAACATCTAGCCCAACTTAAATTGTTAAATGAGTGTCACTTGATCACCCTTCAACACCATCATGTCTACCAAGAGTACGTCAAATGTGCCTATAAAAAACACCTCAAGGAATGTGACTTTAACATTGGTGACCTTGTCTTGAAAGAAAATCAAAATGTCACTACTCTAGAAAGGATCCAACATGGAAAATTTCTCCCAACTAGATTAGACCATATATTACCACGCATAAGTATGGGTCCAGAGCCTATTATTTAGCCTCCCTTGATAGTAAACTAGAGACAAAACCTCTCAATGCCTTGTACTTGTGACCTTTCTACTATTAACATCCCTACTAATGTGACCCTAGTCAAACTTAATGATCTCATTCCCATCACTAGCCTTTCCATCTCTCATCATAATGATTTGGAATTATGTGGTCTACCATCACTAGCATATCTATGACCTTAAATATGGGCACCATGGCTCTTCTCATAGCATATTCCTCATGGAAAAGTTCCTCCTTTTAGTGAGAACCGTGCAATCATTACATCCATCACCTTTTTATCTACCTACTAGAACCATGCTAAGGGTCCATGGGTGTCACTTTTATATCTTATCATCCCCTCCCCAAGTGGTCTACTTGGCTATCCCCACTCTTTGCTAAAATTCAAATTTTGGGATGTTCATATCAAAAGCTATCTTGTCTAAAAACCACACTACTCCCTCGAAGGACAACTGATCATATAAAGTAAAATGGACAAAACTATAGACTAATCCTTGAAGGAAGCTATCACATCTCATCCTACCATCTAAAAATCAAAATCAAAATCAAAATCCCAATTATAGACCACTCCCTCGAAGGATGACTACTCTTTTATATCATGCTAGTGAAGGCTTCCCATAATTGACCAACCTTCTTAAAATCTCAAAAGCAAAACAAAATATCAAAAGTAAGCAAGCATCCCTGGAAATATTCCCACATCGATCATCTTTCCCATCCTCCACAAACTTCCCACATCGATCAGTTTGTGCCATATTGCTCAAAGTTAGGGCATAGACCTAGGACTACCACCTAAGGAGAACCTATTTCCCCATACAATATCCATCTTAACCCCTTTGTCATGTCTACAGTGGGTCTATAGGCACACTTTCCATCTTTCCCTCATGATCTTAAATGTGACTAACTATCATTAGTTATGTGTTAACACTTGTCATTGGTTACAAGTGCATTGCTCTATGTTGTTCCCTCTCATGATTTTCCTCTAATCCAGTTCCAAACCATCTTTTTATGTGCGCTCTTCTATATAGTGAAGTTTACTTTCATACATCTAGGTCACCCTATCAAAGTCAAAGTTGTGTCCTTTCCCACCACATTATCCTAACTTCTACACCCACACTTAATCCATCTATTACATCATGTAATCTAAATCCAACATTTATCACTAAAAATATCCCCTTACATCAAATCAAAACATCGTCGATATCATCCCCTACATCTAGACATATATCCATCCATCACATAAGGTGTTCTAACATATACATATAAATATATCACATCTATTCTAAACTATGTCATCTCATATCTACCATCTATCACATCATGTCTCAATCAACATCTATCATTACATCAAATCATTTAAACCATATATCCATATCCATGTCCATATTTAATCATTATAAATATAATCAAAACATCACGATAAGTAATCAAAACATTACATCGTATAAACCATCACACAACACATGTAAGTTGACAAAATCATGTGTGTGTATGTGTGTGTGTGTGTGTGTGTGTATATATATATATATATATATCATCATCATCATCATCATCAAAATGTGTCCATACATCCGTGATAGGCCTCTGTGGGCTCTATCTCAAAAATCTATACATAATCAAAATCTACATACAATGTCTACCCACTAATTGGTGAACTGAATATCAAACACTCTAAGTCTTGAATCTTTCTCCCCTAGGGCAGAGCCTATCCCTCTACCTATCCACCCACGAATCCTTTGTCTACACCTAAATCATGCCTCGGTTGTGCTATACTTGTTGTACTACCCAATTTCACTAGTTGTGTTTCCCTCCCCGACCATTTCTCTACTACTAGATATGCCACATATCACGTTACATCTAGCGATCTAGATGTCACAATGCACTTATAGTAGTGTGCCTCCACCCCTAGTGCCTTGTATAACTCTAGTGAGATAGTGTCGGGTGGAGCCATTTAGTCGGCTCCTTGTGAAGCCTTTGGGGACTCACTCATTGATGTTGCAAAAATAGATCCAAGATATCCAAACATGGCCCTATAGGCCTCCCTATGTCTACGGTATTGATCCTGTTGCATAACCATGTCTCTCTCCTAGTGTAATCCTGCAGCCTCTTGTTGTGCGACATATCTCTCCCCCCGTCACATGACATATAACTTTTCTTTAAGGTAGGCTATCTCATCTTCTTCCCCATCTCCACCCTCTCCTCAGGTGTAGTCACAAAATCATGCACTTACTACTATTGATTAACTAAAATGTGGTATAATGGTAGTTAATCTAACTAGGAACAACATTAAATAATAGTAAATAAATGTAGTAAATAAATATAGAAAGTGACCTAAGCAACTAAACTAATGAAAATAGAAACCCTAATATGCAAATAAGGGTTGGAAGGAGCTTACCTGATTCATAGGATGATCTATATTGATTTGTAAAATAGACTAAATATTCTAAAAGTTATAACGAACATGCAAAGATCTTTAAAAGGATAAATCTAGGCAATCTGAGTGGACTAGGGTGGTTGGATAGGTACAGGGGTGCCTATGGTTACCCTAGTCTATGAAAAAGCTTTGTAACCTTCCTCTGAGGTGTCACTTCATGGTTTCCTACCTTCACTTCTGTCGCATTAGATTCGTTGAACTCGAGCAGTATGTCACTAGAAATCCAAAATGAAGATGAGACCTAAAACCCCAAGACAAACATCAAACCCTAAAAATAAAGATGTAAATAAAGGGGTCAAACTGACCTCGGCTACGATGATGGTGGACTTACTAATTGATTGTTGCACTATCTTAGACCCTATGTATTTCTATGTGCAAGTGTGTGCAATCATGCCTAGAATGCTTATTATGTTAGTCGCACTTTATGAAAGTAGCGAGCAATAACTATGTGTATAAAATGTAATAGATTGTGTGCATTGAAACAATAGAATCCCCTCTTATGAAGTGTGATGTAGATGAACCAGCTTTGTGCCTTTATGATGGAGCTTGCAAGTGTATCTTTTGATGGATGTAACCTTAGATGATGATAGTAGTGCTTAGTGTTTAGTCCCTCATTATGGTCTCATAACTTTATATTTATATGGTTCTCTTGTTCTAATTTCATAACTAACCCTAAAAAAGCCCGACCACAACAAATATGAAGTGTCCAAATGGCTAAAAAGTGACCAAAAAGTGGTGGGAATGTGGAAAGAGGATCAAGGTGCCTCAATGGGACTAGGGTGCCAACCTGGCACCCCACCAAAAGAAAAATAACATAGAATGACAAAAATAAACTGGGCATACATGTGTGGGAGGTTGGCAATGATGACAAAAAGTAAAGTAAAATGGCCAAAAGATGGAGGTTAATTAGTAATTTCTTCACTCAAAACCATATGAATATTAGTATGATATCATGACTAAATAATGTCTTAAGTGCATGATTATGTGATTACAACTATAATTGTACCTCCAAGTATGTTGTTTTATATATGGATTTTGCGTAAGAAAATTATTCACTAATGACCCATCCCCTAGTCCTATCGTCAATCTAGTTGGTCTTTGTTGTTGTTTGTCTCACATTTTCGTCACTTAATTACACAAAGGTGATGATAATCTCTCAAGGAGTCTTAGTTGTCATTATTCACTCAATTGTCATCTCTAGTATTTGACTAGGGTTCCTAGGAAGGGATTAGGACACCCCAAGTGACCTGGTCCTCATTTCTAGATTCCCTGGTCCCAATCACACTTGGTTCTCATTTAGATGTTCGAGGTCAATCTTTATGATTTTCTCTCCCATTCCCCTAGGTATTAATCGGCATGTCGAGTCATTAGTGTCGAAATTTGAGCAAGATATCCCTATATAAACACAAAATATATATTACCTTATGGGCGGACTATTTACTATTAAGGGCTAGCTATCTACATAGAGCAAGGGATTACATTTGTACATTATTCGCATCACACGCTACATAAGAAGGGTTGTATTCATTCTATTCCATCCACCATTTTTCATTTTACATCTAGTTATTGTCTTATATCTCTCGTCATTGGCACTAGGGCAAGCTAGGCATATTATTACACACATAAGCATATAGAACTACATTGGGTTTGAGATGTATTGCAACACTCGGTTGTAAGTCCATTTATTTAGCAGTTGAGGATAGTCCAACCCCTTCATTTGCATCTTTATTTTTAGGGTTTGATGCTTTATATGAGGTTTTGCGGGTAATTCTTCATTGTATATTTGCATGACATCAAAAACAAGTACAAAACTCACCTAGTCAAGAGTGCGATATTACGAAGACCTAAGTGACTATATCGGGATCAAATTTTGTGCCATTATGCCTACTAGAGCACCCAAATCTCAAACCATGGTGCCCACAGTGCCCTCGCTACCCACTTTAGGTGCCCCAGGTCCAATCAAAGCTACCTCTGTCGATATTTTTTGAATATCATTACAAAAATATGCTCCACCTTTCCATCACTTTGTTCGGTTCCGATCACCGTGAGGTAATTCTAATTTTGGTAAGTACCTTTACAATTTTACTTCATTTTATTTTAATTACAAAATATATTATTTGGAATTTACATTTCGGTATATTTAGACTATTACATTGTTATACTTCTTAGATTCTTAATAAAATCCATATTTTATAGAATCATTTTGGTGAACCCGTAGATTTAAACATTTTTCCTTAGGATCTACTATGCACAACCCTAATGGCTAAGGATAACTCCTCTCCTCCTCATTTCATCACATCTCATGTAAGTGTTAATCCTATCTATGATGAGGCCACTATTTCTGAACTTAAGGCTTTATATCGTGACCCTACTATGTTGGATCATATTCAACAACAACTCTTAGCCAACGAATGTCATGTGCCTACTAGCTTTGAAAATTCTACTATTGGCATTGTTTATGATCCTATGAGCTTCACTCGTTGTACACCATGTTATATAGTTAGCCATGACCCTCCTTCGGGAATTTCCAAGGAGGTTCTAGATGATTCTCTTATTGATTTCATGTTTGGTCTTGACAATGGTACATCTGTGCATATTGATTCTCCTCCTAGTAAGGCCACTACTATAGCTCCATCTCATGATTCTCCTATTTCTGATACTACTTCTCATAATCCATCATGTGCTAATTTACATACTCCTTCATACTATGTCGATGACCACTTAATGACATACTCAAATCTGAGTCTCTTTCGGATTGTGAGGAACCATTTGATAGTCAAGATTCTACTATTTTTCCATATTTTTGAGTGTGAATCTCCTCCTCCATTGTCCTCTTCTCGTGAGGTTGTATATAATATTGTGCATGAGTCACCTCCATCAATTGCTTCATCTAATCCTACCAATTCATCTCCTCTTATCATTGCATCTATATCGATACTTCATCTTCTAAGGATGGTTTCGATGTTAGTCCTACCACTTCTATGGATGGTCCATGTCATTCAACACATATAGCTTTTTGGCACCTATATCTAATGTTCCTTTAGCATCAAAATATCCTTTGTCTCCTCTAGATGTACCTATGATTACTCATAATGGAAAGTTACAAATGTTTTTGGTTAACACATTAGTGTCATCTTTTACTATCCCTTCGCAAGACATCTTGTCTCTCATGCATGTTGTTAGGTCAATTACAATCTCAAGTTCAATCACTTACATTAAAAAGAAAGGACTACTATGCTTCCATAGATAAAAATTCATTGCATGACAACCTCATTCCTAATAAGATTCATAACTTAGTGTTTCCTAAGGTTTTTATCATTCCAACCTTTTCATGTTTCAACTGATCTTTTGAAACCCCTACTTACATCTCAAGCATTATCGTATGTCTATGGCTTCATATTCTAATGATCGATTATTACTTAAATCCTTGAGTTTCGGCATAGTCTTATTGATGACACTTTACAATTGTATACTCACCTACCATTTAGATATATTATCATTTATCATGAGATGGAAGAAGCTTTCCTTAGTCACTTTATCATCAACAATGGCCCTAGAGTTACCTATGATCATTTACCTACTTTACATCAGGGAAAAACATAACATATCAAGGATTATATCTTATGATTCAATGCTTGTATTCACTAATTAGTTTTTCAACCTATCGATCTAGAGAAGCATGTCGTGGTCTAATTCTAGCCTTAAAAAAATATTGCAATATGACACATGTGAATCATTCACACTTCTATGTTATAGAGTTATTGATCTAGAACAAGACCTCATTGCCACACATGTTATAGATCCTCCACCTCTAGTTACTACTGATATACCATCTAGTTCTTCTCCACTACCATCAGTTGAGCATCCCACATGATCTCCATCTCCTCCTCATAAACAAGTTCAACCTACTACATCACGTAAGCATCCTCCTTCTCTCCTACTATGTCACAGGGGATACATCTCACTCTGCATTACGCATATTTCACATGAGCCATTACATTTCTCTCATCATGCTAAACCACATGATGTGCTGCATGTTTTGATCAATGAGAATTTAATTTGCTTACCTTCTAACCAACATCATCCACAACATCATTTACAATGTCAATGTGATCGACCATATTGTAATTATCACCGTATCAATGGCCATAGGGATAGTGATTGTTTTCCCTTCATGATCGATTTATAACAATTAGAGGATAAGGGCATCATCTCCTTTGGCTCTCACTCATGTGAGCGGTCCATATCTCCTTTACCTTATATAAAAGCTACTAATTCACTTGAGTTATCTCTTCCTTCTAATACTAAGGTCATTGGTCATCCATTGCCACATGTTGTCATGCATACTCACTCTCCATCACGTCCATTCATCATTGCACCATCTCATCCATCACATCATGCTACTATTTCACATTGGATTCCACTTTCCTTGGCATTCACACCTCCCATAGTTTCACCATATGACATTCAGTTTGGTTCATACTCTCATGTTTCTCCATCCCACATGCTTCCACCACTTCACGTTGTCTTGGTCTTTGGTAGGTGATTACCATCACCTAACCCCCAATGACGCACTCATGTTCTTATAGTTCTTACATGACTATTGAGGGTTATGTTACAATAAGAAATTCTTTTCATGCGCTCTATCAATTCATCTAGCGCACCCTATCAAATCATTTCCCGGTGACGCACTCTTTCTTTTACAATTCATTTTTCGATTGTGAGGGGACTTATCTAAATGAACCTCATCATCTATATGTCAGGGGGCATCACTAATCTCCCCCAATCTTTATTTTACTAATATACACTTCATTACATTATAATTACTATATCATACTTTTACTCGACCATTGATCATCCATCATGATATCATCATTTATTACTATCTACATTATATCATCATCGTTACGCATTACTTGACAGTGAATGCAATTTAATAAAAATGAATAACACTTAACACATTACACAACAACAACAATCACATACATCATCATCACATCATAAACATCATTACACACCAAATACACTCATCGTATGCCAATAACTCCATATATATGTATGTATGTATGTATGTATGTATGTGTGTGTGTGTGTGTATGTATGTATGTATGTATGTGTGTGTGTGTATATATACACACACACACACACATACATACATACATACATACATACACACATATATATGTATGTATGTATGTATGTATGTATGTATGTATATATATATGTATATATATATATATATATATATATATATATCAAATGTAATCATAGTTACAAAACATCTCATAATTGGGGGTAACTCCCCTACATCAAATACATCAATACAAATCATATCTCATCATCGTTATCACTATCTAGTAATACAAGTGCTCTGGAACTAGAAGCCTCGCCACTAACTTGACGTCATTGATCATGACCCCTATACCTCTCCACTTGGCTACATAATAGTGTATTCTTCGTAGAATACTATGCAAAGTGACTTTGTAGTGCGATAAATTGTGCAAAACACATCCTGCGCTAAAGGACCACCACCCACCGCCTCTTTAGCATGGCATTTCTTATCATGTGCCTCATCTCTATCGCCAAAATCGATATCATGGTACATGTCATTGCTGCTATAGCTACCAGATCAAACAAATGAGCATGTTTGCCTGCGCAATAACATCCCTCCATCCATAATTATGTTAGTCATCACATTTCATGTGAGTGTGTGAATAGATGTGTTCATAATCAAGCTCCAATATGGGTCACCTATAACCAATAGAGCAACAGATTAGACAACCATACCCATCACATAAGCAAGTGACCAATCATATAACACTACTACATAGATACTTACACTCAAGCATGTTGTCGCCACCTCTACGTTGTCGAGGGAATGTGCTTTCCCCTCCACTCCTCCTCCCTATACTAACCCCACAAAGATCCACAAACAATGGGAACAAGAATACCCATCGATGTCCTACCCACCATATATGGTATGCCTTTATATACCCCGCATCATCTCGCATTAATAGGCTCTATGGCTGCATCACCTCATCTGCCCGGGAGTTACTAACTACTCTTATGTGGACCCTAGTCTACCTTTGGCCCTCCTATGTGCTTTAATGTCTTGTAACTACACATATGGATCTAGGGGCATCTTGAGCCATATTGATCACTGTCAAGCTATCCACTCTGCCTGAAATAACTTTGTCACACCCGATAACCGATCCTTTAGCCACATAGTTCTCTCAGTATACATCTTAACTCTACCGCATCCTCTAATCATCCTCCATAATCTTGATATGGCCTTCATTTATCTACCTTTGGTCCCATCCGATCTATCAAGGCTCTATAAGTATCAGTATCCATCTTCCACCCACGTACTCCAACCCATCTCCCGAGAATATGTCCGGCCTAGCCCACTTTGTTCATAGACCACCAACTAGCCTCAATACTACTATATTATTATAGACCCACACATGTAATAGTGTAGTAACTCCAATCTTAGCTCCATGTTCCTCCTGTGTAAATTTATACAAATCTCTATACAAGTGAGCCAACACACATTGTGCCCAAAAATACCTAGTACCCTCCTCCTCTATCAGATGGAAAATATCGTGCATCTTATATAAGATGCCCACACCACCTCCCTCTACTACAATAAAAGATGTTATAACCACAACTATAAATTTCCACAAGCATTGAATCCCCGATCTCAAAATAACATACAAACTAATATGAGCCTTGGAGAACACTCAAGTCCCCACAAAATACCATCTAGCAGCCCACATCTATCTCTTTATTTCCTCCACCACCATGACATGAACCCTCTCACCAACAACTGGTAACTACAATATATGATATACATCCTCTAATGTAATTGTCATCTCACTTGTAGGTAATAAAAATGTGTAAATGTCTCGTACATCATCTCTCACAAAATGTTGTCAATATAGGCATATTATAGGTCACATCCCCATCCTCACTATGTGTTGCGATTCAACACGGTCCATAACCTCCTAATCATCATTTGATAAACCCAACACGAGTAAAGTACTCAAATGGCAACCACCACGGAACTCCACTAGAATGGATATCTCTCTACACACAACACAACAAGCAACAAACAATGAATTATAACATTATGCATAGGCAAACATCAACATTTAAGACATCCTTACACATCAAATCTCACATTTACACTAATCGGGACAAAAATCAAACTCTCTAGACTAGGGCGCCTGAATCTAGACCGGGATGCCCAGGAGCGAGGACATCGGCCACGCTTCTAGGCACTCATGTCTCAAAGGTCACTGGTGCCTTCACCAGTCTTTTCTAGGTCCAAAATGCTGAGAAAAATGAAATGGGAAATTTTGTAAAATTTTTCCAAAAACGACTTCTACACATGCAATTTTTAGAAAAACATTCACACTTACCAGCTTTGTTGTCGTACATGATGCCACGGTGGTCGCTACCATCTTAAAATGGCTAGGTTGTGATACTCTAACTTACGACATCCTTACACACTCAAAGCTCACTCCCACACTCACATAAAATACAAATGATTTTATTAATCACTTTTTAACTTTACAATTTATAGTCACTTTTCTTTGTTCATTCTACTATGATCATACTTTACATTTACTACCCAACTAATACACGTCGAGCTATTTTGCTAATATCTTGAATGTTTTTACTTTAATTTTCATCCATTTACATAATTCTCTTTATAATTTTTCCTACCATCATATTGTACACATGACACACATGTTATCTCTCTTTGATGTTGTCTTTCACTCGGTCTAGACATATTTTTGCCAATATCTACCATACATTATCTATTATTGAGCTTACTCTCGGCTCAACGTTTTCCTCATTATCACTTCCTCTTTCACCGAAAGGGGGCATATATCGGGGTCATCCTATAATTTCCCATACACCATTATGCGTTCATTCAACACCTCTAATTTTTTATTTTTGAATATTTATTAACATAAAATGTGATATTTCATCATTTTCTATCGATTCCCCCTAATGACCTAACACGGGGGATACAAGCGTAAAATCTCTCTATCAGTAAACCAATCAATCAATCAACCAATTAAATATGTTCAAGTCTCTAACAATCAAAATTATACCATTCAATTGACACAATACAACACATTTGGCCTCCTAGATGACCTAACTTGGGAGTTACACCGTTATTTTCCTAGTTGACCTAACATGGGAAGTTATTCTAAATTTTAAGTTTTCTTCTATATGACCTAACTTGGAAGCCACCATACATTATGGTGATACCCTTGGAGTGGGGGAAATGAGACGTCATTTCCTTTCCTATACTGCTCCTATATGGGTCAACACATTTGATCAAAATATTTGGATCCAAAATCTCTGAAAATTTGATCTGAGTCCATTTGCAGTGGCTAGATCTTGAGGATGTAGTTAAAGGTTGGAGAATAACACACCTTTCTCCCTACACTCTTCCTCAGCAGCAGGATGCCCAAATCCTCTAATTTTTGGTATACATGCAATCGTAATGGGAATTGATCACTCCCTACCCCATCATATCGTCATCATACAAACATTTGAAATCATCAATTATCCAATATCACAATCATCACTCTCATTTAGTGAACTTCATCATGATATTACATTGCATGGATCAACACGTTGATTCATGGCTCAAAATGCTATATGGTTCTTCAAAGACTCTTTTCTACCACATCTTAGTGCATTCTACTACACATGGACTTCTCCTAATTTCTCTCAGTGCGCATCTCTAACTACTTTATGTTACTGAGATTTTCTCACCAACATAAAGTGGGGGGAAATGTAGTCACAAAATCATACACTTATCCAAGTATGTTGTTTTATATATGGATCTTGCGTAAGAAAAGTATTCACTAATGACCCATCCCCTATTCTTGTCGTTAGTCTAGTTGGTCTTTTTCATTGTTTATCTCACATTGTCATCACTTGCACAATTCTAAACATATCTTAGGGAGTCCTAGTTGTTGTTGTTCACTTAGTTGTCATCTTTAGTCTTTGACTAGGGTTCCTAGGAAGGGATTAGGGTGCCTGGTCCTAATTTCTAGGTGCCTCTTTCCTGGTCACACTTGGTTCTCATTTAGATGTTCGAGGTCGGTCTTTATGATTTTCCCTCCCATTCCCCTAGGTACTAGTCGGCATGTTGGGTCATTAGTGTCAAAATTTGAGCAAGATATCCCTATATAAACACAACATACACACTACCTTATGGGTGGACTATTTACTATCAAGGGCTAGCTATCTACATAGAGCAAGGGACTACATTTGGGCACTATTCTGCATCACACACTACATAGGAAGGGTTGTATTCATTCTATTCCATCCACCATTTTGTATTTTACATCTAGCTATTTCCCGATATCTCTGCATCATTGGCGCTAGGGCAACCTAGGCACATTATTGCACACAAGAACATAGAACTACATTGGGTTTGAGATGTAGTGCAATGCTCGAGATGTAAGTCCATTTATTTGGCTATTAAGGATGGTCTGACCCATTCATTTGCATCTTTATTTTTTAGGGTTTTATGCTTTGTATGGGGTTTTGCAGGTAATTCTTCATTGCATATTTACGGAGAGACATTATCAAAACAAGTGCAACACTCACCCAAAGTGAAGATTGATATATTACAAAGACCTAGTGACCATATCAAGATCAAATTTCAATCCATTCTACAAACCAAAGCACCCATATCTTAGACCAAGGTTCCCACAAGTGCCCTGTCCCACTCCAGAACCCCTATCCAATAAAATCTACCTCTACTTGATATTTTCTAAGGATCATTGTGACACTCTACTTTGTCTTTCCATCTCTCTTTTCGATTCCATATCACTTTGTGAGGTAAGTCTAATTTAGGTAAGTACCTTTCCCATTTTACTTCATTTTATTTTAATTACAAAATAAATTAATTGGCATTTACATCATGGTATATTTTTATTATTACATTGTTGTACTTATTAGATTCTTAATAAAATCCATATTTTATAGGATCACCAAGCACGCCTCCTCCTCTCCCATAGGCGCCTTCATTTCTTCTCCTACTTGCACTATCTCCTTAGTGGCCTTAGTCACCCACCGCTTCTTTGATTCCACCTATCCACATAGCCATCCCCCATGCTAACATCATCATTGTCATCCCGTGGCTCTCCTTCCTCATCTAGTGGATCCATCATCATAGGAACATGAAGTTACCTCTATGTCTCATCTCACCTATATCGAATAGGTGCCCCGATACCCCCTCGACAACCCCAAACTATCACATCACTCTAGTAAATTGTATGGCCTCAATCATCTCAGGCCTCCACCCCTACACCCACCTCAAACTCACAAGCTACACATTTGTCCCCAACCATATAGGGAAGTCTCTGTATGGCCTCCATCTAACCTCCTCTACATCCAACCTCCCCAATCTGTCCTCATACCACTCCTCCCCCCATTCCCCCTACCTCCATGAGCGTGATCCACTCACCATCTCAAGAAACTCGCTTCCAGAGCTCTCTATGGTCTTTGGTCACCTATGGAATCCCTAGTGGCCTCACCACAACTATGTGCTCATACACCCAATAGTGTAGTAAAAACCCCACATCCATACCAATCCTCCTCCCTGATGTGTACGCCCATAGCTCATAGTAAACATGTGTAAGCAAGGTTGCACCAAATATAAATACCATCGATGCTCCAACATATCTGCTATAACACCTACCAATGTCCACATAAACTGGGCTCCACCTAAGTTTAATAATGCATTACATGATATTACTATCATCATCAAACAAATCAGCTTGTTCCCATCGTCGCCGAGTGGTATCGAGCCTCTATGTGTATTAACCCCAAAAAAATGAAATTTGAACGATATCTACTCTCAAATAATCATGTCAAGTCCCCCATCCTTGCCTTTGTTGTGATAGGCACTACAGGGTGCCCTTGGATTAGTAATCTCATAATACGGTACACATCCTCCGGTTTCATCATCATCTCTCATGTCCAAAACCAAAATGTGCTAGTCCTCGGATCCCACCTATCAATTAGTGATATCATCAACCTGTATTCCTTTATACCCTCTTGATAATGGTAGAGTCTACCCAATTTAACTACCACCAGGATATCCCACTCTGCATCAGGAGCATCACCTCTCATTCTAATAATAGAATGCATAGACCTGATCTCTTAGATGCAAAGTGTCCTCGCCTCTAAAACCAGTCAAATAATCACATGTTAGTATATCATCATCAAAAATAATTATTTTAATCAAATTAGTCCAATCTATACCCACTGACAAAGTGACCCCCTTGGGTTGACGTTGACTTGCCTCCGATCTACAAAATGACTAGTCCACTCACCACCGATCGCCCTTCCCGCACATTTATTTCTAGAAAATTTCAAATAACAAAAATCAAAAACACGGTTAAGATTTAAATCATTACCACTCATCGGGTCCACTTGCGCTTCCTCGCTCCACCACGGCATTCATCTCACTCAAAATCGCATAAATCCTTCTCTCTCAAAGATTTGAATTTACAAAATTGCATAGTACAAATGAGCTCCTTTGTTCTCTCGGAGTCACTAATATAGGCACGTTTGTCCTGGTCGCCTTCAACTGCATTCTTGTCGCTGCCAGCGACCCAAGCCCGATCGTCGGTGACTTCCTCATTCACCATCAACCCAAACCCTAGATTTTAATTTTTCTTCATCTTGACCACTCTCCTCATTACATTCCCTATTTCTCGACTTACTTGTCACCCATAACACACTTTATCTTATCCATCCTATCTATCTTATATTTTGCAGCCCACTTTGTAGCTATCGTTGTTCCCTTCTTAGGGGCACCATTTTTCTTCTTCAATCCCACCCTCGTGGCCATCTCTTATCGTCATCCCACCTAGGATGCATATTTTTCGCTTCCTCGTACGTGCGGGACATCGGATAATCATTTGCCCCACTTTATTGCCATGTTATCTATCAAACCATTATTTTGACCACCCTTGCATTTGTTTGTGTGTATCTTAATGTCTACCTTTGACCCATTAGTCCCATGGCTTGTACATCCATCTCGCAGTGACTTTTTCTAACTCAAAGGGTTTATAGATCATTAACATTTCCTCCATTACATGTCATGCTATGATCATACTTGATGTGTTTCCTAGGTCACCGCCATATTTTTATCCTATCAATGATCATCCCCCTTCACTGGGGCACCTTCTTATCTATTTTCCTATTTGTTCCTTCCCTCATCTATCTCTTTCAAACTTGTGATCGAATCCCCTTTTTCCCTCAATCCCTAGTTTGAGGGGAGCACCTCAACCATCATCTCTCCCCACCACTTCTAGTTTTTATCTCACGGATTGCTTAACACAAATTACTTGACAAAAAGGGGAAATGTATACACCGCTCTTCGTCACGTTGTCCACACATCCCACGTTTGCTCCTCTTTCATTATCATTTTGCACAATCATCCCTCCTTTCCTATTCCTAAAACGCTTATATCCCACATTATCCCTCCTAGTTCTTATTTCCATCCTATTTTAAACCTAACATTATTTAACCCCTTTATCCATCCCTAACCACATCTAATTACCCACTTATTATTTTAATCACCCCATTCCATTATCACCCCATAATCAATAACATTTTAATAATATTTACTTCCCCATTTAATCCCCTAATTTTCACCTACCTCCCCTAATTTCTTCCCATATGGCTTGGTATCCCTAAAATAGACCGCCTCCCTTAATTTAGCCATCATGACATCTCAAATCTTGTAATCAAAGCTAATCAATTTTTCAGTCTATCCAAGTCACTATCGACCCTATAAATTCACCTCTACCATTCTTCTCAAATAGTTGAAAAAATTATTATCTTGGATATCCTGCGTATGTTTATTGGCTTCATCTTTGTTTGTGGAGCTATTATCATCACCAAAGCAATCTTGGGTGTTCTCTTGCATGCTATCATTTGAATTTCTTTCTTGACGTTTACTTGGAGATCTCATTTTGCCTTCTTTGTCTTTATTTTTAGGCTTTACAGTGCCTCTTGAGCTCTATTTATCCACTCAATCATCTTCGATCATTTGGAGGCCTCCTTTCCCATCCATCCAAATTTGTTAAAATCTCAAGTCTCGATCTAGTCATCGTCAACCCACCCTCGTGTTGACCTTACTCTTTATTTGTTATATATATATATATATATATATATATATATATATTTCAAATCCTCGCCTCTATCTAGAGAATTTTATTTAAGCCACCTACCTCTTTCCATTCATGATATGGTTATCTCTTCCCCAATCACCATAGACCCGGCCCGATCATAGTCAACCCTACCAACTCCTACATTAGAATTGCTTCCAGGTTGCCTTATTCCTATTCATCATCATCTCTACACCAAGTCCAAAGATCTCGATTGGATTCCAATTCTATCTTTTATAATCATGTCTATTTATCCCTACACCAATCACCATCAACCATACCATTCATACTTGGGTTGCCATCGATCCGCATAAGTTTGGTTTGTTTTTTAGCATCTTTATAATCTAATTATCATTTTAGCATCTTTAGTATATCTGATATTTGTTTCTATTTATTATGTGCACCCTTCCTTCTATCATCATTTATTGACACATTTTTATCACATGGGTCGACATCGATCCTAAGAAGTTATAACTTCTCGGATCGGCTTCATTGGGTAACCCACCATCTTATTTACTAATCTTTTTATGTGTTTAGTTCTCTTTGTTGTACATGTCACTGAGCTCATAACAGAGAGTCCCTTTTACGTCTACACCATCATCACTATTGTTTTCTACACCATGAGGTATCCTTAAACCCTCCCATACTTTGAGTTCCTTTCTTTCATGTACTCTCTTTGCATTAACTTGTAACAAGAATGATAAATCTCGTAGAACAATAACTTCTTAGAGTATATTTTTTGTTTTCCTTGCTCCCCTTGATGTCTTCACTCTTTTAATGACTTCCAGGGGTAGGAATCACACCCAACTCTTACCTTAGAAGCTCAAATGTTTCTTTTGGAATTGGTTTAGTTAAGATGTCTGCTAACTCCTCCTTGGTGGACACATGTTCTAATTTAATCCTTTGCTCACTTACTTTATCCCTTAAGAAATGATATCTAATTGGAATGTGTTTGGTTTTATAATGTAACATAGGGTTCTTAGACACACTTATAGAACTTGTATTGTCATAGTAGATAGGATTAGCTCTATCACATTTAACTTTATAGTCTTTTAAGGTCTATCTCATCCACATAAATTGTGCACAACACAATTTTGTTGTTATCTACTCAACTTCACATGTGGAAAGAGCTACTAAATATTATTTTTGCTCAACCAAGAAATAAGACACTTACCAACAAATAAGGCTCCTCCACCAAAGGCTTCTTCCGTCATCAAGACTTCTTACCTAATTAGCATGTCCACATCACTAATGTAGGTAAGTGAATTCCATATCACTAATGTAGGTAAGTGGTGATGAAATCCATGTCGTTATGTGAAAATACAAGTATGAATGATTGCAAATAAGTTCTTTCCAACTTGAAATGCATAAAAGAAATGTGTAATCAACAAGTATAAATGAATTTATACCTAACTTTTAGTAAATTTTTAGCAGTTTTAGTTTTCTTTGACCAAGGAAACCTACATGAAAATGAGTTAATAGTTTGTTTTTTGATTTCTACTTCACTTTTATTACAATCTCCAATGATCATGCAAAACAAGTTAGCTAAAAATAAGAAAAGTAACTTTAACCATTTCTGATTCTCAATTTCACCCAAAGAGCATGAGAGAAGAGCATACATGACTTGGTTGTGAAAAACTAAAAACTTAGAAAATGAGTTAGATTTGAGCTAGATTAGACTATGAAGAAAAGCATTATCATTTTTTATTCTCAAGATCGCCCAAAAAGGGTGCGAGAGACGATCATATGTGATTTTGATTCTAAGGAAATAGATGTTAGAAATGAAGGAAAAAATGGAAAATAAGGAAAATTGATTAGAAAATTTATTAATAAAAGAGTTAGATTAGAAATTGAAAATGAAGTGAAATGAAATACTTTAAATTTCAGTTTTGACAAGGGTACCTTGCAGAAGGCATAACTTTTCACTCATTACTCTGTTTGAGGTATACTTTATATCATTGGAAAGATTTGAATGAGATATATCATTTGAAGGGTCTCATAATTTTTTTAAGGTTGTTTGATACCCAAAAAACTTGGGAAAAAGGTCAAAATTTGAGAAAAGTTACAGATAAAAAAATTTGAAAAAAAAAAATAGAAGTGAATTTCAGAAATACAAAAATGAAAGAAAAACAAGATAGATGATGTATTAAGCTCTAATATTTGTTATTTTATAAATAAACCTACTAAAAAAAGTTAAAACTATATAGAAAACACACGAAATAAAATATGAAATTCTAGAGGTTAACAAAAATAAGTAAGATTTACATATAATGAAAACGTAGATATATACTACAAAAACACACTTGATGAACATGGTAGCACACCTAAATATAATACGAGATGAAATTAAAATGAACAATAATGCACCCATATGTAACAAAAATGCACCTCTTAACAATGATAGTGCACCCAATTTTACACAAAAGTAGCTACTCGGACGTAAACGCAAATCTACAAAAAGAGTGAAAATAGAGTTCAAAAATACGCTAACGCAAAGAAATGTAACACATACACACCCAATTTGACGTAAATGCAAGAACTATGACACAAATGCATTTTTTTAATGCTAGCACATTGAATGTAATGATAGTGTAGGGAACTTGATGGATACAAAGATCTGGTGATAGAAAAGTGTAAAGTCGAATGGTAGTATATATCACAATCTATGTTAGTGTGGGGAAGACAATAGAGACACAAGTCATTTATTGATTTAAAAAAATGGAATTTAATGTTAAAACCCTAGTATTGTAGAGTCACATATGATAAATAAATAATAAAGCACGATTTGACACAAGCAAGTAAGCTAATAAATTTAAAACCCTAAGTGCAAGAAATAGGGTTAAAGAATAACTTGATTTGTGCCAAACATCGAGATCAGTGCATACTGTCACAACCGTGATAATAAAGTATGGATCTTCCGATGAGCCTAGACATTGGCACCTAGATTGGGTCGAGATCCTGGGTGCTTTGAGACCTCTGTTGGGTGCTTATGACTACGTAAGAGCTCGGAACATGGTTTTTCGATGTTGTACAAGTGTCGTTAGTTTTCATTTTTGGTCTCCTATATGTCGATGTATGATCATTAAATGCACTTGAAACCCGTAAAGATATAAAGACTTGCAAAACCCTCAAATTACATCAAATCCCAAAAAGAAGAGATGTAAAATGAGGAGTTATCTGACCCCCAGTTAACCGATTGAGTGAACTTACGACCGAGAACCGCACTACATCTCATAATCCATGTAATTCTTATGTGTGTCTCGAAAGAATCGTGCCCTAAGAAGCGCTTGTATAAGTGCATATGATAGCGGGTGATAAATAGATGTACCAATGTAAATAGAGATGTGTGGTTGGAAAATTAACTTCCCCTTCCTATGAAGTGTATGTAGAAAATGTAGTCACTTGTCTCTTGAGTGAGTGCTAGGTGGATGCCTTTTGATGCTCATAGAATTCCTTTGGATGCAACCTTAGGTGATGATAATAGATGTTTAGATCTTGGTCCTATATTTTGGTCACATATCTTTGTATTTATGTGATTCTATTGGTTGAATTTTAAAATAAAAACTGGAAGGCCAACCCATAATAAAATAAGATTCCCAAAAGATAAAAGAATCCCAAAAAGAGCGAGTAAGATAGAAAGAGGTCGGGGCACTATTGTCCATTTTGTACCCTTGCAAAAATGGGACAACTAGAAAAATTGGAGTTGGGTAGTTGATCGGGATTTCAAGGTTGAATCTAGAGAAAACAGTAATTTCCATGATTTTGGGCACTTAGAATCATTTTCTTTCCCTCTAGGTTTCTAAATTCCATACTCGAGCAAAAATTTGCAAAAAGTGGTTAAAATGGTAAATTTGGCTTGGAGGAACTTTACTTGTATTTTTCCAACTACCTAGATCTAAAAATATCCAATAGTTAGTTAAAAGTTGAGAGAAAACTAGAAAAAGGGTTCAAAAATGAGAAGGGGGTGAAAAAGAGCTCTGCGAGCTCATAGGCAAGTCATATGGAAAGTTAAAGCTATAAAGACCCCAAACCCCACAAAGCAAGAACAAAGCGGTCAAGTAAGGTGCCCCAAAATCTCATAAATCATGAAGAGGAGTTGGGCGGGTTTACGATGAGCCATTACTTGGAAATAATGCCTAGTCGAATCTATGAGTAAACAATTAGGGTCATAAACCATCAAACAAGCGATGCAAGGTGAGTGTTATGCAGATTTTTAGGGTGGATCTACTTCTAAGCAATACTCATTTCAAAACCTAAGTTGAGTAGCTCCCAAACTCCGTAGAACTAAGGGGTATGAAAGGATTTTTGCGTTAAACCAAGGTGTCACTACTTCAAGTAGTGACACCTTGAAAACCTATAGGTAAAGTAGTTGGAAAATCACGTAAAGTAGAAGGGTGAGTAGATAGTATTACAAGTTTGTGCAGGGTGGATTACTTAAAGTAATTTCACCCCTTAGGTATGAAGTAAAGTAGGTTAGAATATCCACCAAATAAATCGGGAAGTTGAAGCTTTGCGCAAATCCGATAGCCCATTAATTAGAAGTAATGGGGGTAAAAAGACGCGAGCTAAGAAGTTGAGAAATCACGTAAAATAGGTGATGGAGAGTGTTTGGTGATGATCCGATGGAGCATTGCTTCAAAGTAATACTTGTTTCAAAGTGCGAGCTAAGTAAATGTGAAAACCCACTAAAGGAAGAAGTGAAGTAATTAGGGTTAGTATCCTATGAAGAGAAAGAAAACAAGTAATGGCACCTCACATATCCAATTTGGCATATCTTTGGGCGAGGAATCTATTTTCCACAAATTTGTACTTTTTGGAAACGCCTCCCCAATAACTTCACCAAGGAATAATAAAAAGAGAAGTAGGTATAATATATGGAGGAACAACAAGAAAAAAATCCCCAACATTCAATAGACGACCTAGGTAGTTGATATCAAATTCAATGAAGGCATGGGTGTATTTATCTTCTCCAAACACACAAAGGGGATTTCGTCTCTCCATCTCTCTCTCTCTCTCTCTCTCTCTCATTTTTCCTATATAAAATGTAATCCTTCTCATTCTAAAAAATGAGGAGATATTGTGGGTATGTGGAAACTATGTCATTTTGTTTTCTCAAATTCATTGAAAGCGATAAGCCTTTACACGGGCCTAAAAATGTATTTATGCCTCTACTTCATCAATGTAATGTCTTGTGCAAGATTATGAAGTAATAAAAATTGTGTTTTTGGTGTTACTTCAACCCTTGCTCATTTTTATTGTGTTTCCCTTGCCTCTCCATTTTGTTGCCTCTCCATTTTGTTGTTGTTTTTGTGCATGTTTTTTTCATTTGTAGGTTTATGTTGTGGTGCTTCATGGAGTTTTAGAGGGTGAATGAAGACTTGGGTTGTGTTATAGTTGTTTGGCCTTCCCTTGCTCCATTTTCCTTCTTCTTTCTCCCTCGATGTATGATATTTCTACCCCTTTTTCTTGGTGTTATCACCTATGTAATTTAGGTTTCTTTTTATGCATCTCATTCTAACCTTGGTCACTTGGAGTTTTAGAGTAGAGTTAGAAAGTTGCATTTCAATTCCCAGTGAGTAGTTTTAGCAATAGTTTTAGGTTGAGGAACCAACCTTCTCTAGAGGTTTGTCCCAATTTATAGGTCCCACAACCGAGAGACAGTCCCATATTACCTCATAATTCTTGGTCACCATGATCATATCTAAGGTGCAATTTTGAGCCCCAACCATTTTAACATGCCCGTGGGATGAGCATTGAAAGCTCATATTTCATCATTTGCCAATTTGATGTGTTCTTGGTAAATTTATAGCCTTTAAAGGCTCTATAGCGAAGAAGAAGAGAAATGGTGAAGGCATGCAGGAATATGAGTCAACAGAGCTGAAAAGTTACTAGGGTTTGCAAACCCGCAAAGAAAAGGCAAGTTGTAGTGGTGCACAAATACGAGGCAGCATTACTTCTAAGCAATGGGGGTCAAAGGTCCAAGCAAAGTAATTGTCAAACCCCACAAACTAAAGGTGATCAAGTTGGAGCTTTGTGTGGATACGATGGACCTTTACTTGAAGTAAGTGGGTTCGAAAGCATGAGTTGAGAAGCTCCAAAACCTCCTAGAAAAGGGAAGTAAAGCACCTCTAAATTCACTCAAAGAAGCGACCTGTGAGTTGAAGTAAAGGGGTTTGCAAACACACAAAGTTGAGGAGTTATCTAGAGATTCGACCCAACATTACTTTGCTAGCGGTGAGGTGTCAAAACCCATAGGTCAAGTAATGAGTAGTTCTCATCCGAAACCCCATAGGTCAAGCAGATGGGGTTTAAAACCCACAGTCAAGAAATTAAGTAGAAACAGTCCTAAAATCTGCTAAGAGGCATTTCCAAACACATCGACGAATCCACTTATCCAAGTAACCCATTTTATGAGTTGCATAATTTTCCTTTTCTCTCATCCTTTTCCATCCATTTTTCTTTCCATTATTTTATTTTCTTTCATTCATAAAGTTGTGAAATCATGACTCCATTTACTCCATGGAATTTTCATTTTCGGTGGCATTATCATTACCCTCCACCTCCTTATCTTGAGAATCATCCTCCAAGCTATTTTCATCAGTCTTATCATGAGGAATTTGCATATCAATTAAACTATGTTGATATTTACAATCATCCTATTAACCATGGTGCTTTTTAAGGATAAGGATATGTTGATCTTCAAATGTAGATTCAAGATATGGAGAAAACATTGCTATAAGGGGAGGAGGCATACAACATCATGGTGGCTAAAATACCTGGTTTTAGTGAACCCTATCCATGGGGTAGACCTCTGCCAAGTTGGTATAACCCTCAACAAAATATAGAGGTATTTAATGGAACTCTCAATGTAATGGTTGAAACTTTGAACATTTTATCGCAGTCAATTGAGAAGGGAAGGCTAATGCACCCATTTTTGAAGAACCTTTTCAACGGGTTAATCCTTCACCATCATCAAGTAGCCCACTCTTTTACTCTTCCCCACCTACAAGATATCAACTTGAGTTTCATACTCCTAGTTTTTTACATGCTACTCCCATTGAGGATTTCCCTTCTACACCTTCTTCCCTTCCATCTCACCTTCAATTATTTTCCCTTTTCCCTCCCAAATTTCCATCTCCTCCATAAGAAATCATTCCACCTCCTCCATCATTTGAACCTTTGCAAGATCAGCCAAGGGCTCAACCCTTTTCCCACTTTTCAAAATCAAATCTACATGTGCCTAAGCCTCTAAACAAATCGAGTTGAAAACAATGAAGTAATAGACCTTAACCAACAAACTAAGGGCCCAATTTCTTGTTTTCTTGAGGATCCTTTCCTCACTAAACAAGATCTTGAAGACTTCGTAGTAGCCAAGGTTGATTTCCATTATTTTGGACAACATGAGGCACATGTAGATTTAGAAGAATAGATTGAGAAGGAGCAAAACAAAGTAAATCAGATTCGAGCTTGGGGACTAGAGCCATGATTTTGAAGAAATAAATGTTCATCACCGAGAACCTAGCAATCATCCTTATCCATCTTTTCCATCAGCCAAAGTCATTCTTATTATGGAAAATCATGAAATAATGGTAGAAGAATGGACTGATACTCTTGAGAGCATAGTGGAAGAAGAATAAGTGACCCATCCCACGCTTTCAATACCTCCTATTCTATTTGAAAGTTTTGAACCTAAGAAGGTTGAAGAAGAAGGCCAACAAGCAAAGGAAGAGAAGCCTCCAAGTGAGCAACAATTTTTATTTGAATACGTTGATCCTCATCTTTCTATATGTTTATAACTTGCTGCACTTTTGGGAAATTACGGTGATCCACCAAGGATATCTTCGATACTATAATTAGCCATGAAGAGATTCATGTCAAGGAGGAAAACAAATTTTATTCAGAGGTTGTGAGTGAAGAACAATCCATGAAGGAAATTTAAGATCCTTCTTCCACTTCATCCTTACAAGAATGATAATTTTTGGATGAGTTTGATCTCTCAAGCTTCATGTTTGAGGATGAGGAGAGCCATGGTGTAACAATTGCAAGATAAAAATCACCATGGAGGAGGCACAATCTCTGGAAGAGTTGTTAGTTAAAGCAAAACAAAGCACAAATCAGCTTGCAAGCATCTCCATTCAAGAAGAAATTTTTGAGATGCCCATGTTCATGGGGAAGAGCTTCAAAAGAGTGGGAAAATCACAAGGATCAGCCCAATGGCTCCAAAATCCCTTGCCCAATCAGGTATTTGGCTATCTTGGAGCCAAAAGTAGGATTACTAACGGTCATGCTTATTTCTAAGCCTAAGGATGAGTTTTAGTGTGCCAAGGATCGGATTCAACACCTCCAAACAAATGTAGAGAAACTAAAGGAGGTATGTTACTTATTTGTTATTAATACCTTGATGGATTAGGTGTAGGATTGGTTCTATATCAGTTTTTCACTCTTGTATAAGGCCATGTACATTGCAAAATTAGTCACATGGTCTCAAATGGTGAGGAAGGGCAGCTTAATTCTCACAACCTATCATAGGGTTTGTTTAGTTTCTCCTTAACTCTGGTTAGAGTATAGTAGGGGTAGGTTTGCTTTCGGAAGAATGAGTGCTTATGTACACTTTGCATGCTTCCACTTGGAGCATTTATGATCTTCCTCTTTATATATAACTTGTGTGTTGTTTTTGCTCTTGCACAATCCATTTTAGAAAAGGCATGTTCATGATTAGGAAGTAAGGTTTTAACAATTCTAAGTTCACTCAAATTAGCTAGTGATCTAAAACTTTGTAATACTTCATATTTTCCAAGAAATCAATTTAGCTCATCCCTTCATACTTGTTAAAAATCAGTTTTTGGGACAACTTCAGATGCATTCATTCATCCTTGTCTCAATAGATCATCTTAAAAGGAAAGAGAAAGAAAGAGTTTCATATTTTTTAAAAAAATCCACTCTATAAAAACCTAGAGAATTTCTTATGAAAGGATGGAAAATTCGAGCGGTGGATCAACTCCGAGTTCAAGATTGCTTCAAGTGGCTCGGAGAAAAACTTCAAAGTTCAAATCAGATTTCATATTACCATGTTGACTCCATGCCCAAAGGATGCTTCAAGGCCACTGGTCAACTTATCTAGTAGGTAGATGACCCCTATGAGTAGCCAAAAATGTTGTCCATTTTTGCACCCTTGCAAAAATGAGACAACTTGGAAAAATTAGACTTGGGTAGTTGATCGGGATTTTAGTTGAATATGGAGAAAATAGGTCATTTTTATGATTTTGGGCACTTGGAATCATTTTCATTATTTCCTTTTAGGATTTTGGATTCCATACTTAGGATTTTTTTTTGCAAAAATGGTTAAAATGGTAAATTTAGCTTGAGGCCCTTTACTACATTTTCCTAACTCCATAGATCTAGAAAATATCCAATAGTTAGTTAAAAGTTGAGAAAAAACTGGAAAAAGGGTTCAAAATCGAGTAGGGGTAAAAAAATCAATGAGCTCAAGGGTGCGTCGGATGGCGAGTTGAGCTATGACACCCAAAAGCCCGCAAAGTAGGATCAAAGCGATCAAGTAAGGCTCCACCAAAATCCCATGCAAAGCATGAAGAGGAGTTGGGTGGGTTTACCATGAGCCATTACTTGGAAGTAATGCCCAGTCAAATCCGTGAGTAAGCAATTGGGGGTCGTAAACTTGCCAAACAAGCAATGCAAGGTGAGTGCTATGCGAAGTTTTGGGGTGGATATACTTCTAAGCAATACTCATTTCAAAACTTGAGTTAAGTAGCTCCCCAAACATGTAGAACTAAGGGGTAAGCAAGGATTTTGTGCTAATCGAGGTGTCACTACTTTGAAGTAGTGAAACCCTAAAACCCACAAGTAAAGTAGTTGGAAAATCACGTAAAGCTAGAAGGGTGAGTGGAGAGTATTGTGGGTTTGCGAAGGGGGTTACTTCACTAATTACACCCCACAAGTCTAAAGTAAAGCAAGTCAAAAACCCACCAAACAAAGGGCAAAGTTGAAGCTTTGCAAAAATCAACAGCCCATTACTTATAAGTAATGGGGGTAAAACACACGAGCTAAGCGGTTGAGAAATCATGCAAAGAAGGCGATGGAGAGTGTTGAGTGATGATCCGATGGAGCATTACTTTGAAGTAATGCTTGTTTAAAAGTGCGAGCTGAGTAGATGTGAAAACCTACTAAAGGAAGAAGTGAAGTAATTGAGTGTTGGGATCCTGTGAAGCAAATCAAGCAAGTAATGGCACCTCGCAGATCCGATTTGGCATAACTTTTAGCAGAGGACTCTATTTTCCATAAATTTGTACTTTCTAAAACATCTCCCCAAGAACTTCACCATGGAATAATAAAAATGAGACATAGGTGGAGTATATGGATGAAAAATAAGGAAAACATCCCCAACATTCAATGGACACGTCCTGGTAGCCGAGATCAAATTTAATGAAGTCGTGGGCACATTTCTCTACTCTAGGATGCAAAGGGGATTTCAGGGGATACATCTCTCTCTCTCTCTCTCTCTCTCTCTCTCTCTCTCTCTCTCTCTCTCTCTCTCTCTCTCTCTCTCTCTCTCTCTCTCTCTCTCTCTCTCTCTCTCTCTCTCTCTCTCTCTCTCTCTCTCTCTCTCTCTCTCTCTCTCTCTCTCTCTCTCTCTCTCTCTCTCTCTCTCTCTCTCTCTCTCTCTCTCTCTCTCTCTCTCTCTCTCTCTCTCTCTCTCTCTCTCTCTCTCTCTCTCTCTCTCTCTCTCTCTCTCTCTCTCTCTCTCTCTCTCTCTCTCTCTCTCTCTCTCTCTCTCTCTCTCTCTCTCTCTCTCTCTCTCTCTCTCTCTCTCTCTCTCTCTCTCTCTCTCTCTCTCTCTCTCTCTCTCTCTCTCTCTCTCTCTCTCTCTCTCTACTAAAATGTAATCCTTCTCATTTTAAAAATGAGGAGGTATTTTGGGTACGAGGAAACTCTATCATTTTGTTTTCTCAAATTCATTGAACAACAAGCCTTCACGCAAGCTTTGGAAAATGCATATGTGGCTCTACTTCATCAATGTGATATACTGTACAAGATTATAAAGCAATAAATTTGTGTTTTTGGTGTTTCTTCTTGACCCTTGCTCATTTTTATTGTATTTCCCTTACCTCTCCATTTTTTGTTTTCTTTGCATGTTTTGTTCATTTGCAGGTTTATGTTGTTGTGTTTCATGGAGGTTTAGAGGGTGAATGAATATCCTGGGTTGTGTCATAGTTGTCTAGCCTTCCTTTGCTCTATTTTCCTTCTTCTTTCTCCCTCAACAAGATATTTCCACCCCTTTTTCTTGGTGTTATTACCTCTATAGTTTAGTTTTATGTTTATGCATCTCCTTCTCACCTGGTCCCTTGGATTTTAGAGTAGAGTTAGATAGTTGCATTTCAATTCATAGGAGTAATTTTAGCAATAGGTTTAGGTTGAGGAACTAGCCTTCTTTGGAGATCTGTCTTAGTTCATAGGTCCCACAACAGAGAGACAGTCCCATGTTGCCTCATAATTCTTGGTCATTCATGATCATATCCATGGTACAATTTTGAACTCCAACATGCACCTAGAAGGATGAGGGCACCTAGGCATTGGCATCCTTTCTAGGCATTGGTGTCTAGAGAAATGAAATATAAATCAATAAAGTACTCGACTAGGTTATAGGGTGTAAAATACCATAAAGAAGACAAGAAAAAAAGCAAAGAGTCCAAAGATAGTTGTCAATTACTAGGTTTATCTCTTAGGAATCATATAAATAGTAGTATGTGATTAGGACCTAGAAATGTACCCAAGTGCATGATTTTGTGTCTACATTTTCCCCACTTTATGTTGTTGAGTGAATACTCGATAACATAAAGTAGATAAGAGATGTGTACTGATAACCATGTAGAATGTGATATCGATAACATGTCGAAGAGAAGTAAAAGTGTGGAGTGATAAAAATGAAGCTTTGAAAATAAGAAAGAGGAAGTGACCTAGGGGTGAAGCGTGTTATATCATATCATGTTATACCTATTGTTGTGTTTGATGTAGGGCTACTTCTTATTGTGTATTAAGGACAAACCTGTAAAAGAAGAGTGAAAGAGTAGTCAAAGTCATGTATTATGAAAACTCTTGCAAAAGTATGTAAAAACATGTAAATGTGTGTAAAAAGTAGTAAAAGGAAAGTGTGCACTTGATCCATGAAGAGTGAAAGGGATAGAAAATGTCTTGAACTATTGTAGAAGAATTTTTTTTTTTTGGGGATCTCATGCCAAATCTCACGCCAAGAGCGAGTTTTTGGGTGATCTCACACCCATGACATGAGAAGAGTGTTGGGCAGAGAGGTATAGTTTTACTCTCTTTTGATGATAGCTTCCCAAATAAGCACCCACTTTGCATTGTATGGTACATCTCATTTTTAAATTTGTATTCTTTCATATTGTTCCATGTAGAAAATGGAGAAAGAATACATTCGATTATTAGAGGATTGGGCCTATCTTTGTGAAAACCGCTCTGAAATTGTTATAGAATGTGTTGATTTGAGAAAGTAACTATAATTACCCCTAGTCATAGGTGCCTAGGAAAGGTCAGGAGCACCCAGGCACTAATGTCTATATCTAGGCATTGGATTTTATGTTGAACTGAGGACCAAGTTAGATTTTGGGTCATTTCTATAACTATAACTTTGTTTTGTTCCTGTGTTGAGTTGTATTGTGTTGTAGCTATGAGCTATTGTATGGGGTGACTGATTCACCCAATGTATGCCCCCCTCATTTGGGGTGCATGTGACATCATTAGGAGAATGCAACCTAAAGAAAGGACACGATGCTAATCTAAAACCGGTGCTCTACATGGGGAGGGAATGTGCATGGTGGAAACCAAGGCACATGCAAACAAGATGGCTAGATACATGTGTTAGTATAAAAATAAGCAAGCATGTCATATAAAAGTAATGTAACAAGAAAATGTGCATATAAAAGAGAGACCATGAAAAGCAGGTTTCATATATGGGACATCACTCACAATGTCACAAGAAAATTAGGGTTAAAGCATCCAAAAGCATACAATGTGTATACAAGACAAAGGGCATGGCCCGCAAAAATAGCATACAATGGCAAGCAATGGAAAATAGTAATAAGAAAAGTATCATACAACCATGGTGTCAAATAGTTCTTACAAGAAAATGTTGTAGATGAAGCACCCGTTAGCATGTTAAAAGATAAAGAGTATGTCAAAGCGTGTATAGATCAATGTGAAAATAGTGTGCTAGTAAGAATAGGAAGTAGTAAATAATGAAACAATAACACCTATGATGTGTAAGAGTAGAAAATTAGATGCCCTTAGAGCCTCGGTGGGACTGGTAAGAGGTATAGTGCCAAGAATCATTACTACATGTAAATATCTATAGAAATTTTGCATTCACAACTAAATAACAAGTGAATGTGCATGTGTATATAGAAAAGATAATGACATATTGATATTTGTCTAACATAGTAAGAAAAGTGTAACATGTGAGTATAAGAAAACAAGAATAATTTCAACCAAGATATGCAACATGTTATGAGTGTGAATGGAATGGAATGCAAAGTGAATGTGATAGGAGTAGTATGCCCCCCGAGTGAATGTGGATGATTATGAGATGAGGTTAATTTATAAAAGACCCTCAACAGTCAAGAATGAACTATAGAACAAGAGTGTGTCATCGGAAAATGGTTTGAAAATGTGCACTAGAAAGATATGATCAATGAAGCATAGATTGTAAAGAGTGTGAGTGTGGTGAGGTTCATTTCATATTTAGACCCACAATAGTCGAGTATGAACCATGGAACTAGAGTGCACCATAGGGTAATGAGTGCATTGTGTGATATAGTACAAGCTAGAAATATATGTTGTGAATGCACAAAGTGTGAAGTGTGTATGATGTGAGGTTCATTGATGAAGTTTTCCCTCAACAATCAAGTGTGAACCTGTAGCACAAGAGTGTGTCACAAGGAAGTGATGATACCAAGTGTATCAAATTGTGTAATATTTCTTATAAATAGAAAGCATGGAGCACAGAGCATATGAGTAGAAACCGTAGACAACTAGTGATGTTAGGAGGGGGAAGTAAGCATGATGCCCCTAAGTGTATGATGATGATCAAAATATCCAACAAAAGTGAAGGGCAAGGGTCCTCCACCCAATGTTTGAGGAGATAAAGGTGTGTGATAATTCTCTAATATCAATGGTGTATGAGACCGACAATGTGTGTGAATTAATCCTAGGAGGTGAACACATATGTGTAGGATACCGAGGAGGTGATGAACACCTATGTGAAGTAGACTTAGGAGATGATGCACACCTATGTGAAGGAGACATAGGAGGTGATACATTCCTATGTCAAGGAGACAGAGGAGGTGATGAACACCTATGTGAAGGAAACGAGGAGGTGAAGAAGGTGATGAACTCCTATGTGAAGGGGCTACTTGAGTAGGGGACTTAAGCCAATTAGATGGACTGGTAGACCAATGAAAATGAGTAGGTCATGTGTGAGTAGGTGAGCTAATTTTAGAAGATGCATTAGATTTGAGAGGCCCAGGGGGCCTAGATGTTGCAACTAGTGAGAGGACAACCTCAAGAGGAGGAGCGGAAGTGGTGTGGATAGTGGAACACCTTTGATAAAGGACAAATTTCTTATTGTGAATGAATTTTAGACACAAGTGATTCATGGAAATTATAGCTTGAGCAACACGGAGCCAAGGAAGACCTAAGAGCATGTCACAACCTTTGATGATAGGTGCCACAATGAATGGAACAAGCATGGTGAGAGTTTCCAACTATAACTGGAAGTTTGAAAAATCCATAAGATTTGGGAGTTGGATATGAAACTTTAGATGGAAAATAGTTGATAGCCATAAGGAGTGCAATAGAGCATGCACCAATAGGAGCTAATGGATCGATCATTATATTATTAGTAGCATGAGGTCTAATAAAATCATTGATATGTAATGTATTAGAAGATAATGTAGCATGATAATCATGATTAGAGAATGTGATGAGTGGTGGAGATGCATTAGTATGAAAACTAGAAAATAAAGAGCCCCCGATGAAGGAGGAGGCACAACATGATATGTATGATTAATTGAAGAATCAAAACTTATTTTCATGCTTAGGAAATGGATCATTGAATATTTGAGATTTTTGTTGTCATTGACTAGCTTGGATGTTAAAGGCTCGGGAGCTCGATTGCATCATTGTCGATGAGATCTTGAATGAGATTCTTAAGTTTGAAACATTGATAAGTGGAATGTCTGACACATTGATGATAATCACATCTATCATTTTCATTATAATTGTGGCCCTTAGGGTGAGATGGATCAAGATTCAACGGTGGTGGAAGCGTAATAAGATTTCTCTCATAAGTTATGGCAACATAATACGTGGAGCAAAGGAAATTTAGTAAAGGTACATTTTGGAGGTTTCCATTGAAGATTTTCGGGGAGTAGAAATAATGTTAACAATAGCTTTTGCTTCAATGGGCTTAGTAGATGGCTTGAAATTAGACTTGTCTTGAAACCGATTATAAGATTAAGCCTTATCATGATATTTAAGCTTGCCCATAGATAATAGTTTTCTTTCGTAACTTAAGAGTATGGCATATCTGATCAAATGATGGAGAAGTCTCAAAGATGACACTCTCTTGTAATGGAGAAAAAGATTTTGACAAAAACATTTTACAATTCAGATTCCATGAGTACATTAGACATCTTCGCTAAGTTGTTCTTATATCGTAGGACATAATCTGCTAGATTCTCATTAGATCCTTGTTTGATTTGTGCAAGCTAAGCATAGGATATCTTAGAGCCGATATTGATCAAAAAATGAGAAAAAAAATCATCAGCTAAATGTGTAAATGATGTTACTGAATGGACAAGTAGATCGCAGAACCAACGCATAGTATAATATTGAGGCTTTTAGGAAATATCTTTGCTAGTAAAGTATGATCATCCATATAATCTAGACATGCAACATGAAAAGCTCGGAGATACTCTTGAGGATCACCATGGCCATTAAAGGTGGGCAGCTTAGGAGTGATGAAGTTTGGAGAAAGTGCATAAGTGGAAATGGTGGGTGCAAAAGGAGTATGAAGAAGTAAGGTGGAATCAAGAGATGGGATGCACGAGAAGTAGTGACTTGAAGTTGACATATTTGAGCTTAGAGATTTTGATAGAGAGAGGATATGCCTTGAGTGGGAATGAAAGAGACTTGTCACATGTGAGAAATAAGAGGTGGAGTGAAGTGGTTGGTGGGAGTAGGAACAAATATGGGAACAATAGAAGTAGGTGGAAGGGTGGAATTAAGGGGTTGAGTAGAAATAGGCATAGAAGTGGTAGTGGATGTAGGAATATTAAGCTCAGCAATATTGGTGGCCTCCTCATGAACAGTGAATAAGAGCATATCTAAATCTTGGGGGTGTTCAACAAGATGAGCATTGAGATCCTGAAGGTGCTCTTCAATAAAGGGTTCATAAGATTGAGCCATAAAAAGGATATTGTAAAATTTTCTAAAAGTAAGGTTGGGTCCGAATGGATGGGTTCACTAAATGATTTAACAAAAATGAAATTTAATGTTAAAACCCTAGTATTGCAGAGTCACGTAAGATAAATAAACAATAAAACACATACTTAACACAAGCAAGTGAGATAATAATTTTAAAAATCTAAGTACAAGAGAGAGAGGTTAATGACTTATCTGATTTATGCCAAATGTTGGGACAATGCAGATTGAAGAAAATAAGAAACGGGAAGGGTAGACTATCGTAATCGTGCACAATAATATTTGGATCTTCGGATGATCTTGGACTAGGACACCTAGACTGGGTCAGGGGTGCCTAGGCACTAGAGACCTCTGTTGAGTTCCTATGACTGTGCAAGAGCTAGGAACCTGTTTTTTGGTATCACACAAGTGTTATTGGTTGTCACTTTTGGTCATTTGTATTTTTCTAGATGATCACCAAATGTGCCTAAAACCTGTAAAGAGATAAAGGCCTACAAAACCCTTAAACTACATCAAATCCTAAAAATAAAAGATGCAAAATGAGGAGTTGGACTGACCCCAATGGTCACTCGACTAAGTGAACTTACGATTGAGCATTGCACTACATCTTAGACTTCATGTAGTTCTTGTGTGTGTGTAAAATAATCATGCCCTAAGAATCCCTTGTGCAAGTGCACGTGATAGCAAGTGATAGCTAGATATACCAATGTAAATAGATATGTGGATGGAAAAATGAACTTCCCCATCCTATGAAGTGTATGCGAAAGTCTCTTGTCCCTTGAGTGAGTGCTAGATGGATTCCTTTTGATGCTCTAGAATGCCTTTAGATGAAACCTTAGGTGATGATAATAGATGCTTAGAGATTGGTCCTTTATTTTGGTCACATAGCTTTGTATTTATATGATTCCCTTGGTTGAATTTTAAAATTGACAACTGAAAGGTTGACCCATAAGAAAATAAGATGGCAAAAGATAAAAGAAGCCCAAAAAGATTGAGTAAGATAGAAAGAGGTCGAGTGCCTGTAGGACGAGGGCACACAAGCGCGCGTGTCTGTCTGGCACTAGTGTCTAGAGTAATGAAAGATAAAGAAATAGAGTATTGACTAAGCTATAGGGTGTAAAAGACTAGAAATCGACAAGAAACAAAGTAAAGAGACCAAATATATCTATAAATTACTATTTTTATTGCTTAGGAATCATATGAATAGTAGTATGTGATTAGGACCTAGAAATGTACCCAGTGCATGATTTTGTGTCTACACTTGTACCTACACAAAAACATGAAAATACAACCAAAAACTTCTAATTTTGGTGAGCTTCTCTAAAATTTGAGCATGAAAACACCTGCAAATTGGTTAGTGACCTTCAAATACTAATAAGAACATAATAACAATGTTAATCTTACTAAAATATGATTTAAAATATGAAAAAAATTTGGAGTGTCCCACTAGGCGTGCCATAAATGTATACAGAGAAATACTACACAATAGAAAGAAACCAACAAAAATTGTAAACCTGATCCTTCCTTTGTATCTCCTTGTAACCTTGGATGAGACTGCTCAAATTTTTATACATGCTCCAAAGATGTTCCAAATGGAAGTAGATTTCAGCTATGAGAAAAGTAATTGAATGATTAATTTTGATTAATGGATTCATGATCAATTGGACAACAAAACATCAAGTAAATACAAATGGCAATTCAACACAATAATGATACAAATTTCAAAGCTTCCAAAAATAAAAAATGGAGAGGAATGAGTGTTTATTTATAGATAAAGGAAGAGAATCAAATCCTTGATTTGTGTGATTGATTTGTCTGATCTGAAGCTAACTAAAGCATGATTGGAGATATTTTTTGTGTTTCCAACTTGATTGACAAGATAAACTATTGTTTTGAGATTGATTGAGTGAGTTATCATTGATTTGGCAAAGGTGGCATGTATTTTGAATATTTTTTTAACTTTTGCATTGAAATATTAAATTCATGTCTTTTTTTTTATTCACCCAAAAAAGTGACGCGAGTTTTAGCTTTGGGGAGATTTTCTTTAATTTTGGAATGTCATGCTTTATGGGATATGTTTAGTTAACTCAAATGCATGATTTAATTTTATCTAAACTTGTCCTCTTACATATATTTAATGATTTTTCTTTAATTGATTTGTTTTGCTCTAGTTAACTTGAGATGTTAATTAATGAAGTGAAAGTGGTAAGAGGTAACATGTGAATGGATATTTGTAGGATTTATTTAATTATTTTAATATGAAATTAGCTCATAAAATTAGCTAATGGGATAGGGTATGAATAATAATAATGATAGGATTAATTGATTAATCCTAGGAACGGGTATGAGTGTAATAGGGGACCAAATATTACTATCGGACATTGTAATGTGTAATGACTTATTTTGGGGTGTATATAGCTAGTATTTTTGTGGAGCACTTTTGGAACATGAATTATGGCAGAATTGAGGTTTTACATATCTATGAAGTTACTTTTATCTATGCAATTTATTATTTTTGACACACTTTTTATCATGTGGTTATCATGATTTAGGGCTTGATAATTAAATGGTTTTTTAGACATGCTAACTCTTAACAAAAGCCCTAAAACTCACTATGTTTTCTTTAATCCTCTAAACAATGTAGGTGTGTTATATGTTCCCTATGATAAGATGAAGAAAGATTGTTTTATAAGTTATTTCTATTGCAACCTCATATCAAAGTGAGGAAACAAGACATCCGACCATGAAAATATTATTGTTAATTCATTTTGAAACCTATATTTTCATTTACCAAAAGTGTCCATGTATTTTTATATCTATCAAAAACATCCAATGTTTCTTTTGAATTTCTATGATCAAATCTATATCTACAGTGAGATTCCTAATACTTCTAGGTGTGCATTTCCAAGTTCAAAATTAGATAGTTTTCACTAAATCATAATATGAAATAAATACAAATCTAAACCATACATACCCTACTATTGAATTTAGAAAAATCAATTAAACATTATTATTTAGTATATGTGCATCATGCTTAGTTGAAAGTAAACTAGATATAATTTAAATTCTTGCAATGGTGGGAAGAGAGAATGTCTTTTTATGCAAGGGTGGAGTATAGACATAATGATAATATATCATAGAATACTTTGTATATGACAACATTCAAGCCAACTACTTGGATAGTCTACATGAGGTATATATCTACCGTATTTGAAGAAGAAAATGTTTTAAAAGTGGGGAAATTTTGATTAATATATACATAATAGGAGAATAAACTATTAGAAGTAAAATAATAGTAATGATTCAAACTGGGGAAGTGCACATGAATTCTCTCTTATAATAACTTCTCATTCATTTAACTATGATTTTGTTATTTGATTTGAACAAACTCTTTTTATTTAGCAAACATTATTAGTCCTTTCCTAGTAGGTACTAATGCAATTGATACTTATTATCTCATGATGGCTTGTAATGTTACTAATAAAACCTTGCATTATTTTAAAAAAATTAATCAAGTAATGTTGACACTTCTAAACATATAATTTATTTAACACATAAGATATATAAAATGATTTAATTGAGCATTGATTGGTCTAATAAGTTTGAGATCTTAAACTCACATTCACCACTTCATTTAAGGCGATTCAAAATGACATATATGTGTCATGTCAGCCATGTATATCTCTCTTATGACCTATTAAACCATGGATGTACAACATATGACACATGTCTAATAAAAAAATCCAATATATACTTAAATGCAATGGTTCTAAGTCTTCATTCTCGATTCTTATCCAAGATATCTTCACAAAGTTTTGCAAATTTCATGCCTTTTTGGGCCTATCAGAGTTGTCATTGAGGGGGAGTGTGCATGACAATGCCACCTCTTAACATCTGTTGTAAACTTCCAATACTTCCTCCATTTTGTAATAAGTAAATGTTCACATTATGTGAATTTACTTGTAAATCCCAACGAAAGCATTGGTTATAGGAATGCCTTGTTTTATAAAAGGATCCATAATTTGATATAAGTCTTCATATATAAAGCATTTGTCCTAAGAATTTTTATATGGGAAGATATGTATGATTTCCTTGTTTATATGCTAGATTGGATCATCTTTGATGATTTATGGATCTATAAATCCTTTTGTAGAAAAACGTAATTTGGCATCTTTATTTTTCTTCCCACTTAACATTAAGGGGGAGTGTTGAGGTAATAATTTCAAGTAGGGATACCTCTTTGGGAGGACCACTGCTTTACACCCTTATTATTTTAAAGTTTAATTTATTAAACTTTATTATGACATTCTTCCACATTTAAGAGTGAAATGACACGGTGATTCACTAAGATCCCTCCCGAGATTGGACCAACATATACATTGGTACCAAATTAATATCAAGAGATATCAGATTGGGAATATTAAGGACATTATTTTATTGCATAATAACAAGAAATGGATCTCGCCACTATCTCTATGAGACCGAGGAGTGAAGTGGAAGTGTTGGGTAAAAGTTGTATATGAAATTATTAATACATGTAGTGATTTATTATGAGTGGGGTTTTTTCCTTTAGGTTTCACCATTTTAAATCTGGTGTTTTGTGTCTTTTATATTACTTTGTTATTCACTTTCATCTATTTTCATTACATTCTCGTAATTTTTAATATTTAATCTATACTTATTCAAAGGTCAATTCATAGTATGTAATCTTCAACATTTATTTGTGGATTTATAATTAGTTTATTATATATAATTATAAATCCGGACATGGTATTAGAGCAGTGATTATGCTTGTACAGAGATAGATTTGGATATTTGTGAGTTACAAAGTGAAGAAACTTGAAGTTTTTCGATCTGCGAAACTCCGAGTTATTCCGTCGTTGACTTCAAGATAATCGGTTCAAAATCCTAATTCCCGCCAAAAAAATTATATGAATATTGGTCAATTTGTTGATTAGACCTTGCTTATACTCTTTGCTTGCATAGATCGGTGTTTATTCTCCATCTGCAACCTTGTTTCCTTGTTCTTGGCTCTTTGTAGTCATCTGTAAGGTTTTAATATATTTCGCACTCTTTACAACCAATATATAGCTATGTAACTTATTTAAATAAGTTCTTTTATTTTGTGACATGTTTTGTCTTATTTCTTTCCGTAAGAATTTCAAATTTTCGTTGTTTTTGGCTTATTCTGTGGGTTTTAGGTGCATAGTTTGATTTTATTTGGAAGGTTAATGGAATTGTGACATGTGTCCACACCGACTTGTGTTGACTATGCACCACATGCTTTCATTTTATTTGACTTTAAAAGGGAGGAGTGGACCTGAAATTCATTTTAATTTTGGCTTATTTTGGGAGTTCACATCCTCCTGAGACATCTCTTAAAAGTTTGGCAGAAATCTTCCAAGTGTTCTTTTTGGTTGTTAGATTTGTGTCGTGCAACACCTTTCGATTTTCCTTTTGTCTTATTTTTCACGTCCTTTTGTTTCTGAACCGAAAAGTCTTTTTGTTTTGATTAATTCTGTGCAGACTTCACATCCGTTGGGCTCATCTATGAGGAAAGTTTCCAGAAAGGTGACACATGCCCCCTAGGCTATCATTGATCTTTTTCGCATGGTTCTGCTGTCTGTTGTCACATATTTTTTGACCTTGTTTGACCCTACCATGGACCTAATAAGTTATAGTCTTTGTTTATTTTTGGGGACCTCACATTCGACAGGGGGATCTTGTACGATGGAAAAGTGACAAGCAAGCATGGGAATCTACAAGTAACTCTTCCTCGCACCCGACCTCCCGAGGTCGCAAAGATAAAGTGGGGGGATGGATTATACGTGGGGTATGGACAAACTAATTAGGCAATCTTATGTCTTCGACACACGCTAATGGAATCTATGAATCTAAGGCAAAGAAGGCCCTCCTAACCTGAACTGGCATGATAGATCGGTCGGCGAGGATGACTGCTCAAAGGCTCCAATCAATGTCAAGCTCGCGTGATTCAATCATGGGTTGTGGGATACGTGGGAAATGACCGGATTGTTTCATGTATGTCTCCAGACATGGTCATAAGATGGATGATGGATATATAGTGGATTCTATGGGCGATTCTCTGGTCTAGTCAAGAAATATTTAGCTTCGTTAGTTGTTATATCTAACAAGGATAATTGTGTGATAATATCGGTGAAAGTGGAGAGGACTCGAATATCAATGTGCATAAACCAACATCAACGCCTCGATTGACTTGTGAGCCTACTTGGTTGTGGGACCTGTGGATCACAATCATCAATTCGTGGTTGTTGTGGACCTCCTATGGTCATGTTAAGAATCAATCTCTAATCCCTAGTATCTAGTAGTCATATGCCTTTTCGGCTTCTATGTTTAGAGCTAAAAGTTGCACAATCTTCTCGGGTACCTTACATGGGCATTCAGCAACTTGAATTCTTAAGCCGGTGTCTATGTCGGCTTAGAATGTCTCCTGCGCCCGGTGTGGGACCAAAGGATCACAACCGAACGTTTGATCTCTCTCAAACCCTTCTACAGTCATGTGGATATTTATATAGGGTAATCTGTAGTTTGGCTGGTTTGACCAAAACATATACGCTTTGTCGTCTTCTATGTTTAGTCCTCTTAGCTGTGAGCTGATTTCTTGCAGGTCTGTTGTTGTTTGGAAGACTTGGATTCTAAGATTTTGATCTACGTCAGTTATTGCTGCCACAAGATTGGGTTGAGGCACGATTGGCTCGAATACGTATTCTCTGGGCTCCCTAGGTCCCGTGATTGTCATGCAAGAGAAACAATAAAAACCAACTAAAACAAAGTAAACTAATTATGTAAAGTATATCTACAACATATATCTAAATTCTCTATTTTTGTATTTTTGATAGAATATTTGATAGACTTAAGATAACAACTATTTAAATAGAATTTGAAAGAGCAATTATTTAATATCTAGCAAATGACAACTAAGCTAATAACGAATTTGAAACAAACAAAGTAGCCATAGCCAAGTATAGCTACTCGCCCTGTAATTGTGAATCTATTCTAAATAACCAAATAACTGATCTAATCAGTTTGAAAGACCCCCGATCTTACCTCATAAGTGAGGAATGAATCATATTTTCTCAGAAACTATCAATCCCCATAGCTACCCGCAATATCGAAAGTGAGATTAACCGAAATGAAATGATTCACTACTCTATTTGATATATTTTAACTAGAGCTTTGATAGCTTGAACCTGGATTTTACAGAACAATGGCGAATCTAATTGTGTGTGGCTTTGTCCCTCAAAGGTGTAATCTCCTCGTTCCTTTTTGTTCACGTGAATCCATAAAAACGTGTAATGCTTGAGCATCAACAAGTAGGTATTGGAATAATGGCAGCTTTGGATGTAGATTGAATACAATGTGAGTAGGAGAGGGATAGTGTAAGAGAACAGAGCTTGGCTTATGCAATTCCTAGCGGGATTTATTGCATGAGTCATACAACCAAAACATCTGTAACTCCGAAACTATCCTTTTTTACGAACAAAACCTGCAACTCTAATGGCTTCAGACTAAAAATGAAACTATCCTATCTCAATTGATTGTATGAAATAGTAACAACACTAGCACAAGAAGATTATGTGGCTTCTAAACAGAAAACAACACTAACTATGCATGGAATGAATAAAACTAATACAATTCCTAAGCAAGAATTGAAAGACTAAAACTTGAAATGAGAGAATGAGAGGCAATTCTGAGGGGCCATTTGCTTGAGCACAAACCAGCTATTTATAGAATTCCCATTTACCTAAAGGTAAAATCCAAATTGAACTCCTTTACAATAAACAATGGAAAAACACTATTCCAGGGAACTAAAATCATAAATACGAGCAAATGCGGTGAAAAAAGCTGTAAACGTTGAAATTTTACGTGAGTCGTGATAAAAGGAACGCTTACGAAAAACGTGTGAAGGACCTCCGCCCGAGCGGGCGGTGGTTACAGACCGCCGCCGCCCGGGCGGCATCTCTGATCGCCACCTAGGCAGATTTGCTGTTTTTTCACAAGACCAAAACACAAAGAAAAGAAGGGGGGAGAGAAAAACAAAGCACACAGAGGCTAAGCAGGGCATGCGGGATGTTAATGTACATTTGGAGGGATTTTTTGAATCCCGAGCACCTTGCGAGGAGACTTGTATCATCATTGGGGCTTGTGTAACGTTGTTTCGATGGAGCAAAGACCCTACAATTTTGGGTACGTACGAGATCTACCTTTAAATTTTTGGAAAGCCAACATGAGTCTTTGTTGATTGCTTTAATATTCGACGTGTGTTGTTGTTTCCTTTGGTAAAGTTTGCTTTTGTTTTGTTTGGTTGTTGTTAAGTAGCTCATTCGGTCTCGATTAGCTCATTTATAAGCTTGCTCTTGCAAGTTATTCTCACCAATTTGTTTAATAGCTCATTGAGGTAATCCTTTGTCACTCATCCTACCCTCGCTCTCAATCTGTAATTTTATTTAACTACGGATTATTTTGGGTGCTTCAAGTCGGCCAATGAAATATTGTTGGGAGAACACCATAATAGTGACACGTGTATCTCTTAGTCAATGGATTTGTGCCAAGTGGCGGCTTCCTATTCCTATGTTCTTTTTATTAATTTAATTTATTTTCTAAGTTTTTTTGTGCATTTTTAATTTAAAAAATAAAAATGGTAAAAATACTATATTTTCTATGGATAAATTATTAAATGGAATGAATTATAGTATTTGGAGAGTCGATTAAAAGCGTGTTTTATGGCCAAGAAATTATGGGATCTTGTGACTGGTGTGGAAAAATGACCCACCGAAGACCAAAGATCTCCCGAAAACCTTAGCTCCTCCCAAAGATCACATGAATCTTTATCCATCCTATTGCAGAGCATAAGAGATGAATTTTTAATACATATAGGTCATATGGATTCTCCTGTTGATGCATGGAAACAATTAGAAACTATGCATGAAGGCAATCACCTGTAAAAAATAATTAAGCTAATTATGGAATTGTTTACAACTCCCATGAAGGGGGATGAGAAAATTATTAATTACCTAGCTAAAATTAAAAACATTAAAGCTCAATTGGATGGATGTAATTGTGAATTGTTTCAAGATAAGATTTTTATTTCATTATTCAGATAAATATTCATGAAAAATTTAGGAACTATATCTCCATTCTTAACTCTAAATATTAGAATGAGAATGATCTTCTTGATTTAGATACTTTGTCCTCTCTTGTTAATTCAAGAAGAACGTGTAATGGAGAATTTTGATTCAAAAGAGACTTCCTCTCAGGAATTGTTCTCTCAAAATCATAAACCTTCTCAAAATAAGAATAATATCAATCCTAATCAAAATTATAATATCAAATCAAGAGTTAAATCCAATCTTAAGTCTAATTCTTTTAAAAATAGTTAGAACTTTAAAGTAAAATTCAATGGCACATGTAACAAATGTGGCAATTTTAGCCATAAAGAGTATGATTGTCATGTAAAAATTAGCAAATTTGTTAAAATACTCAAAACAAGAAATTTAACAATCAAAAGAAAGATCAGAAGTAAAATCATGCAAATAATGTTGAGCATTTTATTGCCTTGTATATTTCTCTCTTAGCTTCAAATGAAAATGAATGGATCCTAGATAGTGGTTCCTCTAGGCACATGACTTGTATTCATGGTATCCTCTCAGATGTTGTTAAATGTGAGGAAAATATATCTAGGGGATAATTCTATCATTAGATCTGTAAGTTGTGGAAATGTTAAAATGAAAAATGGAATAATTAGGAATGTCTTGTATGTTCCTTAATTGAAAAAGAACCTTTTATCTTGCTCTCAGTTAACTAAAGAAAATTGTAAAGTTGTTTTGCTATAAAATAAATGGTATGTAAAAGATGAACTCAGTAATTTTATTGCTTCTGGTATAGAGAAGAATGGTTTATATATTTTTGATGGATTTGTTTCTAAATCTTGATTTTCTTCTTCATCTAGAAATGATCTTCAACTTTGGCATGAAAGGCTTGGACATGTAAATTTCAGAAGTTTGTATGAAATTTTCACCTAAATCTTAACAGTCTTCTTGAATTGCAATCGATCATGAAACATGTGAAAGTTGCCTACATGGTAAGTAACATGTTGTACCATTTTTGAAACATCATAATCAAAATTATTCTCATCTGTTAGAGTTGATTCACTTGTGATGTGAGAGATTCACTTGAAGTTCCTTCTCTCAGTGGTGCTTTGTATGTTGTATGCTTTATTGATGATTTCTCTAGGATGGCTTGGTCTTATTTTATTAAGAAATAGTTTGATGTCTTGCCTAAATTTCAAGAATTTAAAGCCCTTGTTGAAAATGCTTCTAATCTGAAAATAAAAGGAATTAGATTGATAATGGAGGTGATATAGGACTGTGTTAGAAATGGCTAAGACTATGATTCATGTAGCAAATGTACCAAAGTTTTTATGGGTAGAATTAATGAACACCGTAGTTCTATATCCTTAATAGAGTTCCTATTAAAGCTCTTCATCAAACTACTCCTCATGAAGTATGGACAAATCAAAAACTAGATATCTCTCACTTAAGAATATTCGGTAGTCATGCTTCTATCTTCATTCCAAAAGTTAAAAGGAAGAAGCTTGACCCAACCTCCTATTCATGTATTTTTGTTGGTTATGGTTGTAAAACAAAAGTTTTAAGATTTTATGATCCTTTCAAGCATGACATAGTTGAAAACAAGAATGTTCATGTCTTAGAGAAAACATTTTGTGATGTTTCTTATGAACCCTCCTCTGTTTCTCCTAAAATAGATCCTGATAATCCTTCTCCTAACAATATGGAAACAAAAGTTCAAAAGGATGATTATACTTGATCTAGATATGATGGAGATTGAGGGGGAGTCATCTCAAAATGTGTTACATCCCAAGATTCCTAAATGGGTTAAAAATATTGCTAAGGATTCTAATCTATTAGCCTAAGAAAGGTTACCCGTAGTCAACATACTTATCATGCCTTAATGACCCTATATGAGGTTGAATCACAATCTTTCAAAGAATCTAGTCAAGATGATAGATGGATCAAGGATATGAAAGATGAATACAATGCTTTGATTAAAAATAACACTTGGGAATTAGTCCCTCCTCCTTCTAAATGAAGCATTGTAGGATCTAGGTGGTTGTATAAAATTTGTTAGGAAATATTTAATTAGTGCTCCATTAGTAAACAATAATTTACGTGAAGTAATTATTAAGTCAAAGTATGTGACTATGTAAATTGTTATTAGTTGTTATATAAAACAACAATAACATTATATTTGCTTAAAATGTTAGAAACAACTCACGTAAGTTAGTGAGTTGTTATAAACTACTTCCTATTATTTAGGTGTATATTTCCTATATATGTGAATCAATATTGAAGAAGATTGAAGAATATCATATTGTTTTGTATTACATCTGTATGTAATTTCGTACTCAAATTTAATATTTGGTATATGGTCTTAAATTAGTCCAGCTTGATGGGAAATGATTTGCTTGCAGGGGCACGTCTTCTTCTCTCTACTTGCCTAATGTGTTTTTCCATTATTTATTTTGAAAAATTAAGTTTATCATTATTTTTTTATAAGATGATCTTTTTTTTAGGTTTTTAATTGGATATCATAGAAGCTAAAACAAGTCTTCACATGATTCGACTTAGGTATGCTAACATCTTTAGGCATGGTTATATTTCTACGAATTTAAGAGGATGTGAGATGCGTGGGTAATCTCGTGAATATTGAATTTACTTCAATTTCTTGAAGCCATTATCTAAACCGCCTTCACATACATTTCCTTGGAGAAAAGGTGCCATTCTTTTGAAGCATGGTTTGAAATGGGATCATAAAGGCGCTTGATGAGTATGATTATCTTTTCAAGGTGGTATTGATTGGAGATTCGGGAGTTGGAAAGTCAAATCTTTGCTTGTTTCTAGATTCACTGTAGGATCCTCGAGTCTAAATCCACCATAGGCGTGGAGTTCACAACTCGCACCGTTCAGGTTGAAGGGAAGACCATAAAAGCACAAATATGGGATCTTAATTTTTTGGTTTGTGCCCTGCTTCAAACGAGCCGGATTCACACCGCCTTTATGCATGTTTATGAATGTGATAGCTTTTGATAAGCGGGTGAAGTGTCAGGAAGATCAGATTCCAACCAGGTGGAATTTTTTGTGAATTTATTTGTAGAGATTGCTGCGTGGAACACGCAAAAGCAAAATATTTAGGAGTGAATCTCTTCGGCAGCAGAATAGAATGTAATGCGCAGATCCATCAATCACTTAGGAAGTATGTGGATCTGAAAAGTTTTGGATGAACTACATATGGGCTCGCACTATCATCATTTTATCACGACACCCCTCGACATCTTATAAATAATCAGTCCACCATCGTGTATAGGTATTTTTAGTCTTTTGTTATTGTTCATGTGCTACTAGTCATTAATAGTTGTTTAAATTTAGTTTTGTTTTGGTCTATGTTCAAGTTAATACATATAGGTTTTTTCAACCACCCTGTATTACTCTCATATTATCAAAATCCTTGGCACAAATTCCATCATTTCTATGTCAAAATTTCATTTCAATTAAGTTTATTACCTTTGTTTCATCAAAACATAGGGGTTATCTTAAATAAAGTCATGTGTGTAAAACGTTGATACATTATCCTTTAGCTTTCATTTATATTGTTTCATCATTATATGTGTCTAGTTGTTAAGTCAAGATATAATAATATTGTCATTAGCAAGTTTTACACGTTTTTTTATTAAAATGTCAATAATTGTGTCATAAAAGTTAATGTTAAATAGGTGATTTTCCTAGGATTATTGTCTATGGGAAGATATCAAAAGTATGATTTGTAAAAGTCCAAAATAAAAAAATTGCCTCACAATCATTTTGATGATTTATGGATCTATAAATAAATTAATGAAAATGATCACATTCGGCATGTTTTGTTTTTCTTGTTGAGTTATGGAGGAGGCATGCTTCAGGTTGGAGGTCATTCCTTACAACTTCGTTGGAATACATAATAATCGGTTGGTTGGCGCACGCATGGTTTGGTGACATTTTTATGGTGTATTTGCTTTCAAGGCAAGGTCGTGTGCTTCTTGGGTCATATTTCCATGTCGCAAATGTTCCAAAGTTTTTGTTCGTGATTTAATAACATGGAAATTTCACATTGAGGGGGAACATGATTCCAATGTTCCATTTCAGTATGTCTTTTTCTATGTATGTATGAGCAAATCATGTCGCAGAATTTCTATGTTATTCCCTTACGGAAATGTGATGAGGGCCGATGATATCTTCATTCCAAAAGTTACATCATGATGTGGTTATAGGTAAACCACCTTGAAAACCTTCATTTGTGGTTTTATGGTAAAACAAAAGGTTTAAAAAACCACCATTCTTGGTTGTTGGTAATCCATTTGTTGAAAACCATCACTTTGTGGTTTGTAGTAAACATTTTGTGATGTTTCCCAAAACCACCTTTCTCGGTTTGTGATCATAATCCTTTCAAAACCATCCCGTAAGGTTTGTGGATCATCCTATGAAAATCACCGATCATGAGCGATTGAGGCAAGTACATCTCAAGGCAGTTTTCTTGCAGAAGATGAAGATTGAGGAAGTCCCCATGTTCGCACTAAGGGGGAATGTTAGGAATATTTAATTAGTGCTCCATTAGTAAAAATAATTACGTGAAGTAATTATTAAGTTGTATATGTGTTAGTAAATTATTATTAGGTTGAATTATAAAAACAACAATAACAATTATATTTGGTTAGTGTGTTAGAAACAACTCACGTGAAGTTATGGAGTTGTTATAAACTACTTCCTATTATTTAGGAGTATATTTCCTATATATGTAGTAATCAATATTCTAAGAAGATTGAATGAATATCATATTGTTTTGTATTACATCTAGGTGGTTGTATAAAATTTAATAAAATTAAGTATAACTCTGTAGGAGAAATTGATAAATTCAAGGAAAGATTAGTAGTTTGTCATTTCACTCAAAACCTAGTCTTGATTATGTTGAAAATTTTGCTCCTATAGCTAAAATGAGCACAGTTAGGACTCTTCTAGCATTATCTACTCAAAATGGCTGGAAGATTCAACAAATGGATGTTAAAAATGTTTTTTTGAATGGTGACCCGAAAGAAGAGATCTATATGTGTCAACCTAAAGGATTTGAAGAACCTGGTAAAAAACTATATGTATGTAAACTGAAAAAATCTTTATATGGTCTTAAACAAGCTCCTAGAGCTTGATATGCTAAAATTGAAAATTTCTTTCAGCATCTTCGTTTCTCTAACTGTTGTTCTGATAATGATCTATTTATTAAGTTTGAAAATAATCATATTATCATTTTTTTCTTTATGTGGATGATCTTTTGATTACTAGTAGTAATAAAAATTTAATTGCTATAATCATAGAAAGATTAAAACAATGTTTTGAAATGACTGACTTAGGTATGCTAAATCATTTTTAGGCATGGTTATATTTCAAGATCATAAATATATTGTTGCATCTCAATCTCATTATGTTACTAACTTACTTAGAATATTTAAAAATATTAACTTTGTAAACATGGTGCCATTCTTATTGAAGGTGGTGTTAAATTAGATCATAAACATGCTTGTGTTAATTTGATCCTACTCTATATAGATAACTAATTGGTAGTCTAATTTATTTGACTATTACTAGACTTGATATTTCATATGTTGCAGGACTTGTTTCTAGATTCATGTAGGATCCTTATGAGGATCATTGGAAAATGGAAAAAAGAATTCTAAAATATGTTAAAGGAACAATTAATTATGGTTTGTTTTATTCTTCTTGCAATGATGCAAAGTTGTTTAGATATTGTGATTTTGACCATGTTGGTGATGATACAGATAGAAATCTACTTTTGGATATGTTTTCAAGTTGGGTGCAAGTGCTATCACTTGGAGTAGCAAGAAGTAATCAACAGTTTCTATCTCTTCTACTGAAGTAGAGTATAGAAGTGTTATGGAAACAACAAAGGAAGCTATGTGGCTGAAAATATTGTTGGATGAACTACATATGGGCATCAAAGGAAACACTACTCTTTTATGTGACACCCAAATTTGCATTTCTCTTGTAAATAATCCAATCCACCATCAAAGGATGAAGGCATATTGAAGTTCATATGCACTTTATTAAGATAAATTCTGGAATGGTGATATTGATCTCAAGTTCTGTTCCATTGAACATCAAGTTGCAGATATCTTCACAAATTCGTTGTGTTCTGTAAAGTTCTAAAAATTTTGTGCCTTGTTGGGCCTATCATATTTGTTATTGAGGGGGTGTGCATGACAATGCCACCTCTTAACGGCATGTTGTAAACTCCAATACTTCCTCCATTTTGTGATAAGTAAATGTTCACATTATGTGAATTTACTTGTAAATCCCATCGAAGCATTAGTTATGGGAATGCCTTGTTTTATAAAAGGATCCATAATATGATATAATTATTTAAATATAAAGCATTTTTCCTAAGATTTTTGTATGGGAAGATATGTATGATTTGTCTTGTTTACGTGCTAGCCTAAATCATCTTTGATGATTTATGGATCTATAAATCCTTTTTTAGAAAAAGATAATTTGGCATGTTTTTTTTTTCTTGTTGAGTTATGGAGATTAATTGTTTCACATTAGCATGCCTTACAAACTTATTCGAATACATAATAATCGATGTTGGTTGGCTAACTGACCGTCATCGGTCACCCGGGACCGATATCGGTCAAGCGGAGGAGCCGGCATCGGTTAGGGTAATTGGCGTTGGTTGTTTGTGCATGAATTTTTATATTTAACATACGTGAAGTAGATCTAATCTATGTTGTAAAGTTGATCTAATGGTTGTAAACGCATAGCTAAGGTGCCCTAAGTTGGTATATGTATAAAGGCATGAGAATTAGGGTTTAGAAAGGGGTGAATTGCATTTGTTGAATGTAAGTTTCCTTGAGAGCAAGAAAGAGTAGCTAGTGAGGAGAAAGCATTATACATCCTATGAGGTGTGGAAGATCATAGATATTCATTGTATTTCCTCTGTAAAGCACTGAATAATAAGATTGGTCATTTCTTGGTGGACGTAGCCCACACTGGGTGAACCACATTATATTTGGTGTTATCTTTCTCTTGTTTATTTTATCTTCTGGTTAAATTTCATGTTTATTGTTGGTATGCTTTAATTGATTATAGATTTGTACAACATTGGTTTATGGTTTAACCCCAACATTTCTTCCCACTTAACATTAAGGGGAGTGTTGGGGTAATAATGTCAAGTGGGGATACCTCTTTGGGAGGACCACCGCTTTACACCCCATATTATTTTAAAGTTTAATTTATTAAACTTTATTATGTTGGTCTTCCACATTTAAGAGTGAAATGGTGCAACCGATTCACTAAGATCCCTCTTGGGATTAGACCAACATATACATTGGTACTAGATTGATATCAAGAGATATCATATTGGGAAGATTAAGAACATTATTGTATTGCACAATAGCAAAAATGGATATTTCATTACCTCTATGAGACCGAGGAGTGAAGTGGAAGTGTTGGGTAAAAGTTGTATATGAAATTCTTAATACATGCAGTGCTTTATTTTGAGTGGGGTTTTTTCCTTCGGGTTTCCCCACTATAAATATTGTGTTATGTTTCTTTTATATTATTATTATTTGTTTTCAAATCTTGTTATTACATTTTGTAATCACGTAATATAAACATCTTAATTTATACTTATTCATTGTACTTCATAATCTATAATATTTGGCATTTATTTGTGGATTTATAATTAGTTTATTATTCATTTCTTATAAATCCAGACACACATGACACATGTCAAATAAAAAAATCCAATATATAGTTGAAAGCAAAAGTTCCAAGTCTTCCTTGTGATTCTTATCCACTTACCTAAGGTTATTTGGAATTCGTATGCGGTCAATTTTATTGAACCTCATCCTTAAAGGAGTAATATTTAAATGAATACCCCTATCTACCATGAATTGTTTTTCATAAACAATTTTTAAGTGATAGAAATTTCTCAATATTATTGTTAAAATTATGTACACAAGTACTAACTTATTACAATACTAATTGAAATAATAAAGTAATTTCTATTTATTATAAGTGTGTTTTCACTATTTGAACTTGCCCAATACATTAATAAAAAATATATGAGCTTTACACACAAAAATCCACGTAAGCACCACAAAATGCCTAAAGGGAAAACAAACAATGTCATGAGGGAAAACAAGAGAATTACATAAAAACATAAAGCACTAAGCACATGTCGCCACTCCAGAGGAGGAGGAGGAGGAGGAGGATCATCTCGAGGGGGATGAAAGCTCCACTCAACAGCTCAACCAAAGGAGGATCCAACTTTTAGCTATCCCGATCTGGTATCTACATCTACAAAGGCACCATAATTCCCTAACCAGGGGGGAGAGCCAATAAATGTCCGAACTCCACGCAAAATGGAGAGACCCAATGCGAGAGATCCTACCACACCTTCCCCGTGGAGGAGGAATCAATCCCTACTTTCGGTGTAGACACAAAATCATGCACTTTGGGTATTTATCTAGTCCTGATCACATACTACTATTCATATGATTCCTAAGAAAATTACTAATCAACCCATGTCTTTGGCCACCTTTCTTTGCTTTCTATTACCACTTTTGGCCTTACACTCTTACTTTCCCAGTCTAACTTTTTATACTTTGACATTTCTCACCTAGACACTAGCACGCAGCCATGATGTCAACGTCAGTGCCCTCGTCCCCTTTAGGTGCCCCTGACCTCTTTGTACATTGCTCACATATTTTAGTTCCTTTATAGTCATTTGAGTATCTTATATTTTTGGTAGTTGGCCTTTTCGGGGTTAATTATGATGTTAAAGCAAAGGAATCATATAAATATAAATTTATGTGACCATAATAAAGGATCAAGCACTAAGCATTAGCTATCACTACCTAAGGTTGCATCCAAAAGGCTATTCTAAAGCTTTCATCATCCATTCAAGGGCAAGGTACTCGCATTCTTCTACATACACTTCATATGAGGGGAAGTTCATTCTATTCCATGCACACATCTACTTACATCTTATACATCTAGATATTACTTGCTATCAAGTACGACATGCACAAAAGCCACCTAGGGCACGATTCCGCATGCACACACCTAGAACTACATTGGATCTGAAATGTAGTGCAATGCTTAGTCATAAGATCACTAGCTTGATAGTTGGGGATAGTTTGACCCCTCATTTGCATTATTTTTATTTTTGGGATTTGAGGGTTTTGCATGTGAAATATTTATTGCGAGTTATCGCAACATCGATGAACTTGTTGCGACATACTAGTGATAAGAAGTGAAGGACAATAAATACCTTGTGACCAGTTAAAGATGGTTTTCTAAGATTTTTGCGCAATCACAAACGCTTAGAACTAGTCTACATGCCCGTAGGAACTCCTAACCCATCTTGAGTGCCCAAGTCTAGCATATTCCATCATCCATACATTTTTCTAGGTCTTATTGCAGGCGTGTGCCCTACGGATTTTCTAGTTTGTCACTTCAACACAGCCCAAGTTTAATTATGAAACAACTAAGTCATTTTATCTCCTCTTTGCACTTAGGGTTTTAAATCTTAATTTTTATTTGCTTGGGTCAAATTTATTCTTAGTGTATACATATTTATTATAATTGTTACATACTTAGATTAGGCACATTTAATCATTTATAAATATTTTGCTTACTCATTTTGGTGAACCCGTCTTATTCGAATACGCTTGGATTCTCATCTTTCTTCTATCATGGCTCATAATGTCTCTCAAGTATCATTGTATCAATTGCTTAAAAAGCACCCATCTTATAAATATGTTCTTCTAGAAAACCTAAATACTCCATGTCCTCCTATCGATGCATGCTTTCTTAAATTGATGATATTCTCAATCGTCTTTCTAATGACTCTCTTAATTCCGATTTCCATCAATCCATTTGGCATCACTACAAGTTGTGGATTATGTATTTCAAGACCAATTTTAGGATGTAGAATCCAAGATTACATCTCTAAAATTTGAAATCCAACATCTTAAGGACACTTGGGCTCATGTTAGTTCTTCTACTACATCTCAACCCATTTCTATGTCTTCACATGTGCTCATATAAGTGAGCATCAAGTCTCACCATTACCGGCACCGCTCACGTTCAATCACAATGCCAAGCACATGACATTGTTATTTATCTCCTAGACATCGATTGACCACTTTTACATCTTCTCATTACTATCCTCTTTGTACACACAAAATCATGCACTTTAGACATTATTTAGTCTCTATCTCATACTACTATTTAGAAATTTTTGAGTGAAGAAAGTACTAATCAACCCGTCTTTTGGCATTTTTTTTTTTTTTATTTCTTCATTACCGACATCTTACACCCATATGCCCAGTCATCTTCTAGCATTCCATGTTATTTTAGTCTCAACCGGGATGCCCAGATTAAATCTTGGGGCACCCATGGGTGCCTTGGTCCCACCAGGGGCACCCCGGTCCTTTTTGAACTTTCTCACCACTTTTTGGGCTCTTTCTAGTTGTTTGAGATCTTTATCTTTCTTGTGGTCATCCATTTCGGGGTTAATTACGAAATTAGATCAAGAGAACCATATAAATATAAAGTTATGAGACCATAATAAGGGACCTAGCATCACTTACTACTATCATCCATCTAGAGTTGCATCCATCTATTGCATTAGAGATCACTTGCATCCACATAGCTCCATCACAAGGCATAAGGCTAGGACATCTGCATCACACTTCATAGGGGAGGGATTCTATTCTATTTCATGCACACATATTACATTTTCTACACATAGTGATTATTCGTTACTTCACAAAGTGTGACTGCACAAGAGCAACTTAGGGCATGTTCACACACACTTGCACATAGAACTACATCGGGTCTAAGATGTAGTGCAATGCTCAATTAGTAAGTCCACCATTGTGGGACCTACGGTCAATCTAAACCCTTCATATGCATTTTTATTTTGTAGGATTTGATGTGTTTTCCGAGGTCTTGTAGGTCTTTCCTTCATCTTGGATTATTGGAGACATCTGAAGTAGTATGATGAATCTAATACGACACATAGAGAAGGTTTTATACCACCTCCCACCCTCACAGAGATTAGTTTTAGAGCTTTTTCACATAGCAAGTCACCCAGATTTTAGACTTGAGCATCTGTAGGCACCCCAGTCCCTCTCCAAGCACTCTGATCCAGCTATATACTCCAGAGATCCATACTTTTGAGGCTTTTTCACATCGTTCCTAATTCCATATTTTCCAGTCACCTCTACGACACTATCCTGCAAGTGTCCTCTATTCAGCTAAGTTCTTTCCTTTTCTCTCTTGCACATTAGGATTAGCATTTCCTTTTGCATAGTTACTTAGGTCATTTACATAGTTTCTTTATTGCATTTATTTACTTCATTTACAGTTGTTCATAACTTAGATTAATTATCTCCATATTGCATACTAGTTAATTTTAGTTAATCAATGTGTTAAGTTCTTACATGAAGGTGTTGAGCATACTATTCTTTGTGATTGTGATCCATTTCAATATTGTGACCATGCTCCTCATACTCATCTTCATGTTCCACATACTGACACTATGGATGAACCTCAACCTATCGAAGAACCACCTCATTTACTGCCACTTGATGCTACCATTTGTGTGATAGATGTAATTTCTTCTATGTTGTCTGCTACTACTATTGTTATGACTCCTTCTCGGGGCTTGTCCAGTCTATGGACGTCACTTTATCACATCCACCTTCACATGCACCACCTATATTAGTGCACCCACCATTCACTTGCACGCTCTTCATGAATGACTCATATTGGGAACATATTCCATTTGATCCCACTTCATCGAGAAAACAAATGTACACATACGAGATTACCTCGATCAAACTTTTCTATTGATAGACATACATCCTCCACCATATGACCCTCACTTATATTATGGGTGGGTTCATGTTACTGGTCACCTATGGTCTTCACGTATTTCACCTCGATGTCTTTCTTGCACGCACTCCTACTGCTTCCCCACTCACATTAGGGCAATCATGGCTTGATTATATTAGGGGTACTCTAGATCCCGACTATACTGATATATCTTCCGGTATGCCTTTTGGATGTATTTTCATCTGCAAGTAGCACTTTCCTAGGTTATACCACGAAGCTTACTCGCTTGGTATGCACATGTTTTTCCTCTTCCACCATTCACCGATGATGAGTATGTTATGGGTATGTATAACTTATGCCTTAATGACTCATTACGTGATCAACCAGACACTATTTATTATCAAGTTATTAATGTTTACCCATTTAATTATGACCCAGTAGTATGACGACCTTCTCAATGACTTTACATGATCTTCTTACACATGCACTTGGGGGCATAACACTTACCACAACTCCACCCTCATTCTCACATACTTACACACTACTCCATCACACTTTTAGTATTCACACATAACATCATCCCAGCTCACATAGTTACACATACATTCTAGCGTCATCACTACCCGATGACACACTCTTGTGCTTCGGTTCAAATTGATTATTGAGGGCTTACTACACATGAACCCCACACACTGCACTATAGGCATTACATATTGTATTTCATCACAAATTACATGTCATACACCATACATTCTACATTTAGTCTACAACATTTTGACATTTACGCATTTACACATCATATATCATCCTAGTCTTCATCACATAGGAGTCTAACATTACATTACTAGTCTATTTACATACATTGCATATTTTACACAGTTGCATTACATTATACACATTGTCTCTTTACACATTCCACTCATCACATGGTCGTATTTCATCCTTACATATACTACATTGTCTTCTACACACTTTGCATTCACTACCCGGATGATGCACTTTAGTTCCTCGATCCATACTCACTGCCAGGGTTTACAAATCAAATGGACCTTACATTCATCATGTGTTTATCATTCAATGTCTCATTATACAACATTACTAGGTTAGTGACATATGCTTGAGGCTAAATGGACATATATTCCTTCATCTCATAGTGTTATATGCTTTAGGCTACATCACCACTCCTTATACTATCCATCTTGTAGTGGTATACGCGTTAGGCTACATCACCACTCCTTATACTATTAATCTTGTAGTGATATACACTTTAGGGCTACATCGTCACTCATTCATTCGATTTTTCATGATATATGCTTAGGCTATAAGGTTCACACACATATCATTTACATGTTGTATATCATTATCAATACGCTTATACAAATTCATCATAGCGCGTTAGACACAACACACTATTCGACCATTTCTCGATGATGCACTCTCATTTACAGTTAATTCTTGACTGCTAAGGGGGAAAACCAAATGAACCTCACCCCATACATTTCCATTTACTCGGTGGCGGGCACTGCTAACTCCTATCATTCCATCTTGTATGTCATTCCATCCATCCTCAACATACTACATATTATGGTTTTTTTTATTCTTGCTTACTTTTACTTGTTCATGGTCACTTTATTACACATGCTAGTTTGATTACTTGTATGTCATTTATCTATATCATCCACACATGTGTGTTCATGTCTTTTTTTGTTGTGATCACAAACATAGGTATCTTACATGCGCATGGATGCTCACCTTTACCCTTCCTACACTTTGGTCATTGGGGGCATCCACATTTGTCTCTTATAAGTTCTATTATTTCATTTTTTATTTAGCACTTGACTTTAATTGCTTCTACATGCTTTTGGTATACTAGTTATCTTTCTAACATGCTAATGGGTGCTTCATGTGCAACATTTTTTATGCAGGGATATTTTGTTTCCATACTTGTTTGTTACATTATTTGCTATTTTTTGTTATTGTTTATAGGGCTTGCCATTTGTTTGGTGTGTACAACTATTTTTTGTTTGTGGCCATGATGGCCTTGCGTGTCTTACGACATTGTGAGTGATGTCCCATGTTTGTAGCCCGCTTTGTGTGGCTTATTTTTTCTTATTACGTGTTTACATTACTACATTCCTTGGTAGCTTTTACATTGTTCACATGTTTACACTTGTCTTTAGATAGCCTTCTTGTTTAAGTGTGCCTTAGTTTTTACCAAGCACTTTTCAAGGTTACAACGTACATGTGGGTGGTCCTTTTACGGCTACATGTCTCCTATCAGCGACATCGCATGCACCCCCAAAGAGGGGGCATCATTTGTGGGTTTTTACATACTAACATAGAGATTATATGCTAGTTCGGTTCCCATTACATATAGTGAGTGGGTTCGCACTCACCGTCTCAAACTCTATGCATAGTGGCTTTTACAAGATATAGTGTCCTTAGAATTCTAGGAAGTAGTTATAGGCTTGGAGGTTACAGTGGGTGTGCCTCTCTACACTACTTTGGCCAATGGTGTTGGATTTCCCAAAAACTAGGATGTACAGAGATCTCTACACACACATTCAGGAAAGTAGTTAGAGCTTGCAGGATACTGATGGAATTCCTCCCTACACTTCTTCGACCTATGGCATGAGATCACCCAAAAAAACTCGTAGTACAGGATATCCTTTTACACTCTCTTTCTCGACATGGATTAGGTGCACATGTTCCATTTACACTTTTTCATTTGTGTATTTTACATTTACATGTTTTTACATTCATATACATGCATCTTTTACATTACGTTTTTACACATACATACATACATATTTGACTACTTGATTATTTTCTCCTTGCAGTCCAGTCCGTATGAGAAACAAGTAGTCAAATAGGGGTAATAACAAAAATAACATCACCAATAACAACACTTCGTGACAACACACACCATTCTAATTATAGACACAAAATTATGCACTTTAGACATTATTTAGTCTTGGTCTCATACTACTATTTAGAGGGTTTTTGAGTGAAGAAAGTACTAATTAACCCACGTCCTTTGATCATCTTGTTTTGTTTTACTTCATCATTATGACCTTTTACACCCACGTGACCAATCAAAATATGTCATCCTGCGTTATTTTAGCCTTGACTCGGGACACCCAAATTCAAGTTAGTCTAAAGCACTGTGGGTGCCCTTGGTCTCTCCAGGGGCAATCGAGTCCTTTTTGAACTTTTATGTCACTTTTTGGGCTATTTCTAGTCGTTTGACATCTTTACCTTTCTTGTGTTCAACCTTTTCGGGTTAATTACAAAATTAGATCAAGGAATCATATAAATATAAAGTTATGAAACCATAATTAGGGGCCTAGTATCACTTACTACTATCACTCACCTAGAGTTGCATTCATCTATTGCATTGGAGATCATTTGCATCCACATATCTCCATCACAAGGCACAAGGCTATGACATTTACATCACACTTCATATGGGGGAGATTCTATTCTATTTCATGCAAACATTCTATTATATTTTCTACACGTAGTTATTTCTCGTTTCTTCACAAAGTGTAACTGACACAAGAGCAACCTAGGGCATGTTCACACACACTTGCACATAGAACTACATCGAGTCATAGATGTAGTGCAACACTTAGTTAGTAAGTCCACCATTGTGGCGGTGAATGAGGTCCCCTTAACCCCTTCATTTGCATTTTTATTTTTAGGGTTTGATGTTTGTTTGGGTTCTTGCATGTCTTCTCCTTCATCTTGGATTATCAATGACATCTAGCATGGGACAACGAAGTTGATGTGACAAATAGTGAGGGTTTTGGACAACCTCTCATCCCTGTGAAGATCGGTTTAAAGCTTTTACACTGAGACCAGGGGCACCCGGATTATAGACCGCAGCGCCAGAAGTGCCCCATCCCTCTCGAAGCACTCTAATCCAACTAGATCCTCTAGATCCATCTTCTTTGGGAATTCTACACGATCGTTCCTACCTCTGGATTTTCCAGGTCATCAACTGCGACATATTCCCGCAAGCATATGTTATTCATATGATTTATTTCCTCTTCTCCCTTGCACATTAGGCTTAGAATTTCCTTTACATAGTTATTTATATCATTTACATATTACTTTGTTGCATTTATTTACTTCATTTACAGATGTTCATAACTTAGATTAACTACCCCCACACATTTATCTAAAGTTTAGTTAATCATTTTGGTGAACCCGGCACTTTCACACTTAGGATACTCATCTTTCCTCTATCATGGATCAAGTTTCTTTATCTAATTTACTTAGGAGATACCCTAATTGTCAGGATGCTTTGCAAAAAATCCTTAGACACCAAGTATTATGATGACAATATGCCACCACATGAACTAAGTCCTATGCTCGCTTGTCTTTTTTGATAGGTATTAGACAAGTTATACACAAATTTTGTCATAGCAAAGCAATATTGATTTCTTCGTGTATTCCTCCATTACTGCAACCATTACAAATATATAGGAGACATATATCCTGCTCTGATCCTATAATCTCTCAACCTACTAACCAAATAATACTACCTACATATTATTATTGTTATTCACAACAATAACATGTTAAACAATATATTATAATACGTTACAAATAAATTGTAACCATACTAACAAGATATTAATTACCAATGTAAATACTAATTCCTAACATTCCCCCCTTAGTGTTTACATGGGAAGAAAGCACATCGAAAAACTAGAAACAAAATTGTATGCCTCTGCATACTTTTAGGTTTGCATACTTTGTTGGCTTGGATCTTGTTATACATGACCAATCCACTTCACCACAGTGAATCCCATACCGGATGATCACACTTCCACCGATTCACCTACATACGTGAACTCAACAGTTCCTGCTTTCACTTCTAGTGAACGCTATATTTCACCGGCCAATCAATGTTAGAAGTACGACAATCAAAGAATCTCTGTAGTTAGAGGATCACTCCAATTCAATTTGCCCTCCTATACACTGTTTCTCATGTTCCAAAATGCACATCCTCCTCTTTTCAATCTTTGGTAAGGAATGTATAACACGTTTTATTTCTGCACACACCACTCAAAGAAAACAACTGAAAATATTATAAAAATATGCCACCAATGTTATACGCGACCCCGTTGTTGGTGACTGACAAGAGGCGTTGATCACCCTCCATCCTCTATTGCCTCCGACCTCCAGTGTCATGTTGCTAGCTCAAATTGATTTGAATATGAAGCTCAATAGTTTCCACATTGGGTTTATTTGTATAACTTCTCTCTCGCAATGTGAAATAGTTTATTTTATGGACGCGAGTAATACCGAAAATGCATATGTAATTTTTATTACAATTTTTATAATGACCCAAAAATTGGACTCAATAACCTATTATTCACCTAAACACACTAGATCCACTTTTGACTCTTAAAACACAATTTTAATAAATTGACAACACATAAATTGTAATATTTGACTTAATATCACTATGACACAATGACGACTTTTCACTTATATTGTGACACACGACAACATTAACTAGACTAATTTATCAATGAAAACAACACTTATAAAACTTTAATTTCTAATATAGCTTAAAAGCTATCAATTAGAAATTAAATAGACCACTCTAAAAGATCACTGAATTTTACTTAAAAGGATTATAAAATCCTTCTTACCTCTAAAAAATAAATGACATGCGTGATCCTGTCAAGACTTAATATGCAGAATACCTAAAAACTTAGACAAACCAAATCAATATAGCAACGTGGAGGAAAGACTCACGCATGAGAGAACAGATCAACATAGTTTGATATGGGTGTCGTCCAATGCAAAGGAAAAGTAGACTCAATGCATCATTGACACGTTGCAGGCCAAAGGAAATACAAGCGGTGAGCTTCAGATCTGTAATAGTCTTTATTTCGAGATCCACAACGCCGAACTCCAGTCAAAGATCGTCGTGAGGGCTTTGCATGGGGCTGGAACAAGCTTTATCAAAGACGTGGAGACTTTGCCACCTGTACATGGTAAATCTACACATTGTTGGGTGCGTTGCGTATCAATTTGGCCCCAGATTTGACTACAAGGCACGTGTTGATAAAGAAGAATAGCCAAATGTAAACAATGCTTCCCTCATTAAATTTATTCAAATAACTCTGATCAACAGACTGATAATGGTTTCAGATCAAATCATATTCAAGTGAAGCAAATCTGTAGCAATGAACAAGGATCCAATATACGATAAGAGAGAAATAGAAAATTGTTTGACACTTATAAGGGTGTAGTTCCACGTATTACTCCACGTTACAAAGAACAAACACAGTTAGGAATAGAACTCAAAAATATATAGCATACAGGTTTGAATCTCAGGTAGTTCTATTGCTTATACACTATGAAATAAATCTTCGAAAGACTCTCATCCTGCATAGACCTCGAGAATTCATAACCACTCAAATGGATTTGCTCACAGTAATAATCTTCTCACATTGAAAGAATGCAACGCTCTGATACCAATGATAGGTATTAAACAAGTTGTATACATATTTTGTCAAAGCAAAGCAATATTGATTTCTTCGTGTATTTCTCTGTTGCAACTATTTCAAATATATAAGAGACATATATCCTACTCGATCTTATAATCTCTCAACATACTAACCAAATAATACTACCCACATATTATTATTGTTATTCACAACAATAACATACTAAACAATATATTATAATACGTTACAAATAAATTGTAACCTTACTAACAAAATATTAATTACCAATGTAAATACTAATTCCTAACATTTTCAACAACCCTAGTGAGTCTCCATCTACTCAACCCCTATTGGACTCAATCCACGCTTTACATGTTTTATTTCATGACAAATTTATAGCTATGGAATCCACAATCACATCCCTCCAATATGAAATTCAACATCTTAAGGATGTTTTTCAATCCCATGTTTGTGCTCCTTCTACATCTTATATGCAATCTATGTCCACTACATGTCATTTAGTTGAACCTCAATGCATGTCATTGCCTGATCCTCTTATGTTTGAGCACAATACTACACCACATAACATTCTTACTCAACTCCTTAGCCATTAGTTGATCACTTTACCACCAACTTATTGCTACCCTCCTTATCGGCTTACAAAATATCAAGGTCGTCCATATTGCAACTATCATGGAATCAATGGACACAATGACAATAATTATTATGTTATACAATGTAGGATCAAACATATTGAGCATCAAGGTTTTATCTCATTTAATTCATGCCCACCTACAACTATTACCCCATGTTATACAAATACTAGTGTGCCTCCTAATATTTCTAAGGAAGTTCTAGATAATTCTCTTATTCATTACATGCTTGATATTGATGGTCACTCACATGTGCATAATGATTATCCTCCTACTCAGACAAATACTATAGTTCCATCACATGATTATCCTATTTTTGATGTTGCTTCTTCTCCACTTAATGAGCATCATGCCACCATTTCTCATGCACCTTCTTCGAAAAGACAAGTACCGCCAAAGATGCCACCATTCAAGCTTTCTAGTCATCCTCCTCCACTTCCATTTCGCAACTCATTTTTTCAAAGCAACCACTCCTATTACTGGTTAGGACACAATTCAAACTTTGCCTCCATTATGTAAGGCTCCTTCACCATCACCATTTCAGCGTCCAATCACTTTTGTTCCGAAAACTACTCCTTACATTGATCCACTTATTGTCTTTTGACTAGACCTTCATCATGTACACACTTAGGGGCATAGCACTTCACATTCCCCCATCTCATCTTAGCATAGTCACAATCATAATATTTTATGTTCTTATAGATTCATATCCTCGTATTATGCATATTCATCATACATTCTAGTGTCGTCATTAATCGATGACACACTCTTTTCTTCGATTCACACTTGACCGTTGAGGGCTTACTACACATGAACCCCACACACCGCACTTTGTAGGAATTACACATTGTGTTTCCTCACACATTACACATCTGAAATATCCCTTATGGGATACCATGAAAAAGTACACATAATATAGATAAATTGCAACAAATAGAAAATCTTATTTTCTCATAGGTAAATACGCAACTAGGCAACAAACTGATTTTTATTTTTATTTCTCAAAATACTTGCCCAAAACACATAAAATTTTTCAAGAAGCTTGTTATGATAATAAAGAACACTAGAAAAATATTTTTAGAATTTTTCGAATCATATATGATTGCCAAAAATTACATAAAACCCTAGACAACTAGAAAACCTCAAAAATTCATATCTTCTCAAATATTTATGATAAAATTATGAAATTTTGGAAATAACATCTATTAATAATATGAATGAAATCCCAATCACCATACTTGGAAAATCACTCTAAAAACCCTCCAAAACCATTGTAAAATCCCAAAATGGGTCGCTCCACCTAGAAAGAGACCAAAAACCCTCCAAAATTCCTCCAAAATGGCACCAAAATCTACTCTAATCGTTGCGATAAAATACATCTTGAAAACCTCAATTTTTCTCCACAAAAGGCCCAAAATTCCTCCAAAACCCTTTTCTGAAACCTTTAAAATTGATCTCTGAAAATCAGCCCTGAATTAGTTCCAAATTGACAAGCTATGGTGGATCTTCTACCACCAAAAAAATGCCCTACTAGCTAGGAATGGATCTCTCACCACCAAAGCTAGGGTTCCTGTGGGATCTTACTCCACAAGCTAGAAAAAGCAATCAGTAGTTGCTCAATGGAAATCATAAGTGTGTATGCAAGAATGACCTTTATCACTCCCCCAAGCCTCCTTTTATAACTTTTCATTACCTTTTTCCAAGTTAGGAACTCCATGTGGGACTAAAAGTGACTTAAGTGACCCTAATGAAGAAATAGAATAATAAAGTACCATAAGTCACCCCAACCAATAAATAGAACAATAAAGTACCATAAGTCACCCCAACAAAGATATAGAACAATAAAGTACCATAAGTCACCCCAACGAAGAATTGTAATATTACAGTGTTATGAGGTCCCCCTTAACGACAAAACATAACATCTAGTCCCACCAAACCACTTAAACTCATGTCAATGTAAAATTATAACAAATAAGCAAGGTGGTAACAATCATCCATACCCAATAGCCTCCAGAGTCTTTAGCCCCTTGGGTATGACCAAGGCTAAGAATAAAATTTGGCCCTTAGGCCCTCGACGAAGGAAAGGGGACATTACATTTCTCCCTTCCCAAAATTTGCTTGTCCCTAAGAAAATGCAAACTAAGGTGTTGTAAAATCTTCTCTCCCTCTCAAGTAGCAAGCCTCTCCACCGCACTAAGTACTTTGTGATCACTCTACTCCTGAGTCTCCTATGTCTCACTTGAATAATAGATTCTGGCTCTAAGACCAGCTTCCCCTCCTCGTCCAATGCTGGAAACTCCATAGAAGGTACAATATGTTTCCCAAGTGGCCTCTTATGGCACGAAACACAAAATACATTATGTATCTTGTTGTGCTCTAGAAGCTCCATCTCATAAGAAACTACCCCAATCCATTGAGCTACCCTGTATGGACCATAGGACCATGGTTTCAACTTCTCTGCACCCTTCTGCTTAAGTGAAGACTGCCTATATGGCTGCAAGCATAGGAAGACTAAATCTCCCACCTCAAAGGACCTCTCTACCCTGTGCCTATCTGCATACATCTGATTTGTGCCTTCTAAAGGTTCTCCTTGAGAGCTTTAAGAATATCCTAGTTCTCCTGTAACCAATCACGAGATTTGGGAGCTCTGCTATCTGATAAGACCAAATCTACAAATGACATAGCATCATATCTCTACAAAGCTCAAAGGGATTCATGTCGATGCTCATCTGATAGGTGGTATTGTAACAATACTCACCCATGTGCAACCACCTAATCCAAGCACATTGATGACCTGTCACATAGCTACGCAAATAGCCCTCTATCCACTTATTAACTATCTTCCTCTATCTCACAATCTATGGATTGTAGTTAGTGCTAGGATTCAACTCGGTAGTTGCAGTCTAAATATCTCTTACCAAAAGGTTCTCATGTAGATCTTATCCCTAGCATTGACAATACTTTTAGGCAAGCCATGGAGCCTAAAAAAACACAGATAGAATACTCGAGCCATATGTGGTGCGGCATGCCCCTTGGGTAGAGAAAATAAATGAGCATACTTAGTCAACCAATCAACTACAACATATATGCAATCATGCCCATGTACCGAGGGGAGTCCTGTAATAAAATCCATGGATATACTCTCCCACTTCTACTCGGGAATAGGAAGAGGCTGAAGTAATCTTGCTGGAAAAGAATGCTCGACCTTGGTTTGTTAGCAAACCACACACTCTCTGATATGATTAATGACATCATCTTTCATCCCCTTCCATGCAAATATGTCTAGTTAATGGTGTATCATGCACTACTCAAAGGATTTTCTCCTTCATCTTGGACCCTGGTACAAGGAAAATCCTATCCTTGTAGTATATGAGATCATCCAAGGCCCCTGTACCTATCATCCTATCTAATACCATCCATGATCTCACTTGTAAACTGATTTTTGAATACTCAACAAGTATGTGAGCCTTCCAATCTACTAAAACCTTAGACATAGAACTAAGCATAGAGGTAAGGTAATGTCTCTTAGATAAAGCATCAACAACAACATTGTTCTTACCTTTGGTGTACTCTATGTCGAAGTCATAGGTTTTTACCTTGTTCACCCTTCTCTGTTGGCAATCATTGAGATCCTTTTGCCCCAGAATAACCTCAAGTTGTTGTGATTTGTACAAACCACAAATTTGTCGCCCATAAGGTATTGTCTGAATTTGGCCAAGGCATGCATGATGGCCAACATATCCTTATCGTAAATTAAGTACCCTTTCTCCACAGGGCTCAATTTCTGACTATCATAAGCAATGGGGTGCCTATCATGCACAAGGACTTATCCAATACCCTCTCTGATGCATCAAACTCAAGTACAAATGGGTGAGAGAAATTTGGAAATGCAAGACGAGACATGAGCTCATCACCCCTTAAGGTGGTCAAAACCTATTGTCTTTACTTCTTCGACCAAGAAAAGGACCCCTTCTTGCTCAAATATTTCAATGGAGCATTCAACTGAGAGAAGTTCTTCAAAAAGCTTCGTAGTATGTGCATAATCCCAAGAACCCTCTCAACTATGTCAATGTCCTAGGTGGTGGCCATTCCAAAATTGCTTGTATATTTTCCCTTTCAACCTCCACTACCCCTCCACCAATCACATATCCCAAATATAATAGCTTTGTCATGCCAAACTCACACTTAGAAGCTTTCACATATAGCGAATTGGCTTCTAATATACCCAAGACCTCATCAAGGTGCCTAGTATGATCCTCCCAAGTCTTGTTGTAGACCAATATGTCGTCAAAGAAAACCAATACAAACTTCTACAAGTGGCAATTGAACACATGGTTCATGCAAGACTAGAAAGTGGTTGGTGCATTAGACAAACCAAATGGCATCACAAGAAACTCAAAGTGACCATAATGGCATCTGAAAGTTGTCTTATGCACATCCTGCTCTTTGACCTTGATCTGGTGATATCTAGATCGCAAATCTATTTTAGAAAAATAGATTGCCCCTTGTAGCTCATCTATCAACCGATTAATACATGGCAATGGATAATTATTTTTTATTTTTTTCTTGTTCAAGGCATGGTAATAAATGCACATCTGCATGGTTCCATTCACCAACACTCATCAAGAAGCAAAAGGACTAGAACTAGGTCTAATATGCCCCATCTTAATGAGCTCATGGATAGTCCTCTCAATCTCATCCTTAAACCATTTGGGGTGATGGTAAGGAGTAGTAACCACATGTCTAATGTCCTCAAGCTCAATCACATGCTCAAATCCCCTATCTGGAGGTACACCTAGAGGTATGTCACCAAAAATTACACTATGCTTGTCTAATAGGCCCTGGATATCCACATGATACTCTAATTGCCCATCCTCTGACTTCTTGGTCGAAACCAAGCACTGCACTACCCAATCAACCCCATTGTGCCTGTGAATCCTCTCAATCCTCTTAGTTGTAACAACCCTAGGTGCATCTGTAGATAAACCTCTCAAAGTCACATTCCTCCCTTCGGACTTAAACTTCAGCTCCATCATCTGAAATTTAGTCCGAAACTCACCAAGGGAATGGAGCCATTGTACTCCAAGCACAAGGTTGGTCTCTCTAATACCAACAATATAGAAATCATTGGTAACTATATAGTTACCCATCATGATGGTCAACTGTGGAACCCATTGCATGCATCTCATAGAATCTCCATTGGCTACAACCACGTTGAAGCCCTCAAAATCCTCTGTCTGTAATCCTCAACTAATGAGGCATCAATAAATTTGTGGGTTTCCCCACTATAAATGAGTACCACTACTCACTGACCCTGTAAAACTCCCCTAACTCTAAATGCCTTGTACCTCAGGGTACTAGAAAAAGTGGCAATAGTCTCATGGGGGAAAGTCTCACTCTCCTGCTCAACACCTACACTATCCAATGCCTCTCCATCATCATCCCCCATCCCTAGGTTTCCAACTCCTCATCACCATCACTCTCCTCGAAGACCTCTATGAATTGGGCCTTCCCTCTACCTCTACAATCATGTCTTGGAACCCAAGGTGTGTGGCAATTGAAACATAGTTTCTTTCACCTCAACTCATATTTGTCCTCTCTAGATATGAATGGTTTCTTCATTGCATCTTTCCTATTGGTGGCCCGTTAGGCTGTGAACTGTCGAGTCTAGAGGGAAGTACCTTAGGCTGCACTCAAGATGGAAACCTCAAATTTGAAGTGGATAACTCTAAGTCTTGTGCACTCCTAATAGCCTCATGTAAAGAAGAAGGCTCAAAGGCCTTCACAAATCTAGCTAAAGCATCTGTCAAATCTGCTATGAACAATGAAGTCAACCTCATCTCTGTAACATCAAGTACCATGACTGATAATCTTTGAAAATATACAATATACTGATCCAAAGAACATGTCTACCTCAAATGAGTCAACTCCCTAAAATTCATGTCAGGGTCTCTCATGTCAAATCTACTCACTAGCCTTTGTGTGAACTATGCATAAGTATCAATATGTATGTGCCCCTATGTAATTAGTCCATGATGTCACCAGTCATGTGCATCTCCCTCAAGATGTAAGATTGCAAACTTAATTTCATCCTCCTCACGCATGAGATTCAATTCAAAGTATGTCTTCAACTTCTAAACCTAGGACTATGCGGTACACTTCTTAGACCCATTGAACTATGGAATGGATATTTGTCCTAATCTCCTCTGTAACTCCAGTACCTTTGGTGATGATCTCTCTTGGGTTTGCTACCAATCTTCATTTTGAAGTACACTTGGAATGACATGTTATCTTAGAAACCACGGCTCAAGGATTAGTACCTTTCCCAACAAGAATCCTCATCCAAAACATTTGTTTCCTACCTTACCTATGTAACTTATGGATCGTTCAAGAAGAGGGTTCGTGAATCCCCAAAGACCTAGTAGGAGTGTAGGGAGATCGTCACCTTGTATTTCCACTCTCACCTCTATGGACCAGTTGTCCCATCTTTACCGTTGGTTTCCCCCTATCTATATGAGTATCAATCCTACTATGTGATAATCTCTTAGTGAGTTATCTCAAATAGAGATTGGTAGTTTCCTATTGCTTCACCATGTTGGTAAATAATCGTTTCATCAACTCAACACCCATATCTTCTTCATTGTCACCCATCTTTTCAACCCATCAAGCTAGAGAAACAACTTCTCTAATACCACTGAAATATCCCTTGTGGGATATCACGCAAAAGTACATAAAATATAGATAAATTGTAGTAAATAGAAAATCTTATTTTCTATAGTAAATACCCAACTAGGGTAAAGAAACTGATTTTTATTTTTATTTCTCAAAATACTTGCCCAAAACACATAAAATTTTGTAGGAAACTTGTTATGATAATAAATAACACTAGAACAATATTTTTGAATTTTTCAATCATATATGACATGACATGAGAAATTATAGAAAACCTAGACAACTAGAAAACCTCAAAAATTCGTATCTTCTCAAATACTTATGATAAAATTATGAAATTTTGGAACTAACATCTATTAATAATATGAATGAAATCCCAATCACATGAGCTAGAAAAAGCACTTTGAAAACCCTCCAAACAATCAAATCCCAAAATGGGTCGCTCCACCGAAAAGAGACCAAAAAGACCTCCAAAATTCCTCCGAAATGGCACCAAAACCTGTTCTAATTGCTTGTGATAAAATAGATTCAAAACCCTCAATTTTTCTCCATAAAAGGCCAACAATTACTCCAAAACCCTTCTCAGAAAACTTTGAAATTAATCTCTGAAAATCAGCCTTGAATTAGTTCCAAATTGACAAGCTCGGTGGATCTTCCACCACCGAAGAATGCCCTGCTAACTAGGAATGGATCTCTCACCACCGAAGCTAGGGTTTATGTAGGATCTTACTCCACAAGCTATAAAAGTAATCCGTATTTACTCCATGTAAATCATAAGTGTGTATGCAAGAATGACCTTTATCACTCCCCCAAACCTCCTTTTATAACTTTTCATTACTTTTTTCCAAGTTGGGAGCTCCATGTGGGACTAAAAGTGACTTAAGTGACCCCAATGATGAAATAGAATAATAAAGTACCATAAGTCACCCCAACAAAGAATTATAACATTAATGTGCTATGATGTCCCCCCCTTAATGACAAAACATAACATTTAGTCCCACCAAGACACTTAAACTCATGTCAATGCAAAATTATAACAAATAAGTAAGGCGGTAACAATCATTCATACCCAATAGCCTCTAAAGTCTTTAGCCCCTTGGGTATGACCAAGGCTAAGACTAAAATTTGGCCCTGAGGCCTTCAGCGAAGGAAAGGGGACATTAAAACGTCATACACCATACATTCTACATTTATTCTACAATATTTTGACATTTGTGCATTTAAATATCATATATCATCTTACTCTTCATCACATACAAGTTTAGCATTACCCATCCTACATACTACATTTACTAGCCTATCTATATACACTATACATATTGCATTTTACATATTCTACACACGTTACATTACACATCACGTCTTTACACATTCCACTCATCACATGGTCATTTTTCATCCTTATATTTACTACATGTCTTCTACGTGCTGCACTCATTACCCGATGATGCACTTTAGGTCCTCGATCCACACTCAATTCTTTGAGGGATTACAAATCAAATGGACCTTAAAATCATCACGCATTTATCATTGCACTTTTCATCATGCGACATTTCTAGGATAGTGACATACGCTATAGGTTAAATCATCACCTACTCTATTTCATCTTGTCATGGTATACACTTTAGGCTACATCACCACTCCTTTTATTGCATCTTGTAGTGGTATGCGCTTAAATTATCACTCATACATTCATCTTCTCATGATATGCCTAGGATATATGGTTTATGCCCATCACTTCTACATGTTGCACATCATCATCACTGGGCATATACACACTTATCACAACATGCTAGAAAAAACATACATACTACTCGACCATTTCCCGATGACGCACTCTCATTTACGGTTCATTCTTGAATGCTAAGGGGGAAAACAAAATGAACCTCACTACATACATTTCCATTCACTCGGGGGCATGTGGCTCCTATCACTCCTTTTTGCATTACATTCCATCCATCCACAACATATTACATATTATGGTTTCTTTTATTTTTGCTTACTTTTGTTTGTTCATGGTCGCTTTATTACGCATGCTAGTTTCATTACTTGTATTTCATTTATCTATATCATCCACTCATGCATGTTCATGTCTTCTTCTAGTTGTGATCATAGATACATGTCTCTTACACACAACATGGATGCTCGCCTTCTACCCTTCCTACACTGGTCACTGGGGGCATCCACATCCGTTTATTACAAGTGCTATTGTTTCATTTTGTACTTAGCACATTACATTACTTGGTTATACACTTGTATTGACATGATAATGGGTGCTTCATGTGCAACGTTTGTTATGTAGGAATATTGGTTTCCATACTTGTTTGTTACATTGTTTGTTATTGTTTGTGGGCCTTGCCCTTTGTTTGGTATGCACACTTGTTTGTTGTTTGCAATAATCATGGCCGTGCATGTCTTGCGACATTGTGAGTGATGTCCCATGTTTACAACCCACTTTGTGTGGCTTCCTTTGTCTTCTTGCATGTTTACTACATTTCTTGGTAGATTTTACATTGATTGTTTAGATTACACATTGTTTTATATATAAATCCATGTTTTTTACACTTGTCTTTGGTTAGCCTTCTTGTTTGTGCATGCCTTGGTTTTTACCAAGCACTTTCCAAGTTATAGTGTACACGCGATTGGTCCTCTTTTAGGGCCACATGTCTCCTATCAAAGACATCGTATGTGCCCCCAAATAGGGGGGACATAATTCGGGGGTTTTTACATACTAATACAAAGATTTTACACCAGTTTGGTTTAGTTATATACAAGGAGTGGCTTGCACAGGTCTACGAACCCCATACTGAGAATTACTTTTACAAGACACGGCATCCTTAGCATTCGGTGTCCTTAGCATTCTAGGAAGTAGTTGAAGGCTTGGAGGTTACAGTGGGTGTGCCTCTCTGCACTAATTTGGCGATGACATACGGATTGCCTAAAAAACTAGGACGTCACAGAGATCTCTAACCACACATCGGGAAGCGATTAGATCTTGGAGGACACAAAGCATTTTCTCCTGACACTTTTTGCTTTAGCCTATGGTGTGAGATCACCCAAAAAACTCACACTACAAGATATCCTTCTACACTCTCTTTCTTGACATGGATCAGGTGCAAGTGTTCCATTTACATTTTTCATTTGCATTTGCATATTTTACATTTACAAACTTTCATACACATGTATCTTTTACATTGCACTTTTACACATACATACATACATACATATTTGAATACTTGATTTTTTTCTCATTGCAGTTCTAATTATATGAGAAACAAGCGGTTAAATGGGGTAACAACAACAACAATGTCAAAAACAACACTTCGTGATAAAACACACTTTACTAACCATGCAAGTACATCACACACAATAAAAACTACACACATGTTCCTCCCTAGGTTCACTTTCATCACTTTTTCTTTGCACATTTTTATCTTTAGTTTCCACACTCCATCTTTTTATCATTCCACACTTTGTCTAGTCCTTCGACGTGTTTTCTACTACAATCTTCATGGACATCAGGTACACATCTCTATCTACTTTATGTTACCGAGCTTTCCGCTCACCAACATAAAGTGGGGGAAAATATAGACACAAAATTATGCACTTTAGACATTATTTAGTCTTGGTCTCATACTACTATTTAGAGGGTTTTGAGTGAAGAAAGTACTAATTAACCCCATCCTTTTGCCATCTTATTTTGTTTTACTTCGTCATTATTGACCTTTTGCACCCACATGCACTGATCGACTTCTATAATCCGTCTTATTTTAGCCTTGATTGGGCGCCAAATTTAGTATTGGGGCACCCATGGGCACCTGGTCCCACCAGGGGCACCCCGATCCTTTTACACTTTTCCGCCACTTTTTGGCTCTTTCTATTCGTTTGAGATCTGTATCTTTCTTAAGGTCAGCTATTTCGGGGTTCATTATGAAATTAGATCAAGAGAACCCTATAAATATAAAGTTATGAGACCATAATGAGGGACCTAACATCACTTACTACTATCACTTGCCTAGAATTGCATCCATCTATTGCATTACATATCATTTACATCCACGTAGCTCCATCACAAGGCACAAGTTTATGACATCTGAATCACACTTCATAGGGGAGGAATTCTATTCTATTTCATGCACCTATTCTATTACATTTTCTACATGTAGTTATTGCTCATTTGCTTCATAAAGTGCGATCGACACAAGAGCAACCTAGGGCATGTTCACACACACTTACACATAGAACTATATTGGGTCCGAGATGTATTGCAACACTCAGTTAGTAAGTCCACCATTGTGACAGTTGAGGTCGATCCGATCCGTTCATTTGTGATGCAGCCTATTATTTAGAGGGTTTTGAGTGAAGAAAGTACTAATTAACCCCCATCCTTTTGCCATCTTATTTTGTTTTACTTCGTCATTCTTGACCTTTTGCACCCACATGCACAGTCAACTTCTATAATCCCGCACTATTTTAGCCTTGATTGGGCGCCCAAATTTAGTATTGGGGCACCCATGGGCACCCCCACCCACCAGTGGGCACCCCCGATCCTTTTACACTTTTACGCCACTTTTTGGCTCTTTCTATTCGTTTGAGATCTCAGTATCTTTCTTAAGGTCAGCTATTTCGGGTTCATTATGAAATTAGATCAAGAGAACCCTATAAATATAAAGTTATGAGACCATAATGAGGGACCTAACATCACTTACTACTATCACTTGCCTAGAATTGCATCCATCTATTGCATTACATATCATTTACATCCACGTAGCTCCATCCAAGGCACAAGGTTATGACATCTCGAATCACACTTCATAGGGGGGAATTCTATTCTATTTCATGCACCTATTCTATTACATTTTCTACATGTAGTTATTGCTCATTCATTTTTCATAAAGTGCGATGACACAAGAGCAACCTAGGGCATGTTCACACACACTTACACATAGAACTATATTGGGTCCGAGATGTATTGCAACACTCGGTTAGTAAGTCCACCATTGTGACAGGTTGAGGTCGGTCTAATCCCTTCATTTGTGATGCAGCCTAGAATTTACCACGAACAACCCAAGCGCGTTGTGAGATCACCCGACTTGGTGAGAGCTCACCCGAAGCACACAAAGGTACTGCACCCCTCCTTAGAGTTGCTTGTACATGATGTGAACATGATGAAGATGTAATGTATTCATATCCATAAATAGCATAAATATTCCACAAAGCATATTCTAGATCTATATCTAAAAGAATCGTGAATTAAGTGATAAAAATAATGAATTCAACCATGCAAGAGTCAGTTATAATCATGTTTTACACCATTATTCACCCAATACACTCCATTATATTAAAACATAATAAATACAGAAGCTTCTTACAATAAGTAGTATCATAAGTTTATGCATGCATCAGATCTAGCAGCATAACTTCACAATAGCTCATACAAAGTGTGTCTTTAACTACATAGATTAATACATATTTATAATGGTGGGGACTTACCCTTCACCGCTTATGCACTTACAAAAATAGGTCGCATGCTAAAAATAGTCTTGCACCTTTATAATAACATGCACACATGCAAGTGCACTAATAATAGATCTCTTACACTTAACTGGAAATAGTAATCCTATTATTAACTCAAACTCATGCATGGTCCTTAGTAGAAGTTCTTCCCAAAATAGGATTTGCGTGTCGCGCAAGTCTCCATCCCGTTGTGTGCTCCATACGCTATCTCCAAAAATAGCCCGTAACCATGAAAATGGCTAAGTCCTGAATCAATCTATCTTTTGCGCTTGTTTCCTTCTCTATCCTTTCATGCCTTCAAATATGACTTGCTAGTGAATCTTTTGTGTGCCCTCTCTTTAGTGACATATTATGTATGCTTCAACAATTTGTATTTTTCTTTTTAGGGTTTTATGTTTCTTTAGGATCTTATGGTTCTTCTCCTTCATCTTGGATTATCAATGACATCCGACACGGGACATTAAAGTTGATGCGACAGACAAAGGTGAGGGTTTTAGACAACCTCTCACTCTGTGAAGATCGGTTTGAGCTTTTACATAGATCGGGGCACCCAAATTATAGACTAGAGTGCCCATAGGCACCCAATCCTTCTCCAAGCGCTCTAGTCCAGCTAGATCCTCCATATCCATCCTCTTCGGGATTTCTACACACGATTGTTCCTACCTCTGGATTTTCCAATCATCACCGTGACACGATCCTGTGAGAATTTGTTATTCTATTGAATTATTTCCTCTTATCCCTTACACATTAGGGTTAGCATTTCCTTTACATAGCTATTTATATCATTTACATATTACTTTGTTGCATTTATTTACTTCATATATAGTTGTTCATAGCATAGATTAACTACTCCCACAAATTTATCTAAATTTTAGTTAATCACAACCATGCGGGTACATCACACACATCAGCAACTACATACGTGTTCCACCCTAGGTTCACTCTCATCACTTTTTCTTTGTGCATTTTCATCATTAGTTTCAACCCTCCTCCATCTTTTTTGGTCATTCCATGCTTTGTCTAGTCCTTTGGCACGTTTTCTACTACACTCATCATGGACATCAGGTACATATCTATATCTACTTTATGTTATTGAGATTTCCGCTCACCAACATAAAGTGGGGAAAATGTAGACACAAAATCATGCACTTTAGACATTATTTATTCTCGGTCTCATACTACTATTTAGAAGGTTTTTGAGTGAAGAAAGTACTAATTAACCACCATCTTTTTGTCATTTTGTTTTATTTTATTTCATCATTACCGACCTATTACACCCATATGCCCAGTCATATTCTGTCATCCCATGTTATTTTAGCCTTAACTTGGGCACCTGGTCCCACTAGGGGTGCCTTGGTCCTTTTTGCACTTTCCCACCACTTTTTGGGCTCTTTCTAGTTGTTTGAGATCTTTATATTTCTTGTGGTCGGCCATTTCGGGGTTAATTATGAAATTATCAAGAGAACCCTATAAGTATAAAGTTATGAGACCATAATGAGGGACCTAACATCACTTACTACTATTATTCATCTAGATTTGCACCCATCTATTGCATTAGAGATCACTTGCATCCACATAGCTCCATTCTGAGGCACAAGGCTAGGAAATATGCATCACACTTAATAGGGGAGGGGTTCTATTCTATTTCATGCACACATTCTATTACATTTTCTACACAGTTATTGCTCACTACTTCACAAAGTGCGATTGGCACAAGAGAAACCTAGGGCATGTTCACACACACTTGCACATAGAACTACATTAGGTCTGAGATGTAGTGTAGTGCTCAGTTATTAATTCCACCATTGTGGAAGTTGAGGTCAATCTGACCCTTTCATATGCATTTTTATTTTTAGGGTTTGATGTTTGTTTTGGGGTCTTGTAGATCTTTCCTTCATCTTGGATTATTGGTGACATCTAAAGTAGCATGACGAATCTGATACGACACACAAAGAAGGTTCCGAACCACCTCCTAGCCATGTATAGACTAGTTTCAAATCTTTTGCACGAGACAGGTGCCCAGATTATAGACTAGAGCGCCCATAGGTAACCCGGTCCCTCCCTAGGCTATCCAAATCCCGATATATACTCCAGATCCATCCTTTTTGGGGCTCTTACATAGTCGTTCCTACTTCCATATTTTCCAATCATATTTGCAACAATGTTATGCAAGCATCCTCTATTCAGTTGAGTTCTTTCCTTTTCTCTCTTGCACATTAGGGTTAACATTTCCTTTTACATAGTTGCTTAGGTCATTTACATATTTTCTTTCTTTGCATTTATTTACTTTATTTACAGTTGTTCATAACTTAGATTAACTATCTCCATACCACATATTAGTTAATTTTATTTAATCACTCCTTATAGGCTTACAAAATATCAGGGTCGTTCATATTGTAATTATCATCGAATCAATGGACATAATGACAATGAATGTTATGCTTTACAACAAAGAATCAAGCATCTTGAGCGTCAAGGATTTATCTCATTCATTGCACAACATTCTGTTGCATGCCCATCTACAAATGCTACATCTAAATGGGATCCTAAATCTACTCCTTCTATGTCCAATGAACATCATGTCATTACTTCTAAATTTCCTTCTTCGATTAGTCAAGCACCGCTTATTCAACCCATTCTAACTAAGCAATCACCTCTCAAGGTTCATCTTCCATCACCTCATCGATCGTCTACAACATTACCAATTCAAACTAAGAACCTCCTCTAAAGATTTATACAACTCCTCCATGTCTCAAGTCTTCAGTGGTAAATAAGTAACCACTCGATATACAAGACTAACAAAATTTGGCTAGCCTCTATCAACTTCCACCACTCAAGGTCCCTTCACCATCTCCACTTCAGCGTCCAATCACTTTTTTCAAACAAACTACTCCTTATTATGATCCTAATGACCCATTTCAAAATCTGTCACAATGGAAAGCACCTTCTCTCATCGCTGCATAGATCTCCATTACTCACATAGTTGGGGGGCATAATTCCTTCCCCCTTTTACCATCACAAGGTGGCTATTATTTTCTACTATTACACTCCATGCTTCATATTTCACATCTTTGAGTAATCTTGCACAACTTGATACATTATTATATCATCATTTCCCGATGACGCACTCTCATGATTTGGTTCACACTTGACTGTTGAGGGCATACTATATACATAAACCACATATACTACACACTATGCATTTTCACGCTCTTGACACATTCACAGACATACTTCTCATCACTTGGCCACATTACACATTTTACACTTGGCACATTTACAACACATATCTCTAGCATTGCTTAGTCACACTACACATTACACACCTCATACAACATGCATGACATCTTCCTCTCGTAACTTCTATCGCACACTAGGTGCAATACTCACTATACACACTCACGTTACATCATACGCATTGCGCTCCTTACCCTATGACATACTCTACTTCTATGGTTCATACTCATCTGCTGAGGGTCAAAATCTATAATGAACCCCACTACACTCACTCACGTATTTTTCATGTTATACGCTTTATCAGTCATGTCTTTCTAGCGCACATGTTTAAACCATTTCCCGATGACACATACTTGGTCTATGGTTCATTCTCGATCACGAGAGGGGGCACGTATAAATGAACATCATCACATGCATACTCATTTGCATTAGCTTAGGGAGCACACACTCCTATAGTTCACTTTGCATTCCATTCCATCTCATCCACAACATACTACATATATTGGTCGCATTTACTCTTGCTTTCTTATGCTTACATGTACACTTTATTACACATGCTAGATAAATATCTTGTATGTCATTATCTTTATCATATACACATGTGTGTTCACTTGCTTTCTAGTTGTGATCATAGATTCTACAAATCCACACACACAACATGGATGTTTGGCGCACATACCTATTACCAGTCCCATAACGGTTCTTGGGGGCATCCACTTTCGTACACTACAAGTGCTATTGTTTCATTTTTCATAGCACACTACTATATTGGAATATACACATTTTGACATACATTTTATCCTAACGAGTGTTTCATGTGCAACATTTACTTTATAGGTCTATTTTCTTCCATGGTTGTCTCGACATCTTGTTTGTCACTATTTTTCATTGTTTGCTCTTTGTATGCCATTGTTTGCGGCCTTTGCCCTTTGTCTTATGTGCACATTGTCTTCTTTCACCATTTCGGCCTTGATTTTCTTACAACATATTGAGTGATGTCCCATGTTTACAACCCACTTTTCTCGGTCTACATTGTCTTCTTACGTGTTAGCTTGCACATTATCTACTTCCATGTTCGTTACATATTGTTTACTACATGCATTTTTATCTTGCTTGCATTAATACTGGTTTTTCCACCACTTGTTTGTGTGTGCCTTAGTTTCTACCAAACACGCTCCTCATTAGTTTCAATACATAGTTGGTCCTCCTTTGGGATGCATACTCCTCAGCGATGTCGCATGCACCCCTAACAAGGGGGAATCATTTGGGTGAATCAGTCACCCCATATAGTAGTCTGCAGTCATCACACAACACAACACAATACCAAGATTACAACATATTCATCAATCTCAAATAGGGCTCAGAATCTAACTTGGGTGCTCAACACAACACAGACACTAGTGCTCGGAGCAGAGAGAGTAGCTCCGGGCACCCTTGACCCTTCCTGACACTCGTGACTGGGAGAAGTTACACAACATTTTCCACTTTAGCATAATTTTTAACACTTCACACAATAGATTTTACACGGGCACACAAAGATATAAGAACTTTGCATATAATAAATGAATAATTTGTAGAAGATAACACAACACAAGAGATATGGGGGCCAAGATGCCCAAATATTCAATATATGCATAATAATACCCTTAAGGTATGGAAACACCATACAATTGCTCCTTAAGGAAGGAGTAACTCCACAATCTCCCAAGATGGGAATCCACTTTGAGGGGGACACCTCCAATATACCTCTACCAAGTAGAAGACTCAACTCATACATCCTGAAATTTATACTTACATCCCTTATATAGACATACATTACTCTTAATAGATGGGTAATACCTAATCCCAATGTAGGCCAACTCATTACCCAATATAACTAATTCCTATGTGACCCCATATAACTAACTAAGGGGATGTGTGCCACATGTTGACATCTCCATCAACCCATATACATTATATTATCATATCCCAAGGTACATAGCATTGCCTCCCTCTTTGACATGTTTTGTCCCCAAAACATAAGAAGAAGCCATATAATGAGTGTGCTTTAAATTATTGCACACTTGTCGCCATGCTCGATCATCCAACCACCCATATGAAATCCTAGTGGGTGATGTTGCTCCAAACCTGATTCCATATTCCATTGTGCTCATCTGATTCCATCCTAGTCCATATGTGTTCCTCCTCGGCATCCATGCATATCCATAATGATTATTCCTGTGATTCCATGTCATACAATTATTGTTCCATTGATTCCATGTATAGCCAAAATTATTACTCCTCCAATTCCCTATATATCCATATAGATTGCTGACCTCATGTGTCCTAACATGTCTCCATGATTTTTTCCTCTCATGATGATGTGGGTGTCTATATGGTGCAACCTTAGTATGCTCAACCTTATCAATCTTTTCCTCTACTTTCTTTTCCTCTTCGAACTTGTTTGTTATTTATTTTTTCTCTTGAGTAGAGAAATTATTTTTACTTTTTCATCATCCTCTCCTTCTGATTCATCCTTATTCCCTTCTTCACCATCTTCAAATTCATCTTCATGATCCAATTTTACATTACTTTTTTCCTTGCTAAGTGTGATATCTTGCAATGTAATTTTCTTTCTCTTGTACAATAATTTTATGAATTCTTTTACACATTAATATTAATTGTTCCCAATGTCTCTAACCAAGGATATCCAAGAAAATATCCATACCATCCATATCTAAAGCATAAAAATCTGAATGTAAAACATATTTATCCATAGAAAGCTTTAAATCTTCAAAAACTTGAATCTGCTTACCATCCATTTGAGATTCCTTGATATGCTTTGCTTGAACATGTAGATGTTGAGCTACATCCATATTGATGAAGTTATATTTTCTACTAGGGTTTATGAAAACAATTACCTTTTTCCTTTGAATGTGCCCTTCAAACTGAAATATTGAAGCTTCCTTCCTTGGAGATGCATTATTTGAACTTGTATCTCGATCTGTTGTCTCTCCTTCTAAATCATGTGTAGCAGCTTCAACCTCAACATTTTCTTCTTCTTATTCTCTTCTTCTTCTTCTTCTGATATTTCCTCTTCCTCACTATTATCATTAAATTCTTCTACTTCCTCTTGCTTTTCTTCTTTTGTTTCCCATCTATCCATGAAAACTTGTTCCAGTTCCTCCAAAGACCAATTAGACTTTTCCTTTTCTAACTCAGAAAACCAAATATGTGTAGGGCCACTAATCCAAAACTTGAATAACCAAATATATGATGGTTTAGATAATTTATCCCTAAATTTGTTCCACCATTCTCTAGCATCAATCCTGTCATCTCCAAAAAAAGTTACCATCCCCATGATCCACAAAACTAGGGTTTTAGGAATAGACCCTTTTGATCAAAACTTATTCTAACCCTTTCGGCTAAAGGTTAGCCAAAAATCAGAAATCACATAACACAAACCCTAATTTAATTTTTGAGAGATTTCTGAAAATGTAAGAAATTCAAGAAAATTCCTACAATTGTGGTTTATGGAGCAAAATATTGAAAAACATAAAACTGCAATAACTCTGACAAAATAAATCCAAAAAATTCTAAAATTTTAGTGGTATCACCTTTGAATATATTAACATCAACCCAAAAAAATTATTTCCTAATTCATCATTATTCAGAAGATATAGATGAAACCTTAGAATTAGGGTTTCAACCCTAAAACGGACACATCTTTCGCAAAACAGCTCCAAAAAATCTGAAATTTGGAGGGAAGATCACTTGAATTATGTATCCACTCCCCAAAAGAAATCTAAAAATTCCAATTTTATATCCAAATATAGGCGAATCACCAACATTAGGGTTTCATCCCACAAATTGCCCGGATCACTGCTCTGATACCACTTGATAAGAACTTTGCATATAATAAATGAATAATTTGTAGAAGATAACACAAACCTGAGAGATATGGGGGCCAAGATGCCCAAATATTCAATATATATAGAATAATACCCTTAAGGTAGGGCAACACCATACAATGCTCCTTAAGGAAGGAGTAACTCCACAATCTCCCAAGATGGGAATCCACTTTGAGGGGACACCTCCAATATAACTCTACCCAAAAAGACTCAACTCATACCTCCATGACCTTGATACTTACATCCCTTATATAAACATACATTACTCTTAATAGATGGGTAATACCTAATCCCAATGTAGGCCGACTCATTACCCAATATAACTAATTCCTATGTGACCCCATATAACTAACTAAGGGGATGTGTGCCACATGTCAGCATCTCCATCAACCCATATACATTATATTATCATATCCCAAGGTACATAGCACACATCCTAACACTCAAAGCATGCATGCACTACACATCATTTTCTACTTTCACGTTAGATCGGAATTGTTTGAATTGGATTAGATTTTTACACACCATCTGCAGTGGTGTTCTACATTGTGGGAAACAATTAAAGGTTGGAGGATGACACCAAATTTTTATCCCTACACTTCTTCCATTCTTGGCGTGAGATCACCCAAAAACTTGTAGTCGGTCTGGTAACCGCATGAGATCGCCTTTGAAAAACACATTCTTCTACAACATCTTCAAGATCCTTTCTACACTCTTTTACTCATCACAGATTAAGTGCACATGTTCCTTTTTCACATTTTCACATTTTACATACTTTTTACACATTTTGATCATATACACGCATATTTGACTACTTGTTTGTTCTTCTCTTTTGTAGGTCCGTCCTTATGGGAAGCGGTAGTCACATCATCACACGACATCACATCAATAACATCAATCACAATCAACACATCAACAACAATTGACATCGACAATAGGTACAATCATGACATCGATGCATACGCTCTCGACCTAGGGTCGTCATCATCATCATCATCATCATCACTTTTTACACTTCCTCCTCTTTAGCATCCATGCTTCACATTTTTATCACTCCACATTTTTTCTTGTCTCTCAACATGCTTTTTTCCATCGATCTACATGGTTATCAGGTACGCATCTCTTATCTACTTTATGTTATCAATAATTCACTCAACAACATAAAGTGGGGGCAAATGTAGACACAAAATCATGTACTTTGGGTATCTATCTAGTCCTGATCACATACTACTATTCATATGATTCTTAAGTAAGAAAAGTACTAATTGACCCATGTATTTGGCCACCTTTATTTACTTTATGTTACCACTTTTGGTCTTACACTCTTACTTGCCCACTCTGAATTTTTATACTTTGGCATTTCTCACCATGGACACCAATGCCCGGTCAAGATGCCAACGTTAGGCACCCCTAACCTCTTTGTATTTTGCTCACATCTTTTGGGTCCTTTTTAGTTGTTTGGGCATTTTATCTTTTTGGTAATTAGCCTTTTTAGGGTTAATTACAAAATTTAAATAAGGGAATCATATAAATATAAAGTTATGTGACCATGATAAAGGACCAAGCACTAAGCATTAGCTATCACCACCTAAGGTTACATTCAAAAGGCTATTCTAGAGCATTCAAACATCCATTCTAGCATCCATTCAAGGGAAAGGGACTGTATTCTTCTGCATACACTTCATAGGGAGAAGTTCATTCTATTCCATGCACAAATCTACTTACATCTTCTACATCTAGCTATTGCTCCCTATCAAGTGCGACATGCACAAGAGCCACTTAGGGCACAATTTTGCACATACACACCTATAACTATATTGGGTCTGAAATGTAGTGTAGCGCTCATTTGTAAGATTGCTTGTTTGACAATTGAGGAAATTTTGACCCCTCATTTGCATTATTTTCTTTTTGGGATTTGATGTTCTTTTGAGGGTTTTGCAGGTTATCAGATGACATTGGCGAACTTGGTGCGACATACTAGAGACAAGAAGCGAAGGATATCGAAGACCTTACGACCCACAAAGATGATTTTCTCGAGTTTTTGGTAGTCACGGGCATCCGAACTAGTATGCAACGCTTGCGGTGCCCCGACCCATCTTGGGTGCCCCAGTCTAGCATATTCCATCATCTCTATATTTTTCTGCGTATTATTGGGACAACGTGCACTCATGGATTTTCTAGTTTGTCACTTTGACACATGTTAGGGATAATTGTGAAACAACTAAGTCATTTTATCACCTCTTTGCCCTTAATGTTTTAAATCTTAATTGTTTACTTGTTTGGGTCAAATTTATTCTTAGTGCATACATATTTATTACAATTGTTACATACTTAGATTAGGCACATTTATTCATTTACAAATATTTTTCTTAATCAACCTAAAGAGGATAGATCGAAGGGTGACCTCGAGGAGAGGCGAAGTGGTGGATGCGAGAGTGGATTTTGCGGCGTGATCCTTGTGGAGCTGGTCGGTGAAGTGAAGATGGTTGAGGTGGTAGTAGCAAAGGGTCGGGGGGACCGACTCATTGTGCAAGGAGCACTCCCCCAGTGTGTGAGCAATTCCTACAAATGAGCAAATTCTAGGGAAACCTTTTTTGCTTGAGTTTGAATCTGTATGTGCACAGTAGACAAAATAGCCACTTTATCATTAGTGGAGAATAAAACAATAATTTGATCATTCGGAATATCATAGTATTACAAGCTTTCCAAATATGAAAGAGAATACAAGCTCTAAACAAATGCCACAGAGTATCAATATAATTAGGCCAAGGACTGAAATCTCCAAACAAAGCCATACACCAATGAAATAATTCGGTGGTTGGGGTTGAAATAACGTATGAATCCAGGACCAAATGGCTTGCACTCAGAACAAGACCATAACAATCGCTTATAAGATTTAGGTCAAGAGCAGAAAGTTCATTTCAGTTGGGAATTCGATGTGACTAAGATGTTTTCCAACATGAAGACCTTGATAGATAAACCACCAAAGAAAATGGTCAACTTTAGGCTCATATATGCTTATGTATATTATTATTATTTGTCTATATCCATATAAAAGTAAGAATTTTATCTTAAATCTATAATTTTGAGGACATTTAAAATAAAATTGAAATTGAAAGTAACAAGAAAAACATGTAATCATTCATTAAATTTAAACAACATTCTGCAATATTAAAAATTCATTTACATCAATTGCAAATAATCAACCCACCTTTTGGGGCTATATGGAATGAAAGAATTTTTGTTATTTTAAACAACACATCTGCGAATAGAGTCTTCTTTATGAATAGTAGAGTTACTTTCATCTCCAATGTGTTGCTTTAGATCCGGGTCCAAACAAATAAAGTCTACATGGAGGAAGATAACTTGCAATAATTTACTTGCACATTGGGGTAATTCCCCTATACGATCGGTGAAGTGCCTCCAAACTCGTTGCGTTGTCATTCTTACTTAAGGTTGTGGCCAAGGGTTTTGTAGACGTCATTCTAGTGAATATCAAAGCTTTCCCACATCGCCATCACTCTTTGCCTATATCTTGACACCCTTCGTTTGCTCATAATGGAGGTGTATTTGACTATCTTGGTGGTGATGGTGGTAGCGGTCAACCTATGTCCCTACAAGGGAAATTCCATGGTTGGTGTTGGCTATCTCCCTTGACACCAAAATGAAGAAGAAGCATAAAAACAATAGACCGATGGATGGGAGACCATCTCATACATGGCCCACCCTCCACCAATGGCCGCTTGGGGATAAGCATGAAAGTCCTCTACTTTCGCCTACACTAGCTGCCATGTTTGTTGTAATTGCATAATTTTGTATTTTTTGTGTTGCTCTAGTGCCTAGTTTTCCGTACCCTTTTTGATTAAAAAAGCACTTTTTATTTTTGGTAAATTTAATTATGTTGTTGCCATGAGATGAATTGTACTCTTTCTTGAAGTCTATCCAAATTTCGACTTACCTTGCATTCTAAGATGTGACTTTTTCCACCCAAATTTTTTCTATGATTAACATTGTACTATAATTTTTCTATAAATAAAAATACAATTTTTAATAATAAAAAAATGGACCCTAATCTCAACATCTAATATTATGATATTTTTCTTTCATATTTTTAATTTAAAAATTTAATCTTATTGTTAACCCATCACAAGAATTACCTACTTCCATGATAAAATTATTCTTAAGAAAATAACTTTTCATTTTCCAAAAATAGTAACTCGGTTTAATAATAAGGAAACAACCTTATAAGAAATACTACTAAACCCACTTTTCACCATGGTTGATAATAATAGGAGCGGTGCAAATTATCTATGCAGCTTTAACTTCTATGGGTCAACGCAATTTGAAAAGGAGGATAGCTTATTCATCAATATCTCATATGGGTTTTGTAGTTATAGGAATTGGTTCCATGACAGATACAGGTCTTAATGGAGAGATAGTGACCCCAAAGAGAATCGGTGAATCTCGTTTATCGATAGTGACTAGGCCCCATTGATCTCCCATATAGATATATAGGGCATATATAAGATCGGGTCAAGAGAGGGCCATATAAAATAGAACTATAGGGCATCGAGTGTTTTCATGCATAGAGAAAGAGAAAGAGGAACCCAACACCTCAGCCCCCCTTCCAATATGGCTATATAGATCAAGTGCATACCCATTTATAGGCCCCCATGAATATGTATATTCCATATCTAGACCGGTCTTCTTCTTTCGAGCAGAAGCAATTTGCTTAGCTTTACATCCTTCCCAAGGTATCATTTCTAATACATCTGTCGGACACGCTCGTACACACTGGGTACAACCAATACATGTATCATAAATTTTGACTGAATGTGCCATTGGATCTAAGAATTCCATTAGTTAGTATCAAAAATTCTATATAGTGACGACATGTAATTATAAGATAAGAGTTGGCAAGGTAGCTTACCTTGTGTCCGTTATCGCGGCAATAGAGGCATAAATTATATTACAGATGTAGTATAGGCCTGCCCCCCTTCCCTCCCTACTCTCCCTCTTTCTATCTATATTCATCCCTATCTATCTAATCTATATATCGACCTATCTATATATCTCATCCAATGTCATCCGGTTCTCTTTCATCCGCCATAATAGTTTAGGTGGTTTGTCATCGAGCGAAATACTACTAAACCCACCAATCTTTAATTAAAGTGGAGCATTTTTAACCCCATAAAACTTCAAATCACATACACATAATTACGTCAAAATGTGTTCCTTGAATGAACATGCTACACTGAATTCGACACAACAAAGAAATTAGGTAGTTGTTATTAGTGGGCAGAGTGCGTTCACATACATGCGAACCAACATCATCCACCTGGCAGAGGAAGTCCTTGCATGCTGTCGGATTTCAAGAGCTTTGCAAACGAATTTATTTTTACATGGCCTTATTTTTGTGAACCTTGCATGTTGGCGTATTTTTTTGTGGGTGTTGAGATGACGACATGGTAGAGCACGCAAAAATCTTTTTACGCACAATGGTCGTTAAGGTCCGGGAAACGTTTCGCAGAGGATCGACTTATTGCATCATATTTTGTTGTTATGCGTTGCTGCTATGGTATGGAGGATTGCTCGTGAGGCATCATGATACCAAGGGAGGATCGGCAATAGCTACAACGTTTTCTGTCGTCATCGGTGGATTGTATGTGGCATGGTTACCTTTTATCTCTAAATTTTTAGGCCGTGTTTGAAAGGGTAGTAATTTTCTGTGTGTGAATTGCAGGGCACTGGGGCAATCGGCTCCCAGTCTGACGGCATTTGCCAAGGCAAAATCTGCTACAGTGAATATCTTCCAAACCATAGAGCACAGGCCTAAAATTGACAGAAATTATTCTACTGGAGCTACACCGTCCATAGTCACTGGTCAAGTGGAGCTATGAAACGTGAGTTTTTGTACCCATCTAGACCCGAAATGTGCATTCTCAGTGGGTTTTCACTCAACATTCCGACAGGGAAAACTGTAGCCATGGTTGGTAGGAGTGGCTCTGAAAGCACTAATTTTGGTGCTTTATGACGTCCATATGTATTTAGCCCTGGATATTGTTTTGGTATGCCTTTCAGTATTATCAAATTCTTTAATTGGGGTTCAATTAAAACCCCGATCCAACAAACTTTATCTTGTAAGCTCATTGAAGGATTTTTGGGGTATTAAATGGAATCTGATTGTAATAAACATCCTTAGGCCTTCTGTTTATGGCCCTGTGTTGAGTTTCTGTTGGATGATCCACAAAATGTTATATGAGAAGGGTCAAGCAAATCAAGCAATACAAGCCAAGCCTCGACTTTGGGAAAGAGGAGTTGCAATGATTTCTACATTTGTAGTTTCTGGGCTGATGCATGAGTTGATTTTCTATTACCTCACCGAGAGGCCACTTAAAATTGTTGTTTTTGTAACACCCACATCTGCTTTTTAAGTTTTATGAAGTGGGTCAATGTCAATCTCAGCTGATAGCTAAGATCTGTTATGCCCACATAATAAGTATTTGATCTTTAGGAGTGGCTCTGGAAAGCACCGTGGTTAGTCTGATCGAACGATTCTATGACCTTTTTGCAGGTACCTTAATCATAATTTAAGCTTTGCAATGAAATATATGATAAGCATAAATTATAAGCTTTGTCTGTCTGCAATAAAGGTGAGGTGTTGCTTGACGGGTGCAACATCAAAACATTATGGTTAATCATGGTGAGAGGCGTGAGATAGGACTTGTGAGCCAGGAACCGGTGATGTTTGCAGAACGAGCATCAAGGACAATATGCTTTGCTGGGAAGTAAGGATCAAATTTGAAGGGCTAGTCAAAATTTTATCTTGAAGGGCTCATTTTTAAGTAGCCCTTCCATGATGAAAAGCAATATAAAAATTTACACTTCATATGACAAGAGAAAATTTAGTCAACACATCCTAACATTCAAATATGTTAAGAAGAGTAACTCCACCTAAAATGTAACATATTACATTTCCTTTGAATCATGTATTCAAAGGGTATATGCATATTCACATTATTTATGGGAGGAGTCCCAAAAAAAGTTCAAAATAAAATCCCCTTGTAGGTATTGGAATTGTAGTAACCATCTACAAATACAATTTGACTTTAGTTAGAATGGAAAAAACAAAAAAATTATATACATAATTCAATTAGATTTATTTGTGTAAAAATAATAAAGAACGTGTTTCATATTCAAAGGGCTCATAAACTCACCAGCTATTTGTCTAGCGAAAGAGGCTTTTGAGCTTTCATATGCTTCCATGCATCATAGATAGAATTCCAATCTACCTCATTTAAAGCATGAGGTGCACAAAGAGAGAGAAACATCAACATATCCAATGTATTCAAAGATAGTCTAGATCTTTCATCATTCTTTATCCTGTTTAACTTTGAAAACCCCCTTTCACATATTGTTGTGCTTGCTGGAATAACAAGAATAGCTTGCCATAGTCGCATTAAAGATGGAAACCCTTCAAACCATTCAGTTCACCCCACATAGATCCCATGCTCCAAACATATGTTTTTTGGATATGATTTATAAATAGTACAAACAAATTCATCCATCTCACCCAAACATTTAATAGTGTCCACAATAGGTGTATTCCCAATACTAAATTTCTCACATAAACATGTTAACCATCTTTTTTTTTTGATCTCTATCATCTATTTCCTCATAATAATTACGAGGACTAAAAAACTTAGCAACATTGAATATAGGTAAATCTGTGAACCTTGAATCTAGAGAATCAATCACCTTCACTATGAAATATTTTCCCAATAAAATACAATCATCCACTGTCCCTGATCTTTGTGACTTAGGCAAGCTTTCAAATCTTAATGTATGCACATGTATCATACATGTTTCATCTACAAACTCAAGAGTTCCTCTTTGCGTTTTACTTAGAAAAGATGATATATGTACAATACTTGCCCCAAATATGCCTCTTTGAAATCTCCTATGAAGCATATCAACTGTAATATCTAAAGTAGTGCCAATGGAAGTAATGTCAACATGATCATCTTGGATTTTTTTGTTCAACTTATTCAACTCAGTAAGCACATCTGCAAGTAAATGGATACAAAACTGCACTTGAAATATTGTTGCCAAATCATACATTTTTTTCTCTTCTAACTCCCATTCTTTCAACAAAGCAGGCATGACCTTTACAAGTCTTTCCATAACCTTTCCTCTAGAGAGCCACCTGATTTGATGGATTTGTAACACCTCCAACCTATTGATTTGAAATGAATCCATTAACTCTCTTAATGCTCCATGTCGTTTAGCAGATTTCCCAAGCCATGAATAAACTTTGTTTGCAAATTTATCAATAAATTGTAACTCTGGAAAATAAGAAGAAGCATCATTTGTTGTCAATGCTTCTTGGTGAGCTATGCAATGAATATCTAGTAAATGAGGAGCATTTCGATGAAGCTTAGTAGATAAACCTTCACGAATACCCCTCATTGCAGAAGCCCCATCAGATCCAAATCCCACTAGCTTCATCAAGGATAATCCCATCTCTGCTAAAAGAGTAATCACAACATCATACATAGATTGAGATGTACCATCCTTTATTTGAAGGAGGTGTATGAATTTTGTTACACATTGACCTCTCCCTTCATTAGTCAAATATGTAATATAAACTATCAAATGTTGGTCCATAGTCCGATCAGTGCTTTCATCAACTAAAATTGAATAAAACGGACTACAAACAATCTCATCTATTAACTTTTTCCAATATACCTCTTTAGCAGCTTGTAGAAACTCTTTTCCTAAGTAGTATTTGTATATGCTGAGTATTCATCTGTTAGAGGCATGTGTGGAGTTCCCTTGTACCTGTTCAAATCACAAATTGGCTTATAGAGTTCTAAAGGCAAATCATGGGTGGCAACAAAATATATATTTTCAATCACTGATATGATTCTCTCCTTTTCAGCATCTACCATGAGCTCTACATGTTTGGTTATTGGAATACTAGTTTGTTTAGATTCCCCTTCTAAACGTTGTGAAGAAAATTTATGAGGCTCTAATTCTACATGGGTAATTAGACCACTGACTTGAAGGGTGGTACTTCCATCTTTAGCAAATGGAGTATCTCTCTTATATTTTACGCACCAAGAACACTTTATCCTTTCAATTCCATTGCAATCTTTTATAGCATAAGCCCACGGAAATCTGGTTTTCCATTTGGACTTGAATGTTCTTTTACGTTTCTTTGATATGTGTTCCTCTTCTAGAAGTTCTGCTCCATCTGATTCATGTTCTTCATGTGGATTAACAACAAAGTCTTCATTTTGGGAATGAATTTGTTGATGTGAACGTTGAGGGAAACCAAATGCAACAAGTGATAATTGTTTTTTATCCTTCTTAGGACGACCAATAGAAGCCATTTTCTCACAATTATACCTATTCATAGAAATAATTATAAATAAATATCAAGAATATAAATTATACAATTTATAAAAATAATCCCAAGACAAGGAAGAAATATATTCTTGGAACATATATGACAATTGCAATTCCTTACAATGAGCATAACTACGAGCGCATAGTTCAATAAAAGAGATAACAATCATAATGAAATATTTTTATAAACAAATATCAATAGATATCTTATATTGTGATCCGTTATCTCTACTATTGTATAAGTTGTGATTCACTATCTTAAATTCTATAGCCACTACTTGTAACATTTTACCAACGTATGAATAAGTATATCTTATATTCAAAATTGTGGATACGAAAACATGATAATGTAAAGTTCTATTTTAGAGTCATTGGTTATGAAAGAACATGTCTCATAATTTACAAGACTTTTTACTAGTGTTTATAATGATAGTAAAAATTACCCATAAGGTATCGTAAAAGGGTTATAAATTTTCTAGCTTTATGATGTATATGTGTTAAAAATTTGTTTCAATATTTAAAAATGTGAAGAAAATGCTCATACAAAACAATTGTTGAATGTCATAATAGAAGTAAAAGTGATAAAAACATATCACTAGTGCATATGGGTAAAAATTTACAACCAGATCAATAGTGTATATGGGTAAAAATTTACAAATGACACATCCTGCAAAACTACGAACAAGCATTGGAAGGAAATATACAAGAAGACCTTACGCAATCAATAGTCTTGCACTCAAGAGATGTTAACTTGCAGTTTCATACCTTTATTGAGTTACTAAACTAATGAAACCAAAAATTTGAAATCGAAAACTTCACTTGATTATGCTTTTCTATGTGGACGATGGTCACTCCTTGATAATGTTTTCATTTATTCAACTTTGTATGATGATGTTGTAGGTCGGGGGGACCCAGCCTTCCCTGTGATCACGAGTATAAATCCTATTATGCTATGTTGGTAATCATGAGTATAAATCCTATTATGCTATGTACTCAATTTTATATTGGTCATGAAGTTTTTGTAAATCTTGAAAAATTATTTTTAAAAATCTTACAAGTTTATATTTTGTTGAATGTTTATTTTCTTTTTGAATGAAGTGTTTTATCAGATTTTTCACCTTACCATTTTTAGATTTTTGGAAAATAAGGCCTAACATGATGATTCCCTTACAAACAACAAATTCGTATGGTTCTATCAAAAAAGCTAATGGATTTGGTGTCTTTCAATTCTAGTTGTGTAATGAAATGAAGCAGTAATAAGAGTTACAAACTAGCTTTTGTCTTACAAAAATTATCCACCAACATCAGCTATTACTTCTACATCAAAACATTCCAAGATATGCTTTGGAATATTGAGTCAATTGATTTTAAGAAGGTAACCATATATAAAATTCAACCGAAAATAGTCACGATTAGGAAATCACTCTATAAGAGGAAGAGAATATTATTTTTACTTCATAATATATGTTGATGTTATTACATATTCATATAGAATATATCAAATACTTAGAAACCCAAGCTAATGTAGTATACAAAAAGGATTAAAAAATATAATAAAAAAATAATAAGAATAATATATAAATATTCAAACAAGGTACTAAATACAAGAGGGATCTTTCCAATTGATCATTCCATGATGGAAGTAAATAAAGTTTCTATTCAAAAAGGAGAAAAACAATCACTTTAATGAAATTTTAAAATGTGAATCATGTTTTAGTAAAGGGTATGTCACGGTTCACCAATGTAGTGTCTCAAGACAAGATAACAATTCAAGTTTTGGAGGGTTTTTTAGGAGGAATTTGGGAACAATATTTTCCTCACTTCTTTAAGATTCATTTTTGTTCATAAATATCTTGTATTTTTTCTATTATGGGTATACTTTACTCCTTTATTTGATCAAGAAGAAAAATGTACCTTATTTTTAGCTTGAAATAGATAACATGGCCTATTTTGATTCTTCTGTTTTTTATCATTATTATTAGCCTTGCGTCTATTTTGTATGGAGTGGCATTAAGGATTTTGTTTATGTAAACTACTTTCAGCAGCAAAAAATAATAGATTTATGTCTTTTTAAGAAGAATTTAGGAACAATATTTTGTGTATGTCTAATGATTGAGTAAGCAATGAGCAAGAAGAGGAAATTGAAATGAATAGTTTGAAGACGAATAACTAAGTGTAAATCTAAATACTTTTAAGGTTGCATTAAGAAGAAGATCTTCCTTAATCCTATACATTGCAAACATACATGGAATGGAATGCAAGGTAATACATCTAACCTAAACCATAGTTCCAACTTTCCTTCTGTCCCATGCACTTACCCCTCCTTTTCACGTCTAGAATCAAGCATGTTGCACGTTGATCCCTTACTCTTAAACAAATGTTCATGTCTTTTTAAATTGATTCTTGCGGATATCTCGATTATTGAAATAGTGAATCGATCACGGTGATCCGGGTATTGGGTAAAAGTTTTAATTTTCATTAATTGCAACGGTTGTGAGATTTTGATTTGATTTGTTGAAATTTTTACAAATTCGCTATTAAATGGGTTGTCGGCAGAAATGAAGAAGTAATAAGAGTGGATTGTGGGAGTTGGACGCGAACTCGAGTCGTCGGGAGTGGGACACCTCACGGTCACATCGTGACACCACTACCGTATTTAATAAAATTAACTACTACTAACTAGGTAAGTATCGGTTGTCTCATTGAGTCACCATCTATATACCTGCAGATTCACAGAATATTTCTTGCTGTTGACGAGCATTTTTTGACCCGCCCCTTCTTTTGTCATTTTCTTTAATAAACTCAACTTCAAAAATGTCATTTGAATTTGATTTTTGTTTTTTTATATAGGGATTTTTAGGTAACACTTCTCTAACGGGTTAGAGCCCTCAGGACAGAGTTTAGACGGGTTCAATTTTGATCCTGCTAGGAAGAGAGGATTTCAGCTAGGTGGAAATGGAGGGAGCCCCCTAGATGTGTGGTTTATGGTCTCTCTTAATGGTTCACATATTCAATATGACTCAATAAAGTAAGTTTATAAAATAGTGCAAAATTGTTTTCTAAATTGTAAGATTGAATTTCTCACCTTATTGTAAGTGTGCATTTTGAAAAAACCAACCATTAACCGAAGGTCACTACTTTCATGACTTATCACAGTACTTGTCATATTTTATTGCGGCTTTGTAATGTTTTCCCTTTACCCTGCACCACCACCAATCCAAAAAATATATTATTTCCTAGCAGTTCTAACTTGAGTTTGTTTACTCAGAGTCGTCTTCTTCGATATAAGTACATGAATTGATTTGACTCGGTTTGTATTAATCAAACTTTGGCATGAAAATTGATTCACTGCCTCTCAGAACAAAGAAGAGCGGCGATTGTTTTGTGGGTACATGCGTTGAATATCGTACTGGACTGTCCAGCTGATTACTTGCCCTGATAGCGTGCAGGGAGATAAAAAATTCATTGTGCAGGATTCCATCGGATCCTCTGTAGAATGGAAAAGATATTTCGCTTGTTTTGTGGCCAAAATTTAGGGAAGTCGTCCACCTGTCTTTGAACGTCTTGTCAGCTTGGCAGTGCTATGTGAAATAATTGTCGTGTAATGCTTGTTGTCTGTTATGACAGAAGTAGAACAAAATATTATTGATTTTCATCACAGATGGTTTGTGAATTGTAGTTTATGTGCTTATCATCCAATCCATCTCAATTTTCTCGTTTCGAGTGAAATATTTGTATCTGTCTTTTTTAATTTATGTTTTTATGTTTTTCTTTACAAATATACAAATAAGTTGTATATCGGTTAAAATTACAAAAAAAGGCCCACAACCTATCAATTTCTTGGTCTGGCACCTACCTACTTCCTCAATTCACAACCGTTGGTTTCCACTGACTTTGAATGCATGTGTTAGATCCATGAGGTTTCATCTCACTTACTAAAACACTTTCGACGTAACTAATTTTGGTTAATTCAATTGAGCAGATGATGGAAAACGATTTCAATGTTTATATTTCCCATATTGATTTGATATAAATAGTGCATCCTAAGGGCTCCATCTTAGGGGTAGTCAATACTAACAACAAAATGTCTTAGTTGTCTCCAATTCACAAATGTTTTACCCATGGGAATAAAAATGGTGATACTCTCATACGCTTATTATGTCAAATCTCGCTTAGAGCCTTTGCGACCATCAAGAAAGGAGTTGGTGGTTTGTTCAACAAGAAATGGAGGGCCTGGCGTGAGAATTTCATAGACGTTGTGGTTTGGTTTTTAATATTGATATAGGGACTATTAATAGGGATTAAGTCGTCGCCTTTATGGTGGGCAATGACAATATTATTGTTAAGGTGGTCTCTTTCTTCCTTGACGAGGGGGAACTTTCACATGGATATCCTAGGCTCCGCTCCTTCGCCAATTCAGTGATCCCGTGTGTGCACAAGAGAGAGAATTTGTTTATTATAGGGTGAAAAGCACTTAGATTGAAGTGTGTTATTACAATTCAGTTGTGGAAGATATATTACACGTTCTTCATGATTAGTTGTTGAATGTACCTTACCACTATGAGTTTTGATGACAAACTATGAGAAATAAAATTATCGTTCCAGATCTGCATTGAATAAATATAACTCAAAACTTATATATCATTGCCTTTCCAGTTATTTAGATTTGTAAAAGTTGGTTATTTGCTTTGTAATTCAAATTTATATGACAACATTAGAATCCCGTTATTAGTCATCTATTCTTGTCGTATACCATTAGACACACAATTGTTGCAAATGAGCATAACTTTGTCAAGAAATACGACATGAAGCTCGTCAAATCAGCTTCAATAAGACCCACATCCAACTAATTTAGTTGTTTAGGTATGTATTTAGTTGTTTGGTTTGAATTGATTTTTGAGATTTGTTGGAATTGAATTTTGAGGTTTGTTTTAACATTTTTACACACTTTAATTTAATTGCATATTTTTAGTAACTAATTATTCCATGACTATAATTTGCAAGACATGAATTGCTTAAACATATACTAAACATATTAGATCTTAAATTAAGAAAACAAGCAACCTCTTTTTACGTGTACATTACATGGTACAATTTATGGGTTTATAAGTTCAAATATCTCTTTTGAATGGTGAATAAGAGCCACCTTTCTCTCATTTGGCCAACTACTTGAAGGGTTTGAATATCGATCACTTTTTGCGTCGAATTTTCTCATGTGCTTACTCGAGCTTAAAAATGATAAGGGGAGTTTCTTGGGGTTTTCTTTTCTTTCTTGAACATTCCTTTTATGTGTCCTTGTTACATGATTCTAGGGCAATAATTTTAACTACTGAGTTGTCATCTCAACACACCTCTCGAGCGAGAAACTCCATTTCCAAAATCACATTCTATTTCCCTTCACACTTCTAAGGCGTGTTTCATTAACATCTACAAAAACTACGTGTCTCACGGCTAGAGACAAACTATATTTGTTTTGTTGATAGCTATATAGAAACCCCGATCATAATTGTGTATGAAACCCCAACCCTTAAGTTTTAGGTCAAATTGACATATCATGGAACCCTTTTCGCATTTGTATATAAGCTAGGGCACATAACATATATTATTTGGGTAGAGTTGATCTAAACCGAGGAATAAGTGTGGGAAATGAAAGGATTTAATTAACACATTTTACTAAGTTGTGGAATAGTCGTGGGATATCCAGATTTAATTCCCATGTTTTTATTTTGAAATTCCTCTTTCGAATGACAAATACGGTAAACCTTTTGCTCATACGACCAACTGTTACAGTGGCTTAATTATAAATGATTGTTCGAGAATCACATATTCCCCTAAAGATAATCAAGTTTGAAACTGAAAAAATCATTTTGTTGGGTTCTCCTCATTTTTTACATTTGTGCCCCTTTAAACTTAAATTGCATTTATGTGCATAATACGTTTGAGAAAGAGACAAAAATTGATCACATAAATAGTTTAATTTTTAACCTTCAATTCATGTCTTTGCCTTCCTTGAATATTTCTTTTATGCATCCTTTCTGTCTAGATATGAAGGGAGTAATGCCAGCTTCCGAGTTGAAATCTCAACAAGCCTCCCTCCCAATTGCAAGCATCACCCTGGCCACAAGCACATTACGTCACCCTTCACGTTTCTCGATGTATTTCACCTCCATTGTCCACACCTAGAAAAACTACGTACCTCTCGGTTAGAGACAACCCGTGTCCATTGTCCTAATAGCTACAAAGAAACCCTAATTGTAATTGTGTATGCAACCCCTACCCTAGAATTTTAGGTTCAAATGTTTCTAAATTAACATGTTTCTAAATTTTAGGTTTGCATGTTTCTACATCAACCCTTTCATTTATTTGTGTTCTAGCTACATGTACAGGTCCCAAGAACTAAAATTGCAAACAACAACTATGGACATCGACGATACTGATTGGTCACTCTTTTCTTTTTTAGATACCTCCAAAAATATGTTTCCTTGACCTTTTTCACATGTTTTTTTGTGGCCAATTTCCAAAGTTGGAACATGTTCACTTTTCCCTTTTTATTTTTCCCATTTAGATGTAACTTGCACTCGCGTGAATACTACACTACCCTGATTGTTAATTTCATAGTTGGACAAAAACACCAATCTAAATTTTGCATGAAATCACAACCTAAGCATTCTAAGTACACTCTATGTCTTTGTCTTCTTATCCCTATCGTGTCCAGTGAAACGTGCATCAAATTCCCCTTACATTTAGTTTTTCTCTAACAACCCAATAAATTAAACAACTACAAATTCAAACAAGTATTCACCTTGGCAACATTATCCATCCGATACTTGCATTTTCAGATAACTCCCTCTATAGTTTCATCCACGTCTTCCTCGAAACGAGTTTTCTCCTTCTTTTGATTGAAATACATTTCATGCTCTTCATAGAGAATTTATTTTCTCATTCACTACTCTATCCCACTTTCCTTTCCCTTGCCATTCTCTACCCTCAAACGCCATTCACTACACCCATCTTCCTTTCCCGTTGTTGCCCTCCATCCATTTTCGCTTCTTCACTATATCACTTTCGGCGTTCACATCGTACATTTCACGTACAATTACTACTTAAAACATTTCATTTCATCACTCTTTTCGAGTTAAGAAAATGGCATCTTTACACCTCTACAAATAGCAAAATCTTTACACCTAGGTAAGTTAATAGTTACTTTTATTAATTCGTCACGGACGGGTGCCTTAAAAATTGGCATCTCGTATCAACCCCAGGAATATCCCCAAAGAAAACGTTGACGTGGAGATCTTTAGATTATATTCCCTTATCGGGAGAATCGACGGTGCCACACTGGTGCGCATTAAAGTAAGCATCGAATATAGCGGTAGAATATTCCTGTACGAGTTTAGTATACAGCTTCATTCCTCTCCCCTGCCAACAAGTTGATCGAGGCGAGGGTTTCATTGTCCACACACAGACGCCTTTTTACAAGGTACTTATTTCTATACACATTTCTCTCGTCCACCCCGAGTTATTTTTCCAACCAGTATTGTGAAATTTAGCCCTTAACCGCTTCGATTACACACAGGTTCTCTTTAACCATAATAAACTTTCTGTTGTTCATGCGTTTTCGCTCTCAGTTTCATCTCTTTCTTGCATCTGTAAATTGTTTCGCGATGATTCATCGCCCTGATTTTTTTCTTAACTTACATGATTGAGTTCTGAGATTCTGATAAAACTTCAGGTTGCTGGCTGTGGAAATGGTGGATATATTTTTTTTTCTGAAGTTTACGGTTTCTGTAATCTTTCGTTTTATGTACATGTGGAGATTTAAAATAATTTGTAACTTTCAGGTCGCACAAATGATATGAACTGGTTTTTCCCTTTATACTTTATTTGACTGAATTGCAAGATTTTCATGTATTTTTTTGACGGTCATCGCAGTGGAATTAGTCGCTGTTTTGAATCTTTGATTTTTCGAGGTTTATGTTTTTGGAATAGAAAATCTTTGATATTCGGAGATTTTTGGTTCTGCATTTTTGGTTTTTATTCGAGGCTTGAAAATCTTTGATATTCTGAGGTTTATGACTTTGCAATTTTGGTTTTTATTCAAGGGTTGAAACAACTTGTATATGTCCGATGGCACCGTTGATTAGTCTCTTTGGACCAAGCTGCCAAGTTATAGGTGGTAATTCTATAACATAGAATTTGAGATTTCTAGGTTATAGCTTAACGGTGTTGCCCCGCCTTTTCCTGCGTTTTATGATTCACTTCCTGTTTTACATGTATGGTGATTTACAACTTATCCGGAGTAGCAATCTATATGAAGTTACCGTTTTCATAGTGCACAATTTTGTGGAACATTAACTGTCCCCGCCAGGAATATGATTATTATTAAACTGGGAAAGATTTAAGGAATAGTACTATTCCCTATTAATTATTGTACAACCTGTTAATCTTGTCATTTAATATGATATTCTACAATCTCCAATTTCCATTTCATAAAAAAATTCTCATTTCATTTTATGATGAGAATTATGAACATTGTATTGCAATATTCAACGTATAAACATAGAGCTTATAGTAATTAGCACAGAGCTTATAGTATTTAGCACATAATATTGTAAAATGAGGGGAAAATGTAGATATTACATGTGAATTTTTGTTTATGTAGTCAATTTAGCTATGTTATTTAGTAAATTATGATAATAATATTTGGAAATTATACGGTTTGCCAATATTCAAAATTTAAGCCAATTGATGAGCAATAGCCCACGAGGTTTTCTAAGGAAATTCTTCTTTTGTACTGTATGTAAGAAGGAAGAATTTGAAGAAAATGTTTAGTGAACTCAAATTGTTACTTGCTTTTTTGCTGATTTATAAAATCATTTCTAAGTTTTGATCACACAAGCAATTGGTGCACCAGTTTCAAAATTTGAGTTCTATTTATTTCATGAACTATAGAATTCTAACTGCGTAGATTTCTTTATTAATGTCCATTCTCCTTGTCTGAGATAGCTCTATTTGCAGCCACTTCTTTTGCATTGATTGAACATACTTCTAGGCATAATTTTATTTTTGCCTGTTTGTATTTAGGATTTGGAGAATTACTATGATTTGATCAAACAATAATATTTAACCTAATTTGAATGTAATCAGATGACAATCTCTTCACTTTCTGTTGGCATGTATTCTTGATCAAGTATCATAATTCATGCACACAGAATAATTTTTCAATGATGTATTTGTTCAGGGATTGGATTAATGAGAAGGAGGAATCAGGGAATGCATCTCAATTCTTTTGAAGTTCTGGAGACCTTTTATTCTGATTCAAAGATTGAGTATTTACCAAGGTATGTTATTGCTAATGTTTGTTGTATGCACATCCGTTTCTGTTTTACAGTGTTAATGTTTGTAGTATGCACACCCGCTCTATTTTACTGAGTGTTTTACTTGGAATTTCTAAAATGATTTCTGGTATGTCCTCGTTGCCCCTTTGAAGTCATGTGGATGCAGGTTTGAAGCCATAGTTATACATTGGGTTATTCCTTGAGGACTGTAGTGATATATTAGCCAACACAATATAATAAGCAATAGTGCTAAACAAGAACAAGAGGAATCATGAAATTTGGCAAGCGTCTTCAGATCCAGATGGAGGAAACACTCCCGAGTGGCGAGATAAATTTTTGTCATACAAGCCTCTCAAAAAGAGGCTCAAGCAGCTCTCAGCTCCCGAGTGTTTTACAACTGTTGGGTTCTGTGCATCTAGTCCTCCACACGAAGGGAGCTCTGCCTCAGTGTTATATGTTGCTCTTGAAGAGCTCAGAAGGGGTAATTCTGTCCTCTTGGACACTGTTGATGGGCTACCAAATGAGAGTACGGATGAAGTGACTAGTTTGAAGCCTGCCCCAGAGATTGCAGAAATGAATGATGAAGTGTCTAGTCATTGTAGCATCCATCAACAAAGGAACATGGAAAGGAAGAAGGGGATTCTTGATGAGGAAGATTTTATTAACTCATTAATGAGGAGCTAGAGAAATTCAATAACTTTTTCTTAGAAAAGGAGGAGGAATATGTCATTTACCTGCAGGTATGGGAATTGAAGTGCATTCTTTCTGAAATTCAGCTAATATTTTTGAATTTGCTATACTTTTGTAAATTTGACCCTTTATGTGTCTGGAAGATCTTGATTCTTATTTATCATTGGCTTAATAAGTAACATTTTGTATGTAGACAGTATACAAAAATTCCCTACTGTTGTTATGCTTTAAATTATTTTATTGCAAGCTTTGTATTTATTTTTGAAATGGATAATGGATTTTTTTAATGAGACCAATATGTTTATAAGTTCAAATATGGTTTGGGTACTCAGAAAAAGACATGCCTTCTAGCGAGTCCTGTTGGTGCTGAAATTAATAGCACCGAAACTGATTTAGAAAAGGCATGAATGTAGACAATAAGAAACTTTTTATTCGACAAAATACACATCCTTGAAATTTTTCCTAAGGAAAGTCCGTTCTCAGTAGTGGCGACTGACACTTTTTTGGAATACTTTGAATCCTGATAGTATATAAACCTTGATACGATGCTTTACAAGCCATTTGAACTCTGTGTTGCAATTTCTAGAAAGTAACATGTATTGTAGTCGAGCAGTAGCTTAGGACCCCAAGTTAGTGTAAAAACGTTGTCAAATAATGTTCATACAATTAGTACAATGTTCAAAATCATTAGTGAAAGCTTCCACAGAGAAAGATGCCACAGACGCGCTCCTTAATGAATATGTTGCTGTGCAACTTGAAATTTGTGCCACTAGCTGATTAGCCATAGACATCTATCTAGTGGTGACTCAGCAAGAAGTCTTTCATGATTGCAGTAGTGGAGAGATGATCAGTACAAAAAATTACATATGAAGATACCCCTATGAAAAAAGTTATTGATTGCCACCAACACAAATCATTTAGTGTAAATTTGAAATCTGTTGCTTTCTCTCCTGGTTTTGTATATTTGGATTTCTGGACCGAGGAAAGACAGCAACCTATATTTCTTCTGCCGTAGGACTAATTTAGGGCATTTAAAAGTGATCTATTTGTATTAAGACTTCCAAAACCTTGATACTGGGGAAGTCTTCTTTGAATCAGGGGCATGGAAAGTCTCCTCAAAATCCTCTTTGTAGGCACAGGATGTATAGAAAGACAGAAGATGCTGTTCCCATTTCAGCGGATGTGGGAGATGTTACCCTTGCATTTCCTGTGTCTTGGGGACGAAGTTTCCTAGAGTCCTGTTTCAAAAGGCATCCCAGGGTTAGGGAACGCTTTTCCTCTTAACATAAATAATAGTCACTTGTAATCTTTCCTACGCGCGCTTCCTTGAAAATAAGACAGGTTATTTAAAAACACTCTCAAATGCTTTGTTTTTTAGGAACACAACACTTATATATGTCTTTTTTTCTTCAACAATTTGAGCAGAGTGAAGAGCATTTTACCCGAGAAGACAATAGGGAATCCTCTATGACCTTTCAGGTATAGTTTTAAAAAACAATAGGAAACATGGCAAGAGGCTGATGAGATTTGAAATTGGCTTTACCTCATCATCACGTCAGGTCTACAAGGACACTAGTAATCAATGTCACTATATCATATTGAGAAAAAATGAATGATACTATAGAACGCACAAGTATCACAAGCTATACACAGGTGACATGGCGTTTCCATTTTGATTAATTATTTGAAATATTTGATATTAGAACGAAAATAGTTGCAGAAATACATTTGTTGAATCTCTTTTGGATATTCAGTGTTCTAAGAATGTGATTTTCCAAGGTGAAACACCTTGTAGGACATTGAACCAAAGGTAAAGGGTTGGTACAAGCACTTAACCCAATGCCTAGTGGTCTGGGTGTTAAGAGTATTATAAGGGACAACTTTTGAAGTTTACAGATTCCCATATAAAACGGCCTTAGAAGACAAGGTTTTTATATGCATTGCTCTATTACACAATACCAATTTATTATGCAACAATGAAAATGCAAAACAAGCTTTTCTTTTATTCTTTTCGGGAGAGGATAAAGTAGCATTGAATCTGTTTGCTGCTTGTTGGAACCCACAATGTGTGGATCTAGTTAACTCTTAACTAAGGTTATTGAAGAGCAAGCAACAACTACTCTATTCAATTAAGGGCAGGCAAGTGAGCATGAGCACGATCCTACTATTAATTGCCCGGGAACACTGGGAGATGTGTCTCTATGGATATTATACACCTACTAGGCAGGTTTGCACATCTTCCATGGGTCACCACACAAGCATGGTGCTTCCTGGGAAAAAAGCCATATATTAAGCAAACCACTGTAAGTAGGGATTACCATATATGGTGCATTCAACACTATGATCCCCTCTAATCCTGACTTGGAGGAAGTCACAAACATGTTTCCACTCGGAAGAATGCGTGCCACCTCTAGAGCCATACAGTATGGGTCCACCTGCTGCAGAATCTGTCAGGCTAAATGACACTGCAGCTTGTAATGACAACTGGTCACTCTTATCACTTGTTAATTTGCACTTTGAAAACTTTGGTGCAGTCACTTTTATCACTCGTGACTTGGTATTTTAAAAATTCTGGAGCAATTCTGGAGCAGTCGCTCTTATCGCTTGTCACTTTGCACATTCGAAAAACTCTGCAGTTGTTGCTTAAAACACTGGAATTGCAAGATTGTATATGTATATACTGCGCTGCACCTAGCCTCTACTCCCTCTGCTCATAAAGTAGGGCCAGGGTCGGGGAGACCCAAAGCCAATAGGACACATAGGGGAGAGTGAGGAAGCCCTCAACCTCACACAGGCTTTCTTCTGACGAAAGATATCCATAAGTCAAGGGTGTAGTTTACCCAACTTATCCCCCTCAAGCTAGACTTGCCAGCTGAAGGAACTTGAATAAATGCAGAATATATGTGGGCTTATCACTCAATATGAAATGACTAAATCTTGGCAAATAGGGCTTTGGTAAGAGGTTTGGTTTAAATATCAAGAATTTGGCTCGTTAGAGTGACAAAATTGAATAGAGCGTTGGTTTTTTTAATGAATTGTTTGTGTAGCTCAATATGCTTTGTGCAATCGGCTTCTCAGTACTTGGTATGGCACCTTGTTTATGACATAAGAGAACTGTTAGCTGACTTTTGTTGTGGTAGATCAGTTTCTAATGATAAGTTTCATGCCCATTGTGGTTCTAAAGCAGCAATGAGGGTCCTTCTTTTCTTTGCCTCAGGAGGTGGATAAAGCAACAGCTTGCTGCTTACATTTCCAGATGACACATCCCAAGTTGAGATGAAAGACAAATCCTGAAGTGATTTTTTGGTGTCCTAGAGTCCACCCTAATCAGCATCTATATAGCCAATGAGATTAGTGTTGGGGCTTTTCTGATATTAGACACCCAAGAGTAGTGCCTCAGAGATATCATAGAATCCCTTCTTGCCACTTCCGAGTGAATTTGAATGGCTCTTTGTTGTCACATAAGATAACTGTTGGCTTTTGTTGTGGTAAACCAAGTTCCAAGCATAAGTTTTGTGCCCATTGCCTGAGCAGCACTGAGGGTCCCTCTTTATGTTGTTTCAGTGGTGGATAGAGCAATAACATGCCGCTTCTTCCATTTCTAGATGACTCGCCCAGAGATGAGATGAAATATTAATCAAAATGTGGCTTTTTAAGCGCTATAGAGTCCACCCCAATCGGAATGTGTATAGCCATTGAGATTAGTATTGCCTCCTTTCTGATGTAGGATACCCAAGTGTTGAGTGCCATGGAAGTATCGTAGAATACTTTTTGTCACTTCTCGGTGACTTAGTCTAGGTGGCCCATTAGACTGGGAAACAAGGCTAACAACAAAAATGCCTATTGTGAGGGAGATAAAGAACACTGCTAAGAAGTTGCAACTTGCATGTGTAAGGTGGCTTTTGTTTTTGGGAAAAGTACACTGATTTGCAATCTTAACCCAGATTGATATGGGGTAGAACAGGACTTGTTCTCCGTTTTAAATTTTTGTAATAGGTCAAGTGTGTACTTTGCTGCAGATAAGAAGTTTCCATCACACAGCTGAGTGATTTGGATGCCAAGAGAGTAATGTAGGATCCTTAAATTGGTCATTTCAAAGGTAGAGTTGAGATCAAATTTGGTTTCATGTATCATTGGAATTTTACTAGTGATGATCAAGTCAGCCACGTAAAATGCAACAAATAAAATATTTTTCCCATCATGTTCCACATAAATATTTGGATTGGGCATACAACAATGAAAGCCACACTTGAGAAAGAAACTGTTTTTCATGCCACACCATGCTCTGGAATTTGTTTGAGACTGTAGAAGGATTTTAGGAGGCAATAGACGTATCCATTGCCCATTTCAAACCCAAGCGTGTTCCTCCATTTCGGAAACACAGAATTAATATGCATTTGATGTGCCTCCCATCCATGATTTACTAACAAAGAGAGAGGACCTCAGACTGTTTTTATTTTGACAGCTAGAGCAAAAGTCTAATTGCAATCAATCCCTTGCTTGTGTAAGAAGTCATTAAAGCCCTCTACTTTGAAGTTGAGTTTTGCTTGAGCCAAAAACATCATCTTTTAGATGTTGAGAACCAGAGTGGGGATGCTGCTCATTTAGAAAGCTTAGTAGGACTAGCCTCCATGGGTTAATACTTAATACTATGTGGTGGATAATAGCAAGGGTTATAAAGAATAATGAAATGGACAAAGATGCTACTCTATCCTAGTCTAATACATGATATATCAAACATAATAGTTTATACCAATATAAAAGGATGGATAAGTGTCAAGGATACTTACCTCCGTGAATACATTGTTGGTGCACTAAGCTCCCTCAGGGTTAGTAGCACCTTGTGAGAGAGTTGTTGTGGGTGGAGCACAAGAGGGATAGGTAGAAGAATTAAGCTGCACCAAAGTTGGGGACATTAAAGACTTGATGGACCTTGCTGGTGCAGTTTCTACTTTTGTTGCTCCTAGTAAATTAATGCTCCAAAGTAGACTTCTAAGTATAAGCTCTACGAAACCCTAAACCTCTTAAACCTATAAGGAAAAGTGTTAGCATATGCAAAGAGAGAAAGAACTCAGAGAAGGCAAACTACATTGCTCACATGTCACATGCAGAGTCAATTTATTATAGGAGTAGTTACATTTGGTTGAACAATTACCAACCGAATCACAACTACATAATTGCATTATAGGCTATATAATGCTCTATATTTTAACATCCCCTCTTAGGAAATTTTACAAATTTCCTAAAGCCCATATGTTTAGTCATTACATCTACAGATTGTGCCATAGGTTGTACTTCAAAATCAGCAGTCCATGATTGTGTTGCGGTTGTCGAATGGAGAAGAACCGCAAAACAAAAATTTGGTCGCGTGAACAAAGGATATGGCAAGTGGTCCATTGGTTCTTTGTTACGTGATTCATTGACCAGTGATGAATCACCAATGGTTGAGAGTGTCAACCCCATCTCCAGAGTGCTGAAATCAGAACCTCGAAGAGGTGGATTGAAAAATCTATTCCAGGCTTGTGTAGCCTGCTGGAGTCTGTACAAAGACTCAATTATCCTGCAATCGAAGTCACCTCGATCATGTCCTTGCAACACCATGTAGTGCTCATCCAACTTTCTCAATAAGAGAAATGTGACCATCTGTGTAGTAGGAGTTAGAACCAACTCCGCAATAGTAGGAGAAATAACCATCTCCATCTCATCTGTCTCAGCAGTGGGAGAAATAACCATCTCCGCAAAGAGGAGTGAGAACCAACTCCTCATCTATTTGCTCATTTATCCCCCTCTATTGGGAAAGATCTTTCACAACACAATGAGCAAACTATTCATGCTCTACTGTCCTTTGCACGACTCTGCACATACACGAGCCAGGATTTTCTCCTTTCTGTGAATCTTCTACAATAAGCGGCAAACTAACATCTTCAGTTTGTGCCCTACTAGGGCTTCCCCAAACTTCCAGTTTGTGCTTGTTGAAAAGGCTTCCTCGAACTGCGAACCAACCGCTCTGATACCAATGTTAGCATATGCAAAGAGAGAGAACTCAGAGAAGGCAAACTGCACTGCTCAAATGTCACAGGCAGAGTCAATTTATTATAGGAGTAGTTACATTTGGTTGAACAGTTACCAACCAAATCACAACTACACAACTGCATTATAGGCTATATAATGCTCTATATTTTAACAAAAAGTTTATGTGATGGTGATATAGGGCAATAACAACAATGATGCCTATTTTTAGGGGAACATAACTTGAAGTCACTATCTTTAGTAGCCGTCGATGCAGTTGTTTGGAAAAAGGCATCTACTAGGTTGATGCCATTGGCCGGAAATACTCTAGCATAAAGTTAATGAGAAGAGAGAGAATGGAGGTAAAACAAACACTTGGAAGAGTTATGAAGGGGATTTGAAGGTGCTAAAGGGAGATGTGAAGGTGATAATACTGAGGATATCAAATTCATAAAGAAATAGTAAGGAAGGTAGTAAAAATGTAGTAGCGAGGCATGCTATGGCAAGCTAGGGTGGTGCCACACGTGATGACTCTCTCAGTACGTATTACCAACCAGCCCAACCCTGCTCTCTGTATGAACCTTAAGGCACACACTTAGAGATTATTGCGCCAACAATCTGCAAAGAGAAATCATAAGTAAGAGTGAAAAATAAGGTGTATACACTTAAAAAGATCTATGAAGATACATATATGACTTTCTGGATTAAGTTTCTTTTTATGCTCATCGGTAATATGGGCCTAGGCTATGCAACCCCAAAAGGCATGTAAATGCTCGATGGACAGCTTTTCATTGGTCCAAGCTTCCTACACAGTTTCATATTTGACTATTTTGTACGAGCCCTATTTAGAATGTAATTTTTGCAGCCCAAATTTTATTATTGACCTGATGAGCGTGGAGCTCGAGTCTGGCCATTTCTACAAGTGTCGTTTTTTCCCCTTCCAGCAACACCATTTTGTTGCGGCGAGGAATGAACTTCTATTTGATGCCGAAGTCAATGTTCAATACAAAATTTTGTGAAACCATGATGTACATATTCTCCACCAGCATCAGTTCTCACCGTCATAATGCTTCTACCAGTTTTCTTTTTTATCGTAGATTTGACCATGATGTACATATTCTCCACCAGCTTCAGTTCTCACAATCGTAACATTTTTACCAGTCTGCATTGTTTATCATAGATTTCAACACAATCAAATTTTTAGCACCAAATTCTTGTGTTCCAATAGATAAATCCATATATGTCTAGACAAATCAATAAGACTGAAGATATAAGAGGCGCATAAAAGAGAAGGCTGCAGCATTTTGCATAAGTTCACGAGAACAATATCGAAAATATTTAGAGCTTTGCCATGTCAAAGGATTTATTATGATGCTTTCCAAGTACACATCCTTCACAAATACGGTCTTTAAGCATCACAAATGGAGGATATTGAATCATATTTAGTCTCTTCAATGTTCTATTCCTTACAAAATTCAAATGCCTTAGCATTTCATGACATAATTTGCTCTGTCCGATAGTGCCCCTTAGAATAGCAAGGGTTGAGTAGCAGATGAAAACAATCAAACTTAAAAAATCTCTTAAAGGAGTTGTAATATCTTGTGGCAACCATTCCAAGATACTCCTCTAGATCTTTCATTGCCAACATGTAATCCCCTTGCTTGAAACATTTATTGGTTGAACTAATTGGTGCAGAGAAAGAAATGCTAAGATGTTGTCTGTAATGAACATTGTGAATGACACCATCCTATGCATCATAATGGGAACACATGAATATTGTCAGCCATATGGAAATAAATGTTTATGTTCACATTCCAATAACGGGAACACATGAATATTGCCGGCCATATGGAAATTAATGTTTATGTTCACATACCAATAGGCTTGAAGAGAGCAGAAGTGATGAGAGTAGTCCCTTCTTGTTTGCAAATGGAACCCATGACTGCCCTTCAAATCAAGCTACTCAAAATGTGCTGAATCCTGCCCCAAGGCGCAGGGCTTCTTGCTATCTTTGCAACGCTTCAATTGGCTTGAAGACTCCGTTTACCAAAGGTATGGCTCCTTGAAGATTCTTCTTTCCAACTTTAATATGCAATCTGAATTTTTAAAAATAGCAAATAATTTATTTTCCACACGTAACCTGATTGTGTCAACTGAAACATTCCTTAGTAAAATGTCCCCATTTATTGCACTTGCTGCATTATATAGCAGGTCGCCCCTTCTCATGCACTATAAGTTAACTTGGCCCTCCACCACCATTGGCGCTATTACTTTTCTATTGTTGATTTCTCTGATTCCTATATCCCACTTGAGGGTGTTTGCTGTGCCAATATGAACTGCTTACCTCCTTTATTTTGGTGTTAAAGTTAAAACACAGCACTTTGTTGTGTTTGTATATCACAGATACTGGGGTACTTTATTGGGGGCTGTACGGCATTTTAAGCACCACGTGCCTAATTTTTAAATTCTATTTCCTTCTTATCTTTCTGTGTCCTGTACAGCATTTTAAGCACCATGTACCTAGTTTTTAAAATTATTTTCTTCTTATCTTCCATACCTAGGAGTTTGATGATCTTAACCTGCATGACCCATCTTACCCATCCTCATTTTTTTTTGGGTAATTACATTTGTTGTTCCACGTTTAACATCCTATTACAGGTGTCTTGGTAATTGATGTGACCATTCTAGGTCAGATACTAGGATGATCTTGAAAATATTGGTCAGCTAATCAGTGACATGGCAGGGATTATGGGAGATCTGGATGAACATCTGAAAAGGTTTGGAAGCTTTTTCAAATCGGCAATATGCCTCAAAACAAGGACTGTTATGTTACAAAACTATGTTAAGTTTGTAAAAATTCCAGTTTCCAGAATTAGTTTAAAAGTTGAAGGCATTGGGTGATATATATGTAAGAAAATAGCACTTGAAGAAAGTAAATGCGACTGCATGTACCCACGGGTGTGTGGTCTATCGGCAAGCAGCAAGGTGATCGGGCTTGTATTAACGTAGAGTTCCAGGTTCAAACCCAATGTGGGCATGGCTGTTATATATATATATATATATATATATATATATATATGAGGCATCTTTCAAATAAAAAAGTGACTGCATGCAGGATAAAACTTGCGGAACTTGCGGTAGGCCTCTATTAATCATGTAAAATACTTTCTGAATCATGTCTTTGCTGTTCCACATTCGTGGTACCACGAGGGCCTGATTGATAGAACATTCTCAAATGTGGGTGCCGGTCACAAAAGTTTCTGTTTGTTCAATTTTTGGAAAATTGTATGTTGACAATGTCTTTCATAGAAAATCATGTATGGATGAAGTCCTAAAGATTCAGAGTTACACAAGCTGGAAGCAGCTTTAAACTCTTGCAGTACTTGGTGTCAAGGTGTAAAGGTTTTTGTCAGAAGATACAGATTTTCTTCTAGCAGCAGAATTCCCATCATCTATATCATTGGAGCAACCTTAAGAAAACTCAGTGGAATTGGAATTAGAGATGGTGAATGGAAGCCATCCAACCTTCTTTGAAACCCTGCATAGGGATTTTAAAGATTTGTTCAACTATAGCTATCTGATCACTGATGCAGTTATGTTCAACTGGTCTTAATACATGTTTTTGGGAAAATATCTGTCCCCAAATAAATGCTAGGTGATCATGGAAATAAATTAGACACGGTTCAAGTGCTATCATGAGTGTATACGGGATAGTGGGAACTAAGGTATGATATGGGCACTCTTGGGGGCCAAGCTATACCCAACGGTTTGAAAGTTTAATTTAATCTGTTCTCTGCTATCTTCTTTTGTGTCAATAAAACACCGACATGCTACCAGACCTGTCCAGTCTGGCCTGCATCCCCTTATCTTCGACAGTACACCTGGGGTTTCTTTAGGTTCGGTAAAAACATTATATCGATAGATATAGAAAGGCAAAAACGCACCCATAAGAGAATCCTGTGCGGAGTTTGTAGTACTTGCATTAGTTTTTTTAGTGAAAAGTGAAAACTATAGAAACTCTTGGAATACACTACTGTTTTCTTCCAAAATCCCCAAGCAAAAATTCTGAAAATCAAATTGGCAACATCTATGACTTGCCCAGTCTTCTGGGAATGCAAATATTAATTAATAGGCCTTAGAAATCTCCTGGTCTCTGGGAATTTGACTTAAACACCATGGCTGGTGTGGATCTCCCATACCGCACATAGAGCATGGATGCTCAATAAGCATAGAATTTATGTTCTAACCAATTGAAAGCACAAGGTTTATGCCATTTTTTTGTATGGCCTTCAAGTGTTTCAAAGTTCTATGCCTCTTAATGTTTTTCTGATTTTTTTAATCCCATCAAACATTTGCACTGGATATCAAATTTCTGCTGCTCCCTTTACAGGAGGTTAAGGAAAGGATTGAACGGCTAAAGGAAAAGAGCAGACAAAATGGAATGTACAGCTCAGAAAATGAATTCAACGAAGAAACAGTGGCAATCCGCAGAGATATTGTCAAAATTCATGGCGAGATGGTACTGCTTGAGAACTATAGTGCTCTCAATTTTACAGGTAAAATGATCTATGTAAATTCCTCTAGCAAATATTACAAAATGCTATACCTAGTGGCCACTGATCAAAATGCATTAGGGAGTGTGAAACATTGACATTTGCAGGAATCTACTGCTTTTACAGTGCTGTAATCAAGGTCCAATAATTATGAAAATCTGTAAACTGAGTTCTGATATTTATGTCCTTCAATACAGGCTTGGTGAAAATTTTGAAAAAATATGACAAGAGAACTGGTGCATTGCTTCGTTTGCCATTTATCCAGAGTGTTCTTCAACAACCATTTTTCACCACTGAACTGCTTACAAAGCTTGTAAGGGAATGTGAGGCCAATCTTCAGAGCATCTTTCCAGCAATTTCTTTGGATGAAGTTGGTGTCGGTGCCTCCGAGCTAGGAGAGGGAGCAAATTCACAACAAACTCTCTCACGTCAAGGAGATACTGTGGAAAGTATTTACAGAAGCACACTTGCTGCTTTAAGAACAATCAAGGATCTCCGGAAAGGCAGTTCTACATATAATCCCTTATCTTTCTCATCCTTCATTCCACGTGATATTGAGGATGACTTGGCTGCTGTGGCTAATGAAAATCTAAGTCAAATTCTTCACATTCCAAGAGTAGTTGCATGGCAGCGAACGAGGAGAATGTGCTCTCCACTGATAATATGGTAAATATGGTCCGATCTCATGTTGAAAAAATGGGGGTTCCCTTCCCTGAGCAGGAAGAAGTAGCTGTACCCTGAGTTTAAAGGAAGGTATTTTTGACAGGGAAATGTGGCTGTAATTTACGTTTAGTGTATAGATTTGCTCCCAAGATAACAAAAGAAATGGATTTGTTTATAAATTTTGTGCAAGAATGTCTCTAAATTGTCACTTGCTAATAATTACAGTATGGTGGCGTGTACATCTGTTGGCACTGTTTGGTTAGACACATATTTTGTACCTTTTCAACTGAACAATGTCAGTGATAAAACAAAGTTCAAAATGCACATTGGAATTGCATTTTTGTTTGAAAATTTAGATTGATTCTTTTTCTTGTCGAATTTTATGTTTTTGGCTTGTTGAATCCTAGATGTTGAAGAATAAGCATGGATGTAATACTTGTTGGAATATGGGTGTTAGACCAATATGTGGCTTCATGAACTTTGCTCAATGTAAAGTTGAGCATTCTTATGCAAAATTTCCTACTTGTTAATGTAGCTATAATTTGGTGGGCTGGTAACAAATTATATTATTGGCAATGATATTGTACTTATATGCATGGTGATAGCAAAGCTAGTAAGAAAAGACACTTTTACTCTAAATCTATACTCATTTATCATCAAGTATGTAACATTAGTTCGTGCTGATAATATTGACAATTTCAACTGATTGTGAGGAAGTTTAATCTTGTGTGTGTCATGTTCAAGTCCTATATAATCCTCTTTCGAGATATGACACTTTCACTACCTACCATTTTAGCATATCCAAATTCTCAAGGCTTTTGCTCATTTTCGAGACGTGAATGTGAACTGCAATGTTACCCTTGGATGCATTTGTATGTCAATGATATGATTCCTATTAGAACACTCTCCCAACTTGGAAAAAGGTAATAAAAAGTTATAAAGGGTGGTTTGGGGGAATGATGGAGCTCATTCTTGCATACATAATTATTATTTTTGATGTGCACCTACTTTGCTTGTAAATTTACAGCTTGAGTGAAATCCCATAAGAACTCTAGTTTCGGTGGTGAGAGATTCATCCTTAGCTAGTAGGGCATTTTTGGTAGTGAGAAATCTACCATAGTTTGTCATTTTGGCATTGATTTCAGGGTTGATTTACAGTGGATATTTTCAGAGGTTTCGGAGGAAGGGTGGTTTTGGAGGTTTTTGGAGACATTTTGAGGGATCAGATTTACTTACAACGATAAAAATAGGGTTTGACATCATTTTTAGAGGATTTCCAAAGGGTTTTGACCATCTTCCAAAGGGGGCGACTTGTTTTGGAGATTGCAACCCTTATTTGAAGGGTTTCTGGGTTGCCATTTTCAGATCTGAAGGTTGGGGTTTCATTCTACATATTAGTATATGTAATTCCTAGAATTTCATAATTTTATATTGCTTATTGGAAAAGTGACAAATTTTTGAAGTTTTACCTGTTTAGGGCTTTCTGTAATTTTTTGGCTGCATTATATTATTCCAAAACTTGTAAAATAGTTTTATAATATTAACAAACTCTCCTAAAAATTTCAAGTGATTTGATTAGGTATTTTGAGAGATGTTAATTTTTTTCAATTCGATGCCCTAGTTGTTAAAAATCTGCAAAAATCAGAATTTGTGTTTGTTGCAATTATATATTTTTTGTGTATTTTTATGTGGTATCCCGCAAGGGATATTTCATTGTATGGTAATTTTGCACAACAAATTAGGTCCCCTTTCTAGTGTATTTAGTTATTTGTTGTGTAATGTCTTTGCATGTTTCTTGTCTTTATTGGAAAGAACTTGGGTATTAATGTGTTTGTTTCACTGTGATATTCAAAGTACAAAATAATCCAGGATAAACCGATTAACGGGAAAGTCAATGTGAGATTCAACTAGCAATTGCACCGAAAGAGTGGATTGGAGATGCTTGATAGGGGAGGCAATGAAGGTCACAAAGAGAATATGCAATTCATTGGGGGTGGACATTGAAAGCATTTAGCCGCTACTTTCTTTTTTGTGTAAATGGATGAAAGAACCACGGGCCATTTTTCATGAATTGTTGGAAACACACTCCAAAGACAACTTTAAAAGTTCAACCTTGTCGCACAAAGGCCCCCCCAATGTCAATGTTTTCTTTGTGCAAAGTCATTCCTTTTGCTTTTGTGGATTGTAAGAGACCGTGCCATTTTAAGGGGGCACTGCCTATGGCTCCCTCATGAAACTGGAGAGGGACATGCAAGGGGGCAACATACATCCCATGTAGAACCGATGTAATTGTTGAACTTGATAACAAAGGATGAAATTTTTGATAGCTTTGCATGTGAGTTATAAACAATAGACATCACTTGCCTAATTGCACCGTTGACAAGTCCAACTTCAACCCACGAGTTTGCGATAAGCATAACCTTTTACTCCTATAAAGAAGAAGTTTGGTCTACAATTAATCATCATCTAGGCTAGCAGAGATGACAAATGCCTTGTATCTCGTGTTGCTTCATTTTCCATGTCGCACTTTAATATCTTTAAATTTGTTATAACATTTCCATCTACACCTATATCTACATATTAGCGTCGCTTCGTGCAAAGAACCTCAAGCACACATTAGATAACAAAATCAAACAATCAAGTGCTCAAGTTAAATTGACTTCAACGATCACCCCATTTGTAATCCATTGAATATTGCACTACATTTTAGACTCAATGTAGTTCTTCTAATGCAAGTGTGCATGCAACTAAATCCATGATCTAGTTTTTCCCTCGTGTCTCAACACCGATCGCAAGTTGACTACTTTGCCCCAATTAAAACCTTTATTTCTAGATGTAGAAATCAAAAATTGCCCCCTGTGTTGTGCTATGTAGTATGTTGTAGTAACTCATGTTGTTCCTAGCTCATAGAGGGTAGATATATTGGTGCTTTGCTAGATTTTTAAATGCTTAGAGGTAACTTGTATATATAGGGATCATTTACTTTGAAACTTGAATCATGTTGGCGCACAACGCCGACCCAAAACATAAGGTACGAAAATAAAAAGAGTAACAAACAAGTCCAATGAGCAAAAGAGGCCCAAGAGCAATAGGGGACATGACCGCACAATAGTTTGGACCGAGTTGTATGGTCCCATATTAAAGTCAACAAAAGTCAAACAATCAATTCTAAAGTCGAGGTCTCTGTGAATCAACATAAAAACATATGAAAGAGTGAAACCAAGTAAAAAATTAGAACATGATCAAGAGATATGAATGTAAAACAAGGACTTGTGTTACTAAGATTTAGTTTCATCACTCATAAAATACTTCGTAAAAAGTATCAAGAAAATTGTGCCTACATTTTTATATGGAAATGGAGACATTACAGGTTTGTGGAGCCACCTCCGGATGATATTCCTATTGAAGGAATTCGCTTGAGACAACTTGTCCCAAGATCAGGAACACTATGAAGATTTGAATTTTCCTAAATGTGGCTCAAGTGTCATCCATTGCAAAATGATGCTTAGAACAAACCTAGTACTGTAGGAGATCAAAGATATATTGCCAATCATTTCAAATATTTTCTCTCCCGGTATCTCCCTACAAAAGTCTTTGAACATCCTCTTCTTCAAATGCATCCTGATATTGTCAGGAACATATTAATAAATTGTAAAATTTCCTGGTATGTAAAAGAAATGTATTATGTCAAAACTAATCACATGCAGGGACATCATCAACACCCTGATAAACAAGTGTGGAGCAAAATCTATCTTCATCATACAATGAATCTCCATCCCCAACACCGGTCATTTCTTACGGATCCCGCACCATCATCTTTTTCCATCAAGGCGACATGTAACAATGGATAATGATGGTACCTCTTCCATTTCAAGAATCTGCACAAATGAAATTTAAGGGACCCGATACCGCCAAAAGAGAGGAATCATCCAATTCATCTGATGAAGACAACAATTATATAGTCCATTATAGTCCTTAGGAATTGTTTAAAGTAAAAGCTATGATGGCAGGCTTGTTTCCATGTGTCTTAGTGGTCATTTAGAAATCTAATAAAGTTTTGACGTGACATACTTTGTCACATTGAAGCATCGTGAACCTCCCCACTTTTTAAAAGCGTCAAGATGAGTGGTGTGTGCTCATCTTGTTGTCCCCCACTATCTCGTAGTGGGAATCTTTTGGGTAACCCGGGTTTTCGGTTCCCGGTCTCCAAGTTATCCGGTGAAAAGCCTCTCACTCTCTTATATCCGAACTAGGTGGGAATTGGGCGTTCGACACAAAAAAGAGTGTCACAAAGCTTTTTGGTCACCCCAAAATAACACTTCCCAGCTTTTGGGACAACATTGTTGGAGACGGATCTAGGTCCCAAAATTTGAAAAAAACCCAACAAAGTCGAAAGGGAATGATGTCACATGCCCCCATCATGCATTGTGTTGGAAGTATTGTCATTGATGTCAAAGGAATACTGATAAGTATCTCTTATATTAGAAATATTGTCATTGATGCTTACAAATGTGTGCCTCTTATGAAAAATATGTTTTAGTTTGAATTTTGCATGCTACATGCCAAGAAAAATAGTTCTGTAATGTTCCATGGGTTTTGTAGTGATCCACGAGTTGTAGTGTTCCGTAGGTTCTGTAGTGTTTCGCGAGTTTTGTAATGTTATGTGGGTGTTTGTAGTGCTTCGCGGGTTTTGAAGTGTTCCGTGGGTGTCTGTGGTGTATCGCGGGTTATAGTAGTGCCTCATGTAATGAAGGACCAGACTAAAGTATTTTGGTTTGTTTGAAATAATGTTGCGAACGAAGAAAAAGCCACAAAAGTCAAAGAAGTGATACAATACAAAGAAGGATAATTACGCAACAAAGAGAAAAAATGTCCAAAACGCATACAAATTTGTCTCCAATGATCATGTAATGTCGTGGGACTAAGAGAAAACAAGGGATGTCCACGGGAGTCTTTGAAAATTTCAAATATTCAAATTTCAAAGTATACTAAAGTTGACTCATGATGAATATTCTAAAGGATGTCGACTCATGAAAAGTCATATATGTTCATGAAATGAACATAGTATATAAGTGAATTCAATTATGAATTCATAAGTGTGCTCACGGTATTATGATGTCATTTTGAAAAGAGAAGGAAGAGAGCAATAAGAGAGGAGCGGTTAATGAAGACATATTAAGAGGATTAGAGGAGGAAGAACAAACTCAAGCAAATTAGAATGTCAAGTTGTTGAAGAAGATTGAAGAGCGAGAAGTGCATAAGCAAAGAATAAAGTGCGGTGTACGAAAAGGAGGGAGTGAAGAATTATCTATACACCATCATCAAGTTGAAGAAGCAACTACTATGGGTGGATCTTTTGATTACTAAGTTGGTGCTCGACCTTGGGGATTGGTGTCTCCAATGAGTTGGTACTCGTGTATCAAGATAAGTTGGTGCTCTGCCTTGGGATTGGTGTTTCCAGGTGAGTTGGTGCCATGAATCAAACCGAGTTGGTGCTCTGCTTTGAGGATTGGTGTCTCCAATACGCTAGTGCCTACAAACATTTTGTAAAATAATTAATTTTTGGTTGGAATTGGACAGAGCTCAGAGCAATCTTTTATTTGTGGTTTTTCTCCCAAAGGGTTTCCACGTAAACATTGTGTCGTGCACCTATTATATCTTGTATAATTGTTGTTTATTGTGTTTTAAATTATAAAATTGTATAATATTGATTCACCCCCTCAATATAAGTGTGTTTTCTACAATTGGTATCAAAGCGGGTTCCTTCAGAACAATCTAACCATTGGAAGGTAGATCTCAAAAGCACACATGGAAAGTCAAGAAGGCATTTCCTCAAACAAGGCTCCATTGTTTCTTGGAACCAATTATGCCTTTTGGAGTATAAGGATGCATAGCTACCTAATGGCTCCAGGTTTGATATATGGCAATATGTTGTTAATGGTTATACAACTCCAATAACCCCTCCAACAGATCAAGTTGGAAAGAAGGCAAGTGAAAGCAATGCAAAAACTATTAATTCTAATTGAGTGGATTGTGTGAGGCATAATTTGTCAAAGTAATGCATTGTAGCTCAACAAAGAAATTTTGGGATAAGCTCATAAATATCTATGAAAGAGGTGATAAAGTAAAGAAAGTGAAAATTCAAATACATAGAGGTTAGTTTGAAAGTTTGAAGATGAAAGATGAAGAAAACATTTATGCTTACCTTCTCTGTGTGGATGCAGTTGTCAACAATATTAGAGGACTTGGTGAAGAAATTAAGTATGAAACTATTGTGGAAAAGTTTTAAGATCTCTTCCTCTAGATTTGATTCCAAAGTTTCTACTATTAAAGAGTTGAAAGATTTAACTATCTTGATAATGGGTGAATCTGCATGGTATTCTCACAACATATGAGATGAGAACTGAAAGTGATAAATCATCAAAGCAATAAGTTGCATTTAAAGCATCAAAGAAGGTGAAAGGCAAGAAACTTGAACCACATGATTGGTCCAGCAATGAGTCGATGAAGAAGAAGCTCACTTTGTCAGAAGGATGAAGAAAGGATATGGAAAATATAAAGGTAAGGTACCATTCAAATTCTTTGATCATGGTGAAATAAGACATTATGCAAAAAAAATGCCCATATAAAAACAAGGATGATAAAGAAAAACAAAACTTGAAGGGAAGCAATACGTATTATCAATCCAAGAAGAATCAAAAGTAAAGAAGAATTGAAAATAAGAAGAATCTCTACAAGTGCAAGAAAAACCTCTACACCAAGGAGGAAAGTAACTCATATGAAGAAAGTGATGAAAGCATCTCTACTAGTGATAAAGATGAATCACTACTTATGGCCTTAGAGGTTAAAGATAGCAAAGAAGAGATGGATTTGTAATATCTCTCTACAATATTAACATGGTGATCCCTCTAGTGTTTTTGCTTGAGAATCAATGGGAATAATTGGAATCTTGGATGTTAATAAAGAAGGCATAATGGAGGAAGGAGAAGAGATCGCGAGAATTTAAGGCATAAATGGCATCTAGACATCTCTAAAGCAATTGGTTTATGTAACCAAGTAATGGGAGACACTTGGCAAAACATCAAGGTAGTCCCCGAAAGGGAGGTTAACGTCCATTAGTATACTAATTTGAATGATGTGATTGGAACAAATGTGACCCAAGAAGGAGAGGGGATTACCCCTCAATATGTGACAGTAAATGGGAGCAACTCTAGAGCACATTTTTAAGTTTGAAGTTCCATTTTGCGTGTGCGCTTCTTGTCTATCTTATATCACATAATTGGAAAACAATTGATATTAAAACTTGCACGCATGAGTATACTCAACATATGTCTAAATAAACTCGATGCATTCATCCTAGGAGAGGAACTAACATGGAGTTATTGTTATATCTGCGCATGGAGAGAGGAAGTAACAAGAAGTTACCTCTCACACTTCTCATTTTATCCTCCACTCAATTCCTCCTCATTCACTAAGAACCTTAGAAGGATGGCTTACCACAATGGCAAGCCGCGTGCTAATGGGCTCCTTATAATTTGATGTCAAGCCTACCAATGATTTTTAGTGGCAAGGTTATCCTCATCGCATCATCCACTTAATTGCCATGGACAACCAAATGTATATGACAAGGGTAAGAAGTGAGTATCATTGCAACTTTGCTCGTCAATTTCACAAGTTGTATCAAAGGATGGAGTGCACAAAATATCAATTCCAAACATCTTTATATGGGTCACCAATGAACATGATAGAAGCGGGACTTAGAGATTCGTGTGTAGGATTTTATTGTAATGAAGAAAACTTGTAGACCCATGTGAAATAATTTGTTGTATTGAAAACAATTCACACATGTTGAGGTCTAATAGTTATCTATTCCAACAAGAATGAGCATAAGCAATATAGGAACTTCCTTTTTCCTAATATTTAAAAGGATATGGATATTTGTGCCTCCTTGGACAACAATTACATTAATATGAGCTTTTTCTTAGGAAGTGGTTGACCTTTGACTTACCCAAATTGTGGATGCCACTAATGGAGTGAATGGCTCGGTTACCATGCAAGTTCCACTAAACATGGCTAACTATGCGGGAATATTTGGGTGCACATGCAATCATGCATCAATAAAAACAATTGAACATGTTGAGTAAGTTGTGTTTATATTTTGTCGAGCATTTTGTAAGTCACACATTGAAGAAATATATTGATGATGAACTATGGAGTACAATGTTGCATGCTATTGAGTGCATAAGTCCATGGCACAATGTTTGTGGAGAGAAAATTTTCCTTGCACGTGTCTTGTTTGTTTCCCTTTCATTTGAATTTAGAAGGTTGCATGAACGACTAAATAAGTAGATTCAACTTTCCTTAGGAAAGTTGTTCAAGTTTTGGAGAACTCTGGGGTGCCTAAGAGCAAAGTATAGATGTGAACTTAATGCTCACCAAATCACGAGAATGGATGAGTAACCGTAACCATAGTATCGGTGTAAAACTATGAGTGTCACAATAATATGAGGTGTGACCCGAGTATTGAGTTGTAGTACATGGAGGATTTGTTACGTCCATGTGTTGTGTAGAAGGATAAATCATTTACGATTTATCGGACGATACTATTTCTCCGAATAAGATACCCCAAAGCTTTGTGTTGGAAAAGGAGTCATGGATGTCAAAGGAATCATTAATGTCAAAGGAGAATCCACAACAAATACAGGTGGTCGAATTTAATATACAATGACCAAATTTATATCAAAGGAGTCATTAATGTCAAAGGAGAATGCATAACAATTACAATGATCAAATTTAATATACAATGATCATATTTAATATAATAGTGAATGTAATGAACAATAATCACATTGTATACCATCAATGAATTGATATTATCCTATGTTATGTCTACAAGTGGCGTTCATATTATGGGCAACGATTTAATGAAGGGGAAACATTTAATTAATGAGCCCGGGAAACAATTTAATGAAGGGGCAAAGCATTCAATTAATGGGTCACCGACCTTCCTTGTAAGAAAGGACATATCCCTTAGAAACATTGCCTCTCTTGATGAAGAGATGTGAAGGTATAAAAGATAGATGAGAGGATGGAAAAACATAAGAATTTGAAATGAATTGATATATCATAAAAGTCTAAGAGAAGTGCGAGAAAAAGAGCAAAAATGTATTGACAAATATTGTTAAGAGAAGAAGAAGAGAAGCGGAATCAACATCATTCGATTGAAGAAGAAACTACAGAAGGTGGAAAGTTTATTTTGTTGAGGTCGGTGCCTCACAATTTGGGGATTGGTGTCTCCAGTGGGTTGGTGCTCATGAATTGGCTGAGTTGGTGCTTGGCTTGGGGATTGGTGTCTCCAGTAGGTTGGTGCCTACAAACATTTGTAAAACATTGAATTTTGGGCTGGATTTGGACGGTAGATCTAAGTAGTATAGGTGTGTGCTTTGAATAAGAGGGGTTTCCACGTAAATTTGGTGTTGCATTGTGTTATGTTATTTGAATGCTTTTGAATGTTTTAATTGTGGATATAAGTTTTAATAAGTAAAAATTTATCTTATATTGACTCACCCCACGTATAGGTGTGTGCTTTACAATTGATATCAAAGCTAGTTCCTTCGGATATAGTCTAGTTGCTAAAAGGTAGATCTCAGACGCACACATGGCTAGTCATCATGTTCAAGAAGGTTTCTTTGCAAACAAGGCTCCATTGTTCGACAGACAAACTTTGTATTTTGGAGCATAAGGATGTGAACATATCTAATGGGCCTAGGTTTTGATATTTGGCAAGCGTGTAGTAATCGGATATATGATGCTACAAAGTCAACCAACGGATACGGCCCGATTCAAAAGAAGGCTAGTGAAAATAGTGCAAAATCCATGAACGCAATTTTGTGTGGCTTATCAGAATTAGAATTTGTCAAAGTAATGCATTGCATTAGACAAAGGGCATCTCATGCGGAAGACAACAAAGTAAGAAAGGCAAAACTTTAAACTCATAGGAGACAGTTTGAGAGCTTGAAAATGAAAGATGAAGAAAATGTTGTGGCATATCTTCTTCGTGTGGATGAGATTGTTAACACCATCAGAGGGCTTGGTGAAAAAGTTGAAGAATCTGTAATAATTCAAAAGGTACTAAGGTCTCTACCATTAAGATTTGATGCAAAAGTTTCGCTATTGAAGAGATGAAAGACCTAGACCAATTGAAAATGGACGAGTTACATGGAATTATCACGGCGTATGAAATGAGGACAGAACCGAGAGAAGCCACCAAAGTGTGAAGCAACCTTTAAAGCTTCGAGGAAAGTTTTAAAAAAAACATGCAATTAAGTTATCGCACTAGTAATGAGCCAAATGTAGAGGAAGCTTTGTTTGTTAGAAATCTCAAAAATGAATATGGAAAATACAAAGGTAAGCTACCTTTTAAATGCTTTTTTTATTAAGGGTAAATAGTTTTTTGAAAGGGACTATACCCTTGTACAAGAAGGCTCAAAAGCTAGATTTAACAATTATAACATAGCAAAAATGATCAAAATCAAGATAAAGCAAGAAAGCCCAACAACATAAAATAATCTGCTCAAAATAGAACCAAAAACAACAACGTATCAACATAAAAACAATTGATGCACAACGACCAAACTGCATTGGCACAACAACGCCAAAGCAAAAAAATAGGTTGTTGTTCGGCAAAGAAAAATGAGGTAGAAGGGAACAACCAAACAATAGAAGAGAAAAGAATCAGCCAGGTGGAGTAGTGTTATTCTTAAAAATATATTTTTTCTGTTTCCGCACCGTTACCCAACCTGTTGAATCCTCCTTGATTAGAAGAGGAGTATTTTCCTTATCTGTATTTACTCCAACCGGGATAGTAATGATAGGACATATTGTGGAAAGATAGGACATTTTGTTACTAAGTGTCCCCATCCAAAGGAAGATGATAACGATGATGAAGAAGAGCACGATGAAAAGGAGAGTAAACATCATAAACACAACAAGAACTACAAGTCAAATAGATATGAAAATAAGAAAAGATTTGACAAGAATAAGAAAAGCCTTTATTCCAAAAAGGACAATAGCTCGGGTGAGGAGGAGGATGAAGGGATTACAAATAGTGATAAAGAAGAAACTCTGTTTATGGCTATAGAAACATGGAGTGATGACGACCAGGTGGGAAAATGAAAAATCTGGGGTGATTCAGAGGATGAAGAAAATGTCAAAGATGAAGGAGAGGTAAATCTTGAAGAAGAACTCATTTGTGCCTTGAGAAAAATCAAGAAACTTAAAAAAGGAATTGAGACAATTCTTACAAGCTTCAAAAATATGAAGAAGAAATTTGTAACCTAAAACAAAAATAACTCAAAATCTTGAAGAGTCAGAAAAAGTCATCAGTGGTCTAAAAACTCAAATCAAAGAAGCAAAGAGGATAGAGGAAGATGTGAGAATCCAGCTGAAGACAAAAGAAGACAATTGTGCTAAGCTAGAATCAAAGGTTGTGGTTCTAAAGGAGGAATTAGAGAAGACAAATACTAAATTGAAAAGCAACATAAAGTTTGAAAAGAGCACCGAAGTGCTAGATGAGATTCTAAATCGCCAAAGGTCACCATGCATCAAGATGGGTCTTGGGTATGAGGAAAAACAAGAGGTTACTAAGAAGGATTTGAATTCAAAAGTTGTTGAACCTCCGAAGAAAGAAGATAAGGCTCCTCAAAAGAACAATGCTCTACAAGAAAACAACAAAGGCAAGAACAAGTGGCATAATGTTCCCACAAGAAACCACAAAAGATCATTCTTTCCAAAGTAGTCTATCAGGTACCAGAGATCGTTTTATGGATATTGTTTTACTTGCAATCATTTTGGTCACAAAGTAGTAGATTGTAAAGGACATGCGAGGAATGAGTATGGATGGAATGGAAACAGAGATTTGTATGGTTTCTCAGGTAGAAGCTATAATTCATTTTCTCTCTTATCAGATGATATTATATGTTATAATTGCAATAAGTATGGACATATAGCAAGACAATGTAGAAGTAATCATGTAGATCAGAACAAGAAAGTGGATGCCCGTGCTAAACACAAAGGTGAATTCATAAAAGTTTGGAAGAAGATGCAAAAGCAGGAAAACCGAAGAAAGAGTAAACTATGCTTGTGCAAGAAGCACATGGTGCATTGGCAGGTAAAGCCATGGTGAAGCAAGAAAAACTCGATGTTCACAGTGGAAAGAGTCTATGAAGAAAAGCAAGAGATGAGGATGAAAAGAAAAAGAATGGAAGGCATAAATTTGAGAACATGTCAAAGATTGAATTGGAAGCAGAAGGGGAGTGCAACATTAGTTGCACATGGCAAACATGTGATGCCAACATAGACGAGCAAATGGAGACATACATCACCAAAGTCATTTGGTCTTGCTTGATACAAGGAAAATTGTTTAGTCAAAAGAGGAGAAGGTATATGTTTTTGCAGTTCATGATGCATTTCAGTTTGTAGAAGAAAGTGAGATTAAAACAGAGACCTCAGTGGAAGAAGGAAATTACAAACAACAGTTGATGAACAAGTAAAGAAAGGTTGAATGGAGTACATTGCCACAAAAGAGCAGTTACCAAGAGAAATATGGATTAAGGGGAGGTAATCATTGCATTATTCAACTCTTTGGATATTTTGGTAATATACATTGTGATTGTGTTGCATATCCCTTTGTCATTGATGTCAAAGGGGAGAGTTAAAGAAAGAGGGAACAATACAGCAAGAGGAAGAAGTCCAAAAAGAGGGAGTATTCGGTTGAAGATAATTATTTCTTTGTGGAGTTGACATCAATGACAAAAGGGGAGATTGTTGGAAATATTGTCATTGATGTCAAAGAAGAATGTACAACTACAATGATCATATTTAATATACATTGATCAAATTTAAATCAAAGGATTCATTGATGTCAAAGGAGAATGCACAATAATTCCAAAGATCATATTTAATATACAATGATCAAATTTAATATAATAACAATGAATGTAATGAACAATAATCATATTGTATACCAACAATGAATCAATATTATATTATGTTATGTCTACAAGTGACACTCATATTATGAGCATTCAATTAATAGGCCAACCAACCTTACTTGTAAGAAAGGACGCATCCCTTGGAAACATTGCCTCTTTTGATGAACAGATGTCAAGGTATAAAAGATAGATGAGAGGATGAAGAAATATAAGAATTTGAAATGAATTGAGATATCATAAAAGTCTAAGAGAAGTGTGAAATTAAGAGTGGAAATGTATTGACGAATATTGTTAAGAGAAGAAGAAGAGAAGCAGAATTGCCATCATCCGGTTGAAGAAGCAATTACAAAAGGTGGAAAGTTTATTTTGTTGAGGTTGGTGCCTCACAATTTGGGGACCGATGTTTCCAGGGGTTGGTGCTCACGAATTGATCGAGTTGGTGCTTCGCTTGGGGGATTGGCATCTCTAGTAGGTTGGTGCCTATGAACATTTGCAAAACATCGAATTTTGGGTTGGATTTGGATAATAGATCCAAGCAGTCTTATTTTATGGTTTTTCCCAAGAGAGGATTTTTCACATAAATCTGGTGTTGCATTGTGTTACGTTATTTGTATGCTTTTGAATACTTTAATTGTGGATAGAAGTTTTAATAAGTAGAAGTTTATCTTATATTGATTCACCGCTCGCCCCCTACCCCCAATAGTATAAGCGCGTGTTTAACACTTTGTTTTTTCAAAATTTATGTTCATTTGATCATTATGTCACATGCTATATTTCTTTATGAGTTGTACTCTATGGGTCATTCATTGAGCATCCTCACCCCGTCTACATCACCAATGCTCTCGGATGTGTGAGGATGATTTGTGGGCGACATTCATTTTTATCAACCTATTCCTTTTTGGATCAAATCTACAAAAACCAAAACCAATGGACTACTCACAACTACCAAAGTGGGTCAACTTCTATACACAACAAGCAAGATCACATTGTGTTGGCTAGATTTTCGCATAGCATCAAACCTAGCAAAGTAATGAAATAAATCTCCCTCATTTAACCGGTGAGGCTCCCGTGTCGATTTGTCAATAAAGATGTGTTATTATCTATCGGGATTTACTTTAACCACTTAGTTCATGAACCATAACTAAGAAGTACTGCGGCAAAGAAGTAAGCACTTGTTTAAGAAAGGAAGTATTTTATAGAAAAAGGAAGTAAAGAAATACAGAGAAGAAATGGGAAAGATGTGCATCCCAATTAGTAGATAGTAGAGCTAATTGCATGCACATAGAAGAAACTTAATAGATATGAACACACGAATTATAAAACAAAGGCAACGCTCTAGATCCGGATCTAAAATAACACAAAGTTTATCAAGAGATCTAAGATTCAAAGCAAGAAACACAAGACACCGTGACACAAAGTTCTCCTGAAACTCTGCTCCTTTGTATTCCTTTGCTCCAAGTTGCTCTCGGGGTTAGCACAAAGTCTAAAACACAAGATTGTTGCTTATAAATTCGATTGATCCTTACCCCGGAGGTTCTTCCTCTACTTATAGAATGTAGAGGGGCAATTACAAGTTGGAAGCTTTTAGTTGAACCGGCACATGTGGAAGTCGAAAAGAAACAAACCGCAATCTCCTTCCCGGAATTCCTCTTTGCATGACATGTATGATTTACAACTAAAAATAGAACCTTCTATTTTGTACGCCTGCCACCTATCTCTAAGTAGTTGACTTCTTCAAGTAATGGCTTTTAAACCAATCACGTAAGTTGTATAATTTAATTGATCACTCAATTACTTTGTCGGAGGAAAGAAGAAGGAAGAGGAAAGTGACTTTATCTTTTTCATGTCTCGTGCGGCTGATTCAAACCGATCTGGAAAACAAGTTGGAATTGCAAGGCGGTTGGAATTGGAAGCAAGCTGGAATTTTGCCTCCGCATTGTCTTCTCTTTTATCCTTGAAGCTTTTGCAGTTCTTCTGTTGTACATGCATCAGTGCAAGGTTGGCCGTAGATAACTCATCATCCTTATTTTTAATTGCATATGAGCAATTAAAAATTCTGGAAAGCACTCAGGGTGAATGAAAATTCAATGAAGGCTTCAACTGGAAGATGAGAGCACATGCACAAGGTCTTGGAAGGAATTTCCCACGCACTGTCTTCTTCATGGGCTGCATTCGAAACAAGAGGATGAAGCCTTTGTGCCAGAAGCTTTTGCAACTATAAGATCTGGATCTGGATCTGCATATGGATTTGCATCTGCATCTGCATCTGGATATGGATCTGCACCTGCATAACAAATTCTGGCAACTGGGCTATGGATGGAAAAGCTGCAGCTTGAATAATTCCACTGCTTTTAATCTGCACGCATGAGTGAAGTTTCTCCTGCACGCATGAGTGAAGTCTTTCCTGCTCTGGATCTGTCTATCAATTTAGCAAGAGGTTCCGAGCCTAGATCCGTGTGCAAATTTAGAAGTGATGCATGACTCCGTTGTGCTTTCTTTTTCATCTTTCTTCGCCATAGCTTTGTCTATCTTTGTCTGAATGTCTTTTTCTTCTTATTTGACTGGAATTCTTCAATACTGGTGCAGATCTGGACAATTCTTCAGATTTGGAGGATATATGCAATGTATTGGACATTGATAAAAGCTCATTTTCCTTTGTAAAGCACCTGTAATGAATTCCTGCAATTTATCCAGACAAAAATGGCCACCGGAGCATGAATAGTGAATTTTAATTGTAAAAATCTGCACTTTTCAAGCCTCGCCGCCCCAAAAATGGTGTTTAATTTGCACATAAAGAGAGCATGAATCCTTTAACACACTGCAAACAATTATGTAGACAAAGATCAACCTCCTTCAAAGCATGCGCCAAATTTGGAAGCTTTTAGCCTTGTTTCCACCTGCTGAACAAAATCCTTCCTTTAATGGGGCGCACTTTTCCACTTGGCTGCAATTCTTGACCCGTGAATTAAATAATTCACCCATATGGCTCCCATGTTTATATAACCTTCACAATTCTATAATTAATAATTGCCCTAACAATTAAAGGCAATTAATTAATTAAAAATCATGCTCTTCTCTTTTAAAAATAGCATGTTTAAGGACAAATGCCATCCAATAAATTAAATTAATCCAATTTAATCATCCACACTTCACTTCATTTAAGCTTCACAAAGGTGCTTTGACCATAGCCACTTTAAAATAAGAATTAATATAATCATTTAATATTTTAAAAAGTATTAATTCCTTCTCAAAAGGGGCTGCATTAAATAAATTAAATTTATTTAATTTTGGAATTCTATTTCCAATTGATTTATTCCCCTTTGCTTTTGTTGACTTTTCCACAAGCCTGGGTGCCAAAATTGGGTGAATAAATATTAACAAATATTTATTTAATGCATTATTATTCACCCAAGGTGGGTCGCACTTTTTTGCATAATAGAATTCTATTTTTAAGAATTTCGACAATGAGATTTTTACCCTCGCAAGGCGAGAATAAATTCCGTCTGCACCTGCACCTCTAACTTTCCCACTGCAGCTTAAGTGAATTTTATAACATGGGAAAAAGTACCCTACTAGGCAGGTATAAAATTCCCATCATGCCTGCGGCTTCTATTTTTCCCATCGCAGCTTAAATCCTTTGTTTTCCAAAAATGCATCCATCCCAGGAGGGCTTTTTTTCATGCTGCACGACTTCATTTTTTCCGGTGATCCGGACCTCCGATGGCGACTTCCTCCGGGCATAATGTGCGTATATGTTTTCCAGCTGCTCCAGGCCAAAAATCGGGCTTACCCGACGAGGGAATTGTTCCAGAGAAATTTCATAGAAAACAAAACGGGACACCACAAAAACACGAAAAATTGCCAAAAGTTACAAATAAAGCCCAAAACTTAAAATAAGTTAAAATCCTTCTGGCACATAGGAATAATAACATATTCGCTCATAATAGAGTTAAAACAGAGCGCAAATAGCCTCATACGGGGCTCAAAATAATTAAATACAAATTTCCCGCAGACAAATCCCGACGACAGAATAAAACAATTTTGGGCATCTGGGTATTTGGCGAAAAGGGCTAATATGGCTCTTTGGGATTATCTTGACGCAATACAAGAACTTTCAGGCAATAAAAACAACAAACGACCCATTATTTTAAAAGTACGAAAAATTTTCGGATAGGGTAGTCGACAGATTTCAGGGTGAAATCTGAGTGACACCAGTTGGCTCCGTCTGTGGACATCTTTTTCTCTTGTCAGAATGACAAAGGGAAAAGATGAGATCCCAGCATCTCTGGTTTCGTATCTTGTCCTTTGGGCACGGGGTCAGGCAAACAAACACAACACAAAAACAAAAACAAAACAAGGAAAAACAAAGTTTTATTTATATACATACAGGTTTTAACCTGCTTTTTCAGTTCCTGAACAACTTCAGATGTTGCCCGTTGAAAGGTAATGGTAACTCAATTCCATCCCGGTAGGCAAGGAAGAAGGTATCCATTCCTGACTCTTTTGATCACGAAGGGCCCTTTCCAGAGTGAATCGGATTTGTTATGCATGCCCTTCGGTTCATGTCTCTTGTCCCACCAGAGTACCCAATCTCCGATCTTGAACTTCCTTTCTTTGGCCTTCTTGTCAAATACTCTAGGCAAGTCCTTATCAACTTCATCTGGTGGTGGCTCATCCTTTCTTCTCTCCATGGTAGGTAAGTCTGCATCAACTTCTCTCGTTCCCAGATTCACTTGTTGCACTTCGAAGGAAGAACTATCACCATATTCTTTGTTCTTCTTCAGGTACTGATCATGCTTGTTGAAAGTCTCCACTAAGGAAACTAAATCCTTGGGGATTTTGTTACCTTTTGGTTGGATCATTCCACTGCTATCACCATAACCTGGATCAGTTTTGCCTGTGACTGTTTGTCGTGGTGGTGATTTACTCCCTTCAACATACAGACATGTAGATGTTTGTTCAGGGACTTTGGGGTGGTAGACCATCTCCACTTTATAGTTTCCTTGTCTGAATATGGACGGTGGTCTATCCGGATTCAATAGTACAGCTGTGACTGCCAAAGAATCTGCCTTGGAGTTTTGATTTATTGGAATGAAGTCAATAGAGAAGGCTGCAAAATCGAATGTGGCGGAAATCACTTTATCTCTGTAATGCTCCAGCTTATCTCTTTTGACTTGACTTTGCCCTCGAACCTGCTTTACTAGAAGTTTAGCATCTCCTTGGGCTTTGAGAAGTTTTACTCCTTTCTTTTTAGCTTGCTCCATTCCTAGAAGCAATGCTTCATACTCCGCCGTATGATTGGTGTTCTCGAACATCAACTTGTGGGAGTATGGAAATACCTCATGATCTGGAGATATTAGTAGAGCGCCAGCTCCTGATCCAAAAGAACAACAAGTGCCTTTAAACTCCAGAGTCCAAACTTTTTCTTCTTCTTTGGCTCTGGTTGAAGTTCTTGCTCTGGAACATCTTTATCCGTTTCCAAGAAATAGACCCCATGGTCAGATTCCTGAAAAAGAATCTGAGATCTAGGATCCTCAGATTTTGTCACCATGTACTTGGACTTCTTTTCCGGCTCCAGCTTCTGATTAATTCCTTTGATAGGAATATGAGCACAGGACCAATCCATCTTTACTTCTCCTCCCAGCTCTTTGCAAAAGTTTCTACTCAGCAACATCCCATAGGAGACAGGAATATCTGCAACTAAGATTGTCATCTTTAATCTTTTGTCAGGAAAAGCTGCCAAAACAGCTTGTGCATCTTTGATTTGTCCGATTAAAGGGACTTGTCTCTCCATGGAGTAGCACCTTTTTATGGTCTTTGTCAGGGTAAGCCCAAGAGCATCTACAACTTTAGCTGGCATGACATTGTCAGAAGCACCTGAATCTAGAATGCAATTGCTTAACTTGAAACCATTAAGCAATATGGAGACATAGAAAGGTTCTACTCTTTCAGAAGGTGAGGATTTAACAACTGCAGTGTTGTTTTGTGGAGTATCCTTGGGCTTAGGCAAAAGGCCTTTTGATGTACTGGATTGTCCTGGTGATTGCACATATTTGACTAGCATATTTAACTGCTCAGGAAAAGCTCTCAGGTATTCGGCTTCTGACATTTGAACTTTAGTTTTCTTGGCATGATCAACAATGTCGAGGGAAGGAATAGATTCAGATACCTGAGCCGCTTTCTGTGGTTGAGATGAAGAACTTGCATTCTTATCTCTAGGAGCCAAGGAAGAAGGTAAAGGGCTGCCCCTTTTTTGTTCGTCAGCTAATGCCTCAGCTTGGTGAGTTTGTGATCTTGTAAGTACTGCATATGCATGACCATGATCATCTTCATGAAGTTTCTCATCGTCATGTTCAAATTTATAGTTCAGGTAATTAATGTTGGAGTCGCCAGCAGGAGCTACAAAATCATCATTCTCGAACTGATCAGCATCAGCTTCTGGTCTTCTTCATTCATCTCCACGTTGTTTCTGGGAGCAGCTTCAATTGCTAATCTTTGGGAACCAGCAATGCGGTTCCGGTTGTTGTTGAAATTCCGAGCAGGGGCAGTGTTGTTGCCCTGAGCCATTTGAGCCATTTGTTTCTTCATTTGCATCATCTCATTTGCTAACTTTTGCAGTAGTGAATCGGAAGTAGTAGCAGAGGATGAACTTTCAGCTCTAGAAGTGTTGTTTTTATCTTTCCAGCCATGATGAGGTCGTCTTCAATTTCAACCGCCATGTTTTGAGTTGCTAACAAATCAGCAGGACGTGCTCTTCGCAGTTGATAGCTTACTTCAAGAAGCAAAGCATTGATGAAGAACACCTTTTGATTCTCGTCATTCAGAGAAGCAGAAGCCGGAATTTTGTACAGTAATATTTGGAATTTTGCAATAAAATCTCGCATGTGCTCATGTGGTTCCTTCTTCAACTGAGTCAGTTGGGTTATCAAAGTGCTAGAATCTTCCGCTACCTTGAATCTTTTCGAGAATGCATCCCACATAAGAGCTCTGGGATTGGTTATGGTGCCGAGAGCTAGCCGGTAGAACCATTCTCCACCCAAGTCATGCGAGTCTCTATGAAGAGTCCTGACAGAGATACATCTTCATGTTCGATTATGCAAGCACTCCACAGATATGAAAACGCAGACCAAGTGGTCATCTGGATTCTGCTTGCCATCACCAAAGAATTTCAGAAAATTCTTTCTCGTGCCTTTAGGTAGATCATGCATAGGAGGAGTTAGATTCAAAGGTCCAAAGGCTGCACCCCATGGAACAGGCGCTGCAGGGGCAAGTGGGTTTCGGTTCAGCATGATGAATGGGGCACGTCCTCTCCAAGAGTAGACTTGATGAATAATTCCAGCTGCCGGATTATGCTGAAGATGATCCGGATCTGGATGAGCGTGCACTCTTCTTCCTGGTGAAAGACTAGATCTGCGGCTTCTAACTTGAGGAGGATGATTGAAATTGAATTTCTCCTGCAGTCTGAAGAAATGATCAGTCCTTCCTTGCGCCTTCACGGATCGGGTGAATGGACGTTCAGCGAGGTTGAGATTTGTATGGAAAACACTCTGATCTTTAAAAGATAAGCTTTGATCTGCAAAGATAGTTGTTCCCCAGCGGAGTCGCCAAAAACTGTTGGTTAGATTTTCTGCATAGCATCAAACCTAGGCAGTCATGAGATAAATCTCCTCATTTAACCGGTGAGGCTCCCGTGTCGATTTGTCAATAAATATGTGTTATTATCTATCGGTGTTTTACTTTAACCACTTAGTTCATGAACCATAACTAAGAAGTTCTGCAATGAAGTAAGCCGATGTTTAAGAAAGGAAGTATTTTATAGAAGAAGGAAGTAAAGGAAATACAGAGAAGAAATGGGGAAGATGTGCATCCCAATTAGTAGATAGCAGAGCTAATTGAATGTACATAGAAGAAACTTAATAGATATGAACACACATAATTATAAAACAAAGGCAACGCTAAATCCAGATCTAAAATAACACAAAGTTTATCAAGAGATCTAAGATTCAAAGCAAGAAACACAAGACACCGTGACACAAAGTTCTCCTAAACTCGCTCCTTTTGTATTCCTTTGTTCCAAGTTGCTCTCGGGGTTTAGCACAAAGTCTAGAACACAAGATTGTTGCTTATAAATTTCGATTGATCCTTACCCCGAAGGTTCTTTCTCTACTTATAGAATGTAGAGGGCAATTACAAGTTGGAAGCTTTTAGTTGAACGGCACATGTGGAAGTCGAAAAAAGAAACAGTGGCAATCTCCTTCCCGAATTCCTCTTTGCATGACATGTATGATTTACAACTAAAAATAGAACCTTCTATTTTGTACGCCTGCCACCTATCTCTAAGTAGTTGACTTCTTCAAGTAATGGCTTTTAAACCAATCACGTAAGTTGTATAATTTAATTGATCACTCAATTACTTTGTCGGAGGAAAGAAGAAGGAAGAGGAAAGCTGACTTTATCCTTTTTCATGTCTGCATGCAGCTGATTCAAACTGGATCTGGAAGCAGATGGATCTGGAAATAAGTTGGAATTGCAAGCAATTGGAATTGGAAGCATGCTGGAATTTTGCCTCTGTATTGTCTTCTCTTTTATCCTTGAAGCTTTTGCGCTTCTTCATTGTACATGCATCATCGGTCAAGGTTGGCCGTAGATAACTCATCATCCTTATTTTTAATTGCATATGAGCAAGTAAAAATTAAAAACACTCGGGGTGAATGAAAATTCAATGAAGGCTTTAATCGGAAGATGAGAGCACATACACAAGGTCTTGGAAGGAATTTCACACGCACTTTGTCTTCTTCATGGGCCGTGCATTCAAACAAGAGGATGAAGCCTTTGTGCTAGAAGCTTTTGCAACTATAAGATCTGGATCTGGATCTGCATATGGATTTGCATCTCGCATCGCATCTGGATATGGATCTGCACCTGCATAACAAATTTTGGCAATGGGCTATGGATGGAAAAGCTGCAGACTCGAATAATTCCACTGCTTTTAATCTTGCACGCATGAGTGAAGTTTCTCCTGCACACATGAGTGAAGTTTTTCCTGCTTTTTAATCTGCACGCATGAGTGAAGTTTCCCTGCACGCATGAGTGAAGGCTTTCCTGCTCTGGATCTCGTCTCTATCAATTTAGCAAGAGGTTCCAAGCCTAGATCCGTGTGTAAATTTAGAAGTGATGCATGACTCCGTTGTGCTTTCTTTTTCATCTTTCTTCGCCATAGCTTTGTCTATCTTTGTCTGAATGTCTTTTTCTTCTTATTTGACCTGGAATTCTTCAATCTTGTGCGCAGATCTGGACAATTCTTGATTTGGAGGATATATGCAATGTATTGAACATTGATAAAAGCTCCTTTTCCTTTGTAAAGCACACCGTAATGAATTCTGCAATTTATCCAGGACAAAAATGGCCACCGGAGTATGAATAGTGAATTTTAATTGTAAAAATCTGCACTTTTCAAGCCTACTACCCCAAAAAAATGGTGTTTAATTTACACATAAAGAGAGCATGAATCCTTTCAACAACCCTTGAGCCCTCAGTAACACATGTGCAAACAATTATGTAGACAAAGATCAACCTCCTTCAAAGCATGCGCCAAATTTGGAAGCTTTTAGCCTTGTTTCCACCTTGCCTAAGCAAAATCCTTCCTTTAATGGGAGCGCACTTTTCCACTTGGCATTAAATTCTTGCCCCGTGAATTAAATAATTCACCCATATAGCTCCCGTGTTTATATAACCTTCACAATTTATAATTAATAATTGCCCTAACAATTAAAGGCAATTAATTAATTAAAAATCATGCTCTTCTTTTTTAAAAATATCATGTTTAAATACAGCCATCCAATAAATTAAATTAATCCAATTTAATCATCCACACTTCACTTCACTTAAGCTTCACAAAGGTGTGCTTTCACCATAGCCACTGAAAATAGGAATTAATATAATCATTTAATACTTTAAAAATTATTAATTCCTTCTCAAAAGGGGCTGCATTAAATAAATTAAATTTATTTAATTTTGGAATTATATTTCCAATTGATTTATTCCCCTTTGTTTTTGTTGACTTTTCCACAAGCCTAGGTGCCAAAATTGGGTGAATAAATACTAACAAATATTTATTTAATGCATTATTATTCACCCAAGGTGGGTCGCACTTTTTTGCATAATAGAATTCTATTTTTAAGAATTTCTGACAATGGGATTTTTTACTCTCGCAGGCGAATAAAATCCCGTGATTTCACTTAAGTCACTTTTCTTTTATTTCACCATGGAAATTTTTACCCTGCAAGGCGATAATAAATTCCCCTCGCTGACCTCTAACTTTCCCACTGCAGCCTTAAGTGAATTTTATATCACGAGAAAAAGTACTGCAAGGCAGTCAATAAATTCCCACCTGCCATGCGCTTCTATTTTTTCCACTGCTGAACAAGTGAATTTTATAACATGGGAAAAAGTACCCTACTAGGCGGTATATAAAATTCTCATCATGCCTGCGGCTTCTATTTTCCCATCGCAGCTTAAATCCTTTGTTTTCCAAAATGCGCCCATCCGCAGAGGCTTTTCTGTCTGCGACTTCGTTTTCCCAGTGATCCGGACACTCCGATGGCGACTTCCTCCGGGCATAATGTGCGTATATGCTTTCCAAATTACTCCAGGGCCAAAAATCGGGCTTACCCGGCGAGAAATTGTTCCGATAAATTTCACAGAAAATAAAATGGGGCACCACAAAAACACGAAAAATTGCCAAAAGTTACAAATAAAGCCCAAAACTTAAAATAAGTTAAAATCCTTCTGGCACATAGGAATAATAACATATTCGCTCATAATAGAGTTAAAACAGAGCGCAAATAGCCTCATACGGGGCTCAAAATAATTAAATACAAATTTCCCACAGACAAATCCCGACTTGATGTAATAAAACAATTTTGGGCATCCTAGTATTTGGTGAAAAGAAATTAATATGGCTCTTTGGGATTATCTTGACACAATACAAGAACTTTCAGGCAATAAAAACAACAAACGACCCATTATTTTAAAAGTACGAAAAATTTTCGGATAGGGTAGTCGCAGATTTCAGGGTGAAATCTGAGTGACACCACATTGAAACCAAAAAACCACCAATAACATTTGGCCTACATCGCATAGACACCCCAACACCCCTTACCAAACCCCTTCCATCCCTCTTCCATCCATACGTTCAAAATATAATGAAGTAATTACGATAACTTGGGATTCAACATATTCTTGGGCACATCACATTAAACAAAAAAGGTACAATTTTGATATTTAAAAAAATACATTCATAATGCAGCCTCTTAAACATTGAGTCTTAAACAGCCGGTTGGGAGGACTCGCCCTGCATTAGTGCGCCACAAAGTGTGCCAAGTCGCTGGGTCATTAACTCCTGTAGTATTAAAAAAACATTGAGTCTCAAAGTGATTCAATTACTACTAGCTTTGCTAAACCTTCTTCTAACACTTGCATGTGGATCTGTATCTTTGTGGTTTTTAAAATCTTCAAATATGCATCTGTTGTTATTAAAATCTTAGCTTTGCCAAACCACCTTCTAACACTTGCAGCAGATCCGTATCTGCTGCGGTTTTCAACATCTTAAAAATCTGTATCTGTTGTAGTTTTTAAATTCTTAAAAAGTCATCTGTTGTTTTTAAAATCTTAATATTGTTGGCAAAATCTGGAAGATAAAATCCTTTATTAAAATATTAAATCTGAAAATTTGATGATTAGCCATACAAGAGGCACAAATAGAACTACGAAAATAAATAGCCGTGAGAAGACTGCATCTAATACACAGGTCTTTGAGCAACGTGATAAGGGCTCATTAACAAGAAATAACTCGGGCAATAAAAAATCTTTTGATAGAAAAGTGGTCAATTTGACGTTGATGTCTACAATTAGGTTTTACATTAGAGAATTTAAAAATCTGATGTAATCATGGAATAAAAGTGTAATGGTTTAGCATTAAGTTGTCTGAAAGGCCTGAAAATTATGAGTCCACTTTTGAAGTAAATGATAATCTAACAAGATGTGAAATCCTTGATCAGCATATTCTGGTTGCGATTGTAAAATTGTAAACTTTAAGGAACCGAACAAATGGAGAGTGGCTGATGTAGTCAGTGGACGCTGAAGACAGGCAGGAAACATGAAAGATAAGAGGTGGGTTAATGTCATTGTCGGTTATTATCAAAAAGTTGGAAAAGTGAGTGAATTGTGGTCTTGTTAGCTATTTAGCTATCCTCGAGTTTGAACAATGTTGAGCTTTGAGTTAGTCCATGCTGAATGCATCAATAGAAACAGATTTAATTCTTATGACCATCTGGTACTTGAAAAGGCAGCTTGAGATATTGGTTGCACATCCAATCTGGTCATGTCCAGAGTATTTGGGAATTGAATTGTCAGTTGCACATTCAATCTGGTTATGAGATATTGTTTGCACATCCTATCTGGTCATGTCCAGAGTATTTGAGAATTGAGTAGTCAGTTGCAGATGATACAAGTTGCACCTTCAGGATTTGATGTGATTTGTGAGTTCTGTGAAAACACATCTGGAAAAGCCAATAAATATGATGTTTGACAGAAAGCTAAAAGGTGTAAAATGGCAATTTATAAAATAAAAAATACAATATTCATGAATTAAATATGTTGATGAACAAGATCAACCTATCTAATTCATCATGAACAACGGAAGTTATTCATTTATTGATAGCAAAAAAATCTATATACCACAAAATCCAACTTCCGTTTCTTTTACAATAAGATTCGATTCATTGTCAACGTAGTGACTCTCATGAGCCAAAAATAGCACATAACATACAAAAAGGCCTTCTACTCTGCCGCATACTGGGTAACCACCAGTTCTGAAGAGGCCACCTCAATCCTACAAATTCCGTCTTTAATAGCCATCCAGCTGCGTGAAATTTGGCTTCCTGTTGAAACACTGATGCCTTCAGGGTGATATCATTTGCAGCATTTTATCTGCATCTCTAGGGTGGGAAAATAATCATGTCAGTTCATGGTTCATTGAGACCGGATTTCCTGGGACACTTGCAGTCTCTCCAAGTGATAACATGTCCCATACTAACAATTCTTCTCTTGTAAGACAAGAATGAATAGCCAATCTTTCCCATTTGGTCAACTATAGATTCATCTCTTGTAAAGGAAGCCTGAACTAGCCAATCTTTCCCATTTGGTCAATCAGGGTGCCAATTTGGTCCCCACTCAGAGCCCTTGAAATATTTCCTGGCTCGTGCAAATTAAACACTACAACTGCAAACAGACAACCAGCAACTATAAGCCAAAACCCTTTCACGAGTAAAATCAAATGTCCGAAAAAAAAATACAGAGAAAAATCAAATTATTCACCTGGAATGCAATTATCTTCACATAAAGTTATGGCTGTTATGTCCATTGCAGTTGAAAGACCTTTGGCAGCGAAATCCCTATATGATATGTGGTCGATTATAGCATTGTTCTTTCTGGGATCACAATCATAAACCCCATCTACATTTGTTCCTTTCAGGACCACCTCGGCATTAACTGCAAAAGCAAAAGGCACTAAATAAATTCCTTAGCCTCCTAGCTAAAGATGACTCCAAGCACTCCAATGTTTTTGCAGCTAATAGGAGAAGATCATACTCTCGGACGCTCTGAGAGCAGCTGCTGTATCAGTGCTGAAGAAAGGATTTCCAGTCCCTCCACCAAATATGACCACTCTGCCTTTCTCAAGATGACGGATTGCCCGACGTCTAATGTATGGTTCTGCAACCTCTGCCATTTTGAAAGCCGTCTGGACACGAGTTTGAACACCTAAGTTCTCCATGGACGCCTGTAGAATTATGGAATTCATGATAGTTGCCATCATCCTGTGGATTTATCAATAATTTTGAGACTGAGAACATATTCTAAAATATATAGTAAAGCTTCTACATTTGCTACCATAGGCGTAGCTCAAAAGTATAAATGCATAATGTTTCTACACCTCCCATACCTAAACAAGTGTCATGGTGCAGATGTTTTCATCTCTACAACCAAATTGATAATTTAGCTGAATAAAGCAAACAAAAAGCAGGCAATTAAAGACGAGTTTTCATAGTACATAACATAAGATAAGCCTGGGGAAAAACTGTGGCGAAGATTTTAATCAACATTTCAGATCACACTCAGTGATCCATCATCACAATAATATAATGAGTTCACAGTCCATAACATAAGAAATAAACTTATGGAAAAAAGACTGGCACGAATTTTAATCAACATTTCTGATCACACTCAGTGATCTATCATCATGATAATAAGTTCAGGTCCATAACACAAGAAATCAGTGGCAAAAATTTTATCCACATTTCAGATCACACTCAGTGACACATCATCACGATAATAATAATAAGTTCGCAGCCCGTAATATAAGAAATAAACTTGTGGGAAAAAAATGTCCGAAATTTTAATCAACATTTCAGATCATGATAATAAGTTCAAAGTCCATAATAAACTTTTGGGGAATACACTGGTGAAAAATATTAATCGACATTTTGGATCACAGAGTGTGGTCCGAAATGTTGATTAAAATTTCATCATGCGGTATTTTCCCGAAAGCTTCTTTGAAGACAGACAAGAAAACATAACAGGGAGGCATCGTCAATACAAGACAAACAAATCAAATTAGTGCATAATCCATGCTTCCAATCAATTCCCAGCCATTTATGAATTGAAAACATAAGAGACCCAAATCTGGTAGAAAGGTGCAAGTTTAGCACGTAAAACTTTCAAACAGAACAAGTGACAACCATAAATAAGCATTATTTGCTTTTGCTGCATGAGAACCGTTTCAGCAGACCACATCATCAATAAAGATATCCACACATATCAAATTGCAAGCATGCATGTGTGAGTGGAGACTCGGTGTTCAGTTGGTTGAGGGAAGAAATGTGCAAAAGAGTGAGATGAGTCAGCAAATAGATTAGAGATTATTGTACTTGTTCTATTGTAGTCCTTATAAACTGTCTTTGGCTAAAAGATCAAGGTAGCTGAGATATTGCCACTTCTAACAGGTTTTCCGGTTCCCCACATTGGGGCTTCCAGATTAATTTCTTTTGCGCCAATTGTTATTCTAGTTTTCTATTTGCTGTTCATGGAGGTTTTATGTTTAGAATTTATGGTCACAAGTCCTGTTTTTATATTTACAGCAACACGCCACTAATTCCATCACATAAAACATTCAAATAACTATAATTTGATGTAAATTCAAGTAGAATAGCAGTTTGTGATTCTATGAATTCCATTGAAATATTTGCATTTACGGGTTTAGAGATCATTTGGTATCAAGCAAGTTAATCTTTGGGTATTGTGGTTAGTTTGAGGCTAAGTAACCGCATTCACCGAATTTCAAGCATGAAATTCAAATTTGACGAATCTGAAAGTGCAGAAAAAAATTCACCCGAATTGGCAAATTTGTTCGGACAACTGGCAGATGGCAAATGATATTTGAAATTCCTTTTTAAAATGCTGTGAATCATTTTAGGGTTCTCACTTTTCTGCTTTTGGGTATTCCACTTTGGTCACCGCCATTTGGGTATATATTCCTTGCCACCTGAACCGTGCATGCATCCATGGTAGTGTGAAGCTTGAAGCAGTGAAGGAAAGGTTGAAGCCTATGTGGGTGCAGAAATTAATCTCCCAAGCATGAAAACTGATTAATGATATTATCTTTCTTTTTAAAATATTTAAATATGAAAGTATATATAATATTCTTATAGTTGAATAATAATCACAAATTTTATCGTTGATTTTTTTAGCAATGATTTTTTTGCGAATTTTATCCTCAGCAGGAAGAAGAATCGCTACCTTGAGATGGAATCAAAAGGAGAAAGAAATGACAAAAGAAGGTGAAGATAATCTTTCCAAGAGAGTTGTTGCCTTAAAACAACCATGGAATGTGTGATAAAGTTCCAAGAAACCATCACAAGCAATAAGAGCTCACGACTACCAACCAAACATCCATGGACATCGTGATTTGTGCTTTGGCCAAGAATTTTGGCATTAGAGGAGCCCCGTGAAACAGATTAAGAACTCGTGACTAAAGAGAAGCATCCTCCAAAAACAAAAGGTAAAAGGTAAAATCATCTGCTCATACTCTCCTTTCAAAGTTAAAACAAAAAATTGAGATTAAATATATTGAGGGACAAGTAGATGTTGAATTGCTCAACAAATAGTTCAAACAAATGGAGGTTTATGATAGTGGGTATAATATTAGCAAGACACAAGATTTCTTTTACATGTCTCAAAATGCAAGAACATCCTCTAATCTGGTGAGAAAGTTATCTAATCTCTTCTAATAAGAAGAAAAGGCTAGTTGTAACTAGGTGGGATGAAATCAAAGAATTATTGCGTAAGAATTTTTATCCCATTGCGCATAAAACTGATCAGAAAATTAAGTTGCAGTACTTCTAGCAAAGAACTAGTCGAAGTGTGCAGGATTACACTACAGAATTTTGTAGACAAGCTACTGATTGGCTTCGACCTAGAGGATGAAGATGACCAAGTATGTGGGAGGTCTCCATTCATGAAAAAGTTGATGATTACACCACGGAATTTTGTAAACAAGATATGTTGATGGGCTTCGACCTAAAGGATGAAGACACCTTGACCAAGTATATGGGAGGTGTCCACTCAAGCATAAGTTAAAGAATCATCTCAGTAAGCCAAAGGACCTAGATGAGGAACATGTGCAGCCGTAATACATTGAGGAAAAAGACGCGCAAAGAGAGGGGGAACCCACAGAGAAAAATCAGTCCAACTAATAGCAGAATCAGCCATCCAAAGCCACCACTTTACATGCTTGTAAAGATTCAAAGAACCATTCTCATCATTTTGTCATAGATGGGCATGCTGACGTAACATATTGGAATTAATATCCAGAATGGCATCCCAACAATCATACCAAGGAGGACCCTAAGACATCCATAGCATCTTTGAGAGAGCAATATAGATGGGGAGAGAGAACAATATCATGTTGATGAAAAATCGGGTTCCAATATAGCAAATGCAGCTGGCAAGGAACAATGGAGAGAGGAGATGAGAAAGCTATTCCAAATCTAGATCCACACCAAGAAAACAACAGTAAATGCACTTGTGGATACTAAACCGCAGTGTAATTTGAGGGAGAGAGAAGATGAGCAAGCTATTCCAAATCAAGATCCACATCAAGAAAACAAAGGTAAAAGCACTTTTTGATACTGACTCACAGTGTAATTTGATCTCAGATAAGTTTTTGGGGTGATCACATTAGACTAGGTTTATTTAGCTAGTCTTATTTTGTGCTTGTTCACATTTATCTAGCCTAACTTTTATTTAGGGAGTTTAGATTAGTATAGATATCTTAAATACAGCTATCTAAAATACACTGAGAGATATCAAGCGTGAGGCGCTTATATTAGATTTGTCACATAAATTAGATAGGCATCTCGAGATCGATATCTCTCAGGCGTATTTTAGATAGTTGTATTTAAGATATCTATACTAGAATTTATATATACACCCGAAACATTCTTGATATGATATTAAAAAATAAAAACTAAATCCATTAAGAAAACTTTGACCTTTATTATTTTAATCATGCTAGACAAAATTAAATAAATCTATGGGCAAAAAATTTCAGGAAGCTATAAGTACGTGTCTTGTTATTATTAATTTTAACGAACAAAATTAAATAAATCAATTAGGAAAACTTCAACCTATATATTTTTAATTTTGCCACACAAAATTAAATAAATATATGTGCAAATAATTTTCAGGAAGCTATAAACGCATGTCTTGTTATTATTAATTTTAAAGAACAAACTGTTTTAACATTTGTCTATATAAATTCTGAATTACATTAATAATTTAAGAGAGCACAAAAGTAGTTGTTAGTTTTAAAATTATGAAAAAGCTATTTCAATTTCAAAGCTAAAATTAGAAAGTTGACATGTAAATTTATAGGTGATTTTAAGCTAAATATAAAAAGATTGAAATTTTAAAATAACATTTAGGTTTCATGTTTCATAGTAACGCCCTTCTATAACAGGGGACAACCCATATCTGAGGTACATATCCATCACCATGTATCTGAATCGAAAAATGAAGGAAGGTAGACAATATGCTGTATTGTTTCTGTCATTATCCTTCTTGCCCTGTAATTTTCAGCATTTAAACACTTGGCAGAATAGTAATTCTGGTAGTTAGAGTTTGCAAGAAAAGAGGTCTCCATAGAATGCTCAGAACCATACCAGGTGCGTCATTAACTTTGTTTTTATATTACCAACCCTAATTCTTTCATTATCTTCACTGTGCAAGCTTCACAAGCAATTCACTGACCATAGATTTGAAGATATCCCAAAGAAAAGACAAAAAGAAGGGTCAATTGAATCAGATTTGAGAAAGGTGCTTCAAGAAGTTGGTGATGCAGGCCTCACTGTAAGAGAAGTGGGAATTAAGCTATTTTCATTAAGGACAGAAAGAAGCTTCCCATGTCCTTACAAGTGCGAAGAATCATGCTTTCCAGTCTGTACATTGGGGCACCTATTGTGATGTTTACCAAGATGACTTTACATAAAAAGGTAATTTTGAGAATAAAGGAGGTTCAAAATAATATGCTGCAAATTTTTGAATTTGAAGTACTCCTCTTTAAACTCGATAAGAGTTAACTTCCTTTCCCGGAGATCATGGCATCTTGTTGTACAAACCATAGGCTTTACAGCCATGGAAGTAAGCAATAGGGCGTTACCTTGATGAATTAAGTACAATCTGAGACCTTCAGGAAACAAATAAACTTGTGTAGAATGCAGCCATTTTTCCACTCCTCTCACCTTTTCATTGTTTGAATTCATTTATTGTTTCATTTTGTTCTTTTATATATTGTGCCCCTTTTTTACATCTTTGTTTTTGCTTTTTTGTTATGTCAGCCATTAATGTGAATACACTCGCAACATTACAGTCTTCAACCACCTCCCAGATGTCACTATAGGAACACCTCTCGGTGTAATTAGATTAGAGTAAGTTGCCGATACATTTTGGATAGACATATGGGTACAGAGTATCTGATGCATGGATACAGTAAACAAAAATTAGCCCTAGATATGGCAGTACAAAAATATATTAAAATTAAAATACATGTAAATTCCAGCCTAATAAATAGTAACTAACAATATATTATGTCTATGAAAAACAAAATAAACTAAATAACCACAAAAACTTATAATTTGTTAAAGCCTTAAAATCTTATTTAAACACAATGTCATGATATATTTAATTTAATTATTACATCAATGATCAAACTAGCATTCAATAGTCATATTCCTCTTCATCGAGAGCATCAACATCATCATGATGTGGTTTATTACAACCACATGGCCTCGACACACTCCCACTAGGTCCACTACCATTAGCACCCCCTTGTGCATGTAGGTCTCATGGTGCCAAAGAAATCTCCAACCCCTCCTCATCTAATAACATGTGAAATGGAAGCATCCAAATCAACACTCTCTAGGTCAACATCTCAAAGCTTTGTTGGCTCTTCCTTGTACTTCAGTTGCTTGTGGGATAAAGGTGCAAGTTGGAATGTATATATGTCAAATCCTTAGTCTTTTTAGCCCCAAACTTATTACGCTTCTAGGAGTGGATGAATGTATATGTACTCTAATTACACTTAGAGGAAGATGAACTCGCAACCTATTGAGACAAATTCAATGCAAAATTAAATTTTATAAAAGTAAACACTCAAACTTAAAATTTTAAAAAATTAAAATAAAAAGGGAAAGAGAATTAAAAAAAAAAAAGCTTACTTGTGCCAAGACCTTAATTGCAAGAGGTTGCAAGTACAAAGATGATTGACCATGGAGATACCACCACATATGAGCATCCATATTGTATTTGTCCCGAAGAGCGCAAAGGTTATGACCTATCTCTACCATGAAATTTTCAAACTCTCTCATAACTATATCCTCAACCTCGGGATCAAGGATGAGCCTAAACAACACCAACATATGCCCCTCACTAACTTCAACATCCCTATATGGTGCCACCCTCCCTGACAAAAAAAAAATCTGTAAGTTGTAGAATCTATGAGTCAATGCAAAAGCAAGGAGATATAGTGGGGTGGTCGTTTTGTTCCATTGCTCAATGAGGTATGATTAACTTCTTTGAAAATTCTCCTCGAGACCTCACTCTTTTGCATTTAAGACGGTCTTTATCTTCTCAATCATTGATTTGATACCATCATATCTCTCCCAAACATAACCGATCCATGTCAATAAAGCGGATCATACTCGTAATGAGCTCGGTAAAAACTCAATAAGTATTCTACAAGATCCCGCCAAATGTCATCTAAGATCAACTCTTCACTAGGGCGGCTTGTTCAAGGTGTTTGACTACCTCAATACAACCCAATGGAAGTTGCCATCCTACTAAGTGTTTGTCACACCTTCACAAGTCGTCTCAAGACGATCATGTGTGATGCAAATCAAGTCTCAAAAGCCTAGTGAAAATGAAAAACATAAATATAAAAACTTCTAGAAACTTTTGAGTACTATGTTTTTTAAAAGCTTACATAATAAATAAAAGAAAGACAACTTTTGTTACCTTCAACAGCTCCAAATGCAAGTAGGATATGAAGATGCCTTACAACTAGTGATGGTTAGTCACAAACATTTGGATCTCTTCACCCTCAACATACACTTGCTTAATCCACTCAATTTTATTGGCCAACTTTTTCAACATTAAATTGAGTGAATGGACAACACATGTCCAAAAATATGCTCATACCTGGTCTCAACCAATATCTCAGTGCCTTTGCAATTTGTGGTGTTGTCTCATGTTATGACTTGGACAATATTTTAAGGTCCCACCACCCCAATGGCTTTGAAGAGGATGTTGGCAATGAATTAGGCATCCTTCACATGCCCCTCACAATCAATTGCTTTCAAAAACATTGCCCCTTTAGGGCATATTGCAACCACATTGATCAAAGGGCAATTTCTTGCATCTTTCCATCTATCAAAACCGATAGATACTCCCGTTTTGACCCATGAGTCTCTAATTGGCTACAATGAGGTTTCCACATGTTTTTTTCTTTGCCAATAGGGTGGTTCAGAACTCATAGCCTAGCCCTTTATACACTCTTAGGGCCCCATTGATCATTTTCACCATATCTTGCCAATATGGTAACCCGACAACATTGAACGACAAACCATTCGCATACACGCATCTTGCAACTATATAAAACTCAGCTATATGGTCTAGTATGGCTGAATAAAGAAAGAAAATTTAAATCTTTACCACTAAGGTGGGTAAAGTTTGATGGGTATTGGCAACTGGAGGGCCTCTACCGCTCTACGATACCATATAAGAGTTAGTAAGAGGTTCCAAAGATTTGTAATATCGATTCCTGGAGAAAAAAACACTAACAAGGAAGCTTATGCCAATATCAACACACAACAAGAATATCTTTTACTTGCAAATACATGTGATGCATGCTACAAGGAGGCCCTAGAATAAATAGCTAGGACAGTTTGTTTCTACAACAAACTAATAGTTAGAATTAAGCTAATATCCCTAAAATCATACGAAAAGACAATCTCTACTTGCCCTCAAGTTGTTGAATAAAACTCGACTAACTAATCTCTAAGATACCAAGATGGTAGGGGCGAGTGCCTAGTATGGGTACAAAACATACCCAATACAATTACGTCTCAAAATGTAACCCGAAACGACTCGGGTATGGTTAGGACAGTTCAGGTGGCCAAATGGATTTTTAAAAATTCAACTTTTTTAACATAAAGTTTAAAAATCATAAAACAACACATATGAAACCCTAAAAGTGAAAGAGATTGTATAAAACAAAAACAAAACATAAAAGCAAAGCAACTTACCTCTCATTCCCTCATTGCATACTTGCCTCTCTAAGCTCTCATTTTGCTCATTTAGGTTTGATACTTCATCAAGAAGCATTGCTATCATTTTCTTAAGCTAGTATGAATGCGCATTTGCATTGAAGATAAGGTTTTAACTTTCAAGTTTTATTTTTTTTTTTGTTTTCAAACTTTCACACACTTCATGCTTGTTTTGATGTTTTATTGTTTTCATTTTAAAAGTTTAAACCGTATTTTCATTTATTAAATTATTTTACCGGCCTAGGTTTAACCATTGTTTTATTTGCTTCTGGTGCTGGTTTTAAAACTTGTAGGCACAAATAAACAGACAGACCATATAGCTGAGTATATATATATATATATATATATATATATATATATTCTTTGTGTGGGCATTACAGCTCTGCCATAGCATTTGCAGCGTTGATTTTAGTTTAATTGCTTTTGGAAGATGTGAACGACATTATTATTGGAGGATTATTAGAGTTTTTTGTTTTGCAAACACCCCTCTTGATTCAGCTCTTTCAGGCAGTGATGTCAATGGATCTTATACAGCACTGCCCATATTCTATTTTGTATGCACTTTAGGCACCTGAACAGTTAGGCATTGGCACCATATCATTATAATTGCAGTGTTGAAAATTTACAGCAGCAGCACTTCTTAGCGTTGGCGTTGAAGCTGCTCACTGGCCTTGTTAAGTGCAGCCCCTCCACATGTAATTCAGCTGAGCATTCACATTGGCATTTCCTTTTATGACAATAACTAAAGCGCTGTAACTAACAGCTTCTCCTCACCTCACAATGGAAAGTGAGAAATGCATCATTTAGAGGCGCCACCTTACTGGTCACTCCAAGTCATCTAAAATGTAGGCATTTCTCCATCGGCCAATTTGCCCTCTCCGACACTCGGGACAGCAAGTTCCCCCTCATGGCTCCGGTTTTACACATTTGAAGCCAGCTTTATGGTCTATCATGCCAGCCACCTCTCTTGACTTGACTCAACCACATGCTCATGCCAACCACTGTCAAACAAAAATGTTTTAAAATCCTTTACGTCTCTCTTTAAAAATTCAAATATGAATTTTGTCATATATATATTTAAAGCCATGGCGTAATGCAATGACAATTAATTTTTTGCTAAAGCCTTCCCAATGAGATAGGTGTAGAGTTTGAATCTCTCCTAAGAGGGAGTTTTAAAATAAAAAATTAACCGAAGTGATGATTTTTAAGGGGGCTTTGAAGAAAATTTTTAAGGGATGGCAAAATTTCATAGAAGGGGGAGTATTTTTTGTGGAAGGCCATTAAAAAGAGGCAAACTTCTTAAGTGGTGAAAGAAATAAGAGACAAAATCTGTAAAAGTGGTGTATTTCTTCCATCCCTTGTATAGACCCATATTTGTTCAAAGGGGTGCTCTTTTTTTGAAGTCATTTTGTCATGGGGTTTTTTCCGCTTTACGTCCTACTTCGAGCGGCACTCCTCTCTCTCCTCTGCTACAGCCAAAAACCAATTGTTTGAACCCCTAAGCACCTCCTACTACCATGTCTAGAGACCCAAGATGAAGCAGTTGCTGCAATCTCGAGGTCTATGGAGTGTTCCAGGAGACAATTCTAACCTTCATGTTAGAGAAAGATAAATATGTGTATGCTTGTAAATAAGATGAAGCCCTTCATTTAATTGGCCTGAATGTGTCCAATAATCTGCTTGTCCATATCTCACATGCTAAACCTCCAAAATAAGTTTGGGATACCTTTGAGAAACTGTTTGGAACAATATATGAGTTCAGAATGCTGCAACTTGATGCAGAATTAACTTCTCTCGCTCTAGCTTTCACACAATTGAAGATTCCTAGCCAAATTTAAAACTCTTCAATCGCAATTGAAAGCTTGTGGAAAAAATAAGCAAGGAAAAGAGGTTAATTCCTTGATTTTTTCAAAATTTAAGGGTCCATTTAATGTCTTTGCTTCCATTTTATACTCTACAATAGATGCCTTAGGCGATCAATCAAAATGTATTCTTTTGAGTTTTTGTAAACGACTAACTCGAGAGAAAACCAACTTGGTGAGTCTTTATGCTCTTCCCAATTCTAGTTGTGCATTTGTTACTAGCTCTTTTAAGGGCAATCCGAAACATAAGCCAAAGATAATCGCTCAAACAAATCTGCAGAATCTACCTCTGAGTTTCCTAAGTTTGCCAAGCCTAAATGGTCACATAGACGAATGAAGACATATGATCCATGTGGCTTGTGACGGAACAAATCATCTTAAGTTCAAATGTTACAAGAAAATGGAAGGTTTAAAAACCGCAATTAAATAGCACAAAAAAATTGTTTTCTTCTGCTCAATCTTCAAGAAACGGGAAAGCACTTTTTGCCAAGGCAATGATTGCAGCACATGATAGTTTGATTGTTTATTCTAGTGCTTCTCGCCATCTAACTGATTCTCAAAATTTTCTCGCATCTCTTTTTTATTGCAACGCTTCTGAAATTTAGATGGCAACTCTAATCAAGTTGATGTTTTGGGCTCCAACACAGTTCAAATGTAGAAACGATGCATCAATGATCTACTTGTTGCCAAAATTTCCTCTAAATTGCTTATATATCAAATATGTGATTCTAGCACTGAAAATATCGTGGAATTTTCTCCACACACTGTTGTAATAAGATAATTGCAAGATCTACAAGATGTGATTACAAGTGTTGTTGACCATCATTCACGTAAATATTTTTAAGATATTTGGGCTTGCTAAAAGTTCATCTCTTTACTCATGTTGATTCAGTAAGCACGTTGTGGCATGTACACTGTAGTGACCTAAACTACAAATATCTCTAGCAATTGAGGACACAAAACTTGGTGATAAACCTTTCTAAAGTCTCTTGTATTGATTGTGTTTGTCAAGAATACATGCTTAGCAAATAACACCAAGACCCTTTTCCTAAGACAAGGCTTTCCCAACGAAAGCACCTCTAGAGTTTGTGCACAGTGATCTTATGACATTTCCGACTCGATCAATTTCAATAGCAAAATATGCAATCACTTTCAATGATGACTTTTCACGAACGACATGAGTGTATTTTTTCCAATACAAGAGTGAAGTTTTGAAGCACCTCAATACTTTCAAAACCTTTTATTAAAAACAGTCATCTCTTCCACTCAAGAAGATATACATGGATAATGGGAGGAGTATGTAAGTGGAGCCTTCCAAAAACTATATTGAGCATAGCATCTTGCACCAATTCACAATGCCTTATACTCCTCAACAAAATGGTGTTGTTGAGCAGAAGAACCATACTTTTAAAGAGATGACAAATTGTATGATTCAATCAAGGACATGGCACCTAAGTTTTTAGGTGAAGAGGTGAATTGTGCAAACTATATCCAGAACCACATAACCCACAAGAAGGCAAAACAAAACACCTAAAGGAGTTTGTTCAAGGAACAATCCTAGTGTTTTTTGGATTTTATGTGTTTATAAGGCATGGGCATTTGTTCCTGATGACAAGCACAACTCTATGTAGAAGAGCCGATTGTTTATCTTCGCTGGCCATTGTGACAATGATAAGGATTATCACCTATTTGACCATGTCACTCACGATATCCTCTTTCAAGAGGATGTCAAGGTTGATGAGAGTTTCACTCCACTAGAGGCAACTTCTCCATTATTCACCCCATCTAATTGTAAGGACCTACTTCTTAATGTTGATGATGACACCGATGATGCTCCCGCACCGCCACCTACTACTAATTTTTTTGCCCATGTTTGCCAATACTATTCTACAAGCCATCGGCCCTTTGGTTGGTGATCCTTTTGATTCTCGTACTCTCTCAAACTTCTAGTGTTGCTCTTGTGAGCCATGTTATTTCAAAAGATCTGATACTTTCTTTTAGGCGACAAGCACACTAAAGTGGGATGTTGCTACGCAAGATGAATATTCTTCTTTGATGAATACTCTTCTTTGATAAATAATAATACTTAGGACTTGGTCCCTCTTCCTACGAAAAGAAATTTTGTGTGATGTAAGTGGGTTTATAAGACCAAGTACATAATTGATGGTTTTGTTGAAAAGTACAAGGATCGCCTAGTAGCAGAGGGTTTCTCACACGCTGAAATAGTTGACTAGTCTAAAACATGTCCCTATTGCCAAGATGGACTCTCATTTGTCTTGTGTTTCCCTTGCTACAACATATAGTTTGTCGGTATACCAAATAGACATGAGTGTTTTTTGTGTGATGATCTTCAAGAGGAGATTATATGGAGCAGACATATGGCTTTGTGTAGAACTCTTCACTAATACACAAGCTTTGTTCTCTCAATTGTCTCAAGCAAGCTCCTCGAGCTTGGTATGAAAAGGTGGATAGCTTTTAGCTCAATTTTGATTTCATCAATTGTCATTCCGACCACAATGCCTACATCCAACAACAAGGAGATAATCTTTTGATATTGGTGTGCTCAATGTTGTGATCTCATTCTCATAGGCAATTCAAACCCCATGATTTTGGATGTCAAACTCAAGTTGATGGAGCAATTCGACATGACCGATTTAAGACTTCTACAACACTTTCTTGGCATTCAAATTCATCAGTCTTCTAATGGAATCTCCATTGACAACAAAAGTACATTTGTGATCCACTTCATCATTTTTGCATTGTTGATCGCAACCCTACCTACTAACCGCAAAACTCTTAAATTTGATCCGACCTTGTATAGACAATGACTAGTTAATCTCTTGTACCTAACACATTCCTCGTCCCGATTTTCTTTTGTTGTGAACCTCGTCTCTCAATTCTCCCATGAGCCTCATGAGAGTCACCGTGCAAGCGACTAAGAATATTTTGCGCTAGGTTCATGGCACAAGACACTTTGGGATTCAGTATACACCACAGGGAACTTCAGAAATTGAGGGATAAACCAGCTCAAATTTGGGCATACAATGTTGATTCTCACAAGTCCACTTGCAGATTTGTCTACAACATTGGTTTTAGTCCAGTTGCATGTGATTGTAAGAAGAAGATTGCTATTGCATTATCCTCCACTAAAGCAGAATATCAAGGTAGTGTTAAGGTCAACCGAGAGGCTTTTTGGTTTTAACAGTTGCTAGCTGAGTTTGGTTCCCCATGATATGATCCCACTATTGTTTGGTGTAATAACCAAAACACGATCGAGATTGTTCACAACCCAATTGAGCATCAATGTACAAAGCAAATTGAGATTCACATGCACTAGATTCAGAAGCTTATTCAAAATGAAGTTTTTAAGTTGGAGTTTACACCTATCGTTGGATAGGTTGCCAACATCTTTATCAACCCTTGGCAATGTCTCACTACCTTTGGTTGAGATCCTTGCTTTAGGTGAAGATGTCCTTTGGGGGATTCATACTCAATCCGCTTGTCCTTTTTCTTTGATCATACACGGGTACCTTATCAAGCCCAATAGTCAAGACCTATATTTGATTTATTTTCTCTCCTAATTTATGCTCGCAGGAGGGTGTTGGAGTGTTTATATTAGACTAGGTTTATTTAGATATTCTTATTTTGAGCTTGTTCACATTTATCTAGTCTAAGCTTTACTTAAGGAGTTTAGAGTTGATTAGTTTAGTCTATAATATTAAATTGTTTCTTAATATTAGTGTGTTACCTAATAGTAGCATGTTTTACAACTATTAGTTTTTTGCAGAAACAAACTATCAAGGCTAATATATATATAGACTCTAGGACTTATGCATTGCATATATTTGCAAGTAAAATATATTCTTGCTTTGCGCTTATTCAACTTTATTTCTTGTTGTGTGTTGACTTTGGCATAAGCTTCCTTGTTTGTGGTTTTGTTCTCTAGAGTTGATCATGTAGATCCTTGGAAGCTCTTGTTAACTCTTATAGATGTTAAGAAGCTTGTTTTGAAATAGATACATATACCATCCTCATCCATATCCGCTGGGTTTAATAAAACGTGGGGTGTAGAGTTTCAAGCAACTATGATATGTAGACTTAAATTTGATATTTAACCACAATATTTTGATGAGATAAAAGTAGATAAGATTCCACTTAGTGCATTTGATGTGGTGTTTGGATGTCCTTAATTGTATATTAGGGATGTTATTTTCAAAAGGGCTAACAAACACATATGGGTCAAGAATAGGATCAGCCATATAATCAAGGCACATCAAAGCAAGACCCGGTTTTCCATGGTCAATGTCAACAAAGCAAATAAGAAATTTTGTTTACTACAAATGAAGGATAAGCAAGGGGATACATTAGAAAGTTCTGAAATTGATTTTGCTAACAAGAGATTGAAAGTTTTGAACATAAATAGCTGAATGTTTTTGTACTCCTTAAGATTCAATTGTTGCCCAAATATTATTTCCCTAACATTGGTTTCTACAAGAAATCACTTTTGGAAAGTAGTCAAATAAATCAACTTTAAGAGTTGTTGAACGAGGGTTAATATACCAAAATACTTCAGCATGTAAGTCTCTCATTGTGATAATATAAGATGATGGCTCATAGTGAATGTGCATAGAATATAGAGCTCTAAACAAGATCACTGTCAAAAACAAGTATCCACTTATGTGAATCAATGGCTTGTTGGACCAACTTCACAATCAGAAATACTTCAATAAGTTTGTATGGAGGAAGAGGATGTACAGAAAACAACCTTTAAGAGAAAACAAGGGTTGCATGAATGGTTGGTACTTTTATGTGGTTTATGTGATGCACTTGCTACATTTATGAGATTGATGAATAATGTGTTGATGTCATTCAACAATATTTGTGTCATAGTGTATCTAAATGATATTTTTGTTTTCAATACTATATGGCAAGAAAATCAAAGTAATTTAAAGAAAGTCCTACAAGAGTTGAACGGAAAACAGCTTTTATGCAATATGAAGGTGAGTTTGCAAAACAATCACTTGTCTACTTGAGGTGTGTGGTTGAAGGAGAACAGGGAGTGGATCCCTTAAAGGTTAAGGCTATTACCATTTGGCTCATGCCTAGGAATGACAGAGAAACCAGGGTTTTTGTTGGAGCAATACAGTACATGAAGAAATATATTCCATCTTTCTCCACAAATGCAACACTCCTTCATACTTTTGCAACAAGTTGCAAAGAACGTGATAGTGCTTTTAAATCTTTGAAATACACCATTGCTTGTTCTTCGTAATTGGCAGCAACCATTCAACATTGAGACTGATGTGAACATGCTATGGAAGCAGTTTTGTTGCAAGGAGGTAAAGCTAGGTTGTTATCACTCAAATGTATTTTCTTCTGTGATAAAGGATATCATGGGTGTGATAAGAAAATGTAAACACCAATTCCAGAAATTAAGAAATAAAAAACAATATTTGTTGGATAGAGAAACCATTGTGCTTCTAACCACAAGCATCTTCAATATTCGCAAGCACAAAATAAATTGCAGTGAGCAAGCCATCACAAATAGATGGGGTTTCTTTAACAATTCCATTTATTGAACAAGTACAAGCAAAGAAGTTACAACTATGTCAACATTTTCACGACTTGAGACTTTTACAGATGAGGCTTACGAGGAAGCATATATATCGATGTGGATTTTAGGAAGACATTCCAATACTCGAATGCAACAAGAAATGTTACTTCAAGAATGCGCTACTCTACGAGTTAAACAAGCTATGTATGCTGAAAGGATTTATACTGATAATGAAAGCACATACTTACAAAGTTGCAAGCCATTTTGGGGTTTGCAAAGATATGTGTATTGGCCCAATATACAAGTAGTTAGATTCATTAGGGAAAGAAGGATTACACATTGAGACCGAATGTTAGGAAAGAAGGATTGCAGTATGTACATGCCTCTTTCATGTAACAACAAGGCCATGGGAAAGTATCTCTATGGATTTTGTGGGAAGTTTGCCAATTTCTAAGCATGATCATAACTCTCTATATGTTGTTGATACATTCAACAAAATGTGATTGCATATAAGAAGACAATAAAAGGGCAAGAAGCAGCTCAATTGTTCTTTTCTAGTGTTTGGGTGCACTTTTTAGGACAGATTCTAAATTTTTAGATAAGTTGTCGACTGCCTTGTGGAGCAAGACGGGGACCAACTCCTAATAGGAAAAACTTCCCATCCTCAAAAAGAATCAAGATTAAAAAACAAAAGTTGTATATAGGACTTTGGTACAACTTACAAGGGGCTACAACATCAAGTTACTTCACCCCCAAAATGTCACCTTTTGAGTCCTTTTGAGGCTCATTGGTAGTTTTACCATAACCTTTTACCTCGACCTCCATTTTGAGCATTCTTTAAACTGTTGGGAAGATATTAAACAGAGCTCCAACTTTCCTATTACCAATTTTAGGTGATTCTGCACATATTTGTAACATAACCTCTGTTTTGAGCGATCTTTAAACTGTTGAAAAGAAATTAAACAAACCTACAACATTTTAACTATACATTTTTATGATTCCCAAAGGATTTGAAAAACATACAAAATGACATTTTATCTTACACCAAAAAATTAGCTTTTATTCTTTTGTAGGTCTGCAACAATCTATAAAGAATCATCAAAAGTGTACAACAAAAGAGTTGCATGTCTTTTCCATATCCTTCCAAGAGTCCAAATAGCACTCAAAAGAAGGTCGACGCAAAAATTTATGTCAAAATTACAAAAGATTACTTTTAGTGTCGAAAAATTACTTCTATTCTTTTGAAAATCATTAAATATGTGTGCAGAAATGCCAAGAACTTATAATAAGAAAGTTGTAGGTCTCACTAATCTATTTCCAATGGTTTCCCCAAAATGGAGTCTAGGATAAAATGTTACAGTAAGATTACCTCTAAAAGGCAACATTTTGGAGGTGAAATAATCTTATGAAGTATCCAAGGACTAGGGATGAGTCTTTAGCATATATCTAGCACTCATACAATAGGTCAATACATACATCCACTAACAAGTCACGTTTTAAAGCATGTTAAGGCTATTTGTCCACTAAACCACTTGATGTTGGAATGAAACAGCAAAGAGAAGGAGAAGAACTAGAATTAGAGGTGACGAGTGCCGCAAGATTTATTGAAAGGAACAGACAGAACCATAAAGATGAAAGAAAAATTAAATAAGTTTCTAGCAAAGTATAAGACTGGACATGATCATCACCCAAAGGAGCACAAGGTCGGCGTAGGAGACAATGTCTGATATTTGAGTAATTTCATTGAGAGGAATAGAAAAACCATCTGAAGGTGAAAGAACAATTAGAAAAGTCTCAAGGAAAGTACAAGGCTAGACATTATCCACACCAAAAGGAGCACACACTCAAAGTAGAAGATGAGGCATGGTATTTGAGAAAAGAGAGGCTTCAAGGAAAAGCTAGGTAGCTCGAACCTATAATGTATGGGCCATTTATCATCTTGGAGCAGGTTGGAGAGTGCTTTCAAGCTTGACTGGGCCCCCATTCAATCAAATATACTCAGTAACAACTTCTGAGAACTTGCACCTATATGAGTCATCCATGTTTGATAAGGACAAGGAAGGACAGCTTCTACCCTCTATAGAAGATTGTCGTAGATGCATAAGGGGAGTTGGAGGAGGGGGTAGTGTTGCATCCAAAAGTCTGAGAGATTAGGGGAGGGCCTCAAGATTCTTGGAAAATTAACACCAGAGAGAAAACACCGAGGCAACCAAGATGAGTCTTAGCAGATCAACATTGGAGAGAAGACACCAAGGCAAGCAAGATGGTACCTCAAGGAGAAAGTGGGAGAACTCTTTCCACATCTCCACCACTAAGCTTTTGTGGGACCAAAAGCCTCCCAAAGGGAGGTATGATCCATAAGGATCATGAAACTAAAACCACTTCATTAACCAACCAATGAGCAACCATGAATCAATTAGAAACAGGGCTCAGTATGAGCGGTTCTTGTATGGTGATGAAACTGCTACTATATGTGGTGGTTGTTATATAATCAAAAATTCCCTCCAAGCATCATTCTATAACGACCAGTTCCCTAAAAAAGTTATGTAACCATCGGACTGTAAATAGCAGCGGTGTTTCCTGTAGAAGTTGTAGAAATAGTGTTTTTCTGTTCAATTATGAGACATTTAGGAGTCCTTTTGTGCACAAAAGGACATTCCCAAAGTATGATAAATGGGAGGGAATTCAATTGTGAGCATGAGTGTAAGTCTGAGTTGGTGTTCATTTGGTTGTAGAAACAGGAAGAAAGGTGCAAAGAGCGAGCCGAATGAGTCAAAAGAAGATAAAGCAAGCTGAGTTATTGATGGTTCCAAATAGTTTTACTTTTCAACACAGCGATTCCAAATTAAAAGCTTGTGCGTCAATTGTCATTCTAGTTTTCTGATTGTTTTATTGTTCATGGCTCATCTATGTTTGTGGTAGGTGACTCAAATACAAGGCGTAATTGGAATACTCGTACTTCACACCAAGAATGACAATTGATACATCATAACATTAGCATAATGCAGCAGGCCAATTAATGAATAATCCCGGTGTTTTGAAATTGTTTTAAGTAGCCGGGTACTGCTGTTCAAGGGGACTGTTCCCAATACAAGGCATACCGGGTACTGGACCTAGTACAGTACACCTGCAGGTACTGTCTGGGTATGTCTCTGCTGTGTCAGGCGTGGTCAGAATTGTTTTAACACAGAGCCACCTACTCAGCAAAAATTATTTATGACAATGATATCAAAATTTCTTTTCAGAGGTTTTATGATTTTATTCAGATGCCCATAACAGACTATCTTTTAGAAACTGAAACAGGAGCAAGAATAGAAATAAAATTTTATATTTTTCAATAATTTTATCAGATGGGATTTTCTGTGCAATCTAAATTTTTTTCAGGGTGACATATATTCTTTCCTTTATGTTGAAACTTTTTGCAACCATCAGATTGCATACAGCAGACAAATTATGAGTGATACTGTCATTTCATGGATAGAGTTATATGCTTCTCTGGCCAGAGACAGTGTACACTAGAGGAGTCTGAGTGTGACTGAGAACTGCACACGTAGACTGATATGATTTGTGGAAAAGCTTACAGTCAGACGGTTTATTTTGTGCCAGTGCAGAAAGGTAAAATATGAAATAATGATATTTGTGCATAACTGAGATTGACTGTATGGTCCTTCGATAATATAGACAATGAACCTGTCAGATGTATTAAACTCCTTAAGTGACATCAACTGAATCTCGTTTTCTCGTGTACCTGATTTTCTGCAATACACAATAGTTCTATTCTCTAAAGTCAAGGACAGAGGCAGTGATTGTTAGAATTTTTAGTTGATGAAACAGCTAAAAATCCTGCTATGAGGAGGCTTAATTTATATTTATATATAATCTTAGTCACAGGGTTCGCCGGATTTCAAGGAAAAAGTTCGAAATCCGGCAAACATCAAAGCTGCCTAAAAAAGCGCGATTATTCGGCAATATTCAAAAAAACCCTAAAATTTTGCATGTCAAGTCCATGCGATGAGATTCTGGACCTGTATAACTTGGGTCGAAGGAATTTTAAACCGTTTAACCCATTCGTGGCCTGCGAGTAGAGTGGCGGCATCAAGGGCATGCAAGTTTTTAATATTCCCTTGTTTATAATAAGTTTACATTGATACGAATATGCACAGAAGCTGCGAAAATGCAGAGAAGCTGCGACGAGACAGGCTATTGTTTCAAATATTTATCGTTTTGGGAATTAGTAGTTACGGTTTAGGTTTTTTAAAATCTTTCTTTTTTTTTGTTTTTAAGTTTTACTTTTTTAACTTTTTAACTTTTCCTTTTTTAAGTTAAATGTATGGTTATTTTATTAAAACTTTTTTAGTTTAATTTTATTATTTAGCTTTTTTATTTTTTAATATTTGAAATAATAAATTTAACATTTATAAAGATTAAAATATTAAATAAATGATTATTTTATTTTTATTTTGTGGATTATTTTTTTATTTTAATAAAAATTGCAAATTTATATTAGTCGAATTTAATCACGATTTTTTTTCCGAATTTTATCTTTGCCGAATTTAATTCGAACTTTATCTTTGTCGAACTCGAACACAAACATGAACCTTGTGACATAGTATATAATATATATATATGGATGTACCCAGGCTGTACACAAGCTGTACCCAAGCCGTACTTGAGCCAAAAACAAATTACCAAACCATGATACCCGAACTCCGTATCCCATACCAGGATTGGCTACTTTGGTTTCGTAACAAAAACATCTACAAGCATAGACCAAGAAATCTAATACCATATTGCCGAACCAATATACCCGAACTCCGTACTCCATACCAAGATCAGCTACTTTGGTTTTGTAACAAAACGTGTTTTTTAAAATCTTTCTTTTTTTTGTTTTTAAGCTTTACTTTTTTAACTTTTTAACTTTTCCTTTTTTTAAGTTAAATGTATGGTTATTTTATTAAAAATTTTTTAGTTTAATTTTATTATTTAGCTTTTTTGTTTTTTAATATTTGAAATAATAAATTTAACATTTATAAAGATTAAAATATTAAATAAATGATTATTTTATTTTTATTTTGAGGATTATTTTTTTATTTTAATAAAAATTGCAAATTTATATTAGTCGAATTTTATCACGAATTTTTTCCAGAATTTTATCGTTGCCGAATTTAATTCGAACTTTATCTTTGTCGAACTCGAACACAAACACAAACCTTGTGACATAGTATATAATATATATATATATGGATGTACCCAAGCCGTACACAAGCTGTACCCAAGCCGTACTCGAGCCAAAAACAAATTACCAAACCATGATACCCGAACTCCGTATCCCATACCAGGATTGGCTACTTTGGTTTCGTAACAAAACATCTACAAGCATAGACCAAGAAATCTAACACCACATTGAGCCATGGCACCAAAGACAACAGCATTGCAGCATCAAACCACTACATTAAAACAATTAAATGATATACTTACTTTTAGTAAATCAGGGTCAAAGTCAAACTGCCCTAGAAAGAGATGCATTCAAGGCATCATTTGCACCATTTTCTGATTCAAAATAGGTCCAAATGGCATGGTTGCAAACAAGTTACAACATGCAACACCAGAAATTATCTCCGTGGAAGCTTTGTTCATTACCTTTATAAAGGAGCTTCATAAGCATGCTTACAAGTTCAGCTTATGCATATCATAAGTTAGCAACATTGTAGTCTACATATGATTCTCAATCCTCCGTCCTAAACAAGCAAGGGATGAAGAGTATAAATGTCCTGTCTAAAACAGGACAAGCTACCAATAAAAATATATTTTTTTTTCTTGACAGCTTTATTACGAAGATCCTAATTCATGGTAAAGATAAACTTTATAAAAGTTAATTAACCACAAATTTAACCATCTTCGACTTTACAAATATAGGAAAATCAGTTGTTTATAACTATCATCTGAACACACACAAACAGAAAGAAAGGAAGGCAATTTTACATCACCCTATCTGATCTGCGGAGGCTCTGTCCAGACCAGTAGATCCCACCCATGAAGATCCACAAAAGAAGTTTCTGCCTCCTACAATTATTGCAATCTGGGAAAGATCATAACGTTGAGTAATCAAAACAGTGTCATGTATACATTAGACTTTCTAAACAAAAATTAATTTTGTATATACTGCAGTGTAGAGCCAGAGTTGACATGAAAAGATTCAAAAGAACAAAAATAAATGACTGCAAACACATCTGCTTATCTAAGCAAACATGCATTTTGATTTAACTAAATTACTCACAGCGATAGATACCCTATATCACTCGAGATTTGATTGGAGAATCTACACAGAACAATAAAGTAAAATACCTCTACACCAAGGCGGTTAATGGCTGCAATTTCTCGGGCTATCAACATTGTTACCTACAAGAAGGGAACATGGGGTTCCAATTGCTGATTGGTTTCAAAAATATTCAAATTCCTAAAAGTAAATTTCAGAATTCAGCATTAAGATTGATATACCTTTGGATCAACATTTTGTGCATTCCCAGCTAAAGTTGATCCACTTATTTTAAGTAGCACTCTACGCCATCTTGGAATTGGAAGACTTTTAGTTTTCAAATTATTAGAAAGACCGACAGGAGAGGGTGTAATTGCGGTAAACCTGCAAAAAAAGAATTACCACATATTCAGCACAGACAATTAACAAGATGACAATGCCATCTACCTTTTGGTGTCAAATAACAGTCTATCAAGGAAAACCAAATATTTTCCATCATATTTTATGCTGATAGGCAGCCTGAATTTGAGAGAGGAAATTCCAAAAGCTGATTACTACTAAAACAGGAATAGATATTATCAAATAATCACCCAAAAGAATTAACAAACTGGACTCCAAAGAGAAACAATATGGTTCAGCAATCAAACAACCATAAAATGATATCCAAGGAATATTTAAACAGTCCTCAACATAAAAAAATTTAAAGACAACTTACACAAACCAGATGTGATGTTAAACTTAAAGTCTAAGCAGAGCATGGAAAGAGTGAGACTCCTGTTCTACTAAGTATCCTTCAAGTTGCTGAAAGAAATTGAGGGACCGTTGATCCAACCAAGTTATTGAACAAAGCGTAAAATGTGAGAAATCAGATAGAAGAACAACCATGGGGCACTATAGATGTTAGATAGGAAGATGTGAGAAATTATGTGTGCATTATATGCTTTAAGATTTTACGATATTGATAAAAATCTTTAAGACTGAAACCTGCATAAGTTCGTAGCTATATCACCCACACACCCACCACAGGTCACGAGCATTTTGGTACCCAGATTTGTTTTGAAAATGTGTAATAGCACAAAAACGAGAAAGAAATGCCTGAAAATTGTTTCCTGGGAGTTTCCAAAGGAATAAAAAAACATTTCTTAGCAAATTCCATCAGTTTTTTTGCCTTCTGCCTGGAAGCATGTTTGCCAGGAAAAAATGCCATATTAACTTCTTATTTTAATGGAGCAGGAAAGACCTAATATTGCCTAACAGAAAAACAGAAAAGGCATTGCAAATAGAAACAATATTCAAACAACTAAAACAAACTATAAGGCTCTGTATGCACACGAGGGGAGCAATTAGGCATTTCTATTTTCTGCAGGAATAGAAAGAAAACTTGCACTTTTCAGGTGCAGGTTGCAGTAAAAGGTCTCTCATTTCTACAGACACGGGAAGAAAACTTGAATTTTTGCAGGATCATAGCGTATCATTGCATGCTCATGAGCCAATTCTATTTTTTCAGAAGGGCTTTTGCATATCTCTGTCTTTCCTTGTACATCTGATGGCATCTTTATGTAACTCCATACGTGAAACCTCAAAACCCTGTGAAAATGTTAGCATTACCTGCAACTACAATCTACAGAGGTCTGTCACAAATATAGGGACCATTGCAATGAGTAGTAAACAACGCAGATGAAACTTGTTTAGCCTTGCCAGTAAAGGGATGTGTGAGGGCACATATTGCCTGAACCAGGTAAAGATGCTTTAGGATAAAAAATCAAAATAAAAAAGCAAAGTTAGTTGCCCCGATCAAAAGGGCAACATGCGGCACCTAGGCGGCACCTAGGGCAACAGAAATCAGGGAGGAGAAGAAGACTTGCACCCAATGCACACGAACCTTCAATGACATTCATGAAAGACGAGAGCATCTTGTATACACCTAATTTTTTACGCATCATATTTTCATACCTATTACTAACAATTTCTCTTCCAGGTTAGAGGTCGCTAATGCATCTATTTCTAGGAATGGGTGCCTTAAGGGGCTCGTTCCAGGATAGGGGTAATCATTAGGTTAGGGACAATACATGGAGAGATAATGGCTTTTGGTCCTATTTTTGCATCTATTTTACTCTTATCTCCTTACCTTGTTCATCCACTTATTTTTGCATCATCTTCGACATTTTAGGTCTGCCTAGCCGACACCTTCATCGGGCCAATAGTGTTGGTGTTAAGTTTTTCCCGCCGACACCTTCGGTTCGACCGATAGTGTTGGTATTAAGTTTTTCCCTGCCGACACCTTCGGCCGGCCCAATAGTGTTGGTATTAAGTTTTTCCTACCGACACCTTCGACCGGACTAATGGTGTCGATGTTAGGTTTTTCCTTAGCCGACGCTATCGCCCGCAGCGATCAGTGTCCTATATATGCACACCAATTAGGCATTTCATCACATCATCGACAGATCATACCACATGGCACAAAATTACACAGGAACCTGCCATTAGCTCTGCTTTTTGTGCCAACGCATCTGCTCACTCATCGTTTGGATTTTTGCATCTTGACTCTTGGATTGGATCTTCTTTTTGTCGGATCTGTTTGATTGCACTTTTGGGTCACCTATAGTGAGTTAGGACTAGATTGTTTCCCCTTCTCTACCCGAAAGTTGTTCTCTCTTGGTGTATGGTCCTTTGGGAAATAGATGCATCAACGACCACCCCCAACAAGTAAGTGCTCTAACCCGACTTGTCATTTTGTATACAGTATTATCCTATCTTTGCTTGTTACTTTATGTTAGCTTAGCATTTTATGCACATGTTAGGTCAGCATATTGTATTCAGTTCCTTTATGTTACATGTTTTACTTTGGTTAGCATAGACTTTGTATGTTTATTTTATTCTTAACTACCCCCATAGTGTCAAATACCTCAATAGGGTTCCTTCCTCTTTCTCGACCTAGGGCCTTGAAACCTTAGGTTGTCTTAGTGTAAGGGTTACTTCCCTTTGGGTATGCGATCTTAGCGGTCCCTGTACCCCTTTGAATTCTATCCATTGTGTGCTGGTCTTGGTGTGTCCCTTACTCGTTGCCTCAATACCCTAGTTGAATGGATGATAAGAGTGCATGTTATTTATTGGTCAATAAACAAAATGAAGAGCTTCTGACTGCCAGCATAAGGAATTGGTAAACTACACAAATCAAAGTCAATCAACTACAATTTTCTTTCAGTTTTTTATTTTTATTTTTGACATGGTTCTCTTTCTTGTTTAGCTAGGATGTATACTTTACATTTTCCAATGTTTTTGGTAGAGTTGACAAACCTACAATGCCATTGTTTTACATTTTTTTGTATGCCCAAATCTTGCATGCCACACAAGATTTGTCGCCATTCCTTCTTCAACAAGATGGGCAAAGTTCCTTGAAATCGAAGGCTCTCCCGAGTTTTAGCAGCTTTCCTTCCTCAAATCTAATCCTAACTATTTTATCACATTTTCTTGTGATTTTTACGTTTCCATCATCCCGCAAGATGGAGTGGCCTTATTGTCGAATGAGCACTAAAGACAACAAGTTTTGTTTAGTTGAGGAAGGTATGGGACGTTATGGAGAATGAAAACAAGTTTCTTTTTAGTTGAGGAAGGTAATTTTGGTTTTGCTGGCGATTCAGCTGATTGTGTGACTTCATCATAAATCTCAAACCACAAATTATTGAAGATGGGAGTACCTTCGACTTGTTTTGACCATTCTAACTAGGTGTCCTTCAGGATTAGTGTTGTACGAACTATTGATGTGATTGAATGCATTTTTCTTTCTATATACCACCAAACCATTGTACCAAACCTCTTTATATGCTCATCCTTCCTATATACATGTCGGTATGTGGCAAAAGTTTTTCATTTCAATATACCCAGTAGTACATAAAAAGATATTATAACAAATGAGAGCAGAGGGGTATGTAGCACCTAGGCAGTACGTGAAAAGGATTCGCCTTATCAACACCTGCTTAGAGAGAAATCCTTGTTCATACTACATAGGCGTAACTTCCCCATATACTTGGAATTTCTCATTGTGGGGATTAACATTTAAAGAGAATGACGCATGAGTAATGGAGTCAAAGCCTCAAACGCCATTGTTGCCACTATGTTAGGCATTGGATGCAGTAGTTTAGACACACTACTATACTCATAAGCATGAACCAGAAGCATTGCATATATTGAACACTGATTTGGTTTGCAATTTTTTTATTTTTTAGTTTTACAGGGTACCAAATTTGACTTATTTGTGAAAATTTAAATAAGCCAAAAAAATTGAAATGAAATAACTTGTCTTTTAAATCATCCGTAGCAATTACTTTTGCTTTATGGAAAAAAAAATCCTTACAAAAAATAAAATTAAATAGTTATATGAAAAAAAAAGATTAAACGTATTCGTCTTCTCTCTTTTTTTTTCTTTTCTGAATCCCTTTTTTAAAAAACTCACTTAAATTTTTATTTCTGGAAATAACTATATCAGAAAAATGTAAAAATAAAAGATGAAACTTATCAAATTTCCAAACTATTGGTGATGTGAAGGGGCATTGAAGGGGCTGCATTTAGCAGCAAAGCAGACCAACAGAAAGTGTTGAATTACTGGTCTTGGAAACCCTGACGTCCAAGGAGCCTCGCATTGCAATCAAAATGAATAACATATTTTCCTTCAAACAATAGATCCACAACAACTCACAGAATTTGTCAAGATCACGAAAAGGTCTGCCAAGATGGAAGAATGATGAGCACCAATGGATTTGGAGAGGCAGCAAAAATGAGGAGGAATAAGAGCAATATTGCATGTGCTTTGATACCAATGTCAGGCCAAGAATTTAACTGCAATACATCCAAGGAGCCTCGCATTGCAATCAAAGTGAATGACGATTTTCCATTTAAACAATAAATGTGCAACAACTCACAAAATTTGTCAAGATCACAAAAAGGTCTGCCAAAATGGAAGAATGAGCGCCAAGGGATTTGGAGAGGGAATAAAAATGAGTTGAAGGAATACGGGAATATTGCATGTGCTCTGATATCATTGTCATGCCAAGAATTGGACTGCAATAATTAGAGAAATAAATTGATGCAAACCAAAACTGTGTTCATTCAACTTCGCAATGAAATGAAAGCACAAATAAATAGCCAACAATGAGACTTCAACTCATCAAGATGACTAGTGTTCAGGTTTCACATGAAGACAAACAAATACTACACCTAGGATGATGTACAATAATATTACATGACAAACGAGTGGACATAGCCACTTAAAAAATCCTACAATTAATAACATGTGAGGTTAGGTCCCACATGTTGACATGCATCATAATGATTTCCGTAAATCTAAGTTTTAGATACGTGTTCTGGTACAGATATGGGACTCCAATACAACAGTTTGACTTTTTGTGGAACCCTAGTAATGTATGGCTTCGGTATTTTCTACCCAAAATAATAAAAAATTATAAACAAACTAAACAATGATATCAATGTATCGGTATAAACGAACCAAAAAATAACAAAAATTATTGATAAATGATGATTCAAAATATTTAATGAATCGTGACATGATTCATTATATAGGTTTATATTATCTGTTCAAACTTTAAAATAAGAAAATAGTCAATGATCATTGTCAAAGTCAAGAACTACGTAAACAAATCATCATATTGCTCTTCATGGAAAGCGTCCAGATTGGAAATTGGCTCATTAGAGCCAAATGTACTAGGACTAGCGGCACTTCAGTTGTGTGTTATTTTTATGTTTTAATCATATTTATAGTTTTTATATTTGTTTTCTTGCTTTTACAACTAACATATTTGAAACATAACTGTTTTTATCATGACAGTCAGGAGCCTAAGATAATGGAAGAACTTAAGAGCTACCTAGACAAGAGCCACTAGATAGAACCCAATAATATCCCATGCAAATAGGTTTGATTCGGGGATAAGTGCAAGTGATAATGTTGAGAAAATGTATCCTACAAAATAAAATCATAACAAACAATGAATGGTATAAATATCCCTTAATGTTTGAATAAAATAATGATACAACTAATATTTCCAACATTTGGTAACAAAGCCAATACATTACAGACACTTCATTTTTGTGCTGTAAATTGAATCAGAGCAATTTCTGATCCTGTCCAAGATGGAAGGCATTACTTAAGGTGTGGAAATTTGTTTGAGTGGCTTGCTTTGCTTGCTAAAATCTTCTTGAAGGAATGAGGATGTAGCTTTTGGTGTGTGTGAACAAGTTTACAGTTAGTTTAGCATGACAGTTGAAATTTATACTGCCTAGGTGCAGCCTGAACAAAAGCATTGGCAACCTATTAAAATAACTTTAAATGTAGAGCATGTGAAAAGAAGACAAGTTTGTTTTTTCTGCATTTGATCTGGCATGATTGCTGATTGGAATTTATAATTTGAGTTCAACATGAGGATTGTACTTGGCATGGGCATGGAAAACATACCAAGCATAGCATAGTTTTTCGCCATTGTTCTACACATCCTTACCATGCTGAGGGAATCTTCTTTACTATTTGCGTGGGAAATTTGTGCTGACCTGTAACATTTTGGCAGTGAAAACTGATTAACAAAAAGCAGACTGACAAAAAAGGCAGCCCGTGTAATTGCAGTTTGGTGTTCGCGTTTGCTTATGGCATTAGAGATTTCTTGTCATTTATAACCATATAGTCTGATTTGGAAAAGGTGTGTGGTAATATGCTTTTATGAGAAGTAGAAACGTGTAAATACAATGTGTTGGGCATGCCCTTTAGGGTTTGTTTTATTTTGTTTTTAGTTTACCTGCTTTGCATTGTCATCTAAATAGAACTGGTGTCATTTAATAATGCAAAGCTGAGCTGGTAAATAGGTGTAGTCTTAAGTCATTGCAATCTCAGCGCTCTCTAGTTTGAATCTGTATAAACAACTTTTTTATTTTCTTGGTGTGTAGTATTATGCAAAGACCAAACCCCCAACTCCAAGTCATCTAGGACGTTTCGGGACTTGAGGACAAAACTAAAACATTCCCCCAAACACCCCCATTTGAAAAACTTGAAGAAATGTTTTGGGGACGTCCCTGACTTTGGGGTACATTCTAGGTACTGCAAAATCCAAGGGATACCACAAGGGATGCCATGACATCCCCAGGGCGTCCCTAACATCAAAACCCCTAACGTAACCTATCCTAATTACAATTAAACTACAATACTACAACCCTAACCCTAAAACACATCAAAAAACTTGTAAAAATCCTAACCCACATTCATTTCAATCACATTTGCAAGAAGTTGAAGAGGAAGAGGAAGAGCACGAGCAAGAGAAAGGACAATGCTCCCTTGCTTGCTGTTCTTTTTTTCCAAATCAAAATGAGTTAAGAGAATAATCAATAGCTATTTTTTAATTACAACTTTCATATACAAAATGAGTTAAAGAAGGGCATTGCTGGTTTTTTTTTGTTTTGGCCAAATGCACAATGGCCTAGATTAGAATAGTTACACTGCTATTTTTTTTTATTGCAGTCCCAAAATGAGTTAGTGGTGAGGCATGAAGCTGAACGTGAAATGGGTGATGAGATGGCTGAAAGTGTGCAGGGAGAAAGGCAACAGGCAACCCAAACTAACAATTCACATGGACGTGTTGATAAGTTTAACTGCCAATCTAGATAATGACCAAATATGCCAAGGGACCATTTCACCAAAAACCTTTGAAACAATTTGCTCAAGTCATTAAAGGTCCCAGATCAAGGAAAGGGGTTGGGCCTTGTGGGCAACTTCACTTGATGAGAGGGCAAAGGTAGTGAGATTATTTAATGAAGATACCACATAGAATATTCCAACAATGTGTGGCATTGGTCGCACACTTTCTATTTCTCATAGAACTTCTAGGATTGTTTTCTCAAATATTGCAGCAAGTTATGAGGTAATTGTAGTAGATGATTTTGGTGTTAGGGAGAAGAGGAAGGCAATACCCCCAATCCAATTGTGGATTTGTATCATACAAAGGTTAGGGAGGAGATTGATGATGCCATCGAAAAAATCTTCTGTTCTATGGGCATCCCATTTCATGTTGCTCGTTCTCCTTATTACGAGGAGACTATGGCCGAGGCAACTAAAGTAGGTGTAGCTTATGTACCCCCAAAAGACACAAAGTTGAGGACCACAATCTTGGATAAGAACTATTACCGTGTTGATAAATTGATGAAGGAGATGAGGTGCACATGGGTTTTCATGGTGGCAACATCATCATGGGTGGAAACACAAATATGAGACACCACTCACAATCAATATCATTGTCTAATGCATAAAGGGTCCCTTTTCTTAAGTGCAAGTCTGTTCAAAAAAGAATGATCCAAAGTTTCACTTTTCTATTTTGTGAGATGCCACTGAGGAGGTTGGCCTTGGCATTCATTACAGATGCAGATTCTGTGAGCAGGGCAACTAGTGAGCTTGTTGAGGCTCACTAACAACATACATTTTGGACCCCATTTTGCACGCATGCTAGAGGGTCAAAAGTGTAATGGCAGAGGCTAGAGAGGTGCAAATGTTCATCTACAACCACCTCACGCAATTGGCACTCTTTCGTACCTTGTCGATGAGGAATTTATCAGGAAATGGACACATTTTGCATTCTACTTTATTTTGTTGGATAGGATGCTTGAGTTGCAAAAGCCCCTGCAACTTATGATCATAGCACAGAAGTGGACTCGATGGGGGAGCCCAAGCGAGAGTAAGGGAGGAGAGTTCTACCATTCTGTGTTTTCACTTTTGATAAAGAGAATGTGGTGGTGGTGAAAGACACATATTGGGCAAATGTGAGATACATAACATCAATTGTATCTCCAATTTTCAATGTCACCAAATATGGGGATTCTATAAGTCCCAAGCTCAACAAGATATATGAGTGTATTGACAGCTTGCTTGGCTAGACAAAGGCAACTATTCAGGCAAGGGACCCCACCCTATAGTTCTACCATTAGCATGTTCAATCCATCATTGAGTGAAGGTGGGAAAAGATGAACACCCCTGTACACATAGCTGCATATGCACAAAATCCTAAATAGTATGCAAAGAAGCCTAGTAAGATTGTCCCCATAGATGACAAACAAATGAAGAAGGGTTTCTTGAAAGCCTAAAAATGTATAATATAGAAGATGTTTCATATAGATCAGAACTAAGTGGCTCAAGTTTGTTAATCTTTAAGGATATAAAACTTTAGCTAAGATAGATAATAGCACATTGACACAAGATAATTCAGTGAGTTGGTGGTTATTGCATGGGCCTCCGTGGATTGTTGTGTGCACATACCATTCACCTCTTTCCTCAAGTTTCTAGTTCCTCTGCTTCTACAGGGAAGTGGTCAACATATGGGTGAGTCCACTTGTCACTTGCCATTCTCCAAAATTGTTGCAAACACTTGCCATTCGCCTCCCTTCTCAAGTTTCTATTTCCTCTACTTCTAAGAGGAATTGGTCGACATATGGGTGGGTCCACTCTCTTATGAAGAATAGACTTACCTCTAAGAGAGAAGAAACGTGTACACAATGCCTTGCATCTCGCAGATCACAAGACACTTCAATACAAGGAAAGCTCAGAATTACAGTGTGATGTAGATCCTAAGGATTTGACATAGATTGATAATGATCAAGAGTAGCAGGGATTGGTTGAGATCCTCTTACAGGGATGATAATGATGTCAAGAGTTCCAGCGAGGAGCAACACTTAGAGAGTATTCCTTCAATGGGTGACTGATTATTGAGTTGTAGACTATGTTTTAGTTTTTGCCATTTTGGTTATGACATATGTACTCTTCTCATGTTGATTAATAATTATATTTGTAATATGTATCATCATCATGTACTCTTGAGTCAGAAGTCTCTTGTTTTTCATTGTCATGACTCTCGGCTTTGAGGCTGCAATGTGCATGTTTATTGTTGATGTATCATTGTATCAATATCAATGTTTGGGATTTTAAGCCCGTGTTGTAAAGCTTTAGAATTGAATGGAGAGGAGAGGCAAAGGATAGGTGAGAACGGGGAAGGAAAGAAATTGGAAAGGAAGGAAAGGGAGAATGTACTTTCAGATAAGCAAGACTAGATCTTAAACTACTCGGGGATGTCATATATTAATAAGGAACTACCACATCATATAACAAGAAAGTAAAATGCCTACAAACCATGTTTATTCTCAGTAGAACACATATGACTAACATACCTATATTATATAAATCTATGTAAAATATGCCGAGAGGTATAGTTCTCAAGGCGCCTATTCCACTTATGTCACACATCTAAAATAGGCACCTCGAGAATGATACCTCTCGGCATATTTTACATACCACGTTTTGATTTATGTTTATATAAATCTATGTATGTAAAATATGCCGAGAGGTATCATTCTCAAGGTGCCTATTTTAGATGTGTGACATAAGTGGAATAGGCACCTTGAGAACTATACCTCTCAACATATTTTACATATATTTATATAATATAGGTATGCTAGTAGCATCTACAGGAGTTGCATTATACATAAGATGATACCAAAAATAAAGTTAAGAAAAGAAGGTGGGCATTTAGTTCGTGCATGAATGACTGGATGAAAACATCTCCAGTTGGTGACTTAAGACTCATATTATTAAACATAATTTCTAAACCCTAAATCCTAAATGTGGGCCCGAGATTAGGGTTTGTGTTTACGGTTTGTATTCGTATATTTGCATGAGTGTTTACAAAGTTACGTTAGTGTTTAGTGTTTGAATTCAGGGTTAAAAATTCATGTTTAGTGTTTAGGATTCCACATGTAGGGTTTTCTTTACTTGTCCTATTTACAGTTTACTGAGTAGACCCCAATGGCATGGTCGATACCCCATAAATGATAATGTCAAACCTTAAAATCTCATTGGATCCCTAACAAACCGATGTGACATTCTCAATATTAGCACTCATCTTAAACAACACAAAAACTTGTACAAAACAATTTGTAAACCTTAAACCCTAATCATGTACGATAACAATGGTGATGATAATGATGATGATGGAAGATGACAATGACCATGACTATGACTCAAGATGACAATCACGATCATGATCAAACAATGATTATATCGACAATGACAATCATGACGATGAGTATGATGACAATGAAAATGAAAACGATGAAGAAGACGATGAAGACAATTGTGACGATGATGACAAGGACAACAAGGATGATGGTGACAATGATGATGATCACGGTGGACAATGACAACGATGGTGACAACAAAAATGAGAACAATGACAATGATAATGTCAAACCTTAAAATCTCATTGGATCCCTAACAAACCGATGTGACATTCCCAATATTAACACTCATCCTAAACAACACAAAAACTTGTACAAAACCACAATTTGTAAACCTTAAACCCTAAACATGTACAATAATGATGGTGACGATAATGATGATGATGACAGATGACAATGACCATGACTATGAAGATGACAATCACAATCACGATCTGACAATGATTATATCGACGATAACAATCATGATGATGACTATGATGATGATGAAAATGAGAACGGCGACGAAGACAATTGTGATGATGATGACTATGACGAGGGATGATGGTGACGATTAAGATGACAATAACCATGATGATAATGATGATGTTGACGATGATGATGTCACTATCAGTGTTAATAAAATTCTAATAATATTATTAATATTAATAATAACAACATTAATATTAATAATAATAATAATAATCATAATATTTAATTTATTTACAAATTCACATAATAATATCAATATTACTAATAAGATTAATATTCACGATGATGATGATGGCGCGATGTTAAAAATTATTACTAATAATTATTATAATAAATTATTATTAATAACTATAATAATAAATTAATATTAATATATTATAATCATTATTTATATATAATACTATAATTTATTATAATTATTATTTATAATAGAATATTATATATTATAATAAATTTATTATAAATTATTATTACAATTGTAATTATTTACCATAATTAAAATCTTATGTAATGTAATTATGTACTACCGTGTGTAACTGCTTTTATTTCACCTAACACGACATCGACTCTTTCACGACATATATACAATTTTAGATGCCTCTCGCGTTAGAGACAAAAAAATTCAATAATTCTTTTTTGGCATAAAATGAACTCAAAGTTTCATATTACTTTTTGCTATTAAATGTACAATCAAGGATAGAAAATGGAGACAAAGTGTGAACCTCTTGAGTATTTTTGTTTCTCACAAATTTTCCTTGACCCTTTACAATGAGAGAGAATCTTCAAAGGGTTTGGGACAAAACTACCTTATAACTACCTATTAAGTAACTTTCTTAACTTTTTACAACTTTATTTTTCCGCTTCATTAGTCACTTGAGTGACTTTTACAATTTTGAATTGGTGGAAAGGAAAATTACAAAAAAAGTGCAACAAAGAAATAAAAAAGTTGCATAAAGAGAAGTCAAAACGTAAGAAAAGAATAAGGCTCGAGCTTCAATAGAATCTTTCACTTGGAATTATGGTGCTGGAAAGATTAATCAACCAAGTACCCATCATATTGATCATCTTGGAACTTCTAGTATTAACACTGGTCAAGCCTTTGGATGCCTTGACGATCATGTTATGTATCTCGGAAAGCTCATCCAACTTTTATTTATTGAATCTTTTAGTGCAGATCAGCTCTTCTTTAATCAATTTTCAGAATTTCTCTTTGACATATTGGCCACTATGTTTATTTTTCTTTGAAAGGATCACGGTGGAGGGCTTTCGTGTTCCAGAAAAATTATGCCTTAAGAGCTACTCCCTTTTGAATATGAGTTTGGAGATCAACCTTGCTTTCTTCACGCACTTTTATTCTCCACTCAACACTTTTCAACCAAGTTAGGAAAGATTATCTTGAGAGTTGTTGAAAATCTTCTCATCGGCAACAACATCGACCTTAAGTCTTAAGTCGAACTTCTCCATAGGGCAGCCTCTATTTCTACGGTTTTAACTTGAGCGAACAAATTGTCTTGGGTTTAAACCAGCTGCCCATATGCTTTGCAACTTTCAACAATGAAATTGAGACCATTAACTAGAAGTTACTCCACCTGGTCAATTTCTTCAACTAAAGTTGAGTAAGGAAGAGATGTCAACAAGATAGTCATAAGACAAGGACTTATACACATTGAGAGTGTGTATAAGTCCATTCTTCGAGTTGTTCTAACGCTTGCTTCCCTTTTTCCACTTTTTCAATGATTTTCGAGGTTGTTTCCTTGAAACTATCAACGTCTCCTTCATGGTTGGCCTCACCTAATGAAACTTTTGTCGACCATAATCGCCAGGACATTTCAACTTTGTTCTTATCAAATGTAGGCTTTGCGATCTCAACAAATTGAAGACCAAAAGGACCTGTGACTAGGCAACAAAGTGGTTTCGGCATTCTTTGGAGGGGAGTGCTTTGTAGTAAACTAGCTACGTCATCATAGTCTAGCGTGAAATAACGTTGGGATAAGTCATCCTTTTCTTTTCAATGAGGGGCTAGACCTAGGTAAAGGAAGAATCACCAACAACTACGTTGATCCGAGTTGATACAAGCGATTCGATGTTTGTGGAGAAAATGGGGTTGGGGTTTGCATAAGTGAGGTAACACAGGGGGAGGTATCTCACCTAACTCTTAAGGAGAAGCACAAGGCGTTTTGATGGGTAATTTTTGCCTTGTGTCACTTCCTCCACAAGCACTTCTAGAAGAACTTTTTTCTTATCTTCTACATCTACCGATGTAGTATTTTTCTTAGGACTTCTAGTATACACTTTGGTACTTGAAGGTTGGCAACCTGAAGGAGGTGCCTCATGTTGTACCCGAAATCTCTTTGCAGCATTAAAATCGACCAGTTTCTTACAAAATCACCTTTTAGTCCTAACCATCACAAGTGTTGTCAAATCATCATGATTATCTTTTTCTTTTTGCGACTAATCAACGTTTGGAAGAGAGGCCTGATGAAAGGTTGTTTCAAACTCAAGTTCACACAAGTCGTTGTCATCATCCACCATGCCTTCAAGCACTTGATCAAGTTGGAAGGCTTGAATTTGATTTAGTGACATCCTCATGTATCCTCTTCTCCTAACTTCAAATTCATTATCTCGGTCTTCCCAAAAATCTTCAATAGTGGGCACATGATAATAGCTCAAGAGTAGCCTAAGATTATTACTACAAAGTTTTTGGTACCAAAAGACGGCCTTTTACGATATGGATGCATGTTGAATGGGGCAATGGTTCTTTCAACATTCTCGAGCATTCATTCTGACTTACACAAATAGTGACCCAAACGATAGGGAAGTTGATGCCATGTACTTTTCTATCTTTGCATACCGTGTGTATGACATCAATTTGTCTACACAATTCAATGAGGATGAGCTTACCATTGCAAAAGATTGGGAGCTTGTAGGGTGTGCCTTCAAAACCAACTACCCTAAGATAAGTAAACCTTTGAAATTGAATAAAGAAGATGCCATATGTTTTAATCAATGCTTTCATGTCATTGGAGATTCTTTCTATCATATCTCCTTCCAACGCCTTACAATTAGTATGTTGAAAGAATCATTTACCCTTCTAAAATGAATTTTGCTATTTTCATATGTGAGTTGGGTGAGGTAGTCATAGATTGGTTTTGATGGATCATATCTACTCGTTCTTGAAAGACCAACCCAAATCCTAAGACTGCAATGGAATACATCAGGTACGAAGTCATATTAAATGACTTGGCAAAACTCAGTTGAATGAGTTGTTTATACAAGTTTTCACTCATTATTTCTCCCCAATTGATAGCTTGTTTGCCCGCACAAATGATATTGATGAGCATGCACATCCAATTGTGGAACTCTGGGCGTTTGAGCCCCGTGACTCTAGCAAGTAGAGTGACTATATCGAAAGCTCTTCTACGAAATCTGACCTATACAAATTTTTGGGTAGCTTGAGGGTCCTTTCTTTTTCTTGTTCAACCAAGATTTGGCGTTCATTGCTAGATATTTCTTTGGAGTTAGGTTAAATTATTCTTGTGCCATTTCCTGAATTATTACCTTCACATCTTATGAGGGTTTGATTCCAAGAGCAGCATTAATATAATGAGCATCCAACTTGGTGACTACTTGTCCCATGCAGATCCTTCAATTCCTTTATATCTGGATCAAAACATCCGGCACAAGCTAAGAATGTGTCTCGCACATCGAACAAAATTTGGAAACCCAACCGCATGAGCCAAACCACTACTAAAGATGCGCTCGACCAAAGGTGTTTTCTTTCCATCCCGCATCCTGGCCAAGAACTCGCTACGTCCATGTGTTTGACATCACTATCCCCAATTTCGTGGGTATCAATTTCCAAGGAAGATAGATGCCCATACCCTACATGTTGGAACTTCATGGTGGCAACCCAAATGGAAATAGTTCAAATTTGCAATTTGAAAAGAGTAGCAAATGAGTGAAAAATTAGGTGGGATGGGCAAATGTTGGCCAATACAGAAAAATGGCGAGCGAATGAAAATGCACACAAAAATACTTGACGAACCAATAGAAATGGCATGCGACAAAGGCAAATCTTGAATTTATGAGCAAGACCTCGAAGGTAGACCAAAAATGGAGGGAAAGCAACAATTATGGCAAGTTTACATTCAAACAGGGCAATGCCCAAAGGACAAGTAGAGAATTTAAGAAATGAATAAAAAATGTGGGGTAGTTTGTGTATATAAAGCCTTAAAGACCTCGCCGCATAGAACCGCCACCTCAAGAACTCTTCTAAAAACGTTACAATGTTTATGTTAGTCGCATTGTCGCACAAGTCGCAAAATTGAGGGGTGTGGGAAAAATTCTGATGTTCCTCCCACACACACGCCATTGGTGCCACCTTATGTTTTGGACCTGACTTATTTAATTGGAGCGCTCTTGCGCCCTTCACGACACACTGGAACAAAGGAAGTATTCCACGAGTTTCTCATGGGCGCGCCATAGGTGATTTAGGTGTGGTGATATACTTTTCAAGGCAATTTTTATAAAGCTTTTTCACAAGGCAGGCCTTAGGCACTTAATGTAACAGATTTTGAAAAAAAAATTAGTAAAAATTTTTGAGTGATAACAGATCCCAAAGTCTCAAATAACTATGACGTGTGGAAATTGTTTTTAAAGTGGTTCAAATTACATAGAGGGTTTATATGCACAAGAGTCAATGGTTTCACTATGTATTAAACATAGACGATTGGGCTCTTGCCATGAAGTCGGTCCTTATGAAGGAGAAAGGTTAAAGAATCAAGTCTCATTAATAGAATTCTTTTAGAATCACATTTTTCAAAGATATAAACACTACAAGTTCAAATTTTTGGCTTCCTAGTCTTCTTACATCAAGGTAGGCTCGTAGCCATTCGTTTTAGAGGTTTTTATGCATTCCGATTCATTAAAATCATTAGTTTTCCGGTCCAAAGTCTCCCTTATGTGTTTTGAGAACATGAGGTTTAGTAATGTAAAGGGATACAATCTCAATGGTATTTGACATCCTTACAAACATTTTGATTGAGAACGGAAATTTGTTCCATAGAGAAGACAACTCTTATCAAAAATTTGATGACCAAGATTTCCACACCTAACAAGCCACCAATGCAAAGAATACACTAAAGCAAAAGTTGGCTAAACGCCAAATGAAGAAAGACAAGGCATTGCTCACCAATGAAATGATGATAAAGATTGTGCTCTTGATGCACAACGAAGGCCCGACTATGCTCTTGATGCACAACGAAGGCCCGATATGCTCTTGATGCACACAACATAGACCCTCGTGCGAGATATAGTGAGGATGAATGTGTGTCTATAAAATAACAAGAAATTGTCCTTGTGAAGATGAAATCAAGGTTGTTCAAAGGAGACCCAATTCCAACCGAAGAGGATCTCAATGAAGTTTAGTTCCCACTGAGGAAGTGAAGTGAGGCCCAATCCCACTACTATTTTTGTAGTTGTTCAATGAGGCCAATTCCCATTGAGGAAACATAGTGAAGTGATAAATGAGCATTCAAGGGGTGCCGACAAACTTACATCAACCAAAAATATGTGGTGTGTTGAGGTAAATTCACCAACATGCTTCATACTACACTGTGTGGAAATCAGTCCCTAAAGATCCATAAGAAGCATCAAAACTCCAGCAAGCCTCAAAGACCAAGGGAAATCGATTGTAGTCGCGGACACACACTCAAACTAAGTGTTACCTCTTTGGTGACAAAGCCAACGATTAATGTAGGAGCCGTTGTATAATTGTCGGTGTGCATTAAGCAAACATTTTGCTTGCACCGATTGAACAATAAGAGGAACTATTTAGAAGGATCGATTTTGTGATCTTGGGTGTTTCAAAACCATTTGTTATTGACTATGTTGTCGGGATACGAGTACGGTGCGGGTTCGATACACGGATACGTCAATTTTAAAAAACCCTTGGGTACAATACGTCTTGGATACATCCGTACATATATATTAAAAAATATAAAAATAAATATATATATATATTATTCATATACTCATTTTACTCATTTTTTAGTCCATAAGAAATACAAAACTTGAAAAATATAGTACGATCAATGTTCAAAACATTCAATATACTTAAGATTTTACATTGTCTATGATATATAAATATTATATTCCTTTGTGTTTCATCCATTTCCTTTGAGATTAATTTTTGTGTTGCGATGGTGGCCATAAAAGATGTATATAGGGAGCTCCTGAAGGACCTATTTAATTAGGTTGACTCTAACTTGCCAATGATAACTAAAGAGGTCAGTCCAATGGTTGGTTCTTGCATTCATATTATCCAAAATCACCTTCTAATCCTCCTTAAGGATGCAGGAAGGAGTCAATGTTGTGCCTTAATAGTTTCTAGGACAGGATGCTCTTTGAAACTTTAAGCTATGCAATTTGCGGTTCCAAATTTTTCTATTAGTATTGAAGATCACCTGAGATTTGATCTCATAAATAACTTGTACGGAGGCTCATATATATGTCCAAATTTAATTGAATAGCTTCTTTCCTTGGCCAATTGCGATGATCCCAAATAATTACCTCAAATGTTCTTGATATCCTTTGAATATTTCTTGTTTAATAAACTAGAGGGAATTTAATCAATCTCCGGGTTTCCTTGTGGTTGTCATGCCCTCTAAAGTCGAGTCCTCAATAAAACTGAAGTTTGTTTGAGTCAAAATAAAATAAATTTAGTGCCCCCCCATCGCTCAACAAGATCGATACATCTCGGCACGTCACAAACATGTCAAAACGTACCCAAGATGTATCGAGACTGCATCCCGGACGTATCCGTACCGAGTACATATCTAGGGGGTACGAGAGGGTGGGGCAAACCACCGGTAACATAGGTTATTGATGGGACAACTAGAATAGGCATAAATGGGGAAGAGCATTCTCTTTTGGGGAATCATCCCTTAGATAGAGGAATGGAGAGACAACAAATATAACTCATGGATTGATCTCCATTTTGAAGTTTGAGAGACTATATCAATTACAAACAAGACCTGCAAGGAGGGGAAACAAGGTGTTTAAGAGGGTAAGAAAGATATGGCATCTAAGAATGCTTTTAATAAACAAGGAGCTGGTTTGAAGTGGGTTTCGACTCTAATTTAAAACGAGGAAGGATTCAAAGGCACTACGAAACTTGGAGTAAGATTTCAAATGGTGAAACTGAAGTTAAATGTTGATAAACTGCTGATATGTTTTCCTTGCTCTAATACTCAATAAAGTTGATAGCAATTGTTGTTATAAGAATTTCCGAGTTGTAAAAGTCCATTCAGCTGATTCATGTGATCATGTATTGTTGGGTCTCTATTGTGTTTGTGCATTGAACTGAAGTGATTTCAGTATTAGGCTTCAAGGACAAGGAAGCCGCTAACATGGCCCCATATCCTAAGGCCCAATCCACTATTGGTTTTGGTGAATGGTAGTGTGTGTCCCTTTTCACATGTAGTGTTTAGTCATAGACAGGTGAGTGTGTCCCTATTCACATATAGTGATCTATTGTTGAGAGATGGGTGTATCCTTATTTACACACCATCTGTTCTGGACAATTGTGTCCCTCTTCACAAGTGTGTGTGAGAATGAACTATAGAGTGTATCCTAGTCCATGCATCCTAAAGTTTCAAAGGTGCATTGATGAGTGTGTCCTCATTCATTGATTAATTATAAGTGTCTTGAACTATGTGTATGTCTTGGTCCAACTGCAAATTTTATCCTCTCTCATTCTTTGGCCTATGATGTATTGAAGGGGGAAAGTTTAGGATTTATATTACACTATGGTATACTATTTATAATATACTTGGTTATAGAATTCTGATGACAGCAGCAATGGGGAGGCCATTTATAGCCCGAATGCAAAAGTCCCTAGATGGTTGGAGGTCCTGATTGATTCAAAAGTGCAAGGAACTGTGGAGGCATTAAAGGAAATAGTTAAAAAAACAGATGAAAACAAAAGAACCAAGGAAAAGCTTAAAGCAATGGTGGCAGTCAAAGGCAAAGAACTGGCTTGTGCTAGTATGGGGGTAGAAGTATTGGAAGACAGAGAGGAAACACAGGGACCTGAGCCTGAAAAAGGGACCAAGCTGGTCCAAACTAAAAGTGCAGAATTGGGACCTCGAACTGCTGAAACTGAATGGTTTATAGATGAAGAAAATGTTTAATAAGCTTTGTTCGTGTTTTTAGTTAATGTTCTCTGAAAAGCCTTATTTGTGATAGACTTTGTTATTACAAGTTCATGTTGTGACCCGAGTCCTCGGGTCTGTCTCAAACATGTGATTTAATTGGTTTGTCTCAGTAGGACATATATTGTTTTATAATTGATAATTCAATATAAAAATATATATATACTTGGTCAATATTAGAGGTTGTTAGATGGTTTTTGTAACACCTCCGTACATAGGTTTGATTGAAGGGTAAGGGAAGGCAGTAAGTTTTTTTAGCAAATGTATCCTAGAAAATAGGATCATAACACAACACCGTGAATTGTAAAAATATCCCTTAATGTTTGAATTAAATAATCATACAGATTCAATATTTCCAACAAGATTTACATCCTAGTGGCTACCATTTCTGAGTAGACTAATGGTCCTTATTTGCCCGTTTGTTTCATTGCCCCCGCCTGTGGGGGTTTGGCTTCGGGGTTTTCGCTTGTTTTGGTTCTTTTCCTTTTGTTTCTGGGAACTCGTTTTGAGTTTTCCCCACTCGCACTTTGTATATTGTTTGGGCTGCAGTTCCATTGACCTACTTTTGTGGTCATTCATTGGACATTAATATATTTATCTTATCTTATCTAAAATCAATATTGTTGAGCCCCTTTATATAGTCATGCCAATAAACATCACACCCAAACCTTGCTTGCAAGAGAGAGGGGACTATTCAAAAGGTGCTTGGTGACCATATGGTCCTCGAGATGTTTGTGGCTTTTAATTCTCTAACATATGGACAATTATATTTGTTTTCCACTTGTGAAAATGTATGATTCATCACCAATGCTCACATCTAATCAGAAATCATTGTAAAAGACAACATATTTTTGTCAAAAGAATACCATACAGACGGACCAAGAAAGCTTGACCTGAAACCTTTATGTATTTTAGTAAAATCTTGAAAAACAATCATGCACTGCAAAAACTGAAATCGTTAATTTTCACAGTTTTTATATAAAGCCAATTGCATGTTGAATGTCATATTTCCAACAAATGTTGCTCTTCTAAAGAAATGAATTACATGATGAACATGGTAAAATTCATTCTAAATACAATGAAGCAGGCCTCCAGAATACTTTCCAAACTGAGCAATGATATAAATTAAACTAACAGTTAAAGTAGATATCTGTTCAAAATTATTAAAAATAAAAAGGGGATCCGTACCTCTTGGAAGGTCTTGCCATATTGATAGCTCCAGTACCGCCCATGGACTTATCTTCATCTGAAACAGTCTTGGCAACCGAAGACCCAACAATCTGATCCATCTTTTTATACCAAGGCCAATGGCTGACACCAGAGGACCCATTACTCAACCTGTGCCTCTCAGACTTATACCTCTTCTTCAAATTGTCCACCTTATTCTTACACTGTTCGATGCTCTTGGATGATTTCTGCCTGTCACAGCGCTCACTGACAACAAGGGCAACCTCCTCCCAATCTCGGCCACGTAAATTCCCCTGTTGAGCTGCACATATTTCTCAGTGTATGCATCTAACAGGCATCCAATGGCCGTATCACTCCATTCTTCCCTATCCTTCTTATAATCAACCCCACCAGAGGATTTGGTTTTCCTATGATAATAAGTCCCGCCATCACTCAATTCCTCACGGGAAGAGTCCTTGCGCTTGCCCTGCACAGCAGCACTTGGGTTCTTAGAAGAACAAATTTTATGGAATGGAAATAGTTTTAAAAGTGTATAAAGGTTATCCAAAGTTTTTAATTAAAAGAATAAGAAATTTTAGACATTGATATTAAGAAGGTAATGTGGGATTCATTTGTATTTTGGAAAATTTATTAGCATCGTGTGCAATTTATATGAGAACTTTCTAGAAAACCTAATTACTTACTGTATATTTTATATATAAATTTTTGGCAAAAGTAAGCATATTTATGGAAAACCCAATTATTCCACTTGTATTTTAATATTTATATGAAAACTTTTCAGCAAAATCTAACTTTATGTACCTTTTGTATGTAAACTTTTGGTAAATTTATGTATTGTCGGCAAATCTATTGAGTTTCTATACATTTATATGACTTTCTTGGTATTCCAGATGACTTCTCTGCTAAGTGAATTGACATTTTTTCAAACTGAAATCTGCAGCTGATTACAATTTTAGTTGCTGTTGACAGTTAGAACACATTATTTCAGTTTAATATATAATTTGTAAAACCAGTACAACACTGTTGTAACAATAAGTAAAACCAGTGCAGCACAATGGTAATAGATAGCCTAATGATGAATATATTCAGTGGGATTTTAAATAAATATATTAGCATATGCTTTTGGTTTCCTCTGTAGAACTGTAGAATAGATATTTCTCTGGTGAATTTAGTTGCAGTATTGGAAACCCGTGAACAGATCTGATATGCATCTTTCTATCTGTAGTCAAGGCAACATTATAGATTTTTAATTACTGAAAAAATAAACCTTTGTGTGCTTTTGATATGAAAACTTTTGGCAAATATATGTGTAGTTACAATGAAAACTTTTCTGTTAAGTGAATTGACAGTTTTTTTCAATTTAATGTCGACAGCTGGTTACAATATAGTAGTTTTTAGTTGCTGTTGACAGTTATGATTCATAGTAGCACATAATTTTTTAGTTTAATATATAATTGGTAAAACCAGTACCGCATTATGGAAACAGATAGCCTAACGATGAATATATTCAGTGGCCTCTTAAATAAATTTATTGGCATATGCTTTTGGTTTCCCAGTTTTACAGGTCTCCATGGAGCTGTAGAATTGCTATTTCTCTGTAACTTTAGTTGCAGAATAGGAAACCCGTGAACAGATCTGATATGCATTTTTCTATCTGTAGTCAAGGCAACGTTACAATTTTTTAAACTAGTAAAAAAATAAATGTTGTCTGTGTCTACATTCAATATGAAAACTTTTTGGTAAATATGTTTGTAATTACTAAGAAAAAATATTTGCAAATATGTGTCTAGGTTGGCCAATCTAATAACTCTGTTTCCCCTTCCAATGAAAACAGCTCTGCAAGTATGTATGTTTTGTCGAATCTAACAGTTCTGTTTACATTTTATATAAAAAGTTTTCTGCATATTCAATAACATTTTATAAATTTAATATGAGAACTCCGTTCGATTACAATTTGAAAATTAAGGTCTGTTGGATTGTGATCGGATTGTTGAGACAGAGCTTCGCAGTGCCAAAGAACCAAGGTACTACCCCAGGAAAGCGTAGAGCCTTGTTTTTGTGGGAGTTTATTGAATTTAGGAGTTTGGCCCAAAGATATATTCCGGAGTACAAGGAGAGTTCGAATTAAAATGAAAATGAGCATTTGCCATATTAAACTGCAAATGACCATCGCCACAGTATTTCTAGCTAATAATGCTTGCTGTTTATCCAAAACCTATCGAAAAGGTCCTGCGGAAACCATAGAAACAAAATTTATAAATTTGCCAGATCGATGAATTTTCTTACTGTGTAAATCTTATATCGAAATTTTGTTAATCGCCAAATTGGCGAAACTAATTTTCTAATTTTCCTTGAGAAACGGCCAATCGGCAAACAAAAACAGCACTAAAATTGAACATTTAAAAAACTTCGGCTCGCATTAACGAATTGGCGAAAAAAGTCCATTAAAAATACCCGTTTAATTGCCCCGGCGGTGGAGCAGCGTTTGACGGCCTCCTGCTCGCAAGTTCGAAACTCGTCCTCAGTAAAACACTCGTGGTGATGGTGATGATGGTTGTGGTGGTGCGGGGCCCCCATGTCTGGCGTAAAATGAGGTGAGCATTTGGGATCCCCCTGCGAGCAGAAGGCTGCATCACTGTAATCCTCATCTTCGCCCCCTATCTTCTTGCGGCTCTCCACACTGTTGAGAGTCGCATGGGGATGGTCGATGTGACTGTGATTCTTGTGGAACTGTGTTAACTGGGGATGGTGATGATGGCTATGCGTTGTTGCGGCCTGGGCTGCTTCCAGCATAACAAAATCATCTTCGCAGGCCATACAAATTCTGTCTGCAGGATTTCTAGGGTTTCGTCCTCTAGGGTTTGTAGGAGAAGACGGAAGCCGTGGACGACGTTAGAGACAGGGGTTGCGGGCCTTTAAGCTTTAACGGTCGCCGTCGACGGCAGGTGAATGCGCCGTGACGACCGGCGACGGATGTTCACGGTGCCGTTTAGCGACTTCCAGGTTTCCCGTGGGTGGGACCTTTGCCGGTTGGGTTTTGTATGAGCGCAAAACACGAGGAATTCGTATGGTCAACCGCCCCTGGTCGGTAGAAATTTAGCATCTCTTTTACTCACCACTTTTTCAATACTAACCTACTTAATGAAACGATTTGATTATGACAATATAAAACGAGTGCACCTCCCCAGTGCTGAATTTTGACGTTCGATGTTACATGTCACAATAATTTTCTTTGACGGTTTAAAAAATTATATGGATGTCATTTGAAGTTCAAAATATAATATGCACGTCAATTTTTTTATAATAACTATTACAAAATACAAAAATTGAGTAAAATTTTACATCCACAAGATTGAAACAATGAATTTAAATGACTTTCTAAAATTAAATTGAAATAAATACTTATAAAATGAGTGCTACCTTCTTACATCCAAGTTCCAATTTGCAACAAATTCAATCTTCAAATTTCATATTTATTGCAATAATTGCAGTTTCCAATTTTTATTTGGAAAAAATCAAACAAATAACAATTACAAATCAAAATCAATAGAAAAAGCTAAACAAAAAATCAAATAAAATTAAAAAAGAAATCAAACAAAACTAATTGAAAATCAAAATTAATAGATAATCATTAATAAGATATTAAAATTCTAATATTTTTATTTTCTTTATATTTGAAAATTAATATTTTTATTTATATTGTATTTTTCATAAATGTCAAAAAAATTAATATATAATATAATATTTAATTTATTAACTTTCTTAATTATTATAAATTTAATACACACACATATTGACGGTTAAATTTGTAATGTACATGTCATTTTGACGTTTAGATTATATTTTTATATGTCAATCATGACGGTCATATTTTAAAAGTGGCCGTATTTTGACATCTAAAATGACTAAAAACGTCTAAACACCTTGCAAAATCCAAGCTCCGCACCTCCCTACCATGAAATTTTTAATTTGTAATCACCGATAAGTTTTTATGGTGAGAATCCATTTTTAACGCGGTGCCCGCCAACCTAGGTATCTCACGTTGAAATGAAATGAAAGATTTTAATGACGTCCACGTGATCAATACAAGTTTCACGTTGAAAGCAATGTTATGTTGTCGGAAAACAAGTTTCACATGTTAGTAAGTATATAAGTTTGTATACAAGTTTCAAACATTGCTAGACGTTTAGAGTGATTGGGTGCATTCAATGCATGCCAATATTTTTGGAGTATTTTATTCACTAGTAATTGTATGTTAAATGTACAATGTGAATGCCGAAAGGGATATAGTGAAGAAGGGAAACTAGTTGAAGAGAAATGAAGGAAAAGGAAGAGGGGTTTAGAAAATGGCGTGTGAGGGTGGCGAAGTGGATGGGAAAGTAAAGAAGAATGGAGGAAACAATGTGAAAGTATACGAAATACGAAGAGCACGACATGTTTGTTAATCGAAAAAGGATTAAATCCATGTTGTGGTAGACGTCAAAGAAAAATGTAGAGGAAGATATATGAAAATGCAAGAAGCAGATGGAAAATGTTGTCGAGGTGAATACTTGATTGAATTTGTAGATCTTGACTTTATTGGGTAGTTAGAGAAAATGTAAAAGTAAGGGGAATTTGAATGCATGTTGTATAGGACACGTTTATCGTGATTGTGCCCTTCGATTTGGTCTGGTTTGGCTCCACACACACCCGGGGCTTGAAGAGCTTAGAAACAATATTACGGAGGCCTAGCCACCTTTCTGTGAGCAACTGAGACGAAAATCAGAGTTTCTTGTAGAATTTCCACCGGGAGGGTGAAAACCAAGGGCTAAACTTGAATAAAGCTTACGATCGCACGGCTTGGCCTTTAAGTGTTATTTATTTGTTTCTTTTGAATCATTTCTTTTATTTCTAATCGATTTTGGTTCTTTTATTGAATGGAATAGAATGGAATCATAAGACAAATAAAACATCCGAGCCGACATTGATGATCAGGATGTCTGATCCCAATATGTCCTTTGATGAACCGATCTCGAACATGCCATTTGTGGGAGCAATTGTAGACAAAAATCGAAGCTTCTTGTAGAATTTCCATGGAGAAGGGGTGATAACCTGGGGCTAAACTCTAATAAATCTTACAATGGCATGGATCTGCCATGTGGGTGTTATTTATTTCTTTATTCTATATCACTTCTTTTAAGTCTAATCGATTTTGGTTCTTTTATTGAACGGAAAAGAACGAAAGCAAAAGACATCCAAAACATCCGCTTACCCGCTGACGACCAAAATATCCAATCCCATGATTTCCTTTGACGAGTTGATGTCATAAATGTCAGGCCCAGTGGATAGAAAGAATCCCATTGCACGGTTCAGATTACTAACGATTGTTTATGCGGTCTATCATATGGATGGTGTCAATTACAATATGTTGTTAGAGCCCTGGGATTTCTACCTGTAAACATGCCTTTCAACGTAAATATCTAAAACATTTATGCCGCCACCGATGGCCAGAATGTCTGATCCCACAATGTGCAGGGCAAATGTAGGCACGATTGGGGATTAAATTTGACGTCTATTTAGACGTTTTTTTGTGTTCTTAAATGCAAAAAAAACCAAATTATTTGTTAATTGTATCAAAGGATGGGGAATTTTTTCTCAAACTGTCATATTCACATCCACTCTATAAAATCAAAAATTATTGTGTTGCCAAAAAAATGTATATTTCACTATCAAATTTAAATGATTAACATCAAATCTCAAGATATAATCAAATAATCATAAACTAAAGATATTACTTTTTTCTATTCTATAATAGTTAGAATTATTAATTAAGCCCGGTTTATTGATTTATCCAGGTTGATTATGGGGATATCCACGCCATCATCGCCATTGGATGAGGAGTAAAGTTTCGAGTTGGGACGATGCTCTTCGCTTTGAACAAAGGCAAAATCGATCATGTCACCTCTACTATTTTGGATCGCCTCCAGTTCCACCCCCATTGTTATTTATGGCCTACTTGGTTTTTCATTTTCGTTTGTAAGCCTAATACGGGGGATGGATTTATATCTTAGGTTTTAAATACATTGAACTTAGACAAGTTGTTATTACTTCCTCCACTAAATTCTATGTTTAGACTTTTCACTATCTGAAACATATTAATATATAAAAGATGACACTTGGAGTAAAAGTATTAAATATTGGGGTTGGAGGGAGGAGAAGAAATCGAGAGAGGAAAATATTGGGTGGAACCATTTTGTGGAAGCCATTTGTCTTTACAATGAGGGACATATGTAACATGTGTATTTGTTGTCAAATGTGTGATTGGAAAAGGGGGTAAATTGTGGAGGGCATGTTGGCAATATAGTTCGGAGATATCCTAAAAAGAAAGGATCGCGAGGGACACGATCCTAAACTTAGGCAGGTTCATTTTCATTTTCATTGACAAAAATAGTATGTGGTTCATATTTCTTCTCGGAAGAAAGAAGAGTTTCACATACATTCCCCAAACGTTTTCCCCACTCTTGGATGACTCATCCCTCAATCCCCTTCTTCACCACTCCTGGATGACTCATCCCTGAATCCCCTTCTTTACCACTCCTCTCCCTTCTATAATATTTCATTGATTCAACTTTAATTTTTTGGATGCATCCCTATCGACATTTCCATTACATTGCTCATAAACGATTGCTAGTAAATAATTTTGACATTTAATGTGGGCTTTCTTAATCTCAATGGTTGGGGGACTTTTTACATTGCTCTTTACCGTTAGTTCATAGCAGTAGTATCTCATTTGATGATACACTCTCCTATTTGATGGGTGTAATGATATCATTGACTTAAGATAAAAAATTTGATACGTGTAAAAATGATGCTTTCCCTAGAATATCATGTGGCAGCCTAATGGGTGCTCTTGGGAGGTGGCAGATTATTGAAATAACAAGTGTAAGTTTATAAATTCCTATCCCACCCCTCCATGTATTTGTTATATCATCATCTACGCCTTCCTCAATTCACAACATACACTGCATAGAAAATATTCAACTTTTCCGTTTTCATCTCATTATCTGACCAAGCAGGAAAACAAACAAAAAAACAGACATGATGGCTTCTAGAGCAACAGTAAGCTTCAAATCATTGACCCACAACCATGGTTTTTCTACTTCTGTCAAATTTACTTACAACTATTTTGAATGTTTGGGAAATAAAATATTTTGGTTCTGCTCAATTTTGGATTATGAAATCTAAGATCACTATACAATGAAATGGGCAGGTTTATTGGAGAAGCATTCTGTCAAATTATAAGAATGGTAGGCAATTTTGTAACTCTACCCACCACGGTTTAAAGGAAATCGTGGAGTTTGGAAAGTTGGTGGGCAAGAGGAGAATATGATCATGTGCCTTCACTTCTTCTCGAGCAGAAATAACTCGTGTAATTCCCAGTTCAATTTGTCGTTTGACATGGGGATGAGAAGATAAGAACCAAAAAAATAGGTGATCGTGGCAGAAATTGTGTCTCTACCTGCGAGGATAAAACTTATGACAATATCTCTCACAAAATTTTCATACGAGCCCTTTTTGTAACAGGGATAGCACTGCCATGAAGTGATAGAAATTTGGACAAGAGATCTTGATGCGCTGGTGTGCGGCAATCCAGGAAATTTCCTTCTTCCTTTTCTGGATAGGTAACCTCTTCTGCAAACTTGTGAACGACTCGGATTGCTTCCCGTAAGCGCTTCTCGAAACACACACACTTTAAAATCTAAGTCACCTTCCATAGGAGCGATATAGAAGCGAAGAACCTTCCCACGATCAAATCTATGGTGGTAGCAAAAGCCTCCATAAACTCTGAGACAGGAAGCGAAATATCAAGGCACCCGGGGTCCATGTCGAAGGCCACCTTACAGATATTATCGAACGCGTGAATCTCTTGAGCCAACTCAAGAGATTCGCGTTTGATTATCACTACTAAATCAAAGAAAGAATTCAATATAAATATACCCTATTCAACAAATGTAATCAACTATTTGTCTCTATTCATCATAAGACATAAGTGCCAATATCTATATTTAAATTATGATTCAGTAACTTAATTAAATTAAGCAAATAGTTAACAAAACCATCGTAACAAATTACAAAATTAGGAAGAATGGAGGACATGTGTCAAAAGGAGAGTGAAATCACTAAATATACACAGAAAATGATCTATATAAGGATATGGAAGTCAAATATAATTTATAAATGCAACAAATTGTGAGGAGGGGGTTATTGTATTATTTAAAAAAAAAAGTAACTAGAGAGAAGGAAGGGGAGCCAACGATGGGCTTGTATAAACGTTTGCGGAGAAAATATGTGTCGCACAAGCAGAGAAATCTGAGTAGACAAGGGCACTCTTGCGAAGTATTGGCAAGTGGCAAAGGCAAGGCCATAGTAATGGAATTCCCCACGAGAAGAGTGTGTTGAGGGTGAAGATGCCATCCCATGCAAGCCAAGCCTCCGCCAACAAAGTTGAAAGGAGCACATAACTTGAAAGAGCGGGTCTCATGGAAGCCCAAGTCACAGGGAGGAAACACAAAGAGCAAGGGCGACTTAACAGGAGCCAATAGCCAACACAGTCAAGGAAAATGGCTATCGGGTGTAGAGAAGTAGAACAATAAAAAATGCAAGGGGTGAGATAAACTCACGAGGCAAGGTTGGAACCCAAAGAGCAAGCACGGTTAATGCAAAGCCATGAAAGAAACTCAAGCTCATGGCTCACAGGACGTAACACCCAAATGGCCTAACAAATGCAAAGCAGAGATCATGCAAGAAACAACTAAACAAGTGCACGGTTAAACACGCCAAGACAAAGACAATTCACACAAAACGAGTGTCCAGGAAAACAAAACCCAAACAATGCAATCACAACCAACACAACGCTTTAGAACGCAAGATAAAACTTGCAAACAACTTGCCACAAAAAATAGTTCGCAGGGCAAAATGTGTGCAAAGAATGATGGATCGATGCAAAAAAAAGAAAGAGGCTAACGAACCAAAGAGCAGATCTCAAAAAACGCATTGATTTATGACCTTTGATTTTTTTGACAACTCGAGAGAGGGGAAGTACTTGATCCAACCGAAACCACCTCAAAGGATTGTTGCAGATCCGCTTGATTTCAACGCAAATACAACCAAATGTTTTGAGCCTTCCATTTCCTCAAGGTGTCGAACTAACAAGTCTCATCTCACTATTAAACGTCTTTGGTGTAATGACCATATTATACCTACCTACAATTAAATCGCTCGTTGCTTTTCTCTGAGGTTTAGTTTTGTTTCAATGCGAGTAACTAGCAATTGTACTTTATAAGTGTGGAATGGGTATGTTGATAGGTGGGAAAAGAAGTGTAAATATTGAAATGAAGAAAAGAAATGAGAGGAGAAACTCTAAAAATATATGCAATGGGAAAATAATTATTCTGTCATGGCCAACAACCTATTTCAAACTAGTTGTTTTTGATGCATAAAGAGAACATGACAGAGACATGCATTTTCATATTGAGTAGTTGTTTGTTGAACTAAGCAGGTCTAAAATTTACATGAGAGTACGATTCAGAAAAAAATCATCACCAACAAAGGTCAATGAAAACAAACATATAGAAAACTTTTATTGAGAACTACGAAAAACAACACCATGTTTGTTGTGCGATTTGCAAATGAGTGGATGGAAAATTATTAGTTACACCAAGCCCATTTTTGGAACAAGAAATGAATAGTAAATGACATAGAATTACTAACAAAAGCCGAAAGCCAACAAAGGAAAAACATGTAAGTGCAACAATAAAATTACAACACAAAAATAAATGGTTAATGTCTTGTGTTGTCTAAAGATTCAAGAGAAGAACAAGGGTACATATATTCTGCCCTAAAGAACTCACATAAATGTTGTTTTTCATAACCAACACCTTTATGAAATACTTATCAAATCCATGAAAAAGCTCCATCATAACAAAGGTGCTAAAATAGTAGACCTCGTAAGAAAGGACTAGACTTCTTATTTATGTTCTTCATATTAGTTTAAAATATAATAATGTTTCCAACAAGAAGACATCCAAAACCTCTTGAAAATGTAGATGTTATATCAAGACACAGTATATAACCTCCCCTTATGAACAAAAGGTTGAGAATTGAATCATGAATGAACAATAGGTTACGAACATTTGAAATTAGAAATACATTAACATAATGTTTTGATTTTAAGATAGCCTATGAAAATTTGTTGTCAGTTATAAACATCTAATAAACACTCTCTCCAGTATCATGATTAACTTTGAGTTTCAACACATGTTCAATGAAAATGATGGCATGCATAGCCCAAGCCCTTGTAATAAAAACATAAAACCTTCTTGTATTGCCAAAAAAGCTTTTCGAATCACATTTGTAGACATCACTTGTTGTTCTTATGCAAATTATGTCAAAATAAGGCCGTTAATTAGTAGGTACAATGAATGAGCTCAACATACAAGTTGTACCATTCTAGGTCATTGTGTGCAAGGTACTCCAAAATCAATAATTCAAGATAATTTAGATAAAAGCAAAGAAGATTGTAAACTAAAGTAGAAGCAGATGGGAGAAATCAAAATAAAATAAAAGATGTGTGTTTAAAGTTATTGTATTTACATGCCACCAACACTGGAGATCCCCTCTCGTAAACAAAAGTAAATGCATTGACATCCAATGCACTATTTATAAAAATTTCCAGCCAAAAATTCAATACTCAATGACCATTAGAAAAGTGGAATGCAAACCAAAACAGGAGTAGAAGCGAAAATAATTGATGGAAAACTTAACCCATGGTAAACTAAAATAATGAGACCATGATTGACCCACGAGTATACAAAATTTTGTAAAACAATACAAAATCAACGTGTGCGATAATGGGAGCTCTCGAGTAGGATGTGGACATCCATGAAACATAGCAAAATTCAACAATGTCTTCTAACATTCACAAGTCATAATCCAATAAGGACCAAATGAAAATTAATTAATTCCAAAATTCAATGGTGAATACATAGACTACCAAATGTACATGATACCTTGTTGGTAATAAAATCATTGACATCGATAAATAGGGAGAAAACAAAATCATTAGATCGTGCATTTGATACAACCTATGAACACCAATAAGTAACCAAAGTATCCTTTATCTTGTGATATTTGAGGGCATCCTCCTTGAGGATCTCGTCAAAACTCCACCCCTTTGTCGCTCATCTCCGTCCCTAGAACCACCCCTTTCACTTTTAATATATTACTCGGTTGATCTCAAGAAAATATTGCTATGAAATAAACATTACATATTACATGAGAATTGACGAGCATTGCTAATGACCTAGTCTCATGTGCATTATGACAGATCCTTGGCTATTGTAGAGCAAGATTGAACACACCAAAACCATTTCATTTTCAAGTTAGAAAGTTTAAGAAAGAAACAAATAGAAGTTTGAAGTTTGAACACCCAATAACGTGATACCAAGAATTGATGGAATGCATTACAATTCATGACCCAAGTGCAAAGTTTAAACATAGCTCTCTAAGTAAAACATCATATACTTGAAAATGGTCAGGGCCTCCTAAGGCAAGTCAAAGGGTCATCTCGTGATAAGGTCGGAAAATAAATGAAAATCGAATGTGGTATTTTTTAGAACTTAGTAATCAAGTAGGTGTGCAGACCCAAAAACCTTTCTCAATACAATAGAAGACTTATGAGAGTGACACAAGTTCAAATTCCACACTACAATAAAGCAACCCATAACTCCAACAAGGAGTCAAACAAATGATGTAAGTACACAACTAAAAAAAATCATATTTAGACATTAGTTGGCAGCCCAAAATTTTGTAATGTACTTGGGACTTGGGAGTTTCTCAACAATTACTCGATATTACTCACCAACTTTATTAGTATTTTAAGAAAAATATACTTATAAAATAAACGTGAATAACATGTTAAAAAAATGTTGTTAACTTATATGAGAAATGAATGTAGAGAAAGCATAAATACATTTCACCATTTATCTTCAAACCTAACATCCGCTCCGTAAAATCCTTTTCTTCACCGTTGCACTATATACATCGGCCCCGTTTGTTAGACACTCCTCAATTATCTTTTTAAAGATGTTATAGATTCCATGGATTGGTTGGTTTTATAAAAAAATATTAAGAAATTTTAGTAGAATTTGTGCACCATTAACTTCTTGTATAAAGAAGAGTATATTTACATGGACAACAAAAGCAAAGAGAAGCTTTAAACTTTTGAAGAAGAAGGTGATAGAACAACTTGTACTAGCACCACCTAATTTTGGGAAGGTGTTTTGAGTGGACTGTGATGCTTGTGGAAAGGCAATTAAAGTTGTGTTGAATCAAGAGATCACATCTATAGCCTTCTTTTGTGAGAATTTAAATACCTACAAAATTACCTTTTTGTTTTAAAGCATAAGTCCATACAGTCAAATAAAGTAGTTGATACACTAAACAAGAAGAAATTGTTGTTGAAGATTACGAAGGTCGAGGTAATTGCTCTAAGTACTTCAAAGATTTATACAAAGATGATTATAACGATTATAATACAAGAGTCTCATATGGGAGTGTGGAAGTCAATGTTTGAATGAACACGAGCTATAAGACATTACATATTTCTAGAACTTCATTGTTGATTTCAGAGCAATGCATTCTATATACTCTGCCAAAAAGGGTTTGATGCTTTCTTACATCAATATGCCAACAGATAGATTTCTTCCTCATTCATTACAAAATAATAAAACTAAACAAGATTTGTCTTCTTCCTCAAACAAACAAATCCTTCTCTTTGAATTACAAAGCACTTTTAATCAATATAATGAGAATAATTCAAAAATCCAAATTAGGAGATTTTATCATACAAAGACTGGCAAAGAAAACGGAGCGATTCTTTTTCCTTCAACAACCTTTGAGTCTAGATCATGAGAACAACATCCATCAAATTTCCTTCTAATTCTCTTGCTAGCAATTTACATAAAAATGGGTCAGTTCAAATGAAATCATGGTAAATCTCACTTATACAAATGCATCCGGAAGAGGGAGTATAGAGTAAGGAACTTCTCATTTTTCACAAAGCATCAAAACATTTCATCACTCAAAACAACAATAGATTGGGTGTCATAAATAATTTATAACAATACATCATGCAAACCATACTTTTATCTTCTAAACAATATTGTCATAATTTTATCAACTTCTAAACAATTTTATATTGTCATAAAGTGCAAGATAACGTTGGCAATCAAAAGTTGAGCCAAAATTTTTATCAACTTCTAAACACTAACCCCCTATGAAACCATTAGCCATAGTAAATAAGCGAGAAAACATACATTCAAGGCCGTGAATGACACCGTGATAGCCTAAAACATTTAATATTCATCAACTTTTTATATAAAATTTTAATAAATTCAATCCACCCACCAAATATAATTTTTTTATAATATAATATTTTGTACATGTATATATAGAAAATTACAAAATTCTATGTTTCCTCAAAATTAGCCCACAGTACATGGAAATCTTATTTTTAGAGCTAAAAATATTCGATTACCATTTTATGCTCTTTAAGAAAAACAAAATCCTTTAAAAAATCCTTAAAATTTTAATGAAAATATGTCTTAGCCCATATAATTAGCTTTTCTCTATATATCTTACTTTCTCGAAATAAAACATTCTACCATTCAATATTTTGTAAGAAAATATATCCTTAAAATTTTCCCTACAATTTTCCCCACCACCTAATGAAAATATATCCTAGCATATATGATTAGCCTACAATACACATATGTCTAATTTTTTGAGCTGAATAAATTTGCCTACCTTTCTCGACTTCACCAAAAAAAAGTGATCCCTTAAAATTTCCCCTAATGCACGAGGAAAACATGTCTTAACGTACAACACATGCATATTGTTTGAGTTGAAAATGTAAAAAAAATAAAAAATATATGTAAAAAAATTACCCCTACTACATAATGATTATATGTTCTAGCCTAACGAAATAGCCTAGAGTACATGTGTCTTTGAGCCAAAAATATTTTCCTACCATTATGTGCTCCATCAAAAGAGTAGGCAATGCCATGGTTTATTGCATCGACTTCACAAACTTGTGAATTTATTGGAGACTCATAGAATCTCTTGCAATTTTGAAACTTTCATCAAACCCGGTCAGGCCCACTTTGTCTTGAAAACATGAAACATATATTTAAAAGAAATATTGACAGCATAATAAAGGGAAAAAAATTAAACCCTAAAAATTAAAGTTTGTTATTCTCAATTCCACATGATTTCTTTAGTGATTACTTCTTCATCAATTTTTGTTCATTCGACAACTTTTGCTCTCAATGTTACGCTTTTTTAGCTACCCTTTACGAAAACAATTTTTTATCTAACTATATACCCACCTTTGTTCCTTTATACTCTACTCAGGATGACCTCGGAACTCGCTTCTCTATAATTGTACCTCCACTTTCCTTGTTGAACAAGTGAAAAGAAAAACCATCAAACCCGAACACAAACCCTATACCACCAACACAAGCTAAATGAAGGATACTAAAACACAAACCATATACCACCAGAGAAAGCAAAATATCACGGTAATTACCTATCTTTCTCTCCAAATTTTTATTAAGAGTGCCTCCAAAAACATATGCATTTTGGAAGCATGGCCATTGATATAAATGCTAGCCTCCACAGAGTATAGAAAACACATGAATTTCGAAGGTTGGTCACTCCCGAAAAAAAAATTAAAACCCACATGGAACAACAGTCCCCTTAAATGTAACTAGTCACAACCGAATATGCCCATCTCTCACCGGACACTACAAGTCAATCTTCCAAATTCCAAGGTACATGAAAAGTGACTATGAAAGGACTTGTGCAAAACATGATCATCGATGGACAACACAACCAAAATTTTCCAAAATCTCTACTAGGGTTCATGGAATGATGTTAAGATCGGATGAATAAGCTAGATTGAATGGTCATCATTTGCACAATGAAAATCTAAAATTTCCACCTACCTCCCCAAGTAAATGCATTCGCATGATGAAAACACGTATCGCATAAAAATATCAGCACCATTTAATATGTCTCTGCATGCACTAAAGTAAATATTGACACTAACTATAGTTGGTTATAAATACACTCAAGTTGACCCGAAAACTTTCCAACTATCCACATTATCCGAAACACTAGGCCTGAAAAATCATCTTGACAATGAACTTATCTTGATTGAAGTTTGGACGAGGGATGAGTAAAGAACCAGAAACTGCTAAAGCATCTGCTCGAGAATTGTTATCCCTTATCACAAAATCAATTAAAAAAGCATCAAGGAATTCAATTGAATCCCATACCTTATTATGGTAATGCTTTATCCTTTTATTATTTACTTGAAATGATCCCCGAACCTTACTATGAGCTCAACATCTCCTTGTGCACGAAGATTCTTTATTCCCATCTCATTTACCGTTGCTAGGCCAACAAGAAGAGATTCATACTCAAAGAACGTTGTTAGTATTGGAAAATTGTAGTTTGTACAAGAATGGGTGGAGTTCACCATTAGGTGACACAAGGTCTATTCCACTCCGAACCTATCAGTAGAACAACCTCCATCAAACTCAAGGGTCCACACATCATTCGGGTCTTCTTGAATAACCTTAGGAATATTCGGCTCTAATCCATACATTACCATAAAATTCCCATGTCCAATGTCCTCGTATAAGATATGTGCTTTAGGATCATCATTCTTTTGGACTATGTATTGAGCTCTCTTCTCGTGTAACAATTTATTCATCTATCCTTTTTTTGGGATCAGTGCATCGAGACCATTCCATTTGAATCTCACCCCTACAGCTTAGCTCCTAAGGAGAGACTTTTCGAGTGCACGCAAGTCTATAAATATGATTTTAGAATTGAGACACACCAAGTTAGGGACAAATTTTGTCTCTTTTCATAATTGTAGGTCGAACAAAACTAGGATTGGTAGTGTCTCGTATGTTTTGTAATTTCCTCTTGAATTTGAATGAAGATGATATCTCCGGTTTTTAATATTATGTGTGTAGTTCCATTTTGAGTTTGAGATGTCTAGAAGAATCCTCTAAGGTTGTTGTTCACTAGACTCCCTAAATATGATTGCATCATATTTTCCTTAGCTTTGATCTTGATGGCATTATGGTATCATTTCTCTAATGTGTCAAAAGTCAAGAAATTCATATTTGCATGTATATGAGGTGAGAACTAGCTAATGTACTTCGACATCTTAAGTTTCTTCTCGAAGTCCTCATGTAGATACACAATGTAGTCATGGAACTTATTGTTGTAGTCTTCAACCGAATGCTCCTTATGTTGGTATAACTTTTGGAACTTTATGTAGTCACCCTCATTGTGTTTAAGGGAATAATACTTCTCTTAAGTAGGAATAAAAATGAAATCCAAGTATAGATGGGATTGAACTCTTTCTCATGTTGTTCGTTGTAGGTATCACACCAATGATGGGACACTTTGAAATGTGAAGGTAATCTTCTCTAAATCATTGAAGTAGTTAATCAAGAAGCAATCCTCTAGTTGTCAAATCCAACTATCTAATGTTGTGGTGTCAATTTATCTTTGAACACCGTAATGTCAAGATTAAATTTCACTTTGAAGGGACTTTGATGTTGAAACCATGAATTCACAAGTCTGCACATAAAGAGTCACTTGTGGACCAAGCTATAAAATGAGTTTGTAGAACCAACTGGAGATTTTGGTGTGTTTCTCATCAAGGGCATCCCGAATGAGTTACTAGATGTCTAGGGATGCCTCATGAATTGATTTTGGGCTTCAACCATCTTTTTCTTGCAATGAAGTTCTTTCACAAGCTATGAAACAAAACTAAGTAGAGGTCCTCCATTTTTTTCTATGCACATGTGCATATAGGCATATAAAAGCTCTTTCTCTGATACCAAGGATCCAAACCACAATTCCTAAGATGGTGGCTCACAGGAAAAATGTGTAACTTGGCCAAGACATGAATACAAATATCTTCAATGCATATATCTAAACAATGTCCGGAGACATCAATCTCAAGGCCCTTATCTTAGATTTTCAACATACCATAATTAGTAATAACTTCATTACCTTCTTCACAATTTTCCCACTTGATGGTGACAAATGATATCAATCTAGCTAACCTAATGTGTAAGGCTTGAATATATATATATATATATATATATATATATATATATAAAATGAAAAAAGGGCTCCACCACACGACAAAGAAATTATGATTTCTCAATTGACCTCTCCAAGGAAAAAAAGAAAATCTTCTTAGTAACATCGAATGAATGTCAAATTTGATTAGAGTTAAAAAGTGAACACATTCACAAACATTATGAACCCATCACCACCCCTCGTGGTTTCCATTGTAGAACACCTCTTGACATAGCTAGAGGTTATAGAAAATAAGATAAAAATAAGGCTAGGAAAGGTCCTAGGTTGAAACTAAGACCTAATGATATAAAAATTCGTTTATTACAAACCAAACATAAAAAAATTCTACCAAGAACAAAAATAAAATAATTTAAATGCAAAGTTACTAGAGACAAGGATGGGCACACCATTTAAAAATAAAATAGGAGATTTTTTTGACATTGATAAGAAAACACTTTGTTATGGTTTCATGTTTTATACAGCTGCCACTACTTGGTGTTCGACCCACGTCAACCGCTCTATGTGGGATTTATTTTTGCATGCACTTGTAATTATTTCAGTTTTTTTAAGAAACCCCACCTTTGGGCATCCCTTTTATAATTTCCTCCCACTCACATAGTCGATTATTGAAACTACCGCAAACCGTGATGGCACCTTTAGGAAGCAACCGAGGATGTTTATGCCCAAAGTATTCCACAAGGTAATGTTTTTGCCCCCAATATCTTATTACCAATTGAAGAATTTAATTTTGCATGTCATTGGCTTGAGCAATTTTGCATGATAGGATATTTTGTGGGAAGGATTCCCTCTAAAAGCATGCTTCGCTCTTGGGTTCAAACGACCTAGTCCTAGTTTGGAATTAATTTGGACTTGGTTCATAATATGACCAAAGGGTTTTTTCTATTATATTTTGTTGACCAATACAGCCATTACGTTGCATGAATCCTCCACCTTGTATGTTTGAAGTTCTCTACTTGTCATGTCCCTTTAGAATCATGAGTTTTGGGTTTCAAAGCATATAACTCTCAAAATCCCGGGTGTGGTGGAATTTCCAGGCCTTCCAATGCCCTAATACCACTTTTTGGACCCCACTGCTTCCTCAAAAGGATGATTCGTCTCCAAAGAACCCCTTAAGTTATATGTTTCTAGACCACAAAGATGAGATCGTGTTGAGGTCGACCTCTATCGTGATCTCAAAGAAACCACATCTAGGTGGGGGATTCTGGTACACTCAAAGGGTTATTTACATTAACCTTCTCATCACATGTTTCCAATTCTAATTTGTAGACCACAAGATATGGGACTAGCCCTTGTTAGCGGAGTGTAAAAAAACTTTTCAAATCCCATTATCAGTGCCCTCTTAGGATTCTAAAAAGACCTCATACTTTAGATTTCTCCTCTAGGGTAAAAACCATACAATAGGTTCAGTTTGTGTCATATTATCCTCACCCTAGTGTATGGTTTTTCCCTAGCTCACTTTGATCTTGAACTTTCAGTTGCATATTATTCTTTGGGTCATTTACTCCTTCTTAGTTGGCCTTTGTAACTTAAATCACTTTCGAAAGCATATATAAGCAAGTGAAACTCACCTCATTTAGGACCTAGCACTCTTATGGCACCCGAAGCTCCCTACACTTCACAAATACCTCTACACATTCATTAGGATAACACTATATACAAGTATAAAGATTACTATTGGGTCTAGGGATCTCTTCCCACATTTGTAAGCATCCAAAGTCGGTCACTCAAGAAGATTGTCAAGAGGATCACGAAACCTCTCTCATCAACAGTAAATTTTAGATTTGTTCTAAAGTGCTTGTGGCCATGCATGTGTACTATTATTCCTATTGGACCCCTTCTTAAACTTATAACAAAAAACTTGAGAAATTTCTCAAATATTTTTTATGCGCTAGCTCAAGCACGGAAAGGGTTTTCATCAAAGCTACTTGGGAATATTTTTGCATGTCCAAAGAATCAAGGGGTATCAGCTTATTACATGTCGCCACCAGGGCATTACCCTCTATGCCAAATGGATTGTTCATGTCATTGATGGTCTGGGGAAACAAAAATTCTTTTGTGCGACTACATTTCCAAGGGTTCCCCTCAAGGTCACAAGCCCCGGAAGGATATAGATTTCCCAAAATTATTGTTTATAAAACCTCTTATGAAAGCAATGGGCTCATTTATTATCCATTGTATTTGGAAATTTTGGGAGAAAATCAAACCCTAGCTTATATGGAACAGAGATGAGTTCAATATTGGGCTCTCTGTCAATTCTCATTCGATGTGAAGGTCATTGGTCATCACCTTCCATAATGTGTCTCTTATATAGTTTCCCTAGGTGCACACCCTCAATATTTGCAAATGAGGTATTTGCATGGTGTAGGACATCTTTAGCCGACAACTTCGACGGTTTTGTTCTAGCTAGAAGGTAAGGTTAGATTCTTATTGACCAATAGCAATTAATCAATTGTTATCAAGCCATTCTTAAAGCTATTCCCAACGATATGTCACACGAAATTGGGGTTTTTTCCTCTAGGCCAAATTGGAATTATTGGAAATGGTTTCTAGATACACCTTTTTCCAATTACTCATCCAACAAAGGTTATGACTTTTTGTCTCCCAAGCTTCCAATGGTGGATAAACTCAACTCTCATTAGTCATTGCACTCTTTGGCTTGGTGTTGGCAACACAAATTCTCTACTATATGATCTTTCATTCTTGAGCCCAAGCTTGTTCATTTTGCATGGTGTATTCTTTATCGGGGTTACCCATTAGCCACGTGCTCATTCAAATAGGTTCCATATCTCGCATTTCCCAATTTGTGGATGAATTGAAACCCTTATGCACCATTTTTGGTTTTGTCACAAAGCTTGAACCATCTGGGTTTGGATTCATGAATTCTTTTAGCCTTTTCGACTGAATGATTTCTCTAGTAACACATTTTATTAAGGGATCGGTCAGGGGTTGGTTGGGATTTCCCATGGCCTTCACCCAAGTCTAGCATGTTTTCAAAGTGGAAATCATTTTCTTCATTTGAAAAGAGATAAACTCAACTCTTTTTGTTCATTCTGTTGTTGATTGCAATCTTTCAACTTTTAGCAAAGCAATTATTATGTCTAACATTTTTTTACAGATTCAAGTGCAAGCACGGAAGGTGGCGTTGGAAGTGGCCTACCTTCACACCCTTTTGGATCACTAGGGCAATGCCCTTGACCGTTGTTTGGGTTCTACCACCCTTGCGCTTTAGGACCCCTCTCTAAGGGGCAACGAACGTTGGCGTAGTCACTCTCATCACTACTTACGCAGGCATTCTAGGTGGGGCATGCCTCCTCGATGTCAATCTCCTCCTCCAACTTAGTGGGGGTGGGGCTCGCCATCACAACTTGTTACCCCCTCCAAATACTAACAAGTTCCCTCGGCTAGCATTAGCCATTTCATCGCCCTGGGGGTAGGAGAATACAAATGAAGAATTGAACGAGCGCGCTAATTCCACTCACCACTGGTTGTGAACCCATTCCCGGCGGCAAGACCTTCTCGGGTGGCAAGTGGGACAAGCATGATGATAGAGATCCTCCACCTTTGGCTCTCTTCGCAATTGCAACATAATTGTTGGCTTTAATGTGATTTTCTAGTTGGTGTGTTGCTTGTGGGCTTGTGTTTTTGTTTATCGTGCCTTTGGGTAGGTTTGGAATTGAGGCATGCTTCCATACCCCTTTCCTTTTTCATGAATAGTTGTACGATTTTATTATTGGTAATATAAGGATATTTCATCAAAAAATAGAAGACAGATACTCAAAAACAAAAAGAATACATATGTAAATTTTAGAGAAAACTAATATACAACCTAAGAAAAACAATATTGCCTTTTCAAAATTAAAATATTAGATGTTGGCAAAAGATAAAAGTAATTATATTAATATTTATCTTTAATATCTTATCATATCTAAGTTCATATATATGCAAGTCTATGAGACAAGAACTGACAAGTACCAATCTCCCTGTGACACTAACTAAATGCAAAAGACACTTGAGTGTTTTGCAATTTCAACAAGTTGTTAGCTAGCACATTGTCTTTTTAAAATCATCATGAAAATGAGAATCCTCAACTTCATCCTAACATATTATAGGATACACAAATTAAGGATGCATTTTTAGCACATGGTGTTGCAGCAATAAATTAGCAAATTGCTCATGTGTGAAAGAGTTTGGGCCCTTTCAAAAACTCACCGTTTACATTAGCAAATTGATATCCTTTATCAACTTAACAGCAATTAAAACTACCATCCGTTCAAAACCTAACATAAACCTAGAAATTCAATATCTTTGTGAGAATTAGATCTTGATTCGCCAAGAGACTGCTGGATCACCTTTAATGTATGGTGAGGATTACACCAAGCAAGATGTAAATTATACCACTATTTAGAAAAAATAATGAGAAAAACAATATGGAACAAAAGTTACACTTTTTGCTAAATACAGCTCTTGCTATTCTACATAAATTGTTTCCTTTAGCCATGTAAAACTGCATACTTCTAGGTTGTTCAAAGGAAGGTCCTCGTGCTAACAAGTCAGAAACAACCAATCAAAACTCTTCATAATTGCCTCAAACTGACTACAAAATAATATAAATAAATGCACTCAAGAGTGTATTAAAAAATGCAGATGTTTATAAAAATGGAATAATTCTTGATATTTAAATTGTCCGTTAGCTCAACTTTAAAATTTAAAATTTAAGCCAATCAACCACGCTGTCAAATCTTTGCCAAAGAACCAAATCATATATCTTCTACTACTTAATAATCTTGCCACTGTGTTAAAAAAAAAGGTTTGAAACAAATCCTTATTATATCGCACGATCTCTTCACTTTGGTAGTTGTATTTGTTACCTTGTTTTGTTGTAAGAAAATCTCACTTTAAAAGCACTCTTTTACATTTGTCCTTTTTATGCAGACGCGGTTGGGTTGCACAGTGAAGAGCCTCTTTAGATAACGCAGCCCTCAGAATTATGCATAGAAAAATATACAAAATATATAGAGTTGAACACAGATTGAAAATAAATAGCAGAAACATGAGAAGTAGCTTTATTTAATTACTAAGAGGAATAACATACACAAACTGATCATCAAGGATGCAGTCTCAACAATACATTAATAATGTGGGAACAATAAAAATTCTACACTCAATAAAATGCTTTGAGCTTTAAGCTCTCATCATCATAAGAGTTTCGATGATTCCCATTTCTTAAGACAATTGAACGTTGTTTATATAAATATGCAAGCCACCCAAATGCTACATTGAACTTAGCTACACGCTACCCTTTGACTCTTACAATTATGGTCTAATACAAAGATAAGGCCCAAAGGACTCATCACAAAACTCAAAGCATAATCAGTTGACTTCTTCACGATATTTGTGTTGTCAACTTGACTTTGTGGTTATTCTTGCTTCCCGTAGTATCACACGGCCTCGAACGAACTCATAGTATTTTGCAGCCTCAACTAGTGCTTCACATCTTCCAATTAGGCTCTTAGTGTTTCGTAGCTTTAATTAATACTTAGCAACTTCAACAGCAATCCGTGGCTTCAGCTAGACTCACCACAGTTTACCAACAACACAAAATTGACTCAATTGTTTTTGTTGATACAAGTGTGGATACCGAGTTTTGGTATCATTACCCGCATCCGCTCTCCATCGTCTTTTTCTACATACATACCTCTCTTCCCTTTCAAATTCCCTTCTTCCCTCCTAAATTCAATTTATCCCACCTATCATTATTTCCCATCATTATTCATCTATTAGTCATCCCTAATCATGTTTAGTGCATTTAATTTATTTCCTCTTCTTAAATCCTCCATTTTATCCTTTCTAGGCCATCATTTAATGATTTCACCTCTCCATGGCCTTTATTTAATAATTTCCACCCTCCACCTACTCATTTACTCATCCTAAGCAACCCTAATTCATCATAATCCTTTAAAACCCTAATCCCGACTCTTATGGGCTCATTGTCTCAAGCTCATCACTTCCCACTACCCAAATGAACAGTCCCCACAATCGACGGCGACCCATCTGGGTTGTCGTTGACCCTATAAAGCCCGCCCTTACCCCTCCTTTTCTCAAGATGCAATTTTAGAGTCTTCAAGCCTTCTTGTGATCTTGCTTTCATTTGTTGCTTTCTCTGCAGCTACTACAACCTCTTGGAGTTCTCTTGGAGATCTTGTGTCCATCTTTGGGAGATTTGAAGCCTCTTTTTCTCTCTTGCATGCTTGGATCCATTGTTGCAATTTATCACCATATTCTTCATCGGATCTTGTGCGGGTTCAATTTGTCATCGAGCCCTTTATCTCAGCCTTTTCTAGACCTTCATTTCTTATTTGTAGGTCTTCGTTTCAATCCATCCATTTTCGGCCAACCCTAAGTCACCCCGATCACCACTTATCACCCAACTTCCATTTTGTTGCTCTTTCGCCATTCAAACCCCCAGGTCATCCACTTTTTGTTTCCACAGGTCACCCAACATTCAAATTATGTCATTTTTCATCTTTCTGTCATCCCAAATTTGTTCTCGCTAATCCCGATGCCGTTGACTCGAGCTATCATTATTGCATGCATAATCAATTTTCATAATTTTCTTGCATCCTTTTGAATAGATCCATATCCAAACTGTTCAACAAGATTCGGCCTTAAGTTCAAATCTACTTTCGATCCACTCCAGGAGGTCTTGCAGGCCTATTTTTCTATATCTTTTTCTCATCACCCCGCCCGGTTGCCGTCGATCGTGCTCTGCAACCTCAGTGTCGTCGTTGACCCATCTAGGTTTTATTTAATTTGCATGCATTTAGATCAGTGCACTTTTATCTTATATCTAGCATTTTAGTTTTTGTTTTGGTTCGATTCTGCTACATCCAATTTATCAATATCTGATTTTATTTATCTTTATCAAAACATGGGTTGACATCCATCCTAGGAAGTTTTCACTTCTCAAGACTGACTTCGTTAGGCAACCCACCCATCAATCTACTAATCCATCTTATGTTGAGTTTCTCTTGATTTGCAGGTCATCTAGCTCGTTGTGGAGAAGGATCTCTTATTTTGTGCATGTACACATCGTCATCCCATCTCAAGGTACCTTAAACCCTCGCATATTTGGAGTTACTTATTTTCTTTAGTAATAGTTCACTAATCTAAAATAGGAGCAGAGGAATTTGGTCAACAACAAGATAGCTTGTGAATTCAAATGCTCATGCATCACACGCCTCGTGTAGTTTTTAAACTTGAGCTCCTACTCAGCAATCTGAATGTCATGCCTTGTGACATATGCACCACTTGAAAAGTTGCATCCACAACATTGATTCCTTTCCATTTTGACAAAATACTCGGGTATTTTCTTTATTTTGGTGTTAATTACTTTTTTGCTCTTTACGCACTTTTTCTAGCATGTGGTGTCTCCAAATCCAACTCATAATCTTTTGTCTTTGAATCCTCTATAGTTTCCTGAACTTTGTGGTATGGATACAAATCCGCCTCATTGAATATATTTTGAGATATTAATGCCTTCATGCTATTTAATCTCATAAGAGTTCTTTGCAAACTTCACAAAACTCTATAAGAGCTTATTTTCTTCCCTTTGAGCTTATTGTAGGCATCCTTAGGAAATTTTTCTTTCCGCATATGAGTTAAGATGAAATCTCTAACCCGAAATTCAACTTCCCTTCCATTTTCATTTGTGTGTTGCTTATATATGATGTTTATCTTTGTTAATTGTTTGTGAACTTGCTAGTGCACTTGTTCTATGTGTTTCCAACAAAATACTAACAAGTCTCTCAATTCCACAACTCCTTGCGAGTTAAATCCGGACACACCCCTCGAAATGGTATTTTCCATGTGCTCGAGTAACTAAATTGTTATAAGAAAATTATGTCTGTGCTAGCGCCGAGTCCCATGCTCCTAGCTTATCTCCTACTAAACATCTGAGTAAATCAGTCTACAAATAATATGTTAAAGTGAATTGCATCTTTGTACTCAACTTCTTTCAAAATGTCAGCGAAAAATGACCCACATACTTTGTATCCCTATCGACACAATACTATAAAGAAAACCATGCAACCTTACAATCTCCTTGAAGAAATGATTTGAGATATGAGTTGCATCATTAGTCAACCTCGCAAGCAATAAATTGTAGTGTCTTCGAAAATATATCCATCACAACATAGATGGAATCAACTCCTCTCTTCGTCCTAGGTAAACCCAAGACAATCCATGTGTATACCCTCCCAAGGCTTCTTTGGTATGGGCAATGATTGATATAACCATGCATTTTAAGATCTTCATTTAGCTAACTAACATATCCTACATTCTTGTATAAATTTTCGTACATCTACGAGACATTTGGAGCCAAAAGTAACTCTTGACTAGTTGCGCTAACATCTTATCCAATCCAAAGTGCCATTGTCAATCCACCACTGTGCTTCTCCTTAACAGAATTTTTTTCGCATTGATCCTCTCGCAAATGCACAATTGTCTGCGCTTGAACAATAGGCCTTCTCACACAAAATAGTCCAACCAAGGTGTCCTATCAACACTGCAAGTGTTGTGCATGCTTGCCATGCTCCCCCGAAGTCCCCATCTTGCATATCCAACTCAATGGATTCCACCCCGCAAGTTTCACTCTCATATCTCTATCAATTAAATATTGCGACTACTCCACGCACGAACAACCTTTTAGATTTTCCACTCCTATGCTTCAACACCAAGGTGTATCCTTGTAGGTACTCCATCCACTTCATATGTATTTGATTCAGTTCCCCCTTATGGTTTATGAAGTATAACACCTAATTATCAATAAATGGCACAAACTCCAACAATAAGGAGTGCCTCCACTTCTTGAGCACTTGCACACACAATCGCATAAAGCTTTTGAGCACACACATTATACTTCTACCTTGCATCATTCAATTTCTCATTAAAATAAGTTATTGGCTTTCCCTCTTGACTCAACGATTACGCCAATGGCTATACCACTAGCACCATAATCTACCTAGATTAGCATTTTCACCAAATCAAGGAACGCCAACACTAGTTGTTTAATCACCTCATGCTTCAATTATTGAAAACTTATTTATGTGGTTGTGCCCCAAACAAATTTCTTTTTATCCCCTCGCATAGTCTTTGTGATAGGCACATGTTCTACTAATATTTTTAATGAACTTGTGGTAAAAACTTGCCAACCCATGAAAATTGTGTGCTTCAAAAGCACTCCTCATTGATGGTCATTCCACTATTGCATGGAATTTTTTTAAACCCATTTTAAACCCTTCGTGGAAAATTGCAAATCCCAAATATACAAGCTTTTCCTACATAAAACTTTGTTTTTTTCAATTTTATTACTCTTCACACAACCACTAGAGCACTTTTCTTATATACAACAAATGTTCTTCTCGCATCCTATTAAATATTAAAATATCATCAAGGTAAATGATCACAAACTTTCCCAAAAATAGTTTCAGACTTCATTCATCAACCTCATAAAAGTACTCAGTGTGTTTCTCAATCCAAACAACATTACTAACTACTCATATAATTCTTCTTGTGTCGTGAGCGCAGTCTTCCATTCATCGCCCTTTCTTACATGAGTTTAGTGATATCCGCTTTTCAAATCAATCTCGTTGAAGTATCTCCCTCCACTCAGACAATTCATGATGTCATCCATGTGCGGCAACGGAAACCTATATTTGATGGTGATCTTATTGATTGCTTTGTAATCTTTACACATACACCGCTCATCACCCTTCTTCGGTGCTAGAACTATTGGTAGTACACACAGGCTCAAAGTCTCTTAATAAGCCTTTATCTAATAGCTCTTGAACTTGCCTTTGTATCTCTGCATTCTATTGTCGTGTCATTGTGTATGTCACCTTGTTCAACAAACTTGATCCTTAGGATTAAATCCATGCACTAACTTATATTCCTTACAAGCGGTAGCCCTTCAAGGAATTCATTCAAGACTATTTCCACAAACTCTTACAACATGTATTTTACTTTGTGTGGCATTGCTTCATCTCTCTTTATCGTTGTACTCGAGCCTTCCTTTTGTATGGGTTTCACTATCAACGCAAAACATGCATTATTCTACTTTACCTCACTAAAAAATTGTTTTCTTGAAAGCAATAAAACCTTTAGTCCTTGTCCACTCCCTCAATCTTCTCCTTCATAGTGTATTCATTTCCATCATTCATCACCTTGTAGGTGTTTGCACAACCATCATGTTGTGCCTTCGATCAACCATAACCTTCCTAATAGCAAATGATATGCTTCCTTGGGCATTGTGTTGCACAAGACTTCATCTTCATATCTCCCTATCTAGAACTTAACCAAACATTACTCACCACCAAAAGTTAGTGCCCCTTCTACAATCATGAAATTTTGTAGGGATTAGGATGTGTAATCCTCTTCAACCCCAACTTGTCTACCATCTCTTGCACAAACAAATTATCGGTGCTTCCGCTATCAACTATCAACTTGTAGACCTTACCTCTTGACTTGCACATCTTTTTGAACAAAAACTTCCTCCTTCGCTAGTTTCAACAATACACACTCAAACATCACCGCCTATCCTATCTTTGGGTCTTCTCTGCTGAGTTTGACATATCATATTCGCTAGCCTACACAATGTACGCACTTGCATTGTTACATTTATCATCACTTTGGGCAAGCGGGGACTTGAAAGCTCTATGCCCTTTTTCTCCACACTTACAACGTTTCATTGAATTCATGACCTCTTCCACCTCCAAAGGATCCTCTTCCCCTATATGTTTTTCATCCTCTACATGTTCCTTTATTGTGCGGCATCATCAATTCAACTTGCCTTCATGACGAGCAAAGTCTCCCCTGCCACCACCTTGTCCACGGCCTTGCGCAACCTTTCTTTTCCCTTGTGCAATGCTCTATTGCTTTTACGTTAACTTCTCCTCCACCTTTAATGCATATTGATAGGCTTCCTCTATGAATTTTCCTTGGATCATTCCAAATTCATGTTGACTCATTATTCACAATCCATTCATATACCTAGAGACGTTCTCCATATCATCTTCTACTTGACCCGCTCAAATGGCGATTCAATAAAACTCTTCGATAATGCCTTCACAAGAAGCTCTCATTATCGCAAGTTCTCGCAACTTGTTAAACAAATTGAGATAATAATTTGCGGGAAGAATTTTGCCTTGAGCTTCGCCACTAACCTATCCCATGTCTTGATCTTTAGCTTGCCTCTTTGCACTTTGTCTATTTGGATATGCTCCCACCATAGAGATGCATGACCCTTCAACTTTGTGCAGGCGAATTTGAATCTCCTGGGATCTTCCATGTCCTCATACTCAAAATACTTCTCGAGTTCCGTTATCCAATCAATGAGCTCCTCTGGTTTCAAACTTCCAAAATAACTCGAGGTATATGATTTGAGCTTACTCTCCATTCCACCAATTACACAACTTGCGCATCTTCTTCTTCCTCATTCGCAACATGCGCTCTTTGTTGTGTGTTCCACCTCATTATCACTTTGATCTTCCACAACACCTCGACATTGTGTGGCTTCCATATTCTCTAAACGGGTTTGCATAGTCCTCATCAATTCAGCCAAGTCCTCAAGTCTTGCACCTTGGTCTCTATGACCTCTTACAAGAATTCGTCTATGTGCCATTGTGTTTCCTCAAAAATGTGAGATCCACAACCTTCACACTTCTACCCAACAATCTTCTTGCTAATAATTGTCTACCCACTAACAAATGTGAAAAACTATGAATGCTTGTTCAATCCTCACACCTACTACCCAATAGTCGCCTATCTAAAAATGTCCACAACAATTTTTACTCACTCGTAAATGTGGAAAACTGCTAAATATTCGTCGTTCCTCAATTCGCAAAGAAAGAAAACCTTGCTCTAATACCAAATGATGCGAGACACAATTAGGGTGCCAAATGAAGAGTTGCCTTTGTCCACACATCCCTCTAAATTACGCACAAAAAAACATATGAAAGATGTATAGTTGAACTAAGATTGCAAATAAGCAACGAAACACAAGCAACTTTATTCAATTACTCAAAGGAATAACACACAAACTGGTCATCAATGATGCAATCTCAACAATACTTTAATAATGTGGGAATGATACAAAGTTTGTACTTTCAATTTTGACCACTACGCACTATAAGCTCTCATGACCCTAAAAGCTTTGACGATCCCCATTTCTTAAGACAGGTTGGACTTTGTTTAGATAAGCGTGCCCAAATATTATATTGAATTTAGCTACATGTTATCCAGGACTTCCAAAATTACGAAGTAATACAAAGCTAAGGCCCAAAGGACTCATCACAGGACTCGAAGCATAAATGAGTCACCTCGTAAGATCTCTATGGCATCATTTGGGCTTCATGGTTATTTGCAATTTCCCGCAATATTTCGCAACTTCAAACAAACTTGTAGTACTCTGCAACCTCGGCTAGTGCTTTGCAACTTCCAATCAAGCTTATAGTATTCTAGGGTTTTTCCAATAATTACGCAGAACTTCAATAGAATTGTGTAGTTTCAATACTATTCCACGACTTCAATTAGACTTCTGCACCGTACCAACATCACATAACCGACTCAACTATGATTGGTTGATATAGGATAGCCTTTGAACCCAAGCACTCCGACATCACCTTTTTGTCTTCTCAATACATATGCCTCTCTCTCTACTCATAGGCGAATACACTTTGGGTGTAGTCGGAATGACAAGGTCCGTATATAATTGAGGCGTAGCTTAGTCTTTAAGGTTGAAATCAAGGGGTCGTGACCTTAAAACAACCTTCATCTTTACCATTTTAAATTATGGCATATGATCTCACTACAAATGGCACTGATTTATTTATGTAGGCAGAAAGTATAGAAGAGTGTTTAATGTAATCCAAACTTCTTGAGCCAACGCCCAATCGGGCAGGGCAAACCCTCTTTGTCGGGTATGCAGAGGTGACGATCGGGCGTATGTTTCAGAGGCATTGGGGTGGATGCCTCCTGCATTGGTCCATGTGTTAGAGCATTCCCCGGACAGCAGGATCACGAGTAGTCAAAACGCAGTCGTGGCAGTAGCACATGTTTGGGTAACTCTTGAACGGTCGCGTCTCGAACTCGGAGTTGGATATAAGTCAGTGCATGCATTGTCCATAAGCATCACCGGCTCAAAAATAAATAAAAATAAAAACTAATCCATCTATAAATTGTAATCAGAATTTTAAATTCTATATATTTGGTTCTAAATACAAAATTTAATATAGAAAATAGCAATTACTTTTTATTACTGTAAAGCTACTGTCAGAAATTTTAAAATGGCTGTCTAGCACATAGTCACTGTAGGTCTTGTTTAGGTTAAGAAGACTCTTGAGACAAATTTATAATCATCTGACTGGAGTAGCTCAACAATCCCATGTGGCTTGTTTACTCCAAATCAGAATACCATGGGCCACCCACCATAGTCAAGGAAAACTCCGTGGTTAACAGGGAGCATGGTTGCACGTCTTGTGAACTTTGTTTTTCCTCTTTCCATCGTTCCATAGTGTGAACCTAAAAATAAAATGAACAAAACACAGACAAACAGAGCCAAATCCCTTTTCAAAGTCCTAGATCAATGCATATTCTTGCATATAAGGCTACTTTCCCTCGGTAGTTTGTGCCCAGGATCTATGTGCTAAAGTATTGCACATCTGTTAAAGAAATATTCATTTTCAGGTTTCTAATAGTGAAGCCAATTGTCTGGCCCAAAACGGGGCAGGTGAATGAATTTCTTCAAGAGACTCAAATCCAACTGTCCTAAATTACATGGAGATCCGATCTTCTTATGATCCAAGGCCTGCCCTAGAAAAAGGAATTGTTTATCTTGTCGATATCGGGAACAGTTCTAGATAACATTATAAGAGCCCTATGGCTCGCATTAGTTTGAAATCCAACTTTTGACAGTTTCATAATAAGCCACAACCTCACAGACCTATGGATTAAATTTGTCTCGCGAGAGAATTTCATCATGTAATGGCTCCAAATTCAGAAAAAATGACGGGGCAGTCAAATTTTCAAAAGCACAACTTTGGAGGAGCTAGCTTATGTGGTCCTTCCTGTTTGAGGAAGCTTTTTTATCCGTCTAATGTCTCAAGAGGAAAACACCAAAAAAATGCTTACCGAGTACGTGCAACTTGAGAGGCACTTGAGAGACATCAAGGCATGTCAAGTGTGACTGGCTGCACCAAATACTTTCCCATTCTGTTAATGAGACTTAGTCCCCATAATACTGAGGTACTGCTGCTCCCAGAATGTGTATCCTGACAACTGTGAAAACTTTTTAAAAATTAGGCCAGACCCAAACAATGTTGTGCCTTTTTATTGACAGTAATGCAACCCTCCACTATTGAATCATTTAATATAAAATTGCCTACCTGCAAGCAACAGAAAGCATGACGTAGCCCCGTGTTGCTCTGAATGGATAGTAATATGAGCAATAGACATAGACAAATAATGCAGAACATATGTAGCTGGCTTCACCAACAACTGACCCATTCTGTTAGTGAGACTTAGTCTCAATACTAGTGATGTACTGCTGTTCCCAGAATGTGTATCCGGACAACTGTGAAAACTTGGAAAAATTTAGGCCAAACCCAAACAATGATGTGCCTTTTGAATGGCAGTAATGCAAGCCTCCACTATTGAATCATTTAATACAAAATAGCCTACCTGTAAGCAACAGAAGGAATGATGTAGCCCCATGTTGCTCTGAATGGGGTAGTAATATGAGCAATAGACATAAGCAAATAATATATAATATACTACAACATGGGTGGCGCAAAACACTGTTTAACTTGTGAGGTACATGCAGTATGTTTAAAGCTGCATTAGGAAAAACAACCATGTGTGCATTTGAAGATTCAAAAACATCATTATATAGTTAGATATTGTTATTTTTTTTGTGGGATTTTACACAAATTGATGTGTTTTAATACTCATCGCCACCACAATAATTATTTCCATGAGCAGTCTTTCTTTTATGACCTTCGAGTAGTGTTTCTTTTATAACCTTTCACACATGCATTGGTAATTAAATAATCACAAGACAAAGGTATCCACAAAGCACACAAGCACCTCTGTAACCATTTGTTTTGTATGGATAAGGAACATCCATTTTAGAGAACTCAGCATATTTGGACTTTTCACCCTTTAGCCTCTTTCTCAATTGGCAATCATTATATAATTTTTAAAAATATTTCATGGCTACTAATCCTGAACTCACATCTTACACTGTATTTTCTGCTTATGTTTTTATTCTACTTACCAGGTTTTTACTGTCAAGGCTCAACACATCCACATGGCATTAACCAAGCAAGACAACAGCTACTGATGATGGAATTTCAGATACCACCAGAAAAAAGACTTCTTTGAATCAATAATTTGATAAACTACACTGATTTTGGCACACGTAAATTTTACAGTTGGTACAATTTTTCACCTTAAACATGCTCATAATAATTCATACTCAATACTCAAATCTCGCAGTTTCTCAGCAGCTTCTCTTCCTTTTTCTGCTCGCTTTTGGTTTTACACCTTCACATAGTTTATTTGTAGCAGAACGACTTCTGTTAGAAATAGCAGTTGGCAAATTGGGTGTCACCATTGAAGATATTTTCTTTGAACGAACACGAGAAGCAAATTTCTTATTTAGATGACTCCTAACATTTCCCCTGGGTGGTTCCTTTGGCACTTTAACATCGACAGAGACAAATTGACTTAAAATCTCAGATTTCTTCTTTGGTTGTACCTTCCCAGTTGACTTGTTTGATCCATCTGCCATGCATTTCTTGCTTCTCTTCCCTTTCTGTTTTCTCATGCAAGATGGACAGTACCATTTTCCTTCTGGTATTTCATCTAGAGGAGGATTCAAACAGTAAATATGATAACCTTCATCGCAACCATCACAAAGGATTATGAAATCGTCATTCTCGTCAACAAAGCATACTCTACAAAGGCAAGAAGGGCAGTACCATCCAGGTGGAGGAATGGTATCCAGTTTCTGTGTCAAGCAGTGCAAGTGATAAAACTTGGAAGGACATAAAATGTTACTACATTCTATAAGATGATCGCCATCCTTTTCTCCAACAGAACAGACTTTGCATGCCTGTCCATGTATTGGTTCCTCATTACACAATTTTGGCTCCCAGGCACTAGCATGTTGAGTTGTCTCTGCTTTATTAGTACGCAAATTGAGCTGTTCTGCACTGGGTTCTACCTCTTCCCCTTGAAGGTTTGATACATCCCCTTTACTCCCACTTTGAGATTCAGCTTGTTGGTTAAGTTGAACATTTTGCATCTTGCTTAGGCGCTCACAGACCACACAGTGATAGACCACAGTATCCCTGCCTCCTTCAATAAACATAGTTTCCTGTCTATCTTGAAATGAGTCAACCTCTGGTGATCCCCTCCCAGCTGCATGACAAGATGAACAGTACCAGCTCTCATTGGTAATGTCCTCCATTGGGGTGAAAGGCAATAGGTATGATATGCTGCCTCACAGGCATCACATATTAGCATACAGTTAATATTAATCTCAACACCACAGGCCTTGCACAAACTACCATCTGTGCCTGAGGAAGGATGATCACATTTTTCACATGGTAGACATTGACTATCAACATTTTCAAGACATTGACTATCAACATTTTCAACATCTTTCATATCAACTTCAGTTTTTCCACTTGGAGACACACTAACATCCTTGGTTTTGTCAATCAAGTCCACAAAATGTCTGTCTTCAGTGACTCTCCCACTCTCTTTATCTACCTGCTGCATATTCACACGTTGGCAATGTATCAGACAATAGATAGGCATCAAATCAAATATGTGCTGTATACTTTTATGATTTATCAAAGGCATACAGAGAATGTGGAAACCATGTGTAATGTTATTGCCATAGTTCAAAACTATGTCCATACCAGACTCTTAGAAGACATGATAGACTTGTTGCTGATGTCTTCCACCCTATGAGTCTGTACGATTTTGCCTTTACTCTGGTTACAGATTTCCTCAGCTTCTTTGCCTTGATCAATGGTTAACTTGTCTGTGTCATCGGGACTAAAACTCTGAGCAGCTGCCGGCTGAAGCACAGCAGCCACCTGCAGGAATTATATATACTTAGCTCAAAGACATGGTAGATATTTTCTCGTCGGAGATTGTCTAACCTTTCATTAAGAAATACATCTGCTGTACAAAACAGTAAGGAGACCAACTATGCCTGGATCCACCTACTCAACTAATTTTAATCAATGATTTCACAAAGGAATCAGAATGTGAGATCCTTCCATGATACACTTATGCCATCAAACATTTAAAAACTTCTTCAGTTAACAACTTGAGGTTTCCACACTCCATAATTATAATAACATCAACTTTTGGAAAAAAACTCTGAAAGAATTTTAAGAATCATTGACCACACTCCATGATCCATCATCAAGATGCAAAAGATGTGTGTGCCACGATCACGAACTCAGACTCCTTATATAGATAACTTAAGTACATTGTTGCCAAGATTGGGACCTTAAACAGAGCTAAGTACATTAATTGGTCAAGCTATCCGTTAATTAACCCATTAGAAAATATTAAGAATTATTATTTAGACCAAATAAATTAAAATTAAAAAGAATCGACCATTATATTTAATTACTTTGAGCATTATCATCGGGTTATAATGTAATCCTTATAAGTTATAAGGATTAGTTTGTAAACTAATAAGTAAAATTATAATTTTGATTAACAAAACCCATAGTTAAAGATATTATTTTATTTTATTTTTAATTAATTTATTTATTTTTAATCTATTCGATTTTTATTTTTATTTTTAATTTATAATAATTTTGTTTGATTTTAATTTTAATTTTAACTTATAATTCCTTTTAGTTATAAATTTTTATTTTTATTCGTTAAATCAAATCAAAAAAAAAAATTAAGCACTCAAGTGGTAGGCTCCTTGAGTGAGTTCATAATCAAATTCCAAAAATGATTTAACCCTAAACCATCATCCATATTCAAATTGTGGGGATAGATACTAACTTTTACCGCTTCTCTTAAACATCTCTTCAAATAACAATCTTCAACATCTAACACCTTCATCTTATCAAGACAAATGTGATATTTTGTTTTTAAGGAGTGTTTAGCTAAAGGCAATTTGAAGATCCACTCATGCTTGATATCTGTGTCATGTTCTTTGACCTTGGTGCAAATTGAGTGCCCTGTCTCACCAATGTATGACAGGCCACAAGAACAATCAGTCTTATAGACCTTCGACGACTTGAGATCTTTTCTTAGTTTCTTATGGGAAGAAACAAGAACTTGACTTGACATTTATTTCCCCAAAAAAATTCAAATCTTTTCCAAACTTCCTTGAATGTGAAAGCCATTGGCACATCACTAGAATCTTGATGCCTCATAGATTACACTGACCTCTCCTAGCTTTGTTTAAAAGCCCTAAAAATTTGTTTACCATTGTACCATTCGGCTTGAAAATCCTTGGCAAATGTCAAAACTATTGCTCTAAATACTCTTCATCACATATCCTAAAAGCTCTAGTAGCCAAAGTTTTTAAGATACCCGGTTTACGAGCCAAAGTGGTGATGAGATGAGGCGTGCAAATAAATATCAATATGAGTAGCTTCCAATAGACTTGGAAGGAAAGAAACCTATTTGATTTTCTTGATAGGAGGATATCAATAAAGAGAAAATTTCCATGAACTTCCACTTCTTTGGTGAATTGGAGGCTTCCAACAATGATGGAGAGGTGAGTGTGAAACTCATCTAATTTCTCTCTGCCATACTACCAACATAGATTCATATCATCCACATACATTTCCACCACTTGGATTTTAAAGGAAAGGAAATTAGAGCTCTCCTCGAATCCTCCATGAAAAGATTGGCCAATACTAGAGAGAGTAAACCCATCGAGACCCCATCTACTTCCTCATAGATGACAATTTTAAAATTAAAAAAGCTTGATCTGAGATAAAGCTCAATAAGAGAAGCAGTCTCCACATCTATGTCTCTCTTGACAACATCAGCAACTTCCATTATTGATCGGCTAAAGGTTGAGCAATCAACAGTGACATGATGGTGTGAGTCTTTTTGGAATCCTTTGATAGCGCTACTCACATTGTCTTGAATGATCTATCAACCTCCAGAGGTAAATCTTCTTCCCACGCCTTTGTATCCACGAGTTCTGGATCAGGTTCTTCCTCCTCTTTCCCTCATGTCTATTCTGGTATGTCAAAGCATTTATTTAATATTGAAAATAATCCACTTATTAATTCTCATTACATAAGAATCTTTCTTTGATAACATTTACGACTCTGATTTCATACGCTAATAAGTTTCCTAGGTTAGATGGGGCAGGGACTGTGTTCTCTTTAGATTCTAATGGGGCTTCGGTTATTAAGGGGGCAGATTCCTCTTTAGATTCGAATGTATTGGGAGGTCACAATAGGGTTGGGATGCATAATAACAAACTTTTGGAATCCGCAGGCTTCGTCGGGTTCGTTCCCAAACAATTCTATGGTTAACAGTTTTATAGACGACGTTGGGGTATGTGTCATCTCCCAAAATTAATAATGGTGAGATTATTTCTATGGTTGTTGATTGTCCCACTCTTAATGATGTGAGTGGGTCTATGGACAAATCCACTTCTCATATTGATAATTGGGAGAATAAATTTGCAGTAAACCTCTCAAGCTACCCTTGGATAAGTCCACTTTTCATATTTTGAAGAAAGGTTTAGGTTTTATGGTCACCCTTGTTTTGTCCCAAAGAAATATTTCACTGTGCAGATTGAGAAGGTTGTGAGAGCGCTTCTAGCTGATCTCGCAGATGAGATTAGAAAGAATTGCAGAGTTGCACTTACACATGCCAAACCCCAAAATCCAAGATCACCAAAGAAGAGTGGACAGCAATGAAGAGGCTTAATGATAATACGAACATTATTGTCACTAAAGCTGATAAGGGTAATGCCACTGTGTTATTGAATAAGTCTAACTATGATGCAAAAATGCTCGACCGTTTAGAAAATCGTGGATGCTGTAGAAGGTTAGATTGAAACCTTGTTGCACTTATTGCAAAGAAAGTAATTAGAGCCATTAAACAAACTTTGTTAGATGATGTTGTAAATAAGCATCTCATCCCCAACAAAGAGATTGCCCCCTAGAATTTAAGGTGCACCTAAGATTCATGATAAGGGGATCCCTTCAGACCAATCATTGACACTTTTGAATCCAAACTTACAATTTGGTAAAATTTCTTGCCCAAAAAATTAAGCCTTTAGTCGGGCACACTTGTTCTTTTGTCAAAGACTCTTCCCATTTTGTCAACTTTATCAAGGAGAAATGACGTGGAAATAACAACATTTTGGTGAGCTTTGATGTTGTGTCCTTGTTCGCAAAATTTCAAATAATGGAAGTTGTTGATGTTCTTAAGAGACGCACACCGATGTGGAGACCACTTCTCTTCTTGAGCCTAGTTTAGTTTTAAGGGTGTCATATGCGAGCAAGTAGATGATGTAACAATGGGTTCTCCACTCTCTCTGGTAGACCAATCTCTTCGTGGAGGATTTTGAGGAGAAAGCTCTAAGTTCCTTTCCTTTTAAATCCAAGTGGTGGAAAAGGTATGTGGATGATATAATCTATGTTGGTAGTATGACACGAAAAAAATAGATTGGTTTCACACTTAACTCAACAATGCTGTTGGAAGCATCCAATTCACCAAAGTGAAAGTTCATGTAAATCTTCTTTTTCTTGTTGTCCTCCTATCAAGAAAATCAAACGGGTTTTTTCCACCAAGTCTACAAGAAAGCTACCCATATTAACCTTTATTTATGTGCTTCATCTCATTACCATCTTGTTCAAAAAGCAGTAGCTTAAGAACCTTGGCTTTTACAATATGTGATGATAAACATTTGGAGTAGGAGCTTCAACACCTATCTAGAGTTTTCAAGTTGAGTGGGCACAAAGGTAAACAAATTTCTAGGGCTTTTAAACAAGCTAGAAAAGATCAGCAATCCGCAAGGCATTGAAAATTCGGTGTATGTGTCAATATCGTTCCTTCCTTACATTGAAGGAATTTCAAAAAGATCTCAAAACTTTTGAGGGAAAAGAATTTCAAGTCCTTGTTTCTTCCCCATATAAATTTGAGAAAAGTTCTTAGGGCATCGAAGGATTGTTTACGAGATGGCTCTCAAAAGTGAGGTCTATAAGACTAATTGTTCTTGTGGCTAGTCATACTTTGGTGGGATGGAGCACTCAATATGCACTAACATCAAAGGACATGACACAAATATCAAGCATGAGCAAATATTCAAATTGACTTTAGCCAAACACTCTTTGAAAATGAAGCATCATTTGTCTTGATAAAATGGAGGTGTTAGCCATTAAAGATTGTTATTTTAAGAGAAACAATAAAAATTAGTATCCCTGCAATTTGTATAGGGATGATGGTCTCAGTTATACTCTTGAAGGCCAATGATCAACTCAATAGCCTACCACTTAGTGTTTAATATTTTTATAAATTGCTTTAACAAATTAAAATTAAACAAATTATTAAAAATTAAAATCAAAATAGATTATAAATTAATTAATTAATTAAAAACAAATAATAAATAATATTAAAAGCCATGAGAGGTCGGCAATCCACTAGACATTGAGGATTTTGCGGATGTGCCAATAGCTTTCCTTCTTTTACATTGAATGAATTTTGAAAAGATCTCAAAACTTTTGAAGGAAAAGAATGTCAAGTCCTCGTTTCTTCCCATAAAATTTTGAGAAAAGTTTTCACAAGATCGAAGGATTGTTTAGAGTCGGGTCTCAAAAGTGAGGTTTCTAAGACTAATTGATCTTGTGGCATGTCATACATTGGTGAGACGGGCACTCAATTTGCACTAGCATTCAAAGAACATGACACAAATATCAAGTATGAGCGGATCTTCAAATTGGCTTTAGTTGAGCACTCCTCAAAAACAAAGTATCACATTTGCCTTGATAAAATGAAGGTGCTAGCCATTAAAAATTGTTATTTTAAAAGATGTCTAAGAGAAGCGGTAAAAATTAGTATCCTCGCAATTTGTATAGGAAAGGTGTTTAGGATTAAACCACTCTTGAAGGCTGATAATCAACTCACTAGAGTAGCCTATCACTTAAGGGTTTAAAACTTTAATCTTTATTTTGAATTGTTTTAACATATTAAAATTAAACAAAATTATTACAAATTATAAATTAAAATTAAAATCAATATATATTATAAATAAATAAATAATATCGTTAACGATGGGTTTTGTAAACCAAAACAATAATTGTATTTATTAATTTACAAACTAATTGTTATAAGGGCTATTTCATGACCTAATGATAACAATCAAAGTAATTAAATATAATGGTAACTTCTTTTTAATTTTAATTTTATAGGTCTCGATAATAATTCTTAATAATTTTTAACGGGTTAATTAACCGATAGTTGACCAATTAATATCCTTAGCTTTGTTTGAGGTCCCAATATTGGCAATAATGTACTTGAGTTATTTGTATAAAGAGTCCGAGTTTGTGATAGAACACTTTTTGGCATCTTGATGATGTATCACGTAGTGAGATCTAAAACATTTATTCTAAAAATTCTTACACAGTATTTTCCAGAAATTGATGTTATCATAACTTCTATAGTTGTAAAGCTTCGACGCCCTAAGAAAACAAACAAGCACAATAGTACCAAGGGGTAATACTTCCTGAGCAGGTTCATTACCATACCTCTTTCTCATAAAAAATTTGAGAAAGTTGAGAGAGCGCATCTGTCAGAAGAACCATCTCCTTACCAATCTTGTGTACATTTTTCCACAGCTGCAAATTTCACAATAAAATGCCTCTTAGGTGTTATAGCAGATGGAAACAACATTAAAAAAATGTTGCTGTAGAATCCAGCACAAATGAGCAAATCAAAGTTACTTGGAGAGCATTAAGGACAACAATTGACTAAACTAACAAATGTCAAGGAAAAACAAGCTGCATAAACATTTCATCTGATATTGCAGAAGGAAGTGCGATATTTCTGTAAAAGTTATTGGGTGTTTTGACCAATACAGTTATCTGCTATTGGGTGTTTTGACAAATACAGTTATCCTCCTTCCACCTCTAGACATTTCAACAGACACTTGCCCAGGCTCCACCACTTCCATGGACCAAAGGACAAAGAAATGATGGTGGGTTTCTGGGACCACAGTGCCCCTATCCCAAAAATCTGCACAGGAAACAACCATACAAAAATACATATTTTTCATAGATTTATATTCTAACATTATAGAAATGTCAAAAACAAACTGATAGTAATCAAATGAATTATAAGGAATAGGGCATGCACAGACAAAGGTAGAAAAATGTTAAAATATACACATCATTGATCTTCTAATCCATACCAGTAAGAAAAATGAGAATACAATAATTTATCAAGAGCAGACTCTATCATAGCCACAAAAGTTTATGATAAAGACAACAAGGTACCAAAAACATTAAGTTATCGTGGCATGTTCCTATCTTTTACTCTAGACAATCCAAGAATGCTTGGGCATCCCTAGTGCTCCTATTCTTCAAGCATATCACACATATCTAATGGAACCCCGATCAAACTAGGCTGCATCTCTACACCATCATCCTCAATAATATATGTGGCATTCTTTTGATCCACATCCCATTGTGCTGTGATCATTTCAGATTTCATGTTAAATAATATATACAAATCAAAAACTTGGGTATACATCTATAGGTAAAATGGACAGCAAAGAAAGAAATGTTAAGGTGGATGGTTAGTTTTTAGTAGAGATTGTGAATTAATTTTTTTCAAAGATTGGAAGAAGTGAGCCAGAAACTTACTGAAATCTGGAAGTGTCCCAAAAATTCCTGAAATATCCCCAAAAAAGAGATTTTCACAGTTTTAGGGGGATATCCAAGGCGGATTTCCTCATGCTGGAATGATTTTCCAGACAAGTGGGACAGGGAAATGTGTTGCGTAACCACTGAAAATTGTTTCTGCAATTCCTAGCTTCAGCATCATTCTGTCCTAAACACAGAAGGCATTACGTACGACGACTAGCTTCTAGCTCTGTTAGATATATGCCTTCCCTTGACAAAAAGGAACAGGAACTAACAATCTCCAACAAAAGGTCAATCCTGCATCCTATTCAATTGTTTTGACCAATGCTCACTCTGTTCTCCATAAGCCTCTCCAATTGGAGAAGGGTTTTCTGACTTACATAACAACAAGAATCATTGTTTCCACAACCTGCCCATACCATTATTACATTATATAATATTTATAAAATGGTATCTTAGAATCTCTCGTCTGACTCTAAATCATCAATTGGAAGCACTATCCCAGGCTTCTTTGTATACCATTTTGGATTCTACACATGGGTTGACGTCTAACAAGGAGTCTCCATCCTATCCCACCTCGTATGGTGTATATAAATTTGGTATACCATTCCAAGGTGAGATCCCAATTAGAGAAGAATATTTACACAACCCAAGTATGGTGGTTGCTTACATTATTAGTCTTACTCAAATGACATAATCTTTGTCTAACCTAGATAAAAATAACATAAACTGAGGCTTGCAAAAACCACAAATATTTATAAGTTCATAACCACCAAGTAAAATTTGACAATTTATGAAGGTCATAGGAACCGCACCACTCAACCAGTATGGGATTCTATAGCATGGCAGCTTTCTGTTCCTTCTGTGTCAGAACAAAATATGCATTGGAGTACTACTGCATTTTCATTTCAAAATAATGGACATATTTCTCATGAGGTGCTAGTTATTTTAATTAAATCTGTTAAAGATAATAGCTATTCAGTTTTTCATTAGGAATACAATGACACTGAAAGAAAGAAAGAAATTATATTAATGCCCACAGATGATCAAAATAGGTCATGGGACCCTATAGTATAACCAGTCATAACACGTTTGATGGCTAAAAGAGGCTCCTAGCTAAAACTAAAAAAACAGTAGAAGAGTCTAGCTAGCAAGATGCAGTGAAACCATGGCAAGTAAACCCTACACATGTCTATACGGTATTGCCATTTTTAATAACATTACAAATAACCACAGAAAGACACATGCCACCAAATAAGATAGAGCTGATGAAGGCCATGATTGCCATTATTGAAAGTGAAGGCAGACCCTAAACCGAATCACGTGACAAGGGACCAGCTCCTTATCATCAATCACAGTAAGAGCCAATACAAGATCTGATGATATCCGTGGGAAAATGCCCAGGACAAAGGATTTCTTAATAAGATTTCTAATCTTAACTACAGATACAGATAGAAATTATATTTTACATTGAACATATACTGCATCCACCCAGTTGTATGCTTTAAGGCATATGTATTTCTGCAAGCAATTGCAAATATGAATGCACATTAGGATGCATGATCTTGTCCAATTGTGCCAGTGTCTACTGCTTGGAGATATGAATGCGCATTAGGATGCATGATCTTGTCCAATTGTGTTAGTGTCTAGATTGTGTCTTCAGTCATACTTGGCAGGTTTCAGAAATGGACGTAGATGCTCAATCATCACACCATCCATGATAATTGCAACACGGTAAATGAAAACTATTTCAGACTCTGAGCCCAACCACATCATTAGGGACATGAGTGAAAGGTGAATAAGGAAGATAAAACAAGTTTGGTTATATTTGTAGGTCTATGTTAACAGCTATTACATCAATAAAACTAAATATAGATCAATATGCAATCTTTCATAATTAAGAACTGAATGTTTACCTGTTGCATATCAGAAGCAAAAAGCTCTGGTGACTTGCCATAAGTTCCAGAATTCATCCTCGAATCAATATGCCGGAAATCAAACACGTCCTGCACCTCGAGCCAGCAAAGCTCCCACGGAACAAGTTACATAATGCCTTGAATTTTTCTGATGATATAATCTTAAAGAAAACGTCACAGCAGCGTTTAGTAACCACGGCTGACGAAGAAACAGCTTCATGTGAAGGAATCTTTCTTCCAGACTTTTTAATAAAGGCATCCTTCTCTATCTTGGTGGCCTCTGGAACAATCTGAGTTCTCTCAGGAGATTCATCTTTTCTATATGCCTATAACCAAGTCTTTCACCTCGACACCATGCAAGTACTGATGAAACAGCCTCCTGTATTGAATTCTACTTGACATTATAAAAGGGATATTTTAAAACAAATTTTCCCATTTTCATGAAATAAAGCAAAGAGATTTGTATTACCTTCATGGGTAGAGTTCCACTACCATTAAAAGCATCCTTTGAAATGGTTTGTTGAAGCAAAAATTTTGCACATTCTGGTGGCCCAGAAGCAAGTGCCTTGGAAATGGAACTCCTAATCCCGCCTGAAGTCATGCATGATGAATTTAATATCTCCTCCAAGACTTCGGTCCAATGTGCATGTTTGTTATTCCTGAAACCTTTGCCGCTAAGCACTCTTTCATTGCTTATGTTTTTATCTTCTATGCTTTCATGTTTCATTCCCAGGTCAGATGAACCACTCCACACCTCTGCTTGTGTTTCTTTAAAACTCTGCAGGGAATCTGTGTGTCTGTCTTCTGTTCCCAAGTCAGATGATTCACTTAGGAGTTCTACTTGTGTTTCATTTAAAGTTTGCAGTGGTCCTGTGCTTCTGTCTTCCATTTCAAGGTGAAATGGTTCGTGCAAAGGTTCTGTTTGAGTTTCAATAGAATCCTGCACAGAAAAAGAGAGCAAAATGAAGAGAGTACTTATATGACTTGCATCAATACTTGATGGGAAAACAATTATAGAACTAATTTGAGGCCAACGCCTCACATGGTGTTCTAATCATCGCAGTAAAAGCCTCACTGCAAACAGTTTAGCACAACTTTGTTGACAACCCAACATACTTAGGCACACTGGATCTTATGTATTTACATTGCATGTACTACTCGATATATTATTTAAATTGCTGTAGTGAATTCAACAAGTTGAGAAAAAGCAAGGTATTTCGTTCATTTTATTGGGTTTAGTGGTGTCATTGTTAGCTTCAAAGAAAAACTAGACTAGATCGACCAATATCTACAAGCTGCACGTCAAATGACTATTTTTATATTATAAAATGACTAATCTACCAAAGTAGGAAAAAGCATAGCGTTATTTGCTAGCAAACCAAGAGTTCCCCTAAAGCTACCAGGATATTCAACCTTGCCTTCATGGAAAAATCAATGGAAACACAGAAAGAAAAAATACAGTGAAGTTCATAAATGACTGAACATATTGAAATGTTGAAACCAGAAACTAGCTGTATATTAAAGTAGCAACAGAGAGCTGGATATAGCAACTCCAACCTCAAGTATATCTGTGTTTTAATGGAAACGTATGCATTCATTGTCATCTCACAAAAGACATGGCATGAAGATATTGCGGAACAGTTGATCCTAAAATGATGTAGCTAAATTCTGACCATATAGCTACCTAATAACTGCCATGTAACGTGCTATGTCTTCTATTTAACCAAATAACTCCCTAAGACCTTCCAGGAGATTACTAAATAAATAGCTTGGTAGATAAGGAACATATATTCCTTTTATTTGGTAACTAGCAGCAATTTCAACTGTCAAATATAGTGTTTTGCACAGTTTACATCCTATGAATTTTGCCCGGGGCAATTCCTATGACCAGAACTCCCTAGAACCTTTAGAAGGAATGTAACACGCTGTGTCCTTTAAGGTGCATTTGTGCACGCCTCTAGTAGCAATCTACCCCAAGTAGGCGAGCCCCATATGCCTCTAAAGAAGCTGTCAAGGAGATGTGCTCTTAAAGCTTTGTATCATCTAATGTTTCAAACTACATTGGATTATTCCCCACAAATTGTGGAACATAGGAGGTATGGTAGTTCATCCTATAGTGATGGAATCATCAACAAGTTCTCGATGAGATCCAGGGATGTCCCACCAAGACCTCATTCTCAAGAGTTGGAAAAAGTGTTGTGTTCTGGTGCCTTACCCACAAAAGTCTCATCTAGTGAACTAATGCCAAACAGAAGAGGTGATAGAGGTATAACACTCTTTCGCTCTCAAACAAAATATCAATAGCAACCTCTAATCTCGTAAGCTACGGATTTACCAATGATATAATGATCAAACTCGTATGATTAACTGTGCATAGAAAACAGCAGCACACAAAACCAGAGAAAACAGCAGACGCATAAGTACCACTTTGATTCTAAGATACCTGACAAATTCTCTCAAAGAAATTGTTTGAGGCTTTGTAGCAAACCTTACAGACTACAGACGTCTGGAAACCTGAAAAGGCCATGCAACAGATGTCCGGAAACCTGAAATGGCCATCCAAAAGCCTCTAGTTCAAGGTTATGAGATATGGAATCACAGATCACAAGAGGAAATTTAAAAACTAGTCTGCTACATTTCATTGCTCAATCAAGCTAACTCGTGAGGTATTCTCAGTGTTTTACAAATCACGAATCAACTTATAGGAAATCTAACTTAACAGTGTTTACCAAACCTATAAGATAATATCAGGATTTTATGCATTAAATAAATTATCCGTTCAGTAGACTTTGAATTGATTGTGCAAATTTGAATACTCAATGCTTATATTATCAGAGTAATATATCTTGGGGCAGTTATTGTGCCCAGGTTCTGCTAAATTTTGCTTGTTATAATAAAGCATTAAATGAAAGTTAATTAATGAATACTTGTAATAGTACTTTAATGGTCCTTTACTAATATTGGTTTCCAAAACTGTAAGGCATTTTGTGGATATTAATCTCTCCCTGACTATGTTTGAAATTCAAACAAATCCAAAATGTTTTTTCTGGAAAACAGTTGGTATGTGGAAGTTCTCTCGAAAATAATATTATCTTGATGACCAGAAAAACAAAGATTTGAACTATGAAACAAGAATATTAAAAATAGAAACAATAGATTCTTGTCTACTCAACTGCAACACATTGAGAACAGTGGTTAAATGAACTAAGAATAGAGGAGATGAACAATCAATGCGGAACCAAAGTAGTTCAAACATCCAACAAAACCAAAGAGAAATTTTAAAAGCGACATTGAACAGTTCTGAATAGATGGACATCAGATCAACATAAATGATTTACACACAAAAACATGTCTGCAAGAAACTATAAGAACCCTTGATGAAGTGAAAAGATGCACAATTTTCACAAAAATAAATTTAAAACTATGCCAATCAGATACCACTAAAGAAAAATATAATAACGAATCATAAGAAACCAAACATAATAAAATGCTTTAAAATATTACAAACGCCTGTCAACATAGCAGGAAAAATCATGTAATCATATATAAAAACCAATTCAGAAAAATCATATATTAAAACCAAAATATAGAGTCAAATAGGTGCAAACAAACATTTGCAAGCAACACGACCTTATCAGGAATTTTGTAAATACCAATAAGCAAAAATATAGTGTGAAATGCTCATCTTGTCTAGGATAAGCAGGTCTGCCCTAATTTTAAACAACAAACTTTCCAAAACACAGATCATATACATGCAAATTGTGTTGTTTAGCCTTTAGGCACAAATATTGGTCATCGTCTTGCATGTAGATTGAATGCATAGTTTTGAGATTATTTAAACTGAGCCAGCTTATTTAGCGGTCAAAATAAACAGAATTGTAAAGTCAATTTCATCTTCTTGTGCAGTTTTCATAAAAGATGCTAGAAAGGGAAAGGACAGTAATATTGTTCTCTCTAGTTATACATATTTGAACATTGCAACAATGGTAAACATACATACCCCTTGAATAGAATTGCATCCCTTTTTTGTCCATCCTCTGCTACAACAGAGGTTGTGACTTCTAAAGATTGTCTGGTCTCCTTGTCCTTGTTGTGAGAAACCTGATCCACAACCAAATTTCTGGTGATGGTTTCCCGTTTAGGATCACTCACATTCAAGCAAACAGAAACACTAGAAGTAACCCCGTTTGGTTCTGTTGTACCCGGTTTCCCATCATTCCAAATCCGCATACCTTTTAAGTGCCTTACAACACCTTTCATTGAAGTGAATGTTCTGTCATTTGGCGAGATATAACGGTACTTTTTCGCTTGCTTACCTGTAATTTGTACTTTCCAGCCAGGACCAAAAGCTACACCTCTCTCGGCAACAAATTCCTTCAATATATCCAGCCGTTCTACTTCAGCATCATCATTCTTGTCAATATTAGGAAAGTTTTTATTAGATGTCCCAGGGTCTTGCTGAATTAATTCCAGAGACCCACAATCTAAAGAAGACATGCATTTGTTATTCTTCTGAGCTTTCCTAGCAGGAAATGGTCTGGAATCTGACACAACTTCATTCATTCCTTTTAACACTTGCAGAGTGTCCACAACTTTACCATTGTGTTCAGGAAACAATTCATCGGAGTTGTCTTCACTTTTTATGCCCAACTCTATTTCGACTGGAGCAATGTTCAAACTACCCAGCTTGCCAGTAGTTTTATTGCTTGGATCGACCTTTATTCTACTATATTTGTTCCTTAAAATGGCTTTTTTGAGACCTCGTCACAAATTTCTCTGGCAAAATCCTTCTTTTCCTCTACGTTATCAGTATTTGCATAACTTGCAGCTGTTTTGCAAGCACGAGTACCCCATTTACCAGATTCTAAATAAGGTTGCCTTTCAAGTGCAGTAACGTGGTCAGATGTTAGAGATTTCACCGGAGGAACATCTAAACATGTCGACTCAGTTGTTTGCCTCTTTCTTGACCGCAGCTCCCTGTCCACTCCCATCTTAAAATTTTAACTTGTCAATAGAGCTGTCCGTTGCAGCCCAGAGGTAAATTTGAGTGCTTATTGCTAACATCACCCAGTTCAAAACACAGCAAGAGTGCTCCACGTAGGAATGCCGTCGTCGAAAAGTGTAGCTAGTAATATAGAGTCATGTGCCCTCTGCAATGTTGAAACAGGGTTTGCGTGGCAATGAATGAAAAAAACTTGTCAATCAATCTCTATCTGCTGAAAGTTTCGATGAAGAACTGATAAGAATGCAAAAGGGGTACTTGGATGCTAGCACGAAAATTCTGTACTTAGTTACTATTTAGTGTCACAAAGCTCTTTGTAAAAAAAACATTTAAAATCTAGTAGGAAATGAGCCCATTCCTTGCAAAATACATGACAGTAGCTTAAAGTGCCTTATGAAAGCCACGAGGAACAAACCTTAGAAATATGACTCTTAAGTCTGAAGTAATGCAAATGCACTTCGACATAAAGATGCTCTGAAACAAACATACATGAACTAGGAAGCACCCGTCATATCTAAGATTCTAAAGCAACCGTGACTCAAGACTTCGTAGAAATAATTTCACAGGAAGCTACCAGGATATATGCAAATCCAGAATCTACTCCCAGCAATTGGAAAACCATTTATAATACCTGTTATCGTGCCAAACAAAGGTCAGAATGTACAATACTGCATTGCTATGAGCACAACAATATATGAAATCTCTACATAACATTTGACTGCACTGGCCAGATACTGTGTATGCATCCCATGTCACAGAAATTTACAGGGAAATACAGATTGTAACTAAAAGCCGGCAACCAAATAAGCCTTGAATAAATATAAATTGATCCATTAACCCAAAAACCAGAATTCAAATCCAAACATTCATCAAACCCATTTACATCACTTCAGCTTCCCACTGTAGGAAGACAAAAAAAAATCCCCGTCCAAACCGTAAGCGATGTATATAATAAAACTTTACTGCTAAAATTTGAGTGTGGCATAATCGAGAACGAACCTGATCATAAATCGAACCCTGCCCGACCCACTTGTGTACGAGGAATGGAAATTCCAAACAACCAAATTTGTTACTGACAAAGAGAGGGTAAGTATTTCCTGAAGATGTAGTTTGATCCACGGATGAAGAAGAATGAATTTAGTTTTCGTGTCCGGGGCTTTGAAAAATTGCCTGCATACTTATTACTTCCGGGTTTGGGTTGATCCGCATTCCAAGGCACCCAATTTGGGAGAAAGTGTGGAGTTATGAGTTACATTTAATTTATGATTTTATTATTGGCCAGTGCGATTTAGCTGTCTTTTTCAAAAATAAAAAATTGTAATTACAGATTAAAAATATAATTATAGGTATCACTACTAAGGGGTGAAGATAAGATAACTATGGCACAAACATTATTTATTAAATATTAATAATGTAGAAATCACATTATTATGTGATTTCTTCACTTAAATTTTCCTTTAAAAATTGATGTTGTAAAATTAAATTATTAGTTGGCAGGAATACTATACCTTTCACTCCAAATCAATAATTCTTTGCTTCCAACCAATCAGCAATACGAATTTTACTTTCTTCTCTAATGTTTGTTTTTAAATTATTTAATAAATCTATTCAAATTAATTTATTAAATTTTTGATTGGTTCATAAGTTTGAAATGACTATTTTTCTCCCTTATTACAGTACAGTGTTTATATAAATTTTAAAACTAAAAATCTTAGCCAGACATGTGTCCAACTTTTAAATTGATTTGACTGAATATTAATAACAAAACTACTTTCCACATAATTCTTGAAAAGTAAATCGTTTCCTTGTCATTGCCAATTTGCCACGTATCAAAAGTGGCTTCTGGATAGTTCTTGAAAAAATGGTGTAGCTCCTTGTGAAGAATGCTCTGGAAAATGATAGACTAATATTTTATTGAATTCATTTCAGATATCCAATTCAATTGATTTTTGTTCTCTGAAGTTTTCTTCTTTGTTAGTCTCACTTCACTTCAAAAAAATTCGATGGGCGAGTCACAGTGGAATCGTTATTTCGGGCAGCCCTATTTTCAATTTCTTCCTTTGTTTAACTGAAATGAGGTGTTTTTTATTTCATTTGTCACTACCTGGATGGAGCCTGAGTGTGATAAGCTCATGATGGTTGTCATCAATAAGAATTATGTTCATATAGACGAATACCCTATTACTACAGAATTGCAGGTTTGTGGGGTCTCTGTTTTTTATATTTTGCAGTATTACGGATTTCAAGATCAAGCAATTTTTTTAAAATATCCACGGGGTCACGAATTTCTGATTGTGTGTTAAGTGTGAAAATGCAACAAAATCGGTGTGCAAATATGATAACAACGTTGTTCAATGCCGGAGACGAAGAACAAACAATTGGAGTTACAACAATGGGATCCTCAGAGGCTATCATGCTTGCAGGTCTTGCTTTTAAGCGCAAATGGCAGAACAAACGGAAGCAAGAGGGAAATCCATTTTGATAACCCCAATATTGTTACTGGTTCCAATGTTCAAGTAATTATACAACTAAATAAATCTGAATTTAAATGACTAACCTCTAACCTGCTTTGAGCATTTGTTGAAAAAAAAAAATTAGGAAGTCTTTCAAGGTCTGATAAATCTGCTCCCAACAGTTCTTTCAGTTGTTTATTTTCATATCCTTGTTGCACTGAGTTGATATGCAATTTGATTGGGAATCTTATGCAGCCACTCTGGTCTGTTGTTTAATTTCCATTCTTCATGTTCCTTCTTCCAGTATCGTAGTGTGTTCATGCTACAGTAAATTTCTTCAAAAATCTTCTTTATTGTAGAGAACTTGCACTGTTTTTTGCAGTGAAAGTATTAGCTTGGTTGTGAAGTAGTAGTTTTTGCTTCACTTTTGTCTTCTGCAATGTATTCTTCTTCCTCTCTGCCATATTTTGGAAAAGTTTCCCTTTGCTATGTTGGCATTATATAGACATGATTAACATCTGGCCTGTGATCTACAGCTTTTTGGTAATGTTCTGGCTTGGAGCAATCTGGAGCTAGATCATGAGCTCTATACTTGGTATTTTAGCTTTTAGCTTTATTTTATTCTCTTTTACAGTCTTACTTCAGTCATTTCTTATTGACGCACTTTAGTTGTTGTTTTCAGGTCTTCTTTGGTGAATGTTGTTTTATAAACATTCCTCCATGGGCTCCAAGTATGAGTCAAGATCTCTTAATTGTTTTTTTTTAATTTTCATGACAGGATCAACTTCTACGTCTTCAGAGGAAGAAAGCTTTCCTATATCTGATTTGCATCAGTTTTTCTAGGATTTGTACTTGTAGACACAAAATTTACTTGTAGACACCAACATCCAGACATGAAACTCTACTAAGCATAATTTACTTGCACATAGGGTTAGGAGGATGCATTTCTAACATCACAACAACATTCACCATACACATGCTTTCTTATTAGTAAGCAGTGCACTTAGCTTGAACATTTCTCGTTTTTTGTTTAATGCTTCCGCAAACGAAAAGGTCAACTGCAAATTTCGAACACGAATATTTGGCTCTGAGTTTGTAGGAGCAAAATTATATGCTCTATTTGGCAACAACAAATTGCTTGGATGTTTCTCTTCGCTATTGAATATTTGAATATTTTACTTGTTTTGGACTCTACAAATATTTATTTGCTATTATAGATAAACCACATTCTCACCCATTACAATCTGTTCATATTTACATCCTCAATTTTTACAATCTATAATTACAATTTAAAGGCGAACTGGCAAGCTCAGTAGATCGTGTAACTATCGAACTTCTTCCAACTCTTAAGCAATAAATCATCTAACCAATTAATCAAATTTATATCAAACTACTTACAGATACATGGCAGAATTGGCCACCTTGTGGCTCTTGTTTAATTTATGATTTTATTGGTTTTGTTTTGTTTTTTTTTTTTTAATTATATTTTATAGGTTAAAAAATATGATTATATTATCAAAGAAAGGCATGATTAAGGGGTCAAAGTTAACTAAAGCATCTTAAGTGTTCGAGTTTAATAAATATTAATAATATCGAATTGGCATAATTTATGTGATTTTTAATTACATTTTTGAATTATTTAAGTATTGCAAAATAAAATATTAATAAAAATATTAGGCTTGGTCAAACTCATAACATTATATATATATGGATATAGATAGAGTTACTTGACTTGGGCGAGAGCTATCCTCCACCCAAAATGCATTTATGTATGTTTGAAACACCCATGCAAACCACATGTCAAGCAATTTCACACTTAATTTTTTTGTGGTTGAAAAACACAATGTGTTTGTCACTCGCTGCATGAGAGAACCACAACAGAATCGAACCTATGACCTACTTGTTCCCAACGACACTATCCCCACCAGCCCAACTACCGCTTTGTTGCATGCTTGAATCGATTTGATTTAACTTTGTTAAAAAACAACATACCACTGATGTGATCGTTGATGTGTGGGACCCACCAGGGCATGTGCATGCATGGGTATGGTGTCTTTTTATGGGTCGCGCAAGTATACATAGGTGCATTTTGGGTGGAGGATAACCTCTAGTCTTGACTTGGAGGTGTTCACATTCACCGAGTGTACCCCATGTAAACTAATTTATGTCTTTAATTATTTGTAAACTCGACAAATGCACATGATTAATCAAAATCCACAACCAAAGTTCATAACAAACATTCCTTTCCAATTTCATATATATTTCAATGTTTTCTTTGTCCATTCTTTGAAACTATTGTTGAAGGGCCCTTGGTCTATTGGTGATGATGTATGGCTTTCAATGAGCCCACCAGGATCAAGTCTTGTTGAATGCAAGGCTTGGAGACACCCGACACAGAGAGTCAAATGGTTGAGGCCAGGATCGTGCCCTAGGTGATTTTGACAGTGGATGCCCCTTACTCATAGTTGTTTAGCTAAAGGTGATCACTGGTTTAGTTTCTTTCTTACTTTGAAATGTTGAATTTATATGTTCCTCCTAACATAGGAAAAGATGTCATTAAACTATGTAATCTAGTGTCCAATTGACACCCCTAGAGGTGCTCAATAAAAAAACTATTCTCTCTACATCAATCCACGAGACAGGGGAAAAGAGTTAAGTCTCTTATTGATTAGATTTAAAGTAAACTAATTTTAATATTGATTGATATTTTTAAATATTGATCTTCTATTAAAAGAAGAGAAAGTTATGATGAAGTGGGTATGAGGGGAGGATGAAGATACACCATTTCTCATATTTGAAGTATGCCTCGATTTCTCCAAAGATGTTTTATGTCTCCTTCATCATCCTCACATGAGTTTGAGTTTATTATACAATCTAAACACAACTCCAATAGATATGCATAAAAGATACATGTGTATGGGATAAATCATATTTTTCTATTAAGAATGTGTAAATGTATAAACATTAAAATTTTGTATATGTCCCATATAATTGAGGGTTGTTGTATCGAAGAAGTGCCATGGGTCTATTGGTTTGAAGAATGTACATGTGAATGATGCGAGACGTGAATTGTTCCAAGACAAAACAATGCAAGCATACAAGACTTCAAATTATGAAAATACAAGAGAGATAATTGCAATAACACATAAATAGCTCCACTTAATACGAAATATGCTCCATAGAATAGACTTATGCAATTCATGTACATATAGGTGGTGAATGTGCAACCTCCTCAAAGATCAATGGATAATAACTCTCACCGACTAATACTAGACGTAGAGTTGACTCCACACAACTAGTAAGCTAACTCAACATAACCGATACACCTAAGAAAGCATATCTCGTGCGTGTAGGAAAGCTCCAAGTAAATTAAAAAAATAGTGAAAATTAATATCCTACACTAACATGTTGACCCTAGATAAAATTATTATTGTTATAGTTTCACAAATGCAAAGGATGTTGTGGTTTGGAACCACTTATTTGAGTTTCCTCACATCTTTGAAGTAAGTTAGGGGTGTCATTCTACAAACCAATAATTGAATACTTAGGATTCATAAAAGTGTATAAGATGATATTTATCATTGTTATATTTATAAATGAAAAAGAACCTAGAATTCTTCTACTACTTATACATGTTTAGCTTCTTAATCATGCTAGAAATCTTTATCGATCTCCAAACTTTATCTTCAAACTTGTAACATACTCTTCAATTTATGGCAAAATTAAAAGGAAAGGAAAATTTTCAATGAATTAAATCATTATAACTTACCAAGGCTATCCAAATGCAATGTCCTTAAAAATTCCTTCCAAATGCATCTAACAAGTATCCAAAATTCTTATCAATTTCCTTCTCTTATATTTTCTATTTCACCTTTCACCATTCCCAATCTAATCCATAAAGCCTCTTTAAAAATAAGAACTAATGACAAAAAAATGTGTATAGTTTTAAAATTTAACACCATAAATGGATTTTCGTCATACCTCCGATCTTCCAACCATTTAGTCTTGGAGTTATTATCACTTCCATTATGCCCATAATCTTCCGACTATCCAATCTTAAACTTACAACCTTGGAGATGTTTACTCCCTTTTTAAGATTAACTCGAGATTATATTATTACTAATACACAACAAACTAAAAAGGAATGTAAGATTATAATACTTGGAGTTATTTTGATTAATTAACTTCCAACATGAATCATACAATATCATAATAATGTATTTGTACTTATAACTAGTGTTTACAATATGTTACAAGCTTGAAAACAAAAAAGGAAGATGTACTTAGCTATACAAAGTGGTTCGGGAGAGATGGATGCACAAGTTGGGCAAACTACGAGAAATGAACTTATAGATGCTTTGTTCAGGAAAGTGTAACTGGAATCGCACTGATGCGTAACCGCATGTTTATTAGGAATGTTTGTACAATTTTGGACCTATTTTAGGTCTTGGACCTACTAGGAGTGAGGTTCTACAACTTTTGTACCCTTCAGTGGTTTGGAAATATGTTACGTTGTCAAACCCTAAGTATCGCACTATCTTGAAACCCTATAAAATTAGTTGAATGGAACTGAAACCCTAATCAGGTGGAAAACTATGCAAGAAAGTTAGTGTTTAGGTTGAAATACAATCTATACACCACCTATATTGACATTACTTAGAAGAGGCTTCAAATCACACATAATTCTCCACCTAATATGTGATATCCAGATGAATGCAACTAGTTGACAACTTGAATCACTTTGAACATGCTTGAGATGGTTGTGCTCTTGTTAAGACATTGAGTAGGGCTCTTTGAGTGCTTGAAAATTAGGGAAGTTAAACTCCTTAACCTAGGTGAGTGTTTCATAAATATAGTAGTTGTTGCCTAATGGATGTGGATCAGCTTTGGGAAGATTTAGGGAGCCTTATGTGCCTTTTGTATGTATTTTCAACGAGTGTGCCAAGTGATTGTTATGTTCTTGCCATGTGAGTGAATGAGGTGATATTAACTTCTTTATATAGGGTTCCAAATGTAATTTGTCATGTAAAAGGACAACTCGAGAAGATGAAAAGACCCAACAAAGATAATGCATTTGAAAATAGAGTTGGAGGATGTGTTAGTCCAAGACCATATAGGTCGATAGGACCAATTCCACATCGGATATATGGTTTTGGATGGGGAGATGGTGGATGAAATCAAAATTACATCATGATGAACATAGATAAATAATTGATTTTATGCATTCGTGTTCAAAAAGTGTCGACACATCGGTGTTTAGGAATAAACAAGTTGGGATAGAGATAGTAATATGTATTTAGTGGAGATACGATCCGAATGTTTATCTTAGCCAAGAAGTACAATGATAACCAGAATTGTCAAAATAATAAATTGCTAAATTTGAGTGTTTACATTTACTCCCCTTTAAGTATGAAATGAAAATTACATACTTAAAGGAAAATGATCCCTGAGTGTGTAAACACACTTTGTCTTCACTCAAAGTTTTTGTAATCCAGATGGATTGGTGTTGGCATGCTCCATGATGAAACCTATAACATAGAGTGTAATCAATGCTCATAGTAGAAATTGAATTGTAACTCAAATGTAAATATAGAATATGAACTCTACATAAGGTGAAATTAAGAGATGTAAAAATATATGGAAGGAATACACTTATTTTTTTGGAGAAGGGACCTAGATCATGTTCATTTCTTGCAGTTGGAGACTTGGATTGTTTTGTTGAACTTGTCGAAGGATTGGGAGTGATGAGTCCCCAGCTTGCCCCGAGGAGAAACCAAAAATTGGGTGTATACAACCCAACACCAAATAAAAGGTCGAGAGAGAAGAAGATAGAAGTACCAATGCACCCTATGAAAGAAGAATATTGTGTTAAATTTTTTTAGTAACCCTTATATATTTCCATTTTATGACTCCTCTATAGTTTCCACATATACTCCAGAAATATTTGTTAGTGCTTTAACTTGACATGCAGAACTGGTGCGACTCCTATTGTTGTTGAGCGTGTGAAGATTGAATAGAAATCTATAATGCTATTGGTATTCAAGGTTCTAGTAATATGTGGAGGTGCACGACAATAAAATAAAGTCTCGTGCCCTCTTGTAAGTACCCACATCTTCATCTTATTTGTCATAAGTATGCTTTATGGATCTATGGTCTTCAACATGTCCTATACACCTATAACAACGCCTATCATGCAAAACTAATTACCAGTGATCTGATCATATAGCCGCCATTAAATCCTCCTGATAGAGGAAACCGTATCAGGCCATAAGTGAAATCAAACCACTAAAAAACATATTATCTTGTACAAGTGTTAGCAGTCCTTCCACGTGCCTGCAGCCTTCTTCAAGGAATATTAACATCATGATTTCCTTTAAATCAGTGATATGATTGCACACAACTCACCCTTGACGTTTTCTATCTCAACTCACTTTTCCCTCCACATCAAGCTCGCATTAGATCTGACACTTGCATTGAATCTTTTGTTGCCTCGGCATTGGACCAACCATACATGCATGGAATAGTTTTCAACACTCTGATAGAGTCGTTTTCTCATAGTCATGTGGGTTTATTCACGGTTCACCATGATGCATTAAGATTTGAAGTGACATTTTCCTCTTGTGTATTTGAAAAATGAGAAGTAGAAAGGTGTCAAATCAAAAAATTAGTCTTTTCTTTAAGTTTTGGTCTTTATTTTTTAAGAATGTCTTATTAAAAAAATATCTTGAGCATCATAAAGTCATGTCATCATTTTAAAGCAATAAGTGTTGTTGGTCGTTTATTGTATTTTAAATGGTCATGTAGATGTCAATTACCAACGGAGTAATTTTTTAAAAGTCAAGTGTTATTCAAGTGTCAAAATTATTTTAATTGTTTGTTAAGTATATGTCATCTTGTCAATGTCAGTATTGATTCGTCAAAAGTCTCAAAATAAAAAAATTGCCTTACTGACGTATTTTCGGTGTTACCCGACGTCGAAAAATAAACCCAATGTGGAAATTGTTGAGCTTCATTTCCAAATCGGGGTGAGGCAAGTGATATGAGGCCCGGAGGACGAGAGGCACATGAGGCCGGAGGTAAATAAAGGACCTCTTCTCAATCATCAACGACGAGGCCGCACGATCTGTGGGTGTCATTTTGTGTGAGTGTGAGTTTGCTTTCATTTGAGTTGCGGTTGTGTGATTCTATTTCAAAGTGCATGATTTGTATTGAATAAGTAAAATGTTCACATTGAGGGGGGGAACATGGTCTCAATGTTCCATTTTCATTTCTACCTCTTCATATTTGTATTCAGTAAGCAATGTTTCCTACATAATTCCCTGAAGGAAAAACATAGTGGATAGACGAAAGCACAAGGAAAAGCAACATCATGATATTTGGGTTGTTGGTTGTCCTGTAAAACCATCCTTTGTTGAGGTTGTTGGTTATATTGTAAAACTATCCTTGTTGAGGTTGTTGGTTGTCATGTAAAACCATCCTTGTTGAGGTTGTTGGTTGTCTTGTAAAACCATCCTTGTTGAGGTTGTTGGTTGTCCTATAAAACCATCCAGATCATGAGCACGCACGGGAGGCAAGCTATGAAGGAAGTGTGATTGTTTTTCTCCCATGTTCGCACTAAGGGGGGGAATGTTAGGAATACTTGTTTAGTGCTCACATTATTTAGATGTGTTAATTATATTTACATATTGGTGAATATAATAATGTGGAGTAAATGAGTTGTAATAACAACTCATATAGTTATTTGAATGTGATTTGGTTGTTAAACCAAATTCACGTAAATAAGAAATGTGAGGAGTGTTGTTAGAACAACCTCCTAGAAAATAGGATCAATCTCTCCTATTTATTTGTAATGTCTTGTACGTAGGAAATAGAGAAAAACTATTATATTGTGTGATTAAAATATTTGCTTGTTTTTTGTGTATGTATTAAATCATGAATAAGATCCACTAATCACTATCGGTTCATATGTTCCTATGCCTATAAAGATGTGCATATCATCATAATTAGTAGTTGTATTTAGATAATTCCATCCATACATAGTAGGTGTCACCTTACTAGTAACTAGACACATGAATAGGATCATTTGTATTTCCGTTGCAATTGATATCATAATTTGAATTAAGATCTATCATAACTTGTTATGGAGGACCGGAGACATCTGTAAAAGGCTCAATTGGTGTATCAATTTGTTCATCATCACTGACATCAATATCATATTCGTTTCCTCTAATGGGATTGAAATCTAATGTGCAAAAATGTTCATCTAAGACATCAAATGGATTGTTGCGATCACTTATATGTGCCTTATACTTATCATCCCAATCGATATCATAATTCAAATTAAAAGATATCTTAGTTTTTATGGAGGAGTAGAGGTATCGATATAATCCATTTTTGTGTTTCTCCTTGATTGGGCTTGTGCATGCTCTAAGTGTTCTAAGGCGATGTGCAATTGTTTGTGCTCAATTGGTAATGCTTCCATTTCCATTTGCACAATAGTAGGATGTAATTTTATCACTATGATTGATTCTTCTAAAGTAGTTATTTAATTCTTATTATCTTTGTGAGTAGATGAATATTTTTGTATTGCCAAAGTCATATCATGTAATATCACATTACGTACATAATATATAATTATTATAGCTTTTAATACCCGTTGAGATTTTAGTACTTGAGATGATTGCATAGTAGAATGTTATGCATAAAAGTAAATAAATCCCTTACGCTCAAGTTATTGGATTCTTTGTTGTAATGCATAGAAATAGCTATCAACATGTCCATTAATTCCATGATAATTACAAAAATGGTTGAACTTTTATTTTTCAAGTCGGTAGTAAAGATAGTAATGGGTAGGTAACATAGTGACCAATCACTTATCTAGTACCTCACATAAAATATCATGTTGTCTAGCAATATTGTCAAACCAAAGAGGTTATTTTGGTTGTAGTCACCTTATTATTCAATATTTAACCCGTGTAACATACACATTATTTCATCTATGTAGGACTTTTACTTCACTTGTATGAGCACATGTATCATATATCACGTATACCATTTATACGACATTATTTTTGATAGCATTAAAACTATGTTGATCATGATGCATAAAGACATTAGGGTATGAGAATTGGAAGAATACTTTAGATGTGTATCTCATCCTTAAGAGATTACATTTCAATATTCATGGCTTGGATTTGGGCTTTAAAGGCATGTAGTAATGATTAAACAAACTCTATGAGAGTATTATAAAAGATGACAAAATTATTAAAAGGAGTTGAAATGACATGGGCCATGATGGTAAAAAAGGACAGAATAACCTCCAATTAGGTAATAAATAATAAGAATCATCACATGGAAGTTTGATTGTCAAGAGACCGTAGATGATAATATCCAAAGGGGATGTTTTCACAAAAAATGATTGTCATCAAATTATTGAAAAAACCATATATGAAAGTAATCATGTATTTAAAGAAACAAAAATAGGTATTTTTGAATATTATTATGTGAAATAAAAACCTCTAAGCAATTTACACAAAAGCGTATATTTTGTTGATTATGCCTTAATTAATAGGAATAGTAATTTTAATTTTAAAAAATAGTGCTAATAATTAAGTCAAACAAAAAGTGGTTTTCATTAAATATAAAAAAATAAAGAAAAAAATCAAAGTAATTTGAAAATAGAGTCATTCGATTGAGATTTGTGATGAAAGATGATCTGTAATTAGAAAGCCTTGGAAAGAAACCCAAAGGGTAGGACCAACCATGAGGCCCTAGAGAATATGGTAAAAACCATAACTAGGGCACGTGATAAATGAAAATTAGGTTTGGATCTAAATATACATTATATAAATTAAACCCTATGGCGACTAGAGTTTGAAATAAGGTGCGAGATACAATTGTGATTTGGGTTCACCAAATGTTTACATCGTTTTAAGATTAAATCAAGATTAGATTGTTATGGAATGCACAACAAACTAAAAAAGGAATGTAAGGTTGGTATACAAGGAGCTATTCGATTAATTAACTTCTTATTTAACAAATAAAGAATTTGTAAAACACTAATTGCAGAGTAACAAATGTAACTATGATAAACAATTATTGGAATATAGATGACACAAAAAATAAGCTAATGTATATTGTTAGCCCCATGAAGAATTGGCTAAGTATGGAGAAACGCACAAGGACTAGGTACGTAAGGCATGCACGGGAAAAGATAGTGATCGAGGACTTAGCCATTTGAGTACATGGGCTAAGAATAATATGAAGTGCGTGACATGGCTTGGAGCGAAGTATGAAGACTTGTAGAGCACGCAAGGGCTATTTTGGGAACATAAAGAAGATCAAACGCCATGAAGGACCGAGCTAATAATAATATGTAGAGTTAGTGTTGTTATTAGGAGATCTATTATTAGGTGGAGCTTGTATGCTTCCATTGGTGCTTTTGTAATGGCGCATGGCTATTATGAGCATGCAACCTATTTTGAGGGTGTATGGGCGGTGAAGGAAAAGTCCCCACCCCCTATATATATATATATATATATATATATATATATATATATATATATATATATATATATATGTATGTATGTATGTATGTATGTATGTATGTATGTATGTATTGATTTGCACGGCTTTGTATCGGTGTTAGGATCAATATGTTAAGACAGAGTTATCTTGTTGGTTTGAGGCATGCGTGACCTTGTGATGTTACTTGTTATGTATTAAGCGATTGTGTTGTATGGTGATTAATATAATGGATATTTATGGGTGGATACTTGTCATTGATGTTCTATTCTTGGTTCTTAATTGGTAAATTTGATATTGATCCTTGTTGAGTTCTGTATGCTTATGTACACGATTTGTTTACCTTATGATTTGTACTACGTCATGCATGTTAACTCCTTGACAAGGTTGGCATCAAAAGAGGGACCTAGTACCTTTGCATGCTTTGGGTGAGTGTTTAGCTTCCAGATGGATGAGGTGCCAACGCACCTAGGGTGTTGGTAAAGAAAGTGACTACATTTTGGTTTCGTTTACGAGACCTCTTTTCTAGTTGTTGCAAGGAAGGTGCATGATGAAGACATATTGGTTGACTTTGGCCAACATTGAGAGCTGGGTTGAGAATTTAGAGGATAATTTTTCTCAAAGATTCAACACTAGACCTCAATTTAATGTGTGCGCATGGGTTGAAGAACATCTATATCATGAGCTCTATGAGACGTTCTTTTGTTGCTTTCCCATAGAGTTGTATGAGTGGCTGGTAGCGTATGCATCCAAGTGGAATTGGAGGTACATATCTATAATTTGGACACATGAAGATTACCAAACTCTACATGATGCTGATGTGACTTGGACACACGTTGTTGATCACTGGTGGAGTGGTGTTTTGAATAACTATACAATGGAGTACGTAATTTTTACTTATTCTTGTTCGAGGTTCTTTGAGTTTGAGTTCTTACAGAACCCAAAGGATCTTATCTGTGTGTTATTCCTTTAGCCATTAAGATCTTGATAATAACTCGGATTTGGAATCGTTGCTTATGGCTAGCTAAACCTCCATCATGCATAGGGGCGAAAGCAGGTGCGGAGGAAGATAGCGGACCCTATGGCGAGAGAAGAAAAATAAGAAAGGCGGCTTAAGTATAATGAAACACAAGAGAGGGAATTGGCTAAGAAACACAAGGTTGCGAGTTTATGGAGTCCTGGAGGCGGGTGATGCGTGAAGGATTTAAGGTTCATGTGGAGGATGTGGAACCGAGAGAAGCTTGTTCTCCCCATTTAGGAAAGCTCGAAGAGAATCCCCTTTGGCTTCGATGAGAGTGCATCGAGAGGAGAAAATAATAAGGATTATAGGCACGCATCCGATCCCACCCGACGACCTTGCCCTTGTGCTTGGTGTTCGAGTTCCTAAAACAATTATTGAGAATCAAGTTAGTGTTGGTGATAGAGTAGCATAAGGTAGATATCATTTTTGTTGAGTTCGAAGTTCATTACATTACACATATACCTATGGCCACACAAACATCTACTTTGTTTGGTTGTCTAATTGGTGGTATATTTTCGGGCACGTCATCAAGACGAGTGTGGGTGTATAGAACGTTGGTATCACATCTAGAAGTAACACAACTTCATATATTGTGGGAGTTCATTTTAGTATAATTATTGGAACATACGGTATTAAATCCTCTGGTTTGGTGCTCGCTACGGGAGGAGGATTTGGAGGTTCGAGATCTAGTGGATCTAGCGGTTTTGGAGACGGTGGAGGGAATCTTGGAGGTAATACAAGTTCGGATCCGGGGGCATGGTCAAGCACCCCCATTAGCAAGTCTTTTACAATATGTCACTTCACTTACCGAATACATAGGTGTTAAATATGTTGTTGAGCATGTTCATACGGGTGAGTTACTTATGACGCGCTAAGGGAATTACAACTCCTGAGCGTAAGACAAGTGAGTTTCTTACTACTTTGTAAGGGCACACATGTAGTTTGTATCACAAGTAAGATCTAAACTAGACATCGGTAGATTACAACACACTACGTGATACTTTCTTGGCGAGTTCCATATCCCCGAGTTTGAGCGAAAATTATGAACGTCTTTGAAGGAAATTAAATAGGGAATGGGTAACGAGTGTATGAGAGTATGATACATGTTTTAATACTCTCTTGTCTAAGTTGTCTTATGATATTCACCCTATCCAAAGATGCTTAGTGGTTTTTGGTAGCTTGATAACTTTGTTTAGAAGGGAACTTTCTCATAAGACATTTACGGATCCACATGAGGCTTTAGAGGTGGATTTGCGTGTTGACGCAATTGGGAGCATTTATACTAGAGTTAGCCCATTTTTGGAGGTGTAGATTGCATCTATGACAAAGCAATTAGAGAACTTATCTGCCAATTCAACTCATGATGCGTGTAGTGGTATTTGGTGTACAGATTGCGAGGTGGAAGGACATACAAAGGATAGTTGCCATCATAAATCAGAGTGCGCCATGTTATTGGATTGTGATATATGTCACTTAGATCATGATTCAAGTAGATGTCCTTTATTGTAGCGCACGATCCGAGAAGAACGTGTCCTGTTACTGTAAGATTTGTACATCCACTACGCATGATACACATAATTGTCGTTGATTGATCAAATTCATGATTCAATTGAAACTGGTGTGTGTCAAACCAATGTTGTAAATAATTCAAAGAAAGAGGGACAACATCATGAAGGCCACTCAAAAGGAGGTGGTAGAGGTAGAGGTTACCATGGAGGATATAGAGGTCATGGTTGTGTTGGTGGAAGAAGTGATTTTCCTCGTGGAACCTTTTTTAACTATGGATCCCTTGATCATTACAAGCATGAATGCCTGACTAGTATTCTAATCATGGTGCGATAAACAACACAAGTTTGAGGAGTGTCCTGATTTATATGAGAACATGAGTAAGAACTATAAGAAATAAGCTAAGGGCGCGGGAATGGTTATAGTACAATAGGTTGTGGAAGACCAAGTGAGATGCCAAAGTTAACATCGATCTGAGATGGTGCATGTGTTAGTCACTACACGCGCGTTGAGGTTGCGTGCACACTAGGGAGATACCAAAACAGAAGCCTCTTATTTCAAAACAAGAGGTGTTAAATGTGAAGTATCCCGATCCTGCCCATCGAAACAAATCTATTAAGAGACTATGGAGGTTATTAGAAACTTACGGGGTGAGATTTTGTGCTTGAAGGAGTAGTCGCTTAAGCTGGAGGAGGTGAAGAATGTTGACCTTCATCAAAAGTATGTTGATGACTTAAAGGAGGCTTGTAAGATGGTGCACGAGAAGAATATCATTTCGTTGTTAGGGGAATGGTTAAGGGAGAAGATATCTGCTCATTGGGGTTGAGCATAAGAGACAAATATTGCACGTGAACTTACCTCCTCATAGTCCGGAGTATGATAAGGAGATCACGTTGATTGCGGTGTTGGTGGATGATTGTTAAGTAACATATTGATTAATACATGTGTAGAGGTAAATGTAATCACTTTGGATGTGTGGAATTAGATGGGGAGACAACCCTTACAACCTTCTTCGAATGTGTTGTATATGGAAAATAGGACTAGAGCCACACCCATAGGAGTTTTAAAGGATGCCAACATAACTATTCAAGGGGCCAAGTTCTTTGGGGACTTTAAGGTCTTAGCGCTTTCGAAGAAGACATATTTCCAAATTGCTTGGGTGCCCTTGGTATTATGTGAATAATGATGGTCTACGCTTGAATAATAGGTTATATCAATTTTGAGAACAAGGAGGAATGTGTGATTATTCCTTTAATAGATGGGAAAGTTGCACCTTATGTAGAGCCCTTGAGCGAAGAAGATCTAAACATAATTTATGTGTGTACCATCAGAGACCTTGAAGTTACTGAGCCATCTACGGAAGTTGTCATTCGGTGGGATGATGCTAGGTCTATGAGTGATATAACTAGAAAATCATGTGATAATTTAAGACTTATGAGATGGTTGGAAGGGAAATGAAAGACACGGTGACTCACGTAATCAAGGTGTGTGTTGTTAGGTGTCAGGAGGTCACCGGATCCGAGGTACACCGGAGAGGGGAACCTTGATGTCTTTTTGCGTGCTATGGAAGTCTAGTGGACAAATGAAGTAGAGCGAAGGCATATGCTAGTTTATACTCTGCATGATACAACAATGCGTTGGTGGATCACACATACGATAATCTTATAGAGTGGCGAGAATTGAGAATCGTCTTCTCTGCTTAGATTTCTCTAGAGAAATGCACCTTGCGAGATATGTGACTTTCATGGGAAGGAGATTTCCTAGCATCAAGTTTGGGAATGTGATAGAACCTGGATGGAGGGACAAGAAGCCTTATCACCTTCACTCTGGGTGCATAAGTTCTATTCCACATTCTTTAGGTTTGCATGCACATGGTACATTTATGTGGAGTTAAACAAATAGATATTGAATTGGAAAGAATTATTGCATGTATGATCTAAACTTTTGATTATTTCTCTTCTAAACCATAGGTCAATGAAGATTTTCATATTATTAAGTGCCTCACTATGGGGGATAGTGCAAAGGCTGAGGAGATCATCCTAGATTTTCTAGGGAGTCGATTTGGAGGCGTGCTTTGAAGAAGAGGAGACAAAGGAAGTACATCTTGAGCGCACTCGCTAGAAAAGAAAAGAGTAAGTGGTTTATATGATATAAATGATGAAGTGGATAATCTAGATGTTAATCACATAAAAATTACGCATGAGGTCTTAAACAAGTGTAGATGAGAAGGCACATGCTTACCACAAGCTTATGAAAATGAAGAAGATCAACATTGGGATAGAGATAAAACCTAAGGAGGCCATTATTGGTGATTACTGGTAAGATCAAGAGGTTTCAAAGATAATTGAATTGTTGTGTGACTTCCAAGTCTTACTTCCTTGAGGCTATCATGAGTTTAAAGGAGTGCACCACTCTTTGAGAGAGATGAGGATCAAGTTAAAGAAAGGTGTGCACCCGTTAGGAAGAGGCCTTACAGGATGAATCCTAATCTGCGCATCAAGGTGAAGGAAGAGATTGATAAGATGTTGAATTATGGAATCATTGAGCCCTTTGAGGATTCGAGTGGGTTAGTTCAATGGTAATCGGTATAAAGAAAGATGGTAGGATAAGGATCTATGTGAACTACATGGAGTTGAATTTCGATTGTGTCATAGATCCTATCCCTACACCTTTACGAGAAGATCTTGGAAGGTGTAACAGGGGTGCGAAATTTACTCTTTCACGATGGATTCTCTCGGGTTATCATCAAGTGTGTATTGCGAAAGGACAATCGGGAAAAGATAACTTTTACCACTAAGTGGGGAAGTTTTGCTTATACTGATTATGCCCTTTGGACTGAAGAATGCGCCTGATATATTTTCACGCATTATTGTGCAAGAGTTTGAGGACTTCATACACAAGTTTTACAGTTCTATTTGGATGATTAGACAATTTATGGGCTAGTAAAGGATCACCATGACAATCTAAGATTGATGTTTGAGAGGTGTCGGGAGCTAAGCATTTCTCTTAAAACATTAAGAAGTGCATTTTTGCTATGCCCTATGACATATTATTAGGATATATTATTTGCAAGGAAGGGTTATTGGTAGATCCTGCTAAGGTCATTATTATTTTGGGATTGGAGGAACCTACTAATCAAAGTGAGGTGCATGGCTTCTTGGGGCACACAGGGTATTACAAAAAGTTTATAAAGGGATATGCCAAGATTTTCGTGCCCTTGGAAGAATTATTAAAAAGTAAAGGAAATTTTCATTGGGATGAAGTGCAACAGGTAGCGTTTGAAAATATGAAGGAGAGGCTTCCTTATATGCCCATATTGCACTTTCCTTCTTGGGACCAACCTTTTTGTGTACATGTTGATGCCTTTGGGTGACCGGCCATTGGAGTGATGTTAGCCCACCTAGAGAAGGGATTGTTTATCATCCTATATGTTTCGAAGCATAAAATTGACACCATCTAAGCCAAATTATACAACTACGGAGCGTGAAGCATTGTCCATGATTTATGCACTACATAACTTTAGACAAGACTTGATAAAGAACTCTGTTTATATTTTATACAAATCACATGACACTTAAGTATTTATTAAATAAGCCTATTTTGCAGGGGGTGTAAATGTCATTGGATTTTGTTGTTTTTGAGAATTTGACTTTACTGATTGTGGTAAAGCCGTAAAAAAAGTAACTAAGGACCTAATCATTTATCCAGGATTAATTCATGCGAGGACACGTAGAGCATTGAGGACACAACGGCAAATGCACAACTATTTAGATTGAATCTTGCACCCTCTGACTTGGAGGATATTGTTGTATTCTTGTGTACTAGTGTGGCGCCTAAGGGAATAAAAGTACGAGACAATAAACAACTTGCCATTCACATCACACCTTACATGTTGATTAGTGTGGATCTATACAAACTAGGTCGAGATGAGATTTTGTGTTGATGTGTACTTGAGCATGAGTGCAAAGCTATTATGGAAGAGGCTCATGACGAAATCGCTAGTGGACACTATGCAAGAACCGCCACTACGCACAAGATTCTGATGGTTGGTTTGTGGTGGGAAATATTGTATAAGGATTGTAAAGAATATACCAAGGCTGTGATAATTTCTAGAACCTTAGAAATCCCGGGCATAGAGATGAAATGCATTTAATACCTATAGCAAGTGCGAGAACCCTTTGAGAAATGGGCAAGTGACTTTGTGGGTCCTATTTCCCCACCGGTCGTAGGACTGGATTGCATTATATTATAACTTGTATAGACTATCGATAAGGTGGGCGAAGTGACACCTAAAAAGGATTGCATGAAAACTACTACAATCAATTTCTTATGGGAGAACATTGTTAACAAGTATGGATGTCCATTTAGCTTGACCAGTAATAGGGGCACTCATTTCCTTAATGAGACTATTAGAATATTGTTGGTAGAATTTATTGTGGCACACCATAAGACAACATCTTATCACTCCCATGGGCTAATGGGGCTCTAAGGCTTTCAACAAGATACTAAGACATAAATTGACAAAGATTTGTGATGTTGGAAGGAAGGATTGGGATGATAAAGTCTTTATTGTACTTTGGGTATACAAGACAACTTACAAGAGGTTGAATAAGGCCACGCCATTTTAATTGGTGTTTGGCGTGGAGGCCTTTTTACCAATGGAATTCATGTTACCCTCCCTGTGTATTGCACGTGCAGGTGGGTTGGATGATGATCAAGCACTTGAAGAGCACATAAATAAAATGATGCAATTGGATGAGTGGTGTGCCATTGCACGTTGGAGCCAAAAGACAAAAAGCCATGAAAAAGGCATAACATGATATACACATTAAGAATAAGAAGCTTGAAGTTAGACAAATGGTTCTTCTTTATGACTCTAAGTTTACGCACCAGCACTGGGATATTCTAACTGCATTGGTTGGGACCATATGTTGTGACTTATATTCTTGATTCAAGCACTTGTCGGTTTTAGAATTAGATGGAATATGGTTTCCTAGGTTACTTGATAGGAGTAAATGAAGCCCTACTATAAATAAGTCTTCTTGGTGTTTGTAATGAGGCAATATTTCCATCAATAGATTACATTTCCCTTATATGTGGTTCCTTTCATTGTTGTTATGCTTTGTCAATTTAGTTTAGTATTTTGTGTAATAAACGTGCTTGCGTGCCAATAGCTAATTATTATCTAAGTGAATTCATATGCGGAGGAGTATGCATACTTTTAGTGTGGGTGGATATAATACATGTAAAATGGTCCAAGTTGGAAAAAAATTGAACATCCTCTGGAATATGGGTATGCATAGAAGAAAAATGGTGCAGTGCTTGAAGTGAAGGTGCGAGACTAAGGAAAAATTGCTTAGGTTAAAGACCACTTGTTGATAAATGGTCACACGGTGTCTCTTTGTGAGGTAGGCTGCAAAATGGCAAACTACTTGGGATAAGGCCTGAAAGGTTTTACACTTTGGTGCATGGGGCGCGTGAAAGGAGGTCTATGGCCGAAATAGTGTGTGCGCGAGAAGGTTATGATGGGGCGCAAAAACAGCACGAAAAAGATAAGCAAACGCGTGGAAAATGAAAAGAAACATCATTTAATTCCAAGTACGGTGTTAGGTGGAAGATCAATAAATGCGGGAAAATTTGCCTTTTCTATGAAAGGCGGGAAAACAATATCATTTTTACCTTGCATGTCGAAGAGTTTGAGCTAATAAGAGTGAGTAGAGTGATTTTTGAGTGTGAATTGATTACGTGTGTAGAGGGCTAATGTTGACTTTGAACCCATGAGATTTGTGCATGATCGTGGCTTGAGCTCCATTTGAGAGGTGTTTGAGTGAGTAGAAGGCATACGGGGGGACAAATTTGGAGAGTTGGGGTTTGAAGGAAAGCTAGGGCATGCAAGTTTGAGTTGTATAAGTAAGAAACCAACTCATAGAAGGGTAAAATTTGTTTCAATGACACCAAAAAGAGCACTCGAAGCAGCCACAAGAGGTAAAAAATAAAAAGAAGTGGAGGTTGAAGTAGAAGAAACTCCCGAGAGTCGATTTTTGGAAATGTAGTATCCGAAAGGGTAATAATGAGACGTGACTAGGAGGCCCATATCCGAAGGAGAAAAGTGATTATAATCACATAAGAAAGGCAATAAATGATGAACTGGACAAACACATAATAAGGAAGATTGACTAGTGCATGAGAGGATGATAAGCCCATATCTGACGACTCTGGTGAGAAATTACTTACACAAGTTGGCATTTTGCGGTTGTATGAGCTTCCTTACTTTGGGAATCCGAAAAGGTTATATCAATGGTTAATGTCTAGAGTCCAGGAGGACTTTTTCTACTTTTCGGGAGGCGGTGCACATCACCACACCTTTGATTGGATCGTTGACAAGATTGAGGAGTTTAAGAATAGAGATCCCTAGTGATCTCACATATGACCCAACAATAGATCTGACCGGTGTTGCGAATGTCCTATCTGCAAAAGGCACACTCGCTATGGACATTGAGAAGATACCAGAAACTTCCTATTGTGAAGGTAGTCGCACACCTTATAACAAAGTTAAATAAACAGAAAGGTGGACTTGGGTGAACCAGAGGTGGATTCACATTCTAAGAAAATAATTGAAGGTTTGGTGTACAACATTGCAGCCTTCATTGCAAAGGTGATAATAGAAGAAGCCAAACAAGGTACCAAGATAAGTTTTGGCACAATTTTTTTGTCTTTAGTTTTTGTTGAGATTGGAGTGCCTAACGGGCCAGATGGTAAAGTATGGGAGTTCCCGAGTCCAAGAAGCCATTAGCAAAATGGTTCTCAAAGTATACATGTGTAGGGACATTCAGTGGCCTATATAAGAAGAGGGTAGACTTTTGGTGGCAACACCTCAAGCAGGCATTTGAATATGAATGGAGGATACCCAAGGACCTTCCCTCAGTATTGGACAAACAAGCATAATTTGCGCTTCCAACATTTATGCATAGGAAGATTCGAAATGAAGAATGGGACTTGGGGCCCTTGGTGCAGGTTGCCATATGTGTTCACATCACGCTACTTCTAAGCATCGGTGAACAAGTTTACTAATATAGGATGTGCTTGGTGAAGTACTTGATAAAGCACATAAGGGACTCATTGAGTGGAATGAGCTCAAGGTGAAAATAAAGAATGAGTACCACTGAAGTTTTGGTGACTACAGAGGAATAAGCGTGATGAGGGTCGTTGCAATCCTCACCATTTAATTACAAAGAATGTCAAAACCAGGCGGTGTCCAAGGCTATCTGCAAAAGGGGTTAAAGGAAACCAAGATCTTACAGTTCTTTGCTCTAGAATTAAAAATGCATGAAAGAAAATTTAATAATTGAAAATGAATCTATCTAACAAACTAAAATAAATGACTAAAAGTAAATCGATCCATGAAAGTAAAATGAATAACTAAAAACAAATAAATGACAATAAACAAATAAAAGTGAAGCTTCACAAACAAAGTAAAATAAAACACACAATGTAGATTTAAACAAACAAAGAAAAATAATAAAGATCTATTCTAAAAAAAATAATAAATCATCTTCCTCCTTGGGTAAGAGTGGGCCCTTTCTCTTCCTTAGATTTGGGTTAACAAAACTAAAAAGAAGTTGTTGCCAAAATATTGAAACTGTGGATTTTATTAATAAAAATGATGTTACAAAAATCATCCATTTCATACCACTGTTACATTAAGTGCCTTAGAGAGATATTTATAACTCATCCCTTGGCCAATACTCCAAGATTATAGAACTACCTACCTATAATCTTGGGCAATACTTGACTACATCTTCCACTTTACAATGAGATAAATGTGGAAGGAATTTTATTCAAACACTACAACTTCAGATTTAACTACTTCTTCTTCCTCTTGACAAGGAGACAAATATGGAAGAGATCTAATCAAACACTACAACTCTAGATTGTACTACTTATTCTTCCACTTGACAAGGAGACAAATATGGAAGAGATCTAATCAAACACTACAACTCTAGATTGAACTACCTCTTCCTCTTGCACTTGACTACTTCTTCCATATGACAAGGAGATAAATGTGGAAGATAATTAATCAAATATTACAATTCTATATTGAACCATCTCTTCCATGTGTACTTAACTATTTATTTTCATTTGCTAAGTTTGCTCTTGCATGATTGAATCTTTCAACATGACAGTTATCCCGCCATATTCTCATCCTTGATTTTCTGATCATTACTTGTGAATTCATTTGGAAGAATATATTCAAACCTTTTATGGGTTTGGTGCTCCTTGTTGTAATATTTCCAAAACATCTTGAATTTCTCATTTTGTTGAGAAATGAGGGAGGTATCTCGGTTTTCTTGAACTTCGCATTTTTTTGTCTTATTTATTTTTTCCAACCTTATTTTTTTGAAACATCAAATGAATATATATCCTCAATTATTGTTGTTGTGTAAAAAAGAGAGATGTTTTCCTCCTAACAATAAGAGAACAAAAACCTCTCTCGATTCTCATTTGGAGATCTTCAACTTTGGTTATAGTGAATCTGATGTTGCATGTGTGAGTCCTGCACTTGAAAACTTGTTGCTTCAAATGATGATATCTTCGAAACTATTATTTTTGTGTAAAATAGAGATATTTTATTCCTCATAAAAAAAAGGAATAAAAACCTCTCTAAGATTCTCATTTGAAGCTCGTAATTTTAGTTACTGGCGATTCTTTTGTTGGTTTTGCTTACACACACTTGAAAACCTTCTTCTTCAAATGTTGATATCTTCAAAAATATTATTTTTGTATAAAAATAGAGAGAGGTTTTTCCTCCTAAAAATAAGAGGAACAAAAACCTCTCTCAAATTCCCATTTGGAGTTCTTCAATTTCAGTTAGAGGATTCTTCATGCGCTCTGCAAGTACTTCACAAAACCTTCTTCTTCAAATTTTATATCTTCAAAATATTATTTTTGTATAAAAATGGAGAGAATTTTTCCTCCTAAAAATAAGAGGAACAAAAATATCTCTCAGATTCTCATTTGGAGTTGTGAAATTTTAGTTATAACAAGTTTTGTGCTCATTCTGCGAGTCCTATATTAATGCAAAGGTGAGTCTTGCGCCAAAGGTGCACTAATTGAGTCGTGCGTCGGTGCACTAATCGAAGTTCTACTCCGGTGCACTAATTGGATTCCTGCACGGTGCACTAATTGAAGTCATGCGTCAATGCATTAATTGAGTCCTGCGCTCTTTGTATTATGAATGTTGCAATCTTTGTGAGTCATGTGCTCTTAGCTATGTGAGTATTACACTTGTAATACATTCAAGAGATCAAATGACTTGCTCATACACAATACTTGCATTCCAACTTACAAGAAATATTAGGAAATGAAAACATTCAGATTGCAATGGAATTTTCAAAGATAGATCAAATATATTCTACATTTAATCTTAAATAAGCTATATAGTTCTTAAGACTACATCTAAATCCACTTTATAAGAGAAAGAATAATGTTATTTGGTGCAATGGATGAGACTTAATTTGGTCTCATCAAAGCGCTCAAATTCATTGATTGGTGTATTTATTATTCTTTCATTCTTTAAACAGCTTATTCTTTGATTCATATTCTTTATTCATGGATAGATAAGGAGTAATTACCCATTGCAGGGTGACAATGAAGTTAGTGTGGGGTAATGTTAGCCTCGTGAAGAATTGGCTAAGTATGGAGAAGCACACAAGGACTAGGCATGTAGGAGTTAGGTGCATAGGGTGTGCGGGACAATTAGCATAGTAAGGGCGCGCACGGGAAAATACATTTACCGAGGACTTTGTCGTTTGAGTAGATGGGCCAAGAATAGTATGGAGTGCGAGACACGGCTTGGAACGCAAGTATGAAGGCTTGGAGATCACGCAAAGGATATTTTGGGAATAGAAAGAAGATCAAGCACCATGTAGGACCGAGCTAATAATAGGATGTAGAGTTAGTGTTATTATTAGGATATCTATTACTAGGCGAGTTTGCATGCTTCCATTGGTGCTTTTGTTACGACACATGACTATTATGAGCACGCAACCTATTTTGAGGGTGCATGAGTGGGGAAGGAAAGTCCCCATCCCCTATATATATGTATTTATTTGCACGACTTTATATCGGTGTTAGGATTAGTATGTTAAGACAGAGTTATGTTGTTGGTTTGAGGTGTGCATGACCCCGTGATGTTACTTGTTATGTATTCAGCTATTGTGTTTGCATGGTGACTAATATAATGGATCTTTGTGGGTGGATACTTTTCATTGATGTTACTATTATTGGTTATTGGTTGGTAAATTTGATATTGATCCTTTTAAGTTCTTTATGCTTATGTACAAGATTTGTTTACCTTATGCTTTGCACTAGTTTATCTCTTATGGTTATGGAATATAACCTCATGCATGCTAACTCCTTGACAAAGTTGGCATCAAAAGAGGGACCTCGTACCTTTACGCACTTCAGGTGAGTGTTTAGCTTCCAACCGGATTACATGTCATCGCGCTTAGGGTGTTGTAAGGAAAGTGACTACATATATATGAAACCCTAGGTACAAGAGAGAGAGTAAGGGACTTAGCTAATTTACACTTGATGTTGAGATTGTGCAGACTGGAGAAACTAATAAACAAGAAGGGTGGAGTGTCACAACCATCCACAATAAATTTTGGATCTTTCTGATGAGCCTGGACTAGGGCGACAAGACTAGAACGGGGGAGCATAGGCACCAAAGACTTCTCCTAGGCGCATGTGACTGCATAGGAGTTCGAAACCTTGTTCTTTTGGTGTCGCAGAAGTGTCGTTGGTTGTCACTTTTGGTCACCTATATGTCGTTATATGATCACCGAATACACCTGAAACCTGAAAAGAGATAAAGACCTGCAAAACCCTCAAACTACATCAAATCCCAAAAAGAAAATATGTAAAATGAGGATTCAGACTCACCCCGATAGTTAACCGATTGAGGGAGCTTACAAACGAGTACTACACTACATTTTAGATTCCATGTAGTTCTTGTGCATTTGTGATAGAATTGTGCCCTAGGAATCCCTTGCGCAAGTGTGCTTGATAACGGACGATAACCAAATGTACTAATGTAAATAGATGTGTGGATGACAAAATAAACTTCCTTTCCTATGCATGTATGCAGAGAATGCAGTCCCTTGTCCCTTGAGTAATTGTTAGATGAATGCCTTAGATGTTCTTAGAATTTATTTGGATGCAACATTAGTTGATGATAGTAGATGCTTATAGCTTGGTCCTTTATTATGGTCACATAGCTTTGTAATTATATGATTCCCTTGGTTGAATTTTTTAATTGATAGATAGAAGGCCGACCCATGAGAAAATAAGATGCCCAAAAGATAAAAGATGCCCAAAAAGAGCAAGTAAAGTAGAAAGAAGTTGAGGGAGCCCAAAAATACGAGGGCGTCTGGGCGTTGGCATCCTGAAAGATAGAGCAACAAATTTCGAATGGGTTGTAGGGTGTAGAAGGCCAAATAGAAAATAAGAAACACAAACAAAAGGCCAAAGATAACTATCAATTGCTAGTTTTCTCACTTAGGAATCATATGAATAGTAGTATGTGATTAGGACCTAAAAATGTACCCAAGTGTGTGATTTTGTGAAAACAACTTCCAACATTAATTATACAATATCATAATAACATATTAGTACTTACAACTAGTGTTTACAATATGCTAAGATCTTGAAAAAATAAGAGGGAAGATGTACTTAGTTATAACTATTGGTTCAAAAGAGATATGGATGCACAGATCGGGAAAAATGGGAGAACTAAACTTGTAGATGCTTCATTCTCGAAATCTGTATTAGTACGGAACCATACATGTCTGCTAGAAACATTTGTATGGTCTTGTTCCTACTGGGAGTGCGGTTCTACAACTTTGTGTGCCCTTTAGTGGTCTATAAATATGCTTAGTTATCAAAATCTAGGTGTCGAAGAATCATCAAACCCTCTCAAATTAGTTGAATGGAACTCAAACCCTAACCATGGGTAGAAAACCCTACAAAAAGGTTAGTGTTTGGGTTAAAGTTCAATTTGTGCACCACATATGTTGGCACTACTTTAAAGAGGTCTCAAACCACCCGTAGTTCTCTACCTAACATGTGATATCTAGATGAATACAACTAGTTGAAAACTTGGATCACTTTGAACATGTTTGATATGGTTTTTCTCTTGCTAAGACATTGAGTAAGGCTCTTCGAGTGTTTAGAAATGAGGTAAGATGAAATTATTGACCTTGTTGAGTGCTTCAAAACTGTAGTATTGGCTGCCCTAATGGATGTGCATTAGCTTTGGGAAGATTTAGGATGCCTTAGGTGTTTTTGTATGTATTTGCAATGAGTGTGCCAAGCGATTGTTATGTTCTTTCTAAGTGTGTAAATGAGGAGATATTAACTTGGTTATATAGGGATGTGAAGGTAATTCATCTTGTAAAGGTTGACCCAGGAAGATGAAAATACCCAACAAAGATGATGCATTTGAAAATGGAGTTGGAGGATGTGTCGGTCTAAAATCGTATAGGTCGGTCATGATAGGATTCCACATCCTGACCTTGTTGCATAATTTTGGACATGGAGATGGTGGGTGAAATCTAAAAAATTACATCATTATGCACAAAGATTAAGCATTGATTTTATACATTAATGTCCAGAAAGTTTTGGCACATCAATGTGTAGGAATAAGTAATTTGGGATAGAGATATCAAGATGTATAGAGTGTAGATATAATGTGTGTGTTTGTCTTTTCTAAGAAGCATAATCATAACTACCAATATCAACATGATAAATTGCCAAAAATTGAGTGTCATGGGAGTTACTAAACTAAACTAATATATAATTCATACTTTACATACATTAACTCTAAGACAACTTAAAAATAAATAAAAAATTTGTAATCAAGATAGCTAATAAATGGTCATATAAAAAAGTGATTGTAGCTCCAGTTCATCTTACATTGGCTTATTGGGAAAATTAAGTTTAATAGAATATTATTTCTATTCAAAATATATAACATGTTTTTAAAAATGATCAAATCAGTCCAAAAATTGATTTAGAACAACTAAATGCAACAAAATACATCATTTAGAAAAACCAAACCCATCTCACCTTTAAAGTTTGTTTTTCATGTAACTAATAATGTAAAATGAAATGCAATGGCCTAGAAAGAACTTTAATAAGATATATCAAAAGAGATTAGCACCATTTTAATTAAAAACAAATAAAACTACTATTACATGAAAACATTCAAATCTTAATAAAGAGACGAATGAGAAAATAACATCAAGATCCTACCATTATGGAACTTTCATCTCTCATTTATATATCCACTAAATTTTTTAAATACAATATAAAATGGCAAAAGTAACCACCCAAGAACCTCGTCACATAGTCATTGGCATATACATTATATGGAAATAAATTTTACACAAAAACAATTACTCATGAAATCATCATTACGTAATGACCCAAGAAAAAGCTCTTTGTATTAGTGCATTTATTGTATTGTATAGCTTTTAAAAATTCATCGTGCATTCACATCCTCCAAAATTTCTTTACAAGTTAAATGTACATGTTATCCAACAAAAAAGAATATCCCAAATTTGGTTTTGGTTTCCTTGATCTATACATTAGAATCCTTTGAATGTATATTTCTTCCAAGAAAATTAAAACAATTTGTAGGACCTAAATTTGAACCAATGAAATTTTATTATTATCCTTGGCATTTATCTCATCCCATTTCCATTTATGCACTTAATTGACTTATTCATACACGTGTCCCACTTAGTATAAAACTCTAAAAACCTTTTTTGGGGCATGTAATACTTACTTACCTATTTCATGTCTCCACTAAATATCATTATCTCTCTTATTTTTCCTATCGTCAAGGTTACTTAGACCACATTCCTCCCATCGACACACCTTACATACCCTTTACACATCGTATTCCTACTTATGATCTATTTTTATCTCCTTTTGGCTATCTGACCCCATCCTATCATCCTTCCACTTTACTACTTATTTTTATAATTTATCTTAGTGTTTCGTTTCAGTTTTGTACTACTTAGGTTCACTCAACAAATCTTTATACATTATGGGGATTCACTAAGTAGCCATACTCATAGGAAGGTATGCATGTTTCATATGAGTTCATGTTTTTAGCTTTTATATTGCTCATTTGTTTCATTTAATGTGTGCTTTTAGTGTTGTGTTTTATTTTCCTAAAGATCATCTCATGTATTTTGAGATATAATGATATTGAGTTAGATCATATGTATACACTTTAATTTTAAATTATATTGACATTTTCACTTCATAGATACTATTAGCGCATTAACCTCCCCTTAGTGACATCTTTAAGCTATCACCGGGTGTAAGGTGGGATGATAAGGGGTGGTACTTGTGAGAAACATTTTCTATGCATTACATAATACCTTAAATAGCTTATCCTTTACAACCCATAGTCATCCTTTTATATCCTCCCTACAACATCACCTTACTATTTTGTTATAATTACTCGTATGTCCACTTACAACACACTTATATCTCTATCAAAGCACTTTTTATTAGCTCCAAAGTCTTACCTTTTTCCTTCTTGTATGACCCAATGACATGTTATTACCTAGATTTGATGGCTTAAAAATGGTTCCGAACAATCGTGAGTTGCGAGCCTCAGATTTAGACATCTTGCATGGTGATCCTTGCCTCTTCTCCTCTAATGTAATGGATTGTGCATTCTTGAAGCAATAAAATGTGTGTTTTGTGGCTCTCTTCTACCCTTTCTCTGTTTTATTACATTTTTCTTGCCTTTCATTGCATCTGCATGTGTTTTGTGCATATTTTTCTCTCTTCTTGGGTCTTGGATTTGTTGTGATCCGGAAAATGGTGATCTAGATGCTATTATGGATTGTGGCTTCCTTTTCTGCCCTCTCCTTCATCATTTTCTCCCCATTTTCCACTCATTGGAATGTCTCCAACCCTCTTTCTGGTGTTATCACCTCTCTAGTTTAGGTTTCTATTTTATGCATCTCCTTCTCGCCTTGGTCCTTGGAATTTTAGAGTAGAGTTAGATAGTTGCATTTCAATTCCTAGGAGTAGTTTAGCATTAGGAATAGGTAGAGGAAGTTGGCCTTCTCCGGAGGTCTGTCTCAATTTTAGGTCCCACAACTAAGAGACAATCCCATGTTGCCTCAAAATTCTTGGTCATTCATGATCATATCCAGGGTACAATTTTGAACTCCAACAGTTTTGGCATGCCCTATGGAACAAAAATTGAAAGATACATATTTCATAGGTGTGTATAGAGCTTTACATCTTCATCTCAGCAAGTTTTATGTGCTCTTGGTGAGATCTCAACCTTTGGAGGCAACTTTCAAGCATATTTGGTGACTCCACTGATTCAAACAACACATTATCTCAGTTGCAAACCTTTTGCCTTTTTCTTCCATCCATTTTAATGTTTCCATTCTAGTCATGGCTCTCCAAAGAGCTCTTCCATTCCCTCAATTTAGTTCCAACCCTCTTCATTTGTAGCAGTGGAATGATATCCCTTAAACAACTCTGAAAAAATTACCTCTTTTATATGAAAATGGAGATCAATCTCCTATTGATCATATTCAAGATGTTGCGAAACCATTGTGCCATTCACAACATCATCCAGAGAATGTTTTCCTTAGACTTCTGGTTGCATCATTCTAAAGCAAAGCAAAATATTGGTACAATAGTTTGGCTCCATAATCCATTTCCACATGGAATTAGTTGGGAGAACAACTTCATAATCGGTTCAAGGAGGATGCATATGTTATTTTCCTCATGGAACATCTCAACAAACAAATTACTTGTAGGTTCCAATTGAGTTTATTCCAGATTTCAACATCATATTTAAAAGGACTTAGCATAGATTTCCTCAAGAGTATTGAACCTCACAAGGTATTACACTCTTTTATTATTTAAGGTCCTTTAATCTTTGATTTAGCCAGTATTGATTTGGTCTTTAGAGGTAGCAATCTTCCTCGAGTTTTTTCCATTGCATCCCAAGATGCGAAGATCCTCATTCAAGCTTAGAAAAGAAATCCCATCCCTATTACTGCAGTTCTTCCCTCACCACCTCAAATTCTTCCTTCCCCTTGAGCAAATAAATAAAGATCCATCATTCCTTGACAAAATCAGGAATCTCCTTTGCTTCCTTATCCTTTGTTTGATGCTCCATAAGTTTGTTATGCCCAGAGAATTCCCTAAACTTTGCAAAAATCCCTCCCATCTCCACCTAGGGCACTACTCAACTTCTTTAAACCATGCACTAATATTCTTAGGAGTTGTGGTATTTCATATATTGTCTGTACCTTCTATCTAACAATCATTAAACTAGGTTATCCTATAAGTTGGGTAGAAAGAGAAACATGCAATACTTTTAGAGAAAGGGAGTTGCCCATGCAACACTCCAAATGCTAGAACTTTAGGTAGGATCATGTAGTTTTCTTGGAGGAAACATATAAGCAGAGTAGGGGAAATGTTTTGGAGGGTCATTTGGCTTCTCCAAGTGATCAAATCAAGTCCGTTGAGCATCAAACATTTCTTACTAGGCATACAACAAAACAACAATCTCTTTCTTATACTTCTCCTCCAATCAATCTTATCAAAGATGAAGGTTTTGTGTCAATTGAAGATTGGTTTGATTCAGATTGGGAAGATGAGAAAATCCAAATTATTCAAAATGAGGAGTTGCATATCAAAACAATGTAGACATATGTGAAAGAAAATTACATTGACAAGGTTGGGGAAGGGAGAAAGTGCTTTTTAGCGCTAGTGCTATCCAAGGCCTTGAGGAAGAATCCATTGAAATTGGATAAGGTGTTTTGTTGGAATACAATGATCCTCATTGTTTTGCATGCTTGGAGCTTGCTTCACTTTTTATGGAGGATCAAGATGGAACAGGGAGTGAAGAGGCCCATGGAGTACCAAGTACAAAATCAACAACCATCAAGGTGGAAACAAAGCTACTTGTAGAGGCAAAGAAAAGCATGAATCAGCCTACAAATAGCCACCTTCAAGAAGAAAGTATGCATGAATAACCTAATTGTGGGATTGAACAAAAAATGAGCAGACAAATCACAAGGATCGAGTCGCGCCCAATCAAATATCTGGCTTGTCTAGAGCCAAAAAAAGAGTTGAAACCAGTCATGTTTGCTTGAAAAAGAGAAAGAGCTTCCAAGTGCCGAGGATTAGCTACAATACCTCTCAAATCCATATGCAGAGTAACTAAAAGAGGTATTTATTTTTCTTCTAGTTGATACCTTGATGAATAGGGTGAAAAATTAGCTTTTAGCCAATTTTTCACTCTTAATTATGACCATATTCATTAAAAAATCAGTCACATGGTCTCAAATTATGAATAAGGGCAACTACTTCTCACAACATGTTGTGGGTTTTGTTTAGCTTCTCCTTGCCTCTAGTTAGAGTAGGGTAGGCTTTTTTTTAGCAAAAGAAGTGTTTGTGAACACTCTGCATGTTTCCATTTGGAACATGTATGATTTTCCATTTTGTATGTAGTTTTTATCTATTGTTGATGTTACACGTTCATTGGAGGTAGTGTTCATGTTTGGGAAAGCAAGGTGTTAAGGAAGCTCCAGGTGCACTCCATAAATCAACATGAAATTTAGAGCTTTGCAATACTTCGTCCTTTTCCAAGATTCGGTTCATTTTTCTTCAAAACTTGGGAAAAATCAAATTTTGGGATAACTTTAGATGTTCATCCTTTGTCTCAACATATCATTTATAGAGGAAAGTAGGTGAATTTTCACATTCATAACAATTTTTTTGCGTCATAAAATCTTAACTCAAGAAATTCTTACAATGAAATGGAAAATCCGGATTCGAGATCGACTTCAAGTCCAAGCAAGTCTTTGCAAGTGGATTTAGGGGTGTATTCTTCAAGTTCGGATCAATTTCCATATTATCGGCGACTCCATGCCCAATGGATGCTTCAAGGCTACTTATCAACTCATCTAGCATGCATATGGCCCATGTGAGTCGCTAAAAATGTTGTCCATTTTTCCACCTCTTGCAAAAACATATCAACTTAAAAAATTAGACTTGAGTGCTTCATGGAGTTTCAATGGAGAATATGGAATTTAAGGTATTTTTCATGTTTTGGGAATTTTCAATGGTTTAAGGTGTTGAGCTCTTTTTCTTCAAGCTCAAATAAATCCATACTTGGTGAAGAAATGAAAAATGAGGAAAATTTGTACAATAAAGGAAACACCACGCGATAAAGGAAAAGTCGCATAACAAAGGAAAAGCCATGCAACAAAGGAAAAGCTATACAACAAAGGAAAATCCGTACTACAAAGGAAAATCTACACTACAAAGGAAAAGTTACACAACAAAGAAAAAGTCTTATTTATAAAGGAAAATAGCAATTTTTTTGCGCGAACTTAAAATGGCCATAACTTTTGACCAGTTGCTTTGATTTTCACAAACTTCATATTGTTGGAAAGGTATCGGGACATCCTCTATGGAAATTTGATTTATTAGTTTGAGTGAGGGAATTTTAGACAAATAGAGGAAAAAGCATCCAACATGAAAAAGCACAAATCGTGCAACTCAACAACCAAAATTAATGAAGTATGGTGCCTAATTCTATTTCCGAGGCTAATGTACAATGGGGAAATGAGTTTGTAAGGTTGACCATGCTATTTTTCAGAAATTTAATGCATTTGGTTGGTGGGTGAAGGGAAATTTTGGGATTTTTTTCTCTCTCTCTCATCATCAAGTTATATATTATAACTTCTCATTTTGAGAAAAGGGGGGATGTTCATTGTAATGGAACTCTACAAAAATAGCCTCGAAACAACTATGAGTTATAGACTGATGCGACCAAGAATCTACTATGAATAACCCAAGCGTCTTTGGCAATCACCAAACCTAAGCTGAGCGCTCACCCGAAGTCGCAAAGGCACCGGGCTCCTCTTTAGAGTTTTTTTTGCGGGATGTTAGTGTGATGAAGATAAGACATATTCATATCCATAATTAAACATAAACATTCCACAATGCATAATCCGGATCTAGATCTTAGAGAATCATGAATTAAACAATAATTGTAATAAGATTAACCATTTATGAACCATTTACAACTATGTCTAACACCATTATCTATCCAATATCATCCATTGCATTAAACACTCAGAAACACAAAAGCTTCTTACATCATCAAGTATCACCATAAGTCACGCACGCATCATATCCAATGAGCATACCTTTACAATAATTCACACACATTAGTCTCTCTAAACTACATAGTTCAATACATATTTATAGGGGTGGGCACTTTCCCTTCAACGCCTACGTACTTCTTAAAATAGGTCGCATGCTTGATAATAGCCACACGCCTTTACAATAACATGCACACATGTAAGTGTGTTTGATAATAGATGTTCTATAGTTAAGTAGAAGAAGTAATCTTATTATTAACTATAACCATGCATGGTGCTTATCAGCCACTCATTCCCAAAATACCATTTGTGTGTTGTGCAAGTCTCCATCCCGATGTGTGCTCCGCATGCTATCTCAAAAATAGCTTGTATCCATAAAACGGCTAAGTACGAACCAAATTGTTCTGGCATGGGTTTCCTTTCCTATCATTCTATGCCTTCAAATGTGCCTTGTTCCCGCACGCGTATTCTTTGTGTGTCTTCTCCTTAAAACAATATTTTGTTTGCTCAACATTACCCCACACTAAAGTACATTATCATCCCGACAATGTGAATTCTTTCGATGTTCCCAAATAATAAAGAATAAGTGATGAAATAATTAAAGAATCACTATACAAAAGAATGAATCTTTACTCTGCAACATCCTCTTCTTCAACTGGGAGGATCAACTCTAGATATCCATTTTTAATCTCACCTCCAACGTCTGCTAGTCATCTAGCGTGGTCCTTGTCTTCTCTGGAATATTTGTGGCGATGGCATCCAACTCGTCTTGAGTAATATTTTCCTTCTCATTCTGTAATACCTAGACAACATTGACCATAAGAGACATCATTCCTTCTAGAAGATCCATCTTTTGTGCTTTATGAGCTTCCCAATCTCATCTATCCTCTCCTTATGTGGATCTTGGGCTACTGCAAGGGCTTCGCACTTTTTTTACTAGTGCCAATCTTTCCACGTGCCATAAAGTCTCATCTTCATCACTGTCAGACTTCATTATATTCGACTAGAGTCATGATCCTTATTACTTCCTCTCGGTGCTGCACACCTTGTTGGTCATCAAAAGGAACCCAAATGAGAGCAACAGTCAGGGGACAAGAAGTCCCTCCTCTTTAATGGGAGAGGTTCCCTTATTTAAAAGCAAAACTTGTTTACAAATGTACAATGCATAACTTTGAGAAGGAACTTGGGTATCATGAAAGCTTTGTGAAATGAAATAGATTATCAATCACAAAAGCATAGAAGAATGAAGACAAGGAAATGAGCAGAAAAGCATTTTCCAGAATTATAGCTGACAAAATAATTCCTTATGCGTGCCAGAATACAATGAATTGGAATTGGACCATTTATATTTGAGTTACTAAGATGCTATTTGGAGGGACACACAGTTCCATAAATAACATTTACAAGAATACAAAGCTTCTTGGTATTATGCAGACAAATGATCTAATAATATTTAACAGATAGTTGCGAAATAAAGGAATCATATGAACAAAGAAAGAGAATCCTTTTGTATTGATTGTTGTATTATTTCTTACACTTTCATAAATAAGCCAAGTTTTTCCTCCTCTAAAAATGGCGAGGAGAGGCTATTATATAGTTTACAAATCAGTTACCCTTGGTAACTACTTCTTTTAATTAATGCTTAGTTAAAGGGCTGCTAATCGCAATACCCCAACTAATTACAATAAATCCGAGATGAAGAAAGGAAGAAAGGAGAAGAATCAAGAGAAGAAGACAGGCATTCATGATTGAGAGGGGCCCACTGATTTTAGAATCCACTGTCTAAATCTTTTCAATGCCTCTGCTATGTCTCTGCCACGTGGGACCTGATGTGTTGGCAGTGGACTGGGTCCAAAATCTGAGGCACTTCTCCATCTCTTTGTCGAATTCGACGTGTGTATGATAATCTTTATTTGCTTCTTCAATAGCAGACTGGAGAGAGTAGATCTCCTTCATCTTTTCCTTGGAAATGGAATCCTCCTTGAACAAATTATCTTTGACAAAAGCTCTGAATTGAGCTTTGATTTCTTGCAAGGAGAGGGGTACACCAGAGGTCTCATCATGGAGGTGGCAATGTATATCTTTGAAAGCGGATACCACCAAAGTCTTGAAGGCCTCACCCTTCTGCCAGCTATTTTTCAGTTCTCCCAAAGCTTCTTCTAGCACCTTGATTTTCCATTCCACACTGTATACCCATGATTTTGACAAGTTATCTTTTGCATCATCGAAGACTTTGCTTGCCATTAAAATATTCTCATCAGCCTATCCCATAAGGCAAAGGTCTACTATACAACTGCTCCAGAGTTTGAGTTCTTTATCTATATTTCCCATAGTGGAGGAGAGTTTCTGTTGTAGATTTTTTACCTTCTCATTGAGTTTGAAAGCTTCATCAATGAAATTCAACCCTGCAATGAGCATATCATCCACCATGGCCTCCATAGCCCTTCCATAGATAGAATATCTGTGTATATCTTTGATACTCCAGGACTTCATCTTGGCTGAGGATTACAGGTGGTGGAAGAGTGGTCAGTGGGGTGGGGTCTAAAACTTTATCCTTGGACAACAGTGACTTGATGAAACCTGCAAGAACCTGAGCCTGCTCTTCCAGCTGCTCTATAGTTTGTTGCCCTTTTTCAACTCTCCCAATGACCCTGGTGACTGTTTCCTAAAGATTGTGAATCTCACCTTCAGGGGTGGACTCTCCCATAGGGATCCTCGAGAGCTCGAGATCAGATGCTTGCAAATCATGCTCTAGCTTGTCTACTTTGGGCTTGGCTATCTCCAGGAATTGCTGGCCCTGAGCATCAGATACTATTCTGGAGGTAGTCCTAGCCTTCTTGGCGGGAGTAGGAGGAGTAGTGCCTAATAAGGCTGCCACAACATCAAAATTGGGTCCTGAGATTCGGGAGGAAGACTTTCTCTTCCTACTATCAACAAAAGGTTGCACCCATGCAAAAGAGGAGGAAGAAGAAGGTGGGGCAAGAGGGCCGAGAGAAAGGGAACTCATGGCACTCAAAGTGTGCACTGTTGTTGCCTCCAGTTGAGATATGAGTGGGATGCTCGGGGTTTCTGGTACAGAAGAGTCAATGGCGCTTGGAAGCTCAGTGCTTTGGACTTCTTTGTCTTTATCCATTGGGGCTTCTGGAGCACTTATGGAGGCTGACACCCCACTCTCTTCACTTTCACTGAGAACAATAATGTTCTCTGGGCCTGATGGCAATTCCGAATGCTTCATCATAGGATCTTCTTCAACAAGCTCCTTTTTGACCTCCTTGATTTTCTTCTGATATACTTGAGTGGATGAGGAAGGAGTGGAGGATGTAGGACCTTTAGTTGATGAGGTAGGAGGAGTCTGCACAGGTGCTTCCGAACTAGGTGTCAATGCCTCCTTCCTTGGTGTTGAAGTATCCTTGGAGGAGGACTCTCCTGAATGCCTTCTAAGTTCACGGACTCTCCTATCAAACCAGATTTTGGTTCTTACTAGGACAGGGGCTAAGATTTCAGCCAGATCATCCTTTTCTTTTTTGAACCAATCCAAATCTTCCAAGGGAGTGTGCTTGATCAAGGTGTCATATTCATATGAGAACAGGTCGAATTATCATCCTGCAACCCTTCCAGAACTTGATACAAGTTAAGCTCTTGAATTAGTTGGAGAGAAAACCTACCATAATGTCACCTCCTTGCCTCAAAATCATCAACACAGTCAGCCCAATAGTCTTCTGTGTCTGCCCTATGATAGTAATTGATTTTGATGTTTTGTTCAATAAATTTCTTCAAATCAAAACAAGTTCTTGGCCTAAAGAAATGGACAGTGATGGGAGCTAGGGCTCTTTCTATGTTTTGTGCATCTAGAGCCGTCTTGCAAGTGTAATTTCCCAAAGATATGGGGAAGTGCAGTCCAGCAATTTTATTATCCCTACAGGTTCTGTAACTTGTCTAATTGCATGCATACCTCGATCAAGGCCATTTTATCATTGCAGAACATAGGGAGCTTAAGAGGGGTGCTCTCATAGCCTACAAGCCTGATATAGGAGAATTTTCTGAATTGGATGAAGTAAGCACCGTACTTCACTATTAGGCTCATGGCTTCATCCAAGAACCTCCTTGCAGTGTCGCTCTCCAGAAGCCTTACAATGTACATGGTGAAAGCATCATTCACCCTCCTGAAGTTGCGATTGCTAGTGTCCAGGGTGAATTGAGGGTAGTAGGCATATACAGGGTCACCCTTATGAGCATCAATGTATGTGAATCCAAACCATTTCCTCGATGTTGCTAGGGTATACATTAGGTATGAAGTCATGTAGAACTTCTTGGTTTGTTGTACATTGGACAACTACTCTGCTAAGTTCATGCTGATGATTTCTGCCCAGTTGATGTTCTGAGTTCCTTCACACACCATGTTGATAAGGGGGCACATCCAGAAATGGAACTCGTTGGTAGAGGGTAAGCCCATGACCCGAGCTAGCAGGATTATAAAATCGATGACTCCTCATTGAAATCGGCATGGAATAGAACCTTGGATAGACGGGACGCCCCCTTTTTAGGGTTTTTAAGCCAAGACTTTGCCACCCGCGCCTTGTATTTCTCACTGTCTTGATCGAAGAGGGCTTGTGCCTGGTTCTGAGAGATTACTATAGAATTGTCCATCTCAGAATCCTTAGGGCAGTGCTAATGGCGGCAGCATCGAGCTTGGAAATGAGTTCCCCATGCACATTCGTTAGCTCACTCGAGTCGGGATTGAAATGAGCACCGTAGGAGAGTACTGTATCTGCGCATTACACTAAGATTGGGAAACCAGCGGCGAATGCCAAGCCACTATCATGAATCATTTGTGCCATAGGAGAGGGGTTTGAGTCTTTCATCCTCGTCCAGAAATCTCCGAAGTCTAGGTGACGAACTTCACTATCCCCGATATCGGGAATGGCAGACTCGAGCGGTGAAATTTGCTCCTAACCTTGAAATTTGATCTTCATGTTGATTTGAAACAAAGTCACAGTCTTGAGCTCTTGATGAAATTGCAGAAGAATCGGGTATATGCACAGAAATTCCGATTTGCGAGGGTATGAGCAATTGGTAGTAAGAAAGCAGTGTGTAAAAATGCGTAGGGGGAGTTCATTATATAGCCGTTTAGGAGAGAGAAAGATAATAAATGCGCATTAAATACACATCTACCAACTTGAAAAGCAAGATATTTGGGAAGAGCGGGAAAAATTAGCTGGATGGCCTTTGGTTCATTTGGGACATGCGGGGCGAAAGCGCGATTCGGCCGATGCGGGCGACGCGGGAAAAGATGCACAAATGCTTTCGGGACATGAGGGACGAAAGTACGCGGAGTGCGCGATTCAGGTCGAATCGGGTGAAAGGTGAACATCGAGTCTGGGTGAACTTGGGACATTTGGGACAAAATGTTCGACAGGTCGAAAGAAATGAACTTCAGGTAAAACGGCCGATCGGCGAACAGGGAGCCCGAATGAACTTGGGACACTTGGGACAAAAATGTCCGACAGACCCGCAAATCACACAGAATGACCCATAAACGTAGATTTTTCAAACTTTTGAATTTATCCCCATTACCAAAACAATAGAAAAGGCGATAAACTCAAAAATTTCAATTTTGAACTTCTCAAGAGCAGGGAAATTTTGAGGGGACAATGGCTCCCTCTCGGGGATGATTTGGTCAAGTCCAAAATAATTAGACAAGGCAAGAATCCGTAAAAATTAGGGCGTGAGACCAAGACTTATCCATTGGGCCACGGAGTCAAAAGCAGATCAATACAGAAGACAACACCCCAAACAAACAACACACAAAAACAAGGAAAGGGAAGGAGAACACACACTATACAGAATATACAAAGGACTCCCTAATCACCTAAGACTTAAACAATTTTAGGTACTGCCCACTATAAGGAAGTGGGAGAGAAGAACCATCCATATAATTAAGGTAAAAAGAATTCTCACCAAAGAAAGTGCACCGATCTTGAAAGGTCCGAGCCAAAGAGAATCAAACTTGCCATGGCCGCCACGAGATTCATGCCTTTTATCCCACAAAGAAACAATGTCTCCAATATTGAAATCCCGGATCTCGGCTATTTTATCAAATAAGGCCTTTACTTTGTTGGTGAGCGGATATTCTATCGGCCGACTTTCAACCCGTCCTCATTCAATCAGTAAGGTACATGATCCTTTTATCCAAAGAATCATTAAACTGGTGTCTTCAATGGCCTTAATTAAATGCAAGGCGATAGTTCCACTTTATTCTTGCAATTGAGCTTCCACTCCATATACTACCTACAAAGGAGACATCCCAATGGCTCTCTTAGGTGTGATCCTATCGACCCAAAGAGCATCATAGAGTTTCTTGTGCCACTTCCTTTGGGATTCATTAACTAATTTCCTTATTATAGCCACCAGATTTTTTTTGTTTATTCTCGCTTGTCCATTCCCCGAGGATAATAATCGAGGAGTGAACTAGGGAGATGCCATATCCATAACAAAAATCCATCATCTCAGTTGAAGAAAAATTTGAAGCATTATCTGTCACTATCTTGTTTGGCACACCAAACCTCACCAAGATGTTCTCTTTGATAAAACTGCATACTACTTCTGAAGTAGTACTCTTTACTGGAATGGCTTCTACCCACTTAGTAAAATAATCTGTGGTAGTTAATACGTGGGTATGACCAGCACTAGAAGAGGGATTAAGTGTTCCAATGAAATCTAAACCCCATTGTTGAAAAGGCTCTTCGATCACAACTGGTTTAAGGGGAAAAGAGGCCAACTTGGGTCTACCCACGAAGGTCTGACAAGCTTCACATTTATCAACCCACTTTGATGCATCTCTGAACAAGGTAGGCCAGTAATATCCTGCACGAAGAATCTTATGAGCAGTGACAGTTGATGAGTAGTGCCCTCCACATGCTTGGTTATGAAAAGCTGAAAGCAGCTTCCTCTGTTGTTCCTTATCCACACATTTTAGAAACCTTCCATCCAACCCATGCTTAAACAAGGAATTCTCCCACAACACATATTGGGCTGATCTTAGCTTAACAGCTCTCCTCTCTTTGGCAGTCAAATGAGAGGGACATTCTCCATATGTGAGAAAGTGTGCGATATCGGCATACCATTCATCAATTGAGCCAAGAAACAGAATGGTAGGAAGATCAACTTTATCCTCTAGTAACTCATGTCTAGCTCCCTCAGCGATGAGTTCACACAGGCCTTTTCCACGGACGAGCTTGGTTGGTCTGATGTCAATGTCATATTCTTGGACCTTGGCCACCCAGTTCCCTCTCTTGGATCCAAACTCCTGTTGTGTGAGAATGGACTTGATGGTTGTATCCGGTACAAATACTATGGAGTGAGAGTTAAGAATGTAAAAACGAAACTGTTTGACAGCTTTAACCACTGCGAAAGCATGTTTCTCCATTATGGTGTATTTTAACTCATGATTTTTTAGAATGTAGCTCATAAATGCAATTGGGAGCTCATGATCATTAGAATCTTCTTGAGTCAAAACAGCAGCCAGGGTGTTATCCGTGGCATAACAATAGATAATAAATTCTTTACCAAATCTGGACATGCTAAAACAGGAGTTTTAGCAATAGCCATTTTAATACCTTCAAAGGCTTCTTTCCCTTCAGGAGACCAACCAAATGCTTGTTTTCCCTTCATCATTTGGGAGATATTCAAAGTTAGCTCTGCGAAATCAGGGATGAATCTTCTTAGAAAGTTAATCTTACCAAAGAAAGAGTGCACTCCCTTAACTTCGCAGTTGGAAGGGAATTTCTTTGGATAGCTTGAACTCGCTCAAGATCAATTTTTATACCATCTTTGGAAACAACATGCCCCAATAATTTTCCCTCTGTGACACAAAAGACAAATTTCTTAGGATTTAAAGAGATCCCATGTTCTCTACATTTCAAAAGAATTGTTTCTAGATGCTGAAAATGATCTGCCCTTGTTTTGGAAAATACAATCAAGTCATCAAGGTATACGACAATACACTTCCCTTTCAAACTTCCAAAGGCCAAGTCCATAGCTCTTTGAAAAGTGGCACCGGCATTAATGAGCCCAAAAGGCATCCTTTTGTAGGCAAAGGTACCCCAAGGGGTAGTGAAGGCCGTTTTGTGTTGATCTATGGTATTAACTTCTACCTGATTATACCCTGAGAAGCCATCAAGCATAGACAACATTTTAGATCCCGTCACAGCTTGCAAGACTTGATCCATCATGGGAAAAGGATAATTATCTTTTAAGGAAGCTTGATTCAGATTCTTGAAGTCAACACAGATATGAATCTCACCATTTTTCTTTCTAACAGGCACAATATTGGCAATCCATGTTGAATGGTGGATAGGAAAAATGATTTTGGCCTTTAATAACTTCTGTATTTCCTGAAAGATGGTGTCAGCTATCTTAGGATTGTATTGCCTCTGTTTTTGTCTAAAAGGCTTAATCCCAGGTTTGAGAGGGATAAAATGCTGCATTTCTTTTGGTTGAAAAGCTTTTAAATCCTCATAGGAATAAGCAAGAACATCTTTATACTTCTTTAAAAGATTAACTACTTTCCTCTTTTCTTCTGGTGTGCAACATTTTCCAATGTTCACGAGTTTAGGGTCAGTGGAACTCCCAATATTAATTTTATCATATTCAGCTGATTGTTGAGGTCCAGTAGAAGCTTTAAACCTCACATACCTGTCATGTTTGTCAAACAATTCTTCTAAACTCACCAATCCCTTTGGAATCTTGTTCCCTTTGAGTTTGATACATCCATCTTGATCTGTCTCTTCTTCTTTGACATCTTCTTTATTGAAGGGCACACTTTCATGAGGCAAATTGTCGCTTCCTTCAAAGTACAACTATTCAAAGTTATCCTTGAGTTCTAAGAAAGAAAGCAGATCTTGATGATCATTGAAAACTTTCCAGTTACTTGCATTATCAGGTACACTGGGCCTATGGATTATTTCAATGGTAAATTTATCTTGAGAGAAGTCAGGATGAGGTATCAACAACGACCCCGAGACTGCTAGTGAATCAGCCCTAGTGTTCTCCTCCCTAGGCACTGCTTCGATAGAGAAGGTGTCAAGAAATTCAATAGAGTCCCAAACCTGATTCCTATAATGTTTCAACTGAGTAGCTCATCCTTTAAAGTCTTGAGTAGTGCCTCATACGTTGAAATTTTTCTGATCATAGAGGCCCTTGCTCTCTCTGCTTCTTGTTCAACATCTTTTGGTGCGGGCATTCTAAGTGGTCCATCTTCTAGCACCAAATCAACCAAAGTGCGCACATAATGCATAACAGAAGGAAACTTTTCGGTACCTTTGGTTCAAGATGAGGCCTTGCCTTCAGAATGTAATCACCAATTTCTTCAGCCATGCCAATAAAGGCCTCATTATTTACACATTTTTTTCCTTCTCTGCCTTTAACCGATCTATCTCTGCAGTTTTTTTTGTTATCCTCTATCGGTGCTCTAATTATGGCTGCCTTATCAATATTTTTCACGCCACCTCAGCAGATACCTTGACTAAGGCATTGTTGACTTGCTCATCAGACATAAGAGTGGGATTTATGGTCATGTGCCTGCTCTGTGGTGCCTTATTTACTCTTCTTGAGACACATGACTCCTCACATACATAAAAATCCAGTTCATCCATATGTGTCTACATGGACCAAGATAGTTGTTTCCTTGCGCACGTGGTAGCCATATCTAGATCCATCAACTTCATCCATATGATTCCTTAAGGTCCATTGGGCTTTAAAACCGGCGAGGATGATTTTTCTTGTGTCCTTAGCATAGCCCATACTTGGCACAATATACTCTTCACTTCTCTTTGTCCTTGGCCCCTTAGGAACATGAGTGCCAAGGTCTAGAGTTAGCCCTTCTCCTATCTGAGTTGTAACTTCAACACGCCGGATTGCTCATGCATAATCTCTTTTGCTTCTTTTACCCATTCTTCTTCATCACTCATTTCTTCATCTCGGGGCTCCTCCACATATTCCGGTTGAATTGGGGTTCCAGGCACGCTCTCTTTGGACTCCTCTCGCCTCCTCGTTAGCGTTAACTTTATTCTTTTCTTTTTGTCTGGTGCTTCTATTTGAGGGGAGAGTCGAGGTGATCTTCGTACAAGATTTTACATTCCTCCGCTTTGGGTCCTATTTTTTTGAATACCCTCTTAAATTGGTGCTCTTCAGAGACTACATCCTCATCCAAGTCCTCCTCTCCTTCTTACGCCTATGGTGGAGTATTTGCATGCTCACTTTCCACTCTATCTGTGGGATGCCCCTAGCCTCCATGGTCCAAGCCTCCACTATCCTCATGTTATTCTTCTTCCTTTATCTCTATGGTCGAGGTAGGCTTTGGAGCTTCTACATTCTCAATTGTGTGTTTGCTGTTAAGCAGCCCTAGGAGCATAAATTCATTCTCCACATACTTGTTATTCTCTAGCCTAGGCTTAAGCTGAAGATATACGAGCGGGGATCCACCGTCCTTAATAGAAAAACTTACCGGCTTCATATTTATAACATTTGAAATGAGCCTCTCAATGTAGGTAGACCAACCTAGATTAACATATGTTTTTCTGAGAGTATGGTAGTCACAATCTACCTTGTCTGCATTGAAGTTCAGCAGTGTGCATCGAGCAAACTCGTGAACCGAGGCCTAAAGTAATGTCTTGTGAAAGCACATGGCGCTTTTCACCATGGAATCCATGTCTCGTCCTTCATTACAAATTACGTGATGTAGAAATGTTGATACACCGCGAACTATACTTCCTTGCCCACTACCGAGGGTAGCTCCTTAGAATGCGTCATTCCTCCTCAAACATCGCGCAAAGTCGGTCATACCACAATTCTTCCCTTTTCTTGAATGGGCCACTCATTTTTCCTTCACACAAGTATTTCTTGAACCTCTCCGCGAGGGAATTTTTCTCTGTGGGTTATTCCCAAATTTTGTTCTTTGGCCCATCAAGCACTCCAATTTCTACAAAGACAAGAGATACTAGAATAACGCCAAAATATATCTTCTCACTTGTGTGTGCTTCCTCAATAATAGTCTCTGCAATGTAGCTTGCTAGATTGTAGACTTCTCCTTCGATATTTTCTTCATGATATATAGCCATGTGGTATTTACCTATGACCGTATCTCTTGATCATTCAAATTAATGAGCAGATGCGCTGCTGCTTGCACTACATGATGCTTCCGTAATTTATATATGTCCATTCCACGTGGACCCTTGGATTATCCCAACTCCTTGCTAGTGGTTATAATAGTTGTTTTATCAGTCAGAATACTAATCATATATGTCTATGTGCCCTTCATTCCTATCAATGTAGCTACCAGGGTTGTTGTGATCCTTACCCTCTGTCCAACAAAATAGAAAAAGTCCTCATGGACTCTACACATCAGCCATGGGTATAAAGCTTATGGTTTTCCAAAATATGGGAGTTCATACAGTTGGTAAACCCCTACCTTCTTAATCAACTTCTCCCCAGCGTTGTCATAGATTGGCATGTCCTCCACCACAAGCTTGTTGGTCTTCGATTCAAAGAAGGCATCCAACTCTCCCTTGGTGTCACTGGTGCGGTGGTTGTAATCACTTACTTTACATCTGAGAATGTGGGAATCCCAATCCCATATGACTATAACTCCTTGATCTGCATCTCTAAAAAATTACACTTGGGAGAAATTTTGACCTTAACTTCCACTTTTTCTTCCCCTTCGTACCTATTACAGGTGCTTTCTTCTGTCATTATAAAAATCCTGCCTTTTGTCTTATGTGTCGAGTAAGCTCAAACCCTAGCTTGAAACCATGTGCCCTAGCTCGAAATCACGTGCCCTAGCTCCTTCTTAATGCTTTTGTTGTGCTCAAACCCTTCACCAATGGGGATGTAAGCCACTTCCGCACATAAATCTGCTCTCCACATCTAGTTTTGTAACTCTCCGCACCTCAACACGCTTTGTTTGGCTTGGTTGCACTTAGCTCGCTCGAATACTTGTGATCACAAAGGTAAAAATGAACCCGCATCACATCCTTATATAGATTTTCAAAAAGTTAGTGCATTTATTACTCCTTCACCTACCACCAATCCTCTCATTAATTGACCATTTTCCCAATTTCCATGTGGTACACCTTCATGCCCCAGCTATAACCTTCTAGCGCACCTTCCTACCTTCTGGCTGTAAACTTCTCTTCTATGCGCTTCCATGCACTGAAGTACCTCACCACTACGCCTTCCCTAGTAGTTTCCACGGCCACAACTTACCTCACATTATACTATTTATTCATTTATTTCCAACTATGGTCTTACCTAGGATCAATCTTCTTTCTAGAAGCTTCCTTCCATCTTTAAATAACGCCTCCACAATATGTTCTTATGGGTACCCATTTTTGAATAACAAATAAGAACCACCCCACACCAATGGTATGTGCAAATTCTTTGTGCATAAAATACTTTAGATTGTAATTAGCTTCCAATGACGCAAACGCGCTTATTACCCAAAACACCAAACTAAATTGACAAAGCATAGCGACGAAGAAGAAATACATTACAAGAAATATAGAAAGGGAAATCTATACTAAATGGCAATACTACTTTATTACAAACACCAAAAAGACTTATTTATAGTAGGGCTTCAACCTACTCCTGTTGAAGTAACTAGGTAACCATATTCCATCAAGTGCCTCTCATCCAGTATTAACTTGTATATTATTTCTTATAAAGCTTTTTCATCAGCCAGGACCTCTAGCGCACACAATATGCAATGATGGTAACATGAATTCCATTAGAAGAACTACTTCTACGCCAAACACCAACTAAAAGGGTGTATCCTTATTCAACCTCTTGTAGGTTGTTCTATATGCCCAAAGTACACCAAAAAATGTATCATCCCAATCTTTCCTCCCAACATCACAATTTTTTGTCAAGGTCTGGCTCAATATCTTGTTGAAAGCCTCATCAGTTCCATTTTCTTGAGGGTGATAAGGTGTAGTCTTGTGGTGCATGACCATAAACTCATCCAACAATATCCTAATCATCTCATTCAAGAAATGTGTGCCCCTATCACTTGTCAAAATCAACGGATATCCATACCTAGTGATAACATTTTCCCATAAGAACCTTGTTGTTGTAGCCACTGTACAATCCTTTATAGGCGTTACTTTTTCCCACCTTGTAAGATAATCTGTGCAAGTTAGGATATAACACGATCTAGTTCTACGCGTGGTTGGGGAAATAGGACCCACAAAGTCTATAACACATTTTTCAAATGGTTCCACACTAGTAATAGGCCTCAAAGACATTTCATCTCTTTGCCTAGGTTTGCCAAGGCGCAGAAAGTGATCACACACTTTACAATACTCTTTACAATCTTTATACAGGGTCTCCCACCATAATCTAGCGAGTAGAATCTTATGCGCGGTGGCATCGTCTGCATAATGCCCACCTGTAATACCGTCATGAGCCTCTTTCATGATATCCGTGCATTCTTGTTCCAGGTACACACTGGCACAATACTTCATCTCGTCCGAGTTTGTATAAATCACCATTGATCAACATGAAAGGTGCAACGTGAATTGCAAGTTATTTCTTCTCTAATGATTTCATTCCTTCTGGTGTCATACATGAGTGTAAAAAGACAAAAATATCCTCCAATTCTAAAGGTGCACGATGTAACCTGTACAACTGTGCATCCGACATTGTATCTTCAATTGTCTATGCGTCCTCCCCTGATTGAATCCTTGATAAGTGGTACGGACTAGAGTTATTTTTACTGGTTTTACCACGAGTGTAAAGTCAAATTCTTGGAATAAGAGCACCCATCAACATGTGAGCCCCTCTAAAATGGGCTTATTTAGCAAGTATTTTAATTCCATGTGATTTGTATAAAATACAAAAGGTGTTGCTAGTAAGTACTTTCTAAACTTATGCAATGCGTAGATCATTAACAAGGCTTCACGGTTTGTATTTGTATAATTATGTTACGTAGGAGTCAACTTTCTACTAGCAAAACATATAGGACAGTCTATAATACATTCTCCAGGATGAGCTAACACTGTGCCAATTGTCGTGCTTAGAGGCGTCCGAGATGTACATGAAATGGTTAGTTCCATGAAGGAAAATGTAGAATAGGCGTTGTAATAAGTCTCTCCTTTAATGCCTCAAATGTGCGCTGATGCGGTTCTCCCAAATAGAATGTCCCTTTTCCTTTTAGTAACTCTTCTAGGGGCGTGGCAATCTTCGCATACCCTTTGATAAATTTTCTATAATACCCTATGTGGCCTAAGAATCATGGCACTCACTCACCGGGTAGGCCCCTCTGGCCTCAATGACTACAACCTTAGTTGGATCTACTAATAAAACTTCCTTGTAGATGATATGACCAAACAGAGTTCCAAAAGGTGTATCAAACACACACTTCTTGATGTTTAACGAGATGTTTAACTGTCTACATATTTCAAACATTAAGCAAAAATTTTCACAATGATCCTTAACAAGCCCATATACCATCTAATCATCCAAGTAAACCTGCAAGAATTTGTGAATAAAATCCTGGAATGCTTGAACAACTATGCGCGAAAATACAGCAGACGCATTTTTCAAACCAAAGGGCATCACAATATATGCAAAAATTCCCCATTAAGTGGTGAAAGTTGTTTTCTCTTGATCCTCTGAGCAATTCTAACCTAGTCATACAATAAGAATCCATATATGAAGGAGTAAACTTCGTGCCCTGCAACGCCTTCTCATATTCCCTCCGTGAAAGGCGTAGGAAAAGGATTAATCACAGATGCAACATTCAGCTCCTTGTAATCCACACAAATCCTAATCCGACCATATTTCTTTATACTAATTACCATGGGGCTAACCCACTCTGATTCTTCTAGGGGCTTAATGATACCAGATTTAAGCATTTTGTCAATTTCTTCTTTAACTTTTACGTGCAGGCTCGGGTTCATTCTGTATGGTCTCTTCCTGATCGGGCACACTCCTTCCTTTAGCTTAATCTTCATCTCACTTAATGATTCATGTACCCCATTTAGCTCATGGTACCCCTAGGGAATAAGTCTTGGAAATCACGTAATAACTCAATTATATTTTCCATAGACCAATAATCCCCAACTATGGCCTCCTTGGGTTTAAAGATCCGTGCCAATGTTCACTTTCTTTTCTCGCATAGGTTCATAATAGGCACACACATTTTTATCTCGCATTATCTAACACTTCATGTGTACCTACTGAATGAGCTATGTCCAAATATTCTACTTCTTCATAATCCACTATGTAGACCATCTTTCCTTTCTCTTTCTCAAAGTAAGCGCGCATAAATAGATCGGCATCTGTATCATCCACTTCATCAAAAGGTGTCCCTTGTTCTTCCTCACCAAATAATTCTTGAATGAGTTCTTCAGCCTTGGCACTATCTCCCATAGTCAAGTGCTCCATAACCCGTAATACATCTCTCACTGAAGGTTTAGTAGAAAAGTACTTAAAATTCTAACTCATTCCTGTAATCAAATCCTTCCAATTTCCGGTCTCCTATGCGCTTCTGCATAAACATACCAAGCGCATGCGCAACCTTATAAAGTGGAATAAATTTTGTGCACCCAAAGTGAAGGTGGTAAAACTTCCTACCTCGCTATCCGAGTCTCTCACACTCACGAACATGGTGCTTTGAATAATTCCCATGATATACACAAACTTGAGTAGGCACATTGCTCCCCGAAGAATTGAGTGGTTAGAGCAAATTTGAATTCATTCCATTCTATGAGATTATCCATGTGAACCATCCACCAAATACAGCTTTATCTCACGCAGGGTATACACTCGACATATTTCTTCTTTCAACTTGATTTGTCCATTGCTCCTCCATGGTGCCCAATAATACCATAGGATCTCCTTCTCTAGTATACTGGGATACATAGTTGTTACCTATTCTCCTAATACAACAAGGGTTTCTTCTCCACGCAAATGTGCTTCTTACTTCACGCCCAACCATCTCATAGGTGCTTTATGCACCCAATTATCACAAGCAATACTTGTAGTATCACTAATAGACTGTGCATCTTCCCACTGGAGGATTCCTTCCTTAGATGGCTCGAGTACTTCCGGATCCCGAATGGCACGTACATAAATTTTGTTCAGGTCTTTCTCACTTAATGGTTCAACATAAGGTGCAAATTTCCCATCTGTACAAGGATAATAACTCTTTCTTCCTTGTTCTCAAAACTTATATACCCCTTATTGAACTGTAGATCAACATTATTTTCATAACACCAAGGGTGCCCAAGTAGAGCTAGGAAGTTGTCTAATTCTGCAAGTGCTAAGACCTCAAAGTCCCCAGTGAACTTGGCCCCTTATATAGTAATGGATGCATCCTTTAAAACTCTGATTAGAGTGGCCTTAGTTCGATTAGCCATAAACAATACATTAGAGGATGGCTGTAATGGAGGTCTACCCATCTATACCCATGCATCTAAAGTAAGCACATTCACTTTCGTGCCTATATCAATCAATATATTACTCAAAAGCCACCCATCCACAACAACATTCAAAGTGATCTCCTTGTCATAATCCAAGCTATGAGGGGGAATATTAGCATGAAGGATTTGTCATCCATTCTCAATACTTACACATGGAGTGTTCCCCTTTAGCCAAGTCCTTAGTAATGGAATGATATTCTCCTGGCACAACATATTACATACCTCTTTCAAGTCATCAATATTCGACTAGACCGTCTTTACTGCCTTCTCTTGTTCTAACTTCCTTGACTATTCCTTTAAACATTGTATTTCACCTAGAAGATTTCTGAGTACCTCCATCATTTCCTGATAAACCTCCTTCTGATGTGTAGGATCTGGGTACCTTGTATGTAAAACCTCCTCCTTGGTGATGGTAGGCTTCTGCCGTAACATTTGTTTGATGAGGACAACTTGAGCACGTGTAGTAATCTTCACGGGCACTACCTCGTGTTTTGTGCCAACTTTGGAATCCACTCGATTTTATATGGTGCTTTGTGTATTCTAACCATCCTGCACCCCTTGTTCTCTTGTTTATCTTTTACTAAGATGTTCATATAAGTTTGGGCATTCCTTATAGTTATGATTTTTCCCACAAAAAGAACAAGTAATATTTTGAGGACATTTGTGCTGTAGTGGTCAAGATATCATCATGTAAAACACGTTCGTGAGGAAACTCACCTCCTCCACCACCATGTCCTCAACCCCCAAATCTAGCACGGTATCCTCGACCTCCGCCACAACTTCCTTCAAAGTGCCATTTGTTCCGATCATAACGCCCTTGCTTGTGATCATGATCATGGTGCTCATTTTTATTTTTAGAAGTATCTTATACTCCTCATCGTACACCAATATCTATGGCATCATGGATCGACCAATCAACCCGTAGTCTTACGTATTGTGAGTCATGGACTAGTAAATCTTACAATGAAGCAACATACATTCTTTCTTATCGTGTTTTGTAATAATGGTCAATGACTCACATCATGGTCTAAATAACATGTCTTGCAGTCTAGCAATAATGAACATACTGACTTGTGAGGAAAAATATCTTTAGTGTGCCCTTCCAATTCACAATCTATACACCAAATCCCAGTGCACGTCTTATGAACTGAATTGGTCGATAGTTTCTCCAACTGCTTTACCATAGCTGTAATATATGCTTCTAGGAATGGGCTCACTCCAGTGTCTATACTTTTGACTACCTCAACACGCAATATTACTTCAAGCGATTCACACAGTGCAGTATATGTCTTATGTGACAATGCCCTCCTAAATGGTGTGATCAAACCCCAACAAACCACTATGCATGTTGGCTTGCATGGATATCATATGAAAGTTTAGATAAAAGTGTTTTGAAATGGGCATCATATTCCCAAACATCCTCAATAGTGCCTAACTTAACATTCTTGAGCGGGCTTATACTCTTCTGCTTGAACTCAGGGATATGAAACTCCTTAAGGAAATCTTCTCATAATATTGCTTAATCTACACAAGTCTGATCGGGGTTAAACTTTGTGTACCAACCGTGAGCACGCCCACAACGTAGCGTAGTTGCAAAATAACTTTCCTTACACTCAAAAGTTGTGATTCATTTTGTGTGCCACAATATCTCACACATGTGCATGTGTTCAGTAGCATCTTCTATGCCCCTATACTTTGGAAGATGAAGAGACATCTCCATGTAAATATTCTGGGGTTGATGAGGACCCTGCCCACCTGATCTAGAACCTCATGTGTTACCTCTACCTCCAGACCCACCAAATCCACTAGAACTAGAGCCACCTATGCCCCCTGATCCTCCACTTGTAGCCGAAGCGGACCAAAGTGGATGTATTTCCCTATGTCTAAACAAGTGGTAATAAATTAAACTCTTATAGTCTGCGAGGTGGTACTACTCCCATAAGTGAGTCCAAAATTTTTGCGTGCTTGAGTTTTGTGCCAAAGATGCACTGAAAAGGTACCTCCAAATAACAAAGAATATGTTTTCCCTGACCATAGATGCACTTTCTACTTGATTTACTCCTTTTCTACTACTCCCCAAACTAGCTTACGACTACTACTACTAGTTGTGCAGATATCGGAAAACCAAGCACAAGGGCTAGGTTGTCAGGTAGATTTAGATGCATGCCCACGGCCCATGTCGTCTTTGCTGACACACTCCCATATGAGGCCGAGGAGGGTTCCTTGTCATGTTTTCCCAAATGGGGGAGTTCTAGATGCTCGGCTCTATGCCTTTTGTGTGAGCTCCAAATCCTTCACAAACCGTCTCTCTCTTCAACGCCATCCGCTTTGCAATATCACACTACTTCTTTATCTCCCTCTCACGCACCTCATTGTACTTAAGTTTCCTTTCTTCTCTTTGCCTCTCTTTTGCTAGGTCCACCATCCTTCACCAAACCTACTTTTGCCCCGCGCGTGGAAGGGTTTAGCTAGCCATCGATTTTTTTCCAATTTCAAGGTTACCATGAAGATTTTTATTGCACAGTGGAATGCCTCGCATATAAGTTCCCTGCGATAGCATAAAAACTGGAACTCACTACCTCCGGGCACGAGTAAGTGGAAATCTAGAACTCTAAAATATAGTTATTAACAACACCATGAAACCAAGTGTATACAACACCCATCCAAATCGGATCAGCATCATAGAGGGCTTGAAATTCTTCCTACTTCCGACAAGTGTGCGGTACCTCCGATTCCTTTTAGACGCATAAGCAACTAGCCACTCATACAACTCTACCGTAAAGATGGAAAAGAAGCTCTCATACAAACAAATGATAAAAATTCTGCTCCACCCACGCGCGCGGCGTCAAACTCGAGATCCAATGTTGAACCTCCAAGCGTACTCTTATTCCGATCTTTATCCACTCCTCAACACTCGCTAACGTCAACCGATATGTCTTCATCACGAAACATCCTCAAAACAATCAAAAAGAGGTCCCTATAATAGAACCAAAGATGCAGCCTAGAATCTACTATGAATAACCCAGGCTCGCTAGCACATCACCTAACTCGAGCTAAGCACTCACCCAAAGTGCGTAAAGGTACTGCACCCATCTTTAGAGTTGCACATGCGGTAGTCGTTAGTGTGATGAAGATAAGACATATTTAGATCCATAATTAAACATAAACATTCCACGTTGCATGATCCAGATCTAGATCTTAGAGAATCATGAATTAAACAATAACTATAATAAGATTAACCATTCATGAACCAATTACAGTTATGTCTAACACCATTATCCAACCACTATCATCCATTACATTAAACATTGTAAAACACATAAGCTTCTTACATTATCAAGTATCACCATAAGTCATGCGCGCATCAGATCTAACAACATAACTTTACAATAATTCACACACACTAGTCTCTCTAAACTACATAGTTCAATACATATTTATAGGGGTGGGGACTTTCCCTTCACCACCTACACACTTCTCAAAATAGGTTACATGTTGATAATAGCCATGCACCTTTACAATAACATGCACACATGCAAGTGCACTAATAATAGATGTCCTATAGTTAACTGGAAGAAGTAATCCTATTATTAACTACAACCATGCATGGCGCTTATCACCGCTCGTTCCCAAAATACCATTTGCATGTCGTGCAAGTCTCCATCCTGATGTGTGCTCCGCATGCTATCTCCAAAAATAGCATGTATCCATAAAATGGCTAAGTCCGAACCAAACTGTTCTAGCGTGCGTTTCCTTTCCTATCATTTCGTGCCTTCAAATGCGCCTTGTTCCTACGCGCGTATTCTTTGTGTGTCTTCTCCTTAGAAAAATATTATGTCTACTCAACAAGGCCTTAGATTTGGACATATTGCATGGTGATCCTTTCCTCTTCTCCTCTATGTAATGGATTGTGCATACTTGAAGCAATAAAATGTCTATTTTATGGCTCTCCTCTACCCTTTCTCTGTTTTATTGCATTTTTCTTTCCTTTCATTGCATCTGCAGTATTTTATACATATTTTTCTCTCTTCTTTGGGTCTCAAATTTGTTGTGCTCTAGGAAAATGGTGATCTCGAATGCTATTGTGGACTGTGGCTTCCCTTTTCTACCCTCTTCCTCACCATTTTTTCCCCACTTTCCACTTATTGGAATGTCTCCAACCCCTTTCTAGTGCTATCACCTCTCTAGTTTAGGTTTCTATTTTATGCATCTCCTTCTCACCCTGGTCCCTTGGAAGTTTAGAGTAGAGTTATATAGTTGTGTTTCAACCGCTAGGAGTATCTTAGCGTTGGGAATAGGTAGAGGAATTTGGCCTTCTCCGGAGGTCTATCTCGGTTGCAGGGACCCACAACCGAAAGATGGTCCCATGTTGCCTTAGGATTCTTGATCATTCATGATCATATCCAAGGTGTAATTTTGAGCTCTAACAGGTTCTTTAAGTCTACCTAAATGATTGTACGAGTCTATGGTTTAGTAAAGGGCCATTGTGACAACTTGTGCTTAATGTTTGAGCATTGCGGATATTTGTAGATATCTTTAAACTTGAAGTGTGTGTTTTTGGTCCATTTGACTCTTTATTAGGCCACATTATATGTAAGTATGGATTATTGAAAAGATTTCCATGATAATAAATATTATGCATTCACGAACACAAAAGGAGGTTTGCACCTTTTTGGGACATTTTAGGTACTACCATAAATTTATTAAACATTTTACAAAGCTTGCGACACCATTGGTAAAGGTCATATGAAAAATAGAAGAATTTAGGTGGGGAGAAGATCAACAAAGTGCTTTTGATGATCTCAAGGAGAAGCTAACACAAGCACCTATCATGCAATTTCCTTATTGGAGCACTTTATTTCATGTACACATAGATGTGTTAGGAATTGCAATGGGGGTAATATTGGCACAACCAAGGGAAGGGACCCTTGATCATCTAATTTATTTTGCTAGTCGAAAGTTTACACGTGCGAGAAAGAAATTCTACCACAACCGAACATGAGAGAATTTTTATGGTTTATGTGCTATAAATTTTTGACACTTTGTCTTGGCTACACCATTCATGTTCTTCACTAATCATATGGTTCTTAAATGCTTGGTTAATAAGGAAGTGTTACATGGGTTCATTTGCTGATGTATAATACTATTTCAAGAATTTTAGTTTGTTGTGATGGTGAAACCAAGAAAAAATAATTTCGTGCTGACCATCCGTCGTGCATTGATAATGGTGAACAAGCGTAACCCATAGAAGATAATATGCAAGATGATCAACTACTTAGCATACAGTCTGAAACAAAGTTAGATGCATGATATACTTACATGTCTACAAACTAGAATAGCACTTTGAACATTATAAATTCATCCAGTAGCTAGCAATTAGTTGTCAAAGTCATGCCTTATCAACTAATTTCTAACCAAATTTGTATAAAATGGGGCGTAACAAAGTTTTACGGTGATGTGTTTTACCTCATGAATGGAATGATATACTTAGTGAAGCACAAAAAGTAATTTCTAGTGGTCATTATGTAGAAGAAGTGACCTCTAGGAAAATACTTAATGCAGGGTTCTAGTGGAAAATTTTGTTTAAGGACGTGAAAGAATATGCAAAATCATGCAACCAAGATCTAAAGAGCCATGAAACTAGGGAAGTGCAATAATATGTTGTCCATCCCGGTCACTGCACAAGAACCATTTAATAAGAGGGTAATTGATTTTGTTAGACCAATCAATTCAGTAGTGCGTAGAATAGGCAAATGGTATATTATCACGCCTGGGTCAATGTATGGTGTTGAGTCCCACTTTTTTTTCCTGAAAACGTGAGTGAGGAGTGAGTTTGGGTGGTAAAAAGAAATGGTTCACGTGAACACCCCCTTCGCGTGAATGCAATTCGCGCGAGCTGACATGTTGACTATTTTTTCCCATGTATGGCGTTAAATAGGGTTCGCATGAAAGGGGTGTTCGTGCGAACACCATTTGCACGAACACCCCCATTTATATTTTGGAGGCGCTGCGGAGGAAATCAATTTTCTCCGCCCCGCCTCCTTTGCGTGAAGTTTACCCAGGGCCAGGAGCCACAACCAAAGCTCACGGACCCGAGCCCACCGAGCCCATCGAGCTGCTACTGTTGAAGGAGACCAGCCAAGCCCACAAGCACCCATAGCCCATAGTGTAGACTAGGCCGAGCACACAAGCGAAGACCAGGCGGAACCCACAAGCGTCCACCATGCCCAACGAGCCCATTGAGGAGTGAGGAGGCCATCCAGGTATGAATTTTGTTGTTTTTTTGGTGAAAATGGATGATCCTTAGCAAATTGCAAAAAATAAATGAAACCCTAGTTTTTTATTTGCAAAACCCTAGCAAATTGCAGACGTTTTTTTGTGTAATCATTTTTAATAGAGCTCTGTTCACGTTTTTTCATTGATCTACCTCTACATTGGCACATTTGCTCATTTTTTACAATTTGATCTACATGAGGTTTTAGTTAATTTTTGAAATCCAAAAAAGAGTTTTATACAATTACATATTGCTATCTAATTTTTCATTAAATAATTTTTGTTTTCTTCTTGGTCACGTGTTTTTCATTTTTTCTCTATTAGAGGTTGGTTTGGACAACAATAAAGTCTTATTTTGAATTCAATTTGAGTATACAAACACATACATTCTAGTTCATTTGGATATCTAAGAATCACGAAGTAATCAGAAGCAACATGACTACATTTTTACAAGTAATAACTCCTATTAAAAGTAGTCAACAACTAATCGACATCCCTATAATTACTCCTAGATTCCTATTTACTTGAACTGTTATAAATAACCTCACACATAAACTCTAATATATGAGTTGTCTAATTAACTCATTTACACTCTCACACCTCACATTACGAAATACCATTAACTCACACATTACAAATATGTAATGTTCATACTGAGATTTCCTAACATTCCCCGCACCCCCACTGCCCCACTGTGCCTTCCTCGTAGTGTGAATATGGGAGAAGAGAAACAAATCATACAAAATCATCTCTCTACAAGAAATATTTAGACAAGGTGCGCTCCATCAAGTAGTCTCTTTACATTCAGAAAGACATATTGAAGAGTAGAATTCCATTGCGACTATTCCCAAACCCCTTACCCTGAAATCCTAAATTCTGAATCATGTTGATTCCAAGAATTTCCTAGAGCTCCCTCACTATCTAGAAAACAATCCATACTGTGTCCATACCGAGCTACCTCGAAATATTATCTTTTCCCAAAAGAGCTAGATTCATTAAATATGCTTCTTTTCCCATATGTTAGAGAAAGGGGTTTATTTAGCAAACCAACATGGGAAATCTCAACATAGAAAAATGCCACCAAATCTCTATGTGGCCTCATCGCTAGTAGCTGAAAAGAGGTTGCTATTTGAATTCCTTCCATTTGTTTCCTCCATCCTCTAAATTACGTAGTTCAAATAGATAGATTGATTGTGAAATTTTGTTGTATGTTGTTATTTATAGAAAAATTATCCTCATAGTATTATGATAATTGGATGTTGGGTTCACTTGAAAATGCATCCATTACAAATAGATAGATGTTTGAATTTGAATCTTTTGACATATAAAACTTGATTCGCTAATAAACTCAATATAAACATAACTATAGATAATGGAGTGACCTCTATCTGAAATTGATAATATTGGATAATCTCTAATAACTTGGATATAAAAATATTGACTAAATTTGAATTCTAAATAACAAATTATATGTTATGCCTAAGGACCTAGTGACACTTAATCATCACTTTTATAGAATCAATAGTTTTTATTGAAAAATAATGACTTATATTGAACCACTTACAAGCTATTTAGACCTATCAAAAAAGACTTTATACTAAACTACCTCCTAGACTTACCTATCAAAAGAGATGTTGATGGTGAATAGTTTGTGTTGTAGTGGTAGAGTGTCAATACATGGCTGGTCTGTGAGATGCTTGAAAATGTGGAGGAAATCTAGAAATTTTCCACTTCTTCAAGTAGAACTCATTGTTCCATCTATTGTAATAATTTTTCATTATAGGTCTATGTAGCAAGAGCTCGAGCTTCTTGATTGATTTTTTATCGATATGCAAGGATGAGATGATTTGCAAAAAAATAAAATACATGAAGACTCCTAAAGATGATAGTAAGCATATATGATTATATCACCATTCTTAGATGCATATGGTAGTGATCAAATCAAATGAATTGCTAACTCATGAATGAAATATGTAGACTTGGATTAAAGGTGACTATGCAATAATTGGAGTGGATTTCGTTCTCACAATTTTAATTAATAATTTATTTCATCAAGTAAATACATAAAAAATTCCTCGATTCTCATATTTTAAAATTTTAATCAGGATCATAATAAATAATGATTTTTGAGAAAATACTCTACAAAAAACAAAAAACCTATATGGGCATTCTATAGATAAATTATTGAGCTCTTGTAATCGTTCTTGAAGAAATCAAGCAATCATTAGAGCCTTAATTGAATACCACAAATTTTTGATTAAACACACCACAATACGAGTTTACATGCTATTGGAGATACTATAATAATTGAGGTTTAGTGTTTTCAATATTGTTATTATTTAGGGGCCGGAAAAATATCATGGTAATTACATTATTCTCTAGTTTACACATGCCCAATTTTATTTTTTTAATTTTCCCGAAGGTTTAAAACATTTTAACCCAAATGTATTATTATAAGGGTAAAAGGAGGGTTTTTGAAAGGGCCCTAACCCTTGTACATCCAGAAAAACATATAATAAGACATTACACGATTCAAAGTAGGACAAAAAGTATGAAATGGGTATAACGATATCCCATGCGGAAAAAGGCTTACTACCAACAACAAATATACAACAAAGTTACAACTATTTTGCAAATAAATCATAATAAAGAAATACCATGTTCCATTCTTCGTTGAAGAATTTCAAGTGATCCTCCAACATTTGCATGTCTATCTCTTGGTTTTGTTGATTCTTTCCTCACCCTTGTGTCTGATTCTCTTCTTTGAACCTCTCTCTTCACCCATCTCTTTTCTCTTCTTAATACTTTCCTTCATTATGAAAATATTGGTAGTACTATTTTTGATAGTTGTTCTACTCAAGTCTACCACCTTATTAAGGGTCTCTTTGTAGCTTCTTTTCTCCCACCCCAACATCTCTAACCTCTCCTTGAACCTCCTAATCTCCATAACCACATCCCTACATCACCCACCCATCATACTCTTTTCATTTCCCTCGGGCATTTGTGTAGACACATGTTGACATATCAATTTGAGATTCACATTTTCCATCATTAAGCATTTCATGATATTGTGTTAAATATTTTTATTCACCTCTAAAGCCTCAATTCTCTTTTTAAGATGCTCCACATTACCCTCCTTCTCCTTATGCTTTTAATCGTCCTTGTTTCTTTCCAATCTTGTGTCGAGTGCAATGTAGCATTTTCACCTAGTAAGGGAAAGAAGTTTTTTTACATGTGATTGGAGTGAAAGCACACAAATTTGAATGAGGTTTTTAAATTACAATTGACTAAATTCATAATATTACCACAATCGTATGGTCTTGGGATGATCCTATTGGCGATCGATTGAATCTCATTGTTGAAAAGATTATTAAGCAATTGCAAAATCAAAAACGTTGTAAGTGTGGAAAAATTCAAAATGAAACATCTTTTTAAATTTTTGTTTTTAAAGACGAATTAAAAAATCACAAACATTCAAACCGTGGAAAAATTCTTATAAAACACATTTTGTAGAAGCCCATGTGAAAACTTCATGTTTAGCTAGTTTTTATTTAGGTCAATCTTAAAAAAAAGACATTTCATGTAGACACCACACACATTTATTAGTAATTAAAGTGTATAATTTTAGCATAGTTATATATTTGATTATTGTTTTGAAATATGTTTTATTGGCACTTTTTCGATGTTGAGTGGTCTCTAACCGTACTCTCAACCCCTTTAGCTACCCTCTTTTCTCTCTACCAATCATCTCTCATCATTACCCCTTTTTTGAAATGTTCATACACTCCTAGGGCTTATCTAAAACATTTGAACATTCAATAAATGGTGTAATATATATATGCCTCTAATTTTCATTATTTTTTAATTTTTAGATTCTTATGACATGTTCCAAGAAAATTTAATCCGAATAAAACTTCAATAATTTATTTTCTTTATAAATTTTCTCCTGAAATTAATCAAGAAATTAAAATAACTTCACCAAAAAAATTCAAGAAAATTCTTCACAACTTCATGTAAATCTTTGTAGCTTCACGTCTCTTCTATTTTTCTCCTTCCTCATGTATCATGAGAAACCATTGGGCTATGATACCATTGGTACTAATATTTGCACAACTAATATGGAAGAAATGTATTAAATCAAGAATATATTACAACTTTAATAAATACTCCATTACATTTAATTTCCTTCATACTCAAGCTTAAATAATCTTATGAAAGAGTGTTTTGTATATATAAGTAAGTTAAAAAATAAAACAAACAAAAACACAATGTAAACTTAGGATCACATGTTCCAACACATGTACTATGATGTTTTTATTGATCAATACATGACCTACACTTAAGAATCCCCTTGATGGGATTATAGGTCATCTTTTCCAACCTATCTTCATATGGTAGCTTACATACATTTGAAGTGAAATAATTAAAAATTTATTTTAGGATCTAATATCCCTTATGACATTACTAATATCAGTAGTCCTTACTATTTCATAGTAGTCATCCATTCATCTTGATAAGTGAGGAATTCAATGAGAGTAGTAAAATGGAAGGGAAATGTTGTAATTCTTGAGAACTCCATTTGAATTTATGGAGTTCATAATTTGATAGAAATCTCTCTTACAACGATACTAGATAGACAACTAGTAATTCTAGGCATGACTCAATGAACACTAATTTCATATATAGTATATTTAATATCTACTTTTCAATCCATTCCATAATAATTACCTACATAATTTGGTATAATAGCCTTTATTCAATAATTTTTAAAATCATGGTTTGAGTGAATTTTAGTTCAATGAGTATTACCATCTTTAAAAGAGCCAACTTTGAGTATGAGAGAAATTGATTGAAGAGTATTATTGTTTTATTTTATTGTAATGAATAAAACCCATCCATGAAAGAAGGAATCTTATGCCTAACATTGAAATTAAAAATCATATTAGTATAGGGAAAGATGACATCATCAATGGGGCATACTTTATTAATATCTCAAAAATTGTATATATCTTAATGCCCCTAGTTGACTTACCGATTGGGACAATGTGGGAAATCTATCAAAGTTATCGATAGGTTTAACAAAATCATAATTGAAATAAAAATTTGGATTTCTTATTAGGCAACTTTAGGATGTATCTTTTTACTTTGTGTGTTTGACATCACAATTCACAACAATATTATGCACCACGATAAAAGTAGGCATATTAAACATATATGCACATAACCACGTAACAATATCTTGATATTTTATTAATAACCCAATATAAACTTTTTTCTCTATGAGAGTCGATGAGACACCTAACTCAACATTTTGGATGCCTCTCCAATGCCAATTTTAATATCATATTTCATTTAATAATATTGATACAATCCCCACAAGGAATCCAAAAGGTCTAATATAATCTCTTCATCACTATACAACGACTCACTTTCCCCAAATAAGCATGATATCTCTCAATGTAAAAGGGAATTTATTCTTACATGATGATATGTAGGTGAATCCACATTAGTTCCAAAATATTTTTTATGGTTTCATTATTGCAAAGAGTGTCAAAATATACTCTCTCATATGGCGAATCAAAATGGTTTAACTTAAGACAACCAAGTACAATTTGTAATTTTTCTTTTGATAATTAATTCCTCCTTCAAAGCCCAACTCCCCTATTTAACATGTTTGGAATGTTCTCATGTGCACTGAAGAACCTCATGAGTCATTTGATTGGAATAATCATCATGTTTCATATATATATATAACCTAACCATACATAGCATATATATATATTTTCTATATATATATATATATATATATATCCACAACTATACATAAAGTTGTGGTTTCCGTCACTTTGCATAAAGCATCGATTTGTCGACCAACCTAGATTTTCCTTTTATCGAGTCCTTGACCTTGTAGCATCTCTTTTTAATGTTTGGATGATAATCCCATAAATAACTTCCATGTAACCTATCAATATTTAAACCCCATGAGCTTAAACCTCTATTTTTATTTGTACTAGCATGTGGGTTTGACACAATACTTCTTAATTAAATCAAAGTATGGGTTATAAAATCATCTCTTAATGTGTCCACATAATGTTATACACCCCATCATTAAACTCCTTTGTCTTTACTACACATACGGGGAAATTAACATTTCCTATCTTCCCAATTTTCTATAGGAGTTTTCCATTTCATTGTTTTAAATAAGGGATCATGTGAGCTACTCATTTCGATTGTTATTATGTTTATATTCCATTTAATTTTTAACTTTTGATAAGAATTTTGGTCATGTCCAATTGTAGGCATCATGTCAAATAACATTCTTCTAAACTTTTTGTGTCCTTAATTTTAAGAGGTTGTGGGTGGAGGTTGTATATCTTAAATGTGGTTACTAGCTACTTTACAATTATATTAAGTTTTATATAGATATTTGAAATCATAAATTAGTACCAAAAAACTCTAAATGAAAACATTTAAATAAAGTCATGAACTTTTATTATAAATATTTATAATGTCTTGGTTTATTACATTTGATGATAATGTTAGTTCAATTGTGCTTTATATTCGATTATTTGTTAATAAGAAATGTATATTTATAATGTCTTGGTTTATTTGTTAATAATAAACTTGTTAATAAGAAACCTAAAATATAAGATGGTTTTATCCTATGGTGTGAAAAATCCGAAATTTCATTGCCTTTCTGATCCACGAAGGTCCGCAGCACCGGAATGAACACTCAAGGATATGACAAATTGGAGGAGGAACGGTCTTTGTGGGTTCATATTCATGGATTGATCTTGCCTTCAAAAATGCATGTTATATTCTAATCATTTTCAAACTCCTTTGGTGCTCTTTAAATATATGCGATCCAATACTGCATGGCCCTCTCAATTATAATATATGAAATTTCTTGTTTTCTAAATTATTTGCATGATTGACACCATTTTCTATTTTCATTAAAATAGAGAATATAAGCTTGGATCCTTTTAAAGACGTTAAAAGGGAAATTGAATCCTCCATTTTTGGTGAACTCATGGACATTACCCCGTGTATTAATTTGTTTGGAGGAGATTTATTTCATCTGAGATTTACCACAAAGAGCATGCTTTGATTTGTAGATTCGGGGGACTGTGGCCCAGCCTTCCTACTCTTCACGCATGGATCTCTCAGCATTGGACTCCAACTTTAACTGGTAAGATAGACTTACATCTGTGTGCTAAGGGAATTTTCATTGTGACTTTCTCTTTTGTAGCTGATAAAGAAAACATTGCTTCTAAACTCTGGTCCTGTCAATCTAAATATTTGGTCATGAAACATCACAATGTTCCCATAAGGAAATCGTTAAGAGGCACACAAAATCTTTCTCTTGGAAACCTGTTTGGATCAAAGGAAAATTACCTATCATATTAGAAACAGGAATGTTCATGTACCCCTATGTGCAATACCTTGGGAATTACACTCTTTATAGATTCTCAAACCACTAATTACACCCATACTACCTATGCCCGGATCCTGGTGGAACTTGACACTGATAAAAATCTTCCTGCTACTATAGATCTTAGAGTGCAAAATCGAACTTGGTCACAAACTCTTGATTATGAAGGTCTACCTTTCCGATGTAGAAGATGTTTTGGCTTAGGACACACCTCTACTGCTTGTGGGATGGAAAAACGTCAACATGAAAAGAGGAATTGGTGGAAAGATGCACTCCCAGAGCACCTAATTTTTGATGCTAAAAGGGATCTTGAATCAAAAGTGGAAACAGTGGCTGTATCCAAATCTGCCCTTGAAACCCCTCTTTCCGAAAATCAAACTGTTAGCAGCATGAAAATTGCTCAAGTTGTTGAGGGTAACACGGAAAGTAATATGTTTGTGGCTGTCCCATTTGGGACATATGCGACTAAGGATTTAGGCATTGGCCCCCCTTTGACTCCTCCTTCAAGAAGCTGGAGACTCCAAGGATATCCACGCTATAAAAAAAAAAAATTTACCCTGAAGGAGTGCTATTCATCTGGATGATGTTTGTTATTGCTCATAGAGTTTGTTTATTTCTTTGTTGTGTTCTTTTCGGTTGTTTTTTCTTCCAAATTAAAAACAATACGTTTTTGGTCCTTTATTGTTATATCAATGCTAATCCTTTTCTTTGTGTTTATTTTTTCTATTAAACCTCAAATGTTCTTGTTGTCACAAGGTATAGTCCCTTTCAAAAACTATTTGCCATAATAATAAACAAAAAGAAACCTAAAATATAATGTCTTGTATCCTAATTACGTGCACAAAATTTATTGTGTGATGTTGCACGTAGGAACTCAACAATATGTGCAATATGTTTCTTGCATTTGATTAGATTCTAAAAAAGCTATGTTACATTCTAGATAATTCCTCCTTTAGTTCCATTAAATCTATGTGATCCATACACTCATGCATGGTGACATTTTATTTTGTTTCACGAAGATATATGTAATTTCTTATTTTCTAAATTATTTGCATTCAAGCTTGAAAATCATATTTCTATTTTCATTAAAATAGAGAATATCTTAGGAATTTTTTTAATTAAAAGTACTATTAATTGAATTTTAATTTCATTTTTTACTAGATCATGGCTTCTTATGCTCCTAATTTGTTTGAGAGGACCGATTTAGAGATTGCAAAATTGCAGTCTATTCTCCAAAATCCAAGTACGGTTAGGGCAATAAAGCCCATTGTGAAAAAATATTGGTTGATCTTTGTGGAATAGAGATAAGTTTGAAAACATATAACCCATTTGATTATGAGTCAATAAAAAAATTTATGGATTCATTAAAATCAAGTGTCTCAGGAGATGTAGGTTATAATGAGATTACATCACGACTTTCCGATAAGGAAGTCATTAAGAGGTCTTGTTGGAGTTTTTATGCAGACAAAAGGAAAATAAGGGCATATTATGTAAACAAATGTTCATGTCCCTTATGTGCCCCTTTGATTTATCCTAGATCTATGGCCTCTCAAGGCCAATTTTTGAATAATGACTAATTACCGTTATACTTCATAATGATGCTACATGCTAAGGTTCACTTAAACCTAAAGGTGAACTATTTAGACATCCCTAGTTATTTGGGGCAGGGGCGTGGCCGAATTAGCCACAGGGAGGCATATAGAAAGGAGGGAGCTCTTGCAGTTGTTGACATGTGGTAGCTTGTACCAAGGCCACAACCATTCTTATCGAAGCTTTGGGATGTCGCAACACTTTACCGTGTATTGACTGACTTTAAATGAGGTTGTTATCGAGGGTCTTGCTAGAATTACTCGTGAGACCCAATTGATATCTCTAAAGAATTTGGAGATACCGTGTGGGTCAGTACCTTTAGAGACGTGATACTAATAGTGGAGGTGTTAGTAGTAGCAGTGATGCACGCAATGAGGTATACGCTTGTGTATCTTTGATTTCCCCAATGACTTTGAGCTAGTTACAGATCCCGCTCAGGCATCTCGGCTAGGACACATCATGTTTGTTGACTTGTTACGTGCATATGAGGTGATTTCATGGCATTGCAACATTCCACTATCGGGGTTTTAGATTTTATATAACAGAGTGGGAGTGTATCTTCTAGTCAGGGTACTATTGTCGCTGCTACAGATAGACTTCTTGTTGCTAGGATTGTCACACCTGATGTTCAGCATATTTTTGTTCCAGTGTGAAAATTAAACACCCAATATAATTAAAATTTATTTTATTTCATCATTACTTTACAATTTATTAATATTAAAATTAAACATGTACTTTTGTGTTTAGGATTCTGCTCTAGTGTGTGGAGCTTCATAGCCCACACCATCTACCCATGTGACATACACATAGCTCTTGACAGAGCACAACATGGATCTTGATGTTCCAGGCCTGAGTTAGCTTGGCTCACTTGGTGACATATTTGTTGGTGTTGAGGTCGTGGGTGGCAATCCCATAGATTTGGAGACGCATTCCACAGAGGTATAGATATATGTGTTTTAATAGAATTAATATTTAATCTAAATTGAAATGTTAGAAATTAATTAACTTTATTCAAAAAACTTATTTATCAACTTCTTACATTTTATTTATTTTGTTTCATAGGGATCTACGAGACAAAGATCTACACATAGTGTAGATACTCCCAACATCCACCCAGGAACATATATTGAGGTAATCAATTGTACATATCTGTTATATGATGTATTGAATTAATCAAGAAATTGTTGTAGAATTTTGCTTATATATTTTAATATATGGTACATGTTATATATAGTTTATGACGTGTATATTCCTTTTTTAACATGCAGGGTGCCTCAACAGAGTTAGTGAGGGGTCCCTGCACTCACCCCTCTAGTGCACTGGAGGAGACTTCAGTGATATTTTATAGATTTTAGACATTTTAGACATGTATATACTCATTAGACATGATTTTTGATATTTTAGACATACTTTTAGAGATTTTAGACATACTTTTAGAGATTTTAGACATGTATATACTCATTAGACATGATTTTTGATATTTTAGTAATACTTTATGTTACATTAAACCTTCCATGGCTTAGTGAATGCTTCTTTACTTATGCACTTGTCAAATCTTTTCAAAATACATTGTTAGTATTAAACTATCTCTCTAAAACTCTATAGTAACTTAAAAGCTTGTGAAAATAATAGATTCCCTCTCTTTATCTATCATCTCTCTTAAACTTGGGAAATATAAACTCATGTTTTGTTACGAGGTGTGCAAATGATGGAAAATGAAGAAAATGTAATGCAATACATTTCCATGATTTATATTATTTTAATGTAATTGTAAATTTGACTTTATTTGGAGATTTATACTATTAAAACACCTAACATAAAATACCTCTCTATAAACCAAAGTCTTTGGAGATACAACTCATGCCATCCTACCTCATAAAGAGTAATAAGTCTTCATCTGCATTTGTAATATGTTCACTCGCATTTCTACCACCATTTGTAATATTATTAACCTTGAGTCATAATATCTTTCAATACAAGTAATAAATGTATTTTGCATCTTTTATTATTAATTATATGTATGTGTATTGAATGTTTAGTTTACACATTAATTTATATCAGAACTCTTTATTACTTTTAATATCAATCATATTATTTTTTTGGATTAGTTAAATTGAATTGATAATAATAATTTAAGGTCCTTACGAATTAGGTTTATCAAACCCTATGACAATGATGACAAAATACCTTATACCATATATGACAATGATGAATTAGCTTTCTCAATGATGACAAAATACCATTTCTAATGGGAAAAATCATAATTATGTTTCAAATAAACCAAGGTCCATTAGCTATGATATCTCTACAATGGTCAACATTGTTATAGTTAGAACAAAAAGAAACACTTGATTAAGATTTTATTTCCGTAAAGCTTGACACCGTGAGGCATAATCCATGCATCATGAACCCATGATTTGAAGGTTCTCTCAAAGGGGACTCAACTAAAATAATATGCAACTAAAGTAAGTTGCTCCAAATAATTGCATAATTTATTGAATTTAAGGAAATGTAAAACATCAAGAATATTTTTAGGGCTATGATCACGAGCTCATGAAAATATTTTGGCATGGATTTTTTTGTCTCTTCGGTGCCTTTGAACTCCAAAATTCCATTAATTTCTCTTACAAAAATGACTACAAGAGTTGAGGAGGGAACATTATAAATGGCTTACCTTCCCAAAGGGTATTTGATTAATGCAAAACAATAATTAGCCAAAATAATAAAATTTCTAATAAGTGTTAATGGCGGTGTGACATAGACCCTATTAGGTATGTTAATATTTAGTTTAATGATGTACATGTACCTGAGTTGTCTTAAGGTATGTGGACTCACATAACATCCAAATCATGCAAACAATTGTTATCAGAATGTAGGACCCAAAATTTGGACCTAAGGAACTTGGAAATAATTATTTGGCATCTACCCCAACATATTCCCATTTACACATAAATTGACTTAATTGTAAAAACACCCCGCTCAATTCCTATATTATGATTCCATCAAATCAACACTTTTCATTGAGTTTAGCACTTTAGGAACCAATTTACCTTACAATGAACACATCTGCACTCTCATATCCACTCAACACATGCATGAGATTAGGTCCCAAGTTAAACTGGTTAATCAAGTGATAAGGGTAGAAATGACCAATGTTTTTGACCCAGGTTGAAAATTTTGACCCATGCACTTACAATGGTCACATTTTCAAATACACACCTTACACCAATCATCTTATGGTCAATTGAGTGGGAAATATTTCACACAATTTGTGTATATAAACACATACATGTTATTTATTAAGGGAATCTCTTAACTCCTTAGACATCTAAAGGATTTCATTCTAAAGAACTCTAAGGACTTTAGGCCCTAATAATTAAAATATCACATAATCACATCCTTAGAGCACGCCAACAAGTTACAAGTGTACATAATCATGCACTATAACTAAATTCAAGGATTGTTACCAAGTGTTGGAGGCCTTATTGGGGTCTTATCATAACCATTATTTATGCATATATGCACACACATCTAGTGGGAGGGATAACCGCATAGGTGTGAGGAATTTTCATATTATAGATATGTAGGCGATGCTTGTCTCAGAGGGGGTTGAGGAATCTTAAGCCAATTGGACTAAACTCTTTTTTAGGTTATAACCTGGTAAGGATCTAGGGTTTTGTAATATCCAAACTAGGATTTTATTCTACTTAAGATATATATTATGTGCAAAGATGATATATGAATCATAATTGATATAAAGATCTTATAAACATGTAATGATTATATTTGGATAAATACAAGCTCTAGAAAATTTATTAATACAAGAGTCATGTAGTTCTTTATCATCTATATCAAAATTTAATTGTCTAACATTTGGCTCACATGAAATTTTAAATGATTCAAGTTAGATTTATTGACACTAAGAGATCTTATTTCAAATTGTTATAAAAGATGCTGGAAAAGAGAAACTAAAACGAGGAAAAAATAATACTAAGTTTTTAAAACTCATTTGTTATATATAGATATAAATGGAAATAATATTATTGGAGATACTAGGGAACAAAATTACATCATTAATGAACCCATCCTTAATATCATAGCAAGAAAGTTGTCAAATATGTATGCCAAATGACAAATAAAATAGATAAAATATTTTAAATTCCTGGAAGACATGAATATATAATATTCCATGTCCTTCTATATAACACCAAGTGGCTCTGCTCGTTATTCAATGACCTGTAAAAATTTTCATGGTTTTTTACATCTAGTCTCCATTTTTGTGTTGACTAGTTTTAGTCTTCACCTCTCTGTAATTGTAACCTGTAAGATTATGTGATGGGTGTAATGATACACCTTTTTTCTGGTTTGTAATCAACAAAGTGAATCCCACTTTGGAGGGCTTTCACTTGTTGTAAGTATGTTCCCTGCACTACAACCAAGCCAATATAAAATGTTGTCTCTTCACTTGTTATTTCACATGTTAGCTTTGTTCTCTCTTCTGTGCAACGCAACAAGTAGTACTCCACTTTCTCAACATTGTCTTCTTCAACAATGACTGCAAATACATCACCTACAACAAAATGCAAATAAACATTCAATGATCCATGTATAGTATAAATATATATTTAATTATCAAATTATACAATCCTTTTAAATAAAACATACCTTGTTTAACCAGTCCAGATATGTGGTCATAATTAGTTGAAATTAATGGCACATCTTCAAAACTATCATCATGATCTGATCCATATGTGTCATCCACAACTAAAGGAACTTGCTTCCACTCACCTACATACCCATGTTTTTGACTATTGCACTTTGAATATGATTTGTTCATGCATTCATAACAAAAACAAGAATAATCTCTTGTACAGATTGTCCAGTTATTACTATCCATAGTCATCAAAGAGTGCAAAGACCTAGAATTGGGAATCCTTTCACATCCATACTTTGTCCTTCGATCAATACCTTCATTTAATCATGCTCAAAAGATTAATAAAGTTTAAAACAAACATCAAAATTTAGAATAATTTTTTAAAGTTAGTAACTTGTAGAACTTAATAAATCACCTCAAGATCTACATATCTATGTTTTAAATGTGCATGTCCCTATTATCTCCCAAAACAATCTATGTGGGGTTGAAGCGTGTGATGTTAAAGCCTGTGAGGTTGAAACTTGAACTGTAAAATGTTTCTTACACCATTCAAAATGGTGTGGGAATCAATCAATCAATCTCCCTCATAATCAAAGCTTTGTTTCTTTAGAGCACATTTGATGCATGCACCCGCACCATCATGTTCTCCCTTCCCATGACCACTCTAAAAAAAACTCCATAAATGAGGAATTTTGTGATGACGATGATAACGACTGAGTGCAAAGAAAGGGTGAGAGGATTTAAATTGTGACACACAACCATCTGACCAAACAAAATGTTGATCTATTTGTATTCCTCACTGATGAAGATATTGAAAGAACAAACCAAAACAATGTTGCAAAAAGTGGGTGTCATGTTCCTTGTCATCACTTATATAGAAGTGATACTCCTTCTTGATCATTCGCTTCACATATGTACTTTCAACCCCATCCAAATCCAATTGTGCATGCCTATAAAATACTTGAACCATGATAGTAACTTAGTAAGTATGATAATATTGTGTCTGAATTTCTTTTTGATGAGAAAATGAGTAATTCTCAACAAAATCAACCATGGACAATATGGAACCAATAGGGAATGTGTCTCTATTAGTCTTGAATTGTGTAGCCTGCCACTTTGCATAGTGAGAATGTTTGATGTACGGACTAATTAAACTTTGGAAACTTTACATGAATGTAGCAATGAATTTCCTCTTCTACCAAATCTTGGTTGCGTTTTTCCAATCCTTGTTGAATATTTTATGTATTTGAACCATACAAAATCAATTCATAATGGACTTGAATTGTCATGTATTCATTTCCATAAAAATCAAAATAAAATTCATTTATATATATATATATATATATCACCTCTTATATACCATTTTAAGTCCCCACATCTTCATTTTTTTTTGGAAATAATTTCAAGTCCCCACACTTAACCTTTGATAATGCAAGTCATACGATCATCGACATGATCATCGGATATCGTGCGAAAGAATTAAAGTTATGAATTCACCGACACGTGTAGGTGGGGCATTTTCTTCCCGTAACTTTCTATACACTTGAAAAAACATAGATTTTGAAATACATTAATTTTAAATCACATCTCAAAAATGATATTTAAACAAATTTCAAATATATAGATATAAATGAAAGCACACCTCAAAATATATATACATGATCTATAAAAATTTTTTGTACCTGATAGTGATAATCAAACTCAACGTGATAAGAATAAACAACAACATGTGTCAAGGACTTTATCAGCTCGCATATACCAAGGCTTCAAATTTTCAAACATTCGTTGTCCAATCTTAACATCTGGATTTTCTTCTATAAACTTTATGTACATCTCATGTTGAGTTATTTCAAGCCAATGTTTTATATGTTCATCATAGTTATTGCGAGTTATCATGTGTTTTAAAACATCCCTCACATTTGGAGAAGGATGAGTCCTCTCAGTCCAAAAATCAAAACTATCTTCACAATATTATCCTCTATTTTATCATAACGTGGATTTCTACACATTAGTGCCCAATTTCCTTCCATAGTAGAGTCATCCAATGTCTTCCTCCTCTTTGCATACCTGCTGACCGTCTTTCTAGATAAACCCAATGCCTTGGCAATGGTGGTAACATGACGATTCTTTGTCGTATCTTCACTTACAACTGAAGTTAATATTGCTCTATGAGAAATACTCTTATCAATAGACCTAGTTTTTGTACCCAAAGAACTTATTCCTTTAGAAACATTCCCAACAAATTCTTCTTCTACACGTTTTGAATTTTTCCATCCAAAATCAACACCCAACAATTATAATGTTTCCCTCATATCAACATGATTCAAGAATGTAACCAAAAAATGTGCTCTAGCAACTGTAGTCAAATTAACAAATTCACCATATATTATCTCTACACTTTTTGTTGTTTTCTTTCATGATAGTGGTTCTTGTTGGGAAAATTCTTTTAATTTTTGTAAATCCATCTTCACCAAGTGTTTCACATTTTTCTTGGGAAGTAATTCCATAAATTTTGTTATCACTTCAAGCATAATGTTGTGCATCATGATTTGTGTCCATAAACATACACATGTGATTACACCAAAATTTGCAAAAAAATTTAACATACAAATGTGATTACACCATTAATAACCAAGCTAGTAAACACTTTAATATCTAAAAAATTAGCTTACTATCTAGTAAACAATAATATTAAGTTGAACAAGCTAAAATTGTATTTAGGTGTTAGAGCTATCTAGTTTTCAAATCAAACCTAGACCAAAATTATATATCAACACATAAAACCCAAAAAACTTGTAACACATAAAACCCAAAATTATATTTAAAAGATTGAGTAAACATCACTAATAATTTAATTACGAGCTCAATAGGGAAGAGAGAGTGTAGAAGAATACATAAGTTGCATTGTCCAATTCAAAATGATGTCCTCTTTAGAATGCTACCAAGATCTACCACAACGTTTATACCCAATAAATTTCATAACAAAAATTATTTTCAAATGTCATATTATGTACAATAGGTTATATTTAAATTTTGTCAATTTACATCTATATATGAGATCATTATTAATCCAATACACGACATATAAATTATATAAACTAAAAAAATGACTCTCGAAATTCAAAATATACTATCACGTGAAGGTCAATATTAGAGAGTAAATCGTAACAATTTTTTTAATGAAAGGTATGGTAGACCATCAAATATATCCCCTAGATTAATCACTTGGGGGGGTTAACCTTGTTTTCGATGACACATACCATGTGCAATTGTATAGCCCAATAATTTTTATGTATAGCTTTTGTATCATAGTATTGGTAGAAAAATAGGACGTAGTGGTCAATCGTAAAATAAGGGGTAATATTTGGAATCCCATGATAACAAATGTTTTGAACATTTATTACCAAGTGACCCACCCACGACATTAATGCACTTCAATCCAATTTCAAATATTTCTACTTGGGCAAGTTCAAGAAACTTAGATAAATAAGGAAAATTGGTTTTAAGTAGAATCACTATATAATATACCATATATTGGTACTTAGGGTTAAAATCAAAGAAGAAAAACCAAATACGTGTAAGGTTTATTGTTGTTTTGTTGATCATTGTTGGAAGGAATTTAACAATATGAATTCCCAAATAGATTCTAATCCAACATCTTTGAGATCTACATATTCCAAGGCATTTGAGTATTCTTCTGATGACACTTGATGAGAAGGTGGTTGGACAGGTCCGAACTCATACTGGTTTTACACAAGATATCAATATCATCATTAGTATTAAACATGGTTGTCCAATTTCTCCTACTTTGTTTGTTCTCTACATAGACAAATTAGAGGATGCCATTATAAGTTTAAAGGAAACATATGATGATTGCACGTTCTCTATGATATAACCATTACTATTTTTTAGTTGTTTTTGACATCATTCTTATGTCAAATGATTTTATTTTCACATGTATTATTTCTATTGTTTTAGGTTATGGGATCCTATCAAAACCCTTGCCTTTACCCAATCTAAAAAACATATTATCATATTTAAACCTTAGAACTAAAAAAATTATGATCTATCAAGGGTTTCTATACATATGTACCAATTTTTGCAGCCTTGTCTTTCACTTGTTGTGTCTTCTCTCTCTCTCTCTCTCTTCTCTCTCCTTCCTACAAACTCTCTTCTCTCATTCTTCTCTCTGCATTCTCTTCCTCTTCCTCAGTATATTTTCATTTCTCATTCTTTGCATTTCCCATGATTCATCCACTTCAATAATTTTCACCTGCACACATAAATCATGATAGATCTGAATGTCTAAGAGTAAACTCGATACAAAACTATATGTGCATGCAACTCTATTTATATACAAATCTCAATAGAAATTAGGTTATTTTTAATTTTAGTTTTTATAACTTTAAAACAACTTTTCTAATTTTAATAGAATTTATATTTAATATGTAAAACAACTTTTCTAATTTAATATTACATATTTTTGGTTAAAAACAATTAAAAAAACAAACTTAGTTTAAAATTAAAAAAATATGTAAAAAACTAAATTTAAAACATTAAAAATGAACAATATTAAGTTACTTATAAAAAAGTAACTTGCAAAACATTAAATTTAGAAGGAGACGTAATTGCAAAACATTAAATTTAGAAGGAGACGTTTTGGCGGCGCTTTGGTGGTGTGGTGGGGGTTCGCGTGATCCCTCTCGAGTGGCACTAACGTGGCGCTGGGTGGCGCATTTTGGCTCCAAATCCTTTTGGGGGTAATTGTGAGCCAAAATCGCCACTCAGTGCCACGTAATTAGGGTAAACGAACTAGTTAAATTACAAAATTTTGACACAAAATTCATATTTTTATTAGCTTTCTAAAAATGTAATTTTCATTTTTAAAAATCTATTTTGTTATTTATTTTTTAATTTTTACTAACATACGGTATTTTAGGACAATCAATAGTACACAATCAACCAAATTTTAAAAATAGTAGAATATATCAAAAATTTTGAAAAAATAAAATTACTATTTATTGAAGTCTTCTTCATACCTATGAAAAAAAAACTTCAATTTTGATATAAATCTTAAATTTTATTGGCATAGACATATGTACACTATTTATTTGAAAATATTTTTACTAAATAATTAATTAAAAAAAAGAAGTCAATTTTTTTTGAAAATTTGACAAAATCTCAAAATTCAAATCTTAAAAATACATCTAAAATTTCATGGTCAAAAAATAAATTTTCATATAAATAAACCACCCGAGGACAGTCATTACTCTTTTATAACATAAGAAACAACGTATGAAAAAAATTAAGAAAAAGACCATATTTTTTACCAATTTTATTTTAAAAAATATTCATGTATTCTAAACTCTGAACACAACATTTTCGTTAGTTTTTGGAATTTCATGAATGTGTATGGTTTTGTGGCTATTACCTTTAGAAAATCAATGAAGCTGAAAATTCATGTTTATAAAGGTACAAAACATACCAAAAAGTGGGACATTTTATTGTGCTTTGAAATAACAATTCAAACAAGTTTTCTAATCAAAATGGGAGATATAACAACAAAGTATAAGAAACATTATGCAATGAGAGCCACAACCAACGTAGATGGAGGAGGTACAAGATCATTTGGTTTGACCCCCAACCTTCTCATCCACTACCAAATGGGTCAATAACATCCGCTTGCATCTACCCAAAATATTTTTCTTTATCTTTATCCTCCTCATCATTAACCTTCTAGTTTTTAGGAGAGATGGTTGACTCCAAGCAAGGGTACTTCTCTTGTGGAGGTGTCACCTAATTAGTAGAGTTGGCCCCCGACATTCTCACCATTGTTTTTGTGGCACCATGCGAAATGTGAGTTAGAGATAAAACCACCATCGAGGGAGACACTCTACATACCCAAAATATTTTTCCTTTATCCTCCTCATCATTAACCTTAGTTTTTAGGAGAGATGGTTGACTCGAGCAAGGTACTTCTCTTGTGGAGGTGTCACCTAATTAGTAGAGTTTGGCTTTAGCACATTCTCCACCATTGTTTTTGTCACCATGCGAAATGTGAGTTAGAGATAGAAACCACCATCGAGGGAGACACTCCAACGTCTATTGTGAGAAAAAGATATTTCACGCTAACTAGAGCCATGATCTCGATGGGGAGAATAATAGGGAAGTGAGTTCAAAGGATATCACTAATAGCACAAAGTGCATTGTTTAAGTGATCAAGCGATTGGTTGAGGTGCACTACCTCCAAGCAAACTTTTTCCACTTGCACCAAAATTTGGAGAGTAACATTGAAATCACAAGAACTTAGTTAACACAAAAATAAACCTCTAAGAGAAATATTATTGAAATTAACATTAATTATATCTTTTCATAATTGATAAAGAATTTCAAAACAAATAATGTGCCAAATTTGTGTGTATTTTTAAGAAACATGGTCCCCAAAATCATTGTTTTCCATGTGAGCATTTCAAATTGAAAGGGCTAAAAAGGGCACAAATTTGATGTCAAGCAAATTGATTTTGCTTACAAAACCAAAATATATATTTGATAACTTACGAGTGATGAAAATAAGAGAAAATAGGGTGATCCATCCCATGTTGAATTAGAAGTGAACCAATTAGTAAACCTTGATGGAAAATGCACTAAAGAAAATGGGCCTACTTGCATCAATAATGACATCCCATACTCTAGAAAACCTCCTTTTCCACACCTACTTTGTGGAATTCACTTTCTAATGGACATTGAGAGGCCTAATTTGTAGACTTTATGGGAGAGGAGTTGATACCATAACTTGGGTTTGTGTTAGTTGAAAAGAGTTTCAACAGCCACTTCATGTCACTCTACCATCCGGTGGGATATCGCACACCAATTTTATGGAGATGATGATCAAGTATGGCATCCTACATTTCCATAATTAACTCTTGATTGTTAATTTTCAGCCAAAATTTAGTTCTCGGAGCAGCCATGGAATCCACTTTGCTTGGAAGTCTTACAAATGAGGTCATAAATGGCTTTGATGCCTCTCTTAAAAAAATTGATGCTTTTCATCCAAGTGACTAAGGTAAAAGGAAAATTATAGTAGGGAAGAACATGAGACCACCATAGGAAGTGGGACTTGATAGAGAGCCCCGCTTTGAAGCTATGCCCATCCTAAATAAAGTGTGGTTTTAAAAATTCCTAATATTTCCAAATGCTTTTGGCTATAAAGGTACTCACAATTTTTACCAAGACACTCGTGTGAGCAACAAGTTTTGAAGATTTAATCCTTTTCACATTCCTTTTCTCATGGGTCTTCCAAGGGTGATGTAATTCCTAGAGAAATTTATGGGATTCATCATTGTATGTAAGCTAAATCTAGAAACACATAATCTACAAAATGTAATTCACACCTAAGAATTCCATTCTTAACTAGACCACTCCAGGAAATTACTAATACATCAACATAGACTATCATATAAGGAAGAGAAAGACACTAAACATTTGTAACACAAAAATCTCAAACCTCTTCCGTGACGATTTGATTTCCTTTTGGATTGAAATGTGGACATCGTTGAGAATCGAGTGCAATCCACGCGGTTGATTCAAAGAGGAGAGCTTGACAAAGTAAGAGATCTCTTGAAAATGGCCAAAGCCATGTTTGAGTCTTCTCTTACTACTTCATTCGAGGATGGTTTTTTTCTCACTTTTTGCCTCAAGCTCTTTTGTAATAGCTTAGCATGAGAAAGTAGGAGCAAGTGTCTTGGGAAGGGTGTACTAGGTTGTTTTTATAGCTTTCCTTTGTGCAAAATGTGTAGCTAGCAATGAATGCGGGATAATGGAAAAGAAGAATTAGAAGTGGATAAACATGATTAAGAGTAATTAATTAAAATCAATACTCCATGGGAACTCGATGAGTAAAAGGGCTTAATTAATAGGCCAAGATTAGTTTGTAGAAGCTATTTAGAGGAAATGTAGTGGAAAAATAGTGGATTGTAGAGATGATTGAGACCATGATTTAATTAATAAAGGGTTATTAATTAAATAAAATATGGGGAAAGGATAACTAATCATTTAATTAAAAAGAGGATTTTAACTTACAAAGCGATGTTAAGTTGTATCCCTGAGGGGAAAATTAGTTAATTAACAGAAGATTGTTAATTAATTGGCGATGATAGGAATTAGTGTAATTTTATTATTAAAAGCATGGTGGAAATTAGGTGTCTACATCTTCTCCTCTTCGAGGCAGTGTCATGCAAGTGACACCATGTACAAGAAAGTAGACAATTGTGTGTTGTTTAGGAGGAAGAAAAATTAGCTATATGGGATATGCCCCCTCGAGTGTCAACAAGGTCATAGAAGAAGTCAATGAATGCTCAAAAGAGAAAAAATGATCGCGGAAAAAAATCAATAATGGAAATCGAAAGGCCATCGCGGTGACTAAAATGCCATTATGGCAATCGAAACCACCACATCAAGGGTTAAATATACGGGAGGGGTAAAACAAATCATTTTCACCACAACAAATAGAATAAAATGAGCTATGGGTGATTGCGAAAAGACGAGATGATCATCCATGTAATCATATACTTGAGTAGAGTAAGTTTGGGACTCTTGACAAACTCTAAGACATGGGAAGGCAGTTGGTGATGGCATTAAGATTCATTTTATTTTGAGAATTTTATGTATTCAATTGCATTTACTACCCCAAAATGGGTAGCACGCAAGTTCACTTAAATCGACAATTGTTGGTTTATGTGACCTCACACCATGTCATAGTGGCTTTGTAGCAATTTCAAGGAACTCTCCTAAACCTCAACTAATTCTCTATATGTCATAGCAAACTCGCAACATTCTGAGAACTTGCTACATCATATAACGAACTCGTCAATGGAGAATTCGTGACACAACGTAACGAATTTACTGAAATGGAGAACTCACTACACAATGTAGTAAACTTTCCAAAATGGTAGATTCGCTACACCGTATGGTGAGTTCATAGAAACGGTGAACTTTCTACAATTTGTAGCAAATTCGTGAAAATCAGGGTAAGTCCTAAATTGTTTGTGCCCGAAAAAGTACAAAAAAAATGGCTATGTATAGAAATTGGTTTCATGATTGCAGGTGAGGCTAATTGTGTTATAATTTTGGGAGCACCACTCTGAGGCACTGAAGCGGATCTAGATGTTGTATCCACATGATTTACCAATACTGTAAGAGCTCATATTATATTACGTTGCATTGATGTTGGTAGGGTGATAGACCACTGCTAACAACTCTCATCAAGAGATGGTATTCCGAGACTAGCACGTTTCAACTCCTGATACAGGCGATTACGATCACCTTAGAGGATGTTCATAGAATATTGAGATGACACAATATTTACTACGACGCTTTAGATGCAGTACGTGAAATGATTTGGGCCACAGGGTGTTCATATTTTCCTCTGCACATGATAGGAATTGTGCTTGATAAAGACACGATAGAGGATCTGCCATTAGTCTTGATGGGCATTATCAGCGACATCTTGTTTCCTGTCAAGTCCAGTCAATGCCTACATGTGGAATTTTTGGATTCATTGTCGATATGGTTGAGTAGCACAAGCAAGCAGATCACATGGGGACCACACGTAATGATACATCTATACAAAGATTTACACCTTTTCCTCTGTATAAGTAGTAAGAGCATAGGCCACGCCACATTATTATAGATATGGGTATGTGAGTGCTTAACACTTCGGATTCCCATAGGTCTATTTGATCCGTTATAGGATGATGGTCCACGGGATTTTGGATGGGTTAGATCGTGTCGAGGCAGACATGGTACGCAAGATTTAGTTTCCTATAGAAAAGCATTTGATGATATCATACACATTAATATCATATGGAGACCTTGCTTAGCCATGAGGAGCTATCTAAATACTTTTTGAGAGATGGCATATACATGTACAAAGTGTTATATAGTTGACAGGGAGATTTTGTGGTGGGTAGATACATACCTTACAAGATTTTACTCCATTTTATATATCGATGGGGAGTTCCCACATCATCACACATGTTCCCACATGTGACTAGGGAGATAGTTGATAGGGGCCCGACTATAAATGTAACAACAACAACAAATTAGGATAGAGTGATAGTGACCATTTTTGATATGTGGATAGGGATTACAGATGCGGGGACCACACAAGAATATGTGGCTTGAACGAAAATTCAAGTCAACTCCATTACAGAGGGCCAACCAGGTGTTGTCGCGGACACCATGAGACATCTATATATAAGACAACAAGCTCCCCATCCTAGAGTACTAGTGATCCACGTGGGGGATGGAGGAGGTAAGAGAGTTGGAGGTGATAGAGGAGATGGAACCCAAACAAGGGGGACATAGGCAAAAGAGGTGATGTTATCCAAGTTTGGTGAGTACAAGGATAAGTGGGGATGATTGGGGATGATAGGGTTCACCGACAAGGGTGATAGAGGAAACGAGTGTGGTTTAGTGGTAGGTATAGGTACAAGAGGATCACCCTTAACTTAAATTGGAGAGAGAGAGCAAGAGATAGCTTACCAAACCCCTCATGTACTGCCTTGGCCACACAATGAGTCGCACAAGTGTCATCTATAGAGATAACTACCGAGATACTAAGATAACACGGTTCACAACATAAGGATCCAGTGCATACAGGGGACACAAAGATAGCCAAACTCGTAGGCTGAGGTAGTGAGGCAAGTTATCGAGGCAATGCTAGGAATACAAAGGATGTCACAATAAGAGATTTGAAAATTACCCAGTTGATTGCTAAGAGAGAGACCAACCAAACCGAGTGAGATAGTCACTTGTTGAGAGATATGTGAGCTAGAAGGAGAATGATACAATGGTAATAGAGCACGATATACTAGTAGTAGAGTGAGATACAACCCATGAGAGTGGCACATAATACATGTAGACATGGAGAGACTATGATGAGAATGATATATTACTCTTGTTACCCAGTGTGTACAGGGTATGACACAAATGATTGCTACTATCACGAGAATACAGGGTGAGGTAGTGTACTATAAGACCTTGTATGAGGTAGTCATGCTAGTGAAACAATGTGCCCATATTTATTCACATTATTCTAGGGCCGATTAGTTAGACAAACCATCCGCCTTGACAAGATCAAGAGCATTAGTGGGGATTCCATCAATGATGGGCTCACTATGTTCGATAACATAAATGCCCTCTAAAGTGTAGGTGGGAGGAGCGATACATGCCTCCCCACCTACAGTACCCTAAAGTAGTGTCTTGCCAAGAAAGAGTCAAAGAAAGAGTTGACTCGGCATAAACTTAGGATTTTGTTGTACCATTATGAAGTATATAGTACATGGTTTTGATAACGATTTGTAAGCTCTTTTTTTTTATATATATGTGTATGATGTAGTTTTGGGCTCACATGTGTTTGAGTTTTGTAACATGTTAAAATGGATTTGTATAGCAAGTTATTTCTATTATTTGATGATGATTATGGATATATATATGAGATTAAATGAGATGTTTAGATGTGATGATGATTATAGATGATGGTGTTATGTTTTATGTTTATCTCCTTGATGTAGTTTAGTTTATTGATACGACTCACCGTAAAGCATGTGTTTGTTACTTAGCCAATTTATGTTTATCTTGATACCTAGTTTTTGTGCCTTGATAGGATAGAAGAAATGGAAAGGTTAGTTAGAATAAATGTTAGCAAGAATGTGAAGTTAGATAGATGATGATGTGGGATGGGTAGGTATGATGAGTATGGGATATGAATGGTAAACCACATTGTAGTTTACACACTTATACAATTCGAGATAACCCTTAATTTCACATAAGCATACAACAATGAGTACTATGATATGAAAAACCATTGTGTCGGTGTTTGTAAGATGTTATAGGACTGATTGAAAGAAAAATACCGTGCAATGTGAGTAAGCAAATAAACAAACAATCAAAAAGTACAATTAAACACGCTCAAACAATTTTTTTTAACAAATGTATCTATATTTTTGTTATCTTATTGTAGTACCCAATTGTTGTATTGTTTGTGACAAGGGTGAAGATGTTTCCCCAAACAAAGAATCACACGAGGGTAATGGATGTGGGACAGATAAGTCTCGAGATTAGCTAATGTGCACTATGATTATGCCTTGAGCAACAATATATACCAAGAAGACAAACATATCAAGTATGAAAATTGTTGATGGAATAAGAATTAGGATGATCCACGTGTTGAGCACTATAAAAAGTGAGCATTGATTTGAGATGTTTTGATTATTTTTCAATTTTCGATGATTTTGTTTTAGACGTTGTTTTTGGAGTTGTGTGGAGTATTTTATTTGTTTGGACTTTTAGGTTTTCTAAATGTTTTTGATTGTTTTGAAATGTTTAAACATTGTTGGATTTTTGAATATTTTATAGTGTTTTTTTAATTTTCTAAGGTTTTGCAATGTTTTTTGGATTTTATAAAATTTTGTTATGTTTTTGGAATTTGTAAGTTTTAGGATGTTTTTTGGATTTTCTATATTTTACGAAATTTTATGTGCAAAAGAATGGCACAGTGAGATGCCCCCAACAAGAGGTTGGAATGTACAAAGGTAAATTCCCATGCAAGTATACAAGATGTGGAAAAGGAATAATCAAGGCCAAAGGTTCTAGGAATGACAAGGTTATTGACCCAAGGAAATAACGAATCTAGGATGGAGCGGCGATGCCCCTAAGTACAAGGTGCTTGTGAATAACTAGATATATGCATGGTGCCATAAACTAGTTTCTACCATGATACATGCCCAAAGTGCCACAATTGTGTGGTTTTCACCATTGGATGAAGTTTTTTGACTTTTTCTTTTGGTCCTTTACTTTGTTGATTTTTTGAATTGTTTTATTTATTAATTAATTTATTAAAAAAATCAAAATTCAAAGAAAAATTAATGATATTTGCACCTATGCTTATGTATAGAATTGTTTGAGGTGCATGATGTTCATGGGATCCTTGAGATATGTACTAAACAACAAGGCTCAAATTTACCTTTCTTCTCTCTTTATTTTTTAGGGTTAAATTGATTCTCATTGAGAATAAGATCTCCAATCTTGAACTCATGAGGAACGATGAGTTTATTGTAATTGTTGTGGATGCACTTTAAGGTGTTACATCGCATGAATTTTTTTCTAATCAAGAAGTTAGATATAGACAAGTTGGCCACTCCATGGTCCTCCTCATTGTCAAAATATTCCTTCAAAGATATGTGAAGTGAGAAGCTTGATCTCTAAGGAGATGATTGCCTTTATGCTAAAGATAAAGAAATAAGGCGTGGCTCTAACAATATTTCAAATGGAAGTGCAATAAGTCCATAAGGTGGGATGAATTCACGACACCAATTTTTTACATGTTTTCCTAACAATTTTTTCCATGATTCTAACATGTGTTTTGTTTATGATATGAGTTTGCCCATTACCTTGAGGGTAATAGGATGTAGACCACGTTTGGTATATTTTGAAGTGTAGACAAAGGGTCTTCAATTATTTTTATAAAGGATTTACCATTGTTGGAGATGATAGTGGATGGAATGCCATAACAGAAGATGATGTGGTTCAAAATGGACTTGGATATTTGAGCATCAATTACAAACATGAGGGGTATTAATTTCACCTATTGGTTTCTAGTTTCACACCCTAGGGACATTGAAAACAATTTATAAAAATTGGCTTAAAGAATAATAGATTGGGGGTATGTTGTTTGTAGTCAGGGATGCATCTAACATTCTTATCACTAAGTATTATAAGAGGCAAGTCTGACAAAGGGAATGGCTAACTTCACATTACTTCTAACTCGCCTAAACTAAGGTGAGAGGACCCAAGGGGTAGCTTGAATGGAGGAGATATTTTCTAATTCAATCTCCTGCAAATTGTTGGTCGGTCAATCTAATTCAAGTATAGCCATGAATGTGATATCCACTCAAAGAGGTGTCATATAGATATCACAAATACTCATTACATCAGACATAAGGTACTGAAGACAGATAAAATATGATTCACAAACATTTTTTATTTGTAAATAACAAATGAAATGGATCTTAATGATGTTGGAATACTAATCTTCATAAATCAGGGCAAAATGCATTCATGATAAGTGAAGGTAATGCAATTTGCAAGGGGTAATATAATAGGATACTTCAGTTAGAAAGGGGGAATAGGTGATGACTGATTCACAATAACAACTTGCATAACAGCTTGTTATGATAGCTTGCTACTTTTAAAATGCATAGATCATAAAATCAAGTAAGAACAACTTTCAAAGGGAATTTTTCATTCATTGATTCTTAATTCATATAAATACTAACATAAAACCTTTAGAACCATCAACACAAACACTTGTGTAAGAATTCTAATAAATTTTTCATTACTTTCATTTTTATACACTTAAGATACACTCAAAGGCTAACAAAGATCATTCCAAAACAAAATTGCAACAAGGGTTTTATAACTGGACCAAATATTACAAAGTAAATACTACAACACAATATTTATTCGGTGGTGGTGCAAATTAACTTATAACAATTAATATGTTGTTCATTAATCTACAGTCATTTAATTATCAAACCAAGGGACGTAGAATTTTAATAATGCCAATGTTATATGCATAGTTACAAATATTTAAGAGGTAAGAAGATAAATTGTTGTCACTACAATTTAGAAATAACAATGCTTGAAACAAACTAAATTCAAATTGAGGTAAACACTATAACTAAGGTAAAACATGTAAACTCATAATGCAGATAAAGGAATGAGTTGCTACTAATCTCATGCAATAAATTAAATCAAAAAACTATGGAGGGGGATAGAAAACCACAAGTGGGCCCTGTCTTGGGTATTAATCCCTCCTAAGGCCTTTAGTACAACTACGAACAAAACTCATACTTTTTATTGCATTGGCATAAAAATTACAATTGGGAATACAAAAACTCTCGTGTCCATGTATTCTCTACTCTCTAACCTTATTTAAAATCTATAATCTCATCCCATACATTCAACATTAACCTTTTCCTTTTTATACATCTCACTACAACAAAAGCGTGAGAAAACGAAGTTCGATTAGGAGTTCCAATGGATCAAGTACAAGATCTTAACCAATAATCTGGATACTTGATGCATTCAACAAAATTAATCATCGGTGTTTAGATGTCAATCACATAACTTAAGTAACTAATTAGTTCAATCAACCAGTTCTCAAATCACGAATTTAATTAGTTAGTTCCTTATTAAGTTACAATGCATAATTAGATGTTGGAGTTGAGTCATCTCCTAGTTCTCATGTTTTAATTGCAACTACTTCTTCCATCAACATGTGCAAACTCAAGTGTAATGTCCACATTCCACGAAATTCTCGGGATCACAGATTCTATGATGTGTGTGAATTCCTTTGGGCATGTGGATGCTTTACTGTAGATAAGTCCTTTGACTACATGTGAGTTGTTGTGGACAATCCCTTAGGCCGTAGATGATTCCTTTTGGTCAGTAGATGGGTTCTTTACATATAACAAGTTTCTTATAATTAGAGGGCATCACATGCATCATCAATCAAACATTTTTTTGAACATACAAGAATAAATGCAAACTTAGAATACCACAAAATAAAGTTAATTAGTAATAACTATATTAATAAGTATTATGCCAATAAGTTCAAGCTATAATGATCATGTTCAACACTTCGAGTAGGAAATACAAGGACATAACTTAATGATTTAACAAAAGTTCAAATGATGAGTTGTTAATAACAAGAGATTTTCTCAACTCATCATTCAAGAACCAATAAACTACAATAACTAGAGGTTAATCATCTATATTAGATATAGATGCAACAAACAAAAGATTGCAATAAAAGTTATATTTCATTGATCAGATATTCAACATACATATTTGTTTTCGAAATAATTTTCCGTAGGAACAAATTAGGGCTTTCACCAACGCTTTGGGACCAAGTCCATCTGGCTGAACGAGGCGGCTCCATTAATTAAAAATAGGGAAATATTTACACTATTCTAACCGCTTGAGGTGGTCTCAGCGATCGGGGATTACACAAGGGTACTTCACTACACCTACGACAAAGTGCTTGTAGATACTACAAGGAAGGAAAATATTGAGAGAGAGAGAGAGAGGTGTGGAGATAATAGTAAGGAGTGTTTTATATAATAAATAATACTATAGAGTTTATTGATTAAAACTATAATATATCCATGAATTCAAAGAGAAGACACCAATATACAAAGCAAGACAAAAAATGCACTTAACACAAAATTTAAATACATTATATTCATTCTTTCTTTGATTGTGTGGGATTACAAAGCTCTATTGGAGTAAAGTTGAGATGGAGAGAAAAGCATGAGACAAGGAGGTAGAAGAATTGTAGTTCCTTGCTTGTAGTGATGTCATGGGAGCTATCAATCAAGAAAATATCACATCTAGCAACCAATAAACTCTCACCCTTTGCAAGAAAGTATAGCCCTTTGGAATGGAGATAGCCTTACAATTTATAGTAACATTCAATGACACTTCACATTCCAATGTGACCTTTTAACTTAAAGTGTAATCCTCAATGAATAAATATAACTTTAAGTGACTTAAATTACTTTTTACAAACTTTCTTCTCAATAAAGAAATGGAATTTTAGAGAGAGAAAGAGAGAAGAAAGAGAGAGGTGAGAATATCCAATCTCGAATGAAGAAGGATGAAGAAGCTCTGATTGTCAAGAAGATCCACTCTTATTATGAACCAATGAAATGCTCCAATGCAATGATGAACTTTAGATCCTTGAACTATTTTGCACCGCGAGAAGCCTCCTTTTGAATGATCAACAATTATAGCACATGTTTGGTACACTCGAGAGAAGGAATGAAAAGCACTCTATCAATAGACCTTTGTAGACAATAAAGGATGTCTTCACACACTTGAACAAACCATGAAAAACTACCATGCCTTCTTGACCAATCATGCATATGATAAGAACTTGAAACAATTGCTTGTATAATGCAACCATGATGTTTCGCCACCTCAAAGACATTGATAACCAAAATTAGGAACTAATCCACATGAGTCACAATTCATCTTTCACTAAACTATAAACATGAATTCATCATTACCATTCCCATGAGGAAATATCTAGAGAGATGGTCACCACTTAGTGATAGGTGGATATTTAGAACTTCCAAAATTGGCATATTCACTTTATGACACTTTATGCTCATTGCATTTGGGAAGGTAGATATTTTCTTGTGAATTGAATATTTGACCTTTTTGAAAGCTTGAATCAGTAAGGAATGAAGAAGAGGAACATATGTGTTCATCTTGATCATTTACTATTTTTAGCATGTTTCACATGGGTACCCATTCTTAGTAATTTTTCCAAATTTGTAAATTTTGTCATTCTTGAATGTTTTTCTCTTTGGAGTAATGTCTTGAAGTACCGAAAATCATCATTTCCTCGGACTTACCATTTTCATGTAGTGTATGGTATAGACTTACTTAAAAGAGAAAGTTGTACTTTTGGTGTCAAATCGAAATGAAACCAATTGTAGAAGTTTCTATATTTAATTTCAAGGCTTTACTCTATCGAACAAGCACCACATATCTAATGGTTCAAATAATGCACGTGTGAATGATGCTAGTCATGAAGCTGTTCTAAGACAAAAAAGCTACAAATTATGAAAATATAAGAGAGATGATTACGATAACACGAAATAGCTCCAAATCAATAGAATCAAATAGAGTAATGCAAGAGATGTATATATAGGATGTGAGTGTGTAACCTCCTCCCGAGAATCATGAAAATCTCCGCCTAGAATAGGGGTAACCAACACCTAGAATGGTGTATTCAAGTGGTTACCAACACCTAAAATAGTGTACTAAAGTGGTAACCAATACCTATAATATTGTAGTCAAGTGTACACCAAAGCAAACATATCCTATAAGTGTTGGGAATTGTACAATGTCTCCATTTTGTGAGTATGATGTTGAAATACTAACAAGGCCATATGTCCCTGATAACGTTAAAAATTGGCAAGTGTTTGATGATGATGCCCAGGTGAAACGGTTTCTACAGAGCCAAGGTGAGTTTCTTTGACCAAAATATAGATTGGGAACCAATGGTGTGTGTTGTTGAAGGAAAGGAAACATTATTTGGCAAAGACATCATCCAATTGAAGACAAACACGATTCCCAGAGGTTTGGTGGCTCTTGAGTCGAACTTTGATAATGTTGATTGTATTATTAAAAGAAATATGTCATGTTTTCAAGAGATCTAGAAGAACATGACCTAGACACAAAGGAAAAGCCACATAAAATCTGGTTAGGAAGCAATCTCAACAAGGAAGAGAAGCAATCCTATATTCAATTGTTGAAGAAATATCAAGACTGCCTAGCTTGGTCTTACTCTGAGTTGAAGGCATACGGGAAGATTTGTTCCAACATGAAATTCCTCTTAAGTCTAATGCCAAGCCTTTTAGGCAAAAAAATAGGCCCATTAATTCACTTGTTTCTTTGAAAATGCAAGAAGAATCAAGAAGTTGAGGGATGGAGGGATCATTCAAATTTCACAAGGTACTCTTCTTGGGTTGCAAAACTAGTGCTCGTTAAGAAAAAGAATGGTGACATAAGGATATGTGTAGACTTCAAAACCCTGAATAAAGCATCACCGAAAGATAATTACCCTCTATCAAACATGGAGAATATGCTTTGCAATTGGTAACATGTTCAATTGTTATCTACTCTAGATGGTTTCTCTGGTTATAATCAAGTTGTTGTGAAGGAATCGAAAGAATAAAGATTACCTTTACTACTCCTTGGGAACTTATGTCTATGTCGGGATGCCTTTTGGCTTAATGATCACTGGAGCAACTTTCCAAAGAGCAATGGATGTAGCATTTGCTAGTTATATCAATGATTTCATTGTTGTTTATCGTGATGATGTAATTTTGTTTTCTAGAAATAGAAATGATCACTGCACACTTGGAGAGAATGTTGATAAGGTGTAGAGAGTATGACATATCATTGAATCCCAAGAAGTGCCACTTGAGTGCAAAAGGAAAAGTTGCTTGGTCACATCAGTATCAAAAGAAGGGGTAATGATAGATCTAGAGAGAGTGAAATCCATCGCAAGGTTCCAATTCCAAGAAATAGAAGGGAATTCGATCCTTCTTTGGAAAAATAAACTTTATCGAAGGTTTGTGTCTAACTTTGCTGAGATGACCATCCCCATTACTAGCATGCTAAAGAAGGACCAAGTTATCAAATGGGAAGAAGTTTCCATTCAAGCTTTCAATGGGATCAAAGAAGCACTAAAGCATGCCCCTGTTTTGGCAGCCCCAAATTACAAGAAACCTTTTCAAGTGTTTTCTTTTGCTTCAAAAAACACCATTGCATCTATTTTGTTACAGAAGGATGATGAAGGGGCTGAGAGACCAATTGCCTTTTTCAGTAAGGCATTGCAGGGAGCTGAGTTGAAATAAACCATCATGGAGAAGCAAGCATTTTCCTTGGTGAAAGCAACAAAGGTTTTCAGACCCTACATCTTGAGTTCTAAAGTTGTTGCTTATGTTCCCCACACCATGGTGAAAGACATATTATCAAAGATGGAGGTCTCAAGCAAAAGATGCATATGGGTGAACAAGTTGCAGGAGTATGACATGGATATCCAAACCACGAAATTGGTAAGAGGTTTGGGCCTAGCTAAGCTTATGGCTGAGAGCAACCTACAAACTATTGAGGTGAATGAAGTAGAAGGAGAAAGGGTGGATGTTCTTGAAAAGTTGGTAAGTTCTGAATGGTAAAAAGATATAATCTTTTATCTCAGACATCTATGCTGCCCTGAATATTTGAGTAAAAATCAGAAAAGAGCTCTTAAGTTAGCCTCTCAAAAGTATGTCATTACTGATTTTGGGTTAGCTTGGAAGAACCCCAAGGGAGTGCTCTTGAGATGCATTACTGAAAATGAGGCCCCAAAATAATTGTTGATCTCCATGGAGGGGTCTGTGGGGGACATTTTTCTGGAAGAGTAACAACCCAAAAAATATTGAGGGCTGGTTATTGGTGGCCAACTCTCTTCAAGGATATAACTCTATTAGTGAGGAAATGTGAAAGTGCCAACGTTTTGATGGAAGAATGAAAGCTTCAGTGCTCCCTTCCTTTGCATCATATGTCGGTTGAAGCCCCATTCGAGACAATGGGGAATGGATTTCATTGGGAAATTTCGATCCTTCCAAAGTGCTGGTCATAAATGGATTCTTGTAGCCATTGATTATTTCACTAAGTGGGTAGAAGTAATACCCACTAAGAAGTCAACACAACAAGTTATCATGGACTTCATGTTGAATCAAATCATATGCATATTTGGAGTGCCACTAAAATTGTTGTTGATAATGCCATGAGTTTCAGAGCCAAACCTTTAGTGGCATGTGCAAAGAGTATGGGATCAATTTGACATGTTCTTCTAACTACAATCCCCAAGGAAATGGACAAGTTGAGTCCAGTAATAAAAACTTGTTTAAGATCAATAAAAGAACCTTGGAGCTGAACAAAAATAAGTGGGGTGAGCAACTCGAAGTTTTCTGTTTTGGTGACAAAATCACCGTCAAAAAGAGCCACTGTAAAAGGCCATTTGAATTGGTATATGGAATTCAAGCTTTGTTGCCCCTCCATTTGCAATTGTCTTCATTTCAGTTTGTTCAACATATTAGTTAGTGCATATGATGCTCTAATCAATCAGATTATTGAGTTGGATGAAGAAAGAAGGGCATCCCATCAGCGGCATGTGAAGTTCAGAGAAAAGTTGAAGAAGCTATTTGACAAAAAGGTGACACCCAGAGCTTTCAGCATTGGGGATCTTGTGCTTTTATGGGATAACAGGCATGAAGATAAGGGCAAGCATGGTAAATTTGATGCATTGTGGATGGGCCCTTATTCAATTGATATTTGAATTAGTGAAAATACCTTCTTCCTAAAAGACTTAAATGGGGAACTACTTGAATTTCCTGTTAATTGAAGACATTTGAAGCGTTTCCTTGATTGATTTCTCAGAATCAAGTTATACTCCATTTATACAGTGTATAGTTCTTTGTTCTCGTTTGCTTTTGTGTTTTTGTTCATTCTGGTCCTTGGTGACCTAGTTTTGTTGGTTTCTCGGTTTATTTTTTGGAGGATGGTTGTGGTTGTTCTGCTCTGCAAGATTATTCTTTGACTTTGTTGCCCAATGGTCTATTTTTGGCACTTGGTCTGCTATTTTTTCTTATGGCACTCACAAGGAGTGCCCATCCTTGAGTCAAAGCTGATGTTGGTGCTCAAATTAGTCTCACCCCATTTGTCATTGAAATTCCTCAGTTTGCGGCCTCTGTCATGTTTTCTATCTCCCCGTGTTGGTGTTTGAAGACTCTATCCTCCATTTGGTTTCCATGATCAGTCCCTTCTTTGGTCAAAGATCACTTAAAGATCCATAATTTGTTTTTCGTTTCTCTATCCATTTGAAGGAGTCTGTAAATTGGGCATAAAACTCGGGTTGTTCCTTTCCTTCCATTTTCCACAGTCACGTGTTGTTTTCCTTGTCATTTTTGTCCCAAATACCTAGGAAATGTGATTGGATGTAGCTCGGAGGATCATGTTTGAACCTTATAACATTTCCAAATTCTTTGTCCTTGAAGAAAAATTCATCTCTGGGCTCAAATGGTGGTTTTCCTGCATTTTTACGGTTTGACGGGTGAGTTTTCCCCATCAAATTTACATCTCTGCATCAGTGTAAACGTGGCCCTTTTTGGTTGGATGTGGCTCGGTGGGGCACTTTAAAAACTCTAAGGCTCACTTCAACCCAAAACTTGTCCATGTGGAGGAACAACACTCATTTGAAAATTCACCTTTTGGTTTGGCCTTGGAGTTGTGCTGGGGGGACACGTGGAGGATTCCACTACTTTTCCCGAACTTAGACAAATTTTTCATGCAACCAGTACAGTTTTTGGTAGGCCATGGACACGTGGTGGGCTAACGCTCATTTGAGGATCCACTTTAGGGTCCTACCTTAATAATTACGATAGGGAGACACGTGGAGGCTTCCACCGGCTCTACTTTGTACTTAAACTTTTCAAAGCAATTTTATAAGGCCTGGGACACGTGGTGAGCTGCGCTTTTTCAGGGTCTCTGCTCTTGGGCACCATCTCGAAGTTGCATCATTGATACATGTGAAGGCTTCCACCGGGTCTTCCCATACTTAGAATTTTCAAGCAACTTTTTAGAGGTTTGGGACATGTGGAGGGACCACACCTGTTTTTGGGGACTAACCCTTGAGTTTTATTTTGAAGAAGCACCAGGAGGACACTTGGAGGCTTCTGCTCACTCTGCACGTTACTTAGACTTTTCAACAGCCAAAGGAGACTATCTTGGACCCTAGACACATGGCACCTTCCACTGAACCTTCAAATTTTTAACAGACTCTGCCAAACTAAGACATGTGTTGAGCTCGCGCTTGTTTGGGGTCTCTACTTTTGGGGACCATCTCAAAAAGTGTCATTGAGACACGTGGAGGCTCCCTCTGGCTCCTTTTTTCACCGATACTTTTAAAGGCCAAAAGGTGTTTTTGGGGGCCTGTGGTACGTGGAAGGCTTGCGCTTGTTTGAGACTTGTCTATGTGCTTCTGCTTTGTAGTTGCGCTAAGGAATCACGTGGATGGCTACGATATAAAATGGAAAATGGAAAAGGGGCAGATCAACAATTGTACATTTCACTTGTTTTTCTGCCATTTTTGCTCCAAAACTCTTGGAGACACGAATACGCACTATTTTTCATCGTTCTTTGATGAAATTCTTTGTTGTCTCTATCGGTAAGGTGCCATTGAATGGATTTGAAACTTAAATTGTGAGTCCAAGGATCGTTAAGGTCGATATTTTGAAGAGGGAATTACTCAGGCACTTGAAAAAATGGGAATTACCAGAGGAAATGGATGTGGGGCAGAAATTACAAAGGAAAAAGAGGAAAAATGACAAAATGATGAAAATGCAGGCAAAAAAGGTGAAAAATGTGTTGCCTCAACAAAGAAAAAGGGATGACTTGTCAAGTCCAGCTATGCAGAGGCTCAAAAAATGATTAAAAAGGGGATTTCTCACATGACAGAATCAGAATGATTAAAAGGACTCCTGAAAAGTTGTGGCATGACATCCTAGTCATTAGTCGAGGGCCCAAGAAATGTGATCAGTTCACAATTGGTCCACTTGGCAGATTTCGGATCTGAATTTGTTAAATGTCGTTATCTGAAACAAATTGGTAACAAGAAAGGTCCCTCGAATATTCTTCTCTTTTGGGGGGAAAATTGAGTGAGCAAAATGTATAAATGCAATGAGAATACTCTTGCAAATGGTTGGAGTTTGAATTCTTGAGAATTTTTTTGAGAAATTCGTCTTCCCGAGAGACCAAAGCCGAGATAACCTATTATTTTCTTCTATGTTAGATTTTATGTCGTGTCAAGTTGGTTGCAGATGTATAGCCATTGACAAGCACTAAGATTGCTCTGGAAGCTTTCCCCTACTGATGAATCTAAGCAATTTTGGAATTAATTTGTGTCAAATCTCTAGCAATTTGTGTCTGCTTTGTTTCAGAATGTCTACAAATAGTTTCTTTCATTCCCATTGCAATCTTATATTGAAATCTTTGTGAAATCACACGAGAATCTCGTCCTGTGATAGTTTAATGGTATTTGCAATTTTATTTCAGAAGACCCTTCATCTTAGATGAGATAAACAAATTTAAAATCAATTCACTATCATTTGTTGATAAAGATTGTCTGTAAGTCTTCGTGTACCTTAGGCGTGATTAATCAGAGACTTTGGTGTTTAATTGAGTCTTTCAATTCGAGCCTTCATGTTAGAGTCTCAAAGATTATGTGAAAATGTGTTGATTTGGGCCTCCATTAAAGCACACCTTCTGGTTGAAGGAATGTCTTAACTGTTCTGAAGCTTTCTGTTGTTGAAGTTGTTCATTGTTGTAAAGTCCCTTTGAAGATCTAGTATAATCAACTTTATCCTGCTTCATCTCCCACCAAAATCATTTAAAAACCATTGATCCACCCCCGAACTACCCCCTTTGCCCCGTATCAACAAAGGAACAAAATCTACTTGCAAAATATGCAGAACAATCAGGATTTCTTAATGTCTTCAGTAACCTTAGCCTTGTGTTGAAAATATCTCCATCGTTTAGAAGTGACAACTCTTAAGAGTTAAATCATGGAGTATTGACCGTATTTTCCCAAGGTTCTCTTCATAGAATTTGTGCAAAAGAAGGATATCTCTATCTCCTTCACCAAACAGAGGTTACACTAAGGGTCCTCTCACCCTGGTCGAAGAGGCATGACCTAAAGTAGTGAGAACAGGTCAAATCCTCTTAAAGGTGTTATCCATCTCTCCACAAACCTGAGTAACAAAGGGCCAATTAGATCGCATCCCCTTCTACAAAACGACACACACCATGATCTATCTGCCTCTAAGCTCCCTGTCGAATCTGTGTTGTTGCTCGGCTTGAAAAGGAGAACGAATTTAGATACCAACAAAACCACCCCCGAAGGTATCACATCTAATGGGATTTGAACCTAGGTGGATCCTCGGACACAACCGTCCATCTTAACCAATCCACCCAAACCCCATTGGACATCTAAGTTCCTAAATTAACAAAGAAGTGTAAGAAAATTCAAACTAAATCAAATATATTACTTTCTTTGAATTTAATTAAACTAACGCGCAACTAATTAAATAAACAAAAGGAAACTAATTAATTAAAACAATTAAACAAATCTAATCTTTTTTTTTTTTTGTATTTTCAATGATTTACAAATGTAAAGGAAATAAGACAAATAAAGGAAATTAACTAACTTAATCTAATGTTTTTGTATTTTGTGTTTTATGGAATTTAACAAAAGAAATCTACACAGAGACAATCTAACTTCTTCAAATAAAATGAAAATTACTTCTACTTCTAAAACAAACTAAACTAAATAGTGAAATAGCCGATGTGGCTATTTCCCCATTGCAGAATGAATTTAATCTAATCTAATTAAAATAAATGTTTTCCTAATTTGTAATTTTGGATATTAATTCCTCTAGTTCTACCTTAGAATCACGGGAAGATTGAAAAACTTCTCGAAGCTTTTTCTTTCCCTGAAGCTTCCATGGTAAAACGATCGATCTACAAAAGCTTTATAATGTAAAGAAACTAAAAACTAAGCACAGCACAAAAGCTTCTTCAAACTAAATTCTCGTGTAAATCCACATGGATAGGCAAGGAAGCAACTTTCAATGGAAACTTTGTTCAAATGATAACAAGATCTAGATTATGAATGTAATAAACTCTACAGGTAAATTAATTGTGAAGAATTGATAAAATCTGTAGACATGAACTTCCACCAAATTCTTCCTAGGAAAATCCACAGGGATTGGCTGAGAAGAAGTCCTCAATGGAAGCTTCTTATAGGCAAATAAAACTACAATAATTCTACTACTTAAAACAAATGTATTCTAACACTATGAATTGAAATCTATCTAAATGAATAAAAGGAAGCTTCTAGGAATTTAATAACACCTCCAACTTGGAAATGTAGTACAGAGACAAATCCAATGTTGGCTATGCTTTGTGATCCCCTCAGCTTTTTTTCCAATATGATATCCAAACATGTCCAAGGAATTGTGCTAGAAATGTGCGTAAAATATGAAGGAGTGTTGGTGCTAGGCTGGTTCGTAGGTAATTTGGTGGCAATGCAAACAAGAGAATAACAAGGTAAATGAACTATGTTTTCTTGTGTACTTCTTGGCAAGATTTTGGTGGCATAAAATTGCAATTATAAATCAAAATACTATAACCAATGCTTCGGAAAAATCTTGGTTTTAATAAAAAAATTGATAAGTGGTCTAACCCACTGACAAATGCGAAAGTGCCACATCACTCATGGGACTAGTAGTTAACTTACTAATAATAGAAATTAGGAAAGAAGATGTTTTTATATATCTAACAAGCCTAAATAAACTAATTTGGTTAAGAGAAATGTCATAAAAGCGAGTTTAAAGAACGCAACACGTGCAATAAAAATGATGGAAAGTCTCACCTAAATGCAAATAGAACCGTCGATCTGCGATAGACCGACGACATTACGCAACTGCCATGGTGGTTGTGTAACCGCCATTGAGGGCATATTGGTGGTTACACAACTTTCGGGGTGGTTGCATAACCGTCGCCGTGGTTCCGTAAGTAAAGGATAGAAGGATAAGGAAAAATCTATATAATGACTAAGGAAGGCAAGAAATGCTAGAAAAGGTCAAACATGCTACAATAAGCTACAAGAACGTACTACAAACAAGAAATTAGACTTATATATCATTGGAATTGATAATTGATCATAATCGGGATTTAAACTATTATGATAATGTTGCATCGTACAAATTTGGGTGCATACAGAGACCTATAGGAGGAGATCTACATGGAGAATTTTGAGTTGATTTGGAGCCATTTTTTCCTTGTGATTTTTTTATCATATTGTATCTTATTGTTAGTAGTGAAGCCAAATAGCCCAAGTAGTTGCGTTAACAACTCCCTTGTAGATCCGCTCTATGGATGATAGAGTAGTAATAACATTTTGCTTCTTGCTCAACTAATTGATAAAACCATAACCTAATGAGAAACTGTAACCTAAAGTGGCCTTACGACACTTAGTGTCTCTATGTAACAACCACTTTTAACACTTCAATTCTAGGGATTTTGTTTTTAATAATCATAATCATATCTCATGCTTCCTTGTTCTAAACTCACCTAATTTAGAACCAACATCCATCTAGATCAATCCATCCTATAACAGTTAACCATGTGCAATTGTATGAGTTGGATTAATTTTGATCCCTCATATATCACTCGTTACAAGCAAGTATACCTAGTATACTAATGGTTTCATTTTTTAGTCAAAGATAATCAAGTGTCTTATTCTAAGTGTCTACCTGGGTGTCTCGTCATAGAATCCCATCCAACATCCTACATCTTAGATCTTGGTGAAATCAAGACAGTGTAATCAGCAACTTACACTACTTTGATCAAAGTTTTAGAGACATGTTCACCATGCCCAATTCCATGATGACACATTCGTCAATTGGAACTTGTCTTTCACCTTATCACTTAATTATTGTTATCTAGATTAGGATTAGACAATGGTGTTATGAATAATTACAAGTCTTGTACAAGGTACAAATCTTAATTAAACTGCAAGAAGAAGTACCACTATGACAACTTAGGATGTCTATGGGAAGGTAAGTGTCTCCATAATGATTTGTATCATTACTAGACCACTTCCCTTTCCATAGCCATCATAAGTTGGCATCGGGTATGTATTCGTATGACGGTACATCGAAATTTGTAACTATAATGAACCCCGCATCTTAAGGTGTTATGACCGTCACAATATGTGAAGCTTGATGAGATAACTCAGTATGGTTGCTTATGCAACAGTAACCAATTAATGACCTTCACCATTAAATGGGTACTACTCCATAATGAGTTGGCCCGCCAAGCTTCTCTAATTGGGAATGTCGTATCTTAGTTAACTTAGGGTAATTTAATTAATTTACGAGATTATCCTCAGTCCTCACCGCAATAATATTTTTTCGAATGTATACATCCCTAAGAACCTAAGTCATGATAACTAAATAAGTCGAATGTATATTAATGTTTTATTTTTACATTCAAGTTGCATATTTCATTTAGCTCACTTTGTTGTAAATTTTTAGTCCTATTATTGTTAATTTACGCTAGTAAGTGTTATGTCAAGTATTTCAGTTAATTGTTCTATCATCTAAATGAGTGAACTATAGTTCATAATGCACTTGGCTCATGTATATTCAACTACAACATGTCTATATGTTAATCCTTAAATATGATATAATTTATATCTCAACAATATACTAAATTACTCAACACAGATTACATTATAATACATCTATAAAATAGAGTGACCTTTTCCATAAATATGGTCCATTATTATACATAAGATCATCATGCAACCATGAGACATTTCTCATTAGTACAATTCCTTAGTAACAAATCACTATTTTGGTTAGCAATATATGTATGAATATACATATACTTAAGTTATGACCTTAATTAATTGGATAACTCCTTATTTACATATCTACTTTCAATAGTTTTCCTTAGTTAATGTTAATGGTAATCCGACATTGATTTGCTTGACCGAACAATTGGTTTCTATGGGCAATGCCATCATTATTTTCCCAATTTAAAGATCCTTTCACCACCCGATAAAATCATATTTAATACTTTTAAAAAGTGAGGTAGGCTATCTAGGTTAGTCAATTCACAATAAACTCAAAGGTTTTGTTTATTTCATTAACAAATGACCGAATCACTATATGCAAAATATTCACATTTAATGAGAAGTAACAACAACATGAATGATTGAGGATCTCATAGGGTATTATTTTTTTATTATCTATTTTGTGATAACAACAATACAAAAATCCCTAAGAACACCAAGGTAAATCAAAATGAGCTCTCTTCATTTACATTTATAAGATCTTGGTAAACTATTTATTTACATATCAACAATTACTAATTCCTTCATGGAGTCACTAATGACTAGTGTAGATGTTCATACATCACCATCAGTTCTCTTTGCCTTTACATTTAGTTCTCTAGATCAAGGAATTCTTTTCCTATTAGAAAAACTAATATTACATTATTTTCATTGCAATAATAAGACCATTATTCTAATGCATGCCTCAAAACCTTCTTATTCAAGCTCAACACTCTATAATTCCTGCCGCAATCGAGAATATTAAATTATACATGATCGGTCTTTTAAAATTGGCATGAAAAGTCCTCTACCCTACCTAACATCTTGTGCCATTTAATATTTGAGTGAATGAAATACCGCAATTAATAAACCAAGTATCATCACATGCATACTGAAATCATAATAGACTATTTCATAGATTATTCACTTTGCATACTAAAAACACACTCACCGCTTAACAATCGGAGTGCCTTAGGGAAAAATTACTAAGCATAATAATCACATCGAATTTAGACAACCCTTCCTTCCCAACTCACCGCCTTCAACTAATATATGTATATTAATGTTATATTATTTAAGCTCAACTTGCATGACTCGAATTATAAGCTTTAATACCAATTATATACATCGTAGTTATATAAATAAAAATCAACTTACATCCATTCTACTATACTTGGTATCCACTGTCCTAATTAAGGTAACTACTACCTTTACTTAAGATTGGGTAAGACTCATATTAGGGTAGTTTCCTAAACTTTGTTATGTCCCTCTTTCTCGAATAGCTTGTTAGAAGACCTTTGGCCCTTTTGTCTACCCGACGGCCAAAGGGGAATTCAAGGGTAACTTAAGTTTATTAACTTTATTATATTGTGCTAAAATTAAAATATAACATTATAAAAAAACATATATAATAAATTAATAGACTTAACTTTAAATTATAACTTAAGAAAGCGCGGTAAATTAAAAGCACTTAATTAAAATGTACTTCCTAAGGAGAATGTGATTTGGAAGTCCAAGGGTCACTTTTATTGGAATTTCAAAGGTCACTTTTACGGGAAGTCCAAAAGGTCACTTTGGGTCTCTTTTCCTATATAAAGAAGAAGGTGATTTGCTTAGAGGCATGCATAAATATTTTATAACATTTTCTCTTCCATGAAGCTTTAGTTTTTGCATTAAAATTCGAAGGACGAAACCCTTGTGGATTTAATCTCTTGTAGACGAAAACCCCAAGAGTTGAGAGGGTTTTTCACTCATAAATTCCCATTGATTGTAATCAGATTTTCAGAATTATTTTCACCATTTCCAACAAAGATATTTTGAGGGTATTTTGGAGAATAAATTGCAGCAATCTTCTTCTAGTGGATCGACCCAATTTGGGGACCGATTTGGCATGTTCTATTGAGGTATTTAAATCTTATTTCTATAGTCAAATCATCTCGCAAATTTTTGTGAAGCGAAACAAAACAATTTCATAATTTATTAGAAGGTTTTTAGTGGGTTTTTTACCAGCTTTATAATCAGATTTCGAGATCCGGTCTTTGAGTGTTTGTGGCGTCAATAAAAATCATATTTTTGTATGTTTGAACTCCTAAAATTAGTGACAATCATTTGTGATAAAGAAATAATTTTTTTGGGAGCATTTATGTGTATTTTTCCATCAAACCCTAGTCGTCATTGTTGAAGATTTATTGCATGCAACAGCTTAGGCTGATCTTGCGTGGTCCTATATTTCATGTCGGAGTCTGATTTAGGCCCTAGAAAAATCTATTTTGCATACTATTGTTGTTACCTAACCTGTAAGTAATTGCATGCTAAGTGTTTGACGAAATGTCAAACGAGTCAAACCAGAAATTTGGATCAGATTTGGGGAAGGGATCTTTCAAACTTCCCTATATTAATTGACACTAATCAATTTTCTTACAAAATAGTCACTCGACATAATCTTCAAGGTCAAAGAATAAGACTAATTATCATTTCATATTTCAAGTATTATCCCATATCAAATGTATGTGGACCAATCTACAATAGAGGAGTCAAACATTTGCCAGGACCCAAAGAATATTATATATGTTACACATGATATTCCTACATATCCATGTGGACCTACCCATACCTGGTAGTCAACCACAATCAAACAGAAATTGAATCTTCCAATTACCATATAGTTAGGTTCGACTAAGTTAAGGTAAAAATCGTTTACCTTAAACAATTCAAAAACCTAATAGAGCAACGACCTTTCCCCAAATATTTTGAAGAACACAACTGCTAAACAATTTTAGCTAAGTATCAAGAGTCCAATAATCTCCTTCTATCATAACAATTAAACCAAGCATCAAGACTTCATTTCCTAGTGCAACTCAAGCACTCATACGTTCCATACAAATTCGGGTAAGGCCATGACACCATTGAACAAGACGATGACACACTGCTGGTACGTAATCATAAACCATTACCAACAAGGAGAAAACACAACACAGTCATGCATGATCCCTCTAGAATCTTTCTCGTTATGTAAAAAGCACAAAGAATAGTACGTTGTCTAAGGTGAGGCTTGGTAAAATCAACATCATCAAACTGAAACTCATAACCGTTCGAGGGTATTCAAGATAAGTTCCATTTACCTTGATCGAGTTAAAGACCCTAAAAATCCTGTAACTACCCAACCCAAACATAGTCCACCAAATTACGATATCGATAACCAATTAGATACAACGATAACGAAACATAGAAGCCAGCGAAAAATTGTTATTTTCTCAAGATCTAAACACGTGCCATTATATGGTACTATAATATCTCTATATTTTCTAATCAGTCGATTTAAACCCAAAATCGAACCAGAAGCTCTGCAGAAAAATATTCACAGATTCCCCAATATAAGATGGGTATTCACATTAAGAGAAAACACAGAAACCAAATAATAATCATAGACCTCCAGATATAAATGGGTTTTCAAAATTAATAGAACTCGCAACAACCCAGAAAAAGGGTTTTACTTAATTCAACCATAAATAGTAATATATCAATATAGTAAGCCCCTGAAACATAGATTCCATCTACAAATTTCAAGTTCGAAAAGAGAACAATTAAACCTAGATGCATTCCCTATTTAAAGCTCGTTTAAACAAGCCCAAAATGGCTAGGCCTATCTCTCACGCAAGTTCGCACAATAGGGAAAAAGTATTTTCCGTCACGTTGCCATTAGTTTTGACGGAAAAGGAAACAACGTATTACGTTGTTACCTATATAGGTAACAACGTAATACGTTGTTTCCTTTTCCGTCAAATTTCCGTTTGAGGTTTTTTAAAAGGAACCGGCGCCGTATGGTTTCATACGTGAGTGCGCAGCAGGATGGTGGGGCACGAGAAATAGGGCGCGGGTCCCGGGTTCAAGGCCGGCTGGGTACAAGGATAGCACTGGTCAAAGTTTTGTGCAGGTTCGCGTTGACTGCGAACCTGCGTGATGGATAGGCTCATCGGACCAAAATAAGGAAACCATTGTAGGGATTTTGTTTAAGAAAATATTAAATAGAACAAGCCATAAAGGAGGAGAGAGGACGTTTTTATGCATGCAGTGAGGGACTCGAGAATTCTTTTCTTTTCTTCTCCAACTTCTTCCAAAGTGTCAACACAAACCCGTAAATCTATAGAGTTGAACCCTTCACTTACCAATTTGCTCATAACTTATAACATCCACGAAGCTACAAAATATTACAGACCCGAATAGACCAAAATAATGTCTTAAACAACACTCAAAGTTTACCCTTCATGTATGGCTCTCAACAATCTTAACAAAACCAACAAACACATGCAGAGCTAGGAGAGCTCGAAATGGAATTACAGATCCAACGAAAAGCCAACAAGCCAACTCAGGAACTTCCCGAAGAAGCCTCGAGTTCTTCGAGGAAATTAATGAACATTAATGACCAAGGTATCACGTAGGTGGCCTAGAACTCCACACCACCTCCTTCCAAGCTCCACGACATAATTAGGCGGAGGCTTAATTAAATACACCTGAGTTGGCCTAATGGTGAAGAATATGTGCTCTTGAAATAGAGGTCACAAGTTCAAATCCTGCAGGGGGTAGGGTATGTACGCCTCGTTTGTAGCAAAGTTAGTTGCCTCCCGCATGTGAGTACGAGGTAGTCCCATATGCTATAAGCCGCTTGTAGACCCAAAAACAAGCCGCCCACGGCATCATGGACTGTAAAAACCTATTATTAAATATTAATAGTTCTACTTTTATCAAATGCATTATGATTCACCGGAGGTATTATAACTACCACTACAATTTAGTGTTTACGTGCATGGGGTCGATTTGACCTTTAGGTCCACCATAATTACGCCAAGGGGCGTTCCCCTATGGGAAAGGCCCTTAGGGACATTTCTCAGCTAATCGTGTTAAATTTGACGGTTTGACGGCCGTCTGAACATTTTCGCATTTTTCGTCTATTTTTAACATTTTTTTGATCAAACTCGTGGTTCATCCAACGGAAAATTCTATAAATTGGAACAAAACTCTGTTATAAGGTCGCCTATCACTTGCAAAAGGAATCAATCCGTTTCGTGGCTCATGGAGGGAGAATTTCTTACCAGAAATTCGAGCCACGCATGTTTATTCTGCATTTCGGGTTTGTTTTAATTTATTCTGTGGACAACACGTCAATTAGCGTCAATAAATACAACCGCAGGTGGACGGCAAATTAACACAAACATTAATTTTGAAATGGATATTTTTATTTTTATCTGTTTTGAATAATATTTTTTTGGTCCGAGGGGCGGGTGGGCTAAATTGGTGACCACCAACTTAGCGAAAAGGGATGGGTACATAACGTGCATGGGAAACGCCATTATGGATAATCTTAAGTTTTAATTTGTTATTATTATTTAATGGAATCGACTCAGTTTTTATTTTCTAATTTATTATCGCTATTTTCTTTTCACTATACTTAGATAATTTATGTCGTTGCAAGAATTAGGCTTTTTTTTCCCACAATAGTGATAATGATGTTTTTTAAGGACCGTCACTTTGTATTATCTTCTTTGTCTTTAAATTGTTTAAAGGTAAAAGTATTTTTTCCATAACATTTGTTAATAATATATATAGATTTTATAAAATATTATTATAGACATGAGTGTTATAATTCTTTTTATTAAACTATAAATATGCTAAATTTATAGGTTGTAATATTACGTGTGGATATTAGAAAGTAGTATTATACTATCTACTAAATCAAACTTATTTTAAGAAGTAAGAGGTTACATAGAGCATAGACAAAACTTGAAATAATTAAAGTGTATGAAAATATTAGAGAATTAAAATTTTATAGGATAATATTCAATCATGCGTGTATTTGGAGTAATCATTAGTAACAAATAATGTGAAACAAGAGCAGACAATAGGGTGAATTAACTCTAGAAGACATAAACATGTGACCACACGAGCATTTACGAAATTAGTACACAAATGGTCAACCATATCCTTGAAGTTAGTACAAAAATGGTTTTATCCAATGAATGAAAATGCTCAAAACCCTAATCTAACCTCAATAAGTTTTACAAAATAGTAAAAAACAAGACTTGGATTTGAGGACCTATTTCAATCAAACCCACACAGAAGAAAGTCTTGAAATCAACACTCAATATTGGTCAGCAAGAAGTGTAGTGTATGCAAGTATTCCAACCATTATCTTTTAATGTGTGCATGTACAAGTAAATTCTACAATACTCCCTAAATGTTTGAGTTATGTTTCTAGCATGGGGATGCTTTTGAAAACAATAAATTATGCTCTTACAACTTCAATATAACTCTCGTGTGAAAGTAATTATTCATCCTCTCATTGTTCTAAATTTAGTTGTATTTATGAACTACTTGAATTCAAATTAAGACCCTATTGGCATGGAAATGTCACACGATAAGTGGGAAAACTAACAAGAAAATCCAAAAAATTAGGGGACAAACAAACACAAAAGGATGGTGATCATTTATAAACATAGAATGAATATGTCATGAACAATTTCATAGCATACAGAAGTGGTCACTTCCTAAGACCGCAATAAAAATAAGGGAGGAGAGAAAAACACTAAAGAGCTAGAAACAAAGGCGAATGAGGCAAGAAAAGGAAGAAGATAGAACCAAAAGGTGACAAATGAGACTGAAGATGTCAAAATTCGCATGGGACTCAAGGGTCAAATGACACAAGGAACACACATCGAAAAGAACATAACTTTGATGAATATGCAATAAACACATGCATTAACACCAAAGTAATTAAATAGTTCTTATGCATAGTCATTGTTATTACATATAAATTATATAGAGAAAAAGAAAAAAATACTTTGGAGGTAAAATAAGATGATGTTGTAATAATCTAGACATTGACCAATTGTTGAGTGTGTACTTTAACCGTTATTTATTACGCTAAAAGGCATCTTCCAAAGGGTGAGTGTGACCTCATATGTCTGACATGCATGACAACAATCGATGGTTTATGTCGCGTCGTACATCGACGCACATTAAGGGAGGTTGGTTGCCTTTGATATTTTTTAAACTACGTGTATGTTAATCGCGACATGTGACCCTCACCCTACCCATTTGCTGCAACACATCCTAAACATCCAACTCGCCCATCGACTTGCATCCCTGAGAAGTGACAACAGTCGCTCCGTGACCTCATGACCCGACACTGCAACTTCCACACGTCCCTGTCGACATTAATAATCCCGGTGCCCAGTGAGTCATCTAAGTTACGGTCTTCCGCCAAATGGATCTGTTAAATAGAATGATAATGTGCCCATTGGAATAACTAACGTGGAAATAAAGACACAGACTAATCCATGAGAATGTCTGAATTCACTGACATGGAAGTGGAGATGGTTGTTGAAGGTCTGTCATATGCATCTATAAAAGCAAAGTCGGTTGTGTAGGCCGCACAGGATATCAGAATCACTTATTAACATAGAGACAATATGCGACATTGTAGGGTGTAGCGTTGGGGCAGCTTGAGTGTAAAGAAAGGCAATCGTAAGCACCTTCATCATTTAGTCTTTTTGTGTCAACTACCTTTTTCTATGTTTCATTTTCATTGGTTTTTGGTGGGGGATAAAATAGACACTACTTGTTTCCATTTTGAATTTTGTTTTGAAATTTGTTTAGGAGTGGCATGAGGTAATTTGATTTTTCTTTCTAATTTTCTTGTGTAGTTTATATATATGAATTAGGAATTGGATTTGGGTTATAATTGAGGTCTAATTCGTGTTAAGATGAAAATTGAATTAATTCTCTTCAATTTTAATATATAGTTATAATTAATCATAAACATGGAGACCATTTGTGACATTGTGGGACGTAGTAATGGGGCGGCTTGAGTGCAAAGAAGGGCAATCATAATCACCTTCATCATTTGATCTTTTGGATAATCTCCTTGAAAACATGGATCAACGATGCCTAAAACATTGTTGCTCCCGTAATGTATCCAAGCTTGTACCATCAACCTATTTGTTATGCCAAAAGGCGTTTTCACAACTAGAAACTCTTCCCCCTAACTATGTCAGGCTACATGCAAAAAGTGTGGATCGTAGATTTTATGGATCGTATCAACATCCTTTACATGTGAATCTTGACCATAGGTTTTATCTATGCCCATCTAGCTAGAATTGTTACACCTTTCTCTGTCGCAACAGTCCCGACCACCTTGCAGATGTCGGCCCACATCTCCATCACAGACAAGTCATCCGAGCTACGATCCTTCGCCGAATTGATCTGTAAAATAGAGTGTTTCACTGGTAAATGGAAACATGAATGTCGTGAAAGATAGCTAGAAAATGACACCGCTAACGTGTTTTCGAAAACATGAACAACGACCAACGCAAAAACAATTTTGATAGAAAATTAATTTGGAGATAAAACCATTCATTTAATCTTTTTGAGAAATTTATGACATTTTCTTTAATTTTGTTTTTTTCCATGATTTTTCTTATTCGTTGAAATTATCCATATTATATGAATGTTTGTGTCTTTTTATAAGGATTAATGAAATGAACGTGGTAAAATATTCAATATGAACATATATATCTTATTTTATATATTTACGCTGAAAGGCGTGTTTACAGGTAGAAAGCCCAGAGGCTCTGAAAACATATCGTAATTGTCATTATCCATATTTTAGACCATATTAATGACCCTGACAATAATATGAGTCATTTACCGGGATTATTTTTATCCACCCATGGCTATCATGTACAAGATCGGTTCGTCGAATGACATCGTGGGATCATATGCGTTGGTCATCAATGATAGAGTGGATGTTTCATCTGTCCTTTTGCTTTGATTCATTTCATATTTTCATAGCAATATCTCTATGGGAGCCTTTATGACCATCAAGAAAGGGGTAATGGTGGTTTGTTCAGTAGGAAATGATGGGCCCTCACACAAAACTGCCAATAACACTGCGCCTTGGATTTTAATGTCGGTGGAGGATTACGCCACCACCTTTAAGCTAGGAAATCATGTCCGTAATATGTGTGAGAAAGATATGAAAAATTGGATCACATAATGCATTTTAATTTTTTAACCTTCAATTCATGTCCTTTCCTTCCTTGAACTTTCCTTTTACGCATCCTTTTTGATTGATCATAAGGGAGTAATGCCAACTATCGGGTTGCAATCTCAACAGACCTCCTCCCTTGTTGCAAAGCATCATCTTAGCCACAACCACATTGCATCACCCTTCATGTTTCCTTGTGTACTTCACATACATCATCCACACTTGGAAAAATTCATGCCTCATAGCTCAAGATAAACCCTACTCATTGCCCTAATAGCTACAGAGAAACCCTAATTGTAATTGTGTATGCAACCCCTGCCCTAGGATTTTAGGTCCACACCACACATCCTTGTTTCTAAATTAACCCTTGAAACACATAAGTGAATTCCCCTTGCATTTATTAGTGTTCTAACAATTTGTAAAATGCAAGAGCTGAAATTACAAACAAAAACTATTGACATCGACAGTACTTATTGATCACTCTTTTCTTTCTTAGATCACTTCTTCACTATATCCTTAATGCCTTAGGATATATCCTTAATTACTAGAAACATATCCTTTACATCAAACAATAAGAATGCCAACCCACATAGCCCTTTTTCCATTTTTATGTCGCCTTGAGGTCTTGACCTATAGAATCACATATACAAAGTAATTGGAGTAGCATGTATAACCAAGCAATATTCACTCGGTATTAATATGTCCTTCCAGTAAGAAGTAAGACCCATGAAGTATTAAACCTTAAAAACCAAATAGTAAGCCTATACCTTATCTTACAAGATCAATTTTGGTTCCAATTTGATAAAAACAAACATTTTCCTTATTGTCGACTTGCGAAACTAACTCACCATTGCGTCCAAAGACCATCCCCATTACTTGTAAGTAATAGCTAAGCTTGTTAGATAAAATGACATTGCTTAACTTAAAATTACTGCAAGACGCTTTTACGGACAATGAAGGAATCATTTCAGATACTTAGGTAGTTGAACTATTATTCTATCAACAAAATAGTTAGTCGAATATAGGAATATCATTTATTATTTCATAGAACATCACCGTCAGTAACACCATGTAGATGTTTCATCTATACCACGAACTTATCAAGAACAATAATAAAGTGTTATCATCCAAGCACGATTCACCCACTATCAACAATTATTAGAAGGATAAACAAATCTCATAAATAGGTATAACAAACAACAATGCCTTCCCATACCATAAAAATTGCACACAACAAAGTAAGGCGATCCCTTACAACCACCAAGGTAAGAATGATTCGTGAAATGTTAATTGCTTTTACGAATGTCGGATGACAAATGTTGTTGTACAACTTGTAGACATCAATTTTGGTATCGTTCCTCCCCTTAGCCCCGCGCTTGCCCTCCTTTATTAGGCTTACCCATTCGAACCCCTTTCCCCCCTAAATTTTAATAAATCCCATTTCCCACCAAAAATACATGTTCAATTAATAAATATTAATTGGTTAATTGATCCTTTAACCTCGTTATGTGCTAATATCCAAATATTCCAAATTAAGTAATATCACCCCACCTAATAATTAAATACTCCAAAACCATTCAAATCATGAACCCCACTCATGATTTAAATAATGCAGATTAATCCTTATCAAATCCATTATTTCACCTAATCACTCACTTAATCGGGGTTACTTTGTCAAACCCGGGTTACACGATATCCCCTAAACTAACCCCATCTCCAAGCTATTAATACATGCCTTCCCCCCCTCTTTCAAACAAGGAAGAAGTCATACAAAACCTTTGACATTATAAATCTCCACTTTTCATCGTATTCTTACTGCAATGCCCTTTTGATGCCATTTGTATCACCATGATATAAACCCGATGCCCTTGTGGTTCTTTTCGTTTAGTTTGCTTTACATTTATTTTGACCAAATATATCAACATTTTCAGTTACTCGTTGTTTATTAGTTTATGCATGTTATCCATCTATCCCTCATTTTTATCGTTTTCTCTTATCGAATGGGGGTTGACATCCGTGAAAGGAAGGTAACACTTCCCGAAACCGACTTCGTTGGGCAACCCACGCATATACCATCTAATCCATTTTTCTCTTAGTTTCCTATGTTCGTAGGTCTTTCCATTTCAACGAGGACATTCACTTTGTGCTTATCCGTTTGTCACCATCTTCACCCAAGTTATCATAAACCCTTGCATATTTGAGGTTGTTTGATTTTCTTGGTTATCTAGCTCACTAATCTGGTCATGGACGAAGAAAACTTGATCAACATTCTAGCACACCCGGTGGGACCGGTCCCATATCTGATTCATTTGTTTTTTTACTTTACTTGTCTTGTGCAGATGTTGTACGTATAACGGTTATCCTTATTCATAGTTGTCGTCCATTTAGATATCTTGTGAATATTTCATTTTTAGGCTTACTTGTTTGTAGGGTTTAGTGTTGTCTTCGTTAGTTCAATATGTTACTTTTGGTAGTCTATATCTGCCTTGAGGTAAGAGGATTTGCTTATTCTGTTTCTTGTTTTCTAGTTCCACATTACTACATTTCTTCGTTTTGTTAAGTAGATTTTATATAAACCTGTAAAAACAAAACAACAAAAATCATTGTTATTAAAAATAAATAAAGCAAAAAAAAATTATACCTTTGAGTTCTACTGGCATGGGAAATCCATTCGGAAAATAATCTTATTGTTTGGCTTGTTTTCTATCTTAGTTTTACAATAGATATATATCTTACTTTTTGACAAATCATGCTTTTCGACCTTTGTTTAAACCAAACAATATATATATACATACATATACATATATATATGTACATACATATACATATATATTATGTACATACATATACATATATATGTATGTATATATGTATATGTATATGTATGTATATATATGTATGTATGCATATATATATACATATGTGTGTGTGTGTGTGCGTGCGTGCATATATGTATATATATGTATGTATGTATGTGTGTAGATATATGTATATATATAGATATAGATAGATAGATATATATATATATATATATATATATATATATATATATATATACATACATACATTATATGTATGTATGTACGTGTGTGTGTGTGTGTATGTATATATAAATATACAATATACATACATATATGTATATTATATATACATATATGTGTGTATATATATATATATATATATATGTATATGTGTGTGTGTGTGTATGTTATACATACATACATACATACATACATACATACATACATACATACATACATATATATATATATATATATATATATATATATATATATATATATATATTCCTTTCAACTACATATAGATCTTAATTTTAAAACTCTAATAGTCTATATTTATTTATTTTAATCTTTGTTTTAACATAAATATAGATTTTACTTTCGAAAAATAAAAATATATAGATCTTAGTATTTTATTGGTGTTTTATTTCGATCTTGTATATCTAAGATCTTAGTTTACATCTATATCTATTTATTTAAATAAGTAAAAACTCAAAAACAAAAAAAAAAATATTTAAACCAAATCCTAAACTACACACCTAGCCCAATCGTAACTCGTAACTTTCGAGACCACATCCCTACCTATCCTCAACACTCACCACCCATCTCCCCGTCAACCTATCCACACAACCCACATAGCCCCCGCTAACACCTACTCACCCACCATTTCCAACTCTCATCCTCTCCCCAGAGCCCACTCATCAAAATCATTCCCGAGATCTAATCACCCATCCTACACATGGTATTATTTATTTATATTTCTCTGTATACTTTTCAACTCGAAATCTTGCCCAATTTAAAAGGATATCTTCCTTCACATGTCCTCCTATCACCAATCCAACTTCATATAAGTCTAAATTCTCACGCACCGACTTATTTTCTTAAAAACCCACTTATCCAATCACTCCCATCCCTATTTCCCCTGGTCTCTCATATTTCCATTTTCCAATAAAGACAGGATATTCTTCATAATGCAACTACATGCTCTACCCGAACTCATGTTTGCAAGTTTTCACATCTAATTTTGGAGGTTGTGTTGTAAATCTTCACTTGAGGAAGATAAATTGTGCATTGGATGAGCTATTCCATCTCGGCCCCCAACTCCTCTTGGCATGTTACATTGGAGTTTTGACATCACACTTGGAGGTGAGTTCATCCCAACCGAGCTCTTCAAATCTCCCTACAACAAGTTCCTCTCAATCAAGCTCCTTACAATTGTGGTCAACACAGAAGCATTCACATTTTGCATTGGTCTATTTACCTTGACGGTGATTTCTCTTGTTCACAGCGAGTTGATACCCGACCTACACCTCTACAGACCCCAAGGCGAGCTCGGTCTCCCCTATTGAACATCAAGCTCGATCTCCCCTATATCGATTCATCTCTTTATGGCTCCTAATTTGTGACAACAAGTTGATTAGAAGAACTCCCTTATCGAACTCATCTCTGACTCAACACAATCATTTCGACTCAACTCTACAGACATTGCAAACAATCTTGATATAGTTGCATCGACTCAATTTGGGATTATCCCATAACTTTGCATCAGATCGGAAGGTGAATACATTGCAAGCTAACTCACGATCCTACTAGAACATTGCTTGCAAACTCATGGTGTCATTCATACTCACCACCACGCCCGAGAAAATGTGGAGATTTGACCTATCAATCACATGGTTCCAATTGAAATGCGATTAATATTGCTTGATATGTTTATATTAATGCTTGTTATTGAGCTCCTCTATCAATAAAAAAGGAGTTATGTGATCATCAACCATTTTGTAGATGAAGAACATCCTCAATAATATAATGGATTCGAAATCAGAAACTATACCTCCCGAGTAGAACAATGCCATCCAAAAATACACTTGATACGAGCCTCATGAGTTTACTTAGCTCAGTTTGAAGGCCTCCTCCATATGCCAAGAATTGAAATTGAAAATATTGATTTCCCTTTGTTGTCCGAGTTGTTTTCTTAGTCAATTGATTTAGAGGTCGTAATACTCCCCAAGCTACTCTGAATCATCCCTTTAATAGACCTCAGGTCCTCGCACCAATGTCTAACACATTGCCACGTCGAGCTTTGCCACACACGCTCAACGTGTCAAAAAATTCCCCATCCACCCATCACTGACATCATAGGTATATTGCATTCCTTGATATATCTATATTAATGTCTATATTTTCACTTCGTATATATTTTGTTCTTTTCTTGCATAATTCGGTCAGTACAAATTAGTTCCAATTGATGAACCACATTGGGTTTATTTTTACATCCACACCTTACATTGCTAATAAATATCTCTGTTCAATTTAAGCACATATAATATTTACCTCCAGCACTTGGGTCCCTCACATTAGTCTGCCTATTACGTCCATTTCCAGTTTTTAAATCAAATCAAATTTGTCTTCCTTAGAGTCCACATTTTTGTCATACACATCTACATTTTTGTCTTCAACATCTATACTTTCCAATCAAATTTTGGCTTGTCCTCTTAAAGTCCACATTCTCGTCCTAAAAGTCTACTCTCCCCACCCACTTTTCGTCTTATCCTCTTAAAGTCCACATTCCCGTCCTAAAGTCTACTCTCCCTACCCACTTTTTGGCTTGTCATCTTCCCTTAGTCAACATACTAAGGTCCCACTCGCATCGACCAAATCATTACTTATAAAAAAAATTATCGATTCGAGTTTGCTTATTTATTTGTTTTTACTAGGCCTTTAGTTAACTTCTTATTTAAATTACGTTTTTACACCTAGATCACATTTATTGATACATTTAATTCCCACAAAATACATTAAATCTACATCATTTCTTGGGTCGGTTAAACATTGTCGTTGCTTTAGGTAGATTTGTACACCGTCATTAACAATTTTAACAATTAATTTTAATTTCTCATGATCGATTTTGTGGTTCTTTGTGCAGGATAACTTCTCCTTGTAGCTCTTGCAGGCTTATATTCATACGAATGATACACAACACACCAACCACAAAAATCTGTCATTAATTTCTTGTGCACTCTACAAACTTATGACCACCGAATTATGTTGTCAAAGGTCAATTGTTGAAACATAAACATGCCTAAAATCTCTTTCACCAGGCCCTTCTAACAATTGTGAATGGTGTAACTTTAGGGTCATTTGGATGTTCTGGTCACTTATTAGTGCCTCCAAACACCGTTATCAACGTGCAGATAAAAGGAAAAGCGATCTCTAGGTATTTTCATTTTCCCTATTTGCTCCTTTTTGCATTGTGATTTCCCTTTCCTAGGTGATTGTTTGCATCAAACTTCACATTTGGGATTTGGTCTAAAAAGAACCCCGTGCATCCTACTTGCTCACATAGCTTAAATAGGGGTTTAACCTTCTGCATCTCACATCCTATCACACACAACCTAAAACTCATGCATCTAAATAACACATCAAAACATCTCCTTACATTGGTTGACTGTTGGGATTTCATCACCCAACAGGAAGTCACCTGAGACTCTCCCTAGCCAAAACTACCAGAAACCAACCTTAGACTATCATTCCTTAGGTACCTTTGTTATCCACTTTTCTTTTCACATCTTCTAATTAATCATGATGATAAGAAACTTGTTTCTTGATTTGTTTGTTAATAAATTACATAAACAAATGTTCGTCTATTTCATGCCTATTGTCACTCTTTCTCATGTCGAAACAAAACAACAATCCACTCCATCTAATGACATCCCTTCCCTAATGATCTCTCCCAAAAATATTCTACACTTGAGACCACACCTTCGGTTACCCAACCCCTTGTCTCCATGGTCTTGCCTCATGAGGGCCATGTCATGCAAAATTGTCCCCACCTTAGAACCAATCCTCATGTCCCTCATCAATCCAACCTTTCTAGACCAACTACACCCCCATCTTCAGCTCCTTTAGAAACTCTTGGACCTCCTTCCCACCCCATTTATGACTTCTTACTTCGTAAATCTCCCACAATTTCTCAATCCTATCAGTCTACTCATTTGGTGGATCCTATTCCACCCCGCAAAAAAAAGTCATTTTATGTTAACTCTATTTCATCTAAAACTAGTATAACTATCCAGTCTTCTCAACCTCTTCACACTTACATTCCTACCCACCATATGTTTCAACCATCTCAACTCTTAACACTCATATCCCCACTCATTATTTACCATAACAACTTGCTCAATCCCAACACTTACAACACGTCCTATTTCTCAACATCAACCTGATGCAACAACTTACCCAATCTCAACCCATGACATATATTAATCCTTATTAAATGATTGCACAAATACCCCACCCACAAACTTATCAACCACATTTTCAAACTACTTTTCATGCCACACAACCACAATCCTAACCTATCATCACATCGAATGATCCTATTCATATCTTAATGAATACATTATTGGCTAATCTAGAAGTCTCTGCTTGCTTTTTAGTTCGGCCTCAAATTCCCCCTCATTTTCTAAGTCAAATTCAAATATTTTGAGCTCACGCCCTCCAAAAGTGTTCAAGTAAAGTTGGAAGCCTGAAAAGATAGAGAAATTCATGCTTTGAAGTTGTTTAAAACTCTCCAGTCTGCGTGGTTTGATAAATTTTCCGTTTCCCCATCTGGACATGTGAAAATTCTATTGTCGTCCTCATTTGAATGAAATTGTCAAATCTTTCTATGGCCATGGATCGTTGAACCTTGTATTGTTTTCAATCCCTTGGTTCGCGAAAGAAATTTGAAAATCGGGCGTAAAATGGTGGATTTTTCTTCTTTTCTGCATTTTTCCACAGTCGGGAATGATAGCCATTTTCTTCCCCGTCAAATTTTGGCTCCATTATCCACGGGTACGTAGACATATCTAATTGGAAATCGGGTCAGCGGAGCAATTTGTGTTTTTGAGCCTCTTTGTAAAAAAGGCATAAAGTTAAAAAGTGACCCATTTCCCATTGACATATTGAAGGAAAAGTCAAATCTTGAGCACGCCATTAGAAAGTCAAAGTGGGTCAGCGGAGAAATTTGTGTTTTTGAGCCTCTTTACAAAAAGGGCTAAAAGTCATAAAGTGACCCGTAGCCCCGATCATACTATGAGCGAAAAGTCAAATGTCGAGCCCGCACCAAAAGAGTCAAAGCGGGTAGGTGGATCGTCGAGGCGATTTGAGTTTTTGAGCCTTGTTTCCAAAAGGGCTAAAAGGCATGAAATCGCCCACAGCCCCGATTATGCTATAAGGGAGAAAGTCAAATATTAAGCCCACATCAAAGGTCAAAGCAGGGAGGCGGGCCTGCAGAGCAATTTGTGTTTTTAGCCTGCATATGAAAAAATGTAAAATTATAAAAGTGGCATAGCATACTCTTTCTCCGCTCAAGTGAGGCCACGTGTCAAGACCATAACAAAAGCGGGTGAGTGGGCCAAAATGTTCCAAAATGCCAAATCTCTATAAAGTCACAAAATGCAAAAGGAATCCTCCACGCCCGCTCCAGTAAATTTCTCCCATGTGGATGACTCTAGTTTAAAGTTTCAAAGGCAAGATGAACAATTTAAATTCAAAGTTCAAAATGAGTGTAATGGCTGCATTATGAAAATCTGGTTTTCATCGCCATTGGTGTTTCTTTCATAACCAGAATCGAACAGAGCTCGCGAATGATTAAAAAGAAATTGTAAATTGTTTCTTGCCCATGAAGAAGAAGTTATAACTATTTCTTGGAGGAGATTTAATGGCTTCTTCACGCCATCAGACATTACACCTGGAAATTGATCTTGTAAACTCACAAGTGCATTGTACTTAGATAAAGCAAAGGAGATAGCCATTTTATTATACTTTCCTCCATTCTCAAATTTCTTCCATTCCCACATTATTTACAACTTCTGGTTAAACATCAATACAAGAAGAAGGATTTTGTAGCCTCTTTGATGAGGAGATTTTAGAAACTTTGAGTTCGCAATCTCATCTCGTCTTGTTGCCATTTGCAGAGTTGTTTCTTCTCATGAATGCATGTGATTAATTTATTTCTCCTACCTATTTTCTCACTCCCTTTCCCACTTTCAGACAAAGTTATCTCTTGTAAGTATCTGCAAGCTTTGCCACAGGTTCAGTGGAGTGCCCTTGTTGGATCCCCTACCAAAAGGCCACCTCATAAATTCACCTTTTCACGTGCATTCATACACGGTAGTTGCACTCTTAAGTAGAGGGACTTATATTCCATGATCATTGGCAAACTCTCAGTCCACTAGTTTGTCCACTCGACAAATTTCCTCGCCAACAACACCCAAGGTTAATTTATCCTACGAACAAATTTGTGATGAACCGATTCATCCATCAATTCCTATCAAACCTTACCCTCCTCATTAGGAGCTTCATAAGTTCATTAAGTTCAACAAGGAAGATCCCCAAGAACATATTCGTGCATTCAAACATGCATGTTATCATATTGCACATGACCAAGACCTAATGTTTCACACTTTCCCCATGTCCTTGTCCTCGGTCTCGCGTTAGATCGGGTACAATAGTATACCTCAATACTCGATATTTTTCTTCACCCAACTCGTGCGGTTGTTCTTAACACTTTTTGACCAACATTGTGAGCAAAATAACTATCACCGACCTATATGCCATCTGATAGTTTGAAGATGAGTTCATCTCACGACTTTATAAACCAACTATCCTTCTCTCTTCCACAAATTGAACTCATTGAGCTATTCTCACGTTCATGTGCGAAGCATATATCATCTACCTTACAAATCCAATCGTTCCAAACCTTTGATAAAGTCTTCACCATGGCTCGCAAACTCAAAACCCATGCAATTGATAAAGGTCATCCTAAACTTAGATTAACCAAGCCTAAAATTGAACTTACTAAACTATCCACACATAATGACACATATAAGGGTGTGGTGAATGTTGTGGTAATTACGTCCTCCTCCACACCTACATCTAGCACGTGGCCTAAAAAACAAGCCCCTAGACCATCTCCTAACTATACCCCCTTGGGGGAAGCCTATAGTTCTTTATTTGACAAGTTGATGGTAGTACACTCCATCCAAATTCCTCTCATAGGACCCGTGGATGAATCGCGACCCAAGCCTATTTTGTTTCACAAAGCCCATTATTGTAAATATGATCAAGTCAAAGGTCACAACATTAAGAAATATCATTCCTTCAAAGATTGTATCCAACAACTTATAAATCAAGGGGATATCCAAATGGACAACTCCACCACTTAACCTAGCCAACCCTCGACAAAATTATGCAACCTTTTCCTAATCAACCACAACCAACTCAAGCCACCCCTTTTATATCTCAACTATCAAATGCTTACACCATTAACACCGTCCAATCAAGATCTCTTCTCATCACCAACTCCACATGTTCCTACCTTAGACATTATTCCCAATCCTTATTCAAAACCTATCATTTCCACAACTATCACACCTATATCAACTTTTACTACTTTTCTTATACCTATACCTACTCCTACCCTTACCACATCCACATCAACTTTGACTATACCATCTACTTCATCCACTTCGATCATGCCCTAATATATCACATCAATTCATCCTTAGCACCTATTTTGGTCCCATTGATATACACACCTAACCCTACATCTCTCACATTTGTTCCTTCACCCACATCTACATCAAACAAACCTATCCATACATCCACACGTACAACATCAACCCTTTTTTCAAACATATCATTCTTACCCTCGAAACATTTATGCAACAACCATTCCCACCTACTTCTACATCCATTATTACTCCTGCGCTTACTACATTACCTATCATATCTACTCCATCGGTTACCACATCCCCTTCATTAGGTTTGACTACCTTACCTACATCCATTCCACCTTTACCCATTATACCATCCTTAGAGTCAATCCCAGTTCCTCCTTCCACACTTTTTCTATACCAATCAAACCAATTACCTTTTCCTCATCCACATCAAATTTGACTATACATACCACTTCATCCACATCTATCATGCCCCAACCTGTCATATTCAACCCCTTAACCACATATATATCAAAATACCCATTACCACATCACTTACATCTCCAAATATTCCATTATGCTCACCTCCTATCCATCCCAACTAACCCTATATCTATCATATTAACAAATCCACTTACCCCTACCTTGACGTTTTTGTCACCTATACCTATATCCTTGCCCATGGCCACATCACCCATTTTATCCCAATATTCTTTACTTAATCCTTCTATCACATCGACCATATCCTCTCGATTGGAAACTCTATTGATGATACCCTTGAAAAAGTATGGAACAAACATCTCCACCTAGACAAACACAAGGGGGATATGTTCTCACTTTACAAAATCAACTATTGACACATTGACCAAACCAAAACCTACAAAATCCAAATTTCACATAGACCTTATTAATCACACCATATAAACACCTATTTCTCCATTAATATCTGCCACTACACCACAATATTTAGATCCTCTAGTTGAGGTTATTATCATCTCTGCCGAGAGTAAACTGTCTCGATTAAAATCTACAACTCTTGGTAAACATCCCCAAAAGTCTCATGCACATCCTCGTAAGAAGTCACGTCTTTCCTCTTTTGAACAATCCAATGTTATGATATCTATTTTAAGGTCAGTCCCTTCATCTAATACACCTCATAATGATAAATCCCAATCCAAACAATCTAACCCTCCTCTCAAAATTGATTCATCTTTTAAGACATCTAATTCACCCATTCAATCTACGTCCACTTCTTCCTCTAACTCCAAGCCAAAATATTCTATCAAAACCCACAAGAGTTACCTTCCCATGACACTTCAATTAGATCCTACACAGGACATCCTTCAAATTTTAATTTGAATATCTACCATCACGCTTCCCCAATTAAATATTTTAATCCCTATAATCCAAAGCCACTGTGGTTGAATCCCAAAGTAAAAGCAAAAAGAAGACCCTACTCTCTAAGGATGGCTACTTTGTTATCATGGCATTGAAAAGGCTTCCCCTGTTGATAAACCTTCAATCAGATTAGCATCCTCGAAAGCTTCCTACTTTGATCAGCTTTCTCTTAGCAAACTTTCCACATTGATCGATTTTCTCTCTTTCCCTACCTAGAGTGGGGATAGTTCTAGGAATAACCACCTATGGAGATCACTCTTCCCATGTATAAGTTACATCTAGAATCCCTTTTTCATGTTGACATTAGGTTTATGAATATATTTCATCCATATTTACCTCGTGGTATTTTGGTATAACTATCTCTCATTGGTTATGTATTAACACCAGCTATTGGCTCATGGTAATGCCTTGAGTGGTACCCTTTCTTGTTTACCTCCAATCCGGTTCGAAGCATGATTTCCCTATATGCCCCTTACTACAATTATGTGTCTTTTTCTCATTAAGGTCACCATTTATCAAGATCGCATTCTTACAGATAAAATTTCAAACCATGAATTCTATATCTATATGATGGATTATCTTACAATCACCCATAATTCCATATATTCTCGTACACATCTCGCTAATACACTTTTTGGTTTGGGAATTCTACTTGATCTCTCATTGCAGTTTGTGAATCCTACTTGAGGATCCCTCTCAAGGTGAGTTTGTTATCCTACAACTTCTTATCCCCCACCATGATCAACAATGTCTTTGATCCATTGATCCTCTCTCCTCATTTCCACTCATCACCACTTATCCCCACATCACCCTTCTCACCATTCCCGTCCCCTTTCACCACTCTTTATCTTCCCTTCCTTTCTTCTCGATTTTCCCTTTTCACTCTTCCGCTTTCACAGACGAGTCTTACTTAACCATCCATACAATAAGGGAATCTTAGTTGAGGTATACCTTGTTCCTTAGATCCTACCGCTGTAGAAACTTCTCCACCATTTTCCATCGACGACAATCACCACCACAAACGTATTTCCGCTCCACCTATTCCACTTATCACTTCGCCTCATCACTCTCACCATGTGGGCATCCCAAATAAGAATTTCCCTCACACTCTCCACTCTACACTTCATATATTCCTCCATCCATTCATGTCACACTCCTCTATTTCCTTCCTTCCTTGTTTTCACCCCCTTTCATCTCTTGTTACATTTTGACATACACCACTCACTATTTTGTCATTCTTCTTAGTATCCATCTTCTACTTGGTAATCCTACTTACACATGCTTGTAATATGGAAAATTCACTGAGGGTTCCCCTTGATCCATCTTGTCACACCCTCTTCTCACCAACTCCATCAATCACTTACTTCTTCCCATCATTTTATTCTTCGGCTTGGCGATCCTACTTAACCATCACAATTGCATGATAATCTTACTTAAGATTCCCTCTTAAGGTTGATTTTCCATCTGACCCTTCCCCATTCTATCATATTTCCTCCATCCTATTTCTCCCGCCCCTCGGCATCATCATCTTCTCCAACCAACCATTCCACCCCTGTACCCAATCCATTCTTGTCTTTCCCCTTCCGTATCATCACTATCGGTTTAGCAATCTTACTTACCCACTCTGCAGATGGAAATCTTACTTACAAGTCCGTTTTAACGATGATTTGTCATCTTTCACTCCCCCATCACTCCACATTCTCACCGTCCACATTTTCACACCATTCTCCATCATCACATCCTCTCACCTCCTCTTCCATTCTCACAAACATCACCCCCTGATTTCCCGTTATTCATCTCCATCATCCCTCACTTGGTAATCTTACATAACCACTTTTTACACATGGTAGTCTCACTTAAGGGTCTTCCTTAAGTTAAACTCATCATTCTGGACTTCTCCCTCACCTCATTCTTCATTACCTCCATTGATTGTTCCTTCCTCCCGAGTCTCCCTACCAACCACATTTTTCTCATACCATTATCCTTTCTCAACCTATCACATCAAAGAGTGCGGCTACAATATTACGCCTATCATCATGTTCCTTTCCCCCATTTTCCCCTCCTTGATCCATCATCCTTCATACCACTTCCTACCATTTTTTCCATATCTTGTTTCTTCATCTTCACCTCATTCATCCTCATCCACTGCATCCTCTCCTTGCCTTCATCTTAGCACAAATTGTTATCCCTCCTTTCTTTACTCTTTCCACTCCATCTTCTTGAGTTCTCCCACATATCCACCCCCATGTCTAACCACCATTATTGATGGTCTTCCCCTAACATTCTTTCATCATCATCTTCCATTTCTGTGCTAATAATTATTGGTGGACTTCTCCTAAAATTCACTCCTCCCCATTCTGCGTGGCCTTGTTCACTCCTTTTGACCTCCTCCATTTTCTCTTCATTCCTTCCTTCCCCTATGTACACCGATCATTATCGGTGGAATTCTCCTAACATCCCTTCATTGGAATTTCCTCTTCCATTCCTCATTTAATTTTTCCCTCTTCTCACTTTTCCTCCCATCCTTCCCTACCGATCATTATCGGTGGACTTCTCTTAACATCCCTTCACTGATGTTGCCTCTTCTATCCCTCCCTCTCTTTTTCTTTGCCACCTCTCCATCTTCCATTCTTCCTTGCCAATTTCTTTATTGTCTTCATCATACATCCTTTGTCTATTTTCTCATCATCCTCTTATCCTCATTTCACACATCTCCACATATTTTCTAATTCATGTCATTCCTCCACTCTTTCTTCTCTTTTACGTCCCATATATCTTGCCCACTTGTCACTAAAAATTTTTGTTCTTGGTTTCCTTCCTTCTGCATCATTTTCTCTATTGTCCTCCCCTCCTTTCTACTCCTCATCTTATTTCACTTCCTCTGTATCATCTTCTTCCCTTTTTACTTCGCTTTTCCTTCTTACTTCCCCATTGATAACCTTGGCTCTTCGGAGCGTTATCCCATCTTTTTATCTTCTCACATTCCAAATGCATTTCCATGTGGTATGTTCCATATTCTTTACCTTGGTCTTCCTTACGAGGACTAGGTTCCTTCAATCTTCCCCTATCATCCCTCTCTCTTATTCTCTTCTCCCTCTTTCATTCCTTTTTTCTCCTCCTCCATCTTCGTCCGCTCTATTCCATACCCTTGTCTCCTTCACCTTTGACCTTTCTTTCTCTTCTCATAATCAACCACTACTCTTGTTCATTCCTTTTTTACCACTCTTACTCATTATGTCCTTCAACACATCCTCACACCTAGCATTCACAATCGATTCTGATATTTCTCCATTTGTGCACCACCGCCGATCCATTTCATTACACCCCATTCTCGTCCTCCTCTCTGCAACATTGACCTCTCCTCTTTTTGAGAGCTATGTCGCCTCTTCTATCCTCGTCATCCCTTTCGAGGCGGCATCATCATATCCATTTCTAAGAATTTATTCCCATGGTGTTTTGTCTTTGAGGATACCATAACAACCATCAACTATCACCTTTTCCCTCGCAAGCACCTGCTCTACTTTTTCTTGGAAAACATTGATCGTAATCTTCCCCCATTTCCATGAATCAAAATTTGTTCTAATTTCTTCTTCTAGTATTTTTTTGTCAATAAACACCTTCCTTGGGAAATATTTCTTCAATACTACTCACCCCCTCTCCTGGGGCATATTACCTCACCATCCGTATTTCAACTCACCTTTTCAGCCACTCTTCGTGTTCTATGATGAGACACCTTTATTTTCATCCTTGTTCATGTGGATGCATAGTTTTCGCTTGATTCCTCATGTACGAAGGATTTAATATTATTTTTTTCATTTCATTGCACATACTTTGATGTTTTCCTATGACCCATTGGTCATCACGATTTACATCCATACTACAATGATTTTCACCCACACATTGGACTGTCAGAACATTGTCGTAGTCTCCATTAACATTTCCTTTGTCCCTACCCACATGATTCCAAAGTCACCACCATATTTTTTTAATGTTATTGCGATCCTTTTTGCTTAGGGCATCTTGCCTTGCATTATCATTTTTATTTACCCTACTGATATTTAACATCTATCTCTTTCAAACTCGTGATCGACATCCCTTAGTTTGTCAATCCCAAGTTTGAGGGGGAACACTCAATCAATAATATTTTCATCATTTTTTCTCTCTCGATTTCCCAACGTAAACCACTCATCAAAAAGGGGCAAATGTAGACACCAATTTTTGGTATCATTCCTCCCCTTCACCCCGCTTACCCTCCTTTATTAGGCTTACCCATTCGAATCCCTTTTCCCCCTAAATTTGAATAAATCCCATTTCCCACAAAAAAATATATGTTCAATTAATCAATCTTAATTGGTTAATTGATCCCTTTAACCTCGTTATGTGCTAATATATAAATATTCCAAATTAAGTCATATCACCCCACCTAATAATTAAATACTCCAAAACCATTCAAATCATGAACCCCACTCATGATTTAAATAATGCAGAATAATCCTTATCAAATCCATTATTTCACCTAATCATTCAAATCATGCCCCCACTCACTTAATCAAGGTTACTTTGTCAAACCCAAGTTACCTGATAACCCCTAAGCTAACCCCATCTCTAGGCTATAAATACAGGCCATTTCCCCCTCTTTAAAACAAGGAAGAAGTCATAGAAAACCTCTGACATTATAGCTCTCCACTTTTCATCGTATCACCACAATGCCCTTGTGATGCCATTTGTATCACCATAATATCATCCTCATGCACTTGTGGTTCTCTTAGTTTGGTTTGCTTTACATTTATTTTGATCAGATATATCAACATTTTCAGGTTCTATTATTTATCAGTTTCTGCATGTTATCCATATATCTTTCATTTATATCATTTTCTCTTATCAAATGGGGGTTGACATCCATGAAAGGAAGGTAACACTTCCTAGAACCGACTTCACGAGCAACCCCGCATATACCATCTAATCCATTTTTCTCTTAGTTTCCTTTGTTCATAGGTCTATCCAGCTCGCAGTGAGGACATTCACTTTGTGCCCATCCATTTGTCACCATCTTCTCCCAAGGTACCATAAACCCTTGCATATTTGAGGTTGTTTGATTTTCTTGGTTATCTAGCTCACTAATCTGGATAGGGACAAAGAAAACTCAATCAACACGGTTGTGTGTGCAACTACTCGTAAGTGTGAATATCCTTTTCGGGATATATCCACATATGTGTAGCTATATACCCAACTACACAATAGTGTTTATACGGCTTCGATCGTAAACCCTCCAAGATTTACGACTTAACCTACCCATGAACAAACAAGGTAATTACGAGGTGTGACACTCTAGCCCAATCTGAGTCTGTGTAGCCGTAAGTCAATGTCTGAACTAACCCTATAGTGAATCACATATTTGTGTGATCCATGAATGTAGTGTAAAATGCTCTTAACTTCTTTCTAATATAACTCATGGGGTTCCTGCATGAACTACAAAACAATACCAATGACATATGAGATACCAGGTCCTGATGTGAGTCAAGTAAATAAGGTTTCCAACAAGTTTTCGATACAAAGTAACATCAACCATGGGTGTGGAATAATCAACCTCAAGATTGACTCTAGATAATAATGGGGTAGGATAAGGCTTGCTTTCATGCATGTGAAACCGATCTAGAAGATCGAGAGAGTACTTTGGTTGTGCAAGTGAAATCCTTGAATCAAATTGTATGATCTCAATGCCAAGGAAGTAGTGTAGTAGACCCAAGTCAGTCATGGAGAATCTATCTGAAGAGTTGTCTTCACTACTAAGATAGCCGATGAAGTACTCCCAGTGATCAAAAGGTCATCAACATAAAGTACCGATGTATCGGTAATGAGTCAACCTCTTTGAAATAGATATAGTTTAGAGTTTAAATGACACCGAGTGAAAATAGAAGCTAGGAGGAAGGAATCCATCTTGGCATACCAAGCCCGAGGGGCCTACTTAAGGCCATAGATGGATTTCCTAAGTTTGTAAACTACGTATGAATATTGAACAAACCCGTGGCTATATAAGGTGTCAATCTATGAAAAGGCATCTAAAATACCGGATGCCCCTTCTAGAGCCAAAAATAGAGAAATCGAGGTAAATTTTTTTCTCGATTAGAGAGGTGTTTGAGAAGTTTACATGGTCTACATGATGTAGAGGAGGTTACAGGACTTGAGGAGGATTGTCTTGTTCTATTGTTCCGACCAACTAAAAAAACGTGGAAATGAGTGCTTTTACAGAGCTAATATAGGTTGTGGAGGCTAAAAATGTCTAATGTAATTAAATCCAAGTAATACAGGTCATGTAGGCGCAAAAAAAATTCCATTGCAATCAGATCCAGGCATCTTCAAAGTCATTTCAGTCTGTGTAGGGAAGTGAGCTAGCTTGGGCATCATGGTAGAGGAAAATAGCATGTGGTGAGCTATGGTCAGCTTAGATGTGGCTATAGGAATTCATTTCCATAACTTATGGATCTTTCCATGTTTATCTAAGTCTGTGTTTGTTGAAACTAAGGCTTAGATCAAGCCTACAATGCCAAATTCATGGAGATAGATCCTCCAACACAAGTATAGATAAAAAAAACAACGCTCACACACTATCAATCAAGTTCCAGGATCCTAAAAATGGACTATATGAGTATGTAATGTGCTAAACCAAAGCACCACATAAGTTTCTTGAAAAACCCCTAAATGTTTTTTTAGAATATTTTTGTATACCCTTGAAATTTCGACAACCCTCAACTTGTCAATTTGCAAACACTAAAACTTACAACCACACTAAATCAAGATAGAGTCAAATCTATTTTCACATTAACTATTATTTTCACATATTTGTAAAAGCATGAGGGTGTGAGTATATATTGTTATAGTTTTTCAATTGTAGTTTGACACTCTTCCTCCCGATCAAAGGTAACATCTTTGCAGGAGGTGGTTAAATGGCCTACAATGATCAAAAAGTTGTGTGATGAAACATTCAAGTGATTGGCTTTTTCCTTGAAGGTTATGCCATTGTTTTATGTTCTTAGGTAGAGGCATGTCTATGATGGCCTTAAAATTAGTGGATCTATCTCAATACCATGACTTGAGACTATGAAGCTAAACAACTTGCCTAATATGACTCTAAAGACACATTTCTTAAGATTTTGTTAGATTTTAGACTCCACTATGTCCACAAATGTTTTGTATAGGGTACTTATGTGGTCAACGTGTAATTTGGATTTACAAGAATATTGTTGACATAATCTTCTACGATGTCATGAAGTAGTCATGAAATACATAAGTCATAGTGTGTTTCAATGTGGTACCCGATATTTTTGAGGCCAAAGGGCATAACCTTATAGAAAAAGGTCCCCATGGTGTGGTAAGTGCATTCTTATGTTGGTCTTATTGTATTATTTTGATTTTGTTATAGCAAAATAAATCGTCCATGAAAGGAAAAATTCATGAATGGCAATATTATCTATAATTGGGTAAGGGAATTCATCCTCGAAACAAGCCTTATTGACATCCCTAACATTGGTACAAAAATGTAGGCCCCTAGTTTTTTTCCTATGGGGACCATGTTAGATACACATTCCGGATAATCAATGGGTTGGATGAAACTTACATCTAGAAGTTTATATAGTTCATCTTTGACAAGTAATGTGATGCATGGATGTATTTTCTTTAGATTTTTTTTAACGGTTTCACGTCGAGTTTGAGTACTACATTATGGAAAATCGTATGAGAATCCATTCTTGGCATGTCAACATAAGATGAAAAAAATGTGTTAATCAATTCATGTAAGAGTAAGGTGTAGTTGGCATGTTCATCATTTGTTGGGCATTTACTAAGGAACACTATATGAAGCTTCTTTTGTGTATCAATATTGATTTTGTGACTTTCTCAATAAGCACATGTAAGGTCATTCTAAAGTGGTCAAATGTTGGAGTTTTTCAGTTTCATTTAAAGGCATATCTATAGTTTCTTTGAAGTAAGCTTCTTTATGTAGGTGGGAATTTTGTGTAGTGTATTTTTATGTTTCTTTATCCATAACACCCAAATGACATAGGACAACCTCTTTAAAGGAAATATGTCAAGTGGCATGGGTCTGTCCCAAGATGGTATTCAACGGGAAGGTCTCGACTTAGTTGATGGATACATTATTTCTCAAGATGATACTATCTAGAGGATGTGGACTAATATAATTAGACATGTCATTGAAAAGTGTAGAACATGTATACAATAATTTAATTTTAATAGACTAATCGAACATAATGCCAAACTCATGAAATAATTTGGAAAATTGGAACCGTGTGGCTTTATAGTGGTTTCGAATGGATGAGTGAATAAGGATAATGTGAAAGTGTATAACTGGATACTCCCATCTAGGATGAAAAATCGTATGCAGTGAAGGTTTCCATTATAAAATTTCAATTTCATGATCCATTTTGGTGTATCCCAATCCCGATTTATAGGAAGATAAATTGTAACGAGGGTAAATCGGGTCAAGAATGCCTTGCTCAAAATTTCCAAGACCAAATCCTTTCCACCCTTGATAGAGTAAGTAATGTAGAGAAAATTTCATTTTGGAAAGTATCGGTGTGTGAGGATCGTAGCTCAACAAATGCACTATGTAGTTACATAAGAATCAATAAATCACAAAGGGTAATATGCATTATGAATGAATCCCAATAAATCAACACATGAACTCAATCAATATTCTAATCAATCATTCACCCACCGACCTCTTATAATCTCACAAAAGAGGTATACATACAAGAGAATAAATGTGTAACTCCTCCTAGAATAGTGGAAAACACTCCATGAATAGGAATGGGAGTTACAATCCTGGAATAGCTAATCAAATGATCAACCAACCTAATGTAGCACTTATGATACATTAATTTAATAATGAAATCTTAGTAACTCCTATGAAACATGACACTTAGATATGACACATGTCACTCAAGTATAACATATGAAACCTAAGCAAGCTTACACATTAGAGTAGGGATACTCTATTTGTATAGGAAACATTCCGAGTATATAAATAAATACATTGAAAATAATATCCTACACAAACACCCCCTTAAGTGTAACTTAGGTGGCTAGAGAATATGGGGCCCAATAACAAGGTCGATGAGGTACCCGTACGCACCCAAAATGTAGGTCTTGTACTTAGGAGAGAGGTTATAGAAACCCCAATGATGATTCAAATCTCTTCACAAGGTGTTCGGAATCTAGAAAAGCTCGCCAAGTATACATTTGCATCCTAAAAATCCTTGTCCAACTTTTGCATGTTTTGTTCTAACCTCTTGCCCCCTTTTTTCCTTGCATTTTAGTCTTTAAGTTATAGGACCGCCACGCAGATAGGGTGGCAGTCCTGTAACCACCGCCTGCGCAGACGGTGGTCATGTGTATGTTTTCCAGAACATTCCGATGATTTCGTTAAACATAAAAATTCAATTTGCACCCGCATTTCTCAACCACTCTTGCTTGCATTTCTCAAGCACTTTTGCCTTGACTATAACGTGAAAAACAAACTATAACATGAAAACTAGAAATAACATATCGGTTCAAAAAAAAAAAATTTAATCCATGTACTTGACTACGGTCTTCGATGTACAAATAACATTTTATTACACTAAGTTTTGTGAATAATTGGATCTCTCTTAGTTCAACAAATGTTTCAATAATTTACTTGAGAATTTGTATGGCATTTAGCTATAATTTTTTTTTATAGATTAAAGCTTTTGACTGGAGCTTAGAATGGGGATTGAAGGGACCCCATCTGCTACAACCAAAACAACAAACACACCAAACAACCAAATCGGACCAACCAAAAACCACAAAGACCTATAGAACACATAGAAGAAGAAAAAAAAAGCCCTGACTACTCTTATTCTACCTGCACAGAATAGTAATCCGTTAGGTTTACATGACACCCCTTCTTTCCTTTTTTCTTCCTGACCTCTTGCCAAACGCTTTGGTTAGAAGCAACAACCATCATAAGATTTATTTAGCTATAAATTATTACATTAACTAAAATATAATATTATAATATCCATTTTAATATGGGACATCTATCTTAATATGGGATACATATGCAAATATTTATGAAAAAAAATACACACCCACACTACTCCTTGACAGGACCTTACCAACGTAGACTTGATCCTTTAGGAGCAACCACTAGTATATGTTCAAAGAAGACTCACGACCTCTCGAATATAAATTTAATTAAAAAATAAGATTTTAAATGAGCCTAGTAAATAAAATGAACTAATCAAATGTATAACGGATTTGACTTGATGTCATATGAGAGTGTGCAAGGATCTTGGCTCAACGAATGCACTATGTAGTTGCAAGAATCAAGAAATCACAAAGAGGAAGATGCAATATGAATGAATCTCAATCACTCAACACATGAACTCAATCAACTATGGTCACCCAATGATTGTTGAAAAGCTCACAAAAGAGGTGTACATATAGGAGAGTGAATGTGTAACTCCTAGAATAGTGGACAACACTCCATGAATAGGAATGGGAGTTACAATCCTAGAATAGCTAATCAAATGATCAACCAACCTAATGTAACTCCTATGACACACTAATCTAATAATGAAAGTTAAGTAACTCCTATGACATATGACACCTAGATATGACACATGCCACTCAAGTATGACATATGACACCTAAGAAATCTTACACATGAGAGTAGGGATACTCCATGTGTGTAGGAAACATTCCAAGTATATAAAAATACAAGGAAAATAATATCCTACACCAACAAAAAGATATGAAATATCAATGTTAGACCTAGATTTTAAGATGGACACGTTATTGACCAAATGGGAAGTTGCGATGTCATATCCCCCATACATAAAAATGTGTTTATGGGAGGAAGATCAAATGATACTAAATATCCTTTCGCAAGTTTGGTAGATGACACTCTACCTATTTCTTTAACTATTGACATGTTTGGTAAAGATATAATTGCATAAGGGAGCATATAATCCTTGACATCGGTAGATTATGCTTGATTTTTCGTAAGATGTTTACCACGATCGTGGATGTTTCATGAGTTGGTTGTTTTCTAATAGGAATGGAACTTAGAGCCGTAGTAATGAAGAAGATGATGATGGTGAAGTATGATTACTTTGATAAGTGAGGCCAATGGTTTTTCGTGGGATGGTGAAGATGATGAGGATGGATCATGTGGTTGAACTAGGTGACAATGTGTGTTAAAGGAGATGGATTTTTGTAGGAGGTGTGTGAGTGGTGATATTCGAGTATGTTTATAGGGGTTGGGAAATTGATTAAAATTGAGTAGTGGGTACTACCCTATTGAATGTAAATGTGATATTGTTGTAATATTTGAATGGTTATGGGTTAGTACTTAACAAAATGTGTAATGTCATATTATTTATACTTGAGGCATTAATGGAGAGTGGATGGAACACATTTCATCTAATAAATGTAAGGTTTTCTTTGTAAGATGTTGTAAGATGTTGTAAGGTTAGATTCTAGTCCTCTACCCTATACGCCTACGCCTAGCATTCCTTAGCTAGCGCACAATTCTTACTCACCACCATACTAGCATATCACACTGTTCATACTAGGCACACTCACCTAATTCTCGCGTGGTTTATGGGTCCCATCATAGGATAGTGAAGATAAAATGGAGTTAACAAATAATTATGAGATTTCTAATATGTTAACACAAAACCATGCACATTCCACAAATTTTTCATCTTTCATATAAGTTGTTGCTCTATTACAAATCATAATCCATACACATTCATTACAGAGTTCTCACATATAACTATCTCTCTGTGTCTCTATCCTCTTTGTATATATGTCTCAAGACATCTCATTTTATATATCTATCCTGAATATCTCTCCTAGTATATATATCCTGCACCCTTACATAGGTATTTATACTAGTGGGGACTTGCCCTTCACTAGTCTTACAAAGGCTAAAAATAGCCCTTGAGTTCACAACTCCTAGTTAACTACCCCATTAAGTTGGTTTACCAAAATATCTTAAGCCCCCTTAAGCTTGTGTTGCAACTCAATCCTTTGTCTAGGATTTTGTTATTCTTATCCTCATCCATCCCCTCCATCCTTTCCATGTAGTTGCTGAGAATTGAAGTCCAAGTCCACTTCCGGACTTATGTTTATCCCTATTTCCTTATTACCCAATATGTCCTTCTCTATATTCTTTCCCTTTTCTTTATATTCTGATTCTTGATGTCTCTCATGTATCCCCATTGTTTATCTTATGCACATATTCCTTCTCCTTCCCTTGCATGCATATCTATCACACCCTCCCTAGTCTTTTTCTACACACGTTTTTGTATACTTTACACACCTCCAAAGAATGGTCAGTGAATAAAGAATATAAAGAATACAAAATATAACAAAAGGGCCCAACATCATGCGGTACTAAACCAGCTTTTCCATCCTCAGGAAACATTTATTGGACTTCTTCAAATAATTTAGGTACTTCTATATACAACGACCCTTTAGGTACATGCCACTTCTATATGACGTGTTCAATCTGTTTATATAACTTATCCAATTATGAAGAAAGTTGATTGAAAACTGATGCACCTTTTACTCCTGTGGTAATTGTGACCCGCAAATAGTTGACTTGTTGCTTTAAATCTTTGTGCATTGATCCTAACTCTATTTCCTATGTGTTTGTGATCTTCCTTAACTCGGTTAGGTGTTATTATATTTTCCCCTTTTTGTCATGATCTCCTCTCTCGATTGTTTTTTATTCTTCTATTATCTTCTTCTAGGAAGCTCTATCTAGGGATTCATCATCCAATTGGGTTTCATACACTAACAATTTTTCTTCCGGATCTTTTGTTTGCACTTAGATTATTCTTGTTGTTTATACAACCCTTGAATCTGCTTTCCAGACTTATTTGTTATGGTCTCCAATTTCTTTGCACTTGCTTCATAGGTTGTTAGCTTCTCATTGCATATGACACATATTTTATCACCTTCACTTCCTTGTCACTTTCCTTTTAACGTTTCCTCTTTATCTCTTTGAATAATAGAATTACGAGATGGTCAAGATTATATATTTTCTTGCTCGGTATGGGTGAGCCATCTTGAAATATTTTTGGCTCATTACACAATATTTGCTCAATAAGATCTTCCATCTTTGTTTCTATGTGTGAATATTTGTCCCGTAGGCCTTTGTTCTCATGTGGGGTCTCTCATAACTATCGCTTTGTTTCTCATAGTTTTCCTCCAAACTTCTTTCCTTGCTTTATAAGCATGTGCCTCACTGCTATTTTGCATATTCTATTACACTACTTCTCCTACGATCTTGAGCAATGCCTCTTCGGCTTAGGTTTTAGATAGATTATACATTGCACCGCAAGGAAAATTTGGTCTCCTTCTTTTGATGGCATGGTAAGAATGTTGTCTCTAGGTAACTCAATGAATGGTTCTTCTATGCAAGCATCGAAGGAAAAGGATAAGGCCATTTTAGAGTGTCTAGATGCCATTGTATCTTTAAGAGTTCTCCATTGGAACAACTCATAATCATTTTTCCCTTCTTGGAAAGTGGAGCACAATGATCTCTTGCCTACGGGTTGGTAGCCCGATATTTTCTCATCCTCATAATGGATCTACTATTGCTCCTATATTTTTTCCTTACCCTTACTTGGGTTGACTTCTTCTTCATGGCCACTTTTCATTCCAAGACCTACTTTATCACTCCCACTTTGACTACTCATTTCTTCCCTCTTGAGGTATCTTCAATTTTCACCACTTTTGGAGGTGACATGAGCCCTAAGGTTATTTTCATAAGGCTATAGTAATCCAAAGTCAAGCTTGGCCCTACATCATGTGGGGATGGTGGTTCATGTACATCCACATTTGCTTCTTCCTGGCCCGATGCTTCTAAAGGGGTTACGCCCAAAATTTTCCTAAGTGTTTGTTGTTGGCTTTCAACTTCCTCTTTTCTTAATGCATGTTGTGGGATTAACTTATACTTCTTATCATGTTGGGTTGATGATGCATGCATATGTTTCCTCTCTTTTGAGGCACATGTAACACATTCTACATGTTCTCAAGCTTCTCGACCCTTGTGTTTAGGCAAAATAAATTTTTTTAGCTCCTCATCTATTGTATCCTTTGGGTTACCTTCTTTTTCTGGCATAGATAGAATATTCTGCACCTCATTCCCTACTATGGTAGTCTCCCATTTTGTGAGATGACATATATCAGTGACTTGGGCTCCTTTATGTACATCTTGGTTTGGATGTTTGCATGTTCGTTGCATCACATATCCTCATTTATTCTTTATGTATATATGTTAAACTCCTTGCCCCCTTAACCCTTTTGACATAATGGAGAAATTAATCCATTGTAAAAGCATACACCAATTTAGCCCATGGCATTCAAGTCTCATCATCCTTCTTTATTATGTCCACTTGAGTAGTTCATGGAGACACCAAATTTTGCTTCACCAAACCGACTTCTTTGGTAATAGGCATGAAATCCTCTAGTCTTGCTCTAAAACACTACGCAAGTGTTTGAGCTAGTTCATAAACCTTGTTTTATAAGCATTGTTAAGAGATAAGGGCACCATGAATCTCTTATACATAAATGTTGGTGATAGGTTTTCGCTTGGAGATGACCATATTAGTTCATTATCCCTTTTGATATGTCGATCTCTTTGAATATGATCAACAATAAAATCACACCACATATAAATTTAATCCCTTTGGTTTCTTGGGGTAAGTCAACATCTTCTACTATATTTTTTCAAAGAACTATGAGAAGTTTAAAATAGTTCCATGTAGTACTTGGTGAGCAATACTCAAAAGCGCATGTTGATTTCCATTCATCTTTCTCGCTCCCGAAAGTTTGGCAAAAATTATCCGCGTAATGAATCTTGTCCCAAGGTCCCATAATTCTTTGTTAGACATGAATTTTCCTCCTCACTTATAACTAAGGAGGTCACCAATATTATCAATTGAGGCATCATCTTCCAATGATTGTGCTAAGTCAATCATTATAGTGTTGTTAATCCTTGTCACCCCTCGTGGATCGAGATAGCACAAAATATTTATTCATCATCATACAAAGTAAAAGTATCCTTCCCTGACACAAAAATGAGGTATTGATACAATTCTAAGGGCTTGTTGAGGTATGGTAGTTGTAGTAGCTTAATAACCACTGTTCTTTCTAATTTCTTCTTCATGTTATTTTCGTAGACATCATTACCTTGAGCATATTTCTTACTGGCATTGGGCGTAACATTTCTTTTGTAATCATTCGCTCAATCCAATGTGCAAGATGATTACATTTGGAACTTTTGGCAAAGGTCACATTAATGTTCCATTCCTCAATGGTTTCAGCTTCATCAAGGTAATCGCATCTCAATGTTAAATATTAGGGTAATGGAGGTTGGGGATTTCTTAGGGAACATTCTTACAGTCATTGTAGATTTTTCTTTTTGTAACTTTAAAGTGCTTATTTTCACCCCGATGTCATTTCCTCAATGATAACAACCTCTTCTTTAGAATTCCTATACTCTTTCATCGGTGCAGCTTCGACGTTTCTTGAAGATGTAGTATACGACATATTTGTCCCACTTGTGCTATTGTCTTTGTCACCTTCTTCTTGCGCATTTTCATTTTTTTCTATCTTGCTTCTGGTTAGTCTCAAACCACTCTAGTTTACCATGGGGTGGTTTTTGCCCCAAACTTTATGATTTTCCCTAGCTTTGTGACCCCCAAAAATTGAAGTCGGGAATGCTTTGTATCTATATGGATTGACTTGTTTCACCCTCCTGCGTGTGTTTTTGACAAAAAAAAAGTTGTGTTAATGGCGACTTGGTTTCTTGGTGAACTTTTGGTGTGGAATCGTTTTAAAATTCTCTTTAATGTTTTTTCACTATGGAGCTCGATTTTCATTGTAAGTTAAATAAAATTAGTTGCCTCCTACCTATTTATACTTTTAGTAGAAGTAATAAATTCTCTTTGCATTTATTACCCACATGTGTTAGATATCACTTCCTCGTGATTGTCACTTAATACTCAATTGACGCTTTTCCTCATGTCATTAATATTAAGTGACCATTATATGTACATCGCGGGCCTCTTCTTCAAAACTTTTTCATTGCGCCTTTAGTTGTGTTTCCTTGAGCTTTTGATGTAGATCACATTTCCTCGTTCATATCTTACACACTTCCTCCTACTAGCTCCATATTCAATATTTTATTCCTTGAAGCCCTTTCTTTCTCCATTCACCACTCTCCATCTCGTTTTCATGTCCTCATTACTCATTATGCTCGTGTATGTCTCATCGGAGGTGTTTTTTTGTCATGTCGCGCTTTGATTTAGTTATCCCCTTTCACCAATCTCTTCACTCGTTTGAAAATGTTACGCAGATCTTATGAGCAAAGTGATATTGAAATATGGTTTGTAATGTTTTTGATGCAACACAAATGCATGATCCTGGTGTTTATTATAAAAGAAAAATAAATCTACCATATACAAAAGAAATAACAACTAATCTAATGGGATATACCTTAGTTATGACATTACAATCTAGTTTAGAAATACAGCTTCAACCTAATCCCATTGAAGTATCCTGGAAGCAGCGTGTAGCTAAAATCTATCAATTTACATGCCCTCGTTGAAAGTATTTCAAAAATATTGTATGGTCCAAGCCAATTATTTTTGAGTTTTCTGGATGTTGTCTGAAACACGAATCATAGAGTAACACTTTATCACCCTCCACGAAGATTTTTCTTTTCTCGACGTTTCTAGCAAACCATGATTTTTGTCATGCCTTTTTAATGTTTTGTAACCATCTTGCTTGTAAGTGTGTTTCATCAAGTTTTACCACTCTTGTCAACTAGTCTTTGATGGAGTCTACATTATCCCTAATGTTTATATGTGCAATCCATAGGGATGGTTCTAAAAATCTAGTGGCAACACGACCTCTATCCCATATACTAGTTGAAAGGGTGTTACTTTATTTAGTCTTTTGTAGGTTATTTGATATGCCCGCTATACTATCGAGACTTTATCATCCCGGTCTTTTCTTACAACATGGCATATCTTCTTCAATTTATGGCTCAAGATTTTGTTGAAAGATTATGTCGTTTCATTAGCTTTGTGGGTAATACGGGATTATTTTATGGTGTGTGACCAAGTAGGCTTTCTTTGAAAGTGTCAAATTCCGGCAACATTTTCCGGCCTACCCACTTTGCTCTTTCCAAATACCCAATCTCATAAATTGTAGACAAATCGAAATCTCATAAATAATATTTTTTTATCAATATTTTAGTCACATCATATAACTCTATTTTCTTCTTAATGATGAGATACGATCCAAAATATTCGTTCAAACATCACAGAATTTCTTTTGAAAACCTTTTTATATATACTGTGGGCTCTAGAAGCGTGAAATCTCTAACTAATAAACTTATTTCTCCAATTTAGCGTCATGGTTGACTCTTAACTTTAAAAACAACTATATTCTAATAAATTATGGAACAGGCTGGCTTTTTTGGTTTTTTATCAACTGGACTTTAATTCTGCAGACGTAATCAGAGCATTTATTTCTGCGTCCACGTAGGAAATGGAAAGAGCGATAACCATGAACAGCTTCAGATTCATTTATAATGATACTTTTAAACTTATACAGCTTGGCGGCTATGTTCGTGGGTCGGTGGTCTGCGTCACTACACAATGAGCATAAATACGATCCACAAATTGTCCACCGGTTCGCAATAACTCTCGTTGGCATCTACACACTATGTATGCATCAGGCGAATAAAAGCTTGTGAATAAAATATACGTGCAATTTTTTAACAGTGCAAAGCGCTGATGTTAGAAACAGTGTGCTGGTGTGATATTTAGAGGAGTAATTGCATTTCTTGCAGGGTCGGTCATTGTTGTCTACCTGTTGTCCTCCTCTTACAGGTTGCTTAAACTATCTCTCTATAAATACACCCCTGCATTTTTAAATTTACATCCTGCACCATCTCCGCTTGATTGTTATTGCCAGCGCTTGCAACACCCTCTCACCTCATATACGCCACAGTTCAGAGCTATAATAGGTTTGCAAAGTATTGTTTTATGTTTCTCCTGCTTACATTCTTCTCAAATTTTATTGCTCAGTACCTGTTGTCCTCCTGTTTTATAATAACACCGTAAACCTGGATAAAAACGGCTTGCAAAGATCTTACAGGGCTATCAGATTTGTGGTTTTTTATTTCAGATTGAGAAACTTCAGCATCTGAACAATTGTGGCATTTTTATTCCAAGTACGTCCAAGAATTTAGGTGTTCGTAACAGTTTTTAAACTTCTATTAGGTCGAGAAAGCTAGGTATATGAACAATTTGCGGTTTCTTTTAATTAGGCCTCGAAACTCGGGTATTTGATCAAAGTTTGGCAATGTTTCTAGCCGATCAGCATAAATACATACAATTTTTATGAGGATATCAAATGTGCAGTTATTTTTTAAAATTTCAATCAGCTAGACAAGCTTATGTATTTGAACCGGTCTCAGAAATGTTTCTAGATGATCGGTATAAAGAGCTTTAATTATTACAAAACTACCAAATTTGTGGTTTTTTTTTCCATAATGTTGGGAAACTTAGGTGTTTGAACTGGGTTCAGGAAAATTTCCAGCTGATCAATACTAGTAGGTGTAAATATGAGTAAAGGTGTAATGTATAAATTATTACGAGGATGTAAACGATAGTTTCAAGATTAAACCATGTTCAAAGAAAATTGGTTTTTACAAGGTGTCAAACTTGTGGTTTTAAAGTTTGATTAGGTGTTTAAATGTTTTTGGTTTTTAATTTCGATTAGGTTGAGAAACTTTGGTACTTGAACAATTTATGGTTTTAATTTCATCTAGGTCGAGAACTTAGGCATTCGAACTATTTGTGGTTTTTTTACTCAATTTGGTTGAGAAACTCATGTCTTTGATCCGGATTCTCAATGTTATTAACGTATCGTGGTAAATGGTATAAATATGAGGCGACTTTTAATTTATAAATGTGGATTTGAGCTTGGACCGAAATTTGAACTTGGTTTGGGAATGCTTCTAGTTGATCAAGATTAAACAAAATAAATTTGATCAAAGATTTGATGTACGGACGTGAATTCGAGCTTGTCTTGAAATATGCAATGCATTCTGAGTTGATTAATTATTTACACAAATGTCATACATCTGAAATTTTGTTTCTACGCACCTTGCATTGTCTTTGCCGGTCAACTGTCTATTTTGTATTACGAAGGAAAAGCAAGTTATAATCACGTTGAAAATATTTTGTAGCAATATGTAAGTGGACAAAGAAATGTTTAATCATCTCGGGTAGAGTAATTGTATTGGAATATGTTTTGCTGCTGATAGTTCAAAGGCTCTTAATATGTTAGTGATAATCTTTATGTAAGCTCTGCTGAAAACTACAATGAGCATATCTGACATTTCCATAGTTGCATACAGAGAATTATGGATGAAATATATGATATATGATTTATGGATGTAGTTGCAATTTCAGTTTCAACGAGCCAATGTTTTTTGCAATGTTTAGAATTCTTCAGCACTTCCCTAACTCAATTGCATGACATTCACTAAATATCATGGTTCTGTCTTTGTCCTAACCATAATCCATGTCATATATATGTATATATATTTCTGTACTTGTCAGTAGAAGCTAAATTTATACTAACAAAGTTGGTTGCTTTTTCCAGGTATTATGGCCACTCCAAGTGGAAGCCCATCCATTATCACAATATCTGATGATACCTCTGGTGCCATTGTCGGGAGCCCTCCTATTGAACTGGTCGCTTCAAATGGGACACCTCAGTCATATGCAACCCAAGAACCACCAACGAAAGCTCAATACAAAGTGTCCAGCCACCGCTTGCGACTTCTATCCATACTTTGGCTACTTATGTTGCAGCTACATGCTCAACCATTTCGTAGAATATCGAGTCCCTCATCCCATCACCATATGCAACCCAAGCAACCACCAATGAAAGCTCAATACAAAGTGTCCAGCCACCGCTTGCGACTTTTGTCTATACTTTGGCTACTTTTGTTGCAGCTACATGCTCAACCATTTCTGGTAGAATATCAGAGTCCCTCATCCCATCAGTGATGATTCTCGATAGTGATTTAACCATTGTCTTAGACATGATGCACAAGGTAGATGCAACGTACCTTAGGCTTGACGCATTGTACACTTTCCTTCGTTCGCTCAGCTACGACCAGTACTACTCTGGCGGCGAGGAACACTCCATTAGAGCTGCATTCAAAGCTTATCTTGCATCCCTTTAATTTAAGTCCCTACCTCACCCCTACTACGACTTTGCACTGCTCATACATATGCCCACATCTTTCATCCTACCCCACAGTAACCTCTTTTTGAAGGTCTAACTTGATAAACCTATACTTGCATAAATATGGTGTACATGTTCCATTTTGAAACCGTCGTCAAAAGTTTTGTATAATTCCAATCACGATATATACAATAGAGTTGTTGTACATATGTTTCGTACTTTACTTAAAGAATGAGCGTATAAACTGTTGTGTTATATAAACATCTTCCCCTCTGTACATATCTTTACGTGCTTATTCTCTAAAAAAACACTTTACGTGGGCCATAACTTGGTTTCCCCACTTTATGGTTTAGCGCATGCTCCCTCGTACTTAACATTACCCCATTTGCTAATTCATTTCCATTTTATTTTATTGTTTAGGAACCACCAGCATCGCAGACTCCATTGCCCCCAACGTTGTTCCTCCCCAACTGGCCGTACACATGCCGACATCCCGCACAGATACTTTGGCACCGGCTACTCGTGAAGGCCGCCCTGCACACTGCATGCAACTCACGCCAATTAAATCGTTAAATCCTTACCAAAGCGTTTGGACTATTGAAGGCAGGGTCATCCAAAAAGGCAACCTAAACAACTACAACACGGAAAAACGCACAGGGCAGGTTTTCAGCTTCGACATTATCGACAAAAGCAACTCAGATATAGTGGTGACTTCTTTTGACCTAGCTGCAACTTCTTACTACAACCAAATACAACTAGGTAAAACATACACAATCAAAGGAGGCACCTTGCGGCTGCAAAAAAAGATTACAACAACTCCACAACTCCTTGGGACATCATCCTAGACTTGGACTCCTCTGTAAAGCTTAGTACAAACCAGTCCGTAAACATACCGCAATATCTTTTCCGCTTCAAAACAATAGCAGAAATCAACTCCCCCCGCCAAATCCACCATTGACCTACTAGCTATTGCACTATCCATTACCGCCCCCTCCACTATCAGGAAAAGTGATAGTACTTTCAACCACAAACGCACAGTCATACTAAGTGATAACTCGGCACTATGTATTGAGGCAACGTTATGGGGCGCTTTTAGTGACAATGAGGGCAAACTTCTAAGTGAATTATGTGCTACACAGACATCAATCCGACCAGTTCTTGCAATTAAGAGAGCAAAAACTACAACTTTCAAAGGAACAACATTAGCCACAGGCCCTAATACACAAATCTTCATAGATCCTGATATAACTGAGGCTCATGCACTGCGTGCATGGTTTACTTCGCTCGCCTCTACAACTGCATACCCTTCAGTGAGTATTGGAAAAATTGAGAAAACCGATATCGCAGGCATCAAATCCTCCTCGCAACTAGGTAAACCGCTCACCTTCTCCACCGCAACAACAATTATACACATTAATATGTCCTCCTTCAGCTATCCAGCATGCACATCAATTGTTAACAACCAGCAATGCAAGAAAAAACTTGATCTAACTACAAACTCCTCTTGGTATTGCCAAAAATGCAAGCACGACGTCTCTCATTGCGACTACAAATATGCATTACACTTCATCATTGAGGATGGCACATCAACAACATGGGTAACTACTTTTGATGAGGTTGCTACATCAATCATGGGTATATCAGCACAAGAGCTACAACTTCTTGCACCAACACCTGACAAGTTTTGGCCTATTGTTAAGCCAATTCTGTTCCACCGCTACATGTTCACAATATCCGCGAAGCTAGAGGTCTACAGTCAGAAGAGAAAGCCCAAAGTGCATCATTGTTTGTCGCTGCAGTTAAGGACACGACTTCCAGCATGCAGGAATCCCCACTAGATGCATTCCTCGCAACACCTTAACTATGTATTGATCAAAAAGATCCTACACTACCTCAGAAAACATATTATACTGTACCCACACAATATGAGCAACTTACCAATACATACTTACCATACCACCTACTCCACATATAGGTTTTTGCATTCATAAGTTATATAACCTTTAATATTAACGCATGTTGTGCTCAAGTTTTCCTATATTTATACACCACTCTGTGTTCTTAATATGTCTTTATAATACACATATTCGGGTGCAATCAAAGTCACTTTATACTAGCAATGCAAATACTGTCAACATACATTGTTACACTTCACTCCAATCAAACAAAAGAACTTTTCTTTTTTGCTTGCATTAACTACGTTCTATACCTAATTACTGTTACCTTTTTAACTCATTTTTTGCAGGCCTAACACGAACTGAGAAAAATGCAAAGGCTCGGTTGAGGTATGCAGCCAACAAAAACAACCTCAATGAGCATCGTCGCCATATAGCTTGCATGAAACGACAAAAGCTGAACACACAGGCGCCAGTCTATATAGCCAACCATGCCAACCTGCTCGAAGATCACACACCAAATACGCATTCACTCCAAGATACACAACGCCAATTCCGCCAAAGAATAGATCACCTCCCGCCTCCAAACACATGTTCATGTTGTAATGAATTATATGTTGGGCTACGTACAAGGGTTTACAAAGGTGCCCATACCTGTCACAGATGCATTGTTGAAAAGGATGATCGCCACTTCTCAAGTTGGAATAACATGGACCCAGGCCCGCAACCTAAGGTGTTATCTTCACTTACACAAGTTGAGGAAATGTTAATAGCAAGGGTCAACCCAATATTGCAAGTGACTCACGCTGTAGGTGGCCAATACAAATATAGGGGCCACACCATATGCTTCCCCAATATGTTTCATCCATAACTAAACACTTGCCTCGCACGTCAAAGACTTGGACATCTTAATCATCCGAAGAATCGAGCAACAAATAAAGCTTACGACTACTTTGTAAGCGAGATCTCGTGTTTTGGCCGCTGCATTGCAATTCAAAATAGCTCATGACCCTTACTACAAGGATGTTGTCCTAGACCAACCTGCATTGCATTCCCTACCACATCACAGTACTGATATATCTACTTCCCTACCACACTTCAATTCAACTATCACCGACAATGCTGAAGCACAACCAGAAGCAGAGCTTCGCCCAAGTTCCCCACCAAATACCCACGAGCGGCAACCATCATCTTTTGTGTCCTCCCTCCCTCCAGCCACTTCAGAAGTTGACCAAATAACAAATTTCATCGAAGGCAGAAAAAAAACTCCGCTACAGTCAATTGAGTGGCCACACATTGGTTCATCCGCGGTCAGCGAATACGACACTGAGGGTTTGCTATCTATGGCTTTTCCAACATTGTTCCCTACAGGGGTTGCATTGTTCCACCAAGCACGCATCAAGAGGGTTCACATGCATGAATACGCACTACACCTACTACGTTACCATGATAATAGATTTGGAAGCCATCCGCGCTGCGTTACTTCATTCTCAACATTATGTTGCTCCACAGAAGCCAATCAACATCTGTTGTTTTCACAAAAAAAATATAGGCGACAACTTGCCTACCACAGTTTTGATGTTACGCCAGCAACTTGCACACTACCCGGATGCCCACATTGCAGAGCAACTAATGCGCTTTGGGTCCAACTTGCGAGGAACTAAATCATTTTGGTGCAAGCGCAGACATGAACTCACAGATATGATAACCCAACTAGAAAGCCCTACACTTTTCTTCACTTTAAGTGCAACAGATACTAAATGGCCAGATTTACACAAAGCAATGCTAGGAACACCGACGCCACCCTCAACAACAAGCCAACAGTGGAGAAACGCGAACTTGAACATGCACCCCCATATCGTCTCTGCATACATGGAAAAAGATTTACAATATTTTTGCGGAGGTGCTTCAAAAAAAATGCATTGCACTGACTACTGGTATAGGTGAGCTCACTACCACTTAGATTTTAATACAATACCCCGCCTACCCCATTTACCAAGCTGGACCCTCTTTGTGTAAAATACAGGTACGAATGGCAACACCGAGGCTCGACTCATATCCACGGATTTATATGGCTTCCAAATGCACCAAACATGGAGGACCTAAACTGGGACAACCCCCGTGAACTTGATGCGGCGAAGACTTACTTCGACCAATTAGTAACTGCATGGAATCCAAGGGGCCCTGAGAGTGGAGAACGTCAGATACATCGTTCACAGGAAGATGACCCGTGCTTGTTAGACACATACGGGATACTTACAAACAACCCAGTAGCTGACTATGAGAACTTGTTGAACCACGTGCAACGCCACACAAAATGTAGTGAGGCAACCTGCTTGCAGAAAAAAATGGGACACTTCAATGTAGATATAAAGCCCCTTGGCCACTCCAAGAGTATTCGAGCTTGGGCTTAGATGAAACCGGTAAAAAAAAGTACACCCCTGCACGCAATGATGCACGGGTCAACATACACAACTCAGACATGCTAGCACTATGGCGAGCCAATGTCGACTGCCAGCCCGTTGTGTCACGACATGCGGTCTTACAATACATTGCAAAATATGCAGCCAAGGCAGAGAAGAAATCAGAAAGCTACCATCACATGTTGACAAGGATATCTAATGAAGTTAGCATCGATCACCCTGCAAAGACGGCCTACAACAAATTCCTCTCTGAAACTATTGTCGACCGGGACATTGGTGCACAAGAAACATGCCACATGTTACAAAAACTCCCCCTTTCCAATTGTAGCCGAACATTTATTACCCTATCCGTCGGTAAGCAGGTATTCAAACGTGTCCTCCAGACCTAGGAAACACATTCCAATTCCCTTCATTCATAGATGCATACATAAAACGCCCTACACAATTAGAGAACACCTCCCTCTTTGAAGTTGCTCATTCCTGGTCCTACAACAGCCAAAGGAAAGTTACTCAATGGCTACAAAGAAGAACCCCTGCTGTCGTCCGCGTATTCCCCCGATACAGTGATGTCCCCACCCCAGATGCGATACACTATGAGGATTTCTGCTGGACAGAGCTTCGCTTTATAAACCCTTTCGACATATCCAAACAGACATTGGCATCTCCACATCTGAAATAACTAACCAATGGGAAAAAATGAAAAACTCTTACGCCCTTTACATGTTAATAGAGCCACTACTCTAGAAGAAACTGCAACTGGGGCAAGTAGCGATGACAATGACTCGCAAGGATCTAATCCACTGCATGCACAACTATTTGAATGGGAGCATATATCACGCATGCACCCAACACTCAATACAACAATTGATGATGTAGACATGATAGGCCTCCGTGACTTTGACATTAACCACGATTGGAAGGTTCATTCAATCCCTGCTGCCTTACAAATAAGTGCACCTAAATTCATAGACATTGCCCACACTGAAAATTCACCACCAGTTGTTACTCCACCTACCCATTTAGACGCTCTGCAGCTATCATCAAAACAACACCTTGCCTACTCAATTGTGCTTTCCCATGCAACTCAACAAGGGGAACACCCACCATTGAAGATGATCATTCAGGGAACCGCTGGTACAGGAAAATCATACCTCATACAATGCATAAGAAATGGGCTTGAAAATATGGCTGGCAAATTAAAATCTTCCCTCCTTGTACTAGCCCCAATAGGTATTGCTACATTCAATATAAAATCATCTACTATACATTCTTCCCTCCGAATACCCATATCCGACATGAAACCTCTTGAAGGCCAAGCCCTAGCAATCTTCCAAGAGCGTATGAGTCCCATATGTTACATACTGATAGATGAAATGAGCTTTATAGGTCCTACAATGTTACACAACATCAACAAAAGACTTCGTGAGGCATTCCCCCAACATAGTAACCACGCGTTCGGTAACTGCTCAATGATTTTGGTGGGAGACTTAGGCCAGCTCCCTCCGGTCAACGATGTACCATTATATGTAGGAAACAAAGTAGAAGCTCCTTTGGCATGCTTTTGATACCGTGATCACCTTGACACAAACTTTAGGCAACAAGGATTAAACTCCACACAACTTGAATTCAGAGAAATGTTGACCAACATCAGAAACGCAGAAGCAACCGTTAAGGATTGGTCTCTTCTCATGTCACGTACCAAGTCGTGCATGTCTACCTCAGAGCAATCCATGTTCATGACTGAGAAGCACCTATTTGCAACAAAGGACCTAGCAAACAAGCACAATAAACAAATGCTAAAATCCTCGCACGTACTAATTGCAAATGAGCATCGCAGAACAAAGCAAACATAACTCGACTCGAACATCAACGACACTCAACTAGACCCGATAGTTTTCCTGCACGCACAGGACAAGAGGTCATGTTGACATCTAACTTATGGGTTAGCTCGGGATTGGTTAATGGTGCACTCGGGCAAGTGACAATATCGTGTACAACCCAAAACACAACCACCGGACACTGCCATCCTTTGTTGTTGTTGCTAACTTCAAACACTACCAAGGGCCCCCATGGGACATACTCAACCCAACACACTTGCCCCTACCTCCTGTCACACATGGAAATCATCGCCAAATCCCACTAAAAATGTCTTGGGGCCTTACCATCCACAAATCACAGGGCCTAACTCTTGACAAGGCCACAATAGACATCGAAATGTTGACCGTCAAGGACTAACATTCACAAAGAATGTCAAGAGTTCGTGCATCAACGATCTACAAATCCAACCAGCTTTTACGTTTGAATGCTACGCACGAATGAGATATACCAAGAATGTAAAATCACGCAAGGAGGAGGAGAAAAAACTTTGCAACACAAAGCATTGGCACACGGCGTACAAGGCATGGAAATACTCCTTCCCCATCATGCGCACAAAACAATACCACGATCTAGGATCCATTGGCAAACTCCAACATTAAATAAGTTAAGTGTTGTACATATATATATACGCAAACCCCACTTGTAATGCAATACAAACACAAATCACCTTCACCTTGTACCCACACTATATTGTATACACAAATCTCATTCCCTCTCCTATGTAACTTGCAACTCATTTGCAATTGCTATCATGTGTAGAGGAAAATATGAACACCACTGTGGCCCAAATCATTTCACGTCATCGCATCTAAAGCGTCGTAGTAAATATTGTGTCATCTCAATATTCTATGAACATCCTCTAAGGTGATCGTAATCGCTGTATCGGGAGTTGAAACGTGCTAGTCTCGGAATACCATCTCTTGATGAGAGTTGTTAGCGGTGGTCTATCACCCTACCAACATCAATGCAACGTAATATAATATGAGCTCTTACGGTATTGGTAAATCATGTGGATACAACATCTAGATCCGCTTCGAAGTGCCTCGAGTGGTGCTCCCAAAATTATAACACAATTAGCCTCACCGCAATCATGAAACCAATTTCTATACATAGCCATTTTTTTTGTACTTTTTCGGCACAAACAATTTAGGACTTACCCGATTTTCACGAATTTGCTACAAATTGTAGAAAGTTCACCATTTCTATGAACTCGCCATACGGTGTGTAGCGAATCTACCATTTTGGAAAGTTTACTACATTGTGTAGTGAGTTTTCCATTTCAAGTAAATTCGTTACGTTGTGTCACGAATTCTCCATTAAGCGAGTTTGTTATATGATGTAGCAAGTTCTCGGAATGTTGCGAGTTTCTATGACATATAGAGAATTAGTTGAGGTTTAGGAGAGTTCCTTGAAATTGCTAAAGCCACTATGACATGGTGTGAGGTCACATAAACCAACAATTGTCGATTTAAGTGAACTTGCGTGCTACCCATTTTGGGGTAGTAAATGCAATTGAATACATAAAATTATCAAAATAAAATGAATCTTAATGCCATCACCAATCCCTTCCCATGTCTTAGAGTTTGTCGATAGTCCCAAACTTACTCTACTCAAAGATATGATTACATGGATGATCATCTCGTCTTGCAATGACCCATAGCTCATTTTATTCTATTTGTTGTGGTGAAAACGATTTGTTTTACCACCCCCTATATTTAACCCTTGATGTGGTGGTTTCGATTGCCATAATGGCATTTTAGTCACCGCGATGGCCTCGGGAGCCGACTTAAAGGTCGGAAGCGCCTGGCAATAGTTTGAGTGGCGCCCTCCTCAAAAATTTATTTAATATTTTTTTCCATAAAGTAAATAAATAAAATATGTCTATATTTTTGTATTTTTAAATTTACATCATGGTCATAATAAAAAATAAAAAATATATATTATTAAATTATCACGGAAGGATAAAAAATATACCATGGGTAGAAAAATTTAATCGTAGGAGATGCTCAGAATGCAAAAAATACAATACTTTATACAATGCTTCTTACAAGTCTAATTTAACCTTATCAAGTAGGTGACATGAACTCTATCCTGAAATAAAGCACCATTTTTTCCAAAGAAACACAAACATTTATGTAGCTCCCATGGTTTTGTGAAGAGTCGTATTTGGACTAGGCCTACAAATTCCTCCATAAAAAAATAATAGAAAATTTCCCCACAAAATTAAGAATAGAAAATTAAATAGTTGTTTCCTTTAATTATACTCACCTCTACTAGATACACCAACAACATTATAAAAAATACATTAACCTTTTTCTAAAACAAATTACACACCTATATAATCTAGAGCTATATCAGAGAATGTGTAACAATACCAAAAAAATCATATGTGCTTATAAATATGTGATATTTTCTTTTACTTGAAAAAATATTACAAAACATTTTTATATGTATGCGTGAAATTTATGTTACTATACAATAATATCTATAAATGGGTTGATCAATATTAAGTCTTCAACTAAATTATTTTAAAGTTAAGTTCTAAAATTAACAAACAAAAAGAAATTTTTAGATTCAGCGCCCCGAGGGTCGGGCGCCTGTGCAACTACCTAGTTTGCCTAAGGCTTAATCCCCTCTAGATGGCCTTTCAGTTTCCATGATGGATTTTTTTTTCCGCGATCATTTTTTCTCTTTTGAGCATTCATTGACTTCTTATCACCTTGTTGACGCTCGAGGGCATATCCCATATAGCTAATTTTTCTTCCTCCTAAACAACACACATTGTCTACTTTCTTGTACATGGTGTCACTTGCATGACACTACCTCGAAGAGGAGAAGATGTAGACACCTAATTTCCACCATGCTTTTAATAATAAAATTACACTAATTCCTATCATCGCCATTAATTAACAATCTTCATTAATTGACTAATTTTCCCCTCGTATCAACTTAACATCGCTTTGTAAGTTAAAATCCTCTTTTAATTAAATGATTAGTTATCCTTTCCCGTATTTTATTTAATTAATAACCCTTTATTAATTAAATCATGGTCTCAATCATCTCTACAATCCACTATTTTTCCAAAGTACATTTCCTCTAAATAGCCTACAAACTAATCTTGGCCTATTAATTAAGCCCCCTTTTACTCATCGAGTTCCCATGGAGTATTGATTTTAATTAATTGCTCTTAATCATGTTTATCCACTTCTAATTCTTCTTTTCCATTATCCCGCATTCATTGGTAGTTACACATTTTGCACAAAGGAAAGCTATAAAAACAACCTAGTACACCCTTCCCAAGACACTTGCTCCTACTTTCTCATGCTAAGCTATTGCAAAAGAGCTTGAGGCAACAAGTGAGAAAAAACCCATCCTCGAATGACGTAGTAAGAGAAGACTCAAACATGGCTTTGGCCATTTTCAAGAGATCTCTTACTTTGTCAAGCTCTCTATTTGAATCAACCGCTTGTGGATTGCACTCGATTCTCAACGATGTCCACATTTCAATCCAGAAGGAAATCAAATCGTCACGGGAGAGGTTTGAGATTTTTGTGTTACAAATGTTTAGTGTCTTTCTCTTCCTTATATGATAGTCTATATTGATGTATTAGTAATTTCCTGGAGTGGTCTAGTTAAGAATGGAATTCTTGGGTGTGAATTACATTTTTAGATTATGTGTTTCTAGATTTAGCTTACATACAATGATGAATCCCATAAATTTCTCTAGGAATTACATCACCCTTGGAAGACCCATGAGAAAAGGAATGTGAAAAGGATTAAATCTTCAAAACTTGTTGCTCACACAGGTCTTAGTAAAATTGTGAGTACCTTTATAGCCAAAAGCAAATTTTTAAAACCACACTTTATTTAGGATGGGCATAGCTTCAAAGCGGGGCTCTCTATCAAGTCCCACTTCCTATGGTGATCTCATGTTCTTCCCTAATAAAATTTTCCTTTTACCTTAGTCACTTGGATGAAAAGCATCAATTTTTTTAAGAGAGGCATCAAAGCCATTTATGACCTCATTTGTAAGACTTCCAAGCAGTGGATTCCATGGCCTGCTCTGAGAACTAAATTTTGGCTGAAAATTAACAATCAAGAGTCAATTATGGAAATGTAGGATGCCATACTTGATCATCATCTCCATAAAATTGGTGTGTAATATCCCACCGGATGGTAGAGTGACTTGAAGTGGCCTGTTGAAACTCTTTTCAACTAGCACAAACCCAAGTTATGGTATCAACTCCTCTCCCACAAAGTCTACAAATTAGGCCTCTCAATGTCCATTGGAAAGTGAATTCCACAAAGTAGGTGTGGAAAAGGAGGTTTTCTAGAGTATGGGATGTCATTATTGATCGCAAGTAGGCCCATTTTCTTTAGTGCATTTTCCATCAAGCTTTACTAATTGGTTCACTTCTAATTCAACATGGGATGGATCACCCTATTTTCTCTTATTCTCATCACTCGTAAGTTATCAAGTATATATTTTGGTTTTGTAAGCAAACTCAATTTGCTTGACATCAAATTTGTGCCCTTTTTAGCCCTTTCAATTTGAAATGCTCACATGGAAAACAATGATTTTGGGGGACCATGTTTCTTAAAAAATACACACAAATTTGGCACATTATTTGTTTTGAAATTCTTTATCGGTTATGAAAAGATATGATTAATGTTAATTTCAATAATATTTCTCTTAGAGGTTTATTTTTTGTGTTAACTAAGTTCTTGTGATTTTCAATGTTACTCTCCAAATTTTGGTGCAAGTGGAAAAAGTTTGCTTGGAGGTAATGCACCTCAACCAATTGCTTGATCACTTAAACAATGCACTTTGTGCTATTAGTAGATTTCCTTCGAACTCACTTCTCTATTATTCTCCCCATCGAGATCATGGCTCTAGTTAGCATGAAATATCTTTTTCTCACAATAGACGTTGGAGTGTCTCCCTCGATGGTGGTTTCTATCTCTAACTCACATTTCGCATGGTGACAAAAAAATGGTGGAGAATGTGCTAGGCCAAACTCTACTAATTAGGTGACACCTCCATGAGAGAAGTACCCTTGCTTGGAGTCAACCATCTCTCCTAAAAACTAGAAGGTTAGTGATGAGGAGGATAAAGATAAAGAAAAATATTTTGGGTGGATGCAAGCGGATGTTATTGACCCATTTGGTAGTGGATGAGAAGGTTGGGGGTCAAATCGAATGATCTTGTGCCCCCTCAATCTACGTTAGTTGTGGCTCTCGTTGCATAATGTTTCTTATACTTTGTTGTTATATCTCCCATTTTGATTAGAAAACTTGTTTGAATTGTTAAACTAGCTTTTAGCTTTCTCAAATTTTGCTTATATGACCGTAAAGAGTATTATTCTTCCAATCACATGTTTGTATGGTTAGCTTGTACTTTATATTTATATCAATATACGGGAAAAAAAAGTCAATCAAAAAAATATACTAAACTTTAATGGACACATTTGAGAGTAATTTTAGCTATAGACCCCTTGCTCTCATCTCTCGGGTATTCTCAAAATCTTTGAGACCGTATGGAAGTCAAATACTTCTAGAACAACTAGCAATCATATGTGAAATGTACGATGTGAACGCAAAATATTGAGGGTGATATCGTGTAATGTGTACTACCTTATATTGTATATATGTTTGACAGAAGAACATAAGGATTTGTAGGATCCAACTCAAATAGTACTATTGCTACTAGCATTTTGATGACAAAATTTAGGGCTTCATCTATATGGCCAACACGGCCAAGAAGGTCAACCATGCATACATAATGCTCTATTGTAGGCATAATGCAATGCTTTCCAGGATATGCAATGCATGGATATAGCCAGGATGCCCTCAAATTCTTTGAACTGATGAGGCACTCTGGAACCAACCCAGACAATGTAAGTTTAGTTTGTATTTTATTTGTATGCAACCATGTAGGTCTAGTGGATGAAGGCTATAAATACTTCAAGTTCACAAGTGACTTTATCGAACAACTTGCATGCCTTATGAATGCATCCACATTTTGCATACATATCGATCAGCGCATTTGAAACTACAACATCTGACAAAGATCCACTCTTGATTTTTTTATTGATCTCCATGCCCTGTTCCAAAGCTCCAATTTTTCCAAATGCTAGAAGGATGTTGGCGAAGTTTGTGGGGTTTGGATTTTTACCTTCATGTTGCATTTGCTTAAACAACTCCAAGGATTTTTCAGCCAACCCATTTTGTACATACCTCGCAATCATTGCAGTCCATCACCAACATCTTGTCGTAAAATTAAATCTGGAAATGTCTGCACTGTAGTACATGATGCATGAATATAATGGTATCAAAAAAGATAAGATACATGCCGCAATTGTAAATTTTGAACTAACAAAGAAAACACAAACGGTGACAAAATTTAGGGCTTAATGTCAGGTAGTTGGTCAAATCGGGCATTACGTTGAAAGCATTTACCAAAAAAATAGGCAAATTTAGGTTTGAAAGGTACTTTGACAATCTGTATCTTCCCCAGATTATATGTATCTTCCCCAGATCAGATGGTCCAAATACTCAAGTTCACGAGTGACTTTATCAAGCAACTTGCGTGCCTTATGATTACATCCACATTTTACATACATATTGATCAACGAATTTGAAACTACAACATCTAATAGAGATCCACTCTTGATTATTTTTTGATTGATCTCCATGCCTCGTTCTAAAGCTCCGATTTTGCCAAATGTTATAAGGATGTTGGCAAAGTTTGTGGGGTTTGGATTTTTACATTCATGTTGCATTTTCTTAAACAACTCGAGCCTTTTTAGCCAACCTATTTTGTATATACCTCAAAATCATTGCAGTCCATCAACTTGTCGTAACATTAAATCTAGAAATGTTCGCACTACAGTACATGATGCATGAATATAATGGTATAAAGAAAGATAAGATACATGTCGCAATTACAAATTCTGAAATGGTATTTTTGTTACACATTATCATCACTTTGCATTCCCACTTTAAATATCTTGAATTGAAGCATAATTCAAATTTAAAGATACTTCCACCAAGTTCTTTGAACTTTGATCTCTCATCTTGTTTGATGTAAGTGATTTTGATCTCTTTGAAGGTCTTCTTGAATAGAGTGGAGATTTATCAACATTGGGAATGTTGAACGTAGAAAATATTATTTTTTCTATAATGCCTCTAAGCTTTGATAAACCTATTCATTTAACCAAGCTCAATTTGATTAAATTCAAGTGTCTTCAGAAACTTCCAAATCTTCCTGTGGGGTTGGTTTAGTTGGATGTTGGCGATTGCACGCAACTAAAAAGAATATCTAACATGTCATATTTGAATAGACTCAATATATTGATCCTCTGCAACTGTGAAAAACTAAAATGCTTCCCAAGCTAAGTTCATCCCAATACTTGGAAATTCTCAACATATCGGGATGCGTTCATTGGAAACATTACACTTTGGTGGATCAGGTGTCTATATATTACAACTTTGTGAGATTTTTGAGGTAAGTGTGTTTTAATGTTCTATGAATTCTAAATTTAAACACCTATAAAATGAGTGTTAAACTTATCATCTCAATGGATTGACAGGACATGCCCCACCTACAGGAAGTCAACATCTTTGCCAATGGAGTTCCATAGTGGTTGGAATATGGAAAAAGTGATTGTGGTCTGAATAATGACAACTTCAAGGATATATTATTTTCTCCCTTAGAGAATGACAACAAATACATAATTCTTACAACTCTTGAATTGAAGCATAATTCAAATTTAAAGAGACTTCCACTAAGTTTTGATGCAAGAATATACAACAATGAAAGTACCAAATGTAATTCCAAGTCCTGGTAAAGACATTTGAGATCATGTAATCAACTCAAGTTTTTCTAGGGATAAACCATTGAAAATGTAAAGGCTAACATTGTTTTATTGTCTTACGAGACCATCCATTGGAAAGGTATAACATCATGGAGTGAGCTATGAAAAGTGAGTACACCAGAGCAAATAAATGATGGGAATACCAAAAATGTTAAATATTGTTAATCTACGCGAAGGCCATGTAAGCTTAACAATACTTCTTCTAAGCCAATGGGTTACTAATATAAATGTGGCAAACATGAGAATCACCATAACCACCCATGTCGCCACTTCTGTAGTCATGAGAATTCCCATAAACGAAGGCTTTGTGTCTTCAAAACTTTTAGTACTAATTAACTAAAATTAAACCGAAGGGGTTATCTAGTTAATCTAAAATAGTAACTTATGTAGCAAGACAGGTAAACTAATGTAAATGCAGTAAAGTAAAAGCTAAGTAAATGACCCAAGCACTAAATGAAAGGAAATGAAATATCCTAGAGCAAAAGAAGAGGGAAAGATGACTTAGTTGGTTCTGAAGCTTGTTGGACTTTGTAAAAGGTTTGATGGAGAATTTGGGAGTAGGAGCAGGTTGTACGAAGTCCCGCATAGTGCGAGATCTGGATGATTTGACCGGATTCGAGCACAGGAGAGGGTTGGGGCATACATGAGTGCTCTGGTGTGTGAAACAGATTCCCGGTGCAGGAAAAAGGTTTGGCCCAGTCTTTACGAGTTCGGAAGGTGGTCTTGTACCTTCATTTATGCTGTCTCACTAAATTTTACGAATCGCATCGAATGTTCAATATTCCAAGAGGAAGAATGACCTACAAAACCACACAAGACAAGTATCAAGCCCTAAAAAAACATAGAATATGAATATGAATAGGTCATCACCGACCTCAACCGCCATAATGTTGGGCTTACTAACCAAGTGTTGCACTACATTTCGGACCCAAATGTAGTTTTGGTGGTGCGTACAATCATGTGCCCTAGGTGCCCTTGTGTCGAGTCACACTTTGTGAAGTAACGAGAAAATAACTAGTAATAAATGTAGTGATAATGGTGCATGAATAGAATAATCCCCTCTTATGAAGTGAGTGATGGAGATGACCAGCTTTGTCCCTTATGTGATGGAGCTAATAAGTGTAAATGACCTCCAATGGATGCAACCCTTGGTGAGTATTAGTAGTGTCTAGTGTTTGGTCCCTCATTATGGTCTCATAACTTTATATTTATAAAGTTCTTTTGCTCCAATTTCGTAATTAACCCCGACTGTTGAGTTGTGGATCTTAATTGCTTCATTGACATGTTTTTACATACTTGCTAGAGTACACGATGGCAAGCGTCGAGTTGTGAACCTTCGCCGGTCACCTAGGGGCTGGTATCGGTCAAGCAAGGAGGAACTGGCATCGGTTAAGGCTAATTGGCATTGGTTTCCTATGCGTGACTACTATAATTAAGTTGCGGGAATTAGATCTATCTTTTTTATAAATTGAATCTAATGGTTGTAATTGCATAGCTAAAGTACCCTAAGATTGTAAATGAATATATAAGCATAAAGCTAGGGTTTAGATGGTAGAATTCATTAAGAATTAAGAGAATTTTCCTTTAGAGAGAAAAAAAGAAATTTGTAGAGAAGAAAGTATAGGACATCCAAAAGGTGTGGAAGATTGCAAATCTTCATTGTATTTCCTCTGTGATAATAAATTGGTTTTTTTTTGTGGATGTAGCCCACACTTTGGGTGAACCACATTAAATCTTGTGTATTATTTCTTCTTGTTTATTTTCGTATTGATTGTTTTTATGCTTAGATCTGATTAATATATATGTACAACCGGTGTGCTAACCCTAACAACTGGTATCAGAGCATCTTTATTTGAGGGTTGTGTGTGTTGACAGATTTACTCACAGAGGGATTTCTGATTGAGTGGGAGCAAAGCAATGGGAGAAGAAGGAAAATTCAGAGTAGATAAATTTGACGGTCATGACTATCTATTATGGAAGATGTAGGTGGAGGATTATTTGTATCAGAAATATTTATACTTACCGTTGGATGAGAAGGCAAGACCTGCAAAGATGACTAATGAAGAATGGAAAATTCTTGATAGAAAGGCTCTGGGATCTATAAGATTGAGCTTGGTAGCATTTGTGGCTTTGAATATTACCGAAGCAGGATCTATGGTAGAGTTGATGAAATCTTTAACAAATCTATATGAAAAAATTAGTGCTTCAAATAAAGCTTATTTGATGAAAAATTGTTTAATTTAAAGATGCAAGAAGGAGGATCTGCATCAAGTCATTTGAACGATTTCCAGTCTATTGTAAATCAATTAAAATCATTTAGTATTCCATTTGAGGATGAAGTGAAAGCACTTTTATTATTATACTCTTTTCCAGATAGTTGGGATAACTTGGTAACGACTGTTAGTAATAAATGCGTCTCTACTAATGTTTTAAAGTTTGATTATGTGGTTAGTATAATCTGAATGAGGAAATACACGGGAAAAGTATAGGAGAATCATCATCTAGGAATGTTTTGAATGTAGAAAGCAAAGGAAGGCGGAAGGAGAAATCCAAGAGCAAGAATAATGAAAAATCAAAGTCTAGGAATAACAGATCTAAATCCAAAGGTAGAGGTATAATTTGTTGGAATTGTGGAAAGAAAGGTCATGTAAAGAAGGATTATTGGTTCAGGAAAAAAGAGAATGTATCGGAGAAAGGTAAAGACACAAATTTTGTTGCAAAATAGGTAATGCAGGATGCCCTAATTCTCTCCTTGAATGATAAAAATGAGTCATGAGTTTTAGATTCAAGAGTTTCTTTCCATGCAACCCCTAATAACAGTTATTTCGAAATTATGTCCAAGGTAATTTTGGGCATGTTTATTTAGGATATGATGAACCATGCATTATTTATTGTTGGTAGAGGTGAAGCTCATCTTAAATTTCAAAATGGAAATACATGGATATTAAAAGATGTGAGGCATGTTCCAAGCCGAAAAAAATCTAATTTATGCAAAATAATTGTGTGAAACTAGTTGCGCATGGTTACACTCACACCCGAATCTTGGAAAGTTATCAAGGAATCTCTTGATGTAGCGAGAGGCAAGAAGGTATGATAATTTTATTTGTCTGTATGTATTACTCATTCCTTTTTTGTTCTATCTACTTGATTCGAGATACACACATTTGGTACAATCGGCTAGGCCATATGAGTGAAAAGGGAATACCGATCTTAAAGGTAAAGGGTAAGTTATCATATCTAAAATGTACGGATCTTGATTTACGTGAGCATTGTATTTTTGGAAAGCGAGAAGAGAGTGAGATTTCTTAAAGTTGGGGCAACAAAGAAAAATCAGATGTGTGGGGACCACCTAGGTAACTTCTTGTGGAGGATCCTAATACTATGTTACTTTCATTGACGATGTCACAAGAAAGGTATGGGTTTATTGTATAAATCGTAAATATGATGTCTTTGAAACTTTTAAAAGATGGAAAGCCCTTGTGGAAAATGAATCAAATTCAAAGTTAAAGTGCCTTAGATCTAACAATGGTGGTGAGTATTGCAACAAGGCTTTCAATGATTATTGTTCAGTAAATGGAATACACAGAGAAATGATGGTTCTTAGAACACCACAGGAGAATGGTGTTATAGAGAGAATGAACATGAAAATCATGGAACGTGATAAAAACATGAGGATACATGTTGGATTGCCCTTACGAGTTTTGGGTGGAAGCAGTAGACATGATGGTTATTTTATTAACCGTGGACCTTCAAGTGCATTAAATGGTGGAATACTAGAAGAAACTTGGATTGGAAAAGAGGTAGATCTTTCTTTTCTTAGAGTATTTGGCTTAGAAGCTTTTGTGCATATTGACAAGGAAAATAGAAATAAATTGGATGCTAAATCCAAAATATGTACTTTCATTGGTTATAGCTATGGTTATTTCAGATTCTGGTTTTGGGATTTAGAAGGTTCTAAGATAATTAAGAGTCGTGACATTGATTGGAATGAAAAGAGAATGTACAAGGATCAAGTTTTAGTACCTAAAGGTGAACTGATGGAGAAGTTTGTGGATGAAAATGAACTCTCGGATTTAAAATTAACACCTACGAGGCTTACACAAAGAACTAGTATCAATTTACCCCTAGCCAAAGCATTGGTCCCATGTATGCCGTCATCGGTTCTGAGAGAAAGAGCCCGATCGATATAGGCGGAAGGTGACCAACGTCCAATCATCACAAAAGTAGATACAAATCTACATGATGAGCAGATTGAGCCTACGGTACCCCAAATCTTAGTGAGAAGGTCATAAAGGGTAAGTAGATCTCCAGAAAGATTTTCACTTTCCTTGTCTTATTTATTATTGAATGATAATGGCAAACCAGAAAGCTTTGAAGAAGAAATGCATGATAAAGCCCACAAGCAGTGGGAGCATGACATGGATGAGGAGATGGAATCCTTAGAGCAGAACCAGACATGGAATTTGGTTAAGTTGTCAACAAGTAAAAGAGCATTGCAAAACAAGTGGGTTTATAGGATTAAGGAAGAAGAGGTTGTACATAAGAGATATAAGGTAAGGCTTGTAGTAAAGGGATTTACACAGAAAATAGGTCTTGACTTTGGTGAAATCTTTTCTCTTATTGTTAAGATGACTTATATTCATCTTTGTATTGAGTTTAGTTGTAGTAGAGGATTTGCATTTAGAGAAACTTGATGTCAAGACAACATTTCTTCATGGTGATTTAGAGGAAGAGATTTATATGAATCGGTAGGCTTGGGTATGAAGTCAAGGGTAAGGAGAAACTTGTGTGTAGATTGAAAAGAGCTGTATGGGCTCAAGCAAGATCCAAGGCAATGGAATATGAGGTTTGATAGTTTCATTCATGAGCATGGTTATCTCGAGATGTGAATCGATCATTGTGTTTATTTCAAGAAGCTTGGAAATGAGAGCTATATTATTTTGTTATTGTATGTGGCTGATATGCTTATTAGGGATTTAGTATGCATGACATTTGTGAGCTTAAAGAAAAGCTATCTCACACATTTGTAATGAAGAATTTGGGAGCTACAAAGAGAATCCTTGGCATGCAAATTCATAGAGACATGAAGAACAAGAAGTTGTATTTGTCTCAAGAGCATTATATCAATAAGGTGTTGGAAAGGTTTAATTTGCAAAATTCAAAACTTGTAAGTACACCTATGGTTGGACACTTCAAATTGAGCAAATATCAATGTCCTACATCACACGAGGAGGTTGAGTACATGGCACGAGTTCCGTATGCTTCAACAGTTGGGAGCTTGATGTATGTTATGGTTTGTACCAGACTAGACATTGCATAGGCAGTGGGAGTTGTGAGTAGATTTATGGCTAATCCAGGTAAAGAGCATTGGAAAGTAGTCCAATGAATTCTCAGGTATTTAAGAGGGACATTCAACACGTAGTTATCTTTATGGAGGGTCGATACTTTTAAATTGGCTATGTGGATTCGGACATGGCTAGTGATTTGGATGGCAGGAGGAACACCACTTTGGATATGTTTTCACGATGGGTGGCATAACAATTAGTTGGATTTCTAGATTGTAGAAGGTTGTGCCCCTGTCTACTATAAAGGTTGAGTATGTTGCAGTTTACGAGAAGGTAAGGTGATGAGATGATATGGATGAGCGGTTCATGGAAGAGTTGGGAAAGGAGTAAGAGGATTGTAAATTCTACGCTTATAGTCAAAGTGTGATTCATCTAGCAAAGAACTCAGCGTTTCACTCTAGAACAAAACACATTTAGTTGAGATATCACTTCATACGGTAGGTATTAGAGGATGGGCAACTCAAGTTAGAGAAAACTCATACAAAGGAAAATCCTGCGGATATGCTAATGAAGCCATTGCGAAGGAGAAGTTGGAGCTACCTTCCACTTTTTTTGCTCTTCGAGTTTAAGACTTGAAGAGGGAGAAACATGCGAAGGAAAGGATTAGAGGAAGGAGTTGTACGATACAATGCAACAATTTATCTCCAAGTGGGAGATTGTTGAGTTGTGGAGCTTAATTGCTTCACTGGCATGATTTTATAGACTTGTTAGAGCACCTGATGGCTAACATCAATTGATGAATCACCGTCGGTCACCTAGGGACCAATATCGATCGAGAAAGGAGGAATCGACATCGATTAGGGCTAACCAACATCGGTTAAGGCTAACCGACATCGGTTAAGGCTAACAAACATCGGTTGCATGTGCATAACTACTATAATTAAGTCGTGGGAATTATATCTATCTTTAGTTGTAAATTGAATTTAATGGTTGTAATTACATAGCTAAAGTGCCCTAAGATTATAGATGTATGCATAAAGCTAGGGTTCGAAGGTAGAATTCATTGAGAATTAAGAGAAGTTTCCTTTAGAGAGAAAAAGAGAAATTTGTAGAGAAGAAAGCATAGGACATCCAAGAAGGTGTGGAAGATTGCAAATCTTCATTGTATTTCCTCTTTGATAATAAATTGATTGTTTCTTTGTAGACATGGCTCACACTAGGTGAATCACGTTAAATATTGTGTATTTTTATTCTTGTTTATTTCCGTATTGATTGCTTTTATGCTTAGATCTGATTATTATATCATGCAATTGGTGTGCTAACCCAAACACCGAGTAGGCCAACCACAAGAAATTTGAAATAATGTAACGATTAGAAACTACCAAAAAAGGTGGGAAAAGGGGAGAAAGGATCGAGGCTCCCACGGGTGGGATTGGGCGCCCATGGGCACCCCGATTCGGACACAGGCACCCTAGTTTTGTGGTGAGGACTGTAGAATGGTAAAAATATCATTAAAGTATGTGTTGTAAGTGTCAAGAATATTGAAATAAATAAAACAAAGATGGCCAAAAATAGGGTTAATTAGTACTCTCTTTGTTCAATAACCTTCTAAATAGTAGTATGAGACCAAGACTAAATATTTCCCCAAAGTGTATGATTTTGTGCCTACAAGTATCGATGCTTATATTATAGGTTTCTTCATCTTCCTCAAAGAATCCAAACAAAATTACAACCAAGATGAATCCTTGCAGGTAATAGTACTCGAAATATTCCCACTGAATCAACTACAAATATTAATAGAAAACAACGGTGTCATCAAAATATCAAATCCAACGATTAACTTATCTGCGATCATGGATTTCATTATAGAAATTACAACCATGAAATAATAAATATATCTAGTACTCCTCAACATTTTATTATAATCGGTGTAGATTCATGACATCAAATTCACACTAGTTTCCATATGCGTAATGAATAAATATGAGAAGTAACATACAACGTTGTAAGTAACATACAATGTTGTTGATATATTTTACCTTCACGGAATTCTATTTTGGCCATGGTGTGTAGAGGGTTTCTTCTTCTATTTGGGAGTGAAAGACTGCTCGATAGTTATTTTGATATGCATCACTTCTTAAGCCTTCTACTACAGCTTGAAACAGGCTTTCTAGTTGGGAAAGTTGCCAATGCAAGAAGCTAGATTAATTAACCGAATTCTGGTAAACAACAAACTATTGAAACATCAATGGTCCAAACAAGCTTCCTTTAAATTTAAAATGCATCTAAGAACACAGTTGTGAAAGGTTTTTGCACCTCTACAGTGTAGACTACTAGATTCCAAATTAAAAATTACATATGAACAGAACTGACCTCAAACCCCCACAACGACAATGACAATAGAAAGATGCACACAATTGGTTAAATGATCAATGATTTCAACATGTCATTCTCCCATCTACATTGAATATTTAGCTAAATGGGTTGAGGACCAAGCTAGAAAATTGGGCCAAAGATAATAATGCCATATAAAATGGGACTAACACTCAAGAGAGCAATCTATGTAACCATGAAGTTTACATGCAGACTATAGTCTAGGTAAGTAAAAACATAGTCTAGACCATCTCTACATAGAAGCTTATAACAATAATTGCCAACCAACTGAAACAATTCTCCATAAAATTAACCTACCCATAAAGCCCCAAAATTTCTAGAAAATTATGACAGGAAGACCTAGATAGAGAGTCCTATGCTTTATCGGGACATTATCATCCCGGAATCTGCTTGTGCTCTTGAAACATGAGTCCTTATAGCGATAGACCCTACAAAAAGGATTGCATAAAGGTGTGAGAGACAAAATTCACTAATCTGTTATCACCATCTACACATTAGTAACACAATCAATCCTAAAATCAGACTACATTTACTCTTCAATACTATTAAGCACAAAAGCAGACGAATGGACATACTCAAATATCATTGCCACTCATAGTGTAACAATCCCCATTGTTGTTTATTTCTCCAAAAAAACTTGATGCTAGTGTCATCTCTAGTTTCCCTAACCCCTAAATTTATATACTAAATAAATTTACCTTTGTGAAAAAGTCATTGAAGGGCTACAATTATATAACATGCTAAGGATGTAGTAAGGTGTTTAGGGGTTTCTCAAGTGAAGACTTAGATATGTGAAAGAAAAATATTTATATTTCTTTGCCTCAATAAAACCATTTTGTCTCTGTCGAGGTCCTCCATGACAAGTGCAACATATTCCTTTGCATGCTCTTGCAAAATGGATAACTTGTTTGATGATGCACTCAATAAAACAACCTACAATATCCTAAACTGAAACAATTTAACATGGGAACTACTCGAATTTTATGTTTTGATAAAATACAAATTATAAATATAAATACAAACATATATCATCTACATCTAAAACCATCAAAGCTATGGTTAATTGATGCAAAACTCCCTCGAACTTAGCTCTGCCTTTATTAATAAGGGGTGTTATTATTATTTTACGTGTAGGACTTCTTTTTATGATATTTTTCCATCCGCATCTTTGTCACAATTGCATGAATAAAACATTTGATTATTATAATATGTATTGTAATTTAGAACTACGAGGCATTATCTCTAATATGGATTGATATGAATTATATGAGTAGATAAGTACATGCTAAAGTAGATTTGCACGCTAGAGTGAAAAATTCTATCTATTATTTGAAACCAGTAAATCCTCAGCTCCTCCAATGTTATCCATTCAACTATATGATCACCTCTTTTTGCATCAAAGGCTTTGAAAACTACCCTACAAATTCCTCTATCCCTAAGACATACGAGATCATGACAATAATAATAAAAATCATGTGAGATCCTCTCGAGTAAAATGAAACTATGAAAATGATCTAGTTGTATTGCTTAAAGGCATCATATGAATCACTTTTCACAAGTATAGAGTTGAGTCTATGAAATATGGATTTCACAAGTTTAACAATTAGAGTACTTAAGGTGATCTATTTGGAGATCTAGGATCTTCTCAACAATGTTAGAAGAGCTTCATGCATAAGCAACATAAATGAATGTACATCAATTATCTTTATGTAGAAGTAATCTTACCAAGTTGCAATGAATAAAACAATAGATCATGCGTGAGATCCTCCAAGCTTGTCCATGATATACCAGTTCGCTGAGGGATTTTGTCAAATAGATCACGTGCCTTCTCTATCTTTCCTCATTTTGCATACATATCTCTGATGGCATTTTCCACTAACATATCCAATTGGAATCCACTTATACTTAATTGATTATGGACCTTTGTACCTTCTTCCACTTTGCATTCGATGGAATAGCTCCAAGGATTCTTCAAAGAACCCATTTTGCTCACGTCCTGCAATAATAAGTTGGATCGAGACCATCCTAAAAATTCTAACAATCTAAAATTTACCCCTTATCTTTCACGAGAATCTTGTAATTGCAAAATTAATTACAAGGGTTTCATCACATATATATTTATGATGATGTGACGAAAATACTTGAAGGAGACTTCTTTATGGAGTGTATATGACCAAAATTTATCAAAGAAGACACGTTGACAATTATAATAAACAATTCTTAGGATAAATGTATCCTAGATAAAACTCGATTGAACACCGGTAGTAAGATAAAATGCAAGCTAAAAGCTAGAGACTAACAAAAAAATAATCAAACCCTAGATGAAAAATCATGTAAATCAAGGTAATTTCTAGGCTTCGGCCATTGTAATGACATTTATAATTAAATTGGGAGAGAATAGGGCTCTGCATGATTATGAACCTTCATATCTTGTTCTAGATCTACTAATTTGGCACATGGAGAGAGAGCACTTGTGAAAGTTTTCAAGTTTAACTTCATAGCCACCTATTATATTCGATGGAATAGCTCCAGGGATTCTTCAAAGAACCCATTTTACTCACACCCTGCAATAATAAGTTGGATCAAACCATTCCAAAAAAATCTAGCTATCTAAAATTTACCCTTATCTTTCACGAAACCTTAAAATTGCAAAATGAATTATAAGGGTTTCATCACATATATCTATTTATGGTGACTATGACCAAAATACTTAAAGGGACTTCTTTATGAAGTGTATATGACCAAAATGTTTTGGTAAGACACGCCGACAATTATAATAAAAAATTGTTAGGATAAAAGTACCCTAGATAAAACTTTGATTGAACACCATTAGTAAGATAAAATGCAAGCTAAAAGTGGAGACTAACAAAAAAATCATACCCTAGTTGAAAAGTGACTCAAATCAAGGCAATTTCCAGGTCTTGACCATTGGAATGACCTTTATAACTAAATTGGGAGAGAACAAGTCTCTGCATCAAAACCATTAAGTAGTTCTCACTTGTCAAAGAAAAATTGCAAAATTACTAATTTATTCATAGAACATCTAAAACAGGATATCAAACAATAGAAAATGTAACTAAAATCTCGTGCAAAACAACTAGTTTTTGCATAGATGCAAGCATAAACACGAAAACAACAACACAAAAAATATCTATGGGAGAATGTCAAAATGGTGAAACCTTACGGGAAGATTTCAATAATGAAACGTGTGAGATTGGCCATAATTCTACATCAAATAATAATTTGTATTGGTCGATGAAGGCGAGAAAATAAAGGAAGACTTACCCTAGAAGAAATTGCCATTCCAGACGGATAAAGGGGAATCCATGAGCAACAAACAACTTAAGGACTACCATCTTTAAAGATTTATCTTCACGGATCCATTATTCGCAAATATTTATCGAGTTTTCTTGTTCAAACTATGCGATTGTTAAAAGGAAAAGCTAAAAAGTAAAAACATAAAAATCCCGTCAAATTTAAGCATATGGAAAAAATGTCAAAACTCTCGTCAAATTTAGGCTAGTGGCATGAGCAATGAGACACTCACTCTTCACCACAGGGGAATGCCCTTTGGTGTAATAATGAGATGGTGAACTATAATGGTAGCATAAGAAGCATGGCCAAGATTTTTTTATGAAAAGAGATCTTATATTATATTAATTCAATAAGATACAAGATAGCTTTCAACAAAAAGCGGGCGATATGAGAGCATGCCCCAAAACCACAAATAAACTAGGCCAAGCCTAGGAAAATGACAAACACACTAGGCAATGCCTAGGAAACCATCAAAACACAAAACTAAGTTGCAACAGTAAATATCTTTGAAGTAGGAGGATCGTGGTCATTAGGCTAACTCAAACCAGGGAGGTCCTTGCCAGCATCTGGAATGTCCCAACCAATGGGGTTCTCCTCTTCATTATCTGTTGTCACTCGTATAGGGGAGATAACGAGAGGGAGGCGGGAAACTTGTTTGAAGGCAACGGGGTAGTGGTGGCGAGATTCTAGCCATCTAAGGTGCAAGGTGCTCAATAGCGATAGGCAAGCCCCACTTGAGTTGACAAGCAAAGGGGGAACCCCAACCTTGCTTGGTGAGGTGGTGGCGTAAGGCTCCTCTGTTGTTGATTATGGGGCGAGCGGTGAGCCCAAATGAAAGAATGTCATTGAGAGTAGCTATGTTGACCACCACGTCCATGCGGCGAGGAGTGCCGAGATGGCGATGGTGGCTCCCGGAAACATTACACGGGGCATCCCCCAATGCCGCAACAGAGTCTGCAGGTGGTCCACCTCCAAGGCAACTTTATTAGCCTAGACTTGAATCTGCAAAAGCACATTGGAGATAACCATAGACTTGTTATACACTGAAAATTGCTGATCAACTTCAGAATTAACAAAGAAAAAAGCATTCCGTTCTTTCCATATCCAAAACAAAATTTCCCCTTTGAAAACATGCCAAATCTGGGCAAACATGTGCAGAATTTTGGGGTTATCTTCTCGAAAGGACATGTCAAATAAAATGCCGAGGTCTCGAGAGGAAAGAAAAAGGAATGAATCCAATTCCAAACAAGTTGTGCTTTGGGAAAAAACTAGAAGAGGTGCAACAAAGTTTCCAAGTGGCCACAAAATGGACACTTGGGAGCCGAAACCCCAATTTGAACAAGTCGAGAACCAATTGGAAGACCTTGGTGCAGAATACACCAGAGAAAGTGTGTAATTTTAAGTTCCACATAGTGACCAAATAGTGTCAAATCGCCTTCTCCAACAAGATGAAGTAGAATGAGTCCCCCATCGAGTGTTGAGTTTTTCAACCACGGAAAATGAGGGGAGAGCCAACGGTAGCCTTTATTGGCTGAATAATTATGAAATGCGGTATCAACATATGATTTTCATCATCCACCAAGAGCGAGAGGAATGCACAAAAATATTGTGTAACATATGATATGGGACTAAATTGATAACTTCAGTAATACTAGCATGATCCTGGATGGTCACCAAAACCGAGTTTTAAGCTTAGGCCAAGAATACTAGGATTGAGAGTGTTTGCAGAATAAATCTTGAATGGTACAAATTCCGCATTTGAAAAGCTTGAACATAGGAATCCTGGGTATCTGCAAAACACTTATCCTGAGCCTGAAAGATTGGTGACCACCATAGAGAATGATGGTTAATGGAGAGACCATTACGAAAACCATTGCCTTTCCATTCTAGTCATGGTTTGATGCACTCCCATGCCTTCCATATGCTTTTAAGCACAAAAGTGCCAACAACTTTAACAAGAATAAGAGCAATAAGGAGATTGACAAACCCTAAACCTTTCAAAGAAGGGCGGTCATAAGGTGACCCCTCTTTGATGTCATGGTGCAGAAGCACTTTCCATGATTCTTGTCCTTTAATACATTAAATGATCCATTTCACACATAGTGCTCGCCGTTGGCGTTGAATGTGAATAAGGCCCAACCCCAGAAGTCGTGGGCAAGGCAACAAATTTCACAAGAAACACGATTGAAACCTTTACCAATGGACGCATTGGCCCGGAGAAAGGATTTGAGGAGTTTCTCTTATTTCCAAATAGATGTTTTGGAAGGCACCCAACATGAGGAGTAGTAAATGTGAGTGGGCACAAGGAGGTTGGAACAAATTTGGAATTTCCTTGCCAAGGAAAAAGTTCTAGTAATCCAATACTCCATTTTTTTAGCCACTGTTGAATAACATACTTCTATAGCTCGGTCAACGATGCTTGAAAGGAAAAAGGAATGCCAAGAAATTTAAACATTTCGTCATGGGCAAGAATCTTCCACTCAAAAGAGTCCAGCCAAATGGGTGCAGGGAGGAAGGATTGCATGTAACACTGGGTTTTTCTCCATTGAATGGAAGAGCCAGACACTAAAAATAAGATATCGAGGCAATGCATGACATTGTGGATATTGGATTCGTCCTTAATGAGAGTGAGAAAAGAATCATCTGCAAAGTTACCATTCAGGAATTGAGAATTGGTTGTAGAAGGCAACATAATTCCCTTGATGAGCCCTTGGGATTTGGTGTGGGATAGAAGATACCCAAAGTCTTTAGCAACAAGCACATAGAGCGTAAGTGTTAATGGGCATTATGACGCACCCAAAATTGCACGTGCTACATTTTTGGGAAAACGGTTACAAAATTCCCCAATGATGATTCAAAATCCTTTCGAGAAGGTGTTCGAGCTCCAAAGCCCACTTGCAATATATATTTGTAGCCTAAATAGCCTTACATAGCTTCTCCTTGCATTTTCCAGTTTTCCCCTTCATTTTGTGCTTGCTTTGGCCTTAAGTGTCAAAACCGTCGCCGGTGGCGGCGGTCCTGATCGATTTTTCCAGAATCTTCACATGAGAAATTGCATGTGATGATTCACTTAAGTTTGTCTTTTGAACACGTCTGTGAGTCGAATTTGCTAAAAATAGCTTCGTTTGCTTGGTTCTCCTTACTCCTATTTTTTAAAATAGATTTAATAAGTGGAACTCCCTCTTTATTGCCTTGTGCATGAAGTAATCTTCTATCTTCCATTCCTATATATTTCATGCTTGTATTCAAGCAAAAGGCCTAAGAATTTTCTGTACCTTGCATTGTTGTGCTGCAATAATCTTGTTAGGAATTGCATAACCAAGTTCAGATCTCTTGTGTTATCTTTCTTCTACCTGCATTACGCCCAAATTGCTTCCAAGCTGCCATCGCTCAAGCACCATCCTCTTGTTGTTGTTCTTTGCATTCCCATCCTTGGACTCACATTAACACTCAGAGAAAGAAAGGAAAGAATTGAGGGGACAGATACTCATACTTCCAGATTTGCCAAAGCTCTTGCTCTTCCAAGTTGGAGTTGTGTATTTGTTTGTTTTGTTTTCTCAAATTTCATATCAAATAGAGTAGAGAAACAATTCACTTCAATTAATCGAGATAGTTCTGAAGTAGATCAAGTCAATACGAAGTTTTCTCTTCAATATTGCCGGGAAATAATGGGTGAATGATAGTTCATTAGAGTCATGATTTATTCTTCACTTTTGAGGTAGAGTTGGAGAGATTTTATTTGAATTAGAGTAGATCTTATATTTAGATTCACACATCTCACGTATAGCTAGCTACATCCAAATAGTTATTTGTTTTGTTAGTTAGATTAGATGCATTGTTTGAAAGGTTAGAAAAGCACAAAAATATTTATTTCCATAGATTAGCTTGTTTATTGTTTTGTTCTTATATATTGAGAAAACACCAAAAATATAGTTTAGATTTCATTTGATAGATAGTTTATTCACCAAAAACGAATCAAATTCACTTTGTATGACCATCAATGGTCCACAATAGGAAAATACCTATGGTTGTGATCCTCTAGTCCCACAACCCAATGGGCCAGAGTTAGTAACTGACATTGACACAAGTTTGCGCTTAACAATCTTACGCACACCCGCCACATACATAGAGAAAATAAGACAGTTAGAGACTTTAAACATAGCTGCTAACAAGGCCTACGACTTTTGGATTGCTCCTAGGAATAGGATTTGACTGCATGCATGACCATTCCAGGGCCTCAGCCTCAACGAGTCTTTGGTTGTGACCCACAGGTCCCACAACCCAATGGACCTACTAGTCAGTTAGATATCGACACTAGCCTATGCACGCAGGTATTTATATCCTCACCGCTTCCACCTGATATCATCACACAAATTTCATTATTAAACATAAGCAACCGATCAAAGCAAGACTTTCCGGACGAGACCGAGGAGAATCACCCTTAGTTCCTACAACTCCGCTACATCTGTTGTCTCAATTTCCATGACCTTGTCTCGGAAACCCATACGAGGCACTGCGAGCTACTTTCCACGTATTCCATAACCCACCAATAGAATCTCAAATTGAGCTAGACATCGATTAGAGTCTCCAGTAGTAGCTATCATATCGGACCCCACCATTACACCTCTTCAGGTTAAGAGAGCATTCTTTGCCTTAGATTCACATATTTCGTTATTACGTGTTGAAGACATAAGGTTTCCCAATTAGCTTGGTCATCATCATCACTTTCACTCCCATTTCAAATTCCACACCGGCTTTGCCTCGCCTGACAACCTTGGGAGGTCGGGTGCGCGAGAAGGTCACGTGTTGATTTTCTCATACAAATTGGTGAACCCGATGTGAAGGATTAATTCCTTTTTGTTTCCTTTTCTTTCATTGTCATTACCTCACCTCTTTGTTTCTTCCCCTATTTTGGTAGGTATTTTATACTTTCTAAAATATGTCTAGAAGAGAGTTTGGTGGGCCATTTGGCTCTGATAGATATTACACCAATGTGCAACCACAACAATCCCCTTCTCTTTCAAGATGGGGTGACAATTACACAAGAAACATCCAAACCTCCCCTAGTTACACTTCAAACCCCATTAGCTATGTAAGGATGGAGGAGGTTGATCAACCGTTAAACATTCAAAACGATCAACCCAATGTAAACCACGTTGTTATCACAAATGGAACAGGTTCTTACCATAGAGTCTTGTCAAGACCTCACATTGCCATGCAATCAATAGAGGATGATCTATTTACACGAATAGCTAATCCTCTTCGTCAGATAGATGAGTCTTTGGATAGAATGAAGGCCACAACCTTTGAGATTTTGAATACCTATCCTAAGATTCTTACTTCTGAGGAAGACAAGAATTATAACACTGAACAATTCATGACAGGGTATCATGAGCTTGCTCAATCAAACCCTATGCCATAGGCACCCCAACAAGGGACTCAATCCTCTCCCAATGATCTCATTTCTACTTTAGTAGGGAGGATTAGAGAACTAGAAAGTGCCTAAAATTCACAACCAACACATGCAGTAGGGAAGAACACAGGGTATCTAGTTGACAACAAAGGATACATCCCTTCCAATGAACAACCAACACAATATCCTGTATAACAAGGTTATCGGGTTCATTCAAATCCAGGTGATCTTCTCACAGGGTTAGACACACTAGGGATGGGTCCTCATCCTTCTCAAGCTTATCCTACGCAAGGGTGACTAGAAGTGCATTCTCGAATGCTACCACAATAGGTAATGCTGACGTTCCCTAGTTTTACGCCCGCTAGTCCATATCCTGGAGCTATCCCACCTTACATGCATATGTATTCAAAAACTCCCCAGATGGACCCATATACCATTCCTGCTCCCTACATGCCATATCAAGGGACCCCATATGTTCCCATCAATGCTTATAGTGTAGCTTATCGACTCCTCCTCCTCCACCTCCTTATCAAGGATCTTCAATGGTGGAATCTTACGTAATGGGTACATACGCTGAGTACTTAAAGGAGCCTCTTGACTTCACCATACATGGTGTCATGCTTCCACGCCCATTTCCTGGATCTTCCAAAATTTAAGGGAGAAGGAGACCCGAATGCTCATATCAAGGCCTACGCTACTACTATCAGGGAATTGCTTCCTTGGGATGTTGTAGTGGCTAAGATATTTCCAAAGACTCTCGAAGGAATCACATTGGATTGGTATTACCGTATTCCGAAGCTTCTATACATTCCTTCAAACAACTTGTCTCGAGTTCATCAAAGCATTTGACATGAACAAGTTGTTGCGTACATGGATTAGGGAGTTCTTACATATTAGACAGAGCAAAATGAACTGCTCGCCCATTTCATCCAAAGATGGCGCCAAGTTCTCTATTCCTCTGCAAGTGCACCCAACATGGACCGAGATGGAACTTTGCGATCTTTTCCTTCACTCGCTCAATAGAGAGACTAAGGAAGAGGTCCAAAAGTTTCCTTTTTGTAGTTATGAGGATGTTTTGGAAGGTGCACTTGGATAGACCAAGCCTCTATAGACAATGGGCGTAAGACCTATGGTCCCAATGGGAAATTGGTATCCCCAAATCAAAATAATGTAAATTATCAAAACAATGGTGCTAATAACCAAGGACCTAAAGGTGTGAATCGTAATCATGGTGCTACCACGAATGGTGCTACTGATCAAGCCAAGAATGTTGGTTTTCCAAACAATGGAAACACTAACAATAACAACAACTTGGGAAATCAAATAATCCCTAGCACTTGTGTCTTCTATCAACACAGTCGATGTAAATCATCCACCGCAAAAACAAAATCAAACCCAAGGCCCAAACTAATATCAAAACTCTAGACAAGGGGCAACAAATCATGGTTATAACAATCAATTTCAAAACTACAACCGAGGTTATAATCAACAACAACAAGACACTTATCAAAGGCCAAGAGATTACGACCCTAACCTATATTGTGGTTTCCATAAGGTTTGGGGTCATGACGATAGGACTTGTCGCGATTGCAACAAGTTTCTGTAAAGACTTCCCGAAAACCAAAGGTAACTCTTTGTAGATATGTTCCTAGCAAATCCTGAAACAAACTCACAATCTGACTATACGAACTTGTAGCTCCTCAGAACGCTAATGTGAGCATTTTTCAAGATCCGCTCCCTACACATCCTGAAAATTTCAAGGTAAATTCACAAAACACAAACAAAGGCATTCCTATAGGAAACAATGACCATGAAGCCTCAACTTCTAATAACTCTCGGGTCGCTCCTAACCTTGGTTCAAATGATAACACAAAAATCTTGGGATTAGTTGAGCTAGAGGTTGAGCGTGAAATTAATGCAACAACTCGGATGAAGGAGTACGTTTCACAACCCCTACCTGATCTTTCCTTCCCATAGGATGACGTTCCCACAATCGCGAAACCGGTAGGAGCCTATGATTTAATATTGGATTTGAACAAGACCTTTTCTCACATTTCATTCCTAGATTTACTAAAGAATTCACATATGCATCATTCTACATTGCTCAATGCACTAGGTCTTGGTCATTTAATCCATGTTACGCCACCTCCTAGTGCTCAAATAAATCATATTGACTTTGACATACATCCTCTAGGACAAAATGATAGGGATATTGGGTTTGTTTTTGATATAGACAAGATGCCATCTAATGCTTTGAAATTGCCCAAAGAGGTGATCCTGCCTTATTTTTACAAGTTTGGGTTTATAACAATTGCATTAAGAGAGCCATGATTGATGATGGGGCTGCTTTGTAAATGTGGTTCTGTCTCTTTCAAATTTACAATATGGAGAGACAAATCGCTCCTCTACAAGAAATACTTTGCGCGAGTATGACAGTCTTAAAGCGACCTCGATTGGAACCATAGTTCTTCTAGTCACATTTGGTCCAAAAACCATGTTGACGAAGTTTAACATTATCAACAAGGAAATAAGTTATAACATGATCCTCAGGAGACCCTGGATTCATCGAATGAAGGTTATCCCTTCTACCTTGTTCCAGGAGATTAGATTCCTCCATTTGGGGTAGGTTTTCATCTCTCAAGGGGATCCTAAGCCCTTCGCTATACACTTAGAAAACCTCAAGAAGAAGAAAGGAGTCCATACGGAGTACAAACTTCCTACAAATCAATTAGACAAACCACCTCCATCAAAAGAGTTAGTCTCGGTTACCCCTAACATTCCAAAGGCTAAAGATTGACCCAAAAACATTTGAGGTGGCAAAGGTAGAGAAAGGTAAATCAATATATATGGAAGCAATGTCCACTAAGACCACAACGAGAAATTATGAAACTCTTAGAGAGTGACGATCTGATCTCCCTCCCATTTGAGCCACAGGGATGGGTAGTCTTCTTGGTTTAGCATCTCTTCCCTCCAACGACTTAGGTCTAGGTGTAAACATGATAGAATTAACAAATGAAGAAGGGCAATTTGAGATTAAAACGATGCCCATCAAAACCATCTTTGAGGGTTGTTCTATTCTAAACCCCGGTTTCAACCCATGTGCATCTAAAACTAAGCTTGCCATATCCATGGGGCAAGGCCTCATCATTCAGAAGTGTCACAAATAAACACAATGCTCCACATAGGAAACGAGGCCAAGCAACATAGTCATGCTCACCCACACACCATGTCTCAAGAACATGACAAAGAGGTGCACGAATGCCTCTTTCAGACAAATGATTTTAATGATTAGACATATACACTTTTGAGCAAGGGTTGTAAGTTTAAACCCAGAATGGTAGGCCCTTGTCAAGAGAACGGAAATTTTGAGGATAATGGTTCTCCGTTGTGTACTTTTAGGGGTGAAGAATTTGATATTCATCAACTTTCTTCACCTTAGGCATACTATGCATGATCCATCAACATTCTCATATGTACATTATTGCATCCGCATTGCATTTTCATCTTCCATTTCATTTTGTAAAATTTGTGATCAAGGGATTTATTCTTACAACGCAACTCCTAAAAACTTCTGAAAAGCATTGGCAAAATATTCAAATCATGTCGCTTCAAATATTCACGGTATCATCAACTTTTTCTGAATCATTTATCAATCCAAACAAGACAAGACAAAGTTTTGATAATAACCATACCAAGGCCTGCATACTTGGTTCTACTTTTGGTCTCTTCTTAGGATAGGTGTCTTTTGTTCATGGTTTGTTCTAGAAGATTCATGGTGTCACATCTATCCCACATACATCTCCTTGGAAATAAGAACATTCTAAACATTTTTGCCCAAATAAGTAAGTCAAATGCAAATCAACAGAAAATTTTTATTTTACACATTTCTTTGCCCTACCAACCTTGATGTTGAGCTTGCGTCTCTTACTAGTGACGTAGGGTTAGGAAAGGAAGGAAATGCCCTTACTCGCCTATGCTTTGTCCATGGTGATAAGCTCGTGCTTCCTACTGGTAGCATGGGGCAAGGTGTAGGGGGTCTCTTTGACAAACCTAAAAGTCATAAACAATTAAATCAATTACTGTGAAATCTTAAGTCAAAACAAAGTGAATTAGATGTTCAAAATTCCAGGAAGAATTCAAAACCTTAAAACCAGATTTTTTCAACCAAGTGGCCATCTACAGATCTAAGTCTAGATAAAATGCAAAGCAATTCACATTCTAAACTATGAGGTAACATTAGTGGGGTAAGGTTTTAGTGTCCCAATTTGGCTCTGTCAAACCTCTGTCTTTGTCTCACCATTACCATTAAACAAATTTCATGGCTTGTGCTGTACGTACCCAAAATTGTAAGGTACTATACTGCCGGAACAACGTAACAAGTGCCCCAATGATGATACAGGTCTCCTCGCAAGGTGTTCGGAATCCGGAAAAGATCTCCAAGTGTGTGTTAACATCCCGCATGCCCCGCTTAGCCCCCGCGTGCTTTGTTTTTCCCTTTTCCCCTCTTTTCTTGGCCTTTTGCTCTTCAGTGATGAAACCGCCGCTGCGTATGGCGGCGGTCTGTGTAACCGCCACCACCTTTCTCGTGAGCGGAGGTCCTTTACGCGTTTTCCAGAAAGCGTTTTTAACGCGACTCACGTAAAAATCAACGATTCACCAGCTTTTTTTACCGACTTGGGCTTGCATTTATGTTTTTGGTCCCCTGGAATAGTGTTTGGCCATTGTTTATAGTTTTAGAGTTCAGTTTGGTTTTGATCTTTGGGTGAATGAAAAGCTATAAATAAATGGCTTGTGCTCAAACAAATGGTCTGCCCCTCATTCACTTCTCATACTCTCATTTTCAATAGTTCAGTCTATTATTTTGCTTAGAAGCCATAGTTTCAATTCTTTGCATGTTTAGTTAGCATTGTTCAGTTGTTGGTAAGCCACATATCCATCTTGTGCAGGCAGTGTTGTTATTTCACCCAATCCATTGGAGTAGAATAGCTTAGGAAGTCATTAAAGTTGCGGTTTTTTCCTCAAAACAGGATAGTTTCAGGTTCTGGACGCTTTATGTTGCATGACTCGCAATAAATCCCGCTAGGAATTGCATAAGCCAAGCTCTGTACTCTTGCGCTATCCCTCTCCTACTCGCATTATATTCAGTCTGCATTCTGAGCTGCCTTTGTCCCAATATCTACTTCTGTTGATGCTAGCATTACACGCTTTTCTGGATTCACGTGAACACAAAGGAACGAGGAGATCACACTGAGGGGACAAGATCACACACACCATTGGATTTGCCACACGCTTTGACTGCGAGAATCCAGTTCTAGCTTTCAAAGTTCTAAAGTTAGAAATATATCAAATAGAGTAGATAATCACTTCTTTTCAGTTAAGTTTACTTTTGATATTGTCAGGGAAGCTGTGGGGATTGATAGTTTCTGAGAAACTATGATTCATTCCTCACTTCTGAGGTAGGATCGAGAGTCTGGCAAATAGATTAAGCAAGTTATTTCATTATTTAGAATAGATCTACAAATTACACAGACAAATAACTACACTCGGTTATTTTGTTTGTTTTAAGTTTTATCTTAGTTGTCAAATTCTAGATACGTTTAAATAGCTACTTTCTTAAATTCTTAAAGTTTCTCAGAAAATACAAAAATAGAAATTATATATATGTTCTAGATTTATTCCACGTAGTTAAAATTTGCTTTGTTGCAGTTAGATTTACATTATTGTTTTGTATGACAATCACGGGACCCAGGGAGCCCAGGGAATACGTATTTGAGCCAATTGTGCCTCAACCCAATCTCGTCACGGCAATAGTTGACATAGACCAAAACCTTAGAATACAAATCTTCCAAACAACAACAGATTCTGACAGATCACTCTCGGTTGAGGGGTTAAATATAGAAGATGACCAAGCACACACGTTTTGGTCAAACCAACCGAACTATAGATTACCCTAGGCAAACATACACATGGCTGTAGAAGGGTTCGAAAGAGAACAAACCTTTGGTTGTGATCCTTTGGTCCCACGACCGGATGCGGAGACACTCTTCTAGATATAGATACCGGCCTAAGAGTCCAGGGTTGCGAAGAACGCTGTGAGGTACTCGAGAAGATCGCGCAGATTATTGATCCTAAATATAGAAGTTGAGAAAGCATATGATTATTGGATACTAGGGATTAGGACTTGATTTCGTACATACCATGGGGAAGTGCACCAAGTTGGGGGACGATTAAGTGGACATCAAATCCTGAATTTTACATTAAAAACAACAAAATATAAAATTTAGTGTTCAGCGGACTTGAACCATGCCGAAAAGTAAAAACTATGTCATAAAAATGGTACCATTTCATAGGGAGACTATTAGCTTTGTAGAAATACTGATTTTTTAAAGTGAATAGAAGAGGATAAATATCATTTTATAATTTTTACTAATAGTAGGTCTTTAAGACACTTTTCCGTGAATTTTTATGTCTACGTTTAAGACTGTAAAATTTGTTTCACTTATTAGAATGTGATAAAAATTATACCATCCCAACCGTGGTGAAATTATATACATGTTAAAAAAAAAATTATTTGATTTCAATATTTTTTGATGAAGTTATGGCGGGCAAACGGAAAGTGCTCTGTTTTCTTTATGTTTTCATACCACTTTCACGGAAAAAATCATAAAAAATAAAATATTACTCAAAAAAATACAAAATAAAATCCATCCCAAGATAAATAGTGGCATATAACTTCTCACCAAAGGAAAAAAATATATATCAATTTTTGGTCATCCAAATTGTGGGCAAACGGACTATAATCTTATCGGCGTTTTTAAAAAAAAAAACCAATTCAATGAATTTTGAGTGTTTAATATAGCTAATCTTGTCCATTTTTACAAAAATAGTATTTTAGAAACTAGATTCCGGATGCTATGATTCATATTAATATAATTTTGTCTAATTTTGAGTGTATGTATTGCTAATAATCCATACAAGTTGATATTATGTTGTTATTTGCAATATGATGTCCACAGATGACCATATATTTGTCCATCAACTTCCTGCACTTACCCCATGACCATAGCAGGACCGCAACAACCAAAAGTCTACGGTTTCGATCCACAAATCCCGCAACCTAACGAATCCATAAGTCAATCGGACATATACACCGGCCTACGCACATTAGTATTCGAATCTACCCCACTTCCACCCACCATCGTCGAACAGTTATCCTTACTAGATATAGCGGCTAACAAAGCTAGAGAGAATGCGGACTAGGCGAGAGAATCGTCCGTAGAGTCGATTGTATTCATTACCCACCATATGACCTTATCGGAGACATACGACGAAACTATCCCGGTCATTTTCCATGTATTCCACAACCCATAGATCGAATCATGCCATAGCTCATATTGATTGGAGCCTTGACGCATCATCCTTGCCCGATCGATCTATCACACCGATTCAGGTTAGAACGGCCTTCTTTGCCTTAGATTCGCAAATTCCACTAGTGCATATTGAAGACATTAGATTGCCTAACTAGTTTGTCTGTATCCCACGCATATTCCATCCCCACCGGCTGTCTCGGCACGACCTCGGGAGGTCGGGTATGCGGAAGAGTTACTTGTAGATTCCCACACTCGCTTGTCGCTTTTCGGCATACAAAATTGGTGAACCCGACGTGAAACAAACAAAATTAGTGAAGCTGACGTGAACTTCCTACTTTCTCGTCCGGAGTCATAGTATTACGTTTTCTTTCAAGTTTAGTTTACTTTTCATCTTCTCCGCCTCATTAGCTTTCACGAATCATTTTCGCTCTCTCCCATTATTCTGCGGGTATTCATATACCCCCCGAATATGTCGGGATTCGATGCATATGGCAGACCCCTCTTGGGTCTTGAGGCATACTACGCCCAACAAAATAGATAATCATCACCCTCACTCTCGGTATGGGGTGACAACTACTCAACTAATCAGTTGTCAACACAAACTCCAAGAATCAGATATAATTCATCTTTTCAAACTGAGGAGTTAGATCAACCCCTCAAAAACAACAAACAGAGCCTTCAGGCTCGAATAATATGACGTTTATGGAGAATCTGGTTCGTCTCCTCAGATGCTACTTAGACCACAAATTAGTAGACAATCAGACCCATACCTGGTCTTAGATGATGAACAGTCAATACGTTATCCTAGGAGTGAACAACGCTCTCGGGGTATGTACCCACCTGTAGGGGGTTTACAAATGCAACCCGAGGTCTCTTTTCAAGAAAATACCTCTATACCATTGCATATAGGAAATACTCTCGGAGAAACTTGGCAGATAACGATCAGTTCATAGCAGGATATCACATGCCTATACAAAACCATGGTATACAACAAACGCCACCAAGGCAGAATATCGTGACTTCACCAAGTGAAGTCATTTCAACTCTAATAGAAAAGGTTAGAGGGTTAGAACTTGCCCAAGCAAGTCAAAATTCGCAATTCGTGCAAACAGGGGGTTCCAATCCTCCACACCATCCTAGCCAAGTAGATCTCCTCACAGGAGTAGGCACGTTAGGCATGCCTCCTCAGTATTCACAACAAATGCCAACTAGGCCCATCATCTCTAACACCGTTCCTCCCGGTCTAATACAAAACAATCCATTCCTGGACAATACCCCATCATACTTAAACATGTACTCCAAATCACCACAAGGAGATATGTTCTCCTCTCCCAGCATGCTTGCTCAAACACAGGTGTTTCCTTATGCCCCTACCAACGCATACGCTGTGCCATATCAACAACCCATCCCACCACCACTCCCTCAGCAACCACCATCAATGGTCGAAACCTATGATAGGGACTTATTCGAGAATATTTGAAAGAGCCCTTAGACTTCGCCATACGAAGCGTCATGCTTCAAGACCCCTTCCCGATTTACCCAAGTACAAAGGTGAGGGAGATCTAAACGCGCATGCTCAAAGCTTACGCTACACCATACAAGAACTACTCCCTTGGGATGGGGTTGTTGCTAAAATATTCCCCAAAACTTTGGAAGGCATCGCTCTTGATTGGTATTATAGAATACCTGAGGCTTCCATCCATTCATTTAAACAACTCGTATCAGAGTTCATTAAGGCATTTGACATGAACAAACTGTTAAGAACAGGAATCAGGGAGTTCTTACACATCAAACAAGAACACAACGAATCAGTCGCCCATTTCATCCAAAGGTGGCGTACAGTCCTTTATTCCTCGGCAAGTGCGCCAAACATGGATCAAATGGAACTATGTGATTTATTCCTTCATTCACTTAGCAGAGAAGTGAAGGAAGAAGTCCAGAAGTTCCCATTATGAACTTACGATGAAGTACTAGAGAGTGCTCTTCGAATAGATCAAGCAACAATTGATAGTGGTCGCAAAACATATGGAGCAAACGGGAGGTTAATCGCCCCCAATCAGAACACTACAAATTATCCCACCACCGCAAATGTCAATCAAGGACCTAAAATCCTTAACAAAAATCGGGGTGTAACAACAGATGGAGTAACCGACCAGCCCAAGAAGGTAAATGTTGTCAATACTCCATCACAAACAAACAACCAACGAAACAACAACTTTACCCCGACAATCAATACAGTGGATTTTAACCATCCACAACAACAACAACAACGGCAAAATCCCATACAAGGGCCAAGCCAAAACTCATTTGGTTATCAAAACCAAAATCAAAGCCAGAAACAACAAATGCAAAACTTTAATCCTAATAGGCAATAGTTTGATCAGAGTTTTAGGCCACAATATACACCAAACCAACAAACCAGGAATTACAATCCCAATTCATATTGTGGTTTCCACAAAATTCGAGGTCATGATACTAGAACGTGCCATGACTACAATAAATTCATGCAACGTTTGCCAGAAGAACAAAGACAGTTCTTCACATATTTGTTTTTGGCAGATCCCGTGTCACCACCACCAAAGCACGCTCGCAGGGGCAGTTTCCCCTCAGAATGCTCCCCTCAAGATCTTTAACGATCCACTCCCAAATCATGATAATAACAGACTAAATCCAACTGGGACGAACAAGGGTGCAATGACGGGAAACAATGATCATGAAGCCTCGACTTCACTAAATCCATCAGTTGCACCACAATTAGGAAATCAGTCGAGACCCAAGATAGTCAGTTTAGTAGAACTAGACGTTGAACTACCTATCGAAGCTATAACAAGAACACGAGAATATTTCTCTCAACCAAGCCCAAGTCACTGCCGGAAAGGATAAGAGTCAACAAATAGTAGAAAAACCCGTGGGTGCCTATGATTTAATTAATGACCTAACAAAAACCTTCTCGCACATTTCATTTTTAGACTTACTAAAAACTCTCCTACTCACAGGCTGCTCTCTTTTAGAAGGATTAGGTTTAGGTCATTTAATTAACATCACTCCACCTCCTGAAACACAAGTAAATCATGTAGACTTTGATGTTCATCCTCCAGGGCAGCCAGACAAGGATGTCGAATTCATATTCGAAATAAGTAAAATGCCTACGAGATCTTTGAGATTGCACGCCGAGGCGATCCACCTTACACTTAGAAGTATGGGTTTATAATAACTATGTAAAATGAGCAATGGTTGTGATGGGGCATGATTAACATAGTCCCCTTCTCTTTCCTTCAAAAATTAGGATATGGGGAAACAATCTGTTCCACCACTTGAAATACATTGAGAGGCTATGATAGCCTTAAAGCCACTTCGATTGGAACTATAATACTACCGGTCACCTTAGGACCCAAAACAATCCTGACTAAGTTTTATATTATAGATCGGAAACTAATTATAATATGATCCTCGGCCAGACCATGGATACACCGAATGAAGGCAATCCCTTCTACGTTATTCCAAGAAGTAAGATTCTTGCATCTAGGAAAGGTGTTTGTAGCCAAAGGTGATCCAAAACCTTTCGATATACACCTAGTTGACTTAAAGAAAAGACCAGGTGTGCACTCGGAATTTGAACTTCCAACAAACCAACTTAATAAACCCACTGACGCAAAACCCGGAGGAGAAGTTGGTACCTACAACGGATCTTGAGACTATGAATCTAGTCGGGACAATCCCGACCTCTCAAGGCGAGGCTAACATTGTAGAAACGGTATCATTAGGAACCACTACAAAAATTGTTGAATTACTAGAACATGATCTACCAATGTTCCTACCATTTGATTCTATAGGCATGGGATTTTCCCTAGGTGTTGGTTCTCTTCTAGCAGAGGATCTCTGTATGGTGGAAGTAGAATGCGCAAATACAACAAATATCCCAGCGTCCGTATTCCCAGCTAAATATTGGACTCTCCATTTTGATGGAGCTAAATGCCGTTATGGAGCGGGGGCTGGTGTAATCTTTACTTCCCCTGAAGGAAAGGTCCTACCATTCACCTTCAAACTCAATTTCGAATGTACAAACAACGGCGTTGAATACGAAGCCCTCCTCCTTGGCCTCATTTTAGCCAAGAGGATTGTATTAATAACATCAGAGTATTAGGAGACTCACAATTGGTATGAAACCAAGTCTCTGAGATATATGAAACCAAAGCCGAGCATTTACAGCTTTACAAAAAAGTTGTATTAGATTTAAGCAAGGAATTTGACTTCATATCAATTGAAACAATCCCGCGAGAAGAAAATCTTCTCGCTGATTCAATAGCAACTTCCGCATCACGTTTTACTCCAAGCAATAAGTTAGAGGATACCCGTTTCATAGTATCCCTTCGTGATGAACCATTGATAAAGACAACGACAAATTCTCTTTTAAACAAAAATGAATCTACTATCCTAGACCATGTTGATAGTGATATGGCCACTTTGGATTACTTAAACACCTATGCGGCACTACATCTCTCCTATCATATGATAGATTTGTCCTTAATCCCACATTCATCTTCTTACTGCGGAAATCCCATAATGGAACCTAGCGTATACACGGTAGAAAGTGGGGACGATTTGGATTTACCTCCAGCCCCACCTAAGTTTGAAGAAGGTAATGCCTCTTTAATCGAAGAAACAATTGATGTTAACATCGAAACGGAGGATGAACCAAAAATCTTAAAATTAGGGTCCTCATTAACCCCAGAAGAAGTAGAAATACACACTCAGATCCTCAAAGAACATCAGAAATATTTTGCATTTAATTATAAGGAAATGACAGGCGTTGCACCACACATTGCGGTACATAACCTCGTCACTAAATCTGATGAAAAACCGGTCAAACAAAAATCAAGACCCATGAAGCCTAAGGTGGCTCTCATGGTGAAAGACAAAATAATAAAACTCCTACAAGTAGGGTTCATCAAACCAGTCAATTACTCTCAATGGGTATCTAATATTGTTCTCGTTCTCAAAAAGAATGGGAAGATACGCATCTGCATAGATTTCCGAGACATTAACAAAACATGTCCTAAGGACGACTTCCCATTACCATCCATAGATGTCATTGTTGATGCAACAGCTGGATTTGAACTCTTGTCTCTCATGGATGGATTCTTGGGATACAATCAAATCGAGAATATCTGAACAAGACCAAGCCAAAACCACGTTTATAACTCCTTGGGAACCTATTGTTATGCTATTATGCCATTTGGCCTCGAGAACAACTGTGCTACGTACTTGCGAGCTATGACAAATATATTCCACGATTTAATTCATAAAATCGTGGAATCCTACGTAGATGACTTCTTGGTTAAGGCGAAGAAGCGTTGTGACCATCCGAGAATTACTCCGCATCATTCTTTCACGCCTAATAGAATACAGAGTCACACTAAATCCAGAGAAATGCGTCTTTGGTGTAACAGGAGGAAAGCTCCTAGGTTACATCATATCGTCACGAGGGATAGATGTTGATCCAACCAAAATTTGGGCTGTCCTCGAAATGGTCCCACCTTCGAATGAATCTGGAATCAGGTCATTTCTCGAAAACTGGGTGCAATCTGAGATTCATCCCGGACTTAAGCTTCGCCATTCATCCAATCAACAATTTGCTCAAAAAGACTATAGCATCGATTGGACCGAAGACTGCAAGGAAGCTTTTGATGCGGTTAAGCGTTTCTTGTTGTCACCACCTACGCTAATGCCACCTAAGCTAGATCGCCCATTAATTTTATACTCACGAGCTACCAATGTCTCGTTAGCTTGTATGTTGGCCCAAGAGGACGATGACAAGAGAGAACGTGTGATTTATTTCATTAGCCGAACACTGCTCGACTATGAAACACGCTATACACAAGCAGAACGAGAATGTCTCGCCATAGTCTTTGCTACTAAACGCTTAAGACACTATATGTTGAATCAAGAAACGAGGGTCATGGTAAAAACGGACCATTTACGAACTTTCCTCACACAAGGATCCTTGTCTAAAAAGGCTGGACATTTTATAACCTTAATGGGGGAATTCGAATTAACATTTGTAAATCAAAAGTCGGTTAAGGGACAAATCATTGTGGATTGGTTAGCTGATAACCCATTAGATGGAGGCGATTTAGTAGATTAGATTTTCCAAATGAGTGCGTATACTACATCAAAACCCGACCCTCTATCTCTGAGTGTCCCTGGTACACTGATATCATTAATTATATCATGGACCATACGTACCCCGAAAGGAGCTACACCGCAACAAAGAAGGCGATTCACGTATTCTTGCAGCCAAATACGTCATCATGAGAAGTGCTCTCTGAAAATCATTGATGGAATGCTCTGAGATGTGTCGACACAAAAAGAATCCAAGAAGATTCTCCACAAATCTCACGATGGAATGTGTGCGAGGCCACTTCGGTGGCCATGCCACCACTCATGAAAATACATCGAATGGGCTATTTTTGGCCCACTCTAGACACGACGCGAGTGGAGTTTGTACGCAGTGTCATAAGTGTCGAGAATTCTCCCACGAAATTCATATGCCAACACAAGCTCTAAAACCAATCGCTACTCCATGGCCCTTTTCTACATGGGGCCTAGACTTAATAGGAAATTCTCTCCCTCATCCACAGACGGCCATAATTTTATAATCATGGCCACTTTGAATATTTTACCAAATGGGTAGAGGCTATGCCCTCTTACTCTACTGTACCGGGTTACTCCAATCGCCAAGTTCATTTTGAACCAAATCATTTGCGAGATCGATATCCCAAAAATCATTATCTCCATAATGGAACTTCTTTTAAGAATGAAGAGGTTCACGAGCTATGCAATAAATTTAAGATAAGCCATCATATGGCTTCCTTGTGATACCCTCAAGCCAACGGACAGGCTGAAGCGACAAACAAGACACAAAGCCATTCTCCTTAAAGCGTGAAAGAAAACAAACGAGATAGGCATTTGAAGTTATATCCGGCCTTGTGGGCCCACCGAACCTCAATAAGAACACCAACGGGAGCAACTCCTTTCTCACTAGTGTTCGGGGCAGAGGCAGTTCTCCCACTCGAGGTTGAAATACCCAGTCTCCGCATTTCATTACAAGGGATTCTGGATGAAGACGCTTACAGAGAAGCACATCTTTCCCAACTAGAAAGCCTAGATGAAACTAGGTTAGATGCTTGAAACAGGTGGGACATAGAGTTTATCTTTGGCCGGATGTCTTGGCGGTACAACAAGAAGGTCTATGAACGCGACATATACGAAGGTGATCTAGTTCTAAGGCTAGACAGCCGGATCGACAAGAAGACCGGCGAAGGAAGGAAATTTTGGCCCAAATGGTTGGGCCCATACCGAGTCATGAAGGACTATGGAAACGGTGCATACCTCTTATGTACGCTAGAAGGTGAGGAATTTGGCGAAACAGTCAATTCCCTGCACCTCAAGCGGTTCTACGCATAAGCAGCTAGCACTACTTATATAACTATCTACATTGCATTTTCATACAGATTAGGATCATGTTGTCCATTTGTTTTGTACACAAATTGTGATCAAGGAATCTATTCTCAAAGCAATTCATTACAAACTCATGATGTTGTTGGCATAAACTCTTTAATCGTACCTCTCCATTTTCATGATGTCATCAAATTATCTCGAATCATTTTATCAAATAAAGCTAGATATGACAAAGTCTTAAACAAAGAAACCATACCAAGATCTGCGGGGCTTGTTCTCACTTTTAGTTTCTTCTTAGGATAGGTGTCTTGCCTATAGTGCATTACTAGAAGCTTCATGGTGTCACATCTATCCCATATATATGTCTCTTTGGAAATAAGCACATACTGACGTTTTACTCAAGAAAACAAGTCAAACGTTGATCAAACAGAAAATTTTAATTTTACACATTTCCTTGCCCCACCAACCTTTGGTGATGAGCTTGCGTCTCTTACTAGTGACGTAGGGTTGGGAAAGGATGGAAATGCCCTTACTCGCCTATGCTTTGCCCACGGTGTTAAACCCATGCTTCTTACTAGTAGCATGGGGCAAAGTGTAGGGGGTCCTCTTGACAAATAAATGCAAATGGTCATACACAAACAATTCAAACTTTGAAACTTTGAGTCAAAAATAAATGAATCAGATGTTCAAAATTCCAAGAGAGTTAAAATCCTAAAAACCCAGATTTTGTCTACTATGTGGCCATCTACGGATCTAAGTCTAGATAAACCGCAAAGTAAGTTACATTCTAAACTATGAAGTCACTCGGGTAGAGTAAACTTGTAGCTTCCAATTTGGTTCCACCAAAGCTTTGTCTGTCTTTCATCACTATCATTTTAGCACATTTCATAACTTGTGCCCTTCTTGACTCTTGGTGATAAGCCCTCGCATCTTACTAGTTGCGTGGAGTTAGGAGTGGGGCAAGTTTATCTGTTCATCGTACTGGTTTGTATTCATCACTTTGCAAAACAAACATGAGGTATCCAAAATTGCTTACAGAAGCTAAGATTCAAAATCACATTATATCTACATCACCATATATCAGCATCATGAAACACAAAAGGAAATAAAAACATTTACATCATTTGTTCACCATTGCATATATTCTAGAAAGCATATAAACATACATCGTAGTATACATAGGAAACTGGAAATAGAAAGGAAACCATGAGTGCCAAGATTTTGATCCAAAATAAATACGTATATATAAATGATCAATGTTTATATCTGATGCCGACATCATGCACTAAGCATGGTCAAAACGCTCGAAAGAGCCGGGATATACAAAAGAATATATAGTACAAAATCTATGAGAGCCAGTGGCCTCTCAATCCCTACGCGACCCCTTCGAAGGTGCACGCCCACACTTAGGACTCCGGCTACGCCGGCGCTCTGAATGTATGGAGGGCTCAGGGTCCCGAGGAGCAGCCACAGTCTCACCACGAGAACGGCTCCTCATAAGACGCTTAGCCATCCTATACCCTACTAGCTCGGTGCGAAGGGTCGATACCATCCTGGCCACATGCCGATCGAGGAGCAAAGACGTCGGTATGCCTCGGCCCCGAAGGCTCCCGGCGTCATGGATAACTCTGCGCACGGTCCTATCCATGGGGATCATCAGGGAATCAGTACATACCCTACGGATCAAATCCCGCCACTCATCAACAGTCTCTGCAAACAAAGGAGAAAACAAGTTAGAAACCAAACAAGAAATTAGGAATACAAGATTGCAACTAAGGAGAGCCTACAAGCAAACATTAAAAGGGAGAAAGGGTAACTTACTCGGATCACCAGGCCTCCAGGATGGGTCGCTGGGGCCGGCACCTACCGCGGATGCCACTGCCGACTGAGGGGCTACTCCTGTGGCGGGAGCAATGTATCGCCCTACAACAGACTCATCCTCTCTACCACGGCCCTGGGAGAGTGGCTCCTCTAAAACCAGAGTCACCCTCTCTGTGCTCTGCTCGGCCCTCTCTGCCTGCATAATATCCTGAGTGTCATGCCACTCAGGATTGCTGTCATCGGTCTCCTCCTCTGTTCCTCCCTCTTTGAACTCCTTAGACTCGGAATCAATATCAATAGGGTCATCACTGCTTTATGAGCAGGACCCGCAGCAATCTGAAGCAAAGGTGCCTGAGGCGCACCGGCTCTCCCTCTAGCACGTACTATCCTCCCAGGCTCTGATAGGAACGCCGGAGTAACCACTTGTCCAACCTCGGCCTCTGGACCCCCTCGGCCTCACGGGCGATCGTGGTGGCGCGCGCCCAGGGAAGCATATCCGTATATGGTAAGCCAAATTGCTTTGAGGAACTCGGCCAAAGGGTGCATCTCCACACGTCCCACTCTGTCATAAGTTGCCCCCTGTCGTGGAGCGGGAGATCAAGGTAAGAGTCTCCTCGCCCATATACCCGCCATAGTCGACGATATGGTGTGGCCTCCATGTCGGCGGTAGTCGAGGAGGCAATCGGGCGATGAGGTGCTCTAAGCACCAACATGTCTGTCCATCAGGCTGCCCTCACGGCCCCAGATCTGCCACCTCCACACCCTGCCAGGGGATGAAATGCTCATAGACCCAACTCATGACTAGAGTCGGATGGCTCAATGACTGCCCCTGTAAACGGACTACCCTGTATAAGTCATGGTAGGTAGTCCCAAGTATGTCTGCTCCCCAGGCATATATCCGTCCGTGCCCCTCTATCTGTGCAATAATGGGGGCCCAGCAGTATAATAATGTGTCCCCTCCCTTGTCCCTGATCAATCTCGAGGCAAGGATCCCCATGATGGCCTGGTGAAGTAAGGGGATGGGCAAAGAGGGAATAGATCAAACTCTCACCCCCTTCTTCGACCCCGTGGAGATGACTGCATCTCCCATATATGTGGCCCACTGTGCAATCTATGCCCGTGAGCTTGCTGTCTCTAGGGTGAGTCGTCTCCCGATGATTGGGACCCCCAGAATACGATAGACATCCTCCAATGTGATGGTCCACTCACCGCGGACCCCTGGCAATCGGAAGGTGTTCCGATCTGCATCCCAGTATGAGAATAGGTCACAAAGAATGTGACTGGATGGTGTAACATGGGGCACGCGTGAGATGCGTAGTATCTCGGCTCGGCCGAAGTGTATCCTCCTCATCCTGTGAGAGGACATCTAATACTCACAGGAGCCATCACACTCCCTCTCTCTACTCCAACGGATATACTCCTCTCTCGCTTTGCTTACACCCAAAACACAAAAAAAAAAGCAAGTTAGCATCCAATTAATCTTTGAGAAAGTCATAAAAACACGTCTGAAAATGCTAAAAATACAAACATAATCTCAAAAAGAGGTTCCTTTTGCATTACATGCAAAACCGCCGCCCGAGCGGAGGCGGTGGTCGTGTAACCGCCGCCCTGAGCAGGATGGCGGTCATGTAACCGCCGCCCAGGTAGGGCGGCGGTCGTGGTCCGAAAATCCACGCGGGTTTTTAAACCCAAAAAGCCTAAAAAACGTTAAAAGGACCATTTTACGTAAAAACAAAGCCTACCCAGTAGGCGCCCCCCCTAGATGAACCTTTTGACACTAACATTTTCAAAAATTACCCCCATGACAAAGATTTTAACATTTCAAAATTAAGGGGGGAAAAAGGAAAAACTGAAGAAAACTAACTTGTGATCTCGCGGGTCGATGTTCCGCACGTGGAGGCATGATCGCTATCTCGTCACGAGACGTTTGACTCTACTCACGCAAGAAACCGTCACCGTGGGTCCCAGAGCTCAAAATCAATCAAATCAACTCGTGCAAATGAATAGGAAAATGGGCCCACTTTCATATATATAGCACTCTGTTTCGTTTTAAAATGACTTTTTCACAGGTTTGGAGCGCTGATGGAGGTAAGTTCCTATCCTCGCACAAATGGTACGTTCTCATTCCCTGTTATCTTAGCGTTTATTTTTCAAACTATTGTATCTATCTGCACTTGAGTTCTCTTTTCGTTTTGCAGGTAGCGGGAATTTTGGATGGCGTCATTTCAACACACGGACGCATCAGGTATAACTTTTAACTTCCCATCTCGGGACTGCCATACTCGAACCCACCGTTTTACGCCTCTTCATGGCTAAAACGCTTCTCCGAGGGGGCAATATGTACGTACCCAAAATTGTAAGGTACTGTACTGCCGGAACAACGTAACAAGTGCCCCAATGATGATACAGGTCTCCTCGCAAGGTGTTCGGAATCCGGAAAAGATCTCCAAGTGTGTGTTAACATCCCGCATGCCCCGCTTAGCCCCGCGTGCTTTATTTTCCCTTTTCCCCTCTTTTCTTGGCCTTTTCCTCTTGGTGATGAAACCGCCGCCACTGCGTAGGCGGCGGTCTCGTGATCGCCCCGATCGGGGCGGCGGTCCTGTAACTACCGCCTGCTTTCCAGTGGTGGTCCTTTACGCGTTTTCCAGAAAGCATTTTTAACACGACTCACGTAAAAATCAACGATTCACTAGCTTTTTTTACCAACTTGGCCTTGCATTTATGTTTTTGGTCCCCAATAGTGTTTGGCCATTGTTTATAGTTTTAGAGTTCAGTTTGGTTTTGATCTTTGGGTGAATGAAAAGCTATAAATAAATGGCTTCCTCTCAAACAAATGGTCTGCCCCTCATTCACTTCTCATACTCTCATTTTCAATAGTTCAGTCTATTATTTTGCTTAGAAGCCATAGTTTCAATTCTTTGCATGTTTAGTTAGCATTGTTCAGCTGTTGGTAAGCCACATATCCATCTTGTGCAGGTAGTGTTGTTATTTCACCCAATCCATTGGATTAGAATAGCTTAGGAAGCCATTAAAGTTCTGAGTTTTGCTCCTCAAAACAGGGATAATTTTAGGTTACGGACACTTTATGTTGCATGACTCATGATAAATCCCGCTAGGAATTGCATAAGCCAAGCTCGTGCTCTTACTTGCGCTATCCCTCTCCTACTCGCATTATATTCGGTATGCATTCTAAGTTGCCTTTGTCCCAATATCTACTTGATGATCTTTGAGCATTACACGCTTTTCTAGATTCACGTGAACACAAGGGAGCGAGGAAATCACACCGAGGGGACAAGATCACACACACCATTGGATTCGCGACTATTCTGCAGAATCCAGGTTCTATCTTTCAAAGTTCTAAAGTTAGAAATATATCAAATAGAGTAGATAATCACTTCCTTTGATTAAGTTTACTTTTGATATTGTCAGGGAAGCTGTGGGGATTGATAGTTTCTGAGAAACTATGATTCATTCCTCACTTCTGAGGTAGGATCGAGAGTCTGGCAAATAGATTAAGCAAGTTATTTCATTATTTAGAATAGATCTACAAATTGCACAGACAAATAACTACACTCGGTTATTTTGTTTGTTTTAAGTTTTATCTTAGTTGTCAAATTCTATATACGTTTAAATAAATTTCTTTCTTAAATTCATAAAGTTTCTCGAAAAATACAAAAATAGAAATTATATATATATGTTCTAGATTTATTCCACGTAGTTAAAATTTGCTTTATTGCGAGTTAGATTTACATTATTGTTTTGTATGACAATCACGAGACCCGGGAGCCCAGGGGAATACGTATTTGAGCAAATTGTGCCTCAACCCAATCTCGTCACGGCAATAGTTCACATAGACCAAAACCTTATAATACAAATCTTCCAAACAACAACATTCTGACGAGATCGGCTCTCGATTGAGGGATTAAATATAGAAGATGACCAAGCACACACGTTTTGGTCAAACCAACCGAACTCTGAGTTACCTAGGCAAACATACACATGACTGTAGAAGGGTTCGAAAGAGAACAAACCTTGGTTGTGATCCTTTGGTCCCACAACCGGATCACGGGAGACACTCTTCTAGATATAGATACCACCCTAAGAATCCAGGTTGCAGAACGCTTTGTGAGGTACTGCGAGAAGATCGCACGATTATTGATCCTAAATATAGAAGGCTGAGAAAGCATATGATTATTGATATCTAGGGATTAGGACTTGATTTCGTAACATGACCATAGCGGGACCGCAACAACCAAAAGTCTGACGGTTACGATCCACAAATCCCGCAACCTAACGAATCCATAAGTCAATCAGACATAGACACTAGCCTACACACATTAGTATTCAGATCTACCCCACTTCCACCCACCATCGTCGAACAGTTATCCTTACTAGATATAGCGGCTAACAAAGCTAGAGAATTCTGGACTAGGCCAGAGAATCGTCCGTAGAGTCGATTGTATTCATTACCCACCATATGACCTTATCTGGAGACATACACGAAACTATCCCAGGTCATTTTCCATGTATTCCACAACCCATAGATCGAATCACGCCAGAGCTCGATATTGATTGGAGCCTTCGAAGCGATCATCCTTTGATCGATCTATCACACCAGTTCAGGTTAGAAGGGCCTTCTTTGCCTTAGATTCACAAATTCCACTAGTGCATATTGAAGACATTAGATTGCCTAACTAGTTTGTCTGCATCCCATGCATATTCCATCCCCACCAGCTGTCTCGGCACAACCTCGGGAGGTCGGGTATGCGGAAGAGTTACCTGTAGATTCCCACACTCGCTTGTCGCTTTCCGGTGTACGGTGCCCTTTCTAACTCTCGGTGTTGAGCCCTTGCATCTTACTAGTTGTGTGGGGTTAGGAGCGGGGCAAGCATATCTATTCATCATATCATTATGTCATCATGTTTTGTCAAGACAAATACAATGTATCCGAAGATTGCAAAAGAAACTAAGTTTAAGATCACATTGTGTTTGCATCATCATGTATCGACATTCACGAAATACAAAAAGAAATCATTCACATTATCATTTCACATCAATGCATACATTTTGAAAAGCATAGAAAATTGGAAATTCTAAACATCTAAGAGTACACATGTGAATCAAATCATCAATGTAAGACAACTCTATGCAAGGAATAACCAAGCCAAAAAGAGATATATGTACATATCATGGTGTGTCATAGTTTTGTACAATTCCATCGCGCACTAGGTGCGGTCAAAATGCTCGTAATGAGCACAAAATACCAAAACATCACATATGCCTCACAAAATGGAGACTAAGCAATAAAGGCACTTTGCCTATCCGCCCTTTGAGGCCCCTTATGACCGCTCTAGTTACAAATTTCTTAGGAGTTATTCTCAAAAGTATTCAAAAAGTAAAGGGGCAAGCCTAACGCAAATCCATTCCAATTCAACCATTCTTAAAAATGAAAAAAAAAAGGTCACCGTGGGCTCAGAGCTCAAAAATCACCAAGTCAGTATGCGCAAATGAATTTGAAAATGAGTTTGTTTAGATATATATATGTTGTTATAACTTCGTTTTGAGTGTATGTGTTTGCAGGGCTGGAGCATTAGTGCAGGTATATTTCTATGTCCCCGCACAAATGGTAAGTCCTCTTGTCGTTTTAATTTAGTGTTTATTTTTCAATATTTTATCTATCTACACTTGAGTCTTCTTTTTCTATTGTAGGTAGTGGGAGTTTGGACGGTGAGATTTTGACACACGAACGTGTCAGGTATAGCTTCTAACTCCCCATTTCGGGAATGCCATACTCGGACTCTACGTTTTACGCCTCTTCATGGCTAAGATGCTTCTCCGAGGGGGCAATATGTATGCACCCAAAATTACATGTGCTACATTTTCAGGAAAATGGTTACAAAAGTCCCTAGTGATGATTCAAAATCCTTTCGAGAAGGTGTTCGAGCTCCAAAGCCCACTTGCAGTATTTATTTGTAGCCTAAATAGCCTTACATAGCTTCTCCTTACATTTTTCCAGTTTTCCCCTTCATTTTGTGCTTACTTTGGCCATAAGTGTCAAAACCACCACCACCTGCTGGCGGCGGTTTGCAAAACCGCCACCCGTGCAAAGCGGCGATCTGAAACCGCCGCCTCTACGCAGGCGGCATCTGATCAATTTTTCCGAATCTTCACGCGAGAAATTACATGTGACTATTCACTTAAGTTTGTCTTTTGAATGCGTCCGTGAGTTGAATTTGCTAAAAATAGTTTTATTTCCTTGGTTCTCCTTGCTCCTATTTTTAAATAGATTTAATAAGTGGAACTCCCTCTTCATTGCCTTGTGCATGAAGTAATCTTCTATCTTCCATTCCTATATATTCCATGCTTGTATTCAAGCAAAAGGCCTAAGAATTTTGTGTACCTTGCGTTGTTGTCTTTATTGAATAATCTTGCTATGAATTGCATAGCCAAGTTCGAATCTCTTGTGTTATCTTTCTTCTACTGCATTATGCCTAGATTGCTTCCAAGATGCCATCGCTCAGCGTCATCCTCTTGTTGTTGTTCTTTGCATTCCCATCCTTAAACTCACATGAATGCTCAGAGAAAGAAAGGAAAGAACTGAGGGGACAGATACTCATACTTCCGGATTTGCCAAAGCTCTTGCTCTTCCAGGTTGGAGTTGTGTATTTGTTTGCTTTGTTTTGTCAAATTGCATATCAAATAGAGTAGAGAAACAATTCACTTCAATTAATCAGATAGTTCAAGTAGATCAAGTCAATAGGAAGTTTTCTCTTCAATATTGCCAGGGAAATAGTGGGTGAATGATAGCTCTGTTAGAGTCATGATTTATTCTTCACTTTTGAGGTAGAGTTGGAGAGATTTTATTTGAATTAGAGTAGATCTTAGATTTAGATTCACACATCTACACAGATAGCTAGCTACATCCAGGCCGATTATTTGTTTTGTTGGTTAGATTAGATGCATTGTTTGAAAAGTTAGAAAAGCACAAAAATATTTATTTCCATAGATTAGCTTGTTTATTGTTTTGTTCTTATATATTGAGAAAACACCAAAAATATAGTTTAGATTTCATTTGATAGATAGTTTATTCACCAAAATGAATCAAATTCACTTTCTATGACCATCAATGGTCCACAACAGAAAATACCTATGGTTGTGATCCTCTGGTCCCACAACCCAATGGGCCAGAGTTAGTAACTGACATTGACACAAGTTTGCGCTTAACAATCTTATGCACACCCGCCACATACATAGAGAAAATAAGATAGTTAGAGACTTTAAACATAGCTACTAACAAGGCCTACGACTTTTGGGTACTTTTTGGGAATAAGATTTGACTGCATGCATGACCATTTTAGGGCCTCGGCCTCGTGAGTCTTCGGTTGTGACCCACAGTCCCATGACCCAACGAACGTACTAGTCGATTAGATATCGACACTAGCCTACGCACACAAGTATTTATATCATCACCGCTTCCACCTGATATCATCACACAACTTTCATTATTAAACATAACAGTACCGATCAGTAAGACTTTCTGACAAGACCAGAGAATCGCCCTTAGTTCCTACGACTCTGCTACATCTGTTGTCTCAATTTCCATGACCTTGTCTTGCGGAAACCCATATCTGAGGCACCTACGAGCTACTTTCCGCATATTCCATAACCCACCAATAGAATCTCTACCGAGCTAGACATCGATTGGAGTCTCAAGTAGCTATCATATCGACCCCGCCATTACACCCCTTCGAGTTAGGAGAACATTCTATGCCTTAGATTTGCAGATTTCGTTATTATGTGTCGAAGACATAAGGATTGCCCAATTAGCTTGGTTTTTGTCATCACTTTCACTCCCATTTCAAATTCCACACCGGGCCGTCTCAGGCACGAACTTGGGAGGTCAGGTGTGCGCGGTCATGTGTTGATTTTCTCGTCGTCTGACAAGCACCCTTGGCGAATGTAATAGAGTAATCGAAAGGACTTGAATTGATACCATTGATAATGATCTTGGTAGAGGCATCAACAATATCATTACGATGGATTGAATGAAGATGGGGCGAAGCCAAGAGCTTGAAGCATAACAAGAATAAACGACCATTCAATCCGATCATAAGCTTTCTCAAAATCAATTTTAATGAACATAGCAGATTGATTGGATCTGCGAGCCCATTCCATGCCTTCCCAAACAACAATGATGTTATCAAGAATATAACACCCCTGAATGAACCCAATTTGTTCGGTTGGATGACAACGAGAAGAATATTACGCAACCACATAGCCAAAGCTTTGTGATAATTTTGTAGGAGACATTCAACAAAGTGATGGGCCACCAACTAGTAATTTGCTCTGGATCCCCTAGTTTCGGGATGAATTTAATATTCCCTTTGTTGATACACGGCCCTAATGATTGGTTCTGAAAACCCTCGAGATAAACTTGAAGAAGATTTGGGCCAACATAGTGCCATAAGGCTTTATAGAATTCACATGGGAAGCCATCGCATCCAGGGGCCTTATCATTAGCCATTTGCATGACTGCTTCATGGAGGTCATCAATGGTGAGCATTCGGTCATAGACTACCTTTTGGCGGAAAAAGCTTACACACCACATCAACAAGACATTACTCGAGAGTTGCTTGTCATTCGACAGAGGGTTGTTGAGCTTGAAAAACCAACTTATAATGTTGCGTATAAATGCCTGAACATGAGTTTGTGGATTAGTGACACGAGCTCCCATCAAAGATGACACATATTTGTTGAGAAGGTTTTTGGCTTTGAGAGAAAGAAAGAATTATTTCAAAACCCGATCACCAATTTTAAGCCAATGCATGTGGGCAAATTTGAGCTCCCAAGCGTTGTAGTTGTTAGCAATTTGAATTTGTTGGCGAAGTGTTGCAACTTGAAGTTGCAGGGTTTCAGAGAAGGGGTTGCCTTAAAGCACCACCACCACTCGGCTAAGAGCAGAGGTGTTAGCGGAGTATGAGCGGTGTCTAATTTTGGCTAATTGTCTACCATAGATTCTGAGGAATCTAGTAGTCTGAGTCATAACATCCTCCCACCACTGAGTCCAGTGACATGCATGGGTGCGTATGAAAGTGTTGATAATGACTTGGTCAGGGGGCCAAGTTCCACACATGCTTGATATGATTGAGAGTGGGCCCATGTTGCATCAAGGCAATATTAAGAAAGAATTGGCCTTTATGACAAAAACATGCCTATCATGCCAAGTGATACGAAATCGAATGGGGAATGGTCCGAAAGGACAAAGTCAAGCATGAACTCCACTAGCAAGGAATAAATGTTGTCAAACTCAAAAAATCTTGAGACAACAACATAGCTCTATCGAGCCATTTAAGAACATGATCCGATCCTCCTCGAAGATTGGACCAAGTGAACCAAGCTTCAGAGGTGGGAGTGTGAGAGGCATTAGGGTCATAAAACCCAAACTTATTGTGCATGAAAAACCATGCCCCCTTTCGCCAACAATCCACCTCATTAAAAGGTGTGTGCACTTATCAATGGGTAACTCAACCATATTAAAATCACCACTTATGACCCAATAAGCATCGGGAATTGTGCAAGCTATCCACCGCCAAAGATCGGCCCTTTCAGTCGCATCGTTAGAGGCGTAAATATTAATGAGGGCGAAAGGGTTGTCATCAACATTAAAGAGGACCCATATGGTACGGTTGGTGGGGTCAATGCCATGGTCCATCAAAAAAGGCCGCCATTTGGGAGAAAAAAGGGAAATTAATCCCCCACGCCCCCTTCAAGATTACTGCAAAAGGCCAGGCTCTTAGGCCCGATGGATTTACAAACCATCTGTACTAAAAACCTGTAACTTTCACCTCCTACAAAAACAAAACATCTAAATTGGCAAATCTTTTTCGAGCTTCACGAACAATATACTTGCGATTGGAGTTTGTAAGACCCCGAACATTCCAAGATAGACAATTCATGGGAAACGGTGGTCAAGAGCCATGTCATCCACATCCAAGCCATCAAGGGCGTCAAACTGGTTTTGCAGGAATTGAGTGTTGTTATGCTTCAAGAAATCATGTTTCTAATTTTCTTCCGCTCGGCATATTCGATGTTGTACTCCTCTTTTGTTGAGTCCACATTGCGTACTGAGCTATGATCTCGTAAGATGCGAGAAGGACTTCAGGCCCTTTTGGATGGGCCCCAGAGTACATTGGTTAAAAGCAATGACATGGCAACATTGTTAATAAAATTTATCTGGTCCATGAGAACCGAGGTCACCTTGGGCGTGTTGGAGAATTTTGGTAACTAGAATGACGAGTTAGTAGCAGTAGTTGACTCCTTAGCAACAATAGTTGGCTCCTTAGCTTGCAGGCTATGGGGTTGTTCTTTAACAATTGGCTCACACGAGTTGTTTGAACCAGAGGCCTTAGATTGTTGATTTTTATTCCTATTTTTCCGACCACCAACTATTTTCATCCCTCCTCCACGAGGGGTTTGGCCGTTCTAGAGCCACTTTGGGCTGCTAGGTGATTACGAGGGACATAAAGATGACAGTCCTTGATCTTATGATCAAAGGCCTGACATTGGAAGCAAGTATTAGGCAAGTTGATATACAAAATACGTTGGGAGTAATACTTGTCTCCCATCTAGATTTCCACAAATTCTTTCAGTTCTTGAGAAAGATCTACCTCAACACATACACGCTTCTGTGGACGAGCATTATAAAAACACTATGGTTTGAGGCAGACCACTCGCTCGATGGAAGAAGCAATTTGATGCAAGAAATGAACACAAGGCAAGGGTAGGCCAGGAAATTCCACCCAGACTGGCACTTTAAGTGCAACATACTTAGAAACCACAAAGTCTTTGGTCCATGGAAATAGGACCAACAAGGAGTTACAAACATACCAAGTGGCCTGTTGGGCCAAAATGTTGGGGGCATTGGCTGGGTCAAAGAAGCGAAAAAGGAAGAATCCTTTGGTCATATTCTGTATGCTCTCGAGTCGACCCATGAGGAGTCTAGGTCGAGTTAACCCAAGATTTGAGCATGCTTTTAGAGGGGATGCGACCCACGAAATACCCAATGAGACAAATTGTTCCAACCATTGACAAACAACATTAAACTTAGGAATAGGTAAAACAATATCAGGAGGAGAATCATTACCTCACGAAAAACTTTCGGACGAACTTCTGAGGGCATTTCAGGGTAGTGCCATTGTTCCATTACAGGTTGCAACAATCGAGCTTGAAGTGGGTGAACTCATTATATAGAGGCGCCCAAAGGGCGAGAAACCCTAGAAAAATCAACGGTATTCCTATCTCGCGATACCCAAAGAGGCCGCGGAATGACAAGTGCGCGTGGACAATAATAACCAAGATTCAATTTTGGAAGATGTTAGAAAAGCCTCCATATGTATCGAATAGATTCAACTTCACCCGTCCATTTTTTAATTTTTTCTTTTATAAAACTAAGAGACTCTGAATTACTCGATTACAAAATGAGGGCGCATGGAGACGATCATCAAACATTCATATTCAAACTAATCTTCAATCCTCGTTCGTTAGAACATGTTTACTCTCACCTTCCGAAGTTTGTATGAGTGTAACCTACTTCCTCACAATGCATTGCCTAATCCTGAGCCTGCTCACAATCAATTGCAAAAGTCTAACCCCATTAACCACCCAAATTTTCCAATTTCATTCCGAATAGTAACCGCAGAAATCGTAGGTACTGTATCACACAAAACCAGCAGAATTACTTTCCAATAACAAAAGACACAGGCAGAGATGGGGACTGTACATATGGTGACCATAACTCACAATGGTTATCTTCGGAGCTCCAACGCTTGCTCTCAATACAGGTCTCGTTTAAACCACATATTTTTGAATACCCAATTCCAAATATGTTTGGTGGGGTTTACTGTGTAAGTCGTTTAGCCATTTATCATTCATCATTTTTTTGAAATTGGGCGCAGAAAAAACCAAGCAGTGGGATTGTTTTGACGCGAGGTAAATGGAAATGGGATGTACACGAATGCTCATTGTTTCGATTCTCTGGTATTATGAGGTAAGACCGTAAACCCTAAAATCCTAAACCCTTAAACTGTAAAAGTGCATGTACATAATTCAGTTTGCTTGCAATGCAGATCATCTAATTTTCTGAATTTGATGATTTGTATCTGTTTTAATAAACAATGTCAATATGGCATTGCTTTTTCATTTGTTCTGACGGGTTTAGTCTATTGTCATTGCCAGTCTCAAGATCAATCCCCAATGCCCATCGATTCATAACAGTTTGGGACAAGAGCACCCTTATTATCTGTATTGAAACATATGTTGTGTATACCGGACACCTTAAATCGTACACCCTAAACCTGGTCCTTTTAAAATCTCCGGACCTCAGCTTATCATGTTATCCTTTTTGGTTTATTTACAGATTTCATAATGTGACTAAGAGGAGTGAAGTTTTATCACAGAAGTTCAAGGACGATCAAGGCTCTTTTCCTCTGAATGCCTAGATGGCATTGACACATCCATACAGGTCTATTGACGTTACCATTGCGTAATGAATTTTTATCTTGCAAATTATTACTTTCTTTGTCCATGTCAACGCGTTTTTTACGTGCACGCTTTTCAGAGAGAGTTCTTCTGATTACTCGTGGCATTTTTGCAGATAATTTCTAGGCATCCAGGAGGCAAACCAGCGCCACGAGAAGATGGTTACTGGCCCGTGTATATTATTCGAGCTGGAGAAGACACATCTATAGAGGTTTGGATTCCTCCCTCCCATAATTTCAGTACCCCAGTTCTTTTTTATTTTAGTTAGTTTTTGATCCCGGGGTCCTTTAACCTGAGCACTTTCTATTGTAATTGTATGTATTCTTGCATCCTATTGACCCACTTTTGGTCATTAATATATTTTCTTTCGTTCTTTCTAGAGAACTTTTGATCTTGTCAATATTAGATCATAGGTGCCCTGATTGTTTTTGCATCTAAAACAATATTACATAATTTTGCCGTCATTCACAGATAGTAGGGTCAAGATGCACAACAATTGAACTGTACCATAGTAAGAAGCTATTCTGTCCTCACCTCATGTATTTAGAAGCGCAAGTGTGGTTTTGGTAATTTATACAAGTATTCCTCGTTACTAAATTAAGATAAGTCATAGCCTAGTCCGGTTAAATAAAAAAAAGCATACATTTAAAAAAGCGGCAAAGTTAGTTGGAAGAGATAGCTTATCTAGACTATGCGTAGTTGACATGTCACTTGAGAATTCTTGGTTGTGTAAATTAAGGATTCAGAGTCCTTTCAGCCGTAGGCCTTTGGTTTAAATGGTGGATTTGAATTAATGTCATGACTCATGAATGCGTTGGGCCAGGAAGTTGGGTCCCTAGTCATAGAATCAATCCCAATTGAAAAATGGACAACTGTTAGTTCAGACCCATACATGCAATAGAATCAACTCTAATCAATTAAACTGGATCAAATCATTATGGGAATTATCGTCCTCTGCTTGTGAAGTACTTTGTGTAACATTATTTTTATCTTCTTTGTTTGTGCTGGTATTTTATTAGAAAGCAAATCTTACATATATCAACAGGTATGTAAATGGTCTGAGACTGTTTTGTTTGATTCAAGTGGGATAGCTGAATGATTTTCCGAGTTAGTGAAAATCACACTTTCTTATTAAGTCAGGTTTCTCTCCAGATGTTATCCCTCAAAAGTCTCTTGAGAGTTTTATTGTAGTTTATGTAAAACTTAGTTTCTAGTTATTGGGGCCTAAACTATTAGAATAATTAGCTTGTATAAGCTTAATTAAAGCTTATTATATTGTTTAATGTGTGTTGTTATAGGGGTTATAACAACTTGGGTAATTTGTTGGGTTTGTTCTACGGGTAAAGCTATTTCTTACTTCCCGTCATTCTTTGTTGCACCCACCTCCTTCTTTATAGGAGCTTGTTGTATGCCTATTTAATAGGCTATCTCTCTATGAATGAATTACGGCTTGGTTATTCTGAATTTTATAGTATCAAAGCTCGTGGTAGGAAGAGCCTGGAGAAAACCCTGTGAGACAGGAGGTCTAGTCAAGGAGGAAGTGTGAAGATTTCACTTACCTTGTGTAAAAGAGCCTCTTGAGAAAGGCGCAGCCGAAAGTTGAGTGCATGTGAGAGGATGTGGATATTTTGCAAGAGAAAGTAGAAAACAGCCAAGAAAGAGAAGTGAGGCGTTCCATTTTTTCCTGTGCAAAGAAAGAGAAGTAGCATCAGTCTGAGGAGTGTAACAGCAGTATTCTGGCATTCTAATTTGCTGTTCTGGTTCTATCTGGCTGTGAAGCACCATTTCAAAGTTTGATACTGTTTTCTCTGCTAAAAGAGGCCGCCATTTGCAAAGCCAAAGACATTAAAACGCCCTAGCAGAAGCTGCAACAATATTCCATCTGCTAAAAGGAAGATTAACCTGGTGGAGGAGGCGTGGTGAAGAGGTCAAAGCGCCATTCTTTGTCAGCCATACACAGGTCCAATTTGATTGGACAAGAAGTTCATAATGTTTTAAAACCAAAGTTCTATATTTTCATTCAATTCGAGGGCAGAAATATTATGATTTAAAATTCTATGAAGTTATTCTTAGTAAACTTTTAATACTTTTGACAAGACCTGAAAAGATACCGTTAATTCCATTGAAGGAATACCGTAGGTCCAAATTGCCTGAAACTTTGTCACATTGTCTGGTTTGAAGTCTTTGTCTGCATGCAAAAGATTTTTTTGCAAATGGAGTTGTAAATCTTGAGATTTTAAATTTTTCGTCTTTTTTAGGCAATTTTACGAGAAATTGTTATTTTAAAATCTCACAAATGGTATAGAGTTTTTGCTGAAAACTAGCAGTGTTATCCAGTTTTAGGGTAGAATCAGTCTGCAAAAGGAATTTTTGTAAAAGCCTTTATAGTTTTTCCGATTTAAGTGTTTTCGTGAAAAACTAGGTCAAATGGCTGGTTTACAACACTTGTTGCTGCTAGATTCTCAAAAATTGACATGCGATACTTACAATTTGTGAGTATCAGAACCTTGATCAAATTGTACTTGGCAAAGAAAAAGACCAGATGATGATGAACTTTCAGTTGATGAACCTGATAACTATGATAAGCATCATAGAGAAGCATTGATGTTGCTAAAACTTTTAGTGGCTGACAATTTGATTCCTAAAGTTAGAAATGCAACTAGTGCTTCGGATTTGTGGAAAAGTCTAACATCTAAGTACCAGGCTTTAGAAGCTGGTAGGGTACTATACTTGAAAAATTTGTTATTTTCCACTAAAATGCAGGAGGGTGGTTCAGTCTTTGAATTCTTGTTGCAGTTGAAGGACATTTGTGATCAGTTGAAAGTAGTGGAAAAACTTGTAGATGAGCAAGATTTGATTGCTCTAGTACTACAAAACTTGCCAACATCATTTGACTCATTTGTTGAGTCATTACATATGATTGCGGAAACATAGGAGATTGATTTTGAGAAGTTGTCTACACTTCTCATGCAAAAGGAGAGAAGACAAACTCATGCAGCTTCATTGACATCATTGGCTACAAAGAGTGCATTTATGGCATAGTCAAAAGGGAAGGAAAAACAATGGAATACAAGCAGTTCCACACAGGTAACCCCCAAAAGTACTGTAAGTGAAAGAAAGCAAAATGGAAGTGTTTTTATTGCAAGCAACCAAGACATTTTAAGAAAGATTGTAGAAAGAGAAAAGATGATATGGCTAATTCAAACAAGAAATCTAGACATGCTAACATTGCAGAAGAAGCAAAAGAAGAGACATCTACTTGAATTTGCTTTGCAACATCACATGACCAATCTAGTGAGTCTCGCACTTGGTACTTTGACTCAGAACTTCACGACACTACACGTGTCATTGAGATTGGTATGTAAACTTCATTGAGGATAATAGTAGTAATGAAACTGTTTCCTTAGGTGATGGATGGACACATGACATTAAGGGATGTGGGGATGTGCAAATCATTTTGAACAATGAGTACAAATATACATTTAATAATGTCGATTATATGTACCAGATATGAATAAAAACCTTTTGTCCATCAGTGAAATTACCAAAAACAAACAACTGGTAGTTAAGTTTGAAGGAAACAAATGTAATGTCACTACACTCAGTGATAAGCTTGTTGTTATTGGTATAAGGGAAAGGGGTTTGTATAAACTTGTAGATCCTAAATCAGTAGAACAATATGCTTTAGCAACAATTGAGCAGTTTAGTACTCTATGGCATGCAAGATATGGTCATTTGAGTTACCAATATTTAATCATGTTGAGTAAAAATAAAATGGTGCATGGACTCCCATCTATTCAGGAAAATCAAAATGTTTGTGAAGGGTGTCAATTGGGTAAACAGTCAAATCCATTTCCTATAGGTAAAAGCATGGAGGGCAATGTGTTTTAGATGTGGTTATGATTTGGTCATGCAAATCTTTATTTCTTTATTTCTTGTTAGTTGATGATTTCTCTCGAAAAATGTGGGTGTATTTTCTTAAGAAGAAATCAAAGTGTTTTGCTAATTTTGTTGCATGGAAAACATTGGTTGAAAATCATACAGGTAAAAAGGTCAAGGCCTTTAGGTCAAACAATGGTGGAGAGTTTGTCTCCAAGCAATTCAATGACTATTGCACAAAGGAAGGTATACATCGGTAGTATACCACTCCTTACACTCCACAACAGAATGGAGTAGTGGAAAGGAGAAACAAGACTATTATGGAGATGGCACAATGTATGGTGCAAAGCAGAAATGTACCTTTTTCGGTATTGGGCGGATGAAGTCAGTAAATACTTAATGTACATCTTGAATAGAAGTCCATGTAAAGCTGTGCAAAATATTACTCTTGAAGAAGCATGGTCAGGTAGAAAGCTTGATGTAAGTGATTTTTGTATTTTTGGTTGTATTGCTTTAACATTAATTCCTAAAGAAAAAAGGAGTGGTTTAGATGCTAAAAGTAAAAGTACATGTTTGTGGGCTATAGTGAGAAATCCAAAGCATATAGATTACTAGATATCTCTACAAATAAGGTTGTTATAAGTAGAGATGTGACAATAGATGAGAAAATCCCGTATTTCTCAAAAGATGGTACACCTATTGATACTAGTAATCTTTGGATTCCTAATGATGATTGTGAATCAAGTTCTAGTACTAAAATGGAACATGACTTAAAAAGGAAAACACCAGAGAAGTCTAGCTCCATAGCAAGACCTAGTGAAACAAATAGTGATCTAGCTAGTCAGCATAAAAGGCCAAAGTGGTACTATAGCACATTGCAGGATGTTCGACAAGATGAGCTTCCAAAATCATTGGAAGGTAGATCCACCAGATTTGGGAAACAAGCAATACAAAATCTTGAACAAGTAAACTTTGCTCTCAATTCAGTTGTTTCACAAATTTTTGAGCCAACTACTTATGTAGATGCTAAAGGAAATCTTGAATGGGAATCTGCCATGAAGGTGGAGTATGATGCTCTAATGAAAAATGGAACTTGGGTGTTGTCAGAGTTACCCCAGTAAGAAATCCATTGGTTGCAAATGGATTTACAAAGTGAAATGTAAGTCGATGGTTCCTTAGATAAGTATAAAGCTCATCTTGTTGCAAAGGGTTATGCACAAGAAGAGGGGGTAGATTATGAAGAAACATTTGCTCCTACAGCTAAAATGGTAACATTTAGAATGGTTATATCTATTGCTGCTCAGTTTGGTTGGCAGGTATTTCAAATGGATGTGAAAAGTGCTTTTTTGAATGGGGACTTAGAGGAAGAGGTGTACATGGTACAACCACATGGGATTCTAGATTCCTGGGAAAGAGCATTTGGTTTGCAGGTTAGTGAAGTCCTTGTATGGACTTAAGCAGGCTCCTCAAGCCTGGTATTTCAAAATTGATAAATATCTTAGAGAGTATGGTTTTAAAAGATGTGATGCAAAATCTACTCTCTATGTTAAATTGGTTGGTGATGACATAGTGGTTCTAGTTGTCTATGTTGATGATCTTGCCATCACCGGAGTAGTAAATGACTTGATTAAACAGGTGAAAGCCGACATTTGTTCTGTGTTTGAAATGACTTATCTAGGATTGCTTCAATATTGTCTAGGTGTAGATTTTTGCAATGTTACAATTTTGGCTATACTATTTTTATATCCCAAACAAAGTATGCCAAATCTTTGTTAGAAAAATTCAGAATGAATGATTGTAATCCAACAGCTACACCTATGGAAGTTGGGACAAAACTCTCAACTAACATTAATTCACAAATATTGATTAGTAGGAAGTTTGATTTATCTTACTACTAGACCAAATTTGTGTTTTGCAATAGGTTTCTTTCTCGCTTCATGAGTCAACCACATGAAGAACATTGGCAAGCTGCAAAACAAGTTCTTAGATATGTCAAAGGAACTCTTGACTTTGGCATTCTATATAAACAAACTGATGATTTTGAGTGACAGGGTATACTGATTCAAATTGGGCAGGATCAGTTGATTCTAGAAAATCTACAATAGGTTATGTTTTCACTCTTGGTTCAAGAGTATTTTCATGGCAGAGTAAGCTTCAAAGTATAGTTGCATTGTCTTCTATTGAAGCTGAGTACAAAGCGGTTGTTAGTGCAGGTCGAGAATTGATGTGGATTCAGTCAGTATTGGAGGATCTTCAACTTGAATCGTCAGCACCTACACCTATCTTCTGCGACAACCAAAGTGTACTAAAGATGGTGAAGAATCCAGTATTTCATGCTAGGACAAAGCACATAGAAGTTCACCATCACTACATCCGACAATTGGTTTCTAATGAAGACATATGTCTTCATTATTGTCCTACATCTGAGCAACCAGCTGATATAATGACTAAACCTTTATGTAAAGATAAATTTGTAAAATTCGAGATAAGCTTGGAGTTGTTTCAGGTTCAGTCATTAAGGGAGGGTATTAGAATAATTAGCTTGTATAAGCTTAATTAAAGCTTATTATATTGTTTAATGTGTGTTGTTATAGGGGTTATAACAACTTGGGTAATTTGTTGGGTTTGTTCTACGGGTAAAGCTATTTCTTACTTCTTGTCATTCTTTGTTACACCCACCTCCTTTATAGGAGCTTGTTGTATGCCTATTTAATAGGCTATCTCTCTATGAATGAATTACGGCTTGGTTATTCTGAATTTTATAAGCACTAGTTTTGTAATAAAACGTCAAGTAAAAAGATTTTAAATCTTGTTTTAAGATTTGATTTTTCTGCGTAATGCTTGAGTTCATTCTTTACTCCCCTGAAGATGGATCCAGCAGTGAGCTCCAAAATGCCAGACAAAAACATTTTGACACAGATGAATCTTGGAGAATATTATTCAGTCATAAATCAATTTGCACCAAAATTTGATTTTGCGATGAACATGAATGGGGTACAATATTTTATAACATGTTATTGTGCAGGGCTATGCGAGGACACATCTTTTAGATTTTGGCGATGTCCCGAATGTTCCGAATGTTTTGGGGACTCGGAGTGGATGTCCACAATTTTTTTAATTTTTGAAAATATTTCTAATGCTTTAACTTTAAAAAAGCTTTTATTTTTATCAGAAACATTGAATTCTTATCTCAAAAATACCCCGAAACATATTAAATATAGTTTACAGTTTAAACCCCTAAATTTCAATGGATAAAGTTAAACATTTAAATGTCAATTTTTATATATTATTTTAATAGCCATCCCCTGCTGTCCCCAAAATCTGGAAATTTTGTGCTGTCCCGAAACCCCGTCCTTCCGTCCCCATCCCCTAGACTTAGGTAACTATGTTATTGTGTATTTTGCATCTTTGGACTGTGTTTTTCATATTTTTGGCTTGCTTGCCTCCCATAAGTCTTGTAGCTTGTAACCATAACACAATGAGTTGATGAATGTGACTAGATATGCTAATTGCTTGCAGATGTATCATATTGCCATTCACTTGAGTTACATCTGGTGAATCCTTTTAAGCCCATTTATTGTGTTTAGTCATCCATGTACATTAATACAATTTCTTTTTCTTTATGTTAGTTGGCATTCCTTTAAGAATTTGCAGATGCAGGCTTGCATGACTTTCATGTTTTTGTTAATGAGCAGTGACAAGATTCAACATCTTGGGCTCATAATCATGCAAACTTGTATCCTTTAGCTAGACTTCCAACAACATTTTTTTGATAGATAAACTAAGGGTTTTGTATTGGGGCCTCACCATTTTCTGGTAAAGTTCATTTATTTTTACTTATCATAAGCATTATGAGAAGAAGATTAAGAGGTACGAGAAGAAGAAAGACCAGAGCAATGAGAAGGGAGGAAGTGATTACAGAAGTATTGCAAAGACTATATCCCAGCTGTAGACATGACATATACAAGTAATCGCAGGACATTCAAAAGTGCTTAAATAACATATGCCTTACCACCCCCTGTTTTTTCATCTTTCTCTCTCTGGATTCCATGGGTTGCATGCTTAGAGAAGAATTTGGTTGCACCTGAGTAGTATTCAGTCGAGGACTGCATACCACTAAAAATAAGGTGATCTATTGGGAAATTGCTACAGTCAGTTATCAGTTGGACAAAAGACTTGTAAGGACCAGCCGTAATATCTCTGGTATGTGGTTTTGTAGGAGGCTGGCCATTGTACTTCTTCATCCAAGTTTCGCCATCCAGTGAACCATTCGGTCTCTTGCCTTTCCCTTTCCTGGTTCTTGGATAGGATTCTCTTAGAGGAGTGTAGGAGAGACTGCCACTGTCCTTCACATATTTGCGCTTTGGGGGAGTTGCTTTAGGGGCCAAACTCATTTTTGCTTCTTGAATCTGTGGCTTATTTTCCAAAAGGGAAATCCTAGAGCCCAACTTAGAATGTGTTGTACTGATCAGAGCATTTCCTTTGCCTTGTTCCTCTGGGGTGGTTACTTGAATTTCTTGTGCCAGTGCCTTTGACTGTAGAAGCTCCTCTTCTTTGTCAAGTGGCGAAGTCACAAATGTTGGTGCATATATCAGCCAGATGGTCTCGAGAAAGTCCACATGGAGTAGGTGTGGCAGAGGAAACAAGGCCATGATGATGCATTGGAAGGTGCAAAAGGTGGGGCACAATGTGGCAAGCCTAGAGATGAAATCATCTCGGAAACTTTGGGGTTCCCTAGATGTGCTGCTCGAGCCCAAAATATGCTTAGATAAATTCCTCTGTGAAAGCATTGATAACAAAATGTTTTCTGATGAGGGCCTTAGTGCATGGAGCTTCTGACAAGCCTTCTGAAGTAGGAGTCAAAGCGGCCATTTATGTAAGAGATGCAGGAGATGAAATGTGAAAAGGCAGAGAGCTAGAGGGATGAGGAGAAATTGACTAGCTGTTGGGAAATAAGGGACTTAAAAGGATGGACGCACACTGCGAAATCTAGGAGCATGGATATGTTGATATAAAAAGACGGAATTATAATTGGATGGAAGGCTGGGAGGAAATGTAATGATGGCACTTGGCAGAGAAAGATGAAGCGTGGGATAGAGTGAGGGATTAAATGCTGCTTGCAGGGATGGGCAAATCATGATGATGGGATAATCCTGCAAAATCTTGTTCGTTTTCACTCTCAATTGCACGCAAAATGCCTAATTGAGCTCCCAGGTTGGCAAGGTGATCTGCTGCCTTATTTGCTTCTCGATAGCGATGTGAGAATTTGATTTGTGAGAAAGCTTGAAGATGTGAAAGAGCCAGCTATAATAGAGCATTTAGCTTCCAATTTTTGGTGGACCTCTTTTTGAGGGCATCGTTTGCAATCTGAGAGTCGCCTCCTATTTCTAGCAATCTTATATTCCGATGTCTGGCAAGTTTGAGACCTGTAACCAAGGCTTAAAATTCTGATTTGTTATTTGTAGCCATTGCCAAATACGCTGCAGTGGCAGTTATGAAGGAACCTGTTTCTGTGTGGAGGATACACCTAAAACCGGCTTGTCCTGGATTGCCTTTTGACGCCTCATCAAAGTTTAGCTTTACCCAGCCTCTCTGCGGAGAGTGCCAACTTGAATTTTCCCTTTTATTCCTATTTACTCGTGCCCCATCAATGAGGGAATATTTTATTCTTACAATTACAATCAAACTTCCATTGAGTACCATTGAGCTTCAGCAATATGGCCATCTGGAAGCACATTGTTCGTTCAAAGTTCTATATGGCATTATTAACAGAATCAATGGACTGACATTTACTCAAAAAACCTGTAATTTAAAAAAAAATTGCAATTTACCCTAAAAATATGAACTTTTCGCTAATTTTGGTTTCCCAAAAATCACAATGGAATTTTCTTAATTTTGTCCATTTCCTCATTTTTTTCCATTTTTCCCATTTCAGTCATTTTCCTGGTCTTTTGGATTCTTACAGTCATTTCCCAATAATGATTTTGACAGTTTCATTGTGTGGTCCTTGAAGACTTGGGATACCAGTTTACAAGCAATATGACCATTTAAATTTTGCATTTTTGTTTCCAGTAGATAGATTAATTAGCCGATAGGCTATATTATGTGGGAAAGACTTTGCTTGTCTCATGCCATGAATTGTCTCACCCATGCCAGAATAAAATGATGTCGCCAGATAGTTACAAGACACCGGGAAGCAGGCCTCATCAGTCAATTGGTGAAGATATTGTTTCTCAAGATATTTGTACTGTCACAGTCGCCCAGGAGCTGTCATGTTTGCCCTCCCAATGTTTGTTGGAGATAGTTTGATATGACTGTTACCTTACTAGATCCAGATTGCTTTCTGTTATTATACCTAAAAATTACTGAGTATTGATTCCAACAGCAGCGGAATCAAAGCTGCCCAATCGCCAATCCGACCATGGCAACAAAATCAGGGTCGATGGGCAAGGGGCTAGTGCCGGATTACAATGAGGACGAAAGTTGCATGGTCAAAGGCCTGTGGAACCCTGAAGAAGGCTCCATACTGCAGACGCTGGTGGGCGAATTAGGTCCTCACAACTGGTCAATTATAAGCAAGGGCATTCTTGGGCTGTTGGGGAAATTGTGTAGGTTGAGATGGTGCAATTTTCGGAGCCTTGAGGTCAAACATGGCCCCTTTTTTCCGCAGAGGATGCCACCATTTTAGAAGACCACTCCCGCTACAACAATTAATGGACGACCATTGCTAGCCTTCTCCCGACTGCACCGACATCACCATTGTCGTAAAAGATCATTGGAAGTCCACCCTTGGCCGCCGTTGTCATTCAACGCAACCTCTAGCGTATTAACCAATAGTTACAATGACAAATGTAGCAGTTTGAGTGAGGAGGAGGTCATCTGTAGGAGTCTTGGCAAGGATGATGCTAATGTTGAGGTGGACACTTATCACACACTCACAAACAGACAGTTGGGAGTGTGACCTTCCTACCGACCTTGAAGCTGACAATGGCTTCTGCTAGATGATTGAAATAGGGCTCGCCAATTTCAGTGCTCCGGCGCAATAGAGAGCCCTCGAGCTTTGCAATCTCACTCCTAATTCCACTGCTCTATACACTTTCTCTACTCCAAGGTTTTATACCACTTCGTTTTTGTAAGGCTTGACTAGGATGGAAATCCGAGGATGTTGATGCACTCTCCCTAGATGGAATACAATACGTAGGACATTGCATATGAGAGATTTGGGTGCGATGCAGGAGTGTACACGTGTGGGCTACCCAAATAGTGCGGTTCCTTTGGTTTCTGCCAAGATAACGACTCTGTGGTGTGCTCTTTGCTTGACGGTTGGCAGGGTGCAACTAGACTCCATAACCTATGCCAACATACTCATAGCCCATGCCAAGTATTTTTGACAGATGTTTTCAGAATGCCTATTTGATGGTGGTGGTTATGGTTTTGGTTTTGGGTAATGTTAGGGGAGCCGAAGGTGGCGACGGGCTTAGTGTTGGCTTTGGTGTTGGTGCTGGTGGTGGTTTTGGCCGTGGGTTTGGCCTTGGTGGTGGAGGTGGTGGTGGTTTGGGGGTGCCTTTGATGATAGTATGGGTGGTGGCTCGGGCCTTGGAGGAGGTGCTCGTGGCAGTTTAAGAGGAGGCTCTAACCTTGGTAGAGGTGCTGGCAGTGGTATAGGTGGTGATAGAGGACTTGGTGGAGGTTTAGGTGGTGGTAGTGGACTTGGTGGCAATTTGGGAATGGAAATCCATCAAAGCGTAATGGAAAGGGGATTCATGTCAGATATTGTCTTAGCATTTTTTCAGATAACACTAATCAAAATAAATTGAATCATTTTCCATTTGACATGTTTTTTACTACACTCATTGAGCCATTCTTCATTAACATTTGAATGGGTTTTTGATCTTAAACAAACTGTACCGCCATCCTGTCAATGCTTGATATTGTTGAGATGCAAGTAATTTTACACGAACTCTCACTTTTCATTGCAAGTCCTTTCTTGTTGTTGGCTTTGAGGATATCACGATCCTTATGCCAATATGGGTGAGGTCGCAATCGGTATTACCTCCTCTACAATTCCTCTACAATTGCCTCTTGATATATGCCTTATTACTTATGTTGGATATGCCTCTTTAGTGCATCTTGGAATTGCTTCAACAACTCCAAAAATCTCCCCATATTTTGCTATTAGTGTAACCATTGCACCTCCTTTTGGTGCGAGTGCTAGTATTTGTGTGATTAGAATCATGAAGAGTGATATCATAGGAAAAGGACATGTCTATAATTTCCCTTACAGGACAGATCTATAGAATTTCAGGCTTCCCTGAAATCCATATGACAAATATGCAACAAACAGATTTTTATTCAAACCCTTATCAATAAATAGTACTACAGTCTGATTTTTTTCCCTTTATTTATCAAATATCATCAAAACAAAGATACCCATCAGGGCCAAAACACCTGTAAACCCTCTAGACTCATGAATATGAAGGAAAATAATTTTTTTAACCACAAGAGGAATTTATTTCAGATCTGAAAATAAGGAATGCATACAGCTGACCGTTTGGTGCCAAAACTGAAGAGAGAGAGGCTGTAAATTCTGTCCTAGGGCAGATCTGGGCCTTAGGCCAGCCCTACCACCAATTGCAAACTTCAAACACCTAGAACTCCCACAAGGGTTCGATCCACTCCCTTAGGGGTTTGCCCAGCTCTAAAAGACCTCAAAACACTCTCAAGATGCCCTCCAATGCTGCTACCACTGAATGATGGCTGCCCTAGCTGATATAAGACTGAAAATCTGATCTCTTGTGGATGCCGTAGCTGCCAACCACTGAAATTCACCTTAAATTTGTGCCCTAGCTTTGATTAACTGAAATGAAGCTCAAATGTGACCTCTGTATGAAATCACCAAGGAGAAATTGAGGGTTTTCATCCCCAAAATTTGTAGGCCAAAGAGGGTTTTTGTCCTCAATAGCTGAAGTTGGAGCACCAACTCAAACTCTTCATGAAAATTATGATAATAACTAAAGATCCCGTTGTCGATAAAAAGTAGACCGACAACTAATCAACCCTTTCGCCTAACACAAAAGGTCAAGATGGAATCAAACCAATTTAATCGTGATGATACTTAAGAATGGCTTAAGTGTGGGTAGTTTAAGTATAGGTTAATCATGAATCAACCTAAGATTCTGGGAAAACTTCTATCTCTTAACAACAAGAAGGATATACAAAACAAAACAAAAGAACAAAGAAACATGCAGAAAAAGACACGACAAGACCATATATTATTAAATCAGATTTGATGAGATCATTTGAGGATTTTTCATCGTATTTCATATAAAATGATAATCACTTATTAATGAGATTGATTTCTCAAATAAAGAAATTATTATCAACCTTTATCCGACAAAGTGAAGCCTATTGATTAGACAACCTCTTGAAAAGGTGAAATTTATAAGTGATGATTTGATGATCTCTTACTCATAATTTACTTATCGAATGATGTAATGATCTTGGAGACAAAACAAAACAACAAACTAAAGAAAAAAACATAAATACACTTATTCACAAATATAACACATTTACACAGTTTGTGAGATGAAATTGAAGATAGATATATAGAAGAGAAACAAAATTGTAGTTATGAACTGTGCAATGATTGCCAAACAATGTCTAATAAGAGTCATGATTTCAAATCAATGCCAACATGGCTATCAATCTGCATTTATCTCGAAATTTGAAATGAAGATGTCATTTATGGCCTGCTCTAGATATGACAAATTAAAATCTGCAATCAACTTAGATGAGATAAAAAATAATGAAGTTAGATAATCAGAAAAATAATATTAAAACTGGATATATTTGCTATATCAGAAATTCATACTCAAACCTCAAAACAATGTCATCACAACACCTGTAAGATCACCTATCTTAGAAAACCATTTGCACAAAAATATCTTTAATGAAATAAGCTTCACAAATTGCTACAATACCTGATTTCTCATCATCAAAAATGTATCTTCCAAGTCCTTTTATAATCTTCCCTTTGCGCAAATCAGTTATAACCGGTTGGCTCCAAATAATGAATTTGAATAATAAAATATTACTTTATGTTTTAAATGAAACTTTATAATATTTCATTTGAATGTAAGTGAAAGGACTCGGGTAACCAACTTTTATAAACATGACATTTTAAAATATGAGGTATGAGACATAGGACAAGGGCCCACTTTAATATAAATGCACTAAATAAAATACCAACACATCCATAAAGCATTCTAATCATTTAAAAATAAATTTACCACCATAATAAGAAAATAATCATCAAACACCATGAATCCAAGGCTGCTGTTATCATCTAACCACACACACACATATAAAATGTTATAATCCACCACCATATGTCATCAAATATGATAAAAAAATGTTAATTATTTGCAAATATTCAGTCAAATATATGTCCAATAGAAACAAGTTGTATCATGATAACTAGTCATCCCGGTAAGATCAAACAAAGGGGTCCCGACCTCTGTCATCAATTCAACATACTCATAGGGTTCAACTGGCAGGGTAGTGCGAGTGATGACTCCCGTCTCCTCCTCTACCTCCAACTTTACCCTCTTCAAAGCTCCAATCACCTTAGGTACCGCAGAAGAGGACCTAACACGCTTAGAAGGTAGGGGTGAATCATGTGAATGCGAAGGCTGGGTTTGTCTAAGTAATAACAATGAATTGGTGGAAGGTAAGACATTATGTGGAGGCAAGTGAGACGGGGCAGACTGAGTAGAGCGGTTAGAAGAAGATGGATTATGATGTGCTTGGGTGCGGTCGATATTTTGATGCAAGGGGATATTATGGACACTACGGGAAGACTGAGCACGGGGTAAGACTCAATAACTTGTAGCACTTCATGTAAGCATGGCTCATTTGTGTCAAAATGCATGGAGACACGAGTAGGATCAGTTCTTGCAAAGGGCCTCCTACCCCGAAGCGTACACGGTTCCTCTTCGGCCACCCATAGGTGAGCCTCTCTTCCATTGTGGTTGACACCAAAAACTTCATGACCCCAGGAATGACGGGAACCTGATCTCCTAGAACTCCCCTAACCATCCCATCCAGACATGCTAAGAAACTGAAAAAAATGACAAAATACCAACAAGCTCAATTCACAAGCTCATCAAATTTCTACAAAACAGAGTGAACTTAATGCCCAATTAAAATGTGACAGATGGCAATCATCTTTATCTAACAACACTGAATCTGAACCATAATTATTTAAAATAAATGCAGAATCTCATTAACATTTAAATTAATTACTTCAAAATATTTTCTGCATTTTCTCAAGACAACTTTCCTTTCAATCACCACATTTTATTCTTTGCAACTCATTCTTTGTCAATCAAAATGCTCAAAAGGAAATGATTAATCTCAGAATACCACTGTCCCTCTGTAAAATCAATTATTCTTTGGTTATAGGCACTCATTCATTTAACATGTTTAAAATAGAGTGCATTCCAAAAATTCATGCACATAAAACATTTCCTTATAAGAATCTACAACTTTGCTTTGACTCCATATTATTTCAACTTATTCAACCTATTCATTTCTTGTTTCATTTTCTTCAAATAAAACTCATGTTGCAGAAATGAATATCATCTCAACTGAGAAACAACTGATGCTTCAAAATATACCCATATACTCTGCATATTATTTTCAAATGAAAAACAAACTGGGCATGTCTTTTTACCCCATACGACCTATATATGGAAACACTCTCAATCAAAATGACATTCGCCTACACCCAATACCATTTTACACAAAGGTTAAACTTGATTTTCACTTCTGGGTATCAAATTTATCCCAAAATAATCAAACAGAGTGTATGCTAAATGACATGGATAGAGAAGCGATTTTATACAAAACTAGATAGCACTGCCTTTGTTTTATGTCACGAATTAGAAACCATGCTGCAAGGGAAGAAATGGGTTAAATATGAACTGATAAACCATATTATTCCCAACAAGACTGTGAGCTTTCATTTTGACCCAAACAAGAAATGCATGCAATACGACATTGTCTTCCAATCATAGCTTCGAAATAAAATAGCACAAATTCATATCAAGCTTGCCAAAGACAAATGAACAAATGAGCTAGTGTTTGCATGCTCTTTCCACTTATTTTAACAGCTAAAGCTTAGACTGGGTGCAAAAACCAATTGCATGTATTCAAAAATCAAACAACAGCCCAGAGAAATGCTTCTTTATTCACAAAAATCTCACCAGTTTACCATTTATTAAAAATAGAAATTTTGACAAGTGGGTAATGAAATTAAAGACCCAAATATAGACTTCACTGTAAAACTTTAACACTGGTGCACTCTCAGAGACTTCGTATTTGCATGCATGCAAGGTAAAAAGAACCGACTGAAGTGGAATAACTATTGCTTGAAACGAGAGCTCCATACCTGTAAACCTCCGACACGTGATTGCTTGCAATGGAGGAGCTCAAGCGAACGGCCAATGCAGCCAACGATGCCACGAATCCCAAAACCAGACGAACACAGAGACCAAACTTCCTTCGCAAGGCACAAATCACAAAAGAAAAATGACCCAAAACTCCAAAATCTCCATAGTTCAATGCCACTAACGCAGTAATTCAATGCACACATACCTCATTCAATTCACCACTACGAGCTTACCATTACTCAACTACCACCTCACCACTAAAATACCAATGCCTTGGAAATCAAACATACACAATGGTTCGAGCAAGAGTCACATAATATGGTGGGTGTTTCAATCTATCTTAGTACATCACCCTTGACCAACTAATGCCATTCAAACCATGTTTAACACCCATGCAAAATAATATCTATCTATCAAATTCATGAACCCATATTATGGCAATATCAAAATTCCAAGAAAAACAAAGTATCAGATCATGTGATCCCAACCATATCACCTTTAATGGTCTTCATCAACATGAGAGAAATCTAGACATGAGACGACGAGATATGTGAAGAAGGCAGCCAATAAACCAACTTACAACAAACAATGGTTGCTTGAAACCATCACATCTGCCTTATGTCTCCTTCAACAAATCATTTCCAGAATGGAAAGAATACATATATCATAATGCGAGCTTGGAAACCAAAAAAGGATATCACAAAATGAAACTTAATTTCCATTGCTGAAATCACACTGTCCGGTTTGGTAAACAAAATGACACACACACACACACACACACATCAATTCCACAAAAGACGGCCGACAGAATAAAGAATGCCGTGAAACCACTTAGTGTTAAATAAAATAAATAATGCATTAAATATCAAGTGGCCGCCATCTGACTCATCATAAATGTAATGCACGTATGAGGTAATGGAAATAGTGAAGTTTGTAAATACTTTTGAAAAAGGGGGTGTGTTAAAATTTTATCAATAACAGATCGCTTTCAAATGACCCCTCAACACTCTTTTATAACTTTTCATGGCACACTCCACAAGAAAAGGTCCCCAAATGGGATGTCCCATGTCTAATTTGGTGTATGACTTTTCTTTATCAGAAAGTTACTTCTATTTTACTAATAAGACAGAAGTTGCTTTAATAAAACAATATAAAGTCACTTTTTGGCAACTTAAGTCACATTAATAAAATATTTTCTGTTTCTCACTCTTTTATTTTATTTCTAATAATAGTAAAGGAATATTAAGTTGTCACTTTTTAATAAAATAATAAGTCACTTAGACAACTTAACATATTAACTCTATTTTTACTTTATTTGAAAAAGGACATGACAATGCTGATAATGTGTCTTACAATATAAGCCATACGAGAGGAAAGACAAAATGAGGAGAATGATACATTATTGAAAAATCATTTGATTGTTGTGGCCGTATAATTCCATTGGCATTAAATCTATTCATTTCTAGGGTGAATTGCTGATTGACAATGGTTCATAAGAAAACTTGACACAAGGAAATGGGCACAAATTTTTAAAATTCCACATGTGAAATCTAGAAAACAATGAAACAACACTCTTAAAATTTACATATACTATTTTTAATAAATATACAAAAGAAAATTTGATTCAGCCTATAAAAGTTTTAGATTTTCAGTAAAATAGTTTGAAAACCACAGAACTCAGAACAGAAAAGAAACTATGAGTGCAAATCCAAAAGTGCGGGTCCTAGGTAATTGACCCAGGTGGCCGCTTGAATTCCTAAGTTGGCGTCTGCACTTGATCCAAATCTATGGTTGACGTCAATCATGAACCCAATCTCCTCCTTGGCCATTGTTTTTTCGGTCCACTTTGAGCTTCAGAGTCAATGGTTGCATTGATGCACTGTGGTACAGGTGGTGGATCCCTTAGGCCTCAACTTTGTCCCCTTTCTTTGGGAGCCAAGGTGGAAGAATGCTTGATTGAACTTGATGTATGTAATGCAAAGCTAATTTTGAAAAATTGAGCTATTGACATAAATATTCATAAATGAATAAAACAAGTGTTACAAATGAAAGGGGAAAGTGTAGGATCTTATGTGAAAATCAGTAGAAGCCTTTTATATGAATAATGATAATCCGGGAATTGGAAAAGTGCCCACATACCCTCCATGCAAATGGGCTTCATGTATATGTGCCACCTTGTTCATTTTTGGACCAGCATATAAACGATTCATGCCCCATTCATCATGCTTTTGGACTCCACTCCTCGAGAATCAAAATTGAATTATAAACTGAGTTGTGTGTTGAAGGTTATTACGAGACAAAAGTTATGGCCCTTGCATTGTTAAATGACTGCAATGGTTTGGCTTCTGGTTAGAGTAGCTAAGGCGGGCTAAGAAGCATAGGAGGGCAGAAGGTTTTGATCCATCATAGAGTTGGAGTGTTTCCGCCAGAGCCATTGTAAGAGCCCAATTTTGTGGGATTGCGTGCCAGTGGCCTAGCTTGTTATTGTTTGAAAATAATGGTTATATATATGCACACATTCATAGGAAAGGTCCTTTTTCCATTGGCATATCCTGGTACTAGCTCGGGGATTGGGTTCCAAGGGAACTCTAGTTGCAAGGCTTATTTTATGAAGGGCTGGAAAATTTTCCACAAGTTTTCCTTACTTCTACGAAGAATTATAATAATTAACACACTGAGCAATTTCTTTGTGAAGGCTTGATGAGTACAAAATACTATGTGGTAATATAAATGACTGTTTTCTAAAATCTAATGCAAAATACCTCTTTTTGTGAATGCCTGACTTTCTTTTGGGGATTTGAACACACAAAATTCGAGGTTTGCGTTAGTTTCCTTCCTAGAGCTCCATTGAGAATTAATGGCATGGTCCTATAAGTATGGACTTCGAAGGGGTATGATGCACAAGTGAAAGGCCGTGTATTCATTGAAATAGTACGACAGATCTACCAATGATGTATGAAACTCTAATTCTTAGAAAGCAAGAGTACAAGACACATCAAGATCAACACCTAGCATAACATTATTTTGCATTGGTGAGTCAACTGGGTTCCACCTTTCCAAAGACTGCACCATAGGTCTCAACCATAAGATCAGGCAGCTATGCTATGTACTGTATAGGATAATTGCACAGGAGTGTATTGATGCTTTCAAGCTGGATTTGTCTCAGTTCCTTATTAACTCTATTATTTGTCTATTTTGGACAAGGATATGGTTAGCCAGCTCATATCATGACTCCTTAATGGGAAGAATTGGCTTTAGACAAGCACAGGCCACACATAGCAGACTCTGTTTTATACTGACCTGTCAAACACTCGGCTGTTCAGAACCAGGAAGTAGATTATCTTCTCAATACAACCAAGTGATACATAACATAGTAAGATGAAATAATGTTTTCTGCATTGATTCGTAGGCCCCCAAGCAGCTCCAATTATAGTCATCGGAGTTAAATAGCAGACCAACACTTGCCAATTGGGGATGTCTAACTTGAAGTATTTGCAATTGTTTTGCACCCACACCCGAAGCTTAGCGACAAGCGCTGTGAAGATTGGCAATGGGTTCCAGGCAATGGGTGTGAAACAACATTGATACCAGCACACACTACACATAAAACAAAAATTTATCAATGCCAAACAGTTGGCGTTCCATTACGGTTACTGCAACATCTTTGATTTTATAATTTTGTGCTTTTACCAAGTTATTACACTCTCAATACAGGCGTTAGTGCCCATCTTGGATATGGCACTCTCTGCCCATTCTGTGATGTGCCTCTGTATTTTCAATTTGGGCATGTAATGTAAAATCCAATGCAACTTTGTATTGTAATACCGAGATTGCAGTCATAATTTAATGCTTGGCTTAGCTATTGATCAAATTGCTTACACATGCAGTGAAATCTTGCATACATCACTAACTGTGATGAACCTTGCACTCCTTGGAGATAGTATTTTAAGATGATCCCGTTTATAAAATGTAACCAAACTGGCACAAGTGCAATTGGGAAAATCGTGCAATGGACTTTCTTAGTAATACAACGCTTTCTGAGTATCTGGAGATCCATGAGGATTTTGAATATTATTTTGTACTGTGGTTGTGAAACTGTATAATGAAAATATTGGCAACATCTGTTTTCTTTTTGGATCTAGATGCTAGTGGATTTCCATAAGTAATTACAATTTGTTTTGATGTAGGTAGTCATACAGGTCAAGGCAGAAGGTGGGAAGTTACTTGACCATCTACAGGTTTATTCTTTAACTTAAATTAGAAACTGGAACTATGTTTTTATTTGGAGCTTTGATTTTATGGTTAGTCTTTAATTACTTTCAAACAAATCACTGACAACTAAGAGATGTTTTTAAATTTTAAAAAATTGTATCCAGCTTTCCTAACAAAGCCAGCTTTTAATTTTCCTGCTTTTGCAGTCCTGGTTATGCATGCTTACTTAAAAGTATGTGCAAACTTTTGCATGGCCTTGCTTTAAATGTGCATGTGAAACTGCGCACAAGCACAAATGCTTACTTAAAAGACTGTGCCTGATTTTTGCACCAACTTGCTTCATTCATGCATGCAACACTACTAACATGCATGCATGCTTTCTACAATAAATCCAAGGTAAATAAATATACAAAATGAAACCATCAACGATAAGATATCTTTCTTTTGCCCTCATGCTTATTGGAGTGATTCGAAGCTGCAGATATTGCTCTTCTTCAAAACTTGAAGTTGACTGATCTTCTTTGGGAGAGGGGCTTCTATGTTTTTATTTTCTCATCATTGCTAATTTGTGCATTTCTTCACAAGGGCATCTTTCTTTTCAACAACTTTGTTCATGGTGATCTTAGGTTCATGTGTTCTCTATTCTCAGTTTCCTTCTTTTCGCCACATGATGCAACCCAAATATGATCTCTAGGAGCCCCCTCCCACCATGTGGCTTTTTGCTTTGCTTTTATTGAATCCCTTGAAAACTATTCTCAAAAGAGTCAAGGTTTCCTTTTGATGGCTTTTGAAGTGGAGCTTGTAAACGTGGGCATGAAACAACCAAATGACCATTTTCCAAACATTTCATACATCTAAAAGCACTGTGTTCATAATCCAATTTTTGGGTTCTTGTTGAACCCCCCTCCACCCATCCTCGCCCCCAAATGGAGGAAAAATTGGTAGGAAGACCCTTGCTCAAATCCACCACATGTTGTCTTGCAATTGCTACCCGTGACTTATCCGGGCAATGAATTTACCAATAGCTATTGCATTATATTTTACGATCGACGGCGACCAAAAATTTCAAGGAAAATGTGGTAGCCTAACCCAAATATGAGCGGAGGAAGGGGTTTCAACTTTCAACTGAAGGGTCGAAGTCAAAAATCTAAGGCTTCACAAATAGCCCTGCCTACTTGTGACCCCTTTGTAGATCTCATCTCGGTCCGACAGTTCTACAAACAACACGAACCCTTGGGCACAAGGGTAAATTTCTACCTTGCAGAAAAGATAGGAGTGTAATTGGCTTAACTATTCCTTTAGAGCAGGAAGTGCGGCCAAAAACCATGAAACCTGCAAATTAACTCTTCTGTGCTAAGCATAGATGCAAAAATGGAGATCTCATCACCTTCTAGGCAAATGGAAAGGGGTATAGATGTTTTATCGACAATTAAACCTTTTCTAAGAGAAGGAAGGGTAGATAATAGATCCATTATTTTTTTGGGGGTCCGACAGATCCTTCTTTTTGCGGCTCCATATTCCTTTTGGCAGTCATGCTCTAGATTCATAGAAAACCTCTTTGAATGAGGCTTTTGTAGGAAGCGTTTCGTCTCTAGAGCTCCTACATTCTTGGATGCTGTCTTGGATAATGCTGTTGGGGGATCCTCCTTTGGGAGTATCGAATTTCCTCAATTGTTCTTGCATGCGACCTCGTGCATAGACTTGTGTATTAGTGCAGGTGGATCCTCTAAAAAGATTGAATCCTCTCCAAAACTCTTTCTTGCAGCCTTAAGATTTTGTTCGAGGATTTTCCCATGCTCTCAGTTGCTCCACTAGAAGTTTATTTTCCATCCTTCCAAAGGTTTTCAAATACTTTATAATCAATTTGTAGTTTTTAAGACAATTAAGAGATCTTTATTCGGATGTCTCAAGATAATTATATTATTTTATAGCTTGCTTTTTAGTTCAATAAAGTTCTATAGGATGTGTTTTTTTCCTTCTGTTGCTTCTGAAACATTTGTGGTTTAGAAACACACATTCCAAAAGTTCGAGTGAGAAAAGGACAAGGACAATAATACACTAACTACATACATTATACATAATTTTCTCAATACTTCTGGATAACTGCGTTTTTGATTTAGATCCCAAAAAAACTATACTTAATGCTCACGGATGACTAAACCTAAATCAGTCAATTGTAATGATCTCAATTGAATGAAATATCCCTTTTGGATCTCTTTAAAACCCAGAAATTAATTAAAAATCTGCAGACTGTAATTCTGATTTTTCTAGGACAGCAAGGTACAGAAATCTAAAATATTTTATATCTTCAAAAATATTCACTTCCAACAATACCCAGAAGCTTAAAAAGATGTAGAAAAATATAGAGAACAATAAACAACTGAGAAATAATTTTTAACAGCCAGATCTGATCTTATTTTTTTATTTTATGACAGCAAATGAGGAGAAAGTACAGCTGACCGTAAACTCCAGAATATCAAGGGAAAATGATTGGAATAATTTTATTTGGCATCAATATGATAAGAACAATCTTCAGATCTGAAATCTCCGGAAACAGGCCACAAAAACCCTTCCAAAATGCTTGCCGAATCTCCTAGGTAGGTCGCTCCACTTGGGGAAGAAACCCAACAACCCCAAATCTGAAAATAACTGAAACCCTTGATGAAGAATGGCTGTCCTCTTTCTCTGAATCTGAAATTCTGATTACTCTCCAAATCTGATCCAAAAAATCTGAATAGCAAGCTAGGGATATGGGTGAAAAACCCTCACCAAAGAATGCTCTACCAGCTAGGGATGGATCTCTCACCACCGAAGCTAGGGATCCTGTAGAATCTAACCTCCACAAGCAAGAAGATTGAAAATAACAAGAGCTCAAAATGGTTGCATGCATGAATGAATCTCCAAAAGACCCCAAAGGTATATTTATAACCTTTTTCCTCCAAAAACCCTAATCGCACCCCTTTGGGAATTTTCTCATAAACATAAATATAACTTAAGTGACTTTATTGTGCACATACTATAAAGTACACTTAAGTTGTCCCAACGAAGAAATAAAACATAAAGTACCACCTAGTCGCCCATCACTTAAGTCAATGACAAAATATAACCTAAAGTGAAGGTGGTAATGAAATAACTCATACCCAATAACCTCCACGTCTTCAGCCCCTTGGGTATGACCAAAGCTAAGACATAGCAAATGCAAACTAAGATGTTGTAAAATCTGCTTACCCTCCCAAGTGGCAAATCCTTTTGCTAGACTATATACTAGGTAATAACCTGCTTTCGAGCTTCCTTTACCTCACCTCAATGATAGTCTCTCGGCTCTAAGACCAACTTTCCCTCATCGTCCAAAGGTGGCAAGTCTCAGAGAAGGCACGATATGTTGTCCAAGTGCCCTTTGGAGGCACGAAACATGAAATACGTTGTGGATTGTGCTCTATTCTGAAGCTTCGACTCATATGCAATTGTGTCAACTCTCCTTACTATCATGTATGGCCCATAGAATCTGCGGTTTCAACTTCTCAGCACCACTCTTCTTAAGTGAGGATTTCCTGTAGGGCTGCAATCGTAGAAAGACCAAATCTCCTATCTCAAAAGATCTCTCAACCCTGTGTCTATCTGCATAAATCTTCTGTTGGTTCTGCGCTCTCTGCAGATTCTCCTTGAGGGCCTTCATGATATCTCGATTCTCCTGTAACCAATCACGAGCTTTGGGAGCTCGGCTATCTAATAATACCAGTCCACGAATGATGAGGCATCGTATCCATATAATGCTCGAAAGGGAGCCATGCCAATACTCATCTGGTAGGTGGTATTATAACAATACTCACCCATGTGTAGCCATGTAACCCATGAACGCTGATGTCTGCTGCAACATAGCTACGCAAATAGCCCTCTATCCACTTATTAACTATCTCTGTCTGCCCATCTGTCTGTGGATGATAGCTAGTACTAGGAGCTAACTCCGTACCTGCAAGTTTGAAAATCTCCTGCCAAAATGTGCTCATGAAAATCTTATCCCGGTCACTGACAATGTTCTTAGGCAAGCCATGAAGCCTAAAAACACCTGTGAAGAATGTCTGAGCTACCTGTGGTGCCTTATGCCCAGAAGGCATAGAAAAGAAATGGGCATACTTGGTCAATCGATCGACCACCACATAAATGCAATCGTGCCCATGCACTAAGGAAGGCTTGTAGTAAAATCCATAGATATGCTCTCCCACTTCTGCTTAGGGATGGGAAGAGGCTGTAGAAGTCCTGCTGGAAAAGAATGCTTGGCCTTGGTTTGCTTGACAAACCAAACACTCCCTAATATGGTTAAGGACATCGTCCTTTAACCCTTTCCATGCAAATCTCTCTCTGATGTACCTGGAAGTCTTAAACTACCTAGGATCTCCTGCTAAAGTCGTATCATGCACTGCTCGAAGGATCTTCTCCTTCATATTGGACTCAAGTACAAGGAAAATCCTATCCTTGTAGTATATGAGGTCATCCAAGACTCTGTATCTATCATCCTGAATAATGCCATCCATGATTTCACATGCAAACTGATTTTTGGAATACTCAACAAGTATGTGAGCCTTCCAATCAGCTAAAATCTCTGACATAGAACTAATCATAGAATCAAGGTAAGGTCTCCTAGATAAAGCATCAACTACCACATTATTCTTACCTTTTGTGTACTCTATGTCAAAGCTTGTACCTTGTTCTCCCATCTCTACTTGCGGTCATTGAGATCTTTACGCCCCAAGAAAACCTCAAACTGTTGTAATCAGCACGCAATTGCGAATTTCATCGCCCACAAGAATCTTGCCTAAATTTGACCAATGCATGCATAATGGCCAACATCTCCTTGTCGTAAATTGAGTATCCCCTCTCCACATTACTCAATTTTTGACTCTCATAGGCAATGGGATGCCTATCCTGCATAAGTACTGATCCAATGCCCTCACTTGATGCATCACACTCGAGTAAAAATGGCCGAGTAAAATCTGGTAGTGCAAGAACTAAACATGAGCTCATCACCTCCTTAAGGTGATAAAAAACTTGTTGTGCTGATTCTGACCAAACAAAAGCCCCTCCTTGGTCAAATCTGTCAAAGGTGCAGTCCATCGAGAAAAGTTCTTCACAAACCTCTTGTAGTAAGTGCATAGACCTAAGAACCCTCTCAACTGTGTCAAAGTCCTAGGCGGTGACCAATCTAATATTGCCTGAATCTTGGCTCTGTCAACCTTGACTCCGCCTCCTCCAATCACATGGCCCAAGTATAACAACTCTATCATGCGAAACTTGCACTTAGAAACCTTTGCATATAGCGAGTTAGTTTCTAAAATACCCAATACCTCATCAAGATGTCTCATGTGGTCCTCCCACGTCTTGCTATAGACCATAATGTCATCGAAGAATACCAACACGAACTTCCTCAGGTGGCGGTTGAACACATGGTTCATACAAGATTGAAATGTAACAGGTGCATTAGACAATCTAAACGACATCACAAGAAACTCAAAGTGACCATAGTGGCATCTGAAAACTGTCTTCTGCACATCCTCCTCTCTAACCTTAATCTGATGGTATCCAGATCATTAATCTATTTTAGAAAAATAGATTGCACCATGTAGCTCATCCATCAACTCATCAATGCGAGGCACAAGATACTTATTCTTAATGGTCTTCTTATTCAAGGATAATCTATGCATGCTCTGCACGGTTCCATCCTTCTTCTTCACCAAAACTACCGAAGAAGCAAAGGGACTGGAACCAGGCTGATATGTTCCATGTCTAAAAGATCATGTATGGTCCTCTCAATATCATCCTTAAACCATTTGGGGTGACGGTAAGGATTTGTGACCACGGGCTTGCTGTCCTCAAGCTCGATCACATGCTCAAATCCTCTATCTGGAGGTACACCTAGAGGTATATCGCTGAAAACTGCACTGTGCTTGTCCAGTAGGGCCTGGACATCAACATGATACTCTGGTCTATCCTCACCTGAATCCTTGGTCGAAACCAAGCCTTTGAATTGCCCAATCCACATCATTGTGCTTGAATATCCTCTCCATCCATTTGGCGGTGACAACTTTGGGTGCATCTGAAGATAATCCTCTCAAGACCACATTCCTACCCTCGGACTTAAACTTCAGCTCCATCGTCTGAAAGTTAGTCCGAAACTTGCCAAGTGAGTGAAGCCATTGTACTCCAAGCACTATGTTGGTCTCTCCAATGCCAACAATATAGAAATCATTGGTAACTATATAGTTACCCATAGTGATGCTTAACTGTGGGATCCTTTGTGTACATCTCATGGACTCCCCATTGGCAACAACAACGTTGAAGCCCTCAAAGTCTTCTACCTATAGACTCATCTCTCTACCAAAGTGTCATCAATAAAATTGTGGGTGGCCCCACTATCAATCAACACACCACACTCTGTCCCTGCATGACTCCTTGAACCCTGAATGCCTTGTCCCCTTTGTTTTTAAGAGATAGAAAATTTCCCAGATTCTTAGGTCGGTCCATGATTAACCTATATTTAAACTACCCACACTTAAGCCATTCTTAAGTATCATCACAATTAAATTGGTCTGATTCCATCTTGACCTTTGTGTTAGGCGAAAGGGTTGATTAGTTGTTAGTCTACTTTTTATCGACAACAGACTCCAATGATTTGGTAGACATTATTGGTGCAATTCCTAGTCTTGTTGCTCCTAGTAACTCAATGCTCCAATGTAGACTTCCAAGAGCTCCACTAAACCCTAGCATCCTTAAATCTTTAAGGGAAGATTTACGAACACAGACCGAACTATGTGATGGTGACGTAGAGAAATTATAACAATTACAATTATTTATAAGGGAACATAACTTGAAGTCATTATCTATCTTAGCTCACGACAATTGGATGGAAATAAGGTTCTAGTTGATTGCATCAACCATGGTCAATGCGAGTCAGCCACAAATAGTTTGGCTAAATGGTAAGGAGAGGGGAGAGAACGAAAGTAGAAAAAATACTTGGAAGAGGTAGGAAGGTCATCTGAAGGTGTTCTAGGTAGATGTGAAAATGATAATATTGAGGATATCAAGTGGTCATAATGCTAAGTAGGGTAGTAGGGAGGTAGTAAGGAGGCATGCTAGGGTAAGCTAGGGTGATGCCACACACTATGACTCTCCAACAGTACTACCAACCAATCCAATCCTTCTCCTAATATGCCCTTTAAGGGGTGCACTCGGGAAGATTAATGTGCCAACAACATGCAAAGAGAAAACATTAGTAAGAGTGAAAAATAAGGTATATACAATAATCCATACAACAAATTATTGGAGGGAATATGAACATTTTTCCCCAACAAACTCTTCACTTCATGTGGAATTTCGTCCACTCCACTTATAACGATCTCCATGGGTTTGGGGATGAAAGCAAAACAAAATTTCTCCTCCTTCACATGTCTTAGAATTTTGTTTTTGGAAAGTGGCAAAAACTAGCAAAACTTTAGGGCTGCCGTTTACTTTGTACCCTCTTTCCTTGATGTGAACCTCTTACCATCCCACACAAGGGTGTAGGTAGTCATCCTACACCACATACAATCTTTTTATGAAATTGCCAAGGTCTTTCCAACAATACATGACAAACATCCATGGGCATAATATCACTTAAAATCTCATCCCTATATAAACCAATCTGAAAATTCACCAAGCATTGTTCACTCACCAAGATTTGCCGTCCTTTTTACTACCAAGAAATTTTGTAGGGGTCATAATGCACAGTCTTCAACCCAAGCTTCTCTACTATCTCACTAGACATTACCATCAACAATAACCTTGTGACACTTCCAGATTTGCATATGATTCTCAAAAGATTCTTTCTTTCCATTGGTTCAATCTCCTCATATGGTTCATCATGAGAACTTTTCCATGCTCGTTTCTTCCTGTGATTGGGTGAAGCAACACTCTCCTCATCCGCTTGTGCAATGTGATTGCTAGCATCATTTTTTCTCTGCGCTGTGGGCACTCATTTGCTCTATGCCCAACATCTCCACATTTGTCACATGAGCCCGTGAATTCTCTACCTCTTTCTCTACCAAAGTAGTATCTTCGTCTGGAAGGATACTACCCTCTTCCTCTTGGGTTTTAATTGAAACTATTGTTGTGAGAAGTACTTACTTCTATTTCATGGAGATGCTGTCCTCTTATGGTGTTTTCTTGTCCTTTACCTCATGAGAACCTTTACCTCTCAATGTGTTTTGTTGTCTAGTAAACAACTTGTTGGCATTCAAAGCACATTGACATGCTTCTTCTACCGACCTCAACCTTATAATCCCAAGACTAGAAATACCATAGTTACCTAAGTCTCGGGACTGGGTTTCTAGGGATGACGATTTTTTCCCAAATTTTGGGGACGGCAAGGGATGGCTATTAAAATAATATATAAAAATTAGTATTTGAATATTTTAACTTTATTCAATGAAATTTAGGGATTTAAAATGTATTTAATGTATTGTAGGTACTTTCAAGATTATAATAAAGTGTTCTTGGTAAAAATAACAACTTTTAAATAGTAAAAACATTAGAAAACTTTAAAAGATTTAAAAAAGGGAACATCCCTCCAAGTCCCCTAATCTCCAAAACGTTGGGGGCATCACCAAAATCTAGGGGGTTCACTAACAAATACCATTCACATACCTCGAGACCTTCTCATCACCATCTTCCATGTAATCTTTGGTAAGCTTGTAGTACTCAATGTAATCTTTTAAACTCAGCTCCTTTTGTCTCAAGTGTTACAATATCTTAAAACTAATTCAACTGATAATTTTGTGGGCAAGGATTTACCCTTCAATTTTTCAACCATCATATCCCAAGATTTGGTTCTTCTCTCGTTCCATCTCGCATATGATCCCACCATAGGGATGCATGGCCTTTCAGCTCTATGGAAAAGAACTTTTCTGTCTTAGGGTCCTCCACCGACTCATAGTCAAAATAGTGTTCTAACTCGATGATCCAATCAATGAACTTCCTCAAGACATAGACTTCCAAAGTCATTAGGCGTCTCGATCCGTGGCTCGACTCCCATCTTGGTAACAACCTTCAAGAACCTATCTTTTGATTCATCTACTAGCTCTTGAAGCTGATCCTGTGGTGCTTCATCTTCATATTCTCTAGTATTTGGGAGGACTCCTCTCCTCGAGCGCCATGGTATCCAATCATACCTAAATACCATTCATCCTTCGTGCCAAGTTTTTCCACTCTTGGTGGTCTTCCTCTTCAAGGGTAATTTTATGTGCCATGTCTTGCTCTCATAACTCTCTCATTGCATCAATCTCTCACACTTGCAACAAACTCATTAGAGCCCGACAAGACTCTTAACCAACAAGGAAAACTTTGCTCTAATACCACTTGGAGCAAATGGGAATGAGGGGGCAAGTTAATGGCAACCTTACTTCCTAGCCTATCACTCTAGAGCTGTTGAACAACACTCGAGACACACATACCCCTAGACTTGAAACCCAAAATTGGATTATTTGTTTAAAACCAATGACACATTGCGTTTTCACACTCACACACGTGCTTTATTGATTCAAATACATGAAGATGAACATACCGTAGTTCCTTTTGATGGACTACCATAGTTATATTATTTGGAAGTGGACAATACTTCCCCTCATTCTTGTAAGTTCTCTCTCTCTCGGAATGAAATTACTTGTATAAATCTGATTATCGTGTGATAGAACACCCAAGAACACAATATTGCGATAAATGATCTCAACATGCAAGTAGAATAGCTTAGCCATTTCGAGGGGCAATCTCCAAACCATACAATAAGACTCAAATGCTCAATACGATGATTAACAACTCACTACCACCTATATATACCAATCCTATGCTATGGCCAACACCAAGGCCGACCTACTAAACATATGAAAGCATAAATGAATAACATATGACAAGAAGAGAGATTATGTAAGCCACAAGTCGACACTACATATCCAATATAAGCTATAGGACTAAGGGCGTAACATGCCCCTCCCTTTAAAGCAACATTGTCCCCAATGTTGGGAAGCCCTGGATGTTGCTGCACAAATGCTTCATCCTCCCATGATGCATCCTCAATATTCATATTCTTCCACTTGATCGGTACTTGGTAATGACTTTGGTCCTCAATCTTTTGGTGCGTGTTTGAAGAATACCTTTAAGTTCCAATATGATCCTTCCTTCCTCATCCAGTTTAGGAAGCACTGAATGGGTGGAAATGTGCTGCCCAATAACTTTCTTCAAGCAAGAAACATGGAATATTGGATGTATTTTACTTCCTGGAGGGAGCTCCAGCTTATATGCCACACTACCAATTTTCTGCAACACTCGGTAAGGACCATAGTATTTAGGAGCAAGCTTATTATCCTTTTTTGTTGTTTTAATGATAACTGCTTATATGGCTACAACCGTATAAAAAAAAGTCACCCTCTTCAAAGTGTCACTCACTACGATGTTGATAAGCTTGTTGCTTCATGCGGTTTTGTGCCCTTGCCAAATTCTCTCTAAGACTAGATAATACCTCGTGCTAGTGCTTTGAATGTGATCTTTGATTGCTCTCACCTTCGGTTTGAATTTCAAGCTAGAGATGAGTGATGGAGGATGGTACTTGTAAAGTTCCAAAAATGGAGACATTTTGGAAGAGGTATGGAATGAAGTATTATATCACCATTCTGCAAGTGGCAACCATTGCACCCAACATTCTTGTTTATCTAAAGTAAAACATCGAAGATATCCCTCCAAACATTTATTTACCACCTTAGTTTGCCCATTTGATTGAGGATGATAAGATGAACTTTGGGCCAGATTGGGTACCCAAACAAGAGAACAAATCAGTCCAAAATTGCTTGTAAATATTGGATCACGATCACTTATTATAATTTTTGGCGTGCCATGGAGCTTTTGAACTGTGTCCATAAATTAGATGGCAACTGTACTAGTTGTGAAAGGATGAGCCATGGCACAAAAATGAGCATACTTGGTAAGTCTATCCACCACGACCATGATGACACTTTTCCCTTCTGATTTAGGCAATCCTGTGATGAAATCCATCGATACCTCTTCCCATCTCTCGCTAGGAATAGACAAAGGTTGGAGGAGACACGTGTCTTAATGGCCCCGCCTTATTTTGTTGACACACCAAACATTCTGCCACAAATTTTTGAACATCTCCTTTCAACCCCTCCCAAAAGAAATCTTGCTTAACTCTATGATAAGTTTTCAAGAACCCAGAATGGCCACCTAGTGGAGAAGAATGGAGCTCTGAAAGAACATGGTGTTTAAGTGTAGAGTTCTTACACAAATATAACCTATCTTTGTACCACAATGTATCCCCCTTCCATGGAGATTCTAAATGAGAGTATGCATTGTTGCATCTTTCTACCATTTTTCCTTGCTTGATCTACCCAATCTGCCTTTAGTATAGAGATGACACATAACAATGCTTCTATGGACTCATCCCTCCTAGATAGAGCATCAACGACCACATTTTCTTTCCCTTTCTTATAAATAATCTCAAAGTCATACCCCAACATCTTAGTGACCCATTTTTGTTGCTTTTCTGAAGATAGTCGTTGCTCCAAGAAGTATTTCAAACTATCATGATCAGTTTTACCTTGAAGTGTCTACCCATCAAGTATGGTCTCCATTGTTTGACTGCATGTAATATTGCCATCATTTCCTTCTCATAGGTGGGCTTCAACAAATTCTTTCCTTTTAGTTGCCGACTCTCAAATGCTATGGGATGTCCTTCTTGCATAGTACTTTGCTCCGACCCCATTTCTGAAGCATCGCATCAACTATGAAGGTCTTGGAGAAATCTGAGTTGCCAATATTGGAGTGGTGCACATTGCCACCTTCAATTTTTCAAATGCCCTAAAAGCTTCCTCATTCCAATGAAAGGAGTCTTTCTTCAATAATTTTGTAAGTGGTGCTTTTATACTACCATAGTTTTTACAAATCTATGATAGTACCCTGTGAGACCTAAGAAACCTCGTAAATGCTTGAGGGTTCTTGGGACTTCCCATTCCACCATGGCTGGATCTTGTGAGGGTCCACCTTAACACCTTCATGAGAGACAATATGGCCCAAGTATTCCACTTCTGTACCCCAAAAGAACATGCTCTAAGGCTTCCAATATTGTATTGACATGATGTAAATGTTTCTCCCAGGATTTGTTGTAGATGAGGATATCATCAAAAAATACCAAGACAAACTTCCGTAGGAATGGTCTAAATACTAAATTCATCAAACTTTGAAATGTGGATGGTGCATTAGTAAGACCAAAAGGCATCACTAGGAATTCATAATGCCCTTGATGAGTTCTGAAGGCTATCTTATGAATATCTTCTTTCTTTACTCTAATTTGGTGATACTCGAACACAGATCTAGTTTTGTAAAATAAATTGCACCATGCAACTCATCTAATAAATCATCAATGATAAGAATAGGAAACTTATCTTTGATAGTGTACTTGTTGAGTTCTCTGTAGTTTGGACACATGCGCCATCTTCCATCCTTGCGGTGCACCATCACCACTGGAGCAGAATAAGCACTCTGATCTGTGACGAATAATACCCATTTCCAACATTTCCTCCACCATCTTCTCGATCTCACTCTTTTACACATGTGGGTATCTATAAGGCCTGATGTTGGGGGGTTGGCTTCTTGGAATTAACTGAATGGCATGATCATGATCTCTTTCAGGAGGCAATCCTCTAGGATCCTTGAAGACAACTGCATGTTGATCAATAACCTTCTGAAGATCAAGATGCACTACCATCGTTGGCGGTTGAACTTCCATGGAGAACAATCATGCTACAAAACCTTCAACCCCCTTTTAAGAATCTTCTGCATTTGGTGAGAACTAACCACTTGAGGACTTTTTTCTTGTAGTCCTCGAAGTTTAACTGTTTACCCTTAGAATGAAAGCGCATGAACAATTCCTGGAAATTTAGCTCTATGGTGCCCAAAGTTGTGAGCCACTTAACACCTAAGACAATATTAACTCTGTCCATGGGAATAACAAACATTGTAGATTCCAATGTGTAGTCATGCATCATAAGTATGATTTTATGACATTTATCTCGAACATTGGGTGTGCCACCATGTGTGATCATTACTTGAAATTCAGGGGGTGGGTAGATCAAACAATTTAGTTTTGCTGCCATCTTATGATTGATGAAATTATGTGTGCTCCCTAAATCAATCAATATTATCACCTTCTACTTCTTAAGATAACCCACAACTGAAGGGTTTGTGGAGTACTAATACTTGATAGAGCATGGCATGAGATAGTGGGCTGGGGATCTTCAGATTCTTCCTCTAATTTTTCCACTTCCTCGCTTGATGTTTCCTCATATTCTTCCTCATCACCGGTCCCTTCAATGTAGAACAATTTTTTTCTCAGCACATTTATGATTTGGTCCATATTTGCTATCACAGTTAAAACATAACCCTTTTGCTCTTTTTTCTTCAATTTGTTGAGGTGTCAGCCGAACTAGCCGAGGGTACTGATGGAGGCAAGGTGCTACGATTTTTATGTTAGAGAAGGTCTGCCTTCTGCTGGAAAGAAATTTTTCCTTTTCCCTATGCGCCATGATAATAGAATCAAAAACCTTGAGTGGATTAAACATGCACACCTCATGCTCAATGTGGTCCTTAAGACCCCCAAGAAACAGGTCATTTAAGCACTCTTCTGTAATATCCTCCACACGCAAGGAAGTATTTTCGAATTGATGGACATACTCCTTTACTGAACTTGTTTGTTGTAACTTTGCTAATTGGTTGAAGTAATTCTTTGACACACTAGAACTATAGTGTAATTGAAACTCTTCAGTGAAAAATTGTCCATGTGACACTTAGACCATTCTTCTACCTTTGAGCACATAACCAACGATACCAGACAAATTGGTCAGGTTCTAGATATAAGGATGCCATGGTTACCTTTTGTCCCGATGGGATCTGATGGAGATCAAAGAAATTCTCCATTTGGGTAATCCATTAGGCGGATCCTTTCCATCGAATTTACACATTTCCACTTTTGGAATAATGCCATGCCATTGGTGAGGAGATCCACTGAATGTGTAAAGGAGCCTCCTTGATTGGAGTGATTTGGACTGTGTGAGTATTGCTAGAGGAACCCATATGACTGGAATTGGGATTTGTGTTTGAAAGAGCAAGCAACAATTTACTGCTTCATTGAAAATCCGTCTGAAGTTCACCCCTAAGGCTACCTTTCAGATGAAGAAGCTCATTATTGAGGTCATCCTTACCATATTATTTACCCTTTCCTGAAGTTGGATGACTACCTCAAATACTCCCGAACCAGAAGATTCTAAATCCATATCTTCCTTATTTGGGGTCATTCCTGGAGTTGCTTGACCTTTCCCTTGGCCTTGAGTTGATCTATCGATCATGATGTATGGTTTGGGACTCGGGCGATGACATTAGGGAAAAACTTTAGGGTTTCGCAAATTCTTGGCCGAATAGAGGAAATCATAAAGAAGAAACCCTAGCTAATTTTGGAAAGCTTTCCGAAATTTAAGGAACTTAGAAAAATTCCAAAATTGCAGCTTGGTAGCCGAATTATGAAAAAAACTACGTTGCGGATACTCCAAACCCCCGAATCCCCTTGGAAACGTATCGGATACGGATACGTGGGGATAGGTAGCTGATATGTACAAGGTACATTAGGATACGTCACAGATACGTACAGACGTATCTGGCGTACCTAAATGCGTATCGGTACGTATCCAGCAGTATATACGTGTTTTTAAAGTTCTATTTCATTTTTATATTTTTATTTTACGTATCCAGCAGTATCCACGCTTGCCCAACTTTCATTATTTGATGGCGAAGATGACGCTCAAGGGAGTTCGCAAGGAGTGGAGAGTGGAGTTAATGAGAGTGGAGCTAGCGCAAGTGGCACACATGAACTTGATTTTGAGGAAAATCTAGATGATATATATTATATTCTAGATTTGTTTGTATTCCTATATCATATGTATGGCAGCCACATGAACAATGAAATGTAAAATCTTAAGTATATTGTTTGTTTTGAAAATTTGAACATGGATCTAGTATATTTTTCAAATTTCAAGTTTTGTTCATATTCATGTTAACATGATATTCGTATATCATATGTATGGCAGCCACATGATCAATAAAAATGCAAAGTCTTAAGTATATTGAATGTTTTGAACATTGATTCAAGTTTTGTATTACTATTTCAGTTTTTTATGGACTAAAAAATGAGTAAAATGAGTAGATGTACATTATATATATATATATATATATATATATATTTTTTTAATATATATGTATGGACGTATCCAAGACGTATCGTATCCAAGGGTTTTTTAAAATTGACGTATCCGCGTATCGTATCCGTATCCAAACCGATACTCGTATCCAAACCAATACTCGTATCCGTATCCAGCAACATAGGAAAAAACATAAAACTACTATAACTTTTGCAAAACAAGTCAAAAATGTTTGAAATTTGGAGAGGAGCTTACTTGACTGATTTTGCCACACCACAAAAAAAATTGTAGAAAAATTCGTTACCAATTTTGAGATATAGCTGAACCTTCACAATTAGGGTTTGATGCAGCGCTGGCCAAGATTACGCTCTGATACCACTTGTAATGAAATAACTTGTATAAATCTGATTATCAGCAGCAATAGAACACCTAAGAACGCAATATTGCAGATAAATGATCTCAATATGCAAGTAGAATAACTTAGTTACTTCGAGGCAACCTCAAATGCTCAATATGATGATTAACTACTCCTCACTACCACCTATATATACCAATCCTATGCTATGGCCAACACCAAGGCTGACCTACTAAACATATGAAAGCATAAATGAATAACATATGACAAGAAGAGAGATTATGTAAGCCACAAGTTGGCACTACATATCCAATATAAGCTATAGGACTAAGGGCGTAACTCTCTCTCTATCTCTCTCTCTCTCTCTCTCTCCTGCTATATTGCTGAACTCTCTTTTACTTGTTCTTGGCTTCCTATCAGTCTCAACTCCTTTTCACATCTGTAACTACCTCTTCTTGATCCTTGGCAGATCCCTTAGACATTTAGACAGTTTTCAGTGCCTCTTTGCCTTGCCAACATTTCTTATTTTGTCCATTAATCTGCATGCACAAATGCTACAAGCGAAACTGCTGCTTTGTGCAGTTCCATAGTTGCATAACTGCCGGTGAACACAGACCAGCGTTTTTGCAATTGCCGCCTGCCTAAATCAGCGATTTTTCCATTTGCTGCATAAAAGGTCCTCGAGATCATAGCAGATGACTGAAACCATTCCCACATGCCATTTTAGGCAATAGATTTGTCGGGTGCATTTGGTTCTGTTTGATCATCTCTAACATGCACGACACAAGCCACACTTTGTTTTTGGGTGATGCAAGAGTGATTGTGGACCTGGATGCTCTTACATCACAAGAGGACTACTTTAGAGATTCAAGATGGCAGATTGTAAGCCAATGATGACCCCTATGAAATTGCTAGCCCTAGGGATTTTTTCAAGCAGGTTGATGAACCACTTATTGAAAATTGGTGGGTAGCTTGATATATATTTCTTCCACTATACCTGATTGTTAGCATATTTTTAGTAAACCCAATGCTGATCTCTGGAGAGGGCAAAAAAAGAATCATGAGGTACATAAAAGGAACATTAGGTCATAACTTGGTATGGTGTTTCTGGAAATCGCTAGCCTTACGGATTACGAATCACTTATGAAAATTGGACCCTCTGAAACCTAGAATCTGCATTATAACTCCTAGATGTCCAATACTACCCTCAAGCATCCTGGAATTATATACATAAAATATAACATAAAGTATAAGAAAAGCTAATGTCCATATTTAAATGTTAACTTATTCTTGGTTTAGTTATAAAATGTAAAAGTAAATGTTTATATTATGTCTACGATGGCTGATTCAGGATTAGTTTGAGTTTCGGGGCCATTTCCTTGGGGTTTCCGTCCCCTTTTCTGTTTCTGAAATGTACATACATGGAAATGCTAGGGCCACGGACGTTTCCTTACTACACGAGTTTTGGCTTATTCCATTTATGAGTTTTTCCTTATCTCTGTTTGTCTCAATTTTGGAATTGGTTTTTATCATATGATGAAGGATCTAAGAAGTTTTACAAAGACTTTCAGAAAGGAAACCTAAATAATACAAGCACCCTATGACTAACGATTTTTGTTATTGTGTTTGTATTAAGAACCAATTTAAATTCTTCACTTAAATAATTTAATTATTTTCAGCAGTGCTAATGCATTTCTTAAGTGATACATGTGGAGAGTAGTTCTTAATAGAGAACGGAGATGATAGCTCTATGTTAACGCTGTATTGATTTGATAATGCAGGCAATACTGGTGGAACTAGAATATGTTTCATATGGTTCTCACGGACATTCTACCCACCGCCAACATGTTATTTTGCCACTACAGTACACTCAAAGCTCCAATCAAAGTCTCTCTTGGAAAAAGTGAGGCCTTGTTTAATTTTGCACAAGTTATCAAGCAGGAAGGTGCATCTGGTAGAACCTGAAAAGGAGGCCTTGTTTAATTTAGCACAAGCTATAAAGCATGAATGTGTATTCGGTAGAGATTGAAATGTAATATTGTGGTTTTACTATAATATTAATTTTAGATAATTAGAAAGAGGACGGGCCATGATTTTTTTTTCAATCAAAACCATGCTTTTGATTACCTTACCTTTTTAGTTTTGAATATAATGTTCCAAGTCAGCAGTGCATTCAAATGTGTATAGGGTAGGAGGAACCTGCAGTGTGCTTCCTATACCAACACATCTACTTTGTCATTTGGATGATCTAGTAAAGGTTATTAAGAGGTACACATGAACCCTATTTATTCTTTACACACATAACAATGGAATTTTCATTTTGCTCAAAAAATTGTAAACAATGTTCTAAACCTCAACAAAAATGGTATTTTCAGTTATGTTTTGCCTTACGCAAAAACAGGCGATGTCATTTGCATTAGTGAAACACCACTAGCAATCATGCAAGGTATATTTCATGACATCTTTAACAGTCTAAAATTTTGTTTATCTGATTTATTTATGAGTGGATTAGATATATAAATCGAGTTGTTATATTGTTCATGAATGAGTATTATGAGTCAGCTTTCCATTATTGCTCGGTATCCATGGTTCTAGAATTTATAATGAAAGGATATTTACATTGCATATACTTCAACATTTTGGGATGCAAATTCCAACAATAATGATCAGGATGCAGTGTTTACATGTTTATATTCTTTAGTTTATATTATTGTATCATTGGAAGAATTAATTTTCTACAAATGTCTTGTATACTGTATTACCTCTTGTGCTGAAAATGATTGATCCCAGGACAGTTCAATGAACATTTTAACTCAGTTTAATCTAAATATTAATTTCAACTAGTTGGCAAAGATAGCCAAAGGGATGGAAACAAGTAAAATAGTAAAAAAACAGACAGTGGAATGCCTAGTCTCTACATGTTTATATTCAAAAATATGATCAGGATACAATGTATACATGTTTACGTTCTTTAGTTTGTATTATTGTATCATTGGATGTGTTGGTGCCATTTCTGAGCTGGCATAGTGTGCCCTAATTTTTCATATCCAATTTTGCTCAGAAACGTTTTATCTCTCAAATTGGTGATCTGCAATTCGTCCCCTCCAGTTGAATGCTTCAAAATGCCCATAAACTTGTTGTTTTGCCCTAATTTGAAACAATATTCCAAGTTTGCCCCTTTTTGTGCCCTAGTTTTTCCAATTTTGCGGGCTGTGTCGTTTTCCTTTACCAGATCGTGCAAAAATCGAAATTGATCAAATTTTAATTGTTTGCAATTGAAGACACATTCCCAAGGTTGAAAATAATGTCAAATCATGCTTTAGTTGATTTAAAATCAAGAAATTTGCCATCCTCGTTGAAAATTTTGAATTCTGGGGCATCCTTTGAATTTTTACGTTTTGACGGTCATACGGGTGTCATTTGCCCGTCAAATTCATCATCGAAGGTAATGGCAACGTGGCGGTTTCCTATTGGCCAGGGGGTGTCGGGAAATATTTCTAACTTATCATTTTTTGAAATTTTGGCAAAAGGAAAATTTTGATCCGTGGCTCCGCCTTCTGCAAGAGGTGCCTACGTGGCATGTTTTGATTGGCTAGGGGATTGGCGGGTGGCGGACTTTCCTTAGGAAATTTTGATTTCATTTTGCAAAATTTTCAAAGACAAATTTTGGCCCGAAGGCCCGCATGAACGAATAGGGAGAGGACACGTGGCACATATTTTGGTCTGAGGGCATGCGGATGGCGGAGGGACTTGGAGAATTTTGATGTTTTATGGCTCAAAGTGATAAAGTGAATTTTTGGCCCGAAGGCCCTCGGCCAATCCCTGGTGGACACGTGTCCAGAAAGGATAGGATGGGGCAGTGGGTTTTGCAATGACTTTGAAGTTTTTAACTTCAAATGGTAAAAATCAAATTTTGGGCGAAGCTCCGCAACAAGTTAGGAAGTGACACGTGTCCAAGGAAGAAAAATGGATAAGCGGGGTTTTGAGAGTTTTTGAGATTTTTTGCCTTTGGGGGCAAAAATCTCAAAATTGAAAAATGGTCCGCATTGCCGCTTGCAAGAAATTTGTATGAGGAGGCGGAGGTTTGGACCTCGGGGACAAAGTAAAATTTTGCCTTTTTGGCAAAAGGAGCTAAAGTGTAAATGGGAAGCGTGCCTCCGCAGCCTATCCATGATGGACACGTGGCACATTCTAAGAAGTCAAAGGAAGAGCGCGGGCCCATGGTAAGTTTTAAATTTTTCAAATTTTGCAGGAAGGTTTGAAGGCAGAATAGGAGACTTGGCCCCGCGGCGAATCGGAGAGCGCCACGTGGCGGGAAGAGATCGGGTGTCCGAGGCCCGCGGAGGTTTTGTGAAAAATTTCCTTTTTCCACAAAAGAGGCAAAATTGATAGAATTGGTCCGCGGTTTCAATGGGACCCACCTTTGGACACGTGGTGGGCCCAGGAGGCAGGTGGGGAAAAGTGGCAAAATTTTCCAAATTTTCAAAAGGTCGCAAATGCATTTTTTTAAAGGCATGGGCCCAATCCAATCATTTTTGACACGTGTCCCGCCTTATCCAAAGTTTAAAAAGGTAATATTGAGCTTATTTTTGGATTACATCTTCCACGTGGAGGGCTGATATTAAAAGGTGGATGAGATCGACGGTTACTGTGCATCCATTTGTTTTGGCCGCCATGGGAGCTCCAAGAAGCTTGGAAATCATGTTTTTGCATCAAATTTCATCAAATCTTATATGATTTTGTGTCGTCTTGGCCTCCTGAGAGCATTGGCATCATTTTCATGACTTAATTCTTTGATCTATGGTGTTTTTGATGTAATTTTTGCTCAGGCCCGTGAAAAAATGTGAAATGACAAAATTAAAAGTTGCAGAGGTAATTTGAAAAGGTAAAAAGGTGAAAATGATGAGTCAAAGGTGTTTGCATGCCTCAATGATAAAAAAAACGTGCCTGCAGGATGGATAATGATCCAGATATTTGTAATGATTTAATCCTTTTTGACACACCTGGCAACATGCGAGTGTTTTTCTGTTTGATGTCATTTTCATTAAATCATGAAGAGTTGTAACAAACTTGATCCCATGGCATATTCTTTGCTTGGGAAAGAAGGCTCCAATGTGGCATAGGGTATATAGTGCATTTTGGAGAAATTTGTAAAGGGAGAGAGTTGAAAATTACGGGCAAATTTTGAGAGAAAGCTCATTTTCTGTGAAATCCACCAAAGAACCAGGTTAATGTCTCATGTGTTGGAAATTCATGTATGTGAGTTGGTTACAAGTGTATAGCCATCACATAGCTCTGAGATTGTTCATGTAACTCTCCCCTGCTGTTGAATCTAACAAGTTTTGAATTAAATCTGTGTTTTCTTTGGGCAATATGATGTCTGTTATCATTTTTAAATGCCTACAAATAAATTTTGTTGTTCTTGTTGCAATCTTGCATTGAAAGTCTTTAGGAATCACACAGGATCTCCATTTTTGTTGATAGTTTAGTGGCATTTGCAATCTCATACTCAGAAGAGCCTTCATCTGATAAGGAGATAAACAAATTTAAAATCACTTTACCTTCCTTGACTGCAGAGATTTCTTGTAAGCCTTTGGGGTACCTTAGGCGTGGTTTGATCATGGGTTTTTGTGTTTAATTGAGTTCTTTACTTCAAGCTTTTGTGGTGAGTTCTCAAAGATTGTGTGAAGAGTGCAACCTGGGCTTCCATTTGTGCCTCTTTTGGTTGAAAGAACATCCTGATTATTTTAGGCATTTCATCTGATAGTTGTTCAAGTATTGTACAGATTGTCAAAGATCTGATCTATCCCAGTTTGTCTTGTCAATCCCCACCAAAAATCATCTAACAACAAAGATCCTATCATGTACTATCCCTGATTTGCATGTGTATACCCATAGAAGATCAAAATCTATTTGCAAAAGTATGCATAACAGATCAGGATTTCCAATGTCTCTAGTAACCTTTTCCTTGTTTTGAGAACATACCCATGTTTTGAGAAGTGACAACTTGTGAGAGTTTAGATCGGGGTGTTGATCATGTTTTCATCAAGGTCTCCATCACAAAATTTCAAGCAAAGAGAAGGACATCTTCATTTCCTTCACCATTACAAGGTTACAAAATAGGTCCTCTTACCTTGGTTGCAAGGCACAACCTAAAACAGCTAGGACAAGATCAAGTCCTATTGGAGTGCTATCCATTTCTCCACAAACCTGAGTGCTAGCTAGACCATATCCCCGGCTACCAACGACATACAACATGGTCTAATCTGTCTTTAAGCTCCATGACATATCTATGGTGCTGCTCAGACTGAAAAGGAGAACAAATTTGGATACCAACAGGATGAAGTGTCAATGGTGGTTTGGTCCATTGGTGAAGTTGTTTGGTTCACATAGAGCCCACCAGGGATCAATTCTTGCTGAATGCAAAGGCCTTCGACACTCGGACACGGAGAGTCGAGTTGTTGAGCCGAGGATCGTGTCTCCTAGGTGACTCAACGTGGATGTTCCTTACACGTAGTTGCTTATCTCGAAGGCACTCACCGGTTTAATTTGTACGCTTACTCAATATTTTAATTTTGCTATATGTTTCCTCCGAAACATGGGCAAAGATGCCGACAATCTATGTAAGCCAGTGCCCAACTTTAATGATTCGCAATCAAAATAAAATAAAATATTCTATTCGTAATCAATATTCTACAAACGTCGTATGCTATATTACCTTTGTGCTGAAACTGATTGATCCCGATGCAGTTCAATGAACATTTAAATTAGTTGAATCTAAATATTGATTTCAACTAGAAGGCAAAGATAGCCAAAGGGATGGAAACAAGTAAAATGGTAAAAACACATGCAGTCGAATGCTTAGTGCATCTCCAATAAAAGAGAAATACATGGAAAAGATGACCTATGCAACGAGCAATGAAAACCCAGAAAGGGTATAAGAAATGAGAGTCTAAAAAGAGGGACTAGGAAGGATGCTCAAAAATACCAACGTCCATGAAGATATGTTAAAAGGCAACTGAATTTAGAAAACAATTGCAGAATAAAAGTACCAATTTGAGGCTCCAAAGATGGCTGATTTATTTATTAAATTTCTGCAAACCCTTGTCTTCAGAAATAGTTGGAAATGAGAAGTTTAGGAGCCAAATACCACTCCAAAATGATGATTCAGATGACTAAAAATCAGAATACATATCAGCAACACAGATCTGATTTTTATTCACTACCCAACACCTCCAAACAATCCTCCAAGTGGGTCACTTCAGCTGGGAACAAAGAAGAAACTTCAACAACACTTTCCTCCTTCAAACCCTTCTTGAAAATCAGCTTCACAAGTATAAAACACTGCTGGAAAATGAACCAAGAAGAAGAGGTTTCATTCTTCTCCTCAATCTCAAGAGGGTTTTCGTCCTCAAGAGAGAAGCTCTAAGGGTTTTCGTCCTTAGAGAATTTTTGATGTAAGCACTAGGCTCAGCATACAAAATTCAGATTTGTAAAATGAAATGAGATACTCCTCCAAGCAAGTCGACTTGCTTTAATAGAAGAATAGGGCCCAAATGGCCACTCTCATACCCAATCACAATTTTCCTAATTTTTTTAATGCTTTTCCCACATGTATTTATTCCCAAGGGAGGTCGCATTTTCCCCTAGAATAAATAAACTTTACTAAGTGCTTTTTCTCCTTTTTCTATTTTCACTTTATCATTAAGTCATAATAATTTAATATAAGTGCTTTATAATTTTTTTTTTTTTTTGCACTTTATAATAATTTACTATGACTTAAGTCACCCTTGTGTTCACCCCTTAGCCATCGGGTAGACAAAATAGGCTAAGGGTCTTCAACATTGTTATTTTAGAAAGAGGGACATTTCAGTCCTCCCTTCCTCAAATTGCTTGCCCACAAGCAATTTCAGATTTAGATGCTCTAAAATTTCTGCACCTTCCCAAGTTGCATCCTCAAGGGTAGACCCTTCCATTGTACCAAATATTCTTTGATAACTCTATTCCTCAACCTCCTTTCACACACCTCCATAATAGATTCTGGTTCTAATATCAATTTGCCCTCATCATCAAGAGGGGGCAACTCCATGGAAGGAGAGATATGCTGTCCCAATGCCTTTTTGAGGCATGACACATGGAACACATTATGAATTTTGCTTTGAGCTGGAAGTTCAAGCTCATATGCAACATTCCCTACCTTCCTTATGACCTTGTAGGGACCATAGAACCTTGGTTTTAATTTTTCAGATCCTTTCCCTTTGAGGGAAGATTGTCTATAAGGTTGTAACCTTAGGAAAACCATATCCCCAACCTCAAAAGACCTCTCAATCCTTCGCTGATCTGCATACAATTTCTGCTTGGTTTTGAGCATGTGAAAGGTTGTCTTTGAGTGCTTTCATGATGTCTTGGCTCTGCTGCACCAAATCTTTAGCTCCCGACACTCTACTATCCGGAATAACAACATCCACAAAAGAAAATGCATCATAACCATATAAGCCTTAAATGGAGACATACCAATAGACATGTGGTAGGAAGTGTTGTAGCAAAACTCCCCAAATAAAGCCATTTAATCCATGCTGATTGCTGCCCTGTAACAAAGCTTCTTAGGTACCCTTCTACCCATTTATTGACAATTTCAGTTTGTCCATCTGTTTGTGGATGGTAACTTGTACTTGGAGTCAACTTTGTGCCTGCAAGATGGAAGAGTTCTTGCCAAAAGAACTTAAAAATCTGCTGTCCCTATCACTCACAATATTCTTTGGTAGCCCATGAAGTCTTGAAAACTTCTTTGAAAAATACTCCAACTACTAGAGGTCCATCAAACTTAGTGGGGAGAGGAAAAAATGTGCATACTTAGTCAATCTATCCACCACTACATAAATGACACTCTTACCTTGAACCGAAGGAAGACCAATGATGAAATCCATAGAAATACTCTCCCACTTTTGATTTGGAATGGGTAGAGGCTGCAAAAGACCTGCTGGAAACTCATGTTGTGCTTTGCTTTGTTGGCATGTAAGACACTCCCTTATGTGTTGAAGCACTTCCCCTTTGAGTCCCTTCCATACAAACTTTTCTCTCACTTGTTTGTATGTCTTAAAGTATCTTGGATGACCAGCCAAGGGTGAATCATGCATAGCTTCTAAAATTTTACGTTTTACCTTAGATTCAAGGACCAAGAAGACTCTATTTTTATAGAGTATGATGCCATCAACCACTTGGTACTTTTCATCATCAATTTCTCCCTCTAGGACAACACAAGCAAACTGATTTTTGCATATTCTGTTATAACAGCCCTCCAATCTGCTGTAATTTCACTCATAGAGCAGCAGTATGGTTTCCTTGATAATGCATCTGCAACTATGTTATTTTTTCCTTCACAAACTCAATTTCAAAGTCAAAAGATTGTACTTTTCTTACCCATTTTTGTTGCCTATCATTTAAATCAGTTTGATTAAGAAAGTACCTCAAACTATTATGATCTGTTTTCACTACAAATCTGCCACAAACTAGATATTGTCTGAATTTCACCAATGCATGCATGATTGCCAACATTTCTTTATCATAAATGGAATACCTCTTTTCAATATCTTTGAGCTTCCTACTTTCAAATGCTATGGGGTGTTTATTTTGCATCAAAACAACCCCAATTCCATCCCCTGATGCATCACACTCAACAACAAAAGGTACTTGAAAAATCTGGAACAACGAAGTACTGGGCATGAACTCATTACCTTTTTGAGGTGATCAAATGCTTGTTGGGCTGATGGTGACCAACTGAAAGCTCCTTGCTTTGTCAAATTTGTTAAAGGGGCTGAAAGTTGTGAAAATCCTTTCACAAATCTGCGGTAATAGCTACAAAGACCCAAGAATCCCCTTAGTTGAGTCAATGTGGTGGGAGGAGGCCAATCTATGATAGCTTGAATCTTTTGTTGATCCACGTGCACCCTTTTGCATTGATGACATGTCCTAGATACAAAATTTCTTCCATGCCAAACTCACATTTGGATAACTTTGCAAAAAGAGATTGCTGCTCCAAAATGCTTAAGACCATATCCAAGTGCATCAAATGTTCTTCCCATGATTTGCTATATACCAAGATGTCATCAAAAATACCAATACAAATTTTCTCAAATGCTCCCTAAAAATATGATTCATACATGACTGAAATGTAGCAGGGGGCATTGGTTAACCCAAATGGCATCACTAGAAATTCAAAATGACCAAAGTGACATCTAAAAGTTGTCTTATGGACATCTTCATCTCTTACCTTAATTTGATGGTAGCTTGACCTTAGATCAATCTTTGAAAAGAATATAGCTCCATGCAACTCATCAAGCAACTCATCAATTCTTGGTATTGGGTACCTGTTCTTGATTGTCTTCTTATTCAATAACCTGTAATCCACACACATTCTCATAGTTCCATCTTTCTTCTTCACCAAAACAACTGAAGAAGCAAAAGGACTAGAACTTGGCCTTATGTGGCCCATGTCCAACAACTCCTTAATCACCTTTTCAATTTCTTCCTTAAAAGCTCTTGGGTGACGGTAAGGAGAAGACATAACCGGAGTTGAACCTGGTTCCAACTCAATAATATGCTGAAATCCTCTATCCGGAGGCAATCCGTGAGGTAAATCTGAAAATACTTTACTATGCTTATCCAAAATTGACTGAATATCAACATGATATGATGGCTGAGATGAAAAAAAGATGTATCCCTTACCAAACAATGTGCAGCCCATGCAATCTGCCCCTTTTTGAAAGATCTCTCCATGCTTTTGGCTGTCACAACTTGTGGAGTTCCATTCCTCATACCTTGCAAAGTGACTTCCTTGTCTTGTGCCTTGAATTTTAGTTCCATGGTTTGATAATTTTGGGTGAACTCACCCAAAGATTGCAACCATTGTACACCCAAAACAACATTTGTTTCACCAATACCAATGACATAAAAATCATCACATACCTTATGCCTTCCTAGAGTGATCTCTAGTTGGGGAATCTTCTTTGTGCATGCAAGAGTATATCCATCCGCCACTGTTACATTAAATCCTTGAAGTCTTCTACCTTCAACCCCATCCTTGTCACTAAGCTCTCATCAATAAAATTGTGAGTAGCTCCACTATCAATCAATGCTATGATTCTTTGTCCATGAAGAACACCCTTGACACGAAAAACATAGTACTTGGTGCTCCAGATAAGGTGGCTAATGTTCCATCCGTGGGAACCTCATTTTCCTCTTTTGCTTGCTCTTCTTCTTCCTCATGATCAACACTCTCTTCTTCATCTTCTACATCTGAAATTACTTCAATATAATGGGCTGCCCCTTTTGGAAGGCAACGGTGGTTAGGAGTCCAAGGATCTCTACATGTAAAACATATTTTTTCCTCCTAAGCTCATTTCTAGCCTCAATTTCCTTGCTGTTTTTACCCCAATCTTTTACATCAGATTTGTTTTGAAAAGACTTACCTTGCTGTCCAAAATTTGGTGTCTTTGGCCCACTTGATGAAGAAGTCTTTGGCTGTCCAAATACTCCTTTTGGCTGCCCAAAAGGTGCTGATTTTTGCTGCTGCCCATACTGCAGATTTCTACCTCTTGGAACTGAACTTTCCAAGTCTAATGCCTTCTTAATGGCACCTTGTAGAGATGGGGGCTGAATGCTTTGACAAGACCTTTTAGTGGTTCTCCTAACCCTTCAATAAATAGCAATACTAATCTCTTTTCGCTGATATCAAGTACCATGACTGCAAGCCTTTGAAAATCAGAAATATACCTTTCTAAAGATCCTTCTTGCTTGAGTTGGGCTAGCTCTCTTGAAGTGCATATCCGGATCTGTTCTATCAAATCTTTCAGTCAAGCATAAACTGAATTCTTCAAGGGTAGTAATTGAACCATGTCCTTGGGTGATCAACCCATGGTACCACCACTCATGTGCCACTCCCTCCAAATGCAATGTTGCAAATTTGAGGGCTTCTTCCTCATACATTGGATTTAAAGAAAGATATGTATCAAATTTTGTAGCCAAGCTCTAGCAGAACACTTATCAGATCCATCATAGGAAGGAAGAGTTACCTTACCCAACCTTTGTTGAATGTCTCTCCTTGGTTGTTCTTGTTGAACTCTTCGATTTCTTCCCGATCCTTTGCTATTCTTTACTTGGCAATAGTCACGAAGGATAACATCTCTCTTACCCTGTAGCTCAGATTTGCATACTCATCACCCCATGCTTCCACATCATCAACATCATTTTGGGCTTCCTCTTCAACTTGGTTCCTCTCTTTGTAGGAACTTAGCTCTGAAAGTTTGATGTGTAGCCTTGGAAGGGGTCCTAGTTGGCCCCGTAGAGCTCCCTTCTCCATTGTTGGTTGCTCCTTGGTTGATAGATACATTGTTTCCTTGTAGAATCTTGGCCAAGTCTCTAATGGAGCTAGTAAATGCTTCACGCATTTCTCTTTGATTCTCCCTCATAGATTGTTGCAGCTCTCTCTGACTTCTAGTTATGACTTCATGCATATAGCTGAGCTCATCATTGGGAGGAGCCCTTTGATCATGCTCTTCCATTGTCACTTTCTTTGGAGTACCCCTTCTTTGATATACTAAAGGATTTTTTTCAGCTTGCATTCAGATCTGATTTCTGCTTCTTTTCCTCACAGGTTGGGAGGATTTCAAGTTCTAATACCACTGTAATGTCCCCTAAAGGACATATAAGAGCATACAATGGATTTTCCCAAATACCCAACTTGAAATAGATCACAAAAATTTAACACAATGCAGATCTGGAATTTATTTTAGAAAATGCGACTAGCTAGGGTTATGGAAACCCTCCAAAGATGAACTAAATCAAACACTTTTTATATCAGAATTAATAGGCTGAATTTAGAAAACAATTGCAGAATAAAAGTACCAATTTGAAGCTCCAAATATGGCTGATTTATTTATTTTATTTCTGCAAACCCTTGTCTTCAGAAACAGCTGGAAATGAGAAGTTTAGGAGCCAAATACCACTCCAAAAATGATGATCCAGATGACTAAAAATCAGAATACATATCAGCAACACAGATTTGATTTTTATTCATACCCAACACCTCCAAACAATCCTCCAAATGGGTCGCTTCAGCTGGGAACAAAGAAGAAAACTCAACAACACCTTCCTCCTTCAAACCCTTATGAAAATCAGCTTCAAAGACACTAAAACAGTTGCGGAAAATGAACCAAGCAGAAGAGGTTTCGTTCTTCTTGTCAATCTCAAGAGGGTTTTCATCCTCAAGAGTGAAACTCTAAGGGTTTTTCGTCCTTCGAGAATTTTTGATGAAAGCACTTTGCTTAGCATACAAAATTCAGATTTGTAAAATGGAAATGAGATGCTCCTCCAAGCAAATCGACTTGTTTTAATAAAGGAGTAGGGCCCAAATGGCCACTCTCATACCCAATCACAATTTTCGTAATTTTTTAATGCTTTTCCCACATGTATTTATTCCCACATACCACTCCAAAAATGATGATCCGAGATGACCAAAAATCATAATACATATCAGTAACACAGATCTGATTTTTATTCATACCCAAACACCTCCAAACAATCCTCCAAATTGGTCGCTTCAGCTAGGAACACCTTCCTCCTTCAAACCCTTCTGAAAATCAGCTTCAAAGACACTAAAACAGTGTTGGAAAATGAACCAAGCAAAAGAGGTTTCGTTCTTCTCGTCAATCTCAAGAGGGTTTTCATCCTCAACGGTGAAACTCTTAAGGGTTTTCATCCTTAGAGAATTTTTGATGAAAGCACTAGGCTTAGCATACAAAATTCAGATTTGTAAAATGGAAATGAGATGCTCCTCCAAGCAAATCGACTTGCTTTAATAAAGGAATAGGGCCCAAATGGCCACTCTCATACCCAATCACAATTTTCTTAAATTTTTAATGCTTTTGCCACATGTATTTATTCCCAAGGGAGGTCGTATTTTCCCCTAGGATAAATAAACTTTACTAAGTGCTTTTCTCCCCTTTCTATTTTCACTTTATCATTAAGTCATAATAATTTAGTGGATGAGCGGGAAAGAATGATTTTGAATCCTTCCATTGAGCGAAAGGAAGGAGACGAAGATGGGGATGGGCAATAGACACGTGAACTGCACAAATCTCGGGAGACGGAGGGACCCAGGACCCACAAAGGCAAAAATCACAAATTGGGTTTATGAGAGTGAGCACCATTTTGATGTCCTGGATTTTCTCATAGAAAGAGCAATTCAGAGAAATCGTTTAGTATTGATCGGGAAATTCCATGGGCCAAGACCCAATGTGGACATCATTAGGAGATGGGCATGCAAGAAAATGGCAGGGGAAGGGTAACATGGAGATCTCCCATTAACAAAAAGAGTCTTCCTCGTGCACTTTAACAACTTGGAAGATTGCACCCGAGTTTTAGTGGAAGGCCCCTGGTTCTTGGGAAGCATGGGTCTATTCTTGAGAAGGTGGACTCCGAGGATTCGACCCAAACAAAGAAAAAATATTAATGCCATGCCCATATGGGTTAATCTCCCTGGACTACCTCTAGAGTTCTGGGAAGAGGAGTTTTTAATGAGTATAGCAAAGTCCTTAGGGTCCCCGATAGCCTTTGATGGAGCGACCAAAACCGAACAAGACTAGCCTTCGCTCGGATCTTCGTGAATGTGGACTTGGACAAAGACTAACCGAAGGTCATTAATATACAATAAAAACAATTAGTTGGAAGCAAACTCTTGATACGAGACATCCATAAGAAGGTGCAAAAATGCAACAAGTTGGGACAAAGTGTCAAAGCTCGCATAAAAGTCATAGAATCAAGAAAAAGAATTGAATGACATGAGAAGAATAATGAAGTAAAGGCACAGGAGGTAGACACGAGAAAAGATAGCAGTCAAGAAACCAACAATAAATCAAAGAAAACCAGTTCATGGATAAGGAAAATCCTTTCTCATGCCTTGGAACACAGGAGCAAGATCTATTGGAGGAAGGTGAGTACTCTAAACAAACCCAACTAAATGAGCTCATTATTCCCCACATAGAGCTAGAGGAAAAAGAGACAGAGAAGGAGGAATCAAAAACAAAAACAAATGAGAATGAAGAGCAAAAGAGGCGAGAGACTCGAGAGAAAATAGAACACGAGGAATAGATTCGGGATATCTCAAAGGTATTGGCAGATCAGTTTCAAAACTCTTTGGAAGAGGACATAAGAGAGAGAAACTTAGAAGAGACAGGATGAACAGAAGTAGAGACATGCCAAGGAACAAATATGGAGGAATTCACAACATGGAACAATTCAAAGTGTTAGTGACTCCTATAAAAGGGAAAAACAAGATGCAAGAAGCATCAATATCCAAATCCCCCAAAAAAAGCTGATGTAGGGGGTAAAGCAACTAGAGGAAAACCATTTGGCAAAGAAGAAAAAAAAATAGAGATGGAAATTGCAACAAGGAAGTAAAGAACATTTGATCTTAAGGGGTCCAAAAAATACAAGATTTTAAATGAAAGACATCACTTGGGTTGCAAGAGGATTGGAATATGTAGTCAAACAATGGTTCATCAAAGAGTTTAAGGAGAATCACAAGCCTAACATGATCAATTACTCATTGAAGATTAACAAAGTCCTTAGGTTGAAGGTAATTATTTTTAGAATGGGAAATTCTTTTATTAATAGGAGTTTTTTAGGCGGAAAAGCTCAGGACTTGATCTTTCTTTTTTGTTCTAGGATGTTTTTTTCAAATTTGCCCCCTCATCAAGGGAAGTATAAGACTCACTTAGAATTTTATAAGCCCTTAGCTCATAAGTTTTTACTTAAGACTTTATAAAGGTAAGTTTAATGATAGTTTAAGGAAGGGGAAAGTCATGTTTGGGGTTGTAATCCTTAGGAGCAAGTTTTCGACTAGAGTCGATTTAAACCCCTCGGTCTCCCCTATCAATAACCATAACTTTTAAAACTTGTTTTTCATCATGAATCTTTGCTTTGAGATGTTAAGTTTGAATTACGAGCCGATATATTGTTGGCATAATTACCCTATTGCATGGAAGACCTCTCACACACTTGGAGATTTGTTCGAAATTTCTTGGCATGAGTGGTAGTTGTTTTTGGGTTCCCAACCGAGTACCCGACGGAGCAAGCTTTCCCATTTTGTGTGCACGGTTAACGGGCAAGTTTTCAGAGAGGCAAGAAGATAGATGGGGGTGACTTGAATCAAATCGAGCCTCCATTCAACAAAGAAGATAAAGGAGGATGAACGTCTTTGGAACATCCTTGGCGCGGGAGATTGATGCTTTCCTCAAACAGTCGAGAGGCCACGATCCACATATTTCCTCTCAATTTGTGCAAGAGTGGAAGGATAGATCTGTCATGTTTAGAGGAGAGAGACTCCCTATCTCAGAGGGATTAATCTCTCATGTTACAGGAATGAGCATGTAGGGCTCTAAGTTTTTCAAAAACAAGATTACTGTAGGGCGAGCAAGGAACAATTTTCCTAGGTGAAGGAGAGACTTTGAAGCAAGTTTCGGAGGCATTCAAAGAACCTCTTTGCCTAGCCCCTATGATGAAGTTGCGAAATTGATCATCAACTACCTTACACTAGAAGGCATGCACCATAGGATAAACACGTACCATTTAGTTTTCCTCAATCACTTCCGGAGAAATGCCCAGCGAGTCTTCCTTTTTATATACTTTTATCTCTTGAAAGCTCCATTAAGGAGGTTCAGTGTGGTAGAAGAGCCTTCCCTTTACATCAAGCCGTTATACTGCTTATTTATCTAGCATTTCAAAGCCAAATTCAAATCTCCAAGTAGTAACCCTCCTCTGGTACCCCTCTCCCCCTTGAGCCTAACACCCGTGTGTTAAGGAGTAGCAAAAGAGACAATCTCATCGAGGGGCCTAGTACTAGGCAAGAGAACATGGAAGGAGAGGGGTTGACTATCTCGATGAGTGCGGGCAAGAAACCAAAAAAGGAAAATTTGGACTTGAGACTTCTGGTCTGGAATGTCAAGAGAAGGAAATTATTGAGATAAAAAGGATATTAGTGATATGAAAGGAAAGCTTGGCAAACTCCAATTTGAAAAAATTGACAAGACCTTTTGGAATGGGCTAAATGACCACATTACAAAAGTTGAATACAAATGTAACCTTATTGGGGACAATTTGGTCATTCAAAATGGGTTGTTAAAATCCATTGTCAAGGAGCTTAAAAAATCAGGCAACAAGGGGAAAGGAAAGGAGACTGAAAGGAACAAAGAGCTAGAAGAACACGACAATCACATCAAGGATCTCATCAAAATCTCCACCAAGATCCTCAAATTTTAATGCTTTCCTTGTATTGGGCTCTTGACTGTTTTTGGCTGCTGGTTAGCGTTTTTCAAACTTCGTGTAATGTCCCCAAATGGACATATTTTACCCTCAATGGATTTTAGGCAAATCCCACAACCAAATGCAAGCTCACAAAATTAAAATCAGATTTTTATTATGCAGATCTGAATTTTAATGGAAAAATGTGACTAGGGCATAACAAGAAACTCATACAAATCAGCCAATAAATTATACTTTCACCACTCCAATCTGATTCTTCAATTTTATAAAGCCAAAATATGAAGAAAAATACAGATTTTGATGCACAAGAAGGCTGAAATTAATTTATTTTGAAACCCCAGTTTGTAGAAAATTATGGCAACTTCAAAAATTCATAACTCCCTCAAAAATGCTTTGATCCACACAAATAAACTATGCATGGATTCAGAAAATTAAGGAGAATGCAATGATGTTACCCATTCATGCAAATGACCACCATAAGTGCCCTAAACAGCCAAAATACCAACTCGCCCCTAGGGTTTTGGGCTGGAAAAATACTGAAAAGTGGCTGCTTTAATTCATAAAAATCAGATTATGATATATCAATACAAATCTGGTCTGAAATACCTCAAAACAATTCTGATTCATCAAGAGATGGGTTGCCCTAGGCTGAAATAAAGCGAAACACAGTTGCACTCTCTTCCCTTCAAACCCTTGTACCAAATCTACAAAATTTCTTTGAACAACTGCTGGAAATAGCTAACAACTTTACAAGCTTAATGGAATTCCTTGTGTGGAAATTCCTCACATGCTCTAAGAGGGTTTTCGTCCTCTAGAGGTAAATATACTAAGGGTTTTCGTCCTTAGAATATTTTTTACAAAAGCTCTAAGTTTCAAGCAGACTTCAAAAATTATAATATGATCATAGAATGCCTTCCTACAAGTCGACCTCTCCTTTTTAAGAAGAAATGACCCAAAAGCAACCTCCTAAACATCCAATCAGCGTACAATGAATTTCTCTATGCATTTTCCACCCTCCATCCTTTCTAGGCCAAGTCGCATTTTCCTTGGGAGGATAACTTTTGACCCATGAACTTTTGCCTTTTTCTATTTTCTTATTGCTCCTCAAGTTGGTCGCATTTTTCCATAGGAATAAACAATTTAATAAGTGCTTTTCTCTTGTTGGCTTTTTCTATGTTTATTTTATCATTAAGTCCATTACTTTATTATAAGTGCTTTTTATAATGTTATATTTATTTTTTTGCACTTTATAATAAAATAATAGAACTTAAGTCTCCTTAAAATTCTCCTTAGCCGTTGGGAAGACATAATAGGCTAAGGGTGTTCGATTGGGAAGGGGATATTACAGTCCTCCCTTCCCAAAATTGCTTTCCCTCAAGCAATTCCAATTTTGTTTTGTCCAAGTGCCATGCACAATAGACAAAACATGCTGAAGTGATCCACAAGCCTGGCCCCTGTACCTATCAAGTGGGCTAAAACTTGCCACCATATATCATCCACAAGATGCTCATATACATATACTTGGAACAATGGTTCAACAAACTCCATATTGAAGACTCCATATTCTATCTTATCATGCATCTCATGATGGAAATAAACTGGAATAGGCAGCAATAAATAAGACACATTATTATGTTCTTCATACCTCGGAATATCACCAACATCCTTGTCAATCTTGGCCTTCAAAATGGCTTGATTTTGTTGCACCAAATTCTGAATATTCTTGTCCATAATAGGCTGCATATTCTCATGATAGAACTGCTGAAGCAACATAGTATGAAGAGGATGCAATGAATCCTTGTTACTATTGACCTCCTTAAAGAGAAGATTATCAAAACGTTTAACTTCAGCTGCTGATTTAGAAACCTCCAAAACAACACCACCCCTATTGTGATTGGGGAGGGGATATTACACTTCGGTACTTTTGCTGTGTTTAGGCTGGTTTGTAGCTGGTACTGTGCTGGTTTTGCTGTTTATACCAGTTGTGTTTGATATTTGGTTCTTTTTGTTTCATGAAATGTTCATTGATATATCTGGATTTTAGATCCATGTTGTAATAGGGAAGGCCCCTGCCAAAACCCTCTTTTTACCCAAATATCAAAAATAATTTAATGTAAGTGCTTTATAATTTTCGTTTTCTTTTTTGGCACTTTATAATAATTTACTATGATTTAAGTCACCCTTGTGTTCACTCCTCAGCCGTTGGGTAGACAAAATAGGCAAAGGGTCTTCAACATTGTTATTTTAGAAAGAGGGACATTTCAGGAAAAAATTGTTAATCATTTAGTCACTAGTGAATGTATTTTTCTATGATATTATGAATGTATGTTGAACATTATATGCATATAAAAATCTTGAAATAGATTGTTTAAAATCTTCAAGAATAAACTAAGATAAAATTTATCTTTAGTATGATTGAATTTAATTTGGAAAAACTTATAGTTCAATGGTTAAATGATGTAGAGGGTTGGGGAAACAGAATTATGCAAGCCAAATATTTGAAATATTAAAATAAGCTAAGTTGAAAGTTATTTTAAATAATATTACTTAATTTTTACAATCTTTTATATTCTTATTACAAATTTACAGTTTAACTTGATGTTAACTAATCATACTCTTTTTATTTTTTGACTGTATGCACCTTATTTTACAGTATAAAATAATAATATTACATAATGAAGTACAAGGGGTAAGTTAGCATCTCTAATGGGGCGTTGCTTGACATGAGCAAGGAGACATATCAGCTCTTGTTTATACACCTTAAGAATCAATATATCTTCTAAGAACACGGATTTGGGAAATGGATGTTAGCAGCTCAACCAAAGAATCAATATATTTCCCAAGAACACAGATTTGGGAAATGAATGTTAGCAGCTGAACCAAAAAATCAATATATTTCCTAAGAACCCAGATCCGGGCAATGGATGCTATACATTGCTGAAGAAACAAATCAGTTATCCTGATTCCCTACCATGTTGGGTCATGCGCAAATCCCCAAGCATCCTTTATTTCAAGATATGGGGACCAATGAAGAACGAGGTTTATTAGGAATCATCCCACTGAGATGCCTGAAAGCAACAACAAAATAGTTGCACATGGACCACACAATTCGATAAGGATGGGCATTTCCAAACTACATCTAGAAGGATGGGCATCCTTTGTGTTCATCATTGATAAGGCATTACAAAATTGGACTCCAACCAAACTTGTCTTCACTATTTAGTTGAAAACTAATAGCTTATCAAACTCACAAATATCATAGCAATTTGAGATTTCAAGATTCTATAATCTGTGATGTTTATTAGAAAAAAGCTTCAAGAAAGAAATTGCATAGACGAGAAATGAATTGATGTTTCATGCCGCCTTTTGTGGCTCATCATTGTAATGAGTGATATGGATCACAGATTAGAGCTCCGTATGATACCTCCAAGTACAAGAATCGGGAAATATCTTAGAAGTGCAATAGTGGATACAGATAAATGCATAATCAAATGTATTTATTGTTTTTTCCTGTAGTAATGATTATTCATAAATACATTAAATAGGGTCGTTTAATCATTTGAGCTTGTAGACCATCTTTACGATGAGTGATACAGATTACAGATCGGAGCACCTTATATAGATACCTCCAAGTACAAGAGTTGGGAAATATCTTACAAGCACAATAGTGGATTTAGCTAATGCACATTAAATGTAGTTATTGTGTTTACCATACAGTAATGAATATCCATCAAAACATTAAATCAGGTCATTTAATCTTTTGAGCTTGTGAATTATCGGTTGCTGCGAGTCACTTAAATCTATGCCTTCATCTCTGCTTAAATTATTAGGATGTTTCCCAATCTATATAGCTTCTCTCAGCTCCTACTGATTGCATGGAGAGTTTTCTTGAAAATAAAATTTTAATATGTATAAATTTGCAAATATAATAATTATCAACTGAATAGCATAATGTTGTTTGCAAAGTCTCTCATTCAGTATAGGCAGTAGGTCGGGTAGACTGGAAACATTCCAAGCAAATAGTTAACGCTATATTTTATGCAATTCTTATATGTGTATGGGCAAGGACATGTCAAACATAGTTCTCGTCTTGTGAAATGCTAATTCTGTAAGGATAATTGATAGCAATTCAATCGCTTATAATCAAGATGAGGGGGAAAATATATCTAGACTATTGCCATTTGGGATCTACTAATGCGTCCAACCATTTGTATTTGCTAATTTTGGTGCATAGTTATTCATTGCTATTTTGGGTCGCAATTGCACATGCGAGCTGTTGTAATTGATGGCTGAAAATTTGAAAACTCGTGCTAAAATAATGAAGACAAATATAGGTGTCTAATTTTGCTTGTTTCAACTGTGATCATTTGAAAAAATAGCAAATCAATTGCATATGGGAAGTTGGTATGAGAAAAGATTGCAATATATGTGAAATTGGACCTAAATGTCAGTAGAAAATGACCATGCATGGACAAAATTATTTCTGTTCATCCAAAAATCTTTACTAAAAGAGACTCCTGCCTTGTTCATTTCAAAATCCACAGGCAGCAAGGAAATAGCATGCAATGTGTGCTAATATGCAAATCATAGGTAAATAAATAATGGTTATTTAAATTTTTACGTCATACAGGTTTCATTAAGAAACTTTGTGGTTTGGATCCCAACATTAAGAATTTACAAGTGTTTTCAAAATGCTATAAAATCTTATGCTGGGTTTGACTTTTAAGGAATTTAGTTGAAACATGTTCAAATTGCTCCTAATCTGTGGGTTTATTTTTACTTGCACTTTTGGCTGCTCACTGCAGGACGTTTCGTCATCCACATGGGATACATCCAGGCATGCTAGCTTGTCTAGTATGCCGACTGTTTCATCCAACATCATCTCTAGCAACTGCATGTGGCATGCAGGCATGCAATTTGACATGGGGATGCCCATATTTATTTAATTTCTTACTCCCACAATATATCTGGAATGCTTTGTGTATATGTGGCATCTTCTTGTGTGTAGTTTATGACACAGCTATGGGATTTTTGTGATTTGTAGACTCTCATTGATATTTGTGGAAAATTGAGGGTTGTATTTGCTTCTTTTCTTGCTATCATAGCCAGGTTTGATGTCTCTTCTTTGTTTTCTGTTCTTTATTTCATTGATCTTAAGTCACATTTTTACTCAGTAAACTTTATTAGAGAAAATTTGCACTTTGCAGATTTTTGGGAATTCGAGGGATGTTTTATCGCCTAGCAGGTGAGCAGGTAGTCTTCTCCTTTTTTTTGTAGATGCCTTCAAATGAAATAATCTAGGATTCGCATATTGACCTTGCTACAAGTAGAACCTAAATGTGATATGGCAGGCAAGGCTCATAGATGATGCTAGTGGAACATTGCCTCCATATGACCAGTTTGTCACTCTTGGTCCTGTAAGTAGTTCCATCCCTTGTATTCACATTGCAAGCTACGCTATTTTTTAATACATGTAGAAGGGTTGCTTACATTGCATTCTTTTCCATTCCTGTGATAGGTGTGTTGTCAGGAAACAGTCGATAATCTGAAGTCAAAGACAGGTTTTGTGCTTGAGCCAGCTTTCTTTGGCATAATTCTGCTGAAAAACAGTTTTTATTTGTCTTTGCGTTACAGTTCGTTATGGACATAACTATGTTTTATCCTAGTGCAGGGTATGAAGTGGCTATTGTGGATGTCAATGATCTAAAACGGGTGCAGATCTTGGCTGTGAGTACTTGATTAGAAATTTAGAACCATAAATTTCACTTTCTTTCCTGGAAATTGTACATTGAGTTGTTAAAATAGCTTTAGAATAACAATATAATTTGGATTAAGATCAGATTTTGTTTACTGTGGGCTGTGCCGATAGTATAATGGTCAAATTATGGTGAGTGTAGGCATCATTTGGTGTGGATCATAAACACCTTGAGATGGCCCTAATAGACAATCCTGCTGGCAAGCCATCTAAACTTCACTGCTTTCTGAATCTTCTCTAAACATATTTCCATCTTCCTATGCTTAGAGATGTTTGCTAAGTTTACCACTTCTTGAGCAGGAAATCAAGACGAGCAGACACCGTTTGTACTTGTGAGAGCTTTGGGACCATCCTTGCATATAACCAATTGATAGCTGCAGGTAATTTCCTGTGAAAAACAAAAGAAAATGGAGGCAATTTCTTTGGTTACTAGGACTGATCTTATTGAGGATATATTCATAATAATATTCTATCATTATGAAATTTGTTTTTAATCTTTTCTGAGGATTTTTGGAAATTTGTTTTTTTCTCTTTCTGAGGCTTTTTTGCAAGTATTGAAAGGGTTTTATGTCTATGCATTTCCTAATAATTTTCATTTTTTTGTCTAAGCTTTACAAGTAGGAGTTGATATATTATTTGTGTAAACAGATGATACTATCATCTGCTGGTCATTTAAATCACCTTCAGAGGTCACATTTGTTGGAGGGTATATATGACTACAATGAAAAGCAGGATTACAGTGTTGATGGATGCTAATGGCTTCATACTTTTTAATGCTTATCCATCCTTATGTTTTGAATTGTTGTGAGAATGTTTTTTTCAATATGTAACGCCCACACTAGCAACACGACCAAAACATGAATAATTATTTTTAAAACTTAAAAGCTTATAACACTTATCAACAACACTTACTTTATCACTTGGGCCCACATAACAATAACACAATGCCTGAACCAAAACACAACATGTGTCACTTCGCATGTATCTCCAAAACAAGGAGATGATGATGTCAACTAAACATTAGAAAGGAAAGTATAATACCGCCAAGCTATAACATAGCTTGTCAAGGGGAAATGGTGCCAATACTTCCACTTATCCCTCCACTAAGGAAGGGAGACTAGCCTTTGGTTCCTCCAAAGCAGTCATGCAACTGCGCATGAAAACACACTTATCCCTCCACACTTATCGCTCCACTAAGACTAGTCTCACCAACCTTTGTTTCCTCCCAAAATAAATAAGAGACCCCATACACCATAATAACACTTATCCCTCCACCTTTGGCAATGCAAGTCCCCAACATACACACATACAAAACATACTCATGCATACAAGAGAACAAAACTCATCAATCAAATGCACATGCATTCCAAATAGATGCCAATTAAGTCCACAAAGGATTAACATTAAGAGAGAGAAAATATGATGCAGTCAAAATTCAATCAAACTCAAATCACCATGTTAGAACTGATACAAAAACTCAATTTACCTTTTAAGGTCTTCAAAACTAGCTTCTTATTCAACTCTCAAGCTCCCTTCTTCATTAAAATCTAATTCTTTGGCCTTAATGCTCTGTCCTAACCACCTCAACTTGTTCTACCTCCCTCAATTAGGCCAATTCTTCTTATTCAATGAATCAAAGCAACTAAATTAATAAGATAACTTCTTTTGACAACTCTGTCTGTTTAAGCTCCCTAAAGACCTTGCTTCTGGCTCATTCGGGAATGGATCATCCTATAGGTCCCTTGATCATAGTGATCATTTTTGCTATCTCCCATCATCCCATTTGTAGTGTGGGTAAAGTTGCTTAGTCCAATACTTTGGTTAAGTCACTTCTCTTCAGTGATCTTTCCTTCTCTGGTTTTACTCTTCCTAGCTCTGTCTTGTTTGGATATTCTGTGGTAGTCTCTGATCCAAAGGCATAAATTCACTAACCCATCTTCATTTCAGGAACCCACTTAGTCCATTCAACTGCATGCAATTTATCACCTAGCCTTCCTTTGTACAAGTTCTCTCAAACATCATCTTTCAAGCTTCCAACGTAGGTTCTTTAGGTCTGTGTCATTGTTTGAGTCTCAACTGTCAAGAGTTGTAAAAATTAGGGAGTGATTTAGGTCTTAAAGGCTGAAGTATCTCACAGAAGGAGGTATCTACATCACCACTGCACAATTTCAATACTAGACTCAACTTCCTTACCCCTAGTTTGTTTTCTTCTGTTCTCATACCTAAGCAAAATTGTGTAGTACAGTCTCCTCTGCAATCTACTGTTAAAAAGAATCAAATGAATCAAAGCCTTTTACTCTTCAAGTCCTTAACTCTCTGTTTTCTAAGGAATTTCAGAGCCTTCTTTACAAGTTTCAACCCTTATCTCAATTGGATAACCTTCTATTGTCCTTTGATCAATATGTTCTTGGTCTCCAAATCCTTACCTACAGGTTATGTCTGTAACTGTCACGAATTTCTTATCAATGGAAGCCTCTCAGATCTTAATATTTTGGATTTACCCTCTTGAAACACCCCTGAAACTATCCTCAAAGTTTGAGTTGATATCTCCTTGAAGAAATCAAGAACCACACGAATTGCTCTAAACCCTAATGAGGGTTCTCACACAGACCTGATAGGTGATATTTTGCTTTGAAAGAAGAACTACTCACTTTCAAAACTGGAAACTTAAGCTACAGGTTCCTCTTGACCTCATGTATATATTTTCCTTAACAGTAGGAATCAGGATGCCATAAAAATCACAAGAAGGTCAAAAGCTTTATTATTTTGATCTCAGGGAACAGGGGACATAGGATTGTTGCAGTTTTCTTAGGGATTGGCTCCTAATTCAGTTGCAAGATCCCTGTTTTGAAGTAAATGAACTTGTAGGAGATTGTTACCTTCTTACTTATCTATCTTCCTCAACCTCTAGATGGTCACTTGTCTCAAGCATAGTTTTAAAACTCGCGATAAATCGGGCGATAATCGCGATTTATCGTTTACCCTGAGCTAAACGATAAAACTTTCAAAAAATCGTGATTTGTGCAGAGGCGATAAAACGCGATTTTTCCGCGATAAATACTTTGAAAAATCATTGAATCTTGCCTGGAAATCGTGGAAAATCGTATGACTTAGGGGTTAAATGCAAAACGCGACCAAAACGACACATTTTTTTGCCTTGAGTGACTCGTATTTTCTCCTGCAACTCGTCTTTTGTCCTGCAACCTGTTTTCCATCATTTCGTGGCAAAATGTGGCGGTTTCGTGCCATTTCGTGGCAGTTTTGTGCTATTTCGTGCCCTAGGTTTTGTGCTTTTTTGTGCCCTAGCCAGTTCGTGGCCCTAGGTACTGTAAATCCCAGCAAATCGTATACTGTAAATTCTAGAATAGTAGAATCTATATAATGTAAATCGTATACTATAAATTTTATTTCAGATTTCCTTAAAATATTAAAATCCTATAAAATCGTATATATTATATAATATTATAATGTATACTGTAAATTCAAAACAAAGATGTATACTATTACATTATATTTCTTTTTATTTTATTTTTAAGATTTTAAATAATATATTGTCACCTGTGTATAAACTTAAAGTTATAAACGAATTTACAAATTAATTCCTTTTGCATACATTTGAATTTTTAATATATTACCATTATATAATATATTACGAATTAATATATTTAAAATCGTATTACAATATATTTCCTTTTGCATACATTTAATATATTATAATTTAAAATCGTATTACGAATTAATATATTTAAAATCGTATTACAGTATATTAAAATCGTGATACTTCAAAAGTCACTACTCTTTTTTGGTCAAAACTTAATCGAAAATATGCAGATGGCCCTATGGCATTCTATAGAGTCACTTCTCGCATCATTTAACATTGTTTTTACATTTAATTTAAGTTTATTTTATGAATTTAAATGTTTTTAAAAGTAGTGATAAAGTTGCCGATTAATGCCGATAAATTGCTGATTCCCGATTTTCGAGTCAAAATTTGGCTTGCCGATTAATCGCCGATAACGATTTTTTGAACTATGGTCTCAAGGTTCACCATTTGTTCACAAATGCTTCCTCAAGAATCGTCACACTTTGTGCACTAAGTTCAAGCTTGATCCCTTACATAAATTACAACAACAACAATGCAAATACTCAGTCCAAGATTTCTTACCTTTGATAATTCTTAACTACCGTGCATGCACAGACTTCTTAATCATCAAAATGCACAAGGAAACATGAAAATTCCTCTCTCTTGTGTGTACACCGATCGACTTCCAAAACCTTTCTTGAAACTCTTTTTCCACTCTATGATCATTCGAATGATGATCCAATTAGTTATATTGGAGGCTTTTATGGGTTTCTACAAGCCTCACATCTGAATCATGGCCCTTAAGACCCTTCACTTTTAAAGATTTATCTTTTATTGAGTTATTAAAAGCCTAACCTAGTCTAGGTCCTAAGAGTCTAGAACCTAGGTTTCACCTTGACCAAACTAAGACTTATAGGCCCCAACAAAACTTGATATAAGCTTATCATGCCTCTTAAAGGCTCTAGGATTACACCAAAATATAAATACATATCAAAACTGCCCTCTAAGTTCAAATTGGCACTTTTTGGAGGGAAGGTACTTAATTCAAACTCATGAAGGACTTATACCAAACAAACACTACATGAAGACCCTAGACAACCTCTAAGACCGATGAACTCTTCTTGAAAGCCAAAAATTGATGCTATACCCCATATTTACATATCGAGAGTTGATGCTCTTGCATCAAAATAACATTTCATCACATATGCATTACCATGTCAAACCTTTCACAAGAGGCTCGAAAGAGAGAGGGTTAGGAACATTCACAAACATTAGCACACACTACCAAGCTTCTAATGGCTTGCAAGGGAACTAGGGTCAATCCAAATCACTTATCGCTCCACTAAGGTATGGGGTGTAAGTTCTTGGTTCCTCCAATAAAATAAAATGCATGCCACTTATCCCTCCACGCAGTTTATTACAAAACCCACTTATCGCTCTACTAGAACAAAACCAACATACCTTTGGTTCCTCCTTATTGTCATACAAGGTTTACTTCAATTTTATCATTACTTATTCCTCCATAATGACTCTACCTTCCCCCATACACACATCACACTTGCTAGTCCCGCAATGAGCACTAAACAAGTACACGACATAAAGGAAAACCACATTACTACTCAAATGAGCAAATAACATGTACATCCCATCAAATGATGACAAAATAAAATAAGAACTTACAAGAACAAGGAGAGAGAGAGTGAGGTCTTGACCATCACTATGCATATCACATGGGTTGCATTATATTCAATTAAATCCTTTGAATTAAACAAGGGTTGAAGGGCAATAGTCTTCCTTCAAACACACAAACATGAAATGAGATTATGCTAACCAACACCACATTTGCTCAAACGAGCTTAACACTATACAAAAAGAGACCAATAGAGAAAGTTAAGAAAAGAAGGCTTTGTCAATAGGGTAAAATGATAAATTAATTCGCATTTCCTTTTTTGATAGTTCTAATCATTTGATATTATTGTTTAAATTGTTAGGAAATTATATGTTAGTGCTCCATTATTGTTAGTTACCGTATGGTAATTAGTTGTTACTGGTTAGTAAGTTAGTAATATTGTTATAGAGTTGCTATTATACAACTCATATCAGATTTACGTATGTAAGTGGTGGTTAAAACCACTCACAAATATAGGGGTGAGCTGTTATCGTAGGTTTCCTATTTTATTATTGTGTGTTAAGTTGTTCGTCTCTTGTGATTTCTCTAGATAAATGACAATTAGGAGTACGAGGAATATGCTTATTACTCAAGTATTACAAGTTTCCCATTTAGTAGGATGAATGGTCACTAAGGAGGCCCTACTTTATATTTTTTTGTTATAAAAGTCAAATTAGTCATTTTAGTTATTTTGGCATCATTTAAGGCGCATGTGATATTTATAACAACTGTTCCCAAAATTTCATCTCATTTACTCATATTCTTATAGCTTTTACGTCATTACATTGACTTCATATTTACTTCATTTTAGAACCACTAAGGTTCATATAATACTTGTTCTTCCCTTAGACATCAAGATTCTAAGGAGTATGATCTCACATGTAACAATAATTTACATTATTCTTGGGAAATTTAAGTATTAGATACACATTACAAAAGAGACATTCAATTACAATTTTATACATCCTATTACCTTCTAAGCCACTACTCTTCTCGTTGGGCAACATGCATTAAAGTGTATTTCGCCCTAATTCTCATGAGAGGTCCATGTTTGACTAATTTCATTAACACCCAAAAGGGGTCTAAACCATACCAATAGGAAAAAACTTTAAGAAATCCAATATACTTATCTCACAACTTTTGCACAACTTACGGTACTTCTAGCCAAGGTAATATTCTATTTGTGAAGAGACTAAGGGCTTCAAACTCAATAGTTTCATACATAGGTAACTTACGACAAAAGTTCCACTCTAGTCATTTGAATCTCTTTAATGAGATCATTTGAAGGTAGAAACACCCCAATAATATTCATAAGGCCTTGGCTACCCATTAGAGCACCAAGGGCAACACACACATGAATGATAGTTTGTTCAATAGGAGACTAGAACTACGACATCTAGGGATGACAATCTTACTCACACTAAAAGTGATGAGGTACACATAGTGTAACCCTTTCCTCATACGAACATACATAATCTATGGAAAAGGTTTCACAAAGCTAGTCCCAAGTACATACAAGGGAATAACTTGAAATATGTTTAAGTCTTATTTTATCGCGATAAGGGTTTTCGGACTTGACAAGACTTGACTAAGAGTGAAGGTCAAAGGGGTTAAATACTTGTTTTGTTTAGATAACTATGGTAAGATAAGTTCCATTCAAACATTCTAAGAGTTAAGGAAGAAATACATGACAATCAACATCGTAAATGATTGTTTTATTAACTCTAAAAAAATACAACATTCCATTGTAACTACATATAAGTTTCAATATACACATGGAATAACTAACTTTTATTTTATTTCATTTTATCTTTTCAAAAGGGAAATAAATACAATTATTCAACCATATTACAAGATAACCATGTTACAAGATAAGCAAAATTTTAGAGTCCAAATCTCCTCATAATTTCTAATTGTTACGCTACCTGCAACTTGTCACAATATTGTAAGCATGGTCAACGAAAGACGCTGGCATGTAATTCTCCTACTATCAAGCACAATTCACGATTGCTAATTTTCTATTTGCAATAAAATACAACACTTTACACATACAAGAGAGGTAAGAAATACTTTTAATTTCATTTCATTTTCCAAGCAAGAGTGAGGTAGAGAGAGGAGATAAGATAAGATACAATAATTATATTAATGTCCAACGAATGACCGCAAAAGGTGGGTCAACGAGACCGCACAAGACAATGCTAAAAAGAACCAAGTAGGGAGACTTGAAAAGGGTCATCCAAACAACAAGAAAAGAAATGAGAAGAGAGACAAGAAAGGGAAGAAGAAGCAAGGGTCTCAATGGCAACAAAAGCGCAGATGGATGGAGCTAAAGAAGAGGGGGCGGAAAGCCTCATCACCGACACTTTGTCACCTAAAGATCCGAGGCCGACTGGAAGTAGTTGGCGATATGCCTATAACTTGTAGCTGAAACCGTGGAGAGTCTGGAATTTTGGTGTCTAGGAGAAAGACGAGCAAGACAGCCCTCTGTATCCTCCAGGCTGATCGTGACCCATGAGGGGGCCCTAACCGAGTGCAATCATGAAAGCCTCTTGGTTGGGAGGTGGCATCCCGGGTCTTGACGGATTTGGTCTGGGAATCCATACTGTTGTTAGGGTGCCGCTTGGTGCCCCTCTCTGATGGGAGCACCATAAAGAAAGATGCGAGTGTCCGAATAACAACCCGTCCTGGAGGGAATTGAGGGTCTTATTCCGAAGCTTGAGAGCCTCCTGTAGATAGAGAGCAAGACATTGTTGATCGCGATACTTGAAGAAAGCTACAAATGACGGATGCTCCCGGAATAGGCAATGGAATCTCCCTCTGATCTCATAGTAGATGGGGCACTTGAAAATGAAGTGTTCCTTCGTTTCAACCTCCTAGAGAGAACAAAGCTGACAAATCCTCTCCGAGCAGTCCAGCTGGTGGTTCTCCACATGAAGTCTATGAGAGCCTACTCTGAAATGGCCTAAGGATATGCGGAGTGCCTGCAACCAGTGTTAGGTGATATACGTATGCCGGCTTTTAAGCCCATCATTGACCTCAAGGAAGTGTGCAACATAAAAGGCCATCTTAGGACATAATCCACCCGAAGGGCTGATCTAAGTGTGTTGGATGAACTGCCTGTAAATGTCATCTCTGATATTCTTGTGTAGATCCTACTTATTCGGTAGGAGATGGGCAGGAGCATCCACGGAGTATTTGTATGGTGGGAGGTGGTCCATCTGAATCTCGACAGAGCCAAGAAGACGTGAAACTTTGGCGTACCAGCAGCGGGAATGTCCACTGTGGTCAGAAAGAGCAATAGCCTTGGAAGAATAGTAGGCGAGGTAGAGATACCTATCCTTGCTGCAAAAGAATCTGAAAGCCCCTGGATGCGATGTAAAAGCAAAACAAGGCCAAAAATAGTCTCCAGTCTAAAGGGGCGAGCCCCAAACTCAGCCAAGAGGATGTTGTGGGAACTGTCTCTTTGCACCTGATGATGCGTCTGAGCATGCGGATATGGACTCGCTCAACATAGTAGTTCAGTTAGAATCAAGCACAGATGGCCCCCAAACCTTAGAGCCATAGAGAATTGTGGGCCTCACAAGAGAATCCGAGAGAGACATCTTCGACAAGATGTCTTGAAAGTGGTGGCGGAAGCACTATCTCTCCAAGATTGCCAAAGAGCCATACCCCTTGTTGATGCGAGGCTGAAGAGCAGGCCGAAGACTGAAACAGGGCTTGATGAATAAAACTCCCAAGTAAGTGTAGGAGCTGGTGATCTCAATCTCTTCCCCTCTAAAGAAGAAGTGGAAGTCAGAAGTCTTCAGCCCATTGAAGATCATGACCTTGGTTTTACCAAGGTTAACTGTCACTGTCTGTGGTCACAAAAGAGGGCTAAGGCGTCTCTCTAGAGTCCTTCCGCGGAAGAGGCAAGGAGGACTACATCATCTGCGAAAAGGAGAATGTAGATCAACCCCTGGTGAAGAAGGTAACCATCCCCGTTGTGGATAAGGTCCTTGAGAAATTCCTCCAATTCATCAATATAAATGCCAAACAATGTAGGCGAGAGGGGGAGAGAAATATATCATTTTCCCCAAAATCAATTTTCTCAAAACAAACAACCAAATGGAGATTCATAACATCATGTCGTTGTCTACGTGTTTTTCCGCCAAAGGATTAACTTAATATGGGTCCACAACAGTGTTTTCTGATTTTGCTACTAGGTTGCAAAAACGTCCAAATTAGCCCAAGTGGCTATAAAGTGCAGTCAGAAAACCAATTTTCAATGGTCAAAGCACCATGAGACAAATCCTATACGTACACCTACATACAGGGAATTCATTGAAGTTGACGGGACTTGGAACTCGACGAACAAGGTACAAATGGCGACTTCTTTTCTGGAGCCACCGGTCGTAATTTGACTAGTTTGACATGGTCACCCAGCGACCAGAGGCTTACAAAACCCCTTGTAAAACTAATTGGTGAAGTGTTTTTCTCAAAACTAAGGGTTGCAAGCAATTTTCATGGATAAACTAGAGGTGTACGGTGGTCAACATCCTTTTCTTCACTCGAGGCCCAAACAGCAAGCCAAAACCAAACTCAACTTTTGATTTTCAGCAGCGTCCCAAACTGCAAAAGGGTTAACATTTTGCTCAGCTTGGGAGGATGCTTGCTAAGGTATTTGGAGTTGGCTTTATACCTGCCAAACGCCTTTGTTGGTTGACAGGATTTTTTTAATTTATTATTCCAACGTCTATTCAACAGACTCATTTTTTTTTTGCACAATCTCCAACCATTGCAGTCCATAAACTACATTTTTCTCAGACATTTTGACAAACAGTCCACATGCCTTGCTCTCAGATTTTCCATACGTTTCTCACCAATCTCAATCACAACCTCAAACTCACAACATTATGTAGAGAGAGGTCAGTTGAAAGAGGCGCTACACAATCTGCTCACTACACACAACCCCAAATTTGTATGCAAATCTAATATATTCCTTGCAACTACAACATCTGACTAAACATTGGGGGTTGGCTTTGCACCTGCTAGTCGCCTTGATTAAGTTTCCAAGGTGTTTCAAAAGACCTAGTTTGCACAGTAATAACCAACAAATCCACATGTCCACCACAAGTTTAAATGGCATCACAAAAGAAAAGTTTAGAGCTCCCTCAAGTCAGCTGGGTAGGGACCACACCCACATCTTCCTGTGGCAAAAATTTCAAACAAACCAAACAATGCCAATATCATCCACTGCCAATCCCAACACACAGTAGGAGCAGTGCAGCCCATTGGCGGAGGTGCTGATCAATGACTGTGGAGTCAGGCCTCACACCTGCCAATCTTAAACAACTCGCTCCGTTTGCATCCCGCAATCATGGCATTCCATGACCTTATCTCTCTCAGGCACCTTGAACAGTTTTTAAGCATCCACGTTTTGTATAAACCTAAACCAGTGCACTTGCAACAAAACATATGGTAAAAAAATCCTTTCTCCAAAAATGCTCGACATAGGTTTCAAAGCTCCTAATTTGGCACAGGCTTGGGAGGACGCTGGCTAACTCTAGGGAGCTAGATCTAGGCCTGCCAAAGGCATTCGTTGAAAAGTTTCTGAAGCCTTTTCTTCCACGCAATGCAGACATGTCTGGCAACACATGTAACCAAAACCCTGACAAAATATTTTCCTCTTCCCAACACGCCAAGCCCATGAAGACCACCACCAGAAAATTCATTATTCTATTTTTTTCTCTTATTATCATTGTTAGAAATTCATTCCTTTAATGTTTATTTATTTATTCTCTCTCTTTAATTACATTCTAAATATATATATTGTTAGAACCTTATTTAATTATACTGCTATTATAACTTTTAAGTTTTAATATCTTGTTTGTTTTATTTTTAATCTTATGATATTTCCATTCTCATTTCATCATTTTTCAATTTTGTTTTACGATTATTATATATACATATGTATTTTATTATTATTTTTTCGTCATTTGTTAATATTTTTTTATTTAACCACTTATATTTGTGTATATAAGGTTGACGACTCTGAACCGACATAAACAAAACTATCGTGAAAGGATCTATACTCTCACCGACGGGCGAAACAGGGCGGGGCACTACACAATACATTCTCAATAGCTTTTTCAAAGACATTTCTTTTTAGAGTAATCATCTTGTTTGGGACAAAGACTTTAACCAATGGAAACTTGACTTTGTAATGTGTTAAAACATCTTAGAGCAATAGCAGATCATAGCTATTGTTGTCCTGAAAGTGGATCATGGGAATCCTCTCTGCTGAATGTTAGCAAGAGTTGATAAATGGGGGATAATTTTGTAAAAACTAAATAAATTCTGACACTTGCAATTACAATGCCTGATGATGATGCCTTGTAATGAAGCGACTAATGAAGTTTGTACAATGGTTTTGAAATGGCTGACTCAAGCTTAGACATCTTATCTTCCAATTCAGTCTTTCATGCAGCAAAGTGGCAATCAAGCTTAGGCATCTTGTCTCACATTTCAGTTGTCCATGCAATAAAAAGGCAATCAAGATGCTATGTGAAGGCAGAAACCAGCCTCTATTTCTTGTAGACTACAAAACATGTGAAAAGCACCTTTATATATATCATAATGCCCTCAACGATTTCTAGAATCTGATCATGTGTCTCTGCAAAAGGCTTCCCGTGATGCTGATTTCTATGAAGCCACTGCACCTTTATTCTTGCGCAATTCTTCTTTCAATTAAGGATTTTTACCATTATGTTGAAAAGAAAGCAGAACTCATTTTATTGAATATGCACCATTGTTTTAAAAACCGGCTGAACCGGAACCGGAACCGGCCGGTTCGATCGGTTCAACTTATTTAGACATGAACCGGTTAAAAAACCGGACCGTTCGATCGGTTTGGTACTTGAACCAGCCGGTTTTGTAAGGAACCGACCAGTTTAGTACCAAACCGGTCGAACCGGTCCGGTTTCATCTTGAACCGGCCGAGTCAAGGTTTTTTTCCGTTTTTGGCATTTCTTTCCTTTTTTGGATTTTTGGTGAAAAAAACACAAGCATAGAATAAAATTTGCCATTTTTGGAAAGGGTCCGGGAAGATGTAGCAGCAAAAACTTGCATGTGCCATAACTTTTATTTTGTGGCTCCGTTTCAGTGTGCCATTTTTTCTAAAAGTGTATATTTTCTCGAGCTCTATGCATTGATGGCAATATTTTTCTTATTTTCATAAAATCCATTTTTGCACCTTTTTGGACCAAGCAACTTCTTGCAATCTTCTGAAAGAATCATGAGCTTTGATCGCCTATAGACAGATTAGTAATTAAAAATACTGGATAGCTTTCCAAAACTCGGCGAGTACTCGCCAAAACTCGGCGAGTATTCTCCCGTGCTCGGACTAATCGTCCCACCTGCCAGCTTGGTCGCAACCTGCTTATTCAAATGTTGACTTCACATATCAACAGATGCGTAGGTTTTTTTTTTTGCTATTTTAAGAGTTTTTTTGTGTTTACACTCCAATTTGCGCATCCTCAGACACAAGACTGAATGCTATCGTAAAGGTCCCAACAAAAAGAAAGCATTAATAGCAATGAAAGAAAACGCTGCAAATACACGGTTTTGGCTGCAAATTTATGTTTTTTTAAAGAAATTTGAGTATTTTTTAAGTTGCCGAGTATTCCCGAGTATTGGCCGAATATTGCCGAGTTTTTTTTTGGGGTCTGCCGAGTATTTGCCGAATGCGAGTATTCCAACTATGGTACTATATACATGAGCAAACTATGCATATTTTGTGTGTAATTGTTGGAATCATGGTTTCTAATCTTTCAAATATATTGTTTTCTTTAAAAATGTAATTTTTATGTGTTTTTTAGTAAACTGGTTCATAGAGTTTGAACCGGTCCGTTCAGTTCGGTCCCGGTTCCGGTCCGGTCCAACCCTTGACCGGTTCCGAGTCCGGTTCCGATTTTTAAAACATTGATATGCACTAGCAATAAGAAGTTTTTGGAAATTTGGCCTGTATTGCATAATACTAGAGAGATGAGAAAATTCATCTGTATTCTGCAAGTTTTTGCTGATTTTGCCATCTGATATATTAGTTTGCTTGATGTTCAACAAGCTGTTTAAAATCCCTTGCAACAGCTGAATTCTTAGTATAATGCAGTACCATCAAGATATTTTCTTCTTGAAAGGATCAATAGCATTACCTGATAAAATATTATGGTTTATTGCATGTCATACATGGGTAATACATTGGTTAATGAGCTTTAAGTTTTGCTTATACGGTTGCATGTTGACAATATGCATTAATATGGCAGTCATAATGAAAATATTGCATGGAATCTTTAGTACGGATTTGGAATGGAAGGCCAAGAGACCCTTTGGAAATTTGGCCTCTATAGCATATAGCTGGAGAGATGAGAAAATCCATATGTATTCTGCAACAAGTTGCTAATTTTGCTATCTGCTATATTAGTTTGCTTGATGTTCAACAAGTTCAAAATCCCCAACAGCTGGATTCTTAGTATAAAGCACTATCTGAAGATATTGTTTTCATGAATGGCTCAACTACATTACTCAATAGAATATTATTGTTTATTGCATGTCATACATGGGTAATACATTTGCTTGTGCGTTTACGTTGTGCTTATAAGGTTTTGTTGACAATATGCATTAATATGTTAGTCATAATGATTTTTTTGCATGGAGCCTTTAGTGCAAACTTGGAATGGAAGGCCGAACGACCCTTTGGATTCATCTGTGGATTTGAAACATTGTTGATATGAGAGTTCATTATAGAAGTTAGAAACTCACGAGACTTATGAAGTAAGGCTGGGCGAGCTTCATAAATACATGCGAGACTCATGAGGGAAGGTTGGGGGAGCCTCATAAATACATGTGAGACTAGTGAGGGAAGTTTCGTGGAGCTTCATAAATTCATGTGAGACTTATGAGGTGATGTCTAGGGAGTAGACGTTTGCTTTTCTTCCTGTAGTAGACAATGAAGGATTGAATTGATTCCTTCTGAATCAATTGTTCCATAAGATTGTGATTTTTTGTTTTATTGTTTTACTTTAAAATAATTCCAGATTTGTTTTTTATTTGCTCCATAAATTGTGTTAATGTGGCACCAAATCTCATGGTTTGTTGGTGTTGTGAAGAAAATTTGTAGGTGATAACTTTAAATTAGGGATGGACTAGTTGTGAAGTTTTTTCAAGATTTTTATTGCAGAGTTCTTCTATTGCAGCCTTCCAAATGTGAAGAAGAGTATCAAAGTTTTTTCTTCCAGAATTCCAGATCTAAGAAGTACCTAAACATTTTGCATTGATATTTTATTTTGAAATGAAGCATATATGTGGTATTCACATTCTTATAGACAGTGTTTGGGAGAATATTTGAAGCATTGGACGAGCTAAGTTGTAGTGTTATAATGGTCATTGAATTGCTCCAAGAATTTATATTGGTTATTGAATCGAGGCAAAGTAGTTTTATTTTTGAGATTGATCAATTAAGGATTCTGGATATTTTGAATACCTGCATTCTTGAGTGTTCTCTCTTTTTAAATATTGTCAAAACCATTGAAGGAAATGTTTTGATGATTCATTTATGTTTAAGGAAAGACCAATACTTTTGTTACTAGCGAATCATAGAAAAAAAGAATACTGGTCGCTGATGTGTGGGAATGTTTGTGTGGTGTTGGGTGATATTGAAGGCTGATTACAGTTTCAAACAATACTAGTCAATGCTGAATAGTGAAGGATTTTATAAATGAGAATTGGCACAAGTGAACACTGAATTGGGGACCTCTTGAGAAGACAGACTGGAATATGATAGTTTCAAACCAGACCATCAATTTTATTGTTGGCTTAGGAATATGATAGTTTCAGATGAGATCTTCAATTTTATTGTTAGGTTAGGAATACGATAGAATCAAATGAGATCTTCAATTTTATTGTTAGGTTAGGAATATGATAGAATCAAATGAGATCTTCAATTTTATTGTTACTTAAAGTGACAGTCCTGCGTTTTGATTAAGTGAGAATATGGTAGGTTTTTTCACTAGTAGCCAATAAGGATGAAACGATTTCAGAATCTTTGAAATATATATGATGATAGGATTTCTTTGCTATGAGAAAGTTTGGTCATGTAGTCTGCAATTATAAAAAAATTGTTGTCCAATTGTAACTTTGCATCCATTTGTTAGATGACCTTCCAAATAAATTAAAAAATCTGTTGTTTCAAAATAAACTGATTTTTAGCTTATTCAAGCATTATTGTACTTGAAAAAATGCCACTCACATGATGGTAGATGTAGAAGGCTGTCCAATAAAAGCATACGATATCATAATTGTAGAAAGATGGAAAAATATTATTATTTTTTGTTTATTTAAAAATTGCCATCCAATTGAATCCTTTAGTTAGATAAAATAGTCTTATATGGATATTTGGCATTTGGGTGAGGTAACTAGCCAGTAGGGAATATACAATTAATATGATATTATAGTCTTCTCACGGTTTTTGGGTGCCGCAGTCTGAGTATGGGCAAGCATGTAGGGTCAAAGCATCATGGACTAAGTAGTCTTCTCACAGTTTTGGATGCTTGCAATCTCAAGTATGGGAAGGCATGCGGGGACGATGCATCATGGACTTCAAAAGGACCTTGTCTTTCTTTTCTGTATCTTTAAATTATAACTTACCAACTATATGTTTAGAGGACCACATGATAATTAATTAAAACTTGGTGCTTGTAATTGAACACAATGGCTTGCTAGGTTTTATTTGCTCCAATAATGCATTGTAATGTGGGGTTTTGTCATGGACTGATAAGTTTTCATGAAATTTTCACATGAAGCGCAATAAAACAATTAACTTGTATACTTAACTTGTGCAAGGAAACTACTGGATTTTCACTACAATATATGTGGAGAGCCTCTTTAAGAACACTTGCTATTCATATTTTTCTCGCCACAATTTTTTTATATGAAGTTGTTATGCCCTTAATCATATATCTTACATTTGATGTACATAGCCGATTTGTGGCCATCATAACTTCTTATCATGATGTAACTCTTTCATATATGTTATATTATCATCGATGTAAGTTGGCCTAGGTGATTGCCATATGCTACATTATCATTACTAGGCTGGCCTTGGTGATGGCCATAACATAAAAATAATATAAATATGAGTTAGTAGGTAGTAGTTGACGATCATTCGAGCATTTGAGTCTTATTGTATGGTTTGGAGGTTGCCCCCTCGAAGTGGCTAAGCTATTCTACTTGCATATTTCTACCATATCTCTACAATCTTGTGTTATTTGGTGTTCTATTGTTGTTGATATTCAAATTCACATAAATAATTTCATTACAAGTGGTATCGTAGCTGCGATTTGGGCCAAAATTAAGGCATAAACCCTAATTTTTTTAATTTCGCTATATCTTGTGAACCAGTGAATTTGTTGGATTTTTTTATCGAGTTGTGAATCATTCCAAGTAAGGTTCCCTGAAAATTTCAAACTCTTTTGTTGTATTTTATATAACGATTATTGCAAATTCGGGGTTTTTCATAAAATTGCTTTCTAGGCTGCAAATTGTGGAAATTTTCCAATTTCTTTATATTTTCGGAAAGAGGATAAAATATTAGTTGGAGTTTGTTTTTTTACATTTTTTCATATTTGGCCGAATTCATATTGAAATTTCAAACCCTAAAGTTTGACCTTGATCCCTAAACCCTACCATTTTGGGGCATCATGGCGGGAGCTTCCACAAGAGGCAAAAAGAATCTCGTCACTTCGGGCATAAAGATGAGATAATAGTTGAGGAGCTAGAGTCGGAAGACTTAACTACAGAGTCCTCGGGTTAGGGTTTACTTTAATGCACCATAAGGTAAGCCAACTTGAGTTTAACCTATGAGACCTCGAGTCTAGGGTGGCCAACAAGGAAAATGTAGACAAGATTGGAAAAATATTAGAGGAATTCATTCACTAATTCAATTCTAATATAATGGGCCATCATATCCTTCCTACTCGACCACAACTCAATCATACTCATATCAACCAAGGCGAATCTTCAGGGCAAAGTAATAGACAAATGAGATGTGTGGATCTTCGAGCATGTCCAATCCAAATACAAACACTCTATTGACTCGTAACATGTTTCCGAAAGTGGAGATGTGTAAGTTTGATGGAAATGATCCACTCAATCGGATTAACTAGACGAAGAATTTCTTTGATCTACATTAGATTCCATCGGGGCAAAGGGTGACCATGGCATCTTTGTATCTTGAACTTGACTAATTAAATCGCATCGATGGTTGTGTTCAAAGGCAAAAGAGTGGTCTCAATGTTATATGGACAGTCTTCACTGAAGAGTTGTAATTACACTATAGTTCTAGTGTGTCAAAAAATTACTTCAGCCAATTAGCAAAGTTGAGACAGACATGATCCGTTAAGGATTACATTCATCAATTCCAAAACCTTTCTTTGCGGGTGGAAAATATTACTGAAGAGAATCTGAATGACCTATTTCTTGGGGGTCTTAAGGATCACATTGAGCATGAGGTACGTATGTTTAATCCTCATAAGGTTTTTGATTCTATGATTATGGCATGAAGGGTAGAGGAAAAATTTGTTTCAAGCAAGAGACAAAATTTCACTAATATCAGAGATCACAACACCTTGCCTCCAACACTCCCTTGGCCAGTTAGATTGACACCTCAACAAATTGAAGAAAAGAGAGAAAAAGGGTTATGTTTTAACTGTGACAATAAATATGGACCAGGACATAAATGTGTTGAAAAGTTCTACATTGATGGGCCTAGTGAAGATGAAGAGAAGGACGAAGATGAAGAGTCAGAGGTCATGGTTGAGTCAGAGGAGGAATCAGGAGATCCCCAGCCAACGTTCTTATGCCATGTAATTTAAGGCATTAACACCCCTTAAACGCTCAAGGTGGTTGGATTCTTGAAAAAGGAGAGGGTCACAATGTTGATTGACTCAGGAAGTACTCACAACTTCATCAATCATAAGTTAGTAGTGCACTTGAACTGTTTTATTTATCCATCTTCTGAATGTCAAGTAATGATTGTTGATGGAGGTACTGTCACTTGTTCCAGAAAATGCCATAACATTAAGCTTGCCATGAGACATTATATACTAAATAGCCCCATGTATGCCATTTCTATGGGAGGAGGAGACATTCTGTTAGGAGTTCAATGACTTACCACCTTGGGAACCGTTGAGATGAACTTCCAAGAATTGTTCATTCGCTTTCGATTATGAAGGAAGGACTTTTGAGCTAAGAGGATTAAGAGCAAAGTCTCCATAGCTAGTGAGATCTCTTTCCATGGTCGCTTCCCAATTATACACCTCTGCAGATGGTGTGATCTTGTTTTGTTTCGAGTTATACCGTATTAGTTCTCGCATAGAAATGAAGATAGAATGCATTCTAATTGTTGGAGGACTATGCCCTTCTTGTGAAAATTGATCTTAACTATTGTGAACTGTGTTGATATGAGAAAGTAATCATGATCTCGCCCCTAGGAAATAGGCGCCCGAGAGAGGTAAGGAGTGCCCAGGCGCTAGTGTCTCGTATTTGGGTGCTAGAGTCTCAGTCTTTGAATCGAGGACCCAAGTCATATTTTTGGTCGTTTCTATGACTGTAGATTGTTCTATTCCTTTGTAGAACTATACTTGTGTTGTAGCTATGAGTTACTTGTATGGGGTGACTGAATCACCTAATGTATGCCCCCTTGTTTTGGGTGCATGCAACATCACTAGGAGAATGTGGTCCAAAGGAGAGGACTTGATGTTGATTTGAATTGTTTCCTTGCGGTGGGAGGGAATGTGCATGGTAGAAACTAAGGCACATGGAAAAAAAGTGGTTGAATAGATGTGTTAGTGCAATCAAAGCTAGTATGCAAGTAGGAGATATTGTATTAAACAATCAAGAAGACAAGAAAGACCTGCAAAAAGTAGGTTTCAGACATGGGACATCACTCACAATGTTGTAAATAGCTCGATGGTGGTAAATAGTTCTTGAAAGTAAATGTTGCACATTAAGCACCCGTTAGCATGTTAGAAAGATAAAAAAGTATGTCAAAGCATGTATAGACCAATAGAAAGTAGTGTGCTAGGAAGTAGAAGTAGTAAATAATGAAATAATAACACCTGTGATGTGTAAGAGTAGAAATGTAGATGCCCCCAAGAGCCTCGGTGGGACTAGTAAGAGGTACAATACCAAGCATCATTGTTGCGTGTAAAGATCTATAGAAAGTATGCATTCACAACTAAAGACCAAGTGAACGCGCATGTGTATATAAAAATATATTGACATACCAAGTATCCGTCTAACATGGAAAACAAAGTGTACATGTAAGTATAAGTAAGCAAGAATATATGCAACCAAGATATGTAGTATGTTGTAAATGAATGAGATAAAATGGTATGCAATATGAATGTGATAGGAGTAGCGTGCCCCCAACGAATGTGTATGAAATGAGGTTCATTTATAAAATACCCCTCGACAATAAAAAATGAACCATAGAACAAGAGAGCGTCATCAGAAATGGTTTGAAAAGAGATGTTAGAAAGATAGATCATGAAGCGTAGAGCGTGAAGTGTAGAAGATGCAAGGTTCATTTAAGATTTAGACCCTTAGCAGTTGAGTATGAACTGTGGAACTAGAGTGTGTCATAGGGTAGTATGTTGTGTGAGATCGGATGCTCGAAAGATGTATCATGAAGCGTTGAACGTGAAATGTGTAGTGTGTTAGGTTCATTTATGTAGTATGCCCTCAATAGTCAAGTGTGAACTTTAGCACAAGAATGCGTCATAGGGTATTGTGATGATACAAAGTGTATCAAGATGAGTAGGATTGCTTAGAAATATAAATTATGAAGCATGAAACATTAATAGTAGAAATGATAGACACCTGATGATGTTAGGAGGGGGAGTAAGCATGATGCCCCCAAGTGTATGATGTGCATAAGAATCAAGTAACATCGTTTAGAAGATCGTCATTGTCAAAATCATAGCCAATTGGACTTGGATCAAAGACTTGGTAAGCAATAGTGTGGGGTTGATCATATAAAGAGCCATTGCGATGTAAATTGTACATGCCCATAACATATTCTTCATCAGTGAAAGGTGGTTGTGGACAATCGTGTGCATACCATCGAGTGAGATTTGGAGAATAGTTGAGAAATGAATCATTGCAAATAGAAATGCAACTGAAAGGCATGGGAAATGTGATACTAATATGATTGAGATCTAAAGTGCCACCAATGTAGTCAAGCAAAGACTGCCCAAGTGTAAGTGGAAAGGAACGAGGAGTACATGCAACAAATACTGATAAATAGAAGACCCAGAGACCGTAAACAACAATAACAAAGACACATCCATGATAAAGGTGAGGAGAATGAGGCGGTGGGCGAGAGGTCATCAAGTATGAATCCAAGTCGGGCTAAGCCATCGTGCGTGCAAATAGTGTTAGAGCAAGTGGGATCGAATGGAATATGAGGCCAATAAGAGTTGTGTATGAAAAGAGTGCATGTGAAAGGAGGTAGTGTCGAGGTAGAGTGAGATGAGGTAGGTGATATGACATCTAATGTATGGATAGACCCCTGAAAAAGTATCATAACATTAGTAGGAGGGGGTTTCTTGAATTGATATTCACCAGGGCCAATAACAATAAAAGTATGATTGAAGTAGGAGTCATCTTTTTTTAAAGGAGTAAAGTTAAGATTGCGTAATGTATCATCGTTAAGTTCTAAGGCATCAACCTCATCATCGTAATCATTACTATTGACATTGTCATGTTGAATAACAGTAACAAGGATATTGGTGGGAGTCGAGCCAAATGTGGGAGTGAGAGAATTCTTGACAGGCAGAATAGTGGTAATTATGGGAGTATACAAGGTTTATGTAATGATGTCACCGTGTGTGAGTGGGAATAGATAATATGCTATGGAGCACTAGATTTTCCAACATCATAGGTACCAATATTACTATATGGAATAGGCTACGATGGAGGAATAGGCATAACAGTAACATGGTCTATGCGACAAAACTTGAATGGATCCGGTCAGCGAAATGGTTATGGTATGTTCATAGCCATCATGTAAGAATTTAACGCATCGATGAACTATAGAAGGGACAACGTTCATTACGTGAATCCATGGTCTACCCAACAAGAGATTAAACTGAAATGATGCATCAATAACGAAGAATACCGTAGGAATAATGTTAGGCCCAACTTATATAGGTAGAGCGATAGTTTTAAGACACATGCAAGTAGTGGAATCATAGCCATGGATGAGAGTAGAATTCTTAGTAATTAGATTATCATCTATGTCAATTTTCTTCGGAAGGGAGTGAGCACATATATTTATGATTAGATCCATTGTCAATGAGTACACACTTGATACAAATGGTACTAATGGTAACAAAGATGAGTAAAGGTGAAAATGGATTGTCAACAACAGATGGCATTATATCCTCATCACTAAATGATATATCATGTGGTAGGTTTTGAGAGACCAATGATACGCGTGAAGGCCATTAGCAAATTATTGCTTTCAATGTGGATAGAGTGAAGGGCGGCCTCTAATGTATGATGACAATTGGGTACACTGCATAATAAATCATAAAGAGAGATTTTTGTCGGTGTATTCTTAAGTTGCTCTATGATGTCGTAACCCTTAGAGGTGGTGGTAGGAGTTGTAGAAGTGATAGGTGGTGGAATAGAAATGGGTTGAGCTGTAGGAGGATGAGTGCGATGAGTGGTGACTACATTGATGGTTGGATCAACCATAGGATTAATGAAACAGGAGGATGCTTTGAGTACAAACTTGCATAAAATCAAAGCAACGGTAGTAACCATACCAAAAACCTTAGTTGGGGTGAAAGAAGGATAAGAAGATTGATCCATGAATTCAAAAAAGGAGAAAGATTAAAATGCATTCTTAGAAGGTAGGGTTTGAGTGATGGGTTCACCAAATGATTTAACAAAAAAAAAACTTTGGTATAAACCCTAATTATAGTTAAAGTACAAATTTAACACAAGCAATAAGCTAGATAAATATGAAACCCTAAGTGCAAGAGAGGGAAATAATGACTTAGCCGATTTACACATGATTATGAACCGATCTTGGACTGGAAAATCGATGAACAGAAGGGAAAACTATCACAATCGTGCACATAAATTATGGAGTGTCGGATAAGGTTGACCCAGGTGTCTAGATTAGGGTAACGGCGCCTAGGTGCCAAAGACCTCTGTTGGGTGCCTGTGACTATGTAGGAGCTCAAAACCTGATTTTTCTGATGTCACAAGATTGTTGTTGTTGGTCGCCTATATGTTGCACTATGATCGCAAAAGTTGATCAGTAACTTGTAAAGAGACGTTGACATGCAAAACCCTCAAAGTACATCAAATCCCAAAAAGAAAAGATGTAATATGGGGAGTCGACTAACCCCAACAGTCACCTGACTGAGTGAACTTATGACCAAGCACTACACTACACCTCAGACTCCATGTAGGTCTTGTGCGTGTGTGAAAGAATCATACCCCAAGAAGCCCTTGTGCAAGTGCACTTGATAGCGAGCAATAACTAGATGTACCAATGTAAATAGATGTGTGGATGGCAAAATGAACTTCCCCTTCCTATGCGTGTATGCAGAAAATGTAGTCCCTTGTCCATTGTAATGGATGTTAAATAGATGCCTTGAAGTGCTTTAGGTGCCTTTAGAAGCAAGCTTAGGTGTTAGATAATATGCTTAGAGTTTGATCCCTTATTTTGGTAACATAACTTTGTATTTATATGATTCCCTTGGTAGAATTTTGTAATTGAAAACCGAAAGGTGACCCATAAGAAAATAAGATACGCAAAAGATAAAAGAGACCCAAAAGAAGTGAGGAAGATAGAGAAGGGTTAGGGACGCCTTGAAAGGGGGATGAGGGCGCCAAGGCGCTGGTGTCCCGACACGGTCTTAGTGTCCGAAGTCATGAAAGATAAAACAATAAAGTTTAGAATGGGCTGTAGGGTGTGTAAGACCAAAGAGAAAGCAAGAAGGATAGAAAAGAGGCCAAAGACAACAATCAATTACTAGTTTTCTCGCTTAGAAATCATATGAATGTAAGTATGTTCTTAGGACTTAGAAATATATCCAAGTGCGTGATTTTGTGTGTACAGGAACCTTTCTCGAAGAAGATTTTTCACAAAGAGACAAATGCATGAAAGCTTCTCCAAAGGGTTTCCCCATATGAAATTGCAACATATGAAAGCATATCCTTGATAGGAGGTATCGGCCCAATTCACTACTGATTATAATTTGGGAAAGCCACTTGTAGATGTAAGTCAACAAGGGAAAGCAATATGGGGCTAATGGAAGGGAGGCATCAAAGTGGAAGGAGTGAAGGTGAAATAATGCAAAAGGAAGAGGGGGTGATGAAGATGGGTCTTGGGTTATGTGAGAACATAACAAGCTATGAGACTCAATTCCAATCCTGCATAGTTTCGTTGAATCTATTAAAGAAAGAAGCAACAAATTCTCAGGGCATTGGATATTAAACAACAAATTCGTTGGCGAAAGGCTTTAGAATTTGTACTGGACTATATTTTTACTTGAAGTTTGTCACACTCAACATGAGTCATGGACAACTCGAATGGATTCGAAGGGGATACAACCGATAAATCCAAAGGGAGATTGTCATCCCAATTAAAATCCCATGATAGCTCAAATCCCTCCTTTTTCATCCATGGTACTCTTCTTTCTTCTAGTAAGTCACATATAGATTATGTGTCATTTATGTAAGTCACTTGAAGGAGAAAGGGGTGTGAACTATATGAAGAACACATGGAAAAAATTGTTGACTTTGAGATAAACGGTCTATATACTATATACCATTATTCTTCCTTCCAATAATAAATGAAAACAATATTGTGGATAATCATGATACCAATTTTCATTCATACATGGGACCTAAAATCATTTGGAGTTATATTCTATAAGGGACTTGAAGTGTATGGAGTTCTCATTCCAAAGTGTAGGACCTCAAATTATACAACACATTTTTTAGACAAGTATTGTTTTCCCAAAAATTGGATAACAAGAATGTTTGGTCATTTTTTTTAGGGTATGCGAGAACACAAAAGGATGTGAGATCCTATAGTTATATTTTTAATAGAGTTTATCACATGTGGCACAAGGTGAGCACAACATAAGTGGATTTGAATGTAGTTTTAACATGCCTAACACTATTTACACCCCATTTAAATTTTAGAATGTTATTATACGACAAACTAAGAAGGATGTAAGGGTTAGTAATTCATGATTATCTTGATCTAATTGACTTCCAACATCAATTATAGATGACCAAAATAATGCATTCAACTTGAAATGGGTCAAATAATTGATAATTGATAAACAACTAGTTCAAAACATGAAGGAAGAGAGACTTAGTTGTTTAGGACGATTCAAGAGTGATTTGAGTGTGCGAGGAAATGGAACAAAAATATTTGGAGCTATGGATTATGTAATCAAGATGTTGGAAACAAAAAAATGAGTAGGTTCACGACCGTATGGATTATGTACACGTTATGCAAGAGTTTTACATTCCAGGACAAGGAATGTATGGTTCTCTTACCTTGAGATAGTTTGCGTGTACAATTTCTTGTGTGTTTCGCTTGCTTGGAAATATTTTTAATTGTGTGTTTCTCTTGTTTGTGCACTTTAGAATGACCTGTGATGACTCGCAACAAATTAGAAACCCTAACAACCTGCATAACCCTTCATTAGAGCATTATCAAACAATAGGAGATAAACATGTGTGTGTGTATGTGTGTTTGAGGTTGGACCACCCTTGATGATCGAATCCTAGTCTTCAAAACCAATCCAAGTGCTACACTACATATCCTTCTTGCAAAAATCAAGCCTCATGTAGTTATCCTATGTGTGTATAGCTAACCAACCCCCTAAGGGAAGCCTTGTGTCTCTTGACAATAAGATAGTGGACTAAATGCGTAGTATAGAATGTACCCAATGTAGTAATAGTGAGATGTGGTATGCCTCAACTATGTGACCTAACCCTTTGTTGATTGAAACCCTTGTGAAATGCTTGGAATGACTTTGCTCTTGTTAGGACATGGCTCTATGATATTTGCACATTTGTGGATGGATGAAGCTAGACTCTTTGACCTAGTTGAGTGCTTCAAACTTGTAGTAAGGACTGCCCTAGATGATGTGTAGCTAATTTGAGTAGATTTAGGAACCCTTGAGTGATTTTGGAATAATGCTTGCAATACGAAATTTTAAGAATGCTAGGTGAGTTCTAAAGTGATAATGAATTGCTTATATAGTCTTTTGTAGGTGAGATATTCTAATAATACCAACCCTAGGAAGATGAAATGCCTCAAAGATTTAAAGTGGAAATAAATTTGGTGATTAGGAAGGGGTGGAACCATACAAATTTGTTATGTAAAAACATATTTTTACTATAGGTAATTTAGCATTTACCTTTGATAGTTATTTTGTTACTCATGGTTAGGTAGGTTGGAACCATATTATTTGGCATATTGTAAGTCACATATGGTTATTGTTATATGGTTATGTTTCTATAACCATATTATTGTCTTATCATATTCACGGATGTGTGTATTGTTGCACTGTGTAATTTTATTTTTATGTACTCGGTTGTGCAATATCTATAAATATTGCATCCATCACTATTGTAAGTTGATGATTGAACATTAATATAATTGTGAGGCTTCCGTCCCTCTTCTACATTTGGTACTAGAGTAGGTTAGAGGAGCCTACGTGAGCAGAGAGAGTGCAGAAGAGATAGAGGAGATTAGAGAAGCATTTGGAGAGATTTTGCAGCCTCATGTAACTTCCCAGCCCCATCCCTACATCCCTACAACCTCTTGTTCAATTCCATGTGTTTAACAAACAATTGTTTTGGCATTAATGCTTCCTGTACCATACAAAATTTTGCTGCATTTGGATAAATTATGGTTCGATAAAATCATAATCAAGAAAAATAAAAAATAGTTTTTTTCCCCATAAGGGGTTTCTCCACTGATTTTAGTGGATAGTTTAGTCCCTCTTATAGTTAGCATACTATTGCATTTAGAGGTTTGTTGCGCATTATTGGGTCAAGGACACCCATCGAGTTGGTTGAAAGCATTGGGTATTTTCAAACCGAGTTGTGCAAAAGAAGTGTGAGTTACACCTGACAGACTAAGTTGGCAGTGCATTTGAAAGCAACCAAGCCTCCTACGGATACATACGAGCCAACACATTTGCGAGTCGAGCTGCATAGAATTGGATCGGCCGTAAGACCTATACAAAATGATCGGCGTTGAAACCGTGTTGGTATTTAGAGACTAAGTTTGGTCTTATTCCACTGGTGCATACAAACAAAGCGACCGAGTTGAGTCGAGCTCTCCTCTGTCTCAGACCGAGCGAACCATTTTCTACATCATTCATGCTTCCTCCGTCCCTTGTCATCGATCCAACACCTGCTCATGGTCAAGGAAAAACAAAAAACGAAGCACCAAGCAAAACAAGCAAATGGCGGACAATCCCTTCACACAAATGAGTCTTCATTCCCAGACCTTGCTTAAATAAACGGTGGATCAACATTTTCAAAGGGAAAATAGAAAACTGAAAACGATATACGATGGAGTTAAAACAGAGGAAACAAATCACAACAAGCAGTTTCTGTGAAAACCCTAAATCAAATTTTCCTCCAACTGCCATGCAACCCTCTGGTTTTCTGTCACGTCTGGTTACAGAGGTAAGGGACTTAAAACATAGTTTATGAAGAATTTTTTTCACTTCGTATGACGTATGCATTAAGCGTTGCGTTGGTTAGTGAATGATTGTAAAACATTGGGTGTGTGAAAGTCATCGGTTTGATTTGCACCCATATCCATCTTTTATGATTTTGGTGGCGTTTTTGACAGAAAAACCATATATAGCGGCCAGAAACCATCGCTAAACCCCTTATCCATAACTAAACTCCCTGCTAAATATAGTGAGAAAAACCCTACTTTTGGGATAATTTTTTTTCTCCAAATTTGCTTAAAAACTCATACTGAGAAATTTTTTCCTAAGGAGGGGTACATGAAAGTGCATTTTTCAACTATTTTTTTGTGGTTTTTCAATTGTGTATATTTTAGTGGATTGTACTAATTTGTAGGTTACCATATTCAACCGCAAACATTATAACTAAAAAAGCTGGCGAGAGATTTGAAAATAAAAACAAATAAATTTTGGTTTTGCAATACTCACGAGATCTTTAGATTTCTTTCGCAAAGCATTCGGTGTACACTGGTGCCTCACGGGAAGCCCTTACGAGGTAAAGTCGTCGTGACTAATACTGCACTTAACACCTAATATAGCTACAACAACATCGTCCGAGCATCATCCCTATAAAATTGACAGGATAAATAAGGACATAATGCACACACTTTGATCCCTCCCATCCATATGTGAATGATTGCATGACATAAATTCGACACTTTGAAATTATCTCGAGTATATAACAAAGTTACGTGTGCATATGAGGATATTTCTTTGAACTGGTGTCAATAATTGCATAGACCCCTTTCAATATTGTATTGGTACCACGTATTGAATTCTTTCACGTACATTAATGCCTCTTTTACATACCACCGGTATATTGAAAGGGAGAGATTCTTCCACGTCACTGGAGATGGGTATATTGGAAGGGCGCATATATAGAAAGGTTTGGTATATCAAACTGATAGTATATAGATTGGGAGACCTTATACCTGAAGTGATAAGAGCCTTACCCTTTGTTAGTTGATTCAAAAATGGGCACCAATGCCCCTAAGTTATTTCTTTTAGACTCATAGCTCCTAAGAGGAGATAATTATGTTACATGGAAGACTAAGATCAAAAAACAACTCGAGTTTGAAGAGATTTGGCCTGTTGTGAATCGCTTCTCAATCGGATCACCGGATGATGCAACCCAAGAGAGATAGTTTTATAAGGCCAAAGTCATAATCTTGTTTGCATTGTTCGATGACACGCAACCCCACATTCGAGATACCAAAATAGCCAAAGAAGCATAGGATAAGTTAATCATCGTGTATGAGGTCGAAACAAGAACACAATATTGAATTTATAGAGTCTCATTGTATACACTCAAATTCAATCCGAGCGAGAAAGTGGAAGCTTTCTTGAGGAGATTTTCATAATTGGGGCTTCACTTCTAGCCATGGGAGAGGAGGTTACGATACAACTCTCTTGCCCATTGTTTTGAGAGCACTTCCTCCTTACCACATTTTGCGACGACACTTTTGGCTAGAATTTTGATTGATTACATGCATAAATCTAGGTAGTCATGGGATAAATCCCCTTCATTTAATGATGAAGCTCTCATGTGATATATTTATTTACTCTACATCCTATTAATTAATTTTAAGGTATTACTTTAATTGCACGGTTCATGGACCATAGCCAAATAACTCGCAACAAGTAAGCAAATCGTAGGGAAAGTAGTGATTCAAAGAAATGGAGAGAATGCAGGGAATAACAATAGTGATATAAAAGAAACATGTTTCACAACAAGTAGATTACAGAGCTTGTTACTGACCACAAATAAATAAATATTTGAGAATTTTAACAAATTCCAACAGATGAAAATAAATACACTCAAATGGAAATTTGAGATAAAACAAAGTTAACGATAAATCTCCACAAAGTGCACAACAAGATATTATAAGACACAAAGTTCCACAAAATCTTTCTCCTTATTTAAGTTCAACTGGTTTACAAAATGAACATATGATTACTTCAACCCAAAGTTTGAAATAATAATGCACAAAGTATAACAATTATTTGCCAAAATTTTTCTGATCCCTTGTCTTGTAGGCCTCTCTCGCTATTTATAGCCTCTAGAAAGAAAATACAAATAGGAGTCATTAATTACATTCAATTCATGTGCCTAGCTACAAAACTGCAAGAAGTTGAGCATTTTCCTCCTCAAAATTCTCAATGTTTGGCACACATATTATTGGAATGTTCCATAGTCCTAACTAACTTCAACTACTTCTCATGTTATGCCACATATTCATAAGTAATTGACTTTTTCAAAAAACTTGAAGTAATGGTGTTCAACCAAATTACTTAAGTTTTACAATGAAGTTTCATTACTTTATAACATTATCAAATCATGAGAAGGAGGAGAAGAAAGAAGAATAAGAAGAAGAAGAATATGAAGAAGAATAATAAGAAGAAAAAAGAGCTATTCCAAATTACAGGAATTCAATTTTAGTTTTTCCTTCCTCTTCATTCTCAACCTTTTTCTTCTCTCGATATTTGGTGTACTAATCCAACATATATTTTATCTCCTTTTCATCGACCTTGGCAATGGCTTGCATTTCTATCTCAAATCTGAGTGATTCCTTTCTAAGATGGTGTAACAACGTCTTACTCTCCTATCCCACACAAGGTAGTTGACATCCTGTTGAAGTTTTGACAAATTTTCCATTGAATCACAGGTGAAGGGAGTAATAACATTATCCATTTATTGTTGAAAAAGTGAAGGAATTATTCCATGTCTTTTGGTGGCTTAGAAACATTGTATTTTTTAACATCATAAATGCAATCATCAAGCTCATCCATAACTTTCTCTACCTCTCCTTCTAGAAGCTTCATCTCTTCCATCATTCCATTAAGTATCTTCTTGTGGAAAGAGAGAGTCAACTCTTCTTGTTTACCCTTCTTTATTGATCCTTCCGAACAATTTGTTCTTCAATTAACACATTTTCTGAAAGTGAGATTATTGCTTTGAGGCTTTCTAATTGAGCTCGAAATCTCGCATTCATTATTAGCTTCTAGTCTTAAACCATTGAATTTATCCTACTTATCCTAACAATATTTTATCTTAATCAACCTTTGAATATTCTTCATTATCCATTTTTTATAGATCCTTGTTATCCATTCATTTATGGCTTTGGCCTTGTCACATGTTTCTTCCATTATTGTGATGACTTGGGGATTGACCATTGCTCCTTGATAGCAGAGACAAAGTTAAGAGGAAGAACTAACAACCTTCACAATAATTTCACATAACTTAGATCTCTGCCTTCAACTTAGCATTTTTGGATTTTTCTTCATCAAGCTTGAGGAAGATACTATCAATCGTGGTCTAGGTGTCTTGTTTTAGCTCTTTAGTAGTTATTACCCCAAAGGAACTCTTTTCACCACCAAGTCTTCTTTAGTTAATTCATATTTTTGTTTGCCTACTTTTGAAGTGGAAACTTCAACAAATTTCTACCTTGATGACTCAATTATAAGATTAGAAGTTACCTTTTCTCGTTTGGATCTCTTCCCTTTCTATCAATATGTTTCAACAATTTCATATCCATTTCTTCTGAATTAATTACTTCCTTGGTACTTGGAAGTGTTTGTGATGCTAACCACGCCGAAAATCTTGTCTGAAGAAAACGAGTACTAGATGTAAACCATCTCTTGACTAGTTACAATCATGCGTAGGGTGCATAACTAATTATTGTTGTGCTTCATGTGCTTTAGTAGTAGTGCCTTGTAATAACACCTTTTCTAGTTCGGCCATCTTTTGAATAACCAATTGATTTTACATGTCTCTCTCCTCAACGATCATGTGGCTAGAATCCAATTTAATTTCTTCTCCCTTTGGAACTTCTTTGTGCTCTTGGGGGTCTTGCACGGTCTTTGGATGAGTTTTCTCTACGCTTTATTTCCAAATTTCCCCTTCTTCCATTTCTCCAATCTCCACCACAGCTTTATCTCTCTTTTGCAATTGTTACACCTCATGAAGTGAAGAACCCTCCATAGTAGCATCATGTCCTTCCTCATGCTAAATAGTTGATGATCATTTGATGATGGATGATGAAGATTACTTGGTGGAGAGAAAGGAGGAGGATAGGGAGAAGGAGTCTCTACCCTTATTGGGGGAAGAGTGAATGAGGCTATAGGCTTCAAGGGTGGTAAGATAACTTCCACTTGTGCAGAAGGAATTTGTGTGGAAGGGGCAACAATAGATGAAGATACCACTCATGTAGATGAATGAGAAGCTTGAATTAGAGTAACTTCATGAGTTGATACCTATTGAGCAATGTGCATTCTATTATAGGCTTCTTGATTGGTGGCGACTTCATAGATCCCTTCTACTTTCATCAGGTCCTTCCTTCCTTTTGGTGCTTTTTTGGCTCATAATTTTCATGAAAATTCTTCTAAACAATAACCTTTTTCAAGGACCCAATTTGAAGTGTAAACTAGACATATTGACGTTCTCTCTTCAACTATTTTAGCCTTATTTATTATAGATAGGAGTGGGGTATTGTCTTCTCCCATTTGGTTGTAAGAATAAAAAATCACGTTCCTATCAACTAAGAGGTCCTTAGGGAATTTTGATGTAAACAAAAATTGGTAATCCGTTAGATTGTTATTCTATTGTAATATCTCTCTTTTGACTTCAAAGTCATCTTGACAATCTATCCAAAAATCTTCAAGTGGTGGAAGATGCATATAGTTCAATGAGACCGTATTTTGTGAAATATTCCTATAGTCAAAATTTGTTATGGACCATAGAAACTCTTGAGTATAATTATGAAACATTTCCTTTGAAAAATTCCTAACTTTGTGGATGTTTACACAATGATAATTACCAATGACAATTTGGAATCTAACCACTTCTCTATGAAGTGCTTGATTGTAGGTCATGTAGCTCCACTAGCTGCTTGCATAGCTCTAGTAGTATCCACTTATCATTAGGATATCTAGGGAGCTTAAGTAGTTTTCTTGAGAAACCACAGATTCTAAATAAGTGAAAGTAGAAAATTGAATGAAGATACACCCATATTGAGTGAATGTATTCCATGCTACATTTGTCACTCTTGTTGCTTTGACTTCATTGTTGAGCTTGCAAATTATGTCATAGAAGAAGCAATAATTTACTTTCCTTTATTTCTTAAAATATTATGATGTTACCAACTGAGGGTAATACTCATAAACAAGTTATGAGGATGAAATTCCTTTGTTATGCAACCTAGAAAAATTACCATTTACTGCTATAACATATACTAGATAAGAGGTCATCTTAAAATTAAGTGTCAGTTTGACCTTTGCAATTGACGATCAATGTTGACGCTTATCAATTTAGCCCAATTTATCAATGCATTGGTTAGTCTCAATTGTTCTAATGAAATAATACATCCAAGTGTAGAAGTTATTTGCATTATTTTCTCCATTAATTCTACATAACAATTGTGTTATGTCATCCGCCTCTTGAATAAGGTCTGACCTCACAATGGTTTTAAGAAACCTGGAGGGATACTTAGGTTTCTTCAAATAGTTAATATTCATAATCCTAATACAATCACTTGGATTATCCTCCCATTTCTTAATGGCCTTCTTCATATCCACATCCAACACCTTTTCCTTTGTGGGGATCTTCAAGCTATAATTGAAAATTTGAGCATCAAGCCTCACCACCAGATTACCTAAGGTATCTTTAACTGCCCTTGTTAAAAGATCATAATAGTTGGCACATTCCAAAAAAAACTTAAGTAACTAAGGAGAACTAGGAAATGCAACTACTTGTATCAATCCACAGTTATTTAGGGCCTACATATGAGGTGTCTTCCTTAAGGCCTTTGATCTTTCTATAAGCTTTGATGTGGACACATGCCCCATGTTTGTGTCATTGATTTCAACAAGCTTAGATGCCACACAAGATTCAATAAGATAACCTTTATATTCATACTTCATCTTACCCCCTTGTGTCTCACTAGCTGGCCTAGCTCTAGACTTTCCCTTTCCTTTCATAGCCTTGGAGGTTTCCTTAATCATAAGATTATGGTCTTCTTTGATTACAACTTCCTCTACTTCCAATGACTACTCCCTTACTTCAGGTGATCCCTCTCTTGCTTGAACATTTACTTTACTTTTCTTCAAATGAAAATTTTGTGCTAACTACTTAAATATTAGCAAAAATCCTACTTAAAATGTAGAACTCAAGTTAAGTTAAGTAAATTCAAGTCCATGAGCATAATAGAGCTAATCTAGTCATGGAAGTACATAAAAATACTTTCGAAGTGAAGTTCCAAGCTTACAACAAGTGAGATAGTAAAATGTCTTGTTTTATACTATATTGCAAGATTTTTGGATTTTCTTACTTGAAACTTTGAGTAAACATTGGTTTCACACAAAGAAGGTAGGAGTAAAAGCATTTTGGAACACCGCAAAGCATGGTAAGTAATAACCATTCAAAACTTGTAAATCTTAAGTCTTAAGTAATGAGGGTTTGATTTAACCCATAACACATTGAAGTAAGTAGTAGTCAAATGCCCACAAAGGAAAGGGAAGTAGTGAGGGTTTGTAAACCCAAAGCACTAAAATTGTCTTAAGCGGTAATAACTAAGAAACCCACAAGGAGTATTGAAGTAAGAGTGGCTCTAAAGTCGTGTGTAAACCACAAGGAAGTAATGGTGAGTTGGTTTAGTGCAATGAATGTGAGGAAGTAAAATCAATTTAGAAACCCACAAAACATTGTTTAGGAGTTGTCTTTGGGATGTTTTTCTGCAAATAAGGAAGTAACAACTGTTTAGTTCCCCAGCAGCTAGGGAAAAACTAGGGTTTCTCTAATGGTGAAATTTGGAGACTTTTGGCACAAGATAATCATGAATTTCACTAAGTTATCTAAACCCTAATTCACTTTCAATAAAAATGACCTAGTTTCCAATCAATTTCTCAAAACGCAGATCACACAAAAAGGTGAAAATATCCACACGAAGGAGAAGTAAAACTTGAAAAAATAACAAAGAAGGAAGAACAAAAACCAGAAGAGAAGGAAGAAAAACAAACAACATACCTTTCTGAAATGGGTCGAGGTTGAATTGCTCAAAATCTCCTTCATTAGAAGGCATGAGGTTTCTTCGGGTTCACAAGTTGAATTACTTCTCTCTGAGTGACTAGGATGTGTGGAAATGACATGGAATAACTTGGAATTTTAAAATGGTCCACATAATTAAATATGTGTCGTAAAATGCCATGTCATTACTTGGCTTACATGCGGGGTTTTGGATTGGCTTAATTTATTTTATTTTAAGAAGTAAAGTAGTTTTCAAAACCCAATAAACCAAGTCCTTATTTGTGGGGTTTAGCATGAGCTTTTTTTGAGGTGAGGCATTTAGAGTAGGTTGAAAATACCGATAAGCTAAGGGCCTTAGGTCTGCGGGTTTCACTTGTTTTGCTCGATAGTTGCGAAGCAAATAAAATAGATTAAAAACACCAATAAGATGAGGGCCTTAGTTTTGCGGGTTTGGACCACTACTTAGCTTGTCAAATTCTATAAGTAGAGTAGGTTCGGTTTAGCGCAAAGTGTGAAGTAAACCCACCTTGATTTAACACAAAGGAGAAATGGGAAGTAGTTAGTTTTGCAGGGTTCATCGACTACTTAGCTTGTTTACTTTTAGAGAAGTAAAGTAATCCCATTTTAGTGTAAATAGGGAAATAGTGCAAATCAGGTTTTGGAGGGTGACTTACTTGCAACTTTGAATTAAAGTAATTTGAGAAACTTGATTACTTAACAGAGTAAGTACTTAAATTTTTAGGGAATTCAAGGCATTTTGGGCAAATGGGTATTTATTTAACTGTTTCCAAGAAACCTCTTGCAACCTTCTGGAGATTTTTAGAGAAATCCTACAATCCAAATGAGTTAAGTTAACACCCTAAAAATCTGATACTTACACAAGGAGACACAAGCAACATGAATACAAATTTTCACAAGGAAAGGAGAATGAAAATTTTGAAGGGGTACCCCAAAATTTCTAAGTGATATCTTTGGGACACCAATTGGCTCCGTTTGTGGACATATTTATTTATACTAAAATGGAAGAAATGAAGATGAGATCTTAGCATCTCTGGTTTCAAGTATTGTTCATTGGGTTCGGGGTCATAAGAAGGGAAACAAAAATAGAACAAACACAACATAAAATACTGAAATTTATTTATATATATACAATTTTTACCTGAATCATCAATTCCCGAAGAGCTTCAAATGTTGCCCATTGTATGGCAACAACAAATGAACTCCATCTTGGTAAGAAAGGATGAAAATATCATTTCCAACAGTTCTTGTGATCATGAATGGTCCTTTACATAGTGAATGAAACTTTCCATGCATGCCCTTTGGCTCATTTTATTTGTTCCACAAGAGTACCCAGTCTCCAATCTCAAACTTTTTGTCTATGGCCTTTTTCTCAAATACTACCTTAACCTTCCTTTGATGCTTAACTAATTTGTCAGCTACCTAAACATGGGATTCTTGTAATTCAGATAAGTACATGATTCTTTTGTCAAGTGCATCCGGGTAAGTATCATCCTCCATGGTTTTGTTAGGCGCAAAGCGGGCGGTTCAATTGTATGAGTAATTAAACATCCATCCCATACATAATTGAAATGGTGACATACCTATAGCCTTTTTGGGATTCATCTTGTCTGTTTCCCTAAGGATATTGATTGGAAGAATGCACATACTCGACACCATATGTTTAACAAAAACAACCATCTCCTCGAATAAAGATTGACAACGTTAGGCTGTGACTATCTTGTGTGGGACACCAAACCTTACAATTATGTTTTCTTTGATAAATCAATCTAATGGTGACCAACACTTGAGGGAGGATTTAACATATCAATGAAATCAATGCCCCACTATTGGAATGGTTTGTTAATCACAACTGGTTTCGTGAGAGAAACACTGGTAACTTAACATGTCCAACAAATTTCTAGTAGGCTTGACACTTAGTGACCCATTCAACAAGAATTTGAAAAGTAGGCCAATAATACCTCACCTATTGGATCTTATGTGCAATGAATTTGGTTGAGAAGTAGCCTCCACATGCTTTGTCATGGAACTGTTCAAGTAACTTCTCTTATTGAGCTTTTTCAACACATTAGAGAAAGACACCATCAATCCCTTTCTTGTACAAACCATTGTCCCAAATGACAAATTCCTTTGACTTTATCTTGATGGTTCATTTTTCTTTGCATGTAAGATTTTAGAGGCACTCTCCATACATGAGGAAGAAGGAAATATTGCTATACCATTCATCCAACAAGTTCATAAAGAGAACCGTGGGCATGTCTTCGTCAATTGTTTCCTGGAGTGGAGAAGCCGTCGTCTCTGGATCATCGTGCTTCCTTTCACCATTAGCTTAAAAATACCTCTATCTCTTACCATCTTAGTTAAATTTATATCAAGATCATATTCTTGCACTATAATCACCCAAGTGCCTCTTAGCAGTCCTATCTCTTGTTGTGTTAAGATATATTTAAGCTCGATGTCGTGTACATATACAATGGTATGTGAGGTGTAATACTTGAATGATTTACATGATTTGACAACGACATATGCATGCTTCTCCATGAGAGTGTATTTTAATTCATAGGCCTTCAAAGTCATAATTATGAAAGCAATGTGTGCTTCAATGATCTCTGCATTCTTTTGCATTATAATAGTGGACATAGTGTGTTCAAACGAATAGAAATAGAGGATGCATTCCCTACTAAAGTCAGGTGACACTAGCACGAGAGCTTCGACAAGAGATGCTTTGATTATTTTGAAGGCATGTTTTCCTTCTTTGTTTCACTTAAAGTCTTTCTTCTTCTTCATCATATCTGAAATACGACGAGTTAACTCAGTGAAGTTTGGAATAAATCTTCATAGAAAATTTACCTTTCCAAAGAAACAATGGACTCCCTTTTTTAAAGAAGGAAGAGGTAAGTGCTGAATTGCTTGCACTCTTTCAGGGTCAATATTGGTTCCCTCCTTTGAGAAAATATGACCTATAAGATTTCCTTTGGTTACAACAAATATGGACTTCTTGGGATTCAGGGACATCCCATTCTTTCTACACTAAATGAATTCTTTTTTTAAATTAGCAACGCGGTTACCTCTCTCTTTAGAAAAGACTATCAAATCATCAAGAAACACCACTATGTTTTATCTTTTAGGTGATAAAATACCAAATCCATATCCATATCCCTATGAAAAACCATCTAACATAGAAAAAAATTTCTGAGCTAGTAACTACTTGAAGAGTATGATCCATGATGGGGATTGGGTAGTTATCCTTTAGTAATGTTTGGTTTATATTTCAGAAATCCACACACAAGCGTATTTCACCATTATTTTTTCTAACATGTACAATGTTAGCCAACCACTCTGAATGATGAGTTGCATAAATAATTTTTTACATCCAACAATTTCTAAAATTCAAGTGTAGATTGTACACGAAATAGTCGGATTACTTCTTCGTAGCTTTTATTGAAAGCCTTCTATCCCGACTACAACGAAATACAGTGATGCACTTATTATGGATGATATGTTTTTAGGTCTTTGTAGGACCAGGTGAAGACGTCGCTATAATTCATTAAAATATTTTTGAAAGCTTCTTGCTTTATCTCGAAGCAACACTTATCGAGATTTACAAACTTGAGCTCATCTTCTGGACCCAAATTCAAAGGCTGCACCTCGATGAAGAACTTTCACCATACTATTTATTTTTCTTTAAGAACTGGTCATGCTTATAAAAATTTATTTGAAGGAGACCAAACCTTTAGGGATTTTTTTACCTTTGAGCTGAATAATCTCCTTATTGTCATCATAATGGATTAGTCTCTCGATTGTTGTTTGGCATAGAGGTGAGTTACTCCCTTGAAATTATAGCTTGTCAAAGTTGTCTTTCTGTACCAAGAATGTAGCTATCTATTTGTCGTTGTTGAACACTTGTCATTTATCGAAATTATATGAAAATTTCTCAAGCGGTATACTTTCTCCACTTTAAAGTTAACTTGGCGAAACATTGAGGGTGGTTGATATGGATCAATCAACACAACATTAACTGCTAGTGAATCTACCCTTGAATTTTGATATCTAGGGATGAAGTTAATGGAGAAAGACGTGAATTCAAGAGTAACATCTATAACTCTATCCCCGTAATGCCTCGGCTTGTCCCTTTTTTCTTGATACCGACCTCTTATTTGCTTCACAATAAGTTCTGCGTCTCCCCGTGCTTGGAGTAATTTTACTCCCATCTTCTTTGCTTGTTCCATTCCTAACTACAACACTTTATACTATGTTATATTGTTAGTATTCTCAAACATTAAATTTTAAGAATAAGGATGTACCTTCCCTTCTAGAGATATTAAAACAACACCAACACCCAATCCAAAGGAACAACAACTATCATCAAACTCTAGCGATCATATATATTTTTCTTTTAAAAGTATGTCCTAGATCTCTAGCTCTTGGGATTCTTCATCTATCTCTAAGTAATAAACACCATGATCTAATTCTTGGAAGAGAATATGAGATCTTGGATATTTTGACCTCGTGATTTGTATACTTTGATTTCTTTCCGGGTTCTAATTTGATTCAATCCTTTAATCGGATGTGAGCACACGACTAGTCCATCTTTACTTCGCACCCAGAGATCTTTGCAAAAGTTTTTACTTAACAACATCCCGTAGGACATGGGGATGTCTCGCTACTAGAATAGTCATCTTCAATCTCTTGTCGGGGAAGGATGCCAAGACAAATTAAGCATATTTTACAACTCTAGTTGGCATAACATTATTAAAGCCCTTGAATCTAAAATCCAATTCCTCAATTTGAAATCATTAATAAGAAAAGACACATAAAATGGCTCGATCCTTTCGAGAAGATGTGGGAACAATAATTGTAATGTTATTTTGAGGAGGGGTATTTTTGGGGTTAAAAAATTGCCTTTTTTGTACCATTAGGTGCGTTGTTTGGTTCATTTCTCTGGATGTACTTAACAAGCCTTCTCAACTGATTAGGGAAGGCTCTTAGGTATTCACTTCCGACATTTAAATTTTTGTTTTATTAATGTGGTCTATGATGTCAAAAGAAGAAATAGATACACTTAAGTTGCTTTCCTAAACAACTAGTCTTTGTACTCATGCAGAGCGAAAGAAAATGAGAGCTTACGAGACTTATCTTTTGGAGTCGGGGAAACAAGTAGGGGACTACCCCTTTTGAGTATGGTTATATTTGACCTTGGCTCATCTCTTCCTCTTCTTTGTCAATTAGCGGATGTTTCACCACATTATTGACCTCGTGATCTTGTAAACATTACAAAAGTGTGACCATCATTATCTTCAAAAGTCTCATAATAGTCGTGATCGATTAAGTAGTCTAAGTAACCATTGTTGGAGTCGCCAAAGTAGGTCTACAAAATATTATTCTTTAGGTTGACCACAATCAATAACAACTTGATATTCTTGATTCATTTCCACATTGTTCCTCGAGGAAAATTCAATTGTCAGTCTTTGAGGAGCAACAACAATTTGAATTTGATTATGATTATGACTATTACAAGTTTGTGTATGTATGTTCCTAAAGCAACAACAACATTACTACCTTGAGCCATCTCGCTTCTTTATCTATAACATGTCATTGTATAATCTTTGCAGCTATGGATTAGACGTGTTCGCTGAAGCAATTCCTTCAAATTTAAAAGTTGAGTGCTTAATTTTTCCTGCCATGATGAGGTCATATTCAACTTCAATAACAACATTTTGAGCTACTAACAATTTAGCTAGACGTGCTCTGCATAGGATAACCAACTTCTTGAAACAAAGCGTTAATGAAAAGTATTTTTTATTTTCATCACTACAAGCAATAGTTGGAGGAATTTTGTAAATAATTCTCTAGAGCTTAGCAATGAAGTCCCTCATATGTTCATGATGTTCTTTTTAAGTTGGGCTAGTTGAGTGATCAATGTACTTGCATCTTCGATAGGTTTAAATATTTTCAAAAAATAATTTCACATAGTGGTCTAGCTAGTTATGGTGCCTAGAGAAAGGTGGTAAAACCATTCTCCAGCTAAGTCATGAAAGGTCTCAATGAAGATCCTAATAGAGACATCCTCATGTTCCACAACGAGCACTCCACATGATATGAAGAAAGCGGCTAAATGATCATCGGATTCTATTTTCTCGTATCCATAAAAATTTGGATTTTTTGGAACCTTTGGGTAGCTCATGGAGAGGAGGTGTTAAATTTAAAGCGCCGGAGGTCACACCCCATGGAATAAGAGGTTGCTTAGCCATCCGGAGAGGAATAAGCAATTGGGGTTAAGCTGGTTGAATAATACCAACAATCGGGTTGGTCAGAACTAGTTTGATGAAATTTTAACTCTTCATAAGGGTAAAATACTTTCTTTGCATGTCCTATCTTGAGGAGGATGATTAAAATTTAATTGTTCTTGCAAATGAAAAAAATGATCAGTCCTACCTTGAGCCCGACTTGCCGTGTAAAAAGAAGATTTTCCGAATGAGAGGTTATTAATAGCTATGGGTGGGCTTCAATTTTTTTAATAAGGGAAGAAGTTAGTTTATGAATGCGCATCAACATACTTATGTGATCTCTTTCAGATTTTGGGCTAATCAATAACATGCAACTAACTTCCTTTCACGCAGCTAGTATGTTTAAACAAGCAAGATGCGCAAAAATAGCTTTCGAGAACATGCAAACTTTAATTTTAAATAAAACAAGGCATTAAGTTCCAATGTCTTAACCCGAAAATCCAGCTTAAGACATAAATTACTCAAGGTTGTTTCTTTTAATTATTTTATAGGAAAATCACAAGTCGAATTTAAATTGTTCGATCCTAGCGAGTCGCTAAAATGTTGGCTAGATTTTTGCTTCGTTACATGCATAAATCTAGGTAGTCATGGGATAAATCGCCTTCATGTAACGATGAAGCTCCAATACAATATATTTATTTATTCTACAACCTATTAATTAATTTTCTAGGTATTACTTTAATTACACGGCTCATGGACCATAGCCAAACAACTTTGCGATAAGTAAGCAACTATATGGGAAACCAATGATTTGAAAGAAATGGATAGAATGTAGGGTAATAGTAGTAGTGATATAAAAGAAACATGTTTCACAACAAGTAGATTACAAATCTTGTTATGGTCACACAGAATAAATAAATATTAGAGAATTTTAACAACTTCTAGCAAATGAAAAGAAATACATTCAAATGGAAATTCAAGATAAAACAAAGTTTACCATAAACTTCCACATGTCGCATAACAAGATATTATAATGCAAAAAGTTCCATAAAATCTTCCTCCTCCTTATTCAAGTTTAACTAATTTACAAAATGAACATATGATTACTTCAACCCAAAGTTTGAAATAATAATACCAAAAATATAATAGCTGTTTGCCAATTTTTTTGATCCTCGGCCCATAGGCCTCTCTTACTATTTATAGCCTCTCAAAAAAAATACAAATAGAGTCATTAATTACATTAATTAGTGGCACTAAGGGAAAGATAATGTTGTGGCTGAAATTATTCTTGATATCATCCAGTCTTCCCTTGACCCTTAAGCAAGCATTGATTTAAGAGCTCAATTGAAACAACAGGTTGACACTATTAAGGGCATACAAGAAAATAAGGACTTTCTTCATAATGAAGGAAGCAAGGAGGAATTAAAACCTTACGTTCTTTCAAGGGTTGAGGAGAAAATGGAAAATCTCACTAATTAGCACAAAGGCATTGGAGGAGAGTGTACAACAAGTAGATAAACCAACTCTCCATACACAAAGCACTTTGCTGATTTTATTCAAATTCAAGTAAAATAGATATGTGACATAAGTGACATTCCGGAGGATGTATGGAAGGGTGGGAAACTCAAGAAGAAGGTTGTAATAATGAGCAACTAGGACCCTACCCAGTAAATTGCCATAAATTTGTACAAGGCCTTGAAGGATGCTCATAAAGTTTTTAACAAGTTTCTCAAATAGGTATTTTTGTTACTTGGTTTTTGTCTCGATGCTATTATGATGCGGTTTTACGGCTGCTATTTTTTTCTCGTAGTTGGGATTTTCATAGGCGGTTGCCCCTACCTTGATCTCTATTGTTATATCTAGCTTTCTTAGGATTTTTCTATTGGGGTGTGGCCCCCACTTATAAAAAAATCACAATGATTTCATTATGTATCTTGGCTTTTGAGCCTATTTATACTACGGTGTATGGTCCCCTTCAAAACCATTTACCAATAATAAAAAAATTCATGTGCCTCTCTACAAAACTATAAGGAGTTGAACATTTTCCTCCTCAAAACTCTCAATGTTTGGCACACACATTATTGGAATGTTCCACAATCCTAACTAACTTTAACTACTTCTCATGCTATGCCACATGCTCATAAGTAATTGACTTTTTCAAACAACTTAAAGTAATGGTGTTTAACCGAATTACTTAAGTTTTACAATAAGGTTTCATTACTTTATTACATTATCAAATCATGAGAAGGAGGAGAAGAAAGAAAGAAGAAGAAGAAGAATAAGAACAATAAGAAGACAAAGAATAAGAAAAGGAGCTATTCCATCTACAGGACTTCAGTTTTAGTTTGTCCTTACTCTTCATTCTCAACCTTCTTTTTCTCTTGATATTTTGTGTATTGATCCAACATATATTTTATCACATTATCTTCAGCCTTGGAAATGCCTTGCATTTCTGCTTCAAATATGAGTAATTCCCTTGCTAATATGGTGCAATAACATCTTTCTCTCCCTATACCGGACGCAAGATAGTTGACACCCTGTTGAAGCTTTGACAATTTTTCCATTGAATCACAAGTGAAGGGAGTAACAACATTATCCATTTATTGCTAAAAAATTTGAAGGATTCTTCCATTTCTTTTAGTGGCTTAACGATATTGTATTTTGTAACATCATAGATGTAGCCATCAAGCTCATCCATAGCTTTCTCTACCTCTCCTTCCAGCAACTTCATCTCTTCCATCATTTGATTAAGTATCTTCTTGTGGAAAGAGAGAGTCAAATCTTCTTGTTTACCCTTATTTATTGATCCTTCAAGAACAATTTGTTCTTCAATTAACACTTTTTCTAGAAGCAAGATTATTACTTTGAGGCTTTCTAATTGGATCTTTGCAATCCCACATTTCTTATTAGCTTCCAATCATAAACCTTTTAATTTATCCTACTTATCCCGACAATATTTCGTCTTGATCAAAACCTTTGCATATTCTTCATTGGCTTTTAGAGATCCTTGTTATCCATTCATCTACGACTTTGGCCTTGTCACCTATTTCTTCCATTATTGTGATGACTTGGGGATTGACCTTCTCCCCTGATAGCACATGTTGAGAGGAATAGCTAGAAACCTTCACAATAATTTCACATAACTTAGATGTCCGCTCCTAGAACTTAGCATTTTTGGATTTTTCTTCATCAAGCTTGAGGAAGAGACTATCAATCATGGTCAGGGTGTCAATTTTCAGCCCTTCAGTAGTTATTTCCCCTAGAGGAACTCTTGTCACCACCAAGTCTTCTTGATTAATTCATCTTTTCATTTTCCTACTACCGGGGTGGAAACTTCAAAGACTTCTACCCCGATGACTCAATTATAATTTTAGAAGTTACCTTTGCTAATTTGGATCTATTCCCCTTTCTATAAATACTTTTCAACAACCATAGATCCATTTATTATAAATTAATTACTTCCTTAGTAGTTGGAATTATCTCGTGATGCTAACCATGCTTGAGAAATATTGTCTTAAAGAGACTTGAGTAACCGTATTTATGACCATATCTTGATTAGTTATAAATGTGATAGGGTGCACAACTAATTCTTACTATGCTTCATTGGTAGTACCTTCCAATAACACCTTTTCTAGTTTGGCCATATTTTGAATAACTAATTAATTTTCCATCTCCTCCTTAGTGATCTTGTGGCTAGAATCCAATTCAATTTCTTCTCCCTTTAAAACTTCTTTGTGCTCTTGGGGTCATGCATGGTCTCTGGATGCATTTGCTCTCAACTTTCTTTATCAATTTCTCCTTCTTCCATTTCTCCAGTCTCACTTGCAACTTTATCTCTCTTTTGCAATTGTGACACCTCATGAAGTGAAGAAACCTCCATGGTAACATCATGTCCTTCCTCATGTTGATTAGTTGATTGATCATCCGATGATGGAGGAGGATGATTGTTTGGTGGAGAGAAAGGAGGAGGATGGGGATAATGATTCTTTACCATTATTAGGAGAAGAGTGAATGAGGCATGATTCGAGGGTGGTAAGATAACCTCCACCTGTGTAGAAGGAATTTGTGTGGAAGGGAAATCAACAAATGAAGATATGACTCATACATATGAATGAAAACTTCACTTGGAGTAACTTCAGGAGTTGATACCTATTTGAGCAATGGGCATTCTATTATAAGATTTTTAACTGGTGGTGACTTCATAGATCCCTTGTTACTTTCACCAGGTCCTTCCTTCCTTTTGGTGCTTTTCTAGCTCGTCACTTTCATGATAGATTATTCTAAACAATAACCTTTATCAAGGATCCAATTTTAAGTGTAAACTAAAACTATTGACGTTCTCTCTTCAATTGTTTTAGCCTTATTTCTTATATATGGGAGTGGGGAATTGTCTCCTCCTCCCTTTTGGTTGTAAGAATTAGAAATCACATTCCCATCATCCGGGAGGTCCTTTGAAAATTTTGCTAAATTAAAATTAGTAATTTGTTTGAGTTTCATTCTATTGTAATCTCTCCTTATGACTTTAAACTCATCCCAACAATCTATCCAAAATATTCAATCACGAAAAGATGCATATAGTCCAATGAGATTGTCTTCTATACAATATTCCCAATATCAAAATTTTTATGGACTCATAGAACTCCCGAGCATAATTATAAAAGATTTCCTTGAAACTTTTCAAGATTTTTGGATTCTTGCATAATGATAATGTCTAATGATAATTGGGAAGCTAACCACTACTCTATGAAGTGCTGATTGTAGGTCATGTAGCTCCACTAGCTTCCCGCACAACTCTAGTAGTATCCACTTATCATTAGGATATCTAGGAAGCTTAAGTGGTTTACCTAAGAAACCAAAAACTCGAGATAAGTGAAAGCGAAAAATTGAATGAAGATACACCTATGTTGGGTGAATGTATTCCATGTTGCATTTTTCACTCTTCTTGATTTGAATTCAGTATTGAGCTCACAAATTATGTCATAGACGAAGCAATCATTTACTTTCTTATATTTCGTAAAATATTTTGACAATACCAACTGAGGGTAATACTCATAAACAAGTTTTGAAGAAATAATTCCTTTGTTATGCAACCTAGAAAAATTACCATTTACTATTGCAACATACACTATATAAGAGGTCAGATTAAAATTAAGGGTCATCTAACCTCTTGCAATTGATGATCAATGTTGATGCTTATCAATTTAACCCAATTTATCAATGCATTATTTTTGTTAGTCTTAACTGTTTTAATGAAATAATACATCCAAGTGCGAGAAGTTATTTACATTCCTTTCTCTATTAATTTTACATAACAATTGGGTTATGTCATACACCTCCTGAACAAGGTCTAACCTCACAATGGTTTTAGGAAACCTGGAGGGCTTCTTAAGTTTATTCAAATAGTTAAGATTCATAATACTAATACATTCATTTGGATTACCCTCCCATTTCTTAGCGGCCGTCTTCATACCTACATCCAACACCTTTGCCTTTGTGGGGATCTTCAAGCTTTAATTGAAAAATTGAGCATCAAGCCTTGCCGCCATTTTACCCGAGGTATATTTAGCTTCCCTTGTTAAAGGATCACAATAATTAGCACATTCTAAAACAAACTCGGTAAATTTGAGCATAATTAGGAAATGTAGTAGCTTTGTATTAATATATTGTTAGTTAGGGCCTCGCATAAGAGGTGTATACCTTAAGGCCTTTGATCTTTCTATAAGTTCGATGTGGACACATGCCCCATGTATGTCTCACTCGATTTCAAGAATCTTAGATGCAACACAAGATCCAATAGGATAGCCTTTATATTCATAATTCATCTTACCCCCTTGTGTCTCACTAGTGGCCTAGTGTAGACTTTCCCTTTCTTTTCCTAGCCCTAAAAGTTTCCTCAATCACAAGATTAGGGTCTTCTTGAATGATGTTAACTTCCTCTACTTCCAATGACTGTTCTCTCACTTGGTGATCCATCTCTCGCTTTAGACATTTTCTTTAATTTTCTTCAAATGAATAGTGTGTGCCAACTACTAAAATGTTAGCAATAATCCCTACTTAAAATGTAGAATTCAAGTTAAGATAAATGAATTAAAATCCACGAGAATATCTAGAGCTAATCTGGTCATGAAAGTAAATTAAAATCCTTTCGTAAGTGAAGTTCTAAGCTTACAACAAGTGATCTAGTAAAACAACTTGTTTTATACTATATTATGGGCTTTCAAGATTATCTTACTTGAAGCTTTGAGTAAGCAAGTAATGGTGGTTCAATTTCATGCAAAGAAGGTAGGAGTAAAAGCATTTTGGAACACTGGAAAATAAGGTAAGTCACGACCATTCGAAAACCCACAAAGTATACATCTTAAGTAACGAGGTTCGATTTAGAGCACAACATATTTGAAGTAGCAAGTAGTCAAATTCCCACAAAGGAAAGGGAAGTAGTGAGGGGTTGTAAACCCAAAAAGCACTAGTCTTCAACAATAGTAATCGAGAAACACGCAAGACGTAAGGAAGTAAGAGTAGCTCGGACCACCGTGTAAAGCACAAGGAAGTAATGATGAGTCAATTTAGTGCAACGAATGCGAGGAAGTAAAATCAATTTAGAAACCCACAAAGCATTGTTTAGGAGTTGTGTAGGGTCGATTTTACGCAAAGAAAAAAGTAACAATTATTTAGTTCCCAAGCTATGACAAAACCACGGTTTCTCTAATTGTGAAATTTGGAGCATTTTGACCCAAGATAACCATTAATTTTACTAAGCTATCTAATCCCTAACTCACTTTTAATAAAAATGACATAATTTCTAGGCAATTTCACAAAATGCGAGATCACACTCGAAAGGTGAAATTATCCACATAGAGGAGAAGCAAAACTTGAAAAAATAACAGTGAAGAGGAAGAACAAAAACCATAAGAGAAGGAAGAAAAACAAACAACATACCTTTCCCTGCTAATAAGTGGAGGTTGAATTGCTTAAAACCCCTTCAATCGATAGGAATGAGGTTGCTCAAGGTTTGTAGGTTGAATTACTTCTCTCTGAGTAACTAGGTTGCGTTGAAATGATATGGAATAACTTGACCTTTTCAAGCGTTCCACCTCATTAAATATGCATCATACAAATGCCACATCATTACTTGGCTTACGTGCAAGATTTTGGATTGGCTTAACTTCTTTTATTTTAACAAGTAAAGTAGTTTGAAAAATGCAATAAACCAAGTCCTTATCCACGGGTTTAAAATGAGCTTTACTTGTTGAGGCCGATAACCCGAGGGCCTTAGTGCAAGGGGTTTTACTTCAACTTTGCTTGATAGTCTTGAAGCAAGTAAAGTAGGTTAAAAACAATGATAAACCGAGTGCCTTAGTTTTATGGGTTTGGATCACTACTTAACTTGTCAAATTCTATAAGTAGAGTAGGGTTGAATTAGAGTAGGGTTGGTTTAGCGCAAAGTGTGAAGTAAATTCACCTCAATTTAATGCAAAGGAGAAATGGGAAGTAGTTAGTTTTGCAGGGTTCACTGACTTCTTAGCTTGTTTACTTTTAGAGAAGTAAAGTAATCTCAATGTAGCATAAATAGGGTAATAATGCAAATTGGGTTTTGGAGGGCGACTTACTTGGAACATTGAAGTAAAGCAATTTGAGAAACTTGATTGCTTAACATAGTAAGTACTTAAATTTTTAGGGAATTCAAGGCATTTTGGGCCAATGGGTATTTCTTCAACTCCTTCCAAGCAACGTCTTGCAACCTTCTAGAGATTTTTAGAGAAATCCTACAATCCAAATGAGTTAAGGCACCCCTCTAAAAACTCGAGACTTACACAAAGATACACAAGAAAAATGAACAAAAATATTCACAAGGCAAGAAGACTTTAAATTTTGAAGGGGTGCCCCAAAATTTCTAAGTGAAATCTTGTGGACACCCAGGACCCTAAACATGTAAGTGATTAACTAAAATTTATATTTTAAGCTAATCTAGATAGTATCGAAATGTAATAAATGATGTAAATGCAACTATGAATGATAACTAAATAATAATATATTGTATAGTAAAGGAAGCAAATGAAATAGAAGGAATGAGGTACTAACTTATAGGGTACTTACCTCACAAATGGTTGGAAGTGGATTGTGTTTGAAACGACGTGGTAGGATAGGTCAAAGCTACTCGAGAGAACTATAGAAGGTGTTGATTAGTCTGGATAGGGGCACTTGGGAGGGGACAGGGTGCTTGGGGTGCTCCATCACATAATATGGGCGCTGATCTGCTAAAAACCTTCGAGATCTAGTTACGACTATGTTGCGAGGTCTTCACTTAATGTCGCTTCATGTCCGGTGAATGTCATAATAGCTTGTGTCGATGTCACCGTGATGATATGACCTACATAAGATCCATACAAAACATCAAAACCATAAATAAATAAAGATGCATATGAATGGGTCGACTTACCTCTTTTCCACAATAGTGGGCTTATGATCCGAGTGTTGCACTACATTTCAGACCCCATGTAGTTTTATGTGCTTTGTGTGTGCAATTGCATGCCTAGGTGCCCTAACATCAATGACGTGATAATAACGGGCGTAGCTAAATAAAATGCAAGAATGGTGGATGGAATAGAGTGAAATTCCCATTTTCCTATGTAGTGTGATGCAAATGTAGAAGCCCTAATGCAATCCCATGCCTTAGTAGTAGCTACCCTTTGATAGAAGTATTTGTTTCCCATATGAGGGTGTGTATGCTATGATTATATATATATCTCTTGCTTTAGTTTTGTCACTAATAACCTAAAAGTGCTTGACTAACACCTTGGGAAAGTAAAGAAATGTCGAAGTGCTGACCTCATAAAAGAATTAGAAAACTAAGTGTAACTGGGAAAGGGCACCGAATAAGGACCTGGAGCACCCAAAGTGCCCCACCAGATCTAGAACCCTAGTCAAGGACTAAAGACAGGTGAAAGTACAAATTATGACCTTTGAGACATGATGAGTGACTACCGTAACTATGTAGACAATCGATGACAATGTGTGACAAGTGATGATAAAACATATTGATTAAATAGACCTAATAGAAATGACAACTAACTAAGGGATGGTGAGACTAGGGAATGATTTATTAGTGAGCAATTTTATCACGCAAGATCCCCGTATAATATAACATACTTGACGATGTAATAGTAGTAGTAAAGTGTGTGATTTTGTGATTACATTTGCCCGCACTTTATGTTGGTGAGCATAATGATTTGTAACATAAAGTAGATAGAAGTACATACCCGATATCCATAGAAGGTGAAGTGATGAACATGTCGAAGGACTAGAAAAATAGTGGAGTGAGAAAATAGTGAAGCGTGGAAGCCAATGATGTAAAAGTGTAAAATAAAAGTGAAGAATGAACATAGGGTGGAAAAGTATGTGTGTTGCTACCACTTGGTGTGATGTACCTACATGTTAGTATAATGTTGATGTCATAAAATGATGATGTTGGTGTGTTGCCCTCATTTGAATGTTTCTTTCTCATACAAGAATCCCTGTAATGATCAAGTAGTAAATAAAAAAATATATATATATATATATATATATATATATATATTTTAAAAATTATATGTAAATGTAAATGCTGAAAATGAAAATGTAACATAGAACATGTGCACCCGATCCATGTCGAGGAAAAAGAAAAGAGGATATCTTGTAATTTCAAAGTGGTTCTTTTGGGTGGTCCACCACCGGGTAGGATGAAGTAGTGTGGGAGAAATTATGCCATTCTCCAACATTTGAATGCTTCCCGATTATAGAGATCTGTTTAATATTGTGGTTATTGTGGGTGGTCCGCCACCGGCCGAAGAAGAAGTGTAGGAGGAAATCTATTGTATCCTCTGCCTCTAACTACTTCCCAGAATTTTAAGGACACCATGTCCTGTAAAAGCTATTGTGTATGGAGTTCTAAGAACCGGTCTAAACTCACTCGTTGTAATAATCCCTTAATGTCATAGATGTAGAATGTGCTAATTGTATCCATGAATTCATATATGTAGGTTGTGCTACTTTGTGATGATGCTACAAATTGTACCGATTATACACACTATGTAGACTATGTTGACTTTACCCACTATGTAGAATATGCTAACCGTACCCACTATGTAGACTGTGTTGATTATACACACAATGCCAAGGGTGAAAACCAACCAAAGTGCAGGTGACTATACTAGTGAAGAGCTTTGTAGAAACCCATATAACGAGCTCTATAGTAACCCCAAGTGATGGCCCCCTCTTTGGGGATGCATGCGATGTCATTGTAAGGAAAATACGGGCCCAAAAGAGGATCAATGCATAACCCAACCCATAGAAAAATTCTTAGTAGAAACCAAGGCACACAAAAACAAGTGACTAGTCACGAACAAGTGTTAGTGCAAACATGCATGTAAAACAATATATAGTAATGCAAATAGTGTAAATAGTGAACAAACAATGTTGTCACACAAGAAGACAAAGTAAAACTACATAATACAGGTAGAAAACATGGGACATCACTCACGATGTCACAAGACACACAAAGGTCGATATGGCCATGACAAACAAGCAAGTGTGCATGGAAAACATAGGGAAAATCCCACATACAAATGGAACACACGTACAAACAAGTAGAAACAAAACACACAAGTAGTCGAGTAGCATATAATCCTGCAATCAAGTGCGTGCATGAAACACCCATTAACATGTTAGAGAAATAAACCATATGTAATCAACGTGTAGAACCAAATAAAGTGCTAAGTACATAATGAAATGTAGCACATGTATAAGTCGAATGTGGATGCCCCCAATGACCAGTGTAGGAAGGGTAGAAGGAGAGCATCCATCATGCATGTAGGAATCTCATGTCTACGGTCACAACTATAGCAAGATGTGAACGCGTATGTGTATAAGGTAATATAAATGACATATAAAAAATCAATCTAGCATTTGTAGTAAAGTGAATATGTAAAAACACTAATATGCAAGAGTAAATGCCCCAAGACCATGCAAAATGCCATGGATGGGTTGAATGAAAAATGCAATATGAAGTGAGTGGAGCCACGTGCCCCCAAGTGAATGGAAATGTATATAGTGAGGCTCATTTGGTTTGACCCTTAGAATCAAGAATGAACCATAAACGAGAGTGCGTCATCGGGAAACAATTGTAATGTGTGTGCGTGTGTTATTTAACATGCTTGGGATGAATGCCTATATGTAGAGGGATGATGATGTGTAGCCTAACAATATGTGTGAAGCCTATAGCTAAAGCGTATGTCATGAATTAGTAAGCATGGTGAGTTGTGATCCACCTTTATGACGAGATATCACTATGTAGTGAGTAAAGGAGGATTATTGGTGATGCCAAATACAAGTATGTGGAATGATGACAAATGGTGGTACCCAAAATGATTAACTACATTTTGTTATTTTAAGCTAATCTAGATAGTAACAACATTGTAATAAATTATGTAAATACAAATATGAATGCTAACTAAATATTTAGATATTGTATAGTAAAGGAAGTAAATGAAATAGAAGGGATGAGGTAATAACTTTTGTAGGGTACTTACCTTAGAGTGTGCTAGAAGTGGACTGTGTGCTGAAATGACAGTAGGATAAGTCAAATCTACTTAGAGAACTATGGTAGGTGCTAATTAGTCTGGACAAGGGCGCCTGGGAGAGGGCAGGGGCTCCTGGGGCACTCCAGTCTGTAATCTGGGAACTGCAGTATGCTAAAAACCTTCGATCTAGTTACTTAATCTGTTGCAGAGGTCTTCGCTTGATGTCACTTCCTATTTGGTGACCGTTGTTGTAGTTGCACTAATTTCACCGTGATGATATGACCTACATAAGACCCATACAAAGCATCAAAACCCTAAATAAATAAATATGCGTATAAATGGGTCGATTGACCTCGATTGCCACAACATTGGGCTTATGATCTAAGCGCTACACTACATTTTAGACCCCATGTAGTTCTATGTGATTTGTGTGTGTAATTGTATGCCTAGGTGCCATAACGTTAGTGACGTGATGATAGCGGCGTAGCTAAATAAAATGCAAGAATGATGGATGGAATAGAATGAACTTCCCCTTTGCCTATGTAGTGTGATGTAGATATAGAAGCCCCAATGTAGTCCCTTACCTTAGTAGTAGCTACCATTTGATAGAAGTATCTGCCGCCCTTATGATGGTGTGTATGTTATGCTTATATATGGATCTCTTGCTTCGATTTCATCATTAATAACCCAAAAGTGCCGACTAGTGCGTCGGGAAAGTAAGGAAATGCCAAAAGTGTCGACCTCATCAAATAATTAAAAACTAAGTGTCGGTGAAAGGGGCACCCAACATGAGGATCGGAGCACCGGGGTGCCCTAGTCTAGTCCTCGCACCCCGATCCAATGACCGAGAGATAGTGAAAGTGTAAATTATGACCTCTGAGACATGCAAAGTGACTACCGAACCGCTGTGTAGACAACTAACGACAATTTGCAAAAAGTGATGATAAAACATACTTGATTAATTGGACCTAATAGAGATGATAACTAAGGGATGACAAAACTAGGGAATGATTCATTAATGAGTAATTTTATTATGCAAGATCCACATATAATATAACATACTTGATGATGTAATAGTAGTAGAAAGTGTGTGATTTTGTGACTACGGTTAGATCGAGACAGTTACTTTTGACAAGCTAGTGAATCTACTGCAGCAAAAAGAAGTAATGTACAAAAAATATGATGAAGAGTAGCAGGCACTATCTTCTCATCAAAAAGGAAAATGAAAAGTAAAATCTTCTCAAAAGTCCCAAAAAAATGTCAACAAGGGGACACGTAAAATAAGAAATGTCCTATCTACAAAAGAGGACATGAGTTGAAAGATTATTGGTTCAATACATATAAGAAAGGTTCATCAAGCAATTATGGACCTCAAAATCAAAAATCTCATCAAGGAAAATCATACTACAAGCAAGGGCAGAAGAAGGGGAAATGGCGAAGGAAACCCCATTGGCAAGGTAATGTAGCTGAGCAAGGAGACCATTCAGATAATGAAGACTTCTTTTACACTGCTCATTCCAGTGAACCATCCATGTCATCTAGTGTTGTTTGGTACATTGATTCAAGAGCCACTCGACACATGACCGGGCACAAAGACTGGTTTACTACCATGAGGGACACACCTTTAAAAAACCATGTTTTGTTAGTTTATGATTCTTCTTGCAATGTACAAAGGTATTGGGAACATTTCTTTACCTCTTGGTTCACGAAATTGTAGATTAACAAATGTATTATATGTCCCTGGCTTAACAAAGAATCTACTATCAGTTAGTCAACTTCTAGATCATAATATGAATATTAAATTTAATAGCAATTTCAAGAAGAAAATGTCTTTGATTCGAGATAAATCTAGAGGCTCAAAAATTGTTGCAAAAATCTCCAATGTGAGACGTATGTTCTAGCTTGAATTTTTCCACATGGATGATCAAACACTTGTGGCTAAGAATTCCTCCTCTACACAATTCTTAAGCCAAGAATTGGTCACATCAATTTTAAATATCTTGAAACACTTCGCATGTATAACATGGTGAGAGGCTTGCCATATCTCAAGAAGGATATAGATAAGTGTCCTAATTGGCTAGCAGGTAAACAACACAAAGATTTATTCCAAAAGAGTACTTATCGAGCTCCAGGTAAGCTTGATTTGGTTCATATCGATCTTTGTGGTCCGATGCAACCTAGTCATTCTAGATTTCAATATTTCATGTTATATGTTGATGATTATTCAAGGAAAATGTGAATTTTTTGTCTTCATAAGAAAAGTGAAGCTTTTGAGAATTTCTAAAAGTTCAAAGTGGCTGTAAAGAATGAAACTAGTCATCATATCATATCTATCTGCTTAGATCAAGGGGGAATTCACTAGTAATGAGTTCAAAGTATACCTTCAAACTTACAGGATTCCTCGAAAATGCTTCCTTCACACACACTACAATAGAATGGTGTTGTTGAGAGAAGGAAATTTATTATCATGGAGATGGTGTGTTATATGATCGACTATTCTAGATTAGTGAGGAAATTTTGAGCGAAGCATAAAGACAACAATATGTTTTCTAAACAAAGTGCCCAAAATTTCTCTTCTTTGGAGTAACACCACATGAATCATGGTCAAATCGAAGACATACATTGCAAACCTTAGAGTATTTGGATGCAAAGCTAACATGCACATACCCAAGTAGAACAAAAAGAATTTGGATTTGAAATCCCAAAAATCATCTTGATTGGCTATAGTAAAGAGGCTCTTGGGTACAAATTTATGGATCTGAAAACGAGAAAAGTATACACCGACATAAATGCTAAGTTATTTGAGAAGAAGGAAGCCGAGACTCCTCCATAATCATCATATGTAGATATTTCACTAGTTTTGAAAATAGAAGCTGATGTTCTTGGTGATGATGAAAATGATTATGGGGATGATGGTGATGATTAGATAGAACCATGACCCATGGGAACAATACATCATATGCAAAAATGGTATAAAAATATGATTTGAGATGCAAAATTGGATGCTCCATCGGATACATCCACCATTGGACCATAGACTTGAAGTAAAAAATGAGAAGAGGTAAAATTTTCTTTAATGAGTAGATTTTTTGAATCTATTGAGCCCTCTAATGTTCAAGAAGCCCTATAATCGAAACCTTAGAAAGATTCCATTGATGTTGAGTATCGAGATATTGATGAAAAAAACACACGACACTTGTCAATCTTCCACCAAGGAAGAAAAGCATTGGTTGCAGATGGATACTGAAAATAAAGCCCAAAGCAGATGGGACCATAGAAAAGTACAAAGCAAGACTGGTAGAAAAGGGGTATGCACAGAGGAAGACATTTACTACCACAACTAAGATCAAAATGATTAGGACGATATTTTCTCTAGCTTCTCGGTATGGTTGGAAAGTCCATCAGATGGACATGAAAAGTGCCTTTCTAAATGAAGATCTACAGGAGGAAGTCTACATGACTCAACTTGAGGGTTTTATTGTACTTGGTGAAGAAACAAAGGTATGTAAACTCGTAAAATCTTTGTATGGTTGGGCTTGGTACATCAAAATTGATGATAATCTCATTTAACATGGAATTTTAAGAAATCCATATGATCCTAGTCTCTACCTCAAAATCTAGAAGAGGGATGGAAGCCTCATAAGTTTTATCAATGTTTAATCAAATCTAGTACAATGGAAATGGCTACAATACTTATAGGTATTGTACTACCGAGTACAAACAAACATATTATTTCACAAGTGCAACTGAAAATAATACATACAAATATATTATTATAACTATGTAACAATTATACCTACATGAATAATATGACAAATTCGGATGGTTATAATCTAACCATAACACAATAATATGAAAACCACCCAATTACCATAGTAAAATGCTAAATTAACTATGATAAAATATGTTTACCTAACATTCTCTCCCTTAATTTTTCATTGTCTCGAGTGAGGTGGAGAGGAACTCTCCAAAAACTCAAACTTTTCATGTGAAAGTGACTTTGTGAAGATATCTTCTCATTGTTCAGTTGTTGGGAAAATTGAAGTTGTATCTGTGTTTCAAAACATGCTCACGTATAAAATGAACATGTAACTCTATGTGCATTGTTCTTTCTTGAAACACTAGATTGCAAACAAGTTTGAGAACACCTTCATTGTTTGTATACACGGTGGTAGGTTTTCCCGTGGTATTCCAAGTCCTTCCAAAGATACGATGTAGCCATATCACTTCGCAAAAGATCCACTTACAACACGATATTCGACTTCGTAGAAGAGTGAGAAACACATTTTTTTTTCTTACTCCTCCATGATATCGGTCCAGATCCCAAAAACAATACAATTCTAGAAGTGGATTTCTTGTCATCAATGTTTCCTACATGATATGAATCTGAATATCTAGTCAAGAAGAAGTTATTATTCTTCTTGTACTCTGTGACCAAGATCTACTGCCCTTGAGATATCTCAAGATCCACCTTGCTCCTTTCCTATGAAAACTATGGGTTCTTGCATGAACGTGGAAAGATATCTCACCAAAATTTGATCTCTCGGTCTAGTACATATTAGGTAAATGACACTCCCAATCAACTATCGATAGAGTTGCATTTATGAGAGGAGATGGATCTAAATGAGATAACTATAGTATCGTCTCATGGGTGTATAATCCACCATCCTGAATTTCTTGAGTGTTGTCTTAGTATACTTCAACCGAAAAATGTGATTCTCCTTCCGCCATACTTCCAATCCAAGATAGTATTGTATGAGCCCGAGATCTTTCGGTCGAACGAGTGATTAAGACATTTCTTTGTTGCATTGATCATCTTCACCAACTTACAAAGTGATGACTAGATCATTAACATAGACAACAACAATCACAATCTCCCCCTTAATTTTTGAGGTAGAGATTGGGATCATATGGATTTCTGACGAATCCATGCTGAACGATATGCTAATCAATTTTGATGTACCAAGCCTGGGGTGCCTGTTTGAGGCCATACAAAGATTTCCCAAGTCTACATACCTTTGTTTCTTCACCAGGGTATGACATATCCCTCAAAGTTAAGTCCCATAGACTTCTTCTTGTAGATATCAGTTTAGAAAAGCAATTTTCACATCCATTTGATGGACTTTCTAACCAAACTAAGCAACTAGAGAAAATATCATCTTGATTCTTTTGATCTTAGCTATGAGAGAAAATGTCTCCTCATAGTATATGCCTTCTTTTATGTGTATCCCTTTCTACCAATCTTTCTTTGTATTTTTATATGGTCCCATATATTTTTACTTTGTTTTGAATATCTATATACAACTAATGGGTTTCTTCTATAGTGGAAGATCAACAAGATGCCGGGTGTTGTTTTTCATCACTAACTCGATACTTAGCATCATGGTATCTTTCCAAGATTTGACTCTAGGGATTCTTGGAAAGTAGAGGGCTCATCAATTTCAACAACTCTACTCATCAAAGAAAATTTTACTTCGCTCGTGCTTTTTCCGTGAGTCTCGTGGGTCCAGGTGGTGGATGAATCCGATGGACTATCCAATTTTGCATCTCGAATCATATTTATATACCACTTGGGCATACTTTGTATGATTCCCGTGGGTCGTGGTCCTATTTGATCATCACCATCATCCCCATCATCACTGTCATCATCAACAGGAACATCAACTTCTATTTTTACAATAGGTGAAATACCTATATCCGGTGAGTTTGGAGAGGGAGTCTCAGCTTCCTTCTTCTCAAAGAACTCAACATATTTGCTGGTGTAGACTTTTTTGGTCTTTGGATCCATAAATATATACCCAAGAGTCTCTTCACTATAGCCAATGAAGATGAGTTTTGAGATTTCATATCCAACTTATTTTTGTTCTACTTGGGTATGTGCATGCTATCTTTACACCCGAATAATCTGAGGTGTGCAATGGATGGATTCCACTTTGACCATGCTTCATGTGGTTTTACTCCATCAAGAGTAATCATGGAAACTCTACTTAGCAAGTATACAATTTCCTTTGTTTATTCTACCCAAAATGTCCTTGCTAGTCTAGAATCATCGATCATGTAACACACCATCTCCATGATAGTACAATTCCTTCTCTCAACAACACCATTCTACTACGGTGTGTGTGGAGGAGGCATTTGTCAATGAATCCCGTGAGCTTGAAGGTAGGCTTTGAACTCATTACTAGTGAATTACCCCCTCGATATGAGCAGAGAGATCTGATATGATGACCAATCTTGTTCTCTAAAGCCACTTCAAACTTTTTGAAGTTCTCAAAATCTTCACTTTTCTTACGAAGACAAAATATCCACATTTTCTTGAATAATCATCAACAAATAACATGAAATATTGAAATCCAAAATGACTAGGTTGCATCGAACCACAAAGATCGATATGAACCAAATCAAGCTTACCTAGAGCTCGATAAGTACTCTTCTGGAATGAAGCTCTTTGTTGTTTTCTCTCAAGCTTTGAGCAAAGTGAGGACACTTATCTCGTATCCTTATGGAGAGACGGTAAGCCTCTCGACATGTTGTACAGATTGAAGTTTTTAGAGATATTTGAAACCGATGTGACTAAGTCTCGATGTGAAAAATGTGCGGAGGAAGAATTATTAGCCACAAGTACTTGATCATCCTTGTGGAAAAATTCAAGATGGAACATACGTCCCACATTAGAGGCTTTTGCAATAATTTTTGAGCTTTTTGATTTGTCTCAAATCAAACACATTTTCTTTCCAGAATGAATATCAAAATCAAACTTCATATTATGATCTAGAAGCTGATTCACTGATAGCAGATTCTTTGCTAACCTAGGGACATATAATACATCTAATAATTTACAAGTTCATGAACCAAGAGGTAGAGATATGTTCCCAATACCATATATTGTGTAAAAAGAATCATCAGCCAACGAAACATGATTTTTCAAAGATGTGTCCCTCATGGTAGTAAAAAAGTCTCTGTGCCCTGTCATGTTTCGAGTGGCTCCCAAATCAACATACCAAATAGTACTAGCTGACATGGATGGTTCACTAGAATAGGCAGTGTACAAGAAGTATTCATTATTTGAATGATCTTCATGCTTAGCTATATTGCTTTGCTGATGGGGTTTTCTTCGATAGTTCCCTTTTTCTGCCCTTGCTTGTAGTATGACTGTCCCTGATGATATTGTTGATTTTAAGGTCCTGAGTTGCTTGATGAACTTTTCTTACATGTATTGTACCAAAAATATTTTAATTCATGTCCTCTTTTGCAGATAGGACATTTCTTCTTTTGTTTGTCCCATCGTTGACTTATATTTTTGGGACTATGGAAATGATTTGGCTTTGCATTTTTATTTTTGATGAGAAGATGGTGCTTTCTCCTCTTCTTCATATTTTTGTACATTGCTTCCTCTTCTTGTAGTAGATTCACTAGCTTGTCAAAACTAACTGTCTGATCTAACAAGTTTAGTGTTGTCACAAAAATTCAGTAAGAAGGAGGAGTACTCTCAAAACAATGGGAACGAGAGTTGTATCAATAACCTCCTCTCCCACAACTAGAATTGAAGCCCTCAATTCTGCAACTCTTCACAAAAAATCTTCCACTTTCTCATTTGGTTTGAATTTCAGCATATGTATTTGACTCTAAAAATTCATGATAGTGTTCTTATTCTTGGCCTCATACACTACAGGTACTCAACTTATCCCATGATTATTTAGTTGTTTTGGCATTTCAAATGTGGGGTTGCACTTCATCGGACATTACAAATAGGTTTATAAATTTTTCCTTCCGATTGACTTTATCAATTTGTCTTTGTTGTGCTACAACATCTCTTTGATCTAGTTACAGAACCATTCACAACATGCCATATTTATTCAAAATCAAGTTGTGTTTTTATCTTAATCTTCCATGCAAGATAATTGTCTCCTCTTAGGATCCATGAGCCTGTAAGAAAGAACTTAGGGGCATTGGTGCCCATTTTACTCAATCAACTAACAAATGGTAAGACTCTTATCACTCTGTATAAGGTCTCCCAATCTATATACCGTCACCCAATATACCTAACCTTTCTATATCGCACCCTCAGATATACCCATTGGTACATGGAATAATCTCACCCTTTCGATATACCCAATGATACATGAAAGATGCATTAACATATGTGAAAGAATTTGATACGTGGTACTAAGATAGTACTAAAAGGGGTCTCGAGTGATTATTGACACGATTCACGAGATATATCCTCATCTCATATGCGAGTAAATTTTCTATATACTTGGATAATTTCAAAGGTGTCCATATTTATGTCATGTAATCGTTTATAGATGGATGGGATGGCTCAAAGTGTGTGCATTGTGTCCTTATTACTCCCCTTCGATTTATAGGGTCAATTCTTAGATGATGTTTTTGTAGTTTGTATTAGGCATTAAGTGGAGTAATAGTCATGATGGATTTACCCGTAAGTGCTTCCTAGAGGCACTTGCATATATCAAATGTTTGCGAAAGAGATCTAAAGATCTTGTGAGTGTTTTGAACAAAAATTTCACTAATTTTGTTTACAAATCTCTGCCGCTTTTATCACCTACAATATTTGTGGTTGAAAATGGAAACCTACAAATTAATACAATCCAAGAAAAATATATGGTTACATCTAATAAGCGAGAAAAAATTGAATGACAAGATATTTTTTTGTTTTGCGAGGCCCTGGTGGCCTCCGAAGCTCAATATGGCTCTCTCTATGAAAAACTACAAAAACAACTCAAAATGTAGTTTTCAAATGCCCCTTTGGAAAAAATGTGCAAAGTAACTTTTAAGCGATTAGGAGAAAAACATTTTTTCACTATTGGTTGGATATTTTGTCGTGCCAAAATATGAGGTTTATCCACAAACACAAGATTAAATCCCTCCTTAAAGACAGGTGAGGCAGCCTATTTATTACTAATCTAAAACACAACAGAAATAATATATACAATATTCACACTATTCTAACCATTGGGGTTGGGATACAATCCCGAAATCCATATCAACACGAGATGGAGATGTTACAACTTTAGAAATAGAATGGATTAGAAAGGAAACTATTATAGATGAAACAAAGTGGGAAGGGAATGAGAGGAATATATTTTCTTTCAAGCAAACACATATTAAGAAATACTTATATGAGTTTTAGATAATGAGTGTAATATTTGAAACGATTAAAATAATCAAGAACACTAAACAAATAATAGCTTAAGATCTTGTATGTAAGAACAATCTCTCAAGATAGATGAATCCCACAACACAAAGTTTGCAAAATAACACCTGTTTCTATTCCTCAATGATTAAAAAGAAAATACAAAGTTTTTCTTCTTCTTCACAATAGCTCTTAATATTCTAAAAATCTCTCCCCTTTTGGAATGCACAAGCATCCCTTATTTATAATAGAAAGAGTAGAGAGAAAATAGGATAAATCCTAGAAAATAGTCATTTAACAAGAATCCTATTTTTCTTGACTCTCACGTAGGAGAACAAGTCAAAATTTGCTTCCTATGTGACGAAACGAAAATGAAAAAGACATGTAACATTATGCTTATTCTGTTTCATCATCCTTGTCTTCCTCCAATGAAGCTTAGCTTGTCTCAAAATTCCTGGAATTTCCGGATTATGTCCTGCATCTCAGCTTCATCTGCGCACTGGAATAATCACTTAGAACCTCGCAAGTTTCCTGAGTGTCGCTTGCGTTGCCAGGAAGTTTCTTCAATCTCTTGTTGAGTTTCCTTAGTGATTCTAAAACATTCTCAATCCTTATGAACTTATCAATGGTTGTTAGATCGAAGATGGAAGTCTGGTTCGTGCTGAATTGATTCTTGAATTTGTTTATAGAGATCATCAGTAGGTAGAATATTTGAGCTTTCATCCAACACCTTGGCGAAGATCCTGGACAACTCCTCTTCTATGTCGTTGGTGGCATCGACCAACTGATCTCTAGATTCCCTCAACTTGTTGCAAGCTTCACTGAGAATCTTTATCCTGAATCTGATGGCTTTGGTTAGCTGGAAATGCTTATCCCCATGTGGAATGATTCCTTCTTCCATCAAGATACGGGATGGAACCTGTTTTAGTGCATTGAGAGCCTCAAAAGTTAACTCAAGGTTCTTGATTTCCTGTGAAAATTCATCATCCATTTTATTGCCATCTTTCTTTATTTCCTCCATAGATTTATAAACCTCCACTATGTCATCAATGACCTCTCTTCCTTGTAGGAGTAGCCTTTGAATCCATTCATCAACCGTTCTCCCCTTCTCGTTGATTTTTTCAATCATAGGTACTGATGAGAAATCGAACTTGATAGGAGTAGGGGTAGAAGATGATAGTATTGACTAAGAAGGCTTTGAGAGCTTGAGCAATACCTCCGTCAATTGTTCAACTTTCTCCTTAAGCTCATCTCTACTCACCTTCGTTTCCTTCACTTCCTGCAACACGTTCATGGCATCCTAGGCATCTGTTGTGCTCCTTCTATTGTTACCTTTCCTAGATCAACCCTTGTAATATGATAATCAGTAACTGCTATATCCTCCTTAGTTTTGTTGGTTGTGGGAGTGGCAATCTCTACAAACTTATGCCCTGAGGCATCCATGAAACCCTTGAAACCGTTTTGGGTTTCTTGGCATATTTGGCAGCGAGCCTTGAGTGAACTGAAGTCAAAGGCTGGTAGAGGAACTACCACCTTCCTCTTCCTTGGGGTCTGATCAATTAACCATTGAGGTACAGTGGAAGAAGTTTCCCCTATCGAGAGGTGTTATGGTTACATCTGTAGGTGGAGGAAGGTTTACTTGTGGAGTAGTGATGACTGCAAGTGTGGTGATTGTGGGAATAGATTTAGTGAATGAAGGTGCGGAAGGAGGAGGCATATCTATGGCCATCTTAGGTCCAATAGAGAGAGGTGAGAGGTCGAGAAGATGCTGGCCATGGCTGATGAGAGTGGCGTAGAAATATGAGGTGAGGAAGATTGGGAGAGAGGAGGTAAAGATTCTAAAGTCAAAGCTTGAGAAGCAAGAGAGAGACTTACTTCTGATGAGCAATCAACAAAAGGAGAAATAAGAGGTTGACCAACCTCATCTTCTGAAGGAATTTTTCCTTGTTCTAGTGGAGGAGGTGAATCTAGTACCTCAACTATTTGTGAAGGAGTGGCAGATGATGTGGCTCCTTGCTTTTCTCCCTTTCGAAAAACTTAAATTTTATTTGCCTCTTGGTAGGGATTTTATCCTCTTCCCTCTCTCCCTTGGAGGGTCCCGCTTCTAAAGTAGCTATTTTTGAAAATCTCTTTTCCTTATAATTCATTCCCCAAGAAATGAGCCATGCCTTGGTATGGACAAGAGTCTGAGTAGCTCTTTCAGTGATAGAAGCTTTTTCAGCAATAGACCAATCAATGGTTGTGAATCCGTGTTAGTCTCCATCTGACTGTTCGTATCTAGTGTCCAAGACACTTTCATTTTCCACGGTACCTTTGAGGATATCAGCTAGATCTAACATCTAAATTTCTTCAAGTGTCAATCTGCTGTTGTATTTTCTTTGGATGACAACTTCATCCTGAAGATCAACCCAAATGTCTTCCACTTTGGGCACATGCAGATATAAGGTTCCATATGACTTGAGAACTCTTTAGATGTCAAACCCCTCCCTGAGCTTCATATGTTTCTTCAATTTATCTTGAAGCTCATGCACCACATTCTTTGCCTTAACCACTGTAGAGTGTGTATACCTTCGAATGGAAATAGGGAAGGAGACAACGCCTTTGTGCCTACTTTGTTAGAATTTGTGTAAATATAATAATTGTTTGACTAACTCCATGAGGATCAGTTTGTCACCTGGGAACTTGGGCAAATGGAAAGGGTTACCATGGAACCTCACCACCCAAAGATAAGTAATCTTCTTGAATTGCAAGAAAATGCAACCCCTTTTGACACTTCACCCTTTCTTCATCATAAACCCTTCTTTTCGCCGATCGGGATCCAACCCGCAAATGTTTTTATAGAAGAAGACATCGTTCACTCTTATATATTAGTCTTCAGACCCTTTTATTGTCAGCTGAGGGAAGTACAGATATATGTGTTTTGTTTCTTGGTTTCCCTTTGCATCTAGCCCTGGTAATTTCTCATGTCTGTTGCTGCATAGGTGACATATGACATCATATAGAACTTGCCAAGAGACAAAACTACTTTCATTTGGGAATCTATCTTGTCACTTATTAGGATACCCCAATTAATCCCTTGGTCATTCTTCTTTATGATGACCATGAAATGGTACATCCACCACGGAATTATTTTGACTCGGGAGTCCAAATAATTGACTCAAAGAAGTAATGATATCACCGATTTTGAGAATAAAATCACTTCTAGGGAATGACTTGGGAAACCTAGAAATGGCTAGCTTACCCTTGATCAAGAACTTCTTATTTAATGCTTGATGTGGTCTTCCTGATCTTTGTCCCAGGCCTTTTGTGCTGATTTAAGGTCTAAATCAACATACTCCATAAATTTAGGAAACTTTAGGAGTTGATCAAAATAACCTCTATCCAATTTCACTATAGACTCTCTTGCTTGATTTATTACTGAGCAGGGGACGAAAGTCATAGTTGGAAGCGCAGGCCAGGATGAATTTAGGGCATTGAGCTGATATTGGAAATCTTGTTGCAAGAGGGAGACCGCTTGCACGCTTATCGACTTCATCCAGGAGTTCTGAGAAGAATCCTCAATTCTCTTCTAGAAGTCCTCCATATCTATATTGCCAAGCTCTGTGTCCCGAATGTCATAATTACAGCTTATGTAAGAAGAAGACTCCATCTTCTAATACTTATACTTCATCTTTCCTAACTTATCCTTAGATTGGTGGGGTCCGACATGAGGAGTCTCAAAGAAGAAATTCCTTGATGATTTCTGGAAGAGCAATCGGGCTTGAAAGTTTGTTGGACAAGTGCACAGACCCACCACACTATTCGGATTTTGAAATTTGCAAAACACCTTTAGAAACTTGACACAATGGAGTGTATGTCAGAAGTTAGGACATGTTGAGAATCGATGAAAACTCGACACACTACGGAAGTGAGGAAGTGTCGAACAAGTGGGAAAACCCAACACACACGATGGAACCTAGAGGATGTCGAGTAGGTAGAAATGCCCAACACACAGTTAAAACATATGAAAAATAGGTAAATAACCCAAAAAAAAGGTTAGAATCATTTGGAAATCTATAGGTTACAACCTATGAAAAACAGGTAAATAACCTAGGGGTGAATTTCAAACAAGAACCCATATGGGAAAAAGAAAAGAAACAAGGAAAATAACCCAAAACCCTAAACCAAAAATGGGGGAGGAAATGAAATGGAAAACCCCAAGCAAACACTTCACAAATAACCCAAAAAGCTTCTAAATAGAAAGAAGAGAAGAATACCTTCAAATAGCTTGAAAAATGATCAAAAATGGCTGGTGAAATCGATCGGGAAGCTTGATCGGGTTTGGAGGTAGAAGAAGCATCAACGAAAATCCAACGCAACAAAAATGATAAGGTAACAAATGACATGGAAAAATTGACTATTTATAATAACCTAGCATTAATTACACCTCACTTGACACATGTGCCAACTGCCAGACAACTGGACATTAATGACATGTCATCATGCTTGGAGCGTCCGAAAACCCGATACAAAGGATTTGATTCAATTTGGGTTTCGGTTTTGGGAAACAAGTGACATGAAACATGCATTTGGCTAAAGCATGTTCCGATGCTTGGAAGTTCTGAAAACCTAACACACTGCTTAGGAAATCAGGTTTCGGTTTTGGAGAACATGAGGCATAAAACATGCTTTGGGAAAAGCATGTTTTGATGCTTGAAGTTCCGAAACCCGACATAATGGACTTAGATAATCGGTTTCAAGTTTTGGGAAACATGAGACATGTAACATGCAAGAAACATGTTTTCATGCAATGAAAACCTGAAAACCTGAAAATCTCTTTCAAAGGGAATTTTTAAGAGATTTGTCCAAAATTTTCCTATGGTTATCTCATTTTTAGCTGGAATCACTAAAACAAGATAACAACTAGCTCCAGTTGGGGAATTTCTTTGAGACATCAAAGGAAGAGAACTCATGTATCAAAAATATTTATCCATTGGGCTACGGAGTTAGAAGAAGAAAAACCAAAAAGAAAGAAAGAAAGAAAGAAATAAAGAAAACACACAACAAAAAATAAATTATAATACAATGCAAGAGAGCATCTTGCATTACTGATGGAACAACTTCAGATGTTGGCCACTGAAAGGTAGAGGGAGTAACTCTCCATCAAGATATGATAGACAAAAGCTATTTTCACCGTTCAGTTGATGGATTTTGAAAGGACCTTTCCATAAAGAATTGAACTTGCCATGCATCCCTTTCTGTTCCCTTCTCTTATCCTAGAGAAGTACTAGATCTCCAATCTGGAAATCACATTGCTTTGATTTTTGTCAAATATATTTTTGACTTTGCTCGATGGTTTGCAATGAGATCCACTACCTTGCTCCGTTATTCTTCTAGCTTGGCTAGGTACATTATCCTTTTCTCAATGGAAATTTGAAAAGTTTCATCCTCAATTGCTTTAGCCAACCGTAAGGCTGACAATTCTACAGAGATAGGAATCTCAACATCAATTCCATACAACACCTAGAATGGGGACATTCCAATAACTCGCTTAGGAGTAATCCAATCTACCCATAATGCATCATACAATGCTTTGTGCCATGTCCTCTGATTCTCATTGACCAACTTTCTGATTATGGTCACTAGGTTCTTGTTACTTGATTCAACTTGACCATTTCCTTGGGGGTAATAATCAGATGAATGAGCCAACGTAATCCCAAATCCATAGAAAAATTCTATCAACTCATGTGATGAGAAATTGGAAGCATTGTCAACAACAATCTTATGAGGTATGCCGAATCTAACAATTATATTCTCCTTGAGAAAGTTGCACACAACTTCGAGAGGTTTCTGTTTGATTGGTGCGGCTTCCACCCACTTGGTGAAATAGTCTGTGGTAGTGAGCACATAATTATGATCAGCACTAGAGGCAAGATTCAATACTCCAATGAAGTCAATTCCCCATTGGCGAAAAGGTTCTTCAATTATCACAGGATTCAAGGGAAGATCTGCCAGCTTAGGATGACAAACGAAATGTTGACAAGCTTCACACTTAGCCACCCATTCAAATTGAATCTTGAAAGAGAGTAGGCCAATAGTACCTGGCTCGTAAGATCTTGTAAGCCATCACGGAGGAAGAGAAATGTCCTCCACATGCTATATTGTGGAAGGATTCTAGCAACCTTATTTGTTGAGACTTATCAACATAACGTAGGAATACACCATCAATACCCTTCTTGTATATACCATTATCCCATAGAATGTATCTTGTGGACCTTAATTTAATTGTCCTCTTTTATTTTTGGATTAAATGTGGGGACATTCACCGTAAGTTAAAAAGAAAGTGATATCTGCATACCATTCATCGGTTGTGCTTACAAAAAGCACCATGGTAATTCTGAAGAAGTACCTTCAGTTTCCTCGCATTCTGTCTCAAAATTGTTTTCTGCGATCAATTGGCACAGGGCCTCTTGTACCAACTTAATAGGTCTGATGTCTAAGTCATATTCTTGGACTTTGGCTATCTAGTTACCCCGTTGACTACCTAAATCTTGTTGAGTCAAAATGGACTAAACTGCAGTATCAAGAATAAGAATGAGAGTGTGAGAAATCAACACATAATACTTGAAATGCTTCACTACTCTCACCACTACATAAACATGCTTTTCAATTTGTGACATCTTTAATTCATGTTCCTTTAGTGGGCAGCTCATGAAAGCAATGGGAGCTTTGATTCCTTCTTCATTCTCCTCGCATCAGGATGGTTGATACTGTATGTGCAGAAGCATAACTGTACATGATGAAATCTTTCTTGAAGTCTAGGGCATACCAGAATAGGAGCATGAGAAATTGCTCTTTTGACTTCTTTGAAAGCAAGCTTCCTTTAGTGCTCCATCGAAATGGAGTTTTACCTTTCATCATCCCAAGGATATCCTTGGTTTTATCAAAAAGTTAGGCACAAATCTTCTTAGGAAATCAACCTTTCCGAAAAAGGAATGCACCCTAGTTTTTCTTGTAGGTAGGGTAAGGCTTTGGATGGCCTTCACCCACTTTGGGTCGATCTTGGTTCCTTCTTTAGTCATGATATGACCCAAAAAACTTACCTTCTGTTACTCTGAACATGGAATTTTTAGGATTTAATGAAATCCCATGACACCTGCACCTTAAGAGTACTTGCTCTAGGTGATCATAATGATCACTTCGCTTCTTAGAGAAGACCGTCAAGTCATCCAAATATACAACTATGAATTTTCCCATCAAATCTCTGAAAGCTAAGTCCATAGCTCTTTGAAATGTGGCTCCAACGTTAATTAAACCAAAAGGAATCCTCCTGTAAGCAAAGGTCCCCCATGGGGTGGTGAATGCTATTTTATGTTGATCCTCAAATGGCTACCTCGACCTAATTATACCCCAAAAATATGTCAAGCATGGATAACATTTCTGATCTAGTGACAGTCTGCAATACTTGATCCATGATAGGAAATGGGTAATTGTCTTTCAATGAAGACTGATTAAGGTTTCTAAGTCAACACAAATCCGAATCTCACCATTCTTCTTTCTGACGGGGATGATGTTAGCAACCCAGGTAGAATGATGAATTGGGAAGATAATCCTTGCATCTAACATCTTTTGAATTTCTGCAAGGATAGTCCCTGAGATATTTTGGTTGTAATGCCTTTGCTTTTGCCTATAAGGTTTGACATCAGACTTCAAAGGGATGCTATGTTGCACATCCTTGGGCTTGAAAGACTTCAGATCCGTATATGACCATGCTAGGACGTCCATATATCTCTTCAAGAGTGAAGTGAATCTTCCTTTCTCCTCATGAGAACAACATTTTCTGATGTTTACCGTCTGTGCTTGGTCAAAAGAGCCTAGATTAACTTGATATACTTCTGACAAGGACACACCTTCAACTTGCCTTTTATCCTGAATAAAACAGTCATGCTTGTCAAACAGACCTTCTAGAGAAACTAATCCCTTCAGAATCTTATTGCCTTTGAGTTGGATGAATTCACCATCAATCTCTTGATATGAATTCAAGACAGACTCATGGAAAGCTGATTCTGATCCTTCAAAATAAAGCTCGCTAAAATTATCAGCTTTCTCAAGGAAAGACAATACCATTGATCATCATTGAACACTTGCCAATGTACTAAATTATCTGGAACACTTAGACGATACACAATCTGAATGGTATACGTGTCATGTTTGAACTTTGGGTGAGGAAGGAGAAGAGATGCATACACAACTAAAGAATCAGCTTTATCATTGTAATCTATCAAAACTGCCTTAATGGAAAAAGCATCAAAGCATTCTATGCTATCCCACACCTTGTTCCTGTAATGCCTTAGGCGATCATTTTTTACCTGATAGACCCCTTACTTGATTTACAATCAACTCAACATCTCCCTGCACTTTAATATTTTAGATTCCATTTTGCCTTGCCATTTCTAATCCCAATAAAAAGGCTTCGTATTCAGCCGTGTTATTAGTATTGTCAAACTGTAGCTTGAAGGTGAAGGGAAAGATCTCAAATCTGGAGATATAAGAACCACACCAAGTGCACGATCCAAGAGTGGAACAGATCCCATCAAACTCGAGGATCCAAATAGCTTTAGGATCTTCATCCTTGATTTCTACAGAAGGCACCTCCAATGTCATGAAATAATTTCCCAAGCCTGCATCTTCGAAGAGAATTTGAGCTTTGGGGTCATCTGATTTAGTGACCAGGTACTTCACTTGTGCTTTAGGGTGGAGGACATGAGGAACTCCATTCACTATAATTTTAGCTTTGGTCTAGTCCATATTGATTTCTCCTTCGACATCTTTGCAAAAACCTCTTCCTAAGAGAATACCATAAGCAACTGGGATATCAGCAACTAGGATAGTCATTTTTACTCTCTTTTCAGGGAATGCGACAAATGCAAACTGTGCATCCTTGATTTGGCCAATCAAGGGGACTTGTTTAGTTTCCATGGAGTAACACCACCCATAATATTTAGTCAAGGTAAGTCCAAGGGCATGGGCTACTTTTGCGGGCATTACGTTATCAGAGGCTCCTGAGTCAATTATGCAATTGCTTTGAGTTTAAACCCATTTATAAGTAAGGACAAATAAAATGGTTCAATCTTTCCCAAAGAAGCAACAGAGGTCATATTATTCTGAGGTAAAGGCTAAGTGGGATTAGGAAACATGCCTTTTGAAGATGAAGGGATAACAACCTTGCTTCTAATGAATTTGGAAAGTTTCTCAAATTTCTCGGGATTTGACTGGAGGTACTCGGCTTCTGACATTTGGATTTTAGTTTTCTTTGCATGATCAATAATGTCAAAAGCGGTATATGAAGGAATGATGGTGGGCTTAGTTCAGTTACACTAGTTTGAGCTGAAGTATTGGTCTTGGGGGCTGGAGAAAGAGAGTTAGAAAAAGAAGTTACCTTTTTGTCATCTCCTTTTCAGTTTGCACTGAGATAGGAGAGCCTCTTTTAGCCATAACCACGGGAGCTTCTTTACCTTTCTCCTTAGAGCCTTCAACTAGATTTTGAGGTTCTGAGATTGAGCTCGAGTAAATACTGCAAATGACTGAACATCATGTTCACACTGGTATTCCTCGTATTCCAAGTACCCAATGTTGGAGTCGCCAGCTGAATCATCAAAATATTCATCAGCATATCCCGAAGCTTCAAAAGCTTCATGAGAATCTTGATCTTCTAGGTTCTTCATCTTCCTCAACTATTTCCACTGTTGTGTTGACATGAGGAGCTTCAATGGCCAGCCTTGTTGAAAAGCAATCAACCGATTCCTATCTCTTGTGGGAGTGCCATTTGTATTGCTAAAATTCCATCTAGGAATATCCCGATAAGGAATGTTGGTCGCTGTTGAGAAATTTGCTTCTTTAAAGAGATCAAGTTGTTGGCCATCTTCTGAATCATAGGGTCAGTAGTACTTTGAGAAGAAATATGATTTTTATGCTTAGATGAATCTTTTTTGATCTTTCCAGCCAGAATGAGATCATCTTCTATTTCAGTGGATGTAGCTTGAGCAGTAGCTAAATCAGGGATAAAAACCTTCTTAATAAGAAGCTCACATCGGGGGGCTGAGCATTGATGAAGAAACACTTTTTATTTTCAAGAGTGGGAATGACTAGCACTAGAATCTTCCGAATCAGCTTGTTGAATTTTTCCACGAAGTCTCACATGGGCTCATGAGACTCCTTCTTCATATGTGTAAGTTGTGCTAACAAGTCATGAGAATCTTTAGCTGGTTTGAACCTTGCTTCAAATACGGATCTCATGGTAGCCCAGTTGGTAATGCATGCATTCGAAGATGGTAGAATGATTTTACTGCCACACCATGTAATGTTTTAATGAAGAGTCAAAAGAGACATCTTCATGAGCCACCCCAAGGATGCCACATGCGACAAATAATGAAGTGATGTGTTCATCAGGGTGTTGCTTCCCATTGCCATTGAACTTAGGAATATTCTTACGAGATCCATGTGGTAGATCATGCAATGATGGAGTTAGGGAAAGAGGACCAATAGCCACACCCCAAGGCACAAGTTGTGCTACCATTCTTCTGAATGAAGTGTGCATAGGAATCCAAGTATTAGAAAAGAATAATGCACGGCAGGTTGCAGAAGCTTCTTGTTCTTAAGGAACCCAAGTTCTTTGGATAGGCGAAGAACTTCTTGCTCGGCTAGATACAACACTGTTGGGGGAAAGTCTAAAATTGTGTTGTTGAAGCAGATCAGTTTCACCCCTAGCTCAGCTTGACCGAGTGAAGATTTTTCTGGCCAGCTTGAACTGGAAAATGGATCTACCAAAAATAAGGTGAATACGGAGTCGCCAGACACCAATAGGATAAGCTTAGTCTTATCAATCTGTATTCCTCAGCAGAGTTGCCAAAAATTGTTGGTTGGGTATTTTGTTAGGCCAAAATATGAGGTTCAACCACAATACACATGATTAAATCCCTCCTCAAAGAGAGGTAAGGCAACCTCGTTTACTACTTATGTAAAACACAATAGAAATAATATACACTATTCACACTATTCTAACCATTGGGGTTGGGATACAATCCATAAATCCATATTAACACAAGATGGAGATGTTATAGCTTCAGAAATAGAATTGATTAGAAAGGAAAATATTATAGATCAAAGTGAGGGAAGGGAATGAGAAGAACACATTTTCTTTCTAGCAAACATAGATCAAGAAATACTTATACGAGTTTTAGATAATGAGTGTAATATTTGAAACGATTAAAATAATCAAGAACACTAAACAAATAATAGATTAAGATCTTGGATGTAAGAAAAATCTCTCAAGGTAGATGAATCCCACAACACAAAGTTTGCAAAATAACACTGCTTTATTCCTCAATGATTAAAGAGAAAATAAAAAGTTTTATTCTTCTTCACAATAGCTCTTAATATTCTAAAAATCTCTCCCCTTTTGGAATGCACAAACATCCCTTATTTATAATAGAAAGAGCAAAGATAAAATAGGATAAATCCTAAAAATAGTCATTTAACAAGAATCCTATTTTGCTTGACTCTCACGTAGGAGAACAAGTCAAAATTTGCTTCCTATGTGACGAAACGAAAATGAAAAAGACATGTCAATCTCTTGATGGAAATGACATGTAGTATTATGCTTATTCTATTTTGTTGTCCTTGTCTTCCTCTAATGAAGCTTGCTTGTCTTGAAATTCCTGGATTTCTGGATTATGTCCTACATCTCAGCTTCATTTGGTGCACTGGAATAATCACTTAAAACCTTGCAAGTTTCCTAAGTGTCACTTGCATTGCCAGGAATTTTCTTCAATATCTTGTTGAGTTTACTTAGTGATTCCAAAACATTCTCAATTATTATGAACTTATCAATGGTTGTCAGATCGAAGACATAAGTTGGTTCATTCTGGATTGATTCTAGGATTTGTTTATAGAGATCGTCAACAGGTAGAATATTCAAGCTTTCATCCAACACCTTGGAAAAGATCCTGGATAGCTCCTCTTCTATGTCGTTGGTGGCATCGACCAACTGATCTCTAGATTCCCTCAACTTGCTGCAAGATTCATTGATAATATTTATCCCGAATCTGATGGCTTTGGTTAGCTGGAAATGCTTATCCCCATGCAGAATGATCCCTTCTTCCATCAAGATATAGGATGGAACCTGTTTCAGCGTATTGAGAGCATCAAAAGTTAACTCAATGTTCTTGATTTCTGTGAAAATTCATCAGCCATTTTATTTCCATATTTTTTATTTCCTCCATAGATTTATAAACCTCCACTATGTCATCAATGACCTCTCTTCCTTTTAGGAGTAGCCTTTGAATCCATTCATCAACCGTTCTCCCCTTCTCGTTAATTTTTTCAATAATAGGTACCGATGAGAAATCAAACTTGATAGGAGTAGGGGTAGAAGATGACAATATTAACTGAGAAGGCTTTGAGAGCTTGAGCAATACCTCCGTCAACTATTCAACTTTCTCCTTAAGCTCATCTCTTCTCACCTTCTCTTCCTTCAAAGATCCGGCGTAACACGTTCATGGCACCCTAGGCACCTTGTTGTGCTCCTTCTGTTGTTACCTTTCCCAGATCAACCCTTGTAATCTGATAATCAGTAACCACTATATCCTCCTTAGTTTTGTTGGCCATGGGAGTGGCAATCTCTACAAACTTATGCCCTGAGGCATCCACTGAAACCCTTGAAACCATTTTGGGTTTCTTGGCAGATTTGGTAGGAGAGGCCTTGAGTGAACTGAAGTCAAAGGCTAGTAGAGGAACTACCACCTTCCTCTTCCTTAGAGTCTGATCAATTAACCATTGAGGTACAGTGGAAGAAGTTGCCCCTATCGGAGGTGTTATGGTTACATCTATAGGTGGAGGAAGGTTTACTTGTGGAGTAGTGATGACTGCAAGTGTGGTGACTGTGGGAATAGATTCAGTGAATGAAGGTGCGGAAGGAGGAGGCATATCTATGGCCATCTTAGGTCTAGTAGAGAGAGGTGAGAGGTCAGAGAAGATGCTAGCCATGGCTGATGAGAGTGGCATAGAAATATGAGGTGAGGAAGATTGGGAGAGAGGAGGTAAAGATTCTAAATTCAAAGCTTGAGAAGCAAGAGAGAGACTTACTTCTGATGAGAAATCAACAAAAGGAGAAATGAGAGGTTTACTGACCTCATCTTCTGAAGGAAGTTTTCCTTGTTCTGGTGGAGGAGGTGAATCTAGTACCTCAACTATTTGTGAAGGAGTGGCAGATGATGTGGTTCCTTGCTTTTCTCCCCTTCTGAAAAACTTAAATTTTATCTGCCTCTTGGTAGGGATTTTATCCTCTTCCCTCTCTCCCTTGGAGGGTCCCACTTCTAAAGTAGCTATTTTTAAAAATATCTTTTCCTTATAATTCATTCCCTAAGAAATGAGCCATGCCTTGGTACAGAAAAGAGTCTGAGTAGCTCTTTCAGTGATAGAAGATTTTTCAGCAAAAGACCAATCAATGGCTGGGAATCCATGTTGGTCTCCATCCGACTGTTCATATCTAGTGTCTAGGACACTTTCATTGTCCACGGTGCCTTTAAGGATATCAGATAGATCTAACATCTGAATTTCTTCAAGTGTCAGTCTATTGTTGTCTTTTCTTTGGATGACAACTTCATCCCGAAGATCAACCCAGATGTCTTCCACATTGGGCACATGCAAATACAAGGTTCCATATGACTTGAGAACTCCTCGGATGTCAAACCCTCCCTGAGCTTCATATGTTTCTTCAATTTTTCTTGAAGTTCATGCACCATGTTCTTGGCCTTAACTATTGTAGAGCATGTATACCTTACAATGGAAATAGGGAAGGAGATGACGGCTTTGTGCCTGCTTTGTTGGAATTTGTGAAAATCCAACAATTGTCTGACTAACTCCATGAGGATAAGTTTATCACTTGGGAACTTGGGAAAATGGAAAGGGTTACCATGGAACCTCACCACCTAGAAGATAAGTAAACTTCTTGAATTGCAAGAAAATGCAACCCCATTTTGACACTTCAACCCATGCTTCATCAGAAACCCTTCTTTTCGCGATCAGATCCAACTTGCAAATGTTTTCATAGAATAAGGCATCATTCAATCTCCTATATTGGTCTTCAGACCCTTTTATTGTCAACTGAGGGAAGTACTGATATATGTGTTTCATTTCTTGGTTTCCCTTTGCATCTAGCCTTGGTAATTTCTCGTGCTTGCTATTGCATAGGTGACATATGACATCATATAGAACTTACTGGTAGACAAGACTATTTTCATTTGGGAATCTATCTCGTCACTTATTAGGCTACCCCAATCAATCCCTTGGTCATTCTTCTTTATGATGACCATGAACTGGTACATCCACCCTTGGAATTATTTTGACTCTGGGAGCCCAAATAATCGACTCACTTCTAGGAAATGACTTGGGAAACCTAGAAATGGTTGGCTTATCCTTGATCAAGAACTTATTGTTTACATGCTTGATGTAGTCTTCCTGATCTTTGTCCCAGGCCTTTTGTGTTGATTTAAGGTCTAAATCAACATACTCCACAAAGTTGGGAAACTTTAGGAGTTGATCAAAATAACCTCCGTCCAATTTCACTATAGACTCTCTTGCTTGATTTCTTACTGAGCGGGAGGCTAAGTCATAGTTGGAAGCGCAGCCAGGATGAATTCAGGGCATTGAGCTGATATTAGAAATCCTGCTGCAAGAGGGAGACCGCTACTATCGACTTCATCCAAGAGTTCTGAGAAGAATCCTCAATTCTCTTCTAGAAGTCCTCCATATCTATATTACCGAGCTTTGTGTCCTAAATGTCATAATTGTAGCTTATGTAAGAAGAAGATTCCATCTTCTAATACTTATACTTCATCTTTCTTAACTTATCCTTAGATTGGGACGGTCCGACATGAGGAGTCTCGAAGAAGAAATGCCTTGATGATTTCTGGAAGAGCAATCAAGCTTGAAAGTTTGTTGGACAAGTGCACAGACCCGCCACACTATTCAGATTTTAAAATTTGTGAAACACCTTCAAAAACCCAACACAATGGAGTGTATGTTGGAAGTTAGGACATGTTGAGCACTCGATGAAAACCCGACACACTGCGGAAGTGAGGAAGTGTCGACAAGTGGGAAAACCCAACACACACGGCGGAACCTAGAGGATGTCGAGTAGGTAGAAATGCCCAACACACATGGATCTTGATGGATGTCGAGCACCTGGAAAAACCCGAAGCAAGGCAAAAAAGTGAAATGTTAAACACTATGCAAAACTCAAACAAGTATATTGGGTTACTGACATGTCAGAATATGAAAAATTCCTGCCTTGTGATCACTTAGGAATTTCAGAATCTTTTGGAAATCTACAGGTTACAACCTATGAAAAAAAGGTAAATAACTTAGGGGTGAATTTCAAACAAGAACCCATATGGGAAAAAGAAAAGAAACAAGGAAAATAACCCAAAACCCTAAACCAAGAAATGGGGAGGAAATGAAATGGAAAACCCCAAGCAAACACTTCACAAATAACCCAAAAAGCTTCTAAATAGAAAGAAGAGAAGAATAACTTCAAATAGCTTGAAAAACAATAAAAAACAGTTGTGAAATCAATTAGGAAGCTTGATCGGGTTTGGAGGTAGAGGAAGCATCAACGAAAATCCAATGCAACAAAAATGATAAGGTAACAAATGACGTGGAAAAAATGACTATTTATAATAACATAGCATTAATTACACCTCACTTGAAACATGTGCCAACTACCAGAAAACTGGACATTAATGACATGTAATCATGCTTGGAGCGTTCAAAACTTGATACAAAGGATTTGATTCAATTTGGGTTTCGGGTTTCGGAAACAAGCGACATGAAACATGCATTTGGCTAAAGCATGTTTCGATGCTTGGAAGTTCTGAAAACTCGACACACTGCTTAGGCAATCGGCTTTCAAGTTTTGGGAACATGAGGCATAAAACATGCTTTGGGAAAAGCATGTTTTGATGCTTGAAAGTTCTGAAAACCTGACATAATGGACTTAGATAATTGGGTTTCGGGTTTTGGGAAACATGAGACATGTAACATGCAAGAAACATGTTTTCATGCAATGAAAACCTAAAAACCCGAAAATCTCTTTCAAAGGGAATTTTTAAGAGATTTGTCCAAAATTTTCCTATGGTTATCTCATTTTTAGCTGGAATCACTAAAATGAGAAAACATTCACCCAAAAATAGGGTTATTTTCCGCTAATTTTAGAGTGGGGTTTGGTGTTGACTAGGGGTTTAGTGATAGTTTTCTTCCACTAAAGATGGCGGTTTTGCTATTTTTCGCCACCAAATGAAAATAGTTTTAAAAACTATGGTTTTGGGGGGTCGAACCCAACACCTCACTCCCGAGTGATTTTATTTTATCCAATAAGGCGCTCTATGTAGTTTATTTATAAATTGAAGTAATTTGTATTTAAATTAAACAAAACGTGATGACCTTTTGAAAAGTGACGTGGCACGACCAAGGCTTTCATGTGGTAAGTGTTGGTAGGTTTGTGGATTACATATTCTACCCGAGGTGGATCCAATCGCCTTTCTATCTCCTTGTTTTGATTTTTTACAATGCCTTTTTAATTCTGTCATTTGATGATTGTTTATTTTATTTCCGTTTTGCGGGGTTGTTGTTTCTCACCGCTGGTTTGAGACTCTACCTAGTTTGGAGGAGTTATTGGTGGTGTTGAATGGCCTCCTTTTTTGTCCCGGTGAAGATAGATGTAGTGCGGGGGCTTGGCCCAAAGATGGCTCGACCGTAATGTCCCAACTCGATAGAGGGTTACCGCTTCGACTTGTGAAGAGATAAACCCAACTCATTTCACAATAAAATGACAACTCGTGCTTGTGTCCACTTGGTGTATTTGCTGTTTTGAACAACTCCCTCCAATGCTTGCTTGCAGGATGGATCTGCATTATAAAACATGGTTTTGTTCTATAACTCACCCAAAAAAATACAACACATGCCCGATTGTGCAACTCAACTCGGCCAATGCGCTATCTCTCGGAGACAGGACTCAAATTACTTATTATCGATTATCTTGGCCATTGAATGTGACTTGGCCTTCGATGTGAGACCCAATCTGATCAAGACATGACTCGGATGTCAAAAATAGTCCAACTCACAAGTAATCTAACCCGACGCAGGGGTAAGAAACCAACTCGGTGGGTGGATCTTTAGTCAAGTCTGCCTAAGAACTCGGTGGAGAACTCAAATGAGATAGCTTGATCGGGAGTAATGCAATATATTCAACTCATCCTCCTCTAAATTTGATGTTATTGCTAGTGTTAATCTGTAGTTAACACAAATACTAAATTTAGTGACAAAACGCCTAATGGGGAAAAACTATATATATATTAATGTTGAATCGATTTTAAAAAAAACCGTAATGGCTCTAGGAAGTAAATTTTGCATGATGCAAGAGGCAAAAATAATTTACTTTCCAAACACCTAGAGAATGAACAAGAGGTTGTGGGGATACAAGGATGGGGCTGGGAAGTTTCAGGAGGTTGGACAACCTCTCCAAATGCCGTAGATTATTCTTTAAGATCCTCTATCTCTTCTACAATCTCTTTGCACACCTTCTTTGTTAACTATATATATATATATATATATATATATATATATATATAAATGTTGAATCTAATTTAAAAAAAAACCGTAATGGCTCTAGGAAGTAAATTTTCCATGATGCAAGAGGAAAAAAATAATTTACTTTCCAAACACCTAGAGAATGAACAAGAGGTTGTGGGGATACAAGGATGGGGCTAGGAAGTTGCAGGAGGTTAGAAAACCTCTCCAAATGCTGCAGATTATTCTTTAAGATCCTCTATCTCTTCTACAATCTCTCTGCACACCTTCTTTGTTCATAGGCTCTCCTATGCTGCTCTCAAACCAAATCTAGAAGAAGTACGAAATCCTCATAAGTATTATTGATCTTCAATCAAATATAGTATATTGGAAATGGCTGCAATACTTATAGGTATTGTACAATCGAGTATAAACAAATGGATTGTTGCACAGTGTGCAACCGAAAACAATATAGACAAATATATTGTTACAACTATGTAATATTTATACCTACGTGAATAATATGAAAAAATCAAATGGTTATAATCTAACCATACAACAATAATATGAAAACTACCTAATTACCATTGTAAATGTTAAATTAACTACAATAAAATATGTTTACCTAACACAAAAGGCAAGGAGGAGAGATTGTGATAGTTGTTGTATATGTCAATGATCTAGTCATCACTTTGGAAGCATAATGAAGGTGATCGATGCTATGGAGAAATATCTTAATTAATTGTTCAATATGACAAATACCGTGCTCATACACTATTGTCTTAGATTAGAAGTATGGAAGAAGGAGAATCACATCTTTGTTTCTCAATTTAAGTATACCAAGACAACACTCAAGAAATTCAAGATGATGGATTGCATACCTATTGCTACACCCATGGAGATGAGACTGTAGTTATCTCGTTTAAATCCATCTCCTCGATAAATGCAACTCTTCATCGACAATTGATTGGGAGTCTCATTTACTTGACCTATACTAGACCATATATTAGCTTTGTAGTGAGCTATCTTTTCATGTTCATGCAGGAACCCAAAGTTTTTCATTGGAATGCAATAAAGTAGATCTTTAGGTATCTCAAAGGCACTATGGATCTTGGTCTAGAGTACAAGAAGAATGATAACTTATTCTTGACTGGATATTCAGATTCGGATCATACAGGCAACATTGATGATAGGAAATTGACTTCTATATTTGTATTATTTTTGGGATCTAGACCAATATCACAAGGAATTAAGAAACAAAACTTTATTTCTCGCTCTTCTAAAGAAGCCGAGTACCATGATGCAAGTGGAGCTATCTATGAATCGATATTGCTACGTAACATACTTGAAGGACTTGGATTACCACATGAGAAATCCACTACCTTGTATGTTGAAAATGAAGGTGTTTTCAAACTTGTTCACAATCCAGTGTTTCATGAGAGAACAAAGAACATTGAGGTAGAAGTTCATATCATACACGAGCATGTCTTGAAACACAACATACAACTTCAGTTTTTCCCAACAACTGAACAAAGAACACATATCTTCACAAAGTCACTTGCACGTGAGAAATTTGATATGTTCAGAGAGTTCCTCTCCACCTCACTTGAGACAATACATAATTAAGGGGGTAATATTAGGTAGAACATATTTTACTAAAGGTAATTTAGCATTTACCTTTGATAGTTATTTTGTTACTTATGGTTAGGTAGGTTAGAAACATATTATTTGACATATTGTAAGTTATGTATGGTTATTGTTATATGGTTATGTTTTCTATAACCATATTATTGTCTTATCATATTCACAAATGTGTGTATTGTTGCACCTGTAAAACTTCTTGTTTTTTTGTACTCGGTTGTGCAATATCTATAAATATTGTAGCCATCACTATTGTAAGTTGATTGAACATTAATATAATTATGAGGCTTCGTCCCTCTTCTACAAGGTTAGCTAATCTGGACCCCACATCCCGACCCTTTTATATGGCTTTGGATAGGAGAGATAAACATTTAAACTAAAGGTTGTGTCATGAATATCAAATGATTAATTTTCTTACGATGAAATAATATTCCCATAATTGATGAAAAAGCATAGTGTAGAGATAAGCAAGTTGTAGAATGGCTAGAGAGATGAGGATATTGGATTCTAAATGTGATCATTTGTCTTAACAAGGATACATGGTCAAACTTGGCATTGCATAAGGAAAAGTTACAAGAATTTAGTGTCTACATGTACCCCCTTTAAGTGTGTAATTGAAAATTGCATGCTAAAAGGAAAAACATACTTGAGTGTGTACACACACTTTGCCTTTTCTCAAAGGGACTTTGTGATGTGTTGGTGTTGGCATGCTCCATGATGAAACTTAAAACATATAGTGTAGTCAATGTATATGATAGAAACTCAATTTTAAATCGAAATATAGATAATGCTTGTAACTTTTAACATTGTAAAAGTATGCAAAGGAGATGAAAAATATGGAAGGAATACACTTTTTCACTTTATAGAGGGAGGAGCTCCTATTGTTGTCATGCCTTAAAGAGTTTGCATTTTCTTTGGAGATGTCGAAGGATTGGGAGTGATCAGTCCCCAATGTTGTTCCATAGGATATAATAGAAAGGAGGAAGGATTAGAATATGGAAAACCCATGTACTTAGATACCTTCCCTATTAAAGAATGTTGATGAGAGAGAATGAAATATTAGTCTACGAAGCTTGCAATTTTTCTTTGATGTTTTTCTTATTTGGGAATATGATGAGAAAAGAGGAAAGATTGGTCTATGAAGTTCATAGTATTGCTTCAACACTTTCCATTAAACCCACAAACTACACCGTCATAGATAGATCTAGGCCCAATTTTCTCTAGCTTGAAAAACATAGACCTTAGAAGGAATGGACATTACCACGCCCTCATAAGGTGTTGCTATGCTTGAATTGAGTATGTAGAATTTTGAAACATTGAAGGGGAAAAGAGGCCAATGCCCCAAACTCATTTTGTAACTATATCTGAAATAGTGTTGTAAAGAAGGAATGAAGTATTCATGCCCCCTATAACCTACTATGAATTGTGTTATATATATCTATAATTGTGTAAAACTCATGTAAAGCTCTTATTGAATTTGTAAAAACTAGAATTTTGATTGAAACTTCCTCTATAGGAATGTATGGAAAGGTCAAGATTGCACCATGGTCTTGACAATATTGTACCATTTTGAATTTATTTGAATTCTACCAAATTTTAGTATTTGTGACATTTTATGAGGATCTAATCCCTATGAAAATTTGTTCCGTTATCATGTAATATGTTTGTAGCTATAGAAATACCCTATTGAATTCCCCCTTTTAAGGCATGTATGATAAATAATATGAGCACATGGATCAAAAGAATATATGTGTACCCATGTACTATATTTATGATAATTTCTAGAGTCAAATTGAAGGTTGTAATTTTGGCCACTATATAATATGCTCCTGTAAAAAGGGGTTGAGCATGGTGGAAACCATAGCTTAGAGAACAAACAACATGCAACAAGAAACAAGAAAGAGTACACGCATAAATAAATTAGTAACAATAGAGAATAATAGAAATTATGTCCTAACCCATTGCAAAACAAGTGTAAAATCAACATAATAACCATGTCATAATCCATAACAAAAATATCAGTATAACAATCAAAGTATGCCGAAACAACAAAGGAATAGAACTGGTAGTGTGTAGTCAAGTGAGTAAGAACATGTAGAAAGACAAGAGTATGTAGGTATAGATCGACAAATGTGGGACACCCACAATGGAATAATACAATCACTATAGAAGGAACAATGTGCCGCAATAAGAGAAGTAAGTGCATACATGTAAAGTAGGCATGACTCCACAAACATGGGACACCATGATGTCATAAGACAAGCAAGGTCCTTAGGAATTATAAAGAAAATAGCCACAATATTATAAGTAAAGAAGGAAATTAAGTGAATCCATGTAGTAAGCAATCAAAAAATAAATCTCTATAAATAAGTAGTAACAATAACATAGAAAGTGAGGGTAAGAAACATTAATAGTAGTTTAACAAAGTTAAGATAGGCTAACACTGTACAAAACACATGTGTTAGTCTCATTGACCCGAATGATATCAATAAAAATATGTATGTAAACAAACATGATGAGGAAGGTGTAAAGTAATGTGTAATGAAGCCTTAACACCTATATAGGGCGGGAGATACCCTAAAGAGAGTAGTGTAAGGAACCAAATCAAGGTCAATCATCATGTAACAATATGTGAGTGTCTTACATCAAGCTCAAGATACCTTGTGAATGCATGTGTGTAAAGAATAAATATTTTATGTATCAAATCAATGTGACAAACATCATATATAAAGTAATAGGCTAACAAAACAAACTAGAACAAGTCTTGATTTTGTATTTTTATCATATTTGAATTATTTTTATATTATGTGATCATTTGAATGCTTTTTCAACTTTTGCAATGTTTTGAAAATAGCTATGCATAACAAAAGGGATAACATGAGAACTAATCAATAAGGGTATGATCATGGGAAAGACAAACCCCAAATGGGGAAGGATGCATAGGCCTCAAATATTTCATAGTAGAATAATGATGATCATGTATAAAATGTAGAGATCTTATAGTATGATAGAAAATCAAAGAGTGATATACTTGATAGAAGTTTAATACTTGGAATTAGAATTAGATTTAGATTGGAGTGATATTGATTTTGATTTGATTGTGATAACCATTTTGACAATTATGGATAGTTATAACAAATATATTGGAAGCATAACCCTTACCAAAGTACATAGGGGCATATATAGTGCAAGAAAACCCAATCTTGGAAAAGAAGGAAGGGAGATTTGTGTATGCCCCTTGGTATTTGAGAATAGATTAAGTCTAATGATGTGTCATGATGGAAAATATAACCAAATAGAAAACACATGACCACTATATATTTTAAGGATGCACTCTTACTACGATTTCATTGTATGCCATATGGAAAACTAGAGTATAGTACTTAGTTGCATATGAGATGTTGTGTTACACGTGAGCCCAATGTGCAATGACAAGTTGTTGAGAAATATATGATTATTCTATTGAAATAGTATCCTCTCCTTCATCAATAAGATCGAGATTGAATTGTTGCAAATTCTCATCAAACATATCAGAGTGTTCATAGTCATTGTAATAGCACTCGGCATCAAAGTCATATTTTCCATTAAAAATGACGTGTGTTGATAAATTAGTGTTATCTATGAAATTATTATGTGTGTTTTCCCCATTGGGGATGGGATATGTGGTGGAAAAATACTTTGTGGAAGCGAACTCAATATTAAGTCAGTATGTTCCCATGCCTAAATATATACACATATCATGATCGGTAGTTGTATTTAGATAATTTCATCTCAGTAAATAGTAGGTGCCACCTTACTAGTAATTTTCACATGAATAAGATAATTCGTATGTGTACTTTAATTAGTAGCGCGAGCGATTTCATCATTTAAATAAGAATCTATTTGAATTTTTGTGTGTAAGTAGAGATATACAAAATTCATTGTTGTGTTGTGTTGCCCCACGAATAGGCTTGTGTAATTTTTCATGCTCATTTGGAAATGCTTCCATTTTGTTAGCACAATAGTAGGATGTAACTCTTTCACTAAGAGTGGTTCTTCTAAAGGAGGTATTTCATTCTTATCCTCTTTTTGACTAGGTGGCTCTTATGGTATAGAATAATTTGTATCATATAATATCACATTATGTTCATCTGATATAGTAGTTATAACTTTCAATACCCATTGATATTTTAGGACTTGATATGATTACATTGGAAATTTGTCACAATGTCGTGTATCGAAGGAATAAAAATCGTATGCTTAAGTTGTTGGATTTTTTGTTGTAAAGCATATCAATCATTATCATGATGTTCATTAATTTCATGATAATTACAAAATGGTTGACCTTTGATTTTTTCAATCCGATAGGGAGGATAGTAACGAGTAGGTAACACATTGATTAATCATTTATCAAGTAGATCATATAGAATATCATGTTATCTAACAATCTGTCAAAACCATTTTTTTGTAGTTTCCTTAGTATTCAAGATTGATCTTTTAGAACATACACATTGTTGCCTCTATGTAGGACTTTCACTTCACTTGTATGAGAACATGTATTATACATAACATTGTATCACATTACTTTTTGGTAGCCTTAGAAATATGTTTATCATGATGCATATAGACATTATTGACATGGGCATGAGAGGAATCCTTTAGATGTACTATCTCATCCTTGAGATATTTGATCTTAATACACATGGCTTGCAATTGAACTTGAAAACCATGGTGTAATTCTTGAAGATACTTAAGAATAAACTTATGAGATATGATATCATTAAGAATACAAGGGGATAAATGATATGGCCCATGATAGCATAAAATTATTGAAGAGCCTCCAAATAGACAAAATTTAATGCTAATAAACTCATGGAAGGTCAACAATCAAGAGGCCATAGAAGATAAGACCAAGAAGGAATGTTTTACCAAAAATGACGATTGTAAAATTATTAAAATGACCTTTTTATGGGAATAAAGAGTGAATTGAACAAAACTAATAGAGATATTTTGCAATATGAAAATGGGAAATAAAAAACCTCCTGAAATTTTTCCATAAATTGTATAATTTTCTGATTAGGTGTTAATTATGAAATAATAATTTTTTAATCCTAAAAATTGTGCTAATAATTAGGGAAAAAATAAGTTTTTGTAGAATATATAAAATTTAACAAAAACTTTAGTGGAATTTGAAAATAGAGTCATTATTCTTGAGATATGTGACAAATTGTGATTTGGTAATTAATAATTCCTAGAAAGAGACCCAAAGGTAAGGACCGACCAAGAGGCCTTAGGGAAAATTGTGAAAACCATATTTAGAGCATGTGATAGATGAAAATCAGATTTAGATCTAAATATACAATGCAAATATGAAATCCTAAGGAAAATAGGGTTTAGAAGAAGGTGTAAGATTCAATTGTGAATTGGGTTCACCAAAATTCTACACCCAAAGACTTTAGAAAGTTATTCTACATCAACCTACGAAGGATGTAAGGGTTAGAAACATGTGGATTATCTTAATCTAATTAACTTCTAATATCAATTATATGACCATAATAATGCATTAAAATTGAAATTGGCTAAATTATTGAATAATGATAACCAACTAGTATAAAACACTAAGGGAGAGACAAACTTGGTTTTTAAAGATGATTCAAGAGCGATCTAGGCGTGTAAGAAGTAAAACATGAATATTTAGAGCTATGGATTATCCATTGAAGATGTTGGAACTAGAAAATGAGTATGTTTAGGACCATACGTATTTTTACATCCTACGTAGGAGTTGTAAGATATAATACAAGGACTATATGGTTTTTGACCTTAAGACAATCTAGGTTTGCAACTTCTTGTGTTATTCACTTATTTGGAAATGGTGATCGATATGTGTCTCTTGCTCACATAACTTTAGAATGACCCATGAAGATATACATGAAAAGTATAAACTGTAACAACTTATAGAACTCTTCATCATAACATTAGCAAAAAAGGAGAAAAATATGTGTGTGCATTTGAGGCTGGACCACACTTGGTCATTAGACGCCTAACTACTGAACCAATCTAAGTGTTACACTACATATCCTTATTACAAAATCAAGCCTCATGTAGTTCTCTTAAGTGCTTGTGCAAGTGTGTATAGCTAACTAACCCCTAAGGGTGCCCTCGTGTCTTTTGACACTAAGATAAAAAAACTAAGTACATAGTATAATAGTGAGATGTAGTGTTCCTCACCTATGTGACCTAACCATTTATTGATTGAAACCCTTGTGTAATGTTTGGAATGACCTTTCTCTTGTTAGGACATGGATTTATGATCATTGTATACTTTGGGATGAATGTGTAGTCATAAAATCACACACTTTTTATTCACATTGAGCCTCAAATTACGTAGCTATATGCATGATTCCTAAGTGAGAAAACTAGACATTAATAACACATATTTTGCTTTTACATTGTTTTATCCTCTTACACACTCCTCTTATTTGCTTTTCTGGAATGACCACTTTATTCTTGGACATTAGACAACATATGACCCAACTCTGTATTTTCAAGTTTATCCTTTGAGCATCACGGACACTAATGCCCATTAGGGACATGAGCACCTAAGCCCTACCATCCTCTTTGGGAACTTCTGTCCTTTTCCTGATTTTCAAATGCCACATCATTTGAGTACGGTGGTACATTTTGTATAATTTCTCTTATTACTTTGGGTCATATTTTCTTGTTGTTAATTACATAATTCAAACAAGGTGATCATTTATGTACATGACGTACTTACTATCATTAGGAGTTGGATAATTTGGGGCTAATATTTACTATTTACTACTTGGGAAAAGAACAACATTCAAGGGTTGCATTTGGGTTGTATTCTTCACTGCATAGGAGGGGCTATTTCTGAATTCCATTTCACACATTCCTCTTAGGTTAAAAGTAGTTGTAGCCCACTATCTTAGTGCGATTAGAAAAAATGCAACTTAGCTTCAAGGGTCACGATTCAAATCACACACACACAAGAACTACATAGAGTCTGAAATGTATTATAATGCTCAGTGAAAATCATATTGGGGTGACCATCAAGGTCATTTTGACTCAATCATATGAATTATTTATTCCATCTAATATTTGATAGGTAGCTAGGGTTTGTTTTGAAGGAATATGTGTGACACAAGAACCCTACAATGAAGTGGATGCAATAAAGAGCGAAAGAAAGGAGACAAGCTCAGACCCTAAAAAGAATACAAGTACAACACTTGCAAAGACACTAGCACCCGATAATATTTTCCTCATTTGGGCTGCCCTATCCGAAGAGGTTCTAGATCCTAGTTTCTTAGACATAGATTGCACAAATTAGATCTATCCTTTGCAACCTCTTTTCTAGTACATATTCAGCCCGAGATCCATCGATACAAGCTATGTCACTTTTATATCATATCTCGTACACTTGCTTGTACTTTGTATGCTAGATCATGTTTATTATTGGTATACACATTTGACCTCAATCCTTTGATACATATTTAAATTTCTTTAAATCATTTGGTGAAACCCAAACCAGGATCATGCACTAGATCACTTTCCTTTCTTCTTCCTCTTCGATATATTATGGATAATTCTTACTCTTTCATACTTACTCATATAGATATTCATAAAAGGCCATCTAAGATGATTATATCCATATCATTACTCAACATCCACCTTGCTTCACGATTACCACTACAGACCCCATTATTAATGTTCCCACAACTCATATGAATAAGAAACCTTTGCAGCTACCTACTTCTCTTCCTCTTGCTCTTAGTGCACCACTTCCTCAACCTGTTTCTTCATTTGAAGAGTATGATATCATCGAAAATAAAAATAATATCCCCGCTAAGATACCTCTCTACACTTTTTTTCATAAGGACTTGATTTTTGTTGCACTCCTAAAACTGCATTACAAGTTATTCAAATACAAAGTGATGTCCCTCCCATTGCCTTTTCCAATCTTATAGAATCTCATACACACATTATCAATTCTAGCATATTTACTGATGAGAATATCCCACATAAGTTTTTGTTCATTCCCCCCTCTCCTTATCATGGCACGGATCTAAGGTTTCAAAATTAAGTGTGTACTTATTGATAATGGTTTTGTATTGAATATTTATCTCGATATCCTTACTAGCCCAACTCAATAATCCTCACAAAGGCAATTGAACAATATACTCTTATTTTTCATGGCTATGAAAATACTACGCATACATGCATATGTAAAATCAAATTATAATTTCACGTGGGACCCCACAAGATCATTACTCCTTTTTATGTCATGGATGCCCCATTACAATTTAATCTCCTCCTTGGCCAACCTTGGATCCATGACATGTGAGCTATCCCTTCTACAATCCATCATTATGTCAAGTTTATCTTGGGTGGATATGAATATACTATTACCACTAATCCTAAACCATTCAAATACTATCGCATGGACTTTGCCACCTCCATGATTATTCCTGCAGCTCAACTTATCCCCTCACATTGTTTTGATAATAATAAAATCCAAAAATTACAATCCTATATCACCATATGTTGAACCCTCATTTATCGGTGTTGTCATCGATGTCGTGGTGTTGATGGAACATGTTTGAGTGGTGAAGTGAGGCTATGTTGTTAAGGCTTTATCGGGTTTAAGGTTGTTTTAGTGTATTGTAGGGTAGGCGAGTGAGGTAGGATTCCAATGGAGGTATGGAGATAGCTAGTGTGCTTAGCTTAGGTGTCATATAGGTTAGAAATGAGGTTGTTATCATATGCAAGAGGATTTTGAAGTGATCATCGGTCGGTGTGGTAAGTCGCGCAGTTGGAACTATCCCATTTAGGTCTAGTTCTAGAGCCTAATGAGGTGTAAGAGCTCAATGCAGGTCATGAAAATAATAAGTAAGCATGGGAGGAGCCTAGGAACATTTCCTAGGGAATGTATGAGAATCCAAAAGGCTTATTTTATATCCTAGAGGCAAAATTCAAATGTTCACCAAAACTGCCTTTGAGGGCTGTAGTGAATATTAAGGTAAATGAGATTGGTATGAGCTATAAAATAAAATTTATGGAAAACCAACCTATGGAGTGTGTAGATGGGTGTCTTTTAGTGCTTCATGTCAAGTTTCATCAAGTTTTGAAGAGGTTTGTGGAAGTTATGCAAGTTTTTCTAAAATTGGCTTCTTAAGGAATGTAAATTGAGCACCTGTCTTCTTAGCATCCAAGAAAAAATATGGATGATTTTTACATAAATAATAAAAGGAATTTTCGAAGAGAATTCGAATCTGAGTATTTGAATTTTTTTGAGGGAATTTGGACAAGAAACAAAGAAGTTATGATCATTTCTCTAGCAGTGTTTTTCTCTCTCCCAAGCATCTTCTTGAATTGATGGAAGTAAGATTGTTTTGTTTATCTTCAAATATATTGTTTGAGATATTTAAATACTCTTAGGGTGTATTAATGATACCTCTAAGTCCTTTATGTTATTGATTCTTTCTAAGCTTGTTAGGTTCTCATTATCAACGAATCACAACACCCTAGAAATGTTATCACCGAATCACAACACCCTTATGTTTACACAAGTGCATATACTTGAGCTCATGGTGTGATTGGATAACATGGGTACTATCTCCAAGTTGTGGGACTTGCTACTTGAGATAGACCTCTAGAGAAAGTTGGTTCTTGCTCCTAAACTACCTGCCACAATCTACTCTAATGCAGGAAAAACTATCTTTCCTAATCTAACTTTCCAAGGGACCAAGGAGAGAGAATGCATAAAAATGAAAGCCTACACTAAAGCGGTGATACACTAGAAAAGGAGGGGTGTGAGAGTAGTCTTCCAATGTGTGAAAAATAGAAGTAAAATGCATACTAGAAGGGGTGATAACAGTTCTCCACAATCTGGAAAATGCATTCACAACAATATTTCATACATGCACAATAATAATGAGTCCTTGCAAGAGCATAAAAATAGACACAATATTCTTGTAATGAAGGTTGAAAGGGCAAGAAGAGTGCAAACAAACACAGCAGGGGAAGATGCATCCACAAACTTGTATTTTATTGCTTCATGATATGCATAATTCAATCTATTACAAGATAAGGGCCGGATCACCATGCAAGGAGTCCACTACAAGGGCCTGCAGCACATTGGCTTCACAAATAAATTTTGATAGAGCTTTGCTACAACAAAACTACCTCCTTTTACAATGAGCCTAACACTCCAATTTATAGAAGAATGAGAAGAGAGAGAGACAGGAAAATGGAAATCCTGAAATCTATCCTTCAACCACTTGTAAGAGGCATTAAATAGAGTAAAATTATTTTATGTTACTTGTAAAAGGCTCCCCATACTATCCCAGGTGCTGCAATAGAGAAAGAATGATGACCATGCCTCTTAATTGCACTCCTAACTACCAAATAAAACACTGTCATGAACCTGGCCATGTTTTATGAAAAATATCCATTGATTTCTCATCAAATCCCAAATTTCTTTAATGTTGTGTGTCGGGCTTGGATTTGCAATTCCAACGGTACCAATTTCATGTAATTTTGTTGAGAAATGCAAAAGTTATGGCCTTCTGAGTGTGAGCAGCTATTTTGGGTCTGCCAAGCATTTTCTGTCATTTGACGGGAATGAGCATTAATTGATTGGAGCTGAATATGTTTCTTTTATTTTAATATATATACCTCATAAAAATTAATAAATCTAGTTTTTTTGATGGACAATACGTCATTCTCGTTCCATAAAGTCCAAATTTATGAAAATTGAAGCTTGGAGTCAAAAGTTATGGCCATTTGAAGTTCAGGGGTCAAACGCCGACATTTTCCTTCACTGCCGCGATTTGTGTCCCGCTGTCCCAAATAAAAATCTCCACATTTCCTTATTCAGCTTCCTTTTCCCCTGTGTGTCTACTGTTGACCGGCCGTGAGGGTCGTTGACCTCCGCATTCTCCGCAACGCATGGTTCCTTTGCGGGTTTTTCACCTTTGCGCGTCCCGCACGTCCCGACGTCCCGACTGTCCCAAACACATTTCTTTGCACCATCCGCAATATACTAACTTGTGGAAAAATTGGCTTTGCTTGCGTCCCACACGTACCTGCATCCCAACTATCCCACAGGCACGCTTGGGACAAAAAGTATCATTTTTTTCGATTATCTTTGCCTGTGGCGATTCGAATGCGTGCCCCACGTGTCCCTATTGAACTTGTGTGGTCTGGGACATAGAAAGCTGATTTAGCTGATTCCTTTGTATTTCAGCTCCAAACCTGGTATGATGAACCTTGGTATGATCTCGCACTGGTACGATCCGCAACCTTCGACCCACAATGCATTAAAACAAGCCTGCGACTTCATTTTTAGATTTTTTCAATTTTTGCTAACTTGTTGGATTTTTTCCTTGGATGGGGAGTTAGAGAGAAACCAAGGGGACCCCAAAACATGATTTTGGGCATTGAATCAATCTACTTGCTCGGGACTGAAGAATTTGATGTATGTTATCAAAATTACCTTGAGGGGTGAATTTTGGATAACAATCTTGGCGACTCAGTGGGGTTATCTACTTGCCAGATGAAGTATGGCCAGCTGCCTATAGAAATCCATTGGGCATGGAGTCTATTTTGTAATTTCTCATCTGATATGAAGTTTGAAAACCTACACCCTTGAGTCATTGAAACATCTGTTGATTTGATTCTCCTATGGCTGTAAATTCTTTTCCAGGAGCTCGATGAACTGTAAACATGCACACACTAGAAGCAATAGGACATGTGCGCCAACACTTAGGGAAATGAAAACTATTCTAACAGCAGTACAATGTGCATAAGCACTTGGAGGAATGGAAATTCTAAATTAATATTTACAAGGGTGAGAAACTCTCTTTCTAGTAGCAACATTTGAGATAGATTCCATTGACCAGAATCTGTAACTCTTCACCATCCAACTTAGCCAACCGGAAGGCATTGCTACCTTTGTATTCAATGATCATGTATGGACCACTCCATATGGCATCGAACTTGGAATGCTTTCCTGGATTTGCATGATCAACATCCCACTTCAGTACCAAATCTCTAGCTTGTAATATCCTGGCCTTAGCTTTCTTGTCAAAACTCTTCTTGATCAATGCTTGATCCTTTTCCATGGTCTGCATTGCATGTTCTCTTGTTTCTTCTAATTCCATCAGCTCTGCATACCTGATTTCCATAGGCTCAAACTTAGCTAGTTCCAACTGTTTCATGAGTTCCAATGCTGACAACTTGAGTGATATAGGTAGAACTACTTCTTTCCCGTATACAAGCTTGTATGGAGAGCTTCCTGTAGACCTCTTGGGTGTGATCCTATCAGCCCATAGAGCTGATTTGAGTTTTGCATGCCAAGTTCTCTGATTCTCATCAAGATTTCTCCTTATGATTCTTAGTAGGTTCTTATTTGTAGAATCTGCTTGACCATTACCCTGAGGGTAATAATTCGATGAAGTCTTGAGATACACACAATTCTTGACAGCCCATTCAATGATCTTTGTGCCAAGGAATGCCAATGCATTATCTGATATGATAGTGGCAAGGACACAAACCTTGTGACTATCCCTTCATAGAAATCCAAGATGTTGGATTCATTTGCCTCCTTGAGTGCCACTGCTTTAGTCCACTTGGTGAGATAATTTGTTGCCATAAGTATCCACTTGTGGCCTTGACTTGAATTTGGATTGATAACCCCAATAAAGTCCAATCCCTATTACATGAATGACCGATTTATCGAAATCGGGACGCAGGGGCAGCGCCTTGCCGACCTTTCTTTCCCCGTGAATAATGCACATCTCTTGCATTTCTTGACCCATGAGTAGCGATCATTGAACACCGTAGGCCAATAGTAACCAGCCTTCATAATTTTGAGAGTTATTACTCGTGGAGCAAAGTGGCCTCCTGCTTCCCCATCATAGAACTCATGTAGTATCTTCTCAACTTGACATGTTCCAATGCATCTCAATAGAACACCATTGAAATCTTTCTGAACAAGATGCCATTAATGAGTACATATGGGATGGTTTGTAATCTAAAGTATCTCCTCTTAGCTTTGTTCCATCCTAGAGGGAACAAACCTGTTTGGAGATAATGCACCATGTCTTGGGTCCAACATGGAATGGGTGCATCGTCAGTTGGCTATTCTTGATCATTTTGTAGTAACAGGACAGCATCTTCTTCACCTTTTGACCCGTCAGGTTGTTTGGAAGCAAGTTGCTCACACAAACCCTTGCCACAAACCAGTTTGGTCACTTTGATTTCAATGTCGTATTCCATTACTCGAGTGATCCAACCTACTCTCTTCTCATTCAAATCCTTGTTTAGGAGAAAGTCCTTAACACTAGCATGAGACACCAGTAGTTGAATCTTATTGTTTGAGACCAAGTGTCTAAACTTCTTCAAACTCCTGATGACAACAAGGACATGCTTTTTAATGAAAGAATACTTTACTTCGTAATCTTCCAGGATTTGACTAAAGAATGCTATGGGCTGTTCTGAACCTTCTCTATTCAGCTTGTATCAAGATAGTTGTGATTGTATTTGATCCTCCAAAAGCATACAACATGAAGTCCTTTGAAAAGTCTAGGTTGATAAGAGTTGGAGCTCGTGATATTACATGCTTGATGTTCTCAAAACTCTCTTTGCCTTCTGCTATCCATTTGAATGCAAGACTCTTCTTTAACATCATTGTTAAAGGCTTCACAAGAGTGGAAAAATTAGGCACAAATATGCAGAAAAGTTTATCCTCCCCAAGAAGCTTTGGAGATATTTCTTGTGGTGTGGCAATGGAAGTGTTTGGATGGATTCAACCATTTTAGGATCAATTGTTAACCCTTCCCTTGAGACAATGTGGCCCAAAAATTTGCCCTCGTGTGCCAAGAATACACACTTATTCAGATTCAACGACATTTTGAACCTTCTACACCTCTGAAACACTTGCCTAAGGTGAAAGAGATGGTCTGCTGCATTCTTTGAGAAGACAATGATATCATCTAGGTATACTAACACTATCTTGTTGATTAAGCCTTTGAATGCCATATACATAGCTCACTGAAACGTTGCTCCAGCATTTGACAGTCCAAATGGCATCTTCTTGTAAGCATATGTGCCCCATTTTATAGTGAAGGTTGTCTTGAATTGATATTCTTCCTTCACCATTATCTGATTATAGCCTGAGTATCCGTCTAGCAATGAAAACCTCTTTAAACCAACTATAACCTGCAAGATTTGTTCCATTAATGGAAGTGGATAATGATCCTTAAGTGATGCTCTATTTAGATCATGGAAGTCCACACACAATATTATTTCTCCATTTCTCTTTCTTACTGGCACCAAGTTTTCAACCCAACTCAAGTGTTTGATAGGGAAGATGATACTAGCCTCAATGAGCTTGTTCAATTCTTTTCTCATGAGAGGTTCAATATGGGGATTCACTGGCCTTTACTTCTGCCTGATAGGCTTGGATTCCGGATCCAACTCAATAGTATGTTGTGCCAACTTTGGATTGAAACCTCTTAAATCCTTGTAAGTCCAAGCAAAGACATATGGGAATTCTTGGTAAAGATGAACAAACTCAGATTTCTCTTGTGGGGTACTTACTTTTCCAATTTGCAATGTCTTGCCTTTGTTTACTAAAATAGGCTCTGAATCTTCACCCTTTACTTGAATGTTCACTTTCTCTTTCCGGAACTGATCATTTGGGTTGAAGATTGACTCCAAGGTTATAAGGCCTTTTGGTAATTTGTTAGGTCTCAGCTGTACCACTTGGTCATCATACTATTGTTCTAGCTTGTCTTGATTTCTGGCGGAGAACTCAACTTCTTCTTGTAGGAAATTGAAAATTTGCTGATCATTCTCGAAGACTTTCCAACTTGTGTTGTTATCCTGGAACAGCTGGTCTTACAACCACTTTGATATGAGGCTAGGATTTCTCACTTTTGGTACTTTCTACAACATCAAATGCAGCCCCGATTGTAGTCAGTCAGTCTCTTGTTTCATTCTTCTTCCTTGGGATGAAATTGATGCTAAAAGCTTCAAAATCTTCAATGAGATCCCATACCCGATTTTTGTAGTTCTTCAATAGATCATTCTTGGCAGAATTTTGTCCTCTGACTTGGTTCACAATCAGCTCACTATCACCAAATACTTGCAAATTCTTAATGCCCTTTTTCCTTGCCTAGTGCAATCAGGTGAATTAAGGTTTCATACTCAGCTGTGTTGTTTGAGCAAGAAAACTAGAAACAAAAAGTCGAGTAATACTTTGTACCTTGTGGTGAAATGAGCATAGCTCCTCCTCCTGCACCTTGTCTACTTCTTGATCCATCGAAGAACAATTTCCATACTTCATTCTCGCCCTTGTGATCTGGCTTGGTGATGTTAGGGAGGGGTTGATTCTCTTCATGCAAACAATAAACTCCTAGCTCAGATTCCTCCATTTCTTTGTATGGATCAAATACATGTCTTTTGTTTTCCCATTCATCTAGAGTCAAGTCTGGAATGCATCCGACCTTGGTGTCAACTTCATGAGTGCTTGGATAATCCTCTTAATTGAATGCTGAAAAATTTGCATTGATTGGACTCGATGTATGGGGCTCTATGTGAAAATATGCAATAGGCTCAAATATAATTGTATCCTTAGTTCCATACCTTGTTCTAAATAACATGTGTGACCAATCAGCCGAAAGATATCCTCTAAATTTAGTAGTGAAGTCTTTTGACAAACAGAATGCAAAGAGTGGTGGCAAGTATATGACTGACACATCTTGTAACACCGTTACATTCAGACATGCGTGCAATGTGAGGCTCAAATATTTGATTACTCCAACCATTGTCACTGCTGTCCCATCCAATTGCACTACCCCCTAGAGATGACTTCATATTGAAGACCTAACTGATCAACTATTTGTTTTGGCATGACTGAGCTACTTGCTCCCGAGTCAATCATGCAATTATGTACCAACTTATCTCCTATGATCAATGAGACATAGAATGGAGGGGCTTCAAATTTTTACCTTTTTTCCTCCATTATTTCCTTCACGTTGGGTTGTATTGGTAAGAACTTTTTCTTGTTGATTGGGTGGCTGATTTGATGCTGACCAATTTTCCATAACAGCCTGCAATAGGTCTCTCTGTCCTAGGATAGCCAATGACTCCCACATTGAGATGTTTACATTCATTTTCTTCATCACTCAATGATGTTGAATGGAGATGAGCTATCTCTTTGTTGCCCCTTGCCTTGCACATTCTTCTCTAGCACTTGAGCTATTGCAACCGACACTTGAGATGGTTTAGAAGGTGGTTTGGGCTGACCCTACACATTTGGAACTACACTTTGATTGCCAACACCTTGTGGAGTAATAGAGGGTTGTGGACCATTTGAGTTGGATGACTATCCTTCCCCAATGTTTCTCTTCTTGGAGCATGTATTGGCTGCTACACTTTGAGAAGGTATTTGATTTATACCACAGAAATCTTCAGCCTGCCAATTGACAAGCATAGTTTCATTTGGGGGTCCCTCTTGCTGAGCTCCTTGCTGCTGACTTTCTTCGTGGCTAGATTCTTGTGAAAAACCAATGGTTTGCACCATCAGAGCTTGATTCAAAGCACCATTGAAACACGTTGACTAGTCGTGGGGTTGATTGCATGGGAAACACCAGTCATATTCCTGGGCCATGTTATTTTGTGCTGGAACCAATGCCCTTGATGTTGAAGCTGTACTTAGATCATATGGCTTGAAAGGTCTAGCAACTTGAGGCTGTCCTTGGTTCTGGATCTGATTTATAGTTTGAGATGTTGGCCTATTTTGCTGGTATTGGGGTCTATTCTGATACTGACCCTGAGACTGAGCATGAGGCTGATACGGCCTAGAACTCTGAGCTTGTTGTCTTTTTATGGTTACTAGCTCATTACCCAAGTTTTACAATTGCTTCATGACCTCTTGGAGTTCCTTGGAGTTGTTAGATGATGAAGTGGAGGCTTCAGCTGAGCTTTGACTCCTAGGGGTGGGTATAGGAGCTAATGTAGGTGTTTGGCTAGTATCTGGAATTCCTAACTCAGGGTATAGAGGCGTGGATGGCTTGGGAGTGATTTCGATAGCTTGAATCAAACCGTTCTCACCCTTATGGAAAGGATATTGGCTGCAGTGCAAGGTTGTGCCCCCATTGACTGAATCATCAAAGAAATATCAGAATTCAAAGCCCTAAGAAAGTATAAGAAGGCACCTTCATCAGTGGGCTTTACTGTTGTTGGGATCCTATTCCGGTTCACTAGAATATGAGGTTAAAGTCTATCAGTTGCTCATTCGGGGATCTCTTGATTGTTGTTAGTTGCTCCAACAAAGATAAGTTATCACCTTTCTCTCCAAACTGGTTATGGAGAGCTATGCACAGTTGGTTCCAATTTTGGATAGAGCCTACCGCAAGGCTCCTGAACCATTGGGAAGCTTTCCCTTTGAATGAAGAGGCGAGTAACTTGACTGTAATGTCCATCTCATGGATTTCATGGATTGTACAAACATTCGCAATATCTTGGACATGATCACCAAGGGAAGTCTGGTTTTCCCCAGTGAAATATGGGATGCTCTTTAATGCTACAATCGGGACCGGATTTTGTGCATTTAGGGCGAGTGGGCTGCTGCCAGTGAAGTTGACATATGGATTTGGTTGTGCCATTCTGATTGGTCAAAGAACTCTAGTTGACTGAACGAAAGGCCTACCAGGTGGAGGTGTTGACAAGGTCCTATTTGGTGGAGATGGAGACCTTTGAGCTCTTCTTCCCCTTCTTTCTCTACTTGGGGATATGTGTAGATGAAAAAACAATCCTTCTTCCCTAGTTCTTGATCTAGTTTGAATTATTCTCATAAATATGCCAGGCTTGGACTGCTGAAACCAGTGGATTCTACCTCTTTTGGAGTCGCTAGATGTGTAATTTCAAAGCTCCTTCAAGCTGGAAACTTACAACAAGTGCACATCAATCTTGTCATAATTAAAATGAATACTTCTTCTCTATCCCACCGGCATGCCAAAACTGTTATCACCAAATCACAACACCCTAATGTTTACACAAGTGCATATACTTGAGCTCACAGTGTGATTGGATAACATGGGTACTATCTCCAAGTTGTGGGACTTGCTACTTGAGATAGACCTCTAGAGAAAGCTGGTTCTTTCTCCTAAACTACCTACCACAATCTACTCTAATGCAGGCAAAACTATCTTTCCTAATCTAACTTTCCAAGGGACCAAGGAGAGAGAATGCATAAAAATGAAATCCTACACTACAACGGTGATACACTAGAAAAGGAGGGGTGTGAGAGTAGTCTTAAAATGCATACTAGAAGGGGTGATAACAGGTTCAATACAAGGGTCACTCAAGGTGTTTAGATTAGATCAAATTCTGAAATTGAAAAATGGGTTTGATACTCTCTACTAGTATAAATTTTCAATTTTGTGTTAGATAGGTAGTGTGAAACCAAATTTCCTTCTTTGACCATACTTTGCTTCTATGCAAACTCACAAAGTGCACTCTTTGAGTTGCAAAATGTTACTTTCACCTCATAAGCTCATGTTGTTAAAAGCATTAAAGGTTGTGAAATGGCCTAAACTTTACAAGACATGGTTTCAAGGTGATGTGGCTATGTAGAATGCCAAGTTGAAGATTGTAAAGCTCATTTGTAGACACAATGTACACTTTGTGCAAGCATAAATTGGCAATTAAATGTGATTTATTGGTTAGTATATGTCCTTTGAGCAATGAAAGAAGGTATGCTATACTTCATAGGTCCTCTCAAGCCCTTTAGAATGTTTTCCAAGATCCAAAAGGAACATTTTTTTCTTGAAAATCAATGCACAAATCCTTTGTTTATATCTTTGTACTCTGCTAAATTCAATTGTTCAAGCAAAATTTGACAATTCAAGATGAATTTTAAAAATGAAAAGGAGCCTAGTATTTGATCAATACTATTGGAGTTGGAAAATTTTAATTTCATAAAAAATGGAGGATAAAATCAGCTTAAGCCCTCTCGTGAACGCATAGTCATGTAAACCCTCTATCTAGGGTTTCGAGGAAGAAATGCAATATATTGAGTTAGAACCATTCAAAATCTTTGAAAAATTGAAGGTTTCTATGTCTTGAGATTGTGCATAAGATTCTTCAAGTTTTAGCTCCAATAGAGAAGGCTTCTTTATGTTCTTTGTGATGGGCTCTCTCGTAAGGGCAAAAACCTATCTAAAATGTTAGTAGGAGATTTTTCGAGTTTCTTCTCTATCCCGGAAGGTTTGAGACCCATTGTAATGCTCAACCTAGTTAATGGATGCCCCAAATTTGTATCAGTCTATTTCAAATGTGTTTGCAAAGCCATTGAGACTAATAAAGAGATGAAGTTTCTAATTTTATGAAGATAGAACTATGCCATGTCAAGAATATAAAGACCCTACCTCAGGTTTGGTGCTTTTGGAAGAGAATATGCAAGGTGACGACCCTCCTTTGTGGTTCAAAATCTCAGATTTTTCAAACCATTTCTCCTAAGTTGCAGAGAAATAAATATATATGGTGTTTCATGAACTAGTTGTTAATTGGATGAGCTCAAGTGTGCAATATTTAATCGTAACATAGTATGAAGGAATATAAAAGTGTTCCCAATAGTATAAAGGTGTTTTCAAATCCTATAATACATGAAGGTGGTTCTGTAGCATGTTACAAATGCAAGCTCAAATTTCACAAATCCTCCTCCTCCTTCAAAGCTCAAGACTATAATTAGAGTCCTTCATAGTTGAGTATGAACAATATGATGTGAGTGGTTGAATAAGATTTCACAAGTTGTGTTGAGCTATAATTGAAGAATTTCTGAAGGAAGATACCTACAATACATGCTTACATAATTATTTTACAAGGCTTAGCTTCAAATGATCTTCTTTGTAAATTTGTCATGACTTGTTAAAGCCTTAAAAGAACTCATATGTGTCTTTATGATTTGTGAAAACTAAATAGCAAATGAGAAGGAAGTGTAAAGGGAATTCAAAGAGGATTAGGAGTCTTTGTAATGTGAAAACATGTTGAGCGCATGAGACAAGGTGTGATACTTAGTAGAAACTAGAAGAGGTCTATTGTTAGCGCACTTGCATGTGTGGCTATTATTGTAAAGGCACATGGCTATTTTCAGCATGTGACCTATTTTGGGAGTTATGCAAGTGGTGAAGGGAAAGTCCCCACCCTTATAAATATGTAGTGATCTGCGTAGTATAGGAGGACGATGTGTGAGAATTGAATTGATTGTGAGATTATGCTGCCAGATCTGATGCGCGCATGAGCTTATGGTATTACTTGTTGTAATAAGCTTCATGTATTTATTGTGTTTAATATAATGGAGTGTATTGGCTGAATCAAAGTATTAATCATGAGTATAATTGGTTCTTGCATGATTGACTTCATTATGGATATTATTTAAATCTATTACTCTTTAGATCTAGATCTGACATGCTCTGTAGAATGTTATATTAATTATGGATCTGAATGCATTAAGTCTTCATCATGCTAACATCCTACAAAACAACCCTAAAGAGGGGCCTGGTACCTTTGCACACTTTGGGTGAGCACTCAGTCTAGGCTGAGTGATGTGCTAGCGCACTTGGTTATTACTTGGTAAATTCTAGGTTGCATCATTGGTTCCATTTTTGGGACCTCTTTTTTAGTTGTTTTCAGGATGGTTCATGATGAAGACATACCGATTGACCCTAGCAAGTGTTGAGGAGTGGATACATGATCTAGAAGAAGAATACACATGGAGGTTCAACACCAGATCTGAGTTTAACGCATGCGCATGGGTGGAACAAAATTTGTATGACAGTTTGTATGAGAGATTCTTCACTATTTTTCCAGTAGAACTATATGAGTGGTTGGTTGCTTATGTGTCTAAAAGGGATTGGAGGTATCACACACTTGTTTGGATGCAGGAAGAATTTCAGGCCCTCTATGATGTTGATCTAATTTGGACATGTGTTGTGGATACTTGGTTTTGTGGTGTTCTAAATAGCTATATTATGGAGTACTCAATTTCCACTTATTCTTTCCTAGAGGTAGCGAGAATTCCAATTTTTACGATATCCCAGGGGAACTTACCTACAAGGCATTCCATTGGCGATCAAAATCTTGATGGTAACCCTAAACTTGGAAAGAAAACCGATGATGGCTAACTAAACCCCACCACGTGCGGGGGTAGGAGTAGGTTTGGTGAAAGATGGAAGACCTAGTGACAGAAAGAAAGAGAAGAAAGGTGGCTTAAGTATAATGAGGTGCACGAGAGGGAGATAGAAAAGTAGCGGGATGTTGCAGAGTGAATGGCATTGAGGAGAGAGATGGATCACGAAGGATTTGAAGCTCATGTAGAAGGCATGGAGCCAGAGCATCAAGAACTCCCCATTTGGGAAAGCATGACAGGAACCCCCTCATCCTCACGTAGAAGCGTGCCAATAGAGATGACAACCTGGGCCACGGGCGCATCTGAATCTACCTAGAAACCTTGCCCTTGTGCTTGGTTTTCCAAGTATCTAGTATGAAAAAAGTAGTCAAGCTAATTTAGGTAGTGGGAGAGTAGAGTAAGTCATATAGAAGTACATCGATGGCAGGGAAAATGTCTTCATTGTTGTTTGGAGGTACCTTTTCAGGTGTATCATCCACACAAAATTCAAGCGCACAAAATTTTGGACTCACTTATAGGAGTGGTAACACTTCGTAGACTATAGGGGTGTAGTTTAGTACTACTATTGGGACACGGGAGTACATCTTCTGGTCTATCTCTGGCTATAGGTGGAGGATCAGGAGGTATAGGTGGTTCTAGTTCTAGTGGATCTGGTGGTTCTGGAGGTAGAGGAAACACAAGAGGTTTTGGATCAGGTGGGAAAGGTCCACACCAACCCCAAAATATTTACATGGAGATGTCTCTTCATCTTCCAGTATAGGGGCATAGAAGATGTTTTTGAACATGTGCACATGTGTGAAATATTATGGCACACAAAAGGAATCATGGCTTAGTGCGTAGGGAAAGTCAATTTTCCACTACATTACAAGGGCACACACACAGCTGGTACAAAAGTTTTTGACCCTGATCAGACTTGCGTAGACTATGTAGCTTTAAAAGATGCTTTCCTTAAAGAGTTTCACATCCTGAGTTTGAGTAGAAGAGTATAAGCGCACTCAAGGATATTAAGCAAGGCACTACTTGAGAGTGTTAGAGAGTATGATGCCCATTTCAAAATGCTTTTATCTAAGCTTTCTTATGATATTCATGCAAGCCAACATGTGCAATGGTTTGTTGGAGGTCTGATTACACCTTTTAGAAGGGCACTATCACATAAGACATACATTGATCCACATGAAGCACTTGAAGTAGCTTTACACTTGAGGTAGTCGAAAGTATAGACACTGGGGTGAGCCATTTTTGGAAGCACAGATTGCAGCCATGGCAAAGTAGTTGGAGAAGCTATCAAAAAATTCAGCACATGAGACACACATGGGGATTTGGTGTATAAATTGTGAGGTGGAAGGTCACACCAAGGATAGTTGTCCCCACAGATCAATACACTCATTATTGCTAGACTATGAGATATGTCATTTAAACCATGATGCTAGCCACTTCCCATTATTACAACGCATAAGGAAGAACGTCTCTTGTTCTACTTATAAAATTTGTAGGTCCACAACTCACGACATGAAAGACTTCTAGGCTGATTGGTCAGATCCATGATGTATAGATATTGGTGTATGATAGACAGGAGTATCAGATAACTCTAAAGGAAAGAATGAGCATCAGATCGGGATCACAATCAAGCACACTATGATTAGAAATGAAGGGTGTTTTGAAGGAGGTCATGGCGAGGTCGAGGATACCATGGTGGATTTGAGGATGAGGTCATGGTGGTGGATGAGGTGAGTTTCCTCATGGAAACATGTTATACATGTGGATCTCCTAACCACTACAAGTGTGAATGTCCTCAGAATATTACATGTTCTTTTATGTGGAAAGAATCATAGTTATGAGGAATGCCCAGACTTATATGAGCATCTTAGTAAGCAAGCATAAAAAAAAAAAAAAAAGGCATGGGATGGTTAGGATACAACACACTTGTGGAAAATCAGTGGATGCCCAAGTTGGAACTAGAATCTGAGGCATTTCCTATAAAGATCACTACCCGTGCTGAAGCGGCATGCGCAAAGAAGCATTACAGAAAAAGCCTACCATCACTAAGGAGGAGGTTCTACATGCATGGTACCCAGATCCTATCCATCAGAAGGAGGTTTATCAAGAAACCATGGAGGTACTCAAAATCTTTCAGGGTGAAATACAATGTTTAAAGGAGCAATCACGGAAGATGGAGCAAAAGAAAGCAACAGAAATGGTCAATCTGATATGGATGACTTGAAATAGGTGTGCAAGATGTTGTGTCTAGGAGAATATCATTCCATTGTTAGGGAATTGGTTAAAGGAAACACTCTACGCACAAGTATTGAGACTGGATGACAAATCCTGCATACATGTAAATCTTCCCCCTCATAGCTTAGACTATGAAAAGGAAATCACTCTGAATGTTGTTGTGGATGGGTGGCTTTTGAGTAATATATTGATTGATACAGCATGAAAAGTCAATGTTCTTACTTTAGATGCATGGGTACAAATGGGGAGACCTCCATTGCATCCATCTTCGAATGTATTGTTCATGGCTAACCGAACTAAGGCCACTCCCATTGGAGTTTTAAAAGATGCATCCATTACCATACATGGAGCCAAGTTCACTTGGGGATTTTGAGGTTTTAGCACTGGCAGAGGTAGATAGCTTCCCAGCTCTACTTGGGCATCCTTGGTGTTATGCAAATAATGTTGATCTTTGGTTCAACAAGGGTTATATCAGTTTTGAAAACAAGGAGGAAAGAGTTATTATCCCTTTAATAGATGGAAAATTTGTGCCCTATGTTGAGCCTTTGAGTGAGGAAGACTGAATAGGATTTATGTACGTGCCATCATCCAGGACCCAGGTACTTGAGCCATCTAAAGAAGGAATCCTTCAGTGGGAAGATGCACAGTCTATTAGTGATACTACAAGTGTTGCTTGTGATAATTGGGCTCATAGTACTTATGAGTTGGTAGGGCATGAAGTAAAGAGCACATTTGTGTGGGACAACAAACCTCGTTGTATCAGGAGAATAAGTAACAACTGGTACCTCATTACACTAGAGAAGGATATCCTACGGTATTTTATACGCCATGGAGGAATAATGGATAGACCAGTTGGAGAGATGGAATATGCTAGCATATACCCTACACGTGGGACAACAACGCGCTGGTGGGTGGTTCACAAGGATAATCTTGTAGGATGGAATGAAATTAGGATTTCTCTTTCTACTAGGTTCTTCAGAGCAATGCACCTACTCAAATATGCACTTATCATGGTAATCAACACTGTTCAGCACCACATGTTCAGTAGTGTGAGAGACTCTGGATAGAGGGGGGAAGCTTTACCACCTTCACTCTGGGTGCACAAATTTTATTCCACTTTACAAGGTTGTGCATGTGCTTGGTATGTATATGTGGAACTCCATAGAGAGACTAGAAATTGGTAGGATTTAATTGCAGGAATGATCCAGACATTTTGACTATTTCTCTACTAAACCTCTAGTAGAAGAGGCATTAAGGGTTATAAAGTGCTTAACTATGGGAGATAGTGCCAGGTGGAAGAACTCATTCAGGATTTATTTGATGAAGAAGACTCAGGAGCACATTTTTTGAAGAAATAGAGATAGATGCCACACTACTTAAGCATGCTTTCCTTGAGAAGGAAAAAGGAAAGATGGTCTACTTAGTGGATGATGAAGAAGTAGAAAATATTGGATGTAGACCATTCAACAGGTAGGCATGAGGTTTTGGATAGTGCAGATAAGACCACGCACACCTATCATGAACCTATGAAAACAAAGAAAGTGAATATTGGATCAGATGTTGAGCCTAAGGAGGCCATAATTGGGGACTATTGGTCTGACTTTGAAGTGGAAAAAATCATTGAGTTACTATGAGATTATCAAGACTTATTCCCTCGGGGATACCATGAACTCAAAGGCATGCATGAATCATTAGGAGAAATGAAGATAAAGCTTAAGGAAGGTGTGCATGCCTCGGTCAAAAAGAGACCCTACAGGATGAACCCCAACTTGCATGAAAAAGTCAAAGAAGAAATTGACAAAATGTTGAAATCTAGGAATCATCAAGCCCCTGGATGAGTCAGAATGGGTTAGCCCAATGGTGATCAATATCAAGAAGGATGGTCAGATTAGGATCTATGTGGACTACAGGGAGCTAATGTTGCATGTGTGATTGATCCCTTTCCTATGCCATTCATTCAAGGAAATACTAGAAGGTGTTGCGGGCAAAATCTATTCATTTACAGATGGATTCTCTGGGTATCATCAGGTTAGGATTACATGAGGGATCAGGAAAAGACTACTTTTACTACTTGAATGGGGTAGATTTTCCTATATTGTGATGCCTTTTGGTCTAAAAAATGCACTTACTGTATTTTTGCGCATAGTTGTTCAAGCGTTCAAAGATTTTATTCACAACTTCTTACAGGTTTATTTAGATGATTGGATGGTGTATGGACTTGTTAAGGATCATTGTGACAATTTACACTTAATGTTTGAAAGATGTCACAGTTAAGCATCTCTTTGAACATCAAGAAATGTGTATTTTCTACACCATTTGGAACACTTTTTAGGGCACATCATCTGCAAGGAAGGTTTGTTGGTTGATCCAACTAAGGTTGCAGTCATTATCGGCCTAGAAGAGCCTACCAGTCAAAGTGAGGTGCATGGATTCTTGGGTCACACTGGGTATTATAGAAAATTTATAAAGGGGTATGCTAAGGTTTCCACACCCTTGGAGGAGTTACTAAAAGGAAAAGGACGTTCTACTGGGAGAACCACAACAACGCATGCATTCGAGACATTGAAGGAGAAACTTACTACATGCCTATTTATGCTTTCCTTCATGGGACCAACCATTTCATGTACATGTGGACACCTCTGGCATGACCATTGGCATGGTGTTGGCTCATCTAGAAGGTATTATAGATCATCCTATCTATTTTTAGTAGAAAAATTTGACTCTGAGAGAGAAAAATTATATAACTACAGCGCGAAGCTTTGTCGATGATCTATGCACTACATAAATTCAGATAGTACCTACTAGAAACACCATTTGTATTTTATACGATCACATGGCATTGAAGTATTTGGTAAAAAATCCCATTTTATAGGGGCACATATGCGAGATGGGTACTCTTATTCCAAGAATTTGATTTCATAGTTGTGGTAAAACTAGGAAAAGTAATTCTGGACCGGATCATCTATCCAGAATACAGTCGGGAGAAGAAGCATAGGTAATTGAAGATACCATGCCTGATGCATAGTTATATAGGTTACAACATGCACATGCCATCAGAATTAGAGGACATTGTTGTCTTTCTACGAATAGGTATGGCACCAGAAGGGATGAAATCCTTAGAGAAGAAAAACAACTTGCTATTCACGCATGACACCATTTATGTTGATTAGTGGTGACCTGTACAAGTTAGGCCGGGATGAAGTATTGTGCCATGTGTACTTGGAACATGAGCACACATATATCATGGAGGAGGCTCATGGTGGTATTGTAGGTGGGCACTATGTAGGTGATGCCACTATGCGTGCAGATTCTACTCATTGGATTATGGTGGGAGACCTTATAAAGATTGTAAGGCATATTGCAAGGCTTGTGATCACTATCAACACCTTGGAAAACCAGGTCAAAGAGATGAAATGCCTCTAAGACCTATTACTAGTGTAGAACCATTTGAAAAATGGGCTATAGATTTTGTGGGTCCTATTTCACCATCCACGCGTAGGACTAGGATCACGCTATATCATCACTTGCATAGATTATCTAACAAGGTGGGTAAAACACCTACAAAGGATTGTATAATAAACTACATAACCAGTTTCTATGGGAAAATATTATTACAAGGTATGGATGCCCATTGAGTTTGACCAGTGATAGGGGCACACATTTTTAAATGAGACAATCAAAATTTTATTGGATGAATTCATGATTGCACACCATAAGACTACACCATATCATCCTCAGGAAAATGGGATTGTTGAGGCTTTCAACAAGATTTTGAGCTAGAACATTGACAAAAATTTGTGATGTTGGAAGAAAGGATTGGGATGATAAAGTTTCTACAGTACTTTGGGTATATAGAACAACATACAAGTGGTTAAACAAGGCCACACCTTTTCAATTGGTGTTTGGCATAGAAGTAGTTCTTCCTATGGAATTCATGTTACCTTCTTTGCATATTGCGTGCATTGGAGGTCTAGCTGATGAGCAAGCATTAGAAGAATGAATTGAAAAAGTTGATTAAGTTGGATGAGCGATGAGAATAACACGTTGGAGTCAGAAGCAAGAAAAATCTAGGCAAAAAGCATGGCATGATAGGCACATTAGGGACAAAAATCTTGAGATAGGACAGATGGTGCTTCTTTATGATTCTAAGTTTTGCGCCATCTAGAAAACTCAAAGTACATTGGTTAGGACCATATGTTATCACTCACATACTTGAAACATGAGCTTTTCAGTTAGAAACACTTGATGGAATACGGTTACCCGTTACTTCAATGGGAGTAGGCTGAAGCCCTACTATAAATAAGTCTTCTTGGTGTTTGTAATAAGGCAATATTGCCATTTAGATTAGGTTTTCAATTATGTATTCCCTTAATGTATTTCCTTCTTCATCATTATGCTTTGTCAATTTAGTTGGTGTTTTGTGAAATAAGCATGTTTGCACGCCAGAAGCTAATTACCATTTGCAGTATTTTTATGCGTGAGAGGACTACACATACCATTTGTGTGGGGTGGTTATTGAAAAATGGGTACACATAAAGGAACAAACTACTACAGTGTTATTCAAATTTGAAGAGTTGGTGAATAGAATATTGCTTCCAAATAAGGACCATAGATGGAGATAAATGAAGGAACAATATAACACAGGTAAGTAGCGGCCATGTGGAGACTACCAGGAGAAGGCACATGAGGTACTCAGGCACATGGAAGCATGTGAAGAAGAGAAGCTTGTAGCCAGAAGGTAGGAAGGCATGCTAAAAGGTTATAGCTGAGGCATGTGAAGATGTACCACATGGAAAAATGTGAAAAGGGTCAATTAATGAGGATTGTTGGTAGGTGAAGGAGCAATAAATGCACTAAATTTTTCAAAATCTATATAAGGAAGGGATACGAGTTCATTTTTACCATTGTAAATCACAAAAATTTGAATGAGCTAAGTGCAAAGCGAGTTGAGAGAATCATGTTGAGGTGCGAGAGTGTGAAACCAGATGTGGAGAGAGATTTGTGCACAGGAGAAGCTTACGTCCCCATTGGTGAAGGGTTTGAGTGAAGCAGAGCATTGAAAGAGCTAGGGCATGTGATTTCAACTAGGGCACATGGATTTGAGCTAGGGTTTGAACTTTCTCATTACAAAAGGTAGAAGGAAAGCATTTGCACACTATAGAGGATAAAAAAGTTGTGATTTATAGATGGCACCAAAGAAAGCACCTGCCGTAGGAGCCAAAGGGAAGAAGAAAGTGGAAGCGAGAGGTTGAAATTTCTCCCGAGAGAAATTTTTCAGAGATGCAATACCCAGAAGGTGTGATAGTGGGACAAGAATGGGATTCTCACATCCAAAGTGCAAGATAAGTGATTACAACCACCACACATCGGATAACAAAAAAGGAATTGGATGCATTGTTGAGTATGAAGATGAACAAGCACACAATAGAGGACATGCCAGTGTATGATGATGACACTGGAGAGAAGTTGCTAAAGAAGATTGGAGTTTACCAGTTGTATGAGCTTCCATATTTTGGAAAGTATGAACCTTTGTACCAGTGGTTGATGAGTAGGGTACATGAAGACTTTTTCTATTTCACCGGATGCAGGGTAAGGATTACAACCACTTTGATTTCAACTATAATAGGATTAAAGGGCACATGAGTGGATCTAAATAGTGACTTGATAGATAAAGCAACCATCTTAGAGACATGGAAGGAGTTAGGGTATACCAAGGGTCCACACGGAATGGATATCGAAAAAATTGAAGAAGTACCCAATGGTACAGTAAATTTGCACATCTAGTCACCAAATTGAATGATCAAGAGATGGTCCTAGGTGAATACAATGTGGCTACACATTGCAAGGAGAATGTCATAGGGAATAATTTACAACATATCAGGCTACATTATGGAAACTATCATCGAGGAAGCATGCACACAGTGAGAAAATCAGTTTTGGCACTATCTTATTATCCCTTGTATTTATGGAAATCGGAGTGCCCGATGGGCCAAAGAACAAGATCTGGGAGTACCCCATGCAAAATAAGTCCCTTGCGGAAATATTTGAGAAGTACTTGTGTGAAGGGTCAATGAGTGGGCCATTCAAGTAGAGGGTGGAGATGTGGTATGATAGGCTCCATGTGGCATTCAAGAGGAGTGGCGCATCCCCAAGGAGTTACCTTCGGTGGTGGGAAAGGCAGTCTAGTTCATGGTATATCAACACTTCTACATCACATGATTTGATGATGAAGGATGGGACTTGGAGCCCCTGGTGTAAGCTTTCATATGCCTTCACAACACGCTACTTCCAGGCATCATCCATCATTTCAATAATGCATGATGCCTGAATTTTTTTGTAGACAAGGTAGACTATGACTACCACACACTTGCGTAAGACTTATGTATATCTAGGTCAGACTACCTACATTGAGAGGCTAATTTCAGACATGATAAGCATGAATCCCATGAGTTTGGTGATTGGAGATAGTGGGGCCACACTTATCTACCTTCAGCTTAAGCCTAAGTTGGAGGGTAAAAATATGTGGAGAATGAGTTTGCTCCCAAGGCCACCTAAGGGAAAGCATATAGTGGAGAATGTACCAGCTCTAAAAGCCCACTAAACCTATAGAGGTAGATGATGAGGAGGAAGAGCATGAAGATAGTGGTGGCTTGGTACATAGAGGATGAAGGCAACCCTCAGATAGGGTAGAATTTGAGCACACAAGTACTCCACCCCAGGCACAAGAAGAAGGAGATGAAAGAATTGGAGGTAGGAGAAGACCCTCAAGAAGAATGCCACTTTAAGAGGGTGTTCAAGGACAAGAACTCAAGGTGCTACTCCAAAATCAATATGGAGATCACCACGACTCTCTCCATAGAAGGAGATAACTAAGAAAAGAAGGAGAAAATTGAAGCTGAATGAGGAGGTGGAGGAGTCTGAAGAGAGCACACCAAATCTCCTACACAACTAGAGGATGTGGAAGAGCCAAAAGATGAAGAAATGAAAGATGAGGATGTGAGAATGGAGGAGAAGGGGTAAAGGAAGGAGAAGAGAAGAGAAAGATATGCTCAACATAGAAGATCCAACTCCAAATCTTGGCGCTCCAGTTCCTAAGGGGCCAAGAACTAAAAGAACAAGTGGAGAGTATATTGTTCCATCTTTGGGCTATGCTGAGGACACAAGTAAAATTTTCCACACCATTTTCAAAGCATGGTGAGCCCTAAGGAGTTATATGGATGGGAGTTGATGGATGAAGACATGGCCACCACGTGCACAAGGAAACAACTATCTTGGTCTATGCACACACACATGGATGAGCCAGACTTTGATGTATGTGAAGAATCATGTGTGTCAAGAAGATTGAAGAAGGCACCTCAAAAGACATATAACCATAAAACCCATTGTTATGTCTTGATGAACATGTGAGTAATGCCTTGTAAAAGTATCTATAGAGGTGGCATGGAGGAATGTAGATAAATTTTCCACTATCAAAGCGCTAAGAGAAGAGATCAAGGCCAAAGATGTAGAGATCACACTTGAAAGGAGAGAAGGACCTAGAGTAGAAGAAGAATGGAGTCCTTATCGGCATGGCAGAGGAGATCGGAGACCATGTCCTAAAAGCAAGACCACACTTGGAGTCCAAGGTACCTAAAAGGTTCCCTTCGGCTATGCACTATGTGTGTACATTAGTTGATTTGGTGCTTGAGGATGGACCAGTTTGGATGCTAGCACCAAAGGACCTTGAGTAGGAAGTAGAGCAAGCAAAGGCTTCAGTAGTGTGAAATATTTCATCATATGAGGCACTGCTCCAAACCTTGCGGGAGGAGCTAAGAAAAGCGACAAGCGTTGAATATTTGTGCAGCTCTAGAGGTAGTCATAAGAATAAGGACCATGGTAGAGGACAATGAAGTCCTAAAGGAAATGAAGGATGAAACCTTGGGGCACGAAGAGATTGGCATTAGTAAAGAAAAAGTGTGAGGCCCTTACAGTGGCCCAGAGCCCCATAAGAACAGGTTGGATGAACTTGGGAAACTTATAGCAGAAAGATGGATCTTCTTAGAAGGGAGAATGTCTGCAATGTCTAACATTATGTTAGTATTACAAAATGAAAAGGAGAAATTTCCCAGGATGAGTTGGAGTCTATTGTAGTAAATATTCCAGAAAAAGGTAGAGGCCACGCTTGAGTGAGTGGAAAACATTAGAGGCAAAAATAAAAGAAGAATATCTAGAACTAATTCTTCCAGTTGAAGTAGAGGATGTTGTAGAGTAAATAATTATTCTTTGTATAGTAATTCTTTACATTCATCCATTCCTTATTCTTTATTCATTCCATATTAAAAAGCAACCATTTTTAGGGGTGGCAAATGTAGTTTAGTGTGGGGTAATGTTGAGCAGACAAAGTGTGATACTTAGTAGAAGGCACACAAGAGGTTCACACGTGAGAACATGGCATAGTCAAAGGTGTGGAAGGATAGGGAAGGACACACATGAAAGACAAGGAAGATTTGGGACTTAGCCATTTTCACATGTACGGGCTATTTTTGGAGATAGCGTGCAGAGCACACAAACCGGATAAAGACTTGCACGACACACATGGGCTATTATTGGAAGAGTGGCTACTAAGCACTTTGCATGGGTTCAAATAATAATAGAATTGCTACTACCAGTTAACTAGAAGAGGTCTATTGTTAGCGCACTTGCATGTGTGGCTATTATTGTAAAGGCATGGCTATTTTCAGCATGTGACCTATTTTGGGAGTTATGCAAGTGGTGAAGGGAAAGTCCCCACCCTTATAAATATGTAGTGATCTGTAGTATAGATAGATGAGACTATGTGAGAAATTGAATTATTGTGTTGAGATTATGCTGCATGAGATCATGCACATGAGCTTATGGTATTACTTGTTGTAATAAGCTTTTGTATTTATTGTGTTTAATATAATGGAGTGTATTGGTTGAATCAAAGTATTAATCATGAGTATAATTGGTTCTTGCATGATTGAATTCATTATGGATTATTTAAATCTATTACTCTTTTCTTCCTTACAGCCTTAATCTTTGTGGTGTAAGTTCAAATGGAATGAAGTGATAAAGCTATTGCTAACTAAGAATTGTTGAAGAGGAGTAATATATGAAGGAATGTAAGTTCAAGGTGCATAAAATGGAAGTGAATGTTTGAGAAAATCTAAGTTTTGAGAGGATAATTAAAGTAGAGACTTATGTCAAAATTATATGCAAGAGAAAAGCCTTATTCCATGGGATGTGAACTAGATTGAAAGAGAGAAACTTGATGGACTTGTGAATATTAAGTGACCTTGTGGTTAATGCTAACTGAGTTGAGAGTGTGTAAATTGAAAAGAGTTAGCTAATTTAGCAACTCACCATCAATTGTAAGAGAACAAATTCTGAGTGAAAAAAATCTTGAAGAAATCTAAGTTGCAGCTTAGCATGTGGGGAGTTATTGATTCCATGTAAGTTAAAGCTTACTAAAGGTCAGTTGTTCTGGACTAAACTTGGGAGTTGAAGCTTCTAAATAGGTTGAAGTTTTTCAAAGACTGAGTGGTAGCTTGGTTGAATCTTGGAGTTGCAGCTCCATGTTGAGTAGTAGCTTAACTTTTAAATCAATGTAATGATACATGCCATTCTTGTCTTAAGCCTAGTTCTTGGTTTCAAAGTGGGTTTTTCTCTCGCTTTGGTTTCCCACATTAAATCATGTCTCCATGTGCTTTCTCTCTTCTTTTACGTTCTTATAGATGTTGTTTTTGTTTTGATGTTACAAATTAAGTGAACTAAAATCTAAGTTAATAATTGAATAGACACCGATTCACCACCCTCCCGGTGTCCCGATTTCCAACACTATCCCCATCACTTCCTCCATTATTATGTGAGGTTTGGAGATGATAAAATGATGTTTTCCTATTTATTTTGTGCATTGTATTCTTAGAATGTGTCAACATGTTAGTGTTCAAGGATAAAGAAGCTAAACAATGAACCTTGAAAAATGCCAAGCAGGAATGGAGAATTTGTATTTATCATAACAAGAGTGTATAGTCAAATCAAGGGTTGTCAAAGTGCAATATAATAAATTTGAGTGTCTACATTTTCATCACCTTTAAGTATAAATTAAAAATCCATTCTTAAAGGAAATTCTAGCCGAGTGTGTAAACATACTTTACCTTTTCTTGAATGTTTTTTAGTTGTGTTATTTTAGTTGGGTTAGCATATTCCGTGATAAAACTTGCAACCCATAGTGTAGTCAATATCCATGGTAGATAATTGATCATAACTTAAATAAAAAATGTAACCGAATATTTTCACATTTTCTTATATGAGAAATAAAAATATGTAAAAAGGAAAAATACTCCTATTTTCTTGTGATATGATTTTTCTTGGAGATTTGTATTGCTTAAAATTCATCAAGGATCAGGGCTTATCGGTCCCTAGTTTGTGCCAAGGAGTGGTCGGAGTGTTAGGTGCATGGAACCCAACACGGAAATGTGCAAGAAAGAGAAGAAGAAAGAGGTACAAATTTACCCTTGTGAAGGAAGAATACCATGTACCAAAGTTATTTAGAAACTTTGATATCTTCCTTTTAAGTGTAATAGGAGAGGAAAGTTTTCCCATGAATCCCTTAACTGCTTCATTACCTTCCATAACCCCATGGATCACACCATTGTAGATGGATCTAGACCCAATTTTATAAATAAATGCATATAGTAAAAAATAGGATATGTGCCCCCAAAATCTCCCCATATGACACACAACCGAGAATGAGCTGAATAAGTGATGGAAAATGCAGAAAATGTGCTTAAAATATTGAAATAAGAAGGAAACCCATGCCCCGAATATTCCTAAAACTTGTCCTTAAGCTAAGTGCTAATGAAAAGAAGGAATGAACACTTTCATACCATTGTACTAATTTGAATTGAGTATTATGGATATAAAAATTTGCAAAAACCTTGTATACATAGGTGAAATTATAAAAATGTTGGAAAAATTGCTAAAATTTCCCTTGGTCATAGACATGTGAGGGGTCAAGATATATCATATGGTTCTAACCAAAGTGTACAGCTTTTGACCTTCTTCTTATTTTTCCAAAATTATGTGTATGGATACATTTATAGGTACATATACGATGTTTGTACTTACATCTTCCCCCATCATTATGTTTGTATTTGTTAAAAATGTTGAATAAACCCAAATAAATGCCCCCTCTTTTGAGGTATGTGTGAAAACCATGTTGAGCATATGGCTCAAAAGAAATAGATGTTGACTACTAAAAGAGACATCCGAGAAGTTTTGTAGAGTGTTAAAAAGTCGTCACCTTTGAGAACCTATAACCAAAAAATGAAGGGTGTTTTTACATGGTGGCAACTATGGTGCACAACAAAAATAATTCTAGCAACAAACAATAATAGTAGAAACTAGAGAAACCAGTAGGAACAATGCATGTAAGAGAAAACAAGAACAACATCAATGCATCCAATTACAAACAATGACACAAAATCATACAAAAGGATAGGATCTCAAACATGGGACACCCATTATGTTACAATAAAATCAAGGCCATTAGGCCAAAAATAAGAGCAATAAAGGGCATATAAAAGAGGAATAAAGCCACAAAAATGGGACACCCACAATGTCAAAAGATAATCAAGGCACTTAGGCCATAATCAATGAAGCAAACAACCAATAACACACACAACTATCAAACATGTATAACATCTTCGAGTGTCAAAATGTGATAAACAACAATAACAATAACAAACAAGATATGTCAATGTTACACAAGACATGTGTTAGTCTTGTTAGTCTAAAAAGAAGAAAGTACATAATGTATATAATTGAGCATAAATGAGGAAGTGCAAAGGAACTATAATAGAACAATAACAAATGTATAATTTGGAGGCATTGCCCACGAGATGAGGATGTAAGGAAGCGTGATTTCTCATATAAGCATGTATCGATCTATGTGTCCTGCATCTATCTCAATATACCCAAAGTGAGCACATGTGTGTAAATAAATAAAGCATGTTATCTATCAAACAAAAGTGACAAACAACATGTGTAATGTAAAGTGCTAACAATGGAAGTAAGATGCACATGTCCTGATTTTTTTAGTTTTTCAAATATTTGAATGTTTTTGTATTATCACAATATATAACTATGTATAAAAGGTTTGGATAGCACAAAAGAATCCAACGAGAAATTCCTAAAGAGGTGGAGTAGCTAGCAAATAATATGGAGGCTTTGGCCTCGGTTGTGATTCAAATGCAAGTGATACCATAGTGGTGATGTGTGCCAAAGAAGATCCAAGAGAAGAATGAGGTGAAGTAGCTCTAGGAATAGTGTGTGAAGTAGAAGACTTTGAATTGAGATTTTTGATTAGGATACCATTTCTTGAAGAGATTGTAATTGGTTGATATTGATTTTGGTTGATGTGTGCAAGCCATTGTGATAAAAGAGGTATGACATAGAAAAATTAACAAACATAATGGAAATGTGACCCTTACCAAAGTATGCAATGACGTACAAGGAAACCTATTCTTGAAAAGAAGGGAGATCTGCATATGCCCCTTGGTCATTTAAGAGGGATATAAAAACTAGTGAATATCATGTGGTAAGTGACATGATGGTATGCTAAAACATGAAAGGGGATTTATTTTCACCTTAGATTCCAAAGATGTACGCTTGTTAATTAGGCATGCTATAGTAGATTTATTCCATGCTAGAAAAGAAGTCGCAGTGGTTGGTTGTTTGTAAGATTTAGAATTGTGTGTAATTTGATGTTTAGAAACCATACATGGAGAGAGGGGAAAATGCATTATGAGGATCCAAAAGATAGGTGAAGACATTAAAAGAATAAGTGTTATGTCTGATGCGAGAGTTGTAGTCAATACCTTGTCGTGCAATAGTGGTAGGCAATGCGTAATCAATGAAAACTATAGATAATAAGAAGTAAACAAATAAACATAAAAAAACCTCAATTGCAGCCTTCTTGAAAACCTTAAGAAGGTTTCTAAAGCACTTGGACTTGTAAAATATTAAGATTTGGATGATTATGGGTGCTCACGATTATTTCTCCAAATGTGGGATGTAAATGCTACAAGCTTACAAAACACAAGGATGCGGGTGACAAATTTTGCAGAAGTTGGCTGTAATTTGCATAAGCTTCCAAGGATGGATTTACAAAGGAATGGCCTGCATTTTATAGCTGAGGGTGAGGCCATGAGAAGTGGATCATAATTTGAATGAGTTCTAGGATCTTAATTACAATTTCCTAAATTTAGTAAGTGGATTTGGTATGTGTTGTTATAGATTTTGTAGGGCAAAGTGATGATCTTGATTTTATGTGGGAATATGGTTACAAGGGCATTATTACTACCCCCATCATTGTAGGATTATGTGCGGTTCAAGTGGAGTTGACTAGGATGGTGAAGTGGAGTCTAAGTGGGGTCCAAATGGAATCTAAATGGTAGATTGACTAGAAAAATAGGTGTATTTTCCAATTAAGTAACTAATTTAATTAGCTACAAAGTGTGAGACAATTATTTAACCATTTATTTAATAAATGTTAATTAATTTAGCTAAGGTGTGTTATGAACTAATTTAATTAATCCCAAAAGGTGTATGTGCATGAATTTATTAATTTAATTAATTGATCATATGAGATGTGAATAACGAGGATAAGTTGAGAATAAGTTTGTAATTTTGGGGTGTCTACATTTTCCCCTCTTTAAAGTGTTATTATGAAGTAGTAACATTTTAAAGATAGTAAACGTATGTAGATCGTTGAGCAAAAGATAGGAAAAATGGTAGATGTTTAGATTTACCCCGATAACTCATTTTGATGGCCCAATGAATATGATGGTAAAGAAATTCCCCTCAAGTGGGTGAGCGATGCAAAAAAGTGGTGGACAACAGTTTGATAGGAAAAAGAAAAGTTATTGTGACCAAGGATATGAAGGACTTGTGCTTGTAGCATGAGCGTCATTTAGAGAGTGAAATTTAGAGCAACCTTATTTTGTTGTTGCATAATAGAGTTGTCACCATGATTATGAAGGAATCAAGATTTTTAATCAATTATGTGCATAAAAATACACAAAAAAAAGACTAGATAAAAGGAAAACAAACCCAATATACACCGTAAAAGTATGCATGATGGCTATGAAGAAGCCAAGATGATAAAAAAACGTGTAATTGGTCCAAAAAAGTAAACATCAACAATGCAACAAAAATTCAAAAATAAGACAATTAATTATGCCCCTAATGCATTCCACAATGATGATTAAGCAAATCTAAATGTCACCAAGCACTAAACTTATGAAATGCATTGGGATAGGATCAATGAAGAGCGGAGTGATGCTTATATACTCCTAATGAAACTCTTATTGGATCTGCATTGATGAATGATCTGAAAGTTGAAAAGGATCATTGCCTCCATGCAATAAACTTATGAATTGCATGAGAGCCTAAATTTTCCCAGTGAAGTTATATCACGAAGGAGAAATAATTGAGTTGACTTGCCCCAAGTAGAGTTACCAACATGTAAACGGAAGAATGTAACATGATAGTCATAAGATTGGAATGATCACTAGGGAGGAGTTAAAAGTTTGAATTTAAAAATATTGCATTGAAATGTTGAAATATTAATTTCAAGGGTTTTCCAATTATAGGATTTTTGTGATAAGTGAATGTTTCTTCAATTTTTTTGCATTTTGTTGAATTTTAGAAATATATGTTTTTTTTTGCGAAGTTTTAGAAATTTTTTAAATATAAATAAATGTAAACAAAACTGAATATGCAGCAAAAGGAAAATGTGTCATGGCTTATTTAATAAATTCGAGAAAAACACAACACGTGCAAGTGACCAAAGACACAAAACAAGCATTTCAAATAAACCCAATATGAACAAGAATGAACTACACCAAAGTTATATGTGAACTAAGATGCAAAGAATTTTCATGTAATTGGTCTATAATAAAAGAAGTACAATAAAATAATAAACTAAAATTAAGCAAAAACATCATCACAATGTTGAAAAACCGTAACAGTACAACATAATTTACAATAATGACATCTAAAGACACTCCTAATGTGTTCCAAATTGAAGAACTATACAAATATGAATGCCCCCAAGCGATAGCTTAGATACGCAAGAGGATTGGATCGGTCAAGAGTGAGTGATGATTAGATACTCTAAAAATAACATCGTCGGATCCCATTGAATTTTGATTTGTATTGGATCAAAATTTGAAATACAAGTGTGCCCTAAGCAAATTTATATTGTAAAAGGGTAAACAATTGATTTCCTTGATCATAAATATACATCATGGGAAAGAAAAGTGATTATCAAAAGATGATCTAGAACAATCATGAGGAGCGCTATCAAATGGAAAAATTGTTGAACTGTGTTATTCAATTGCTGAAATTTTGTCATACATTTTCTAAATGTTTTATTTTTAGTCAGATTTTATATTATTTTTGTATTTTTGAATGTTTTGAAACATAATTGAATGTTTTTTTATTTTTTACAAACATATTTGAATGTTTTTTTAATTTTGAACATTTTTTTTTTAAAAACATATTTGAATGCTTTTATATTTTGTGAAACATATTTGAATGTTTTTGTAGTTTTGCGAAACATATTCAAATGTTTTTGTAGTTTTGTGAAACATATTCAAATGTTTTTGGAGTTTTTGACTCGATAAAGGGTGCACTTTCTGAACCCATGTTCAAATAATTGTAAGCATCCCATTCCATTGGTAGGATGAAGATGATATAATGATAGGGTGTCTCACTCTATTCGTGACTTGATGTAACTAAGAAGTTGAGAGGGCTCATCACCGAGAGAAGAAAGGACATGACAACTAGGTGAATAATGATATGAAAATGAATATGATGTACGTCAAATGATTAACTAAAATTAGGAATTTATGTGTAGTTTTAATCTAACTAGGAACAACATTAAATAATGGTAGTAAATTGATGCAAATAACAATAAACTAAATCTACAAAGTGATCCAAGTACTAAGCAAGAGTAGATGAAAACCATAGAGCATGAGAGAGAGGTAAGAATGACTTCGATGGTTTTAGGAGCTCATTGGACCATGTCGCAAGGTTGAATGGAAAATCAGGAAGCGGGAACAACTATGCAGGGGACCTCAAAAAGGATGGATTTGAGTGGTCCGAGTAGATTAATGTGCCTGGAGAGTGACCAGGCACCTACGGGAGCATTGGTCTGTAAAATGGGTGCCCTGGTCTATGTAAAAGCTCTAAAACTAGTTTTCAAAGTTTTGTGAGATGACCCGAACCTTTGTTGTCCTGTCATTGCATTAGATTTGTTGACCGTGTTGAATGTTGATGATAATCCAAGGGAGATGAGAGACCAAAAAGCACACAAAAGAGTATAAAACTAAAAAAATAGGAAAATGCATATGAATAGGCTAGAATGACCTTGGCTACCACAACATTTCATACCCAAATGTAGTTCTAGTGGTGTGTGTAATCATATACCTTAGGTGCTCTGTGCAGTCGCACTTTGTGAAGTAGCGAGAAATAACTAGATGTAGAAATGTAGTAAATTTATGGATTAAATAGAATAGAATGCCCTCCTATGATGGGTGTGATGTAGATGAACCAACCTTGTCCCTTTGTGATGGACCTAATGGATGTAAATGATCTATAATGGATGCAACTCTAGGTGGATGATAGTAGTGACTAGCGCTTAATCCCTCATTATGGTCTCATAATGTTATATTTATAAGGTTCTCTTGCTTTAACTTCGTAATTAACCCTGAAGAGGATGACTAAAAGAAGCTTAAAATGTTAAAATGGTCAAAAAACACCCAAAAAGAGGTGGGAAAGTGGAAAAAGGCTCGAGGCGCCCCGGGTGGGACTAGGCGCCCATGGGTGCCCCAATAAGTAGCATGAGTGCCCTAGTTTTACAAAGAATAACGCAAGAAGGTGAAATCTAACCTGGGTTTGTGTGCGGTAGAGGTTGGGAATGATGAAAAAAATAAAATAAAGATGGCCAAAGACATGGGTTAATTAGTAATTTCTTTACTCAAGAACCTTCTAAATAATAGTATGAGACCAAGACTAAATATTACCCGAAGTGCATGATTTATTGACTACACCAAAACACAAGGTGTAATAATTATCCATGTAAGAAAATGTGACTAATCCTTAATCAATATTAGTTGACCTATTCCAAGATTATTTCAATTATAGGTTTTGATGAGACTTATATCCATATATGGCCTACTAATTGACAATTTTCGGTTGAAGGTATTGTTGTCTCTCTTAACATAAGCAACTTCTTGGGATGTTTTTGATTAAGAAATTTTGATTCATATTTTTTGAAGGTTGTATTTTTCTCATTTTAAAAAAATTTGAAAGGACCCCCTACATCTTACCCCATACCACTAGTAAGAGGAAATGGCTCAACACCGAAGACAAAATGTAGGCGAGTAAGGATAACGCCTCCATTCTCGGTCTCATACTACCACTAAGAAGTATGGGATTATCACCGAAAACAAATGAAGGACAAAAGGTATAATGATATATATATATATATATATATATACATACACATATATATACATATATATACATATATGTATATATATATAATATATATACATATATATATACATATATGTATATATGTATATATATATGTATATATATATATGTATATATATATGTATATATATATATATATATTATTGTAAACTGATTTTCCTTGTATGTTGATATTGTGCTTATTGGGAAAGAACATTTCCCCCAAATCTCAGCCTCATGCGAGTAGTAGGGCGAAGGGTTCAACACCATAGAATGAAAAAGACGGTAAAAATTTCTAGGTAAAGAAGTTAGTGCTTTCTGTTAAAGAGATAGCTTGTTTGAAAGGAGGATTTTCCAACAGTAATATTTTAGAAAAAATTGTAGGTAAAATGATCCAAATGGTAGAACTTAGAGAAGGCATGAGATACGTAAAAACCAATAGGAAAAATATTAACTTGTGGCTTATAAGTGAAGAATGTGAATAGATGTTAATGATGTTATGATTGAAATATCTACCAATGGATGAAACAATTAAAATTGTTTGTTAAATGAATTGACCATGCAAGCGACCTCCCCTAGTATGGAGAGTACCCATGGAAGAAGATGTTTTTTCTTCTACATTTTTTATTTTCAAATAGTGATTTAATGATGGGTTTGATATGGATTTTTATTCTTTTTATGCTTTTTGATTTTTCTAAATTTTGTAGAATAAGAGTTGGTAATGGAATCATTGGGAGAGAGATATATGTTTATGAAATTTGAATGGTCCTGATGTACGAGACTTGGGCGGATGAGATCCAAGTCAAAGGAGTAGCTAGAAGGATTTTCAATGTATCCATGATTGAAGTAGTCCTAATTTATGAGACTTGGGAGGACAAGGTCCAAGTCAAAGGAGAGAATCCTAAGATTCAAAGAGTCCAGAAGTATGAGACTTGGGCAGATGAGGTCCAAGTCAACAGAGAGAATCAAAAGATTCAATAAGTCTTGAAGTACGAGACTTGGGTGGATGAGGTCCAAGTCAATGAATGTGTGATTGGATAAGTTTTTGATGAGATCGAAAACCTATGTGATGCCAAAGGAAGATTGTTGACACGAGAATATTTTTAACTTCATATTCATCTATAAGTAGAAAGATGTGAGGAACGAAGGATTGATCCCTAAATGGGAATCTAAGGCATCTTATAGGTCATAGAGAGAAAATATTCAATGTTTCTCCTTTTAAGAAGTGGATTAATTTGTTTGACGATAGATTTGTAATTAAAGCTTAAAATGGTTGTGTGAGAATATTCCTAGGTATACACACCTCATAGAGTGCATGCATGTAGATGTCTTGACATGTAGGAATCATCGTTGATGAGATGCTTGCAAGATTAATCGTTTGAAGCATTATGGACATGGAAGGTTGTATTATTGTAAGTGTCCAAACTTGTTGTGGTTGTGTTTCTACAACAAGGCTAGAGATGTTGGGCATATGAGCCAACATTAAAAGAATATAATCAATATCAATGATGTTTGATGATGGAACCTCTTGTTGAGAGTTTTCATTTGTGTTAAATGTTGAAAGGGATTCTTGAAGTAAGTTCAAGCTCTCGTTTGATGTTGGAAGGTTGTTGTCCAAAACATGTTCAATGTCTGTTTGAACTAATGGAAGAAAATCTAAAGAAGAGATTGATTGGTTTTGAGTTAGAGATACTTGACCTTTTTCATCTTGATCTTGTTGAGTTTTGTTATGTACAAGATTTGTGACAATGTTCAACTCTTCATTAGAAGTGGTAGTTGACGTGTCTTCATTTGCAATTGCTTCATCGTCAATCTCGATAGAAATGAATCCGTCATAAATCAAGTCTTCAACATAATGACGAAGATTTGTATAATGATTAGTAGAACAGATTTCAATGTGGTGGTATTCACAATATTATGACCCATTATACCACACAGATTGGGTTCCCGTTATATAAGGGCCCGATCATATTAGCCTTTGCTAATTGATGAAAGACATTAGATAGACTTTATTTGAGGGGTGTAAACTTATGTTTAACTATGCATGGAGTGGTGTCTAAAACCAATTCAATAAAATATAATTATTTTATTAAAATAAAAAATGTACAACTATGATAAATGAAAAATACCAAAATGTAAATGCTAAATAATTTATTTGATATTATAAATGAAATGAAATAAAAGGGGAAAGGTACTTACCTAAATTGGACTTACCTTGTAGTGATTTGGGACTGAGACAGTGATGGAATGGCGAATGAGTTTTGTGAAGGACCTTAGAAAATTATAGAAGAGGTAGACCTAGCCAAATTGGGGCACTTGGGGAAGGATGAGGGTGCCTAGGGTTCCCTTGTCTAAAATCTAGGCACTCTACTCTACGAAACAACTCAGGATCTGATCTTGGTATGGTCACTAGGTCTTCACAATACTTCACATTTGGTCACATAAATGTCACACTTGATTTGTTGATGTCATCATAAAACTACAATGAATAATCACTTGCAAAACCCCAAAAAAACATCAAACTCCTAAAAATAAAGATGCATATGAAGAGGTTGGATTGTCCTCAACTGCCATAATGGTAGAATTATAACTGAGCACCTGCAATACATCTCATACCCAATGTAGTTTTGTGTGCTTGTGTGTGTAATAATGTGCCTAGGTTTCCATAGCGCCAACGATGCAAAGATATCATGAAGTAGTTAGATAAAATGTAAAATGGTGGATGGAATAGAATGAACTCCCCTTCTTATGCAAAGGTGTGCGATGCAGTAATAATGCCCAAATGCGGTACCTTACTCTATGTTGATATTTATCCCTTGATATAAATAGTTTTCCCCGAAGATAGTACATATGTTATGTTTATATATGGATCTCTTTAAATTTTGACACTAATGACCTGACATGCCGACTAGTACCTCGGGAGATGAGAGGGAAAACCAAAAAAACCAACCACAAATGAAAAAAGTAAAATCAAGTGTGGTGGGGACCATGGCACACTGTGCACCCCAATCCAGAGACTAGTGATGATGATGAGTGAGTGCTAACAAATAGGATCGCTTGAGACCTAATCGGAACTGTGCAGTGACTTACAAATGTACAAGACCAACAAGTTAAAGAATAACAAGAAAAATGACTAGACTATGGAATAAGACATAAGAGAATACTTTTCTTACCCAAGAACCATATATAAAACAACATACTTGGCGGTATAATAATAATACTAAGTGTATGATTTTGTGACTGCATTTTCCCCCACTTTATGTTGGTGAGCGAAAGCTCCGTAACATAAAGTAGTTAGAGATGCGTACCTAAGAGAATTTCAAAGAATCCCATGTTATAGAAGAATGCACAGATGTGGTAAAAGAGCATGCCGAATAATAACATATAACGTGATGAAATATGGATCAGTGTGTTGATTCATGCATCGTAATGAGATATGTGAGACCATGATGAAGTGCACTGAATGAGACTGATGATTGTGATGTGGAATGATTGATGATTTCAACTTTTATATGATGACGATGTGATGGGGTAGGGATTGTTCAGTTCCCAAATCGATTGTGTGTGTATGAAAAACCAAAGGATTTAGGCATCTTGTCATTAGAGAAAAAAGTGTGAGGAGAAAGTTGTATTATTATCCAACCTGTAACTACATCCCCAAAATATCTAGCCATTGTAGACGGATACAAATAAAAAAAATTCAGTGATTTTGGATCCAAATTATTTAATCAAACGAGTTGACCCATATAGGAGTAGTATAGGAAAGGAAATGCCATCTCATTTCCCCCATTCCAAGGGTGTCAATGTAATGTGTGTGATTTGTTCCAAGTTAGGTCATTTGGAAGCAACCATGAAATGTATAATAACTTCCCATGTTAGGTCATCTGGGAAAGTAGTGATGTAACTCCCAAGTTAGGTCATATGGGAGGCCGCATGTGTTGTAGTATATCAATTAAATGGCATGATTTTGATTGTCGTATAATTTTAAGTGTTATATGATTGATTGATTGGCTTTGATTTTTTAATCATAGAAATATTTTACGCTTGTTGCCCCCATGTTAGGTCATTAAGGGGAATCAATAGAAAATGATGAAATGTTGCATGGTGTATTAGTAAATGTTCAAAAATGATGAATTAGAAGTGTTGAATGGTCGCATAGTGGTGTAAAAGGGAATTATAGGATGATCCCAATTGTATGCCCCCTTTTCAAAGAAAGGGAAGTGGTGATAAGAAAAAACATTGATTCGAAAGTAAGCTTGTAATAGATAGTGTGTGAGGGATATCACAACAATCATGTAGATTGAGTGAAAGATCATGTCGAGGAGAAATAATGTGTGTGTAATGCATATGATACGATGATAGGTGGAATTCTGAAGAGAACGTTGTAAACGAGATAAAAATTAGATTAAAAATGCTCAAGATATTAGAAAAATCATGTGATGTGTATTAGTTGAGTAGTGAATGTGAAGTATGACCATAGTAGAGTGAATAATGAAAAGTGACTATAAATAGTAAGGTGAAAAAGTGATTAGTCACTCATTTGTCTTTTATGTGAGTATAAGAGCGAGCTCTGAGTGTGTAAGGATGCTACAAGTTAGAGTACTCCGACCTAGCCATTTTGATATGGTAGCGACTGTCGTGGCATCACGTACGATGACAGAGTTGGTAGGTACAAGTTTTTTTTTCAAAAAATGTGTGTGTAGTCATTTTTGATGAATTTTTGTAAAATTGTTATTTTTGTTTTTCTTGGCATTTTAGATCTAGACAATAGTGGTGAAGGTGCTAGTGGCTTTGGGACAGAGTGCCTAGACATGGGTGTTAGTGTCTTACTACTAGGAGCCCAAATCCTGCTATTGGGTGCCATTGTCTAGAAAGTTTAATTTTTGTCCAAAGTGGTGCAAACTTGAAATTTGATGTGTAATGATGTCGTAAGTAAGCATGTGTAGATTTGGATAGTGTTACGACGCTATGTTTGGTGTTGTTTTGTGATGTGTAGAGGGATATCCATTTAAGGGAGTTCTTTTATTAAGTTGGGTTTATCGGATGATTATTGGGACGTGATGGACCATGCCGGTTTAAAGCACATAGCGAGGATGGGGGATGTTACCCATAATATGTTGATGTTGAAAGCTTTGTGTGAGAGATGGTGTGTGGACACTTGTACCTTTTAGATTCTTGTAGGTAAGGTGATGATCACATTAGAGGATATATATCACATACTATGATTACTTGATTGTTGGTGAGAGGGTGCAGTCATGGTGTGGAGAATATGGAGAGATAGATAAGGGCTCCTAGGAAGTATTTGGTGGGGAAACGAGTTCCTTTTAAGGACCATATAAGTTTGGATGTGATATTAAGATCGGGGTTTTGTGCTTATGGAAGTGTATAGTTGTGGTTATTACGTCATCAATTGTAGTAGAGGGTGGTGGTGTGGGCATATTATATAAGATGTATGATATTTTCCATTGAATAGAGGAGAGTACTAGGTATGCGTGGGCATGATGTGTGTTGGCCCACCTGTATAGATATATATACAAATTTATACAGGGAGGAGCATAGAGGTGTGATTGGGTGACTACTTTGTTGCATGTATGGGCCTACAAACATATAGAAATACTTAGGCCACTGGTGGCCCGCGAATAGATTGGGATAGGCAAGACATATTTTCTAGGAGATGGGTTGGTGTGCATGGATGGAAGATGGATACTGACACCTATAGAGCATTGATAGATTGGATGGGGCCGAGAGCGGTGATATGGATTCCATATTGATACTATGGGGATGGTTAGAGGATTCGGTAGAGCTATGATGCATACGGAGGATGATAAGGTTGGAGGATCGGTTTCCTGGGTGACCGAGTCATTCTAGGTGTAGTGGGTATCTTGACAATTTGATATGGCCTAGAATGTTCCCCTAGATCCATATGTATGGGTTAAAGTTGTTAGAGTATAGAGGAGGGTTGGAGCTAGATCGGGGCCCATAAAAGAGCATCCAATACCTGTCGGGCCAGATTAGGGTGATGTAGCGATAGAGCCGATAGACGCGAGATGATGCAAGGTGTGTGGAGGCATATCGCGCATGGTGGGCGGTGCATCGATGGGTATTTTTTTGTTGCTAGTGTTTGTGGATGTTGTGGGATTAGCCTAGGGAGGTGTAGTAGAGGGGAAAACACATACCCCCAATAGTGTAGCGACGAAGGTTGCTGAGCGTGAGTATTTATATAGTTATGTTGTATGATTTATTACTTGCGTATGTGATGGTCATGGTTGTGTAATGGATTATTATATTGGCTGCGGGTGATGCGTATTGGTCCTTGATTGTGGACATATCTATCCACACATTGACGCATAATGTTCCCACCGACGTTCTTACGAGTGGAGGGATGCTAGAGTAGGTGGATGATATTGTGGGTGAGCATGCCCATTTATTTGAGTCAGTGGAAGTAAAGCAACAATGACATGTATTGTGTTGCTCGGTGAGAGGGATGATGCACATGTATTGTGTTGCTCATTTATCACATGATGTGTTTGCATTCATTGCATTACAAAGTCATTTTTGGAGCAATCAATAGAGATGACACTACTATGGAAACATGTGGAGATATATCAATGTCATAATCAACACGTAGAGTTAGTGGCGAGCCGTCAAGTTCTAGAGCTCTTGCGCATACAGAGTGACAATGATGATGAGATATGATTTTTATTGTTGTATTTGATGTAGGGGAATTTCCCCCAGTGATGATATGTTTTGTAACGATGAATATACTTGATATATTTAGACATGTTTATTGTTATATGATGTTTTTATTTTTGTGCATTAATGTGATGATGTAATGGATGATATATGACTCATGAATTATTGTTGTTGCTATGTTTGATGTGTTGAATGTTTTTCATATTTTTGAATTGGTTTGTAGTGCATAGTTGCCGAGTAAGGAGTAATATGATGATGATATAGTGTATATGATAATAGACTATGTATGTAATCATAATTGCGAAAAAAATAAAATTGTGATAAATGATCGATGATGTGTAAAAGTATGATGTGGTTGCATGTTAGTAGGATTAAGGTAGGGGTAGAATATTATCAATGCCCCCAATGTATAGATTATGAGGTTCATGTAGGTAATACCCTCAAAGAATCAATAATGAACAACATAAAGGAAGAGTGTGTCATCGAAATGATTCGATAAAGTGCACTAAATGGATCGAAGAAGTGCATGAAGAGAATTTCTTATTCTAACGGATCCCTCTACAATCATGTAAGAACCATAAGAACACAAGTACATCATCGTGAAATGATTCAATCAAATTTTTTCAATGAATCAACAAAGCACATGAAGAGATGTTATTAGTGTAATAGATCCCTCAATAATCATGTAAGAACCGTAAGAACATGAGTGCGTCATCGGGGGTGAGGTGATAGAGATCACCTACCATAGACAAAGGTAGAGTGAAGTAGTAAAAGCATGTGGAATGAAAGTAGCGGGAGCATATGAACCAAACTAAATTTCATATGGAGCGGTGATGGGAGGTGAAAATGTCAAGGGTTATGGAAGCCAATGTGAAATAGTAGCATAATATGATAGATGAGATGGTGCGGAAATAAATGGACATGATGGAGAGCACACATGAGTGATAACTTGTGGTGATGGGAAAATAATGACCTTAGCACTAGATGGAGGAGATAACTCAACCAAAGTAGTAACTCATCTATGAGGTAGAGGAGATGTAGACCACTCACATGAGCAAGACCCAAAGGAAATTACACCCTTATCTTCTAATTGTTGTAATCTATCATGAAGGGAAAATTAATTATTGTCCCTATAGCCATTGATATGGTGATAGTTACAATGGGGTAAATCACACTCGACATCAGAAATGGTGTTGTGGATGATGTTGGTTATAGGGTAAGTAAATTAAACACTTGTAAAGTGAAACACGCAACACATTGTGTGGTCGAGCGTGATGAGAGAAATGTAATGGCTCAAGCAAAACAAATGTAGAAGATTAAGGTGTATCCTAGAGCAGAGTAGGAGAAGAAAGACACTTCGTGATGTGTTGGCTGGATTTGCTTACAAAGAGGAGATAGAGATTGTGTAGGATGCTCAAATGAAGGTAATGGAGAAGAACTAGATGATGTAGTAGTAAAAAAATGTGGAGGATTTATAACATGTGTATCAATGAGGTCTTGTTCTACATCTATGACTCTATAGTATAGAAGTGTGAATGATTCACATGTGTTGTATTGAAATCTTTTTCAATGATGGAATCAAACCATGAAAGAAGATAAATTTCTTATGTGAATCAATAGGTTGGAATACTAATTGGTGCATATAAGCATTGAATTGTAAGATGTAATCAATGTTAGGTGATCCAAAAACGGGTACTTGAAACTAAATATTTTACTCGTTTGAAGAATCTTCAATTTTAATCAACTTAAAAGGATTTTAGACTTCAAAAACTGATTAAAATCTGATTTAGGACTTAATTAAAATGTGGATGAAAGCAATCCCAAGCATTGAGTAATGAAACTCAACCAATCTTGAGCAAGCTAAGTTGGTTCCCGAATAAGTGGGAGCATACCGAACATTGGAAACTATGTGCCAAATAATTACAAAGTATTATGAAATTTGACCCAAGTAATAATGACATCGTTAAATGAGATATGGCAATAAAGACCACTTATCGATCCTCGATAGGAAATTCACGTAAATTTGAACTCGTGGTGGCAAGCCACATGGTGGATTGAGGACCCACCATGTTGGTGATCAATATAATCATCCTCACGATGGTCGCTCCCTTTCGTTATAAAAGTTGAGTCTCTTGTTCTAGCCCGCTTTTACGTGTGTCAAAGACTGGAGGTTGTAAACAACTTGAACAACCTTCATTTTTCCCTTTTTCTCCTTTTACCGCTTTCCTATCACGACCGAGCCACTTGACCAAGTGTGCTTGTGTCCATGTCACCATGGACTGTTGACCAATGTTGACCTTTTGGTTGACCAAACTTTACCGACATATCTTGAGCTCGAGTGTCCCTTTTTCACGCTCTTATAGTCAACAAAAATTTCTCTAAAGGATCTACTAGATTGGTATGGTTTAGGGAAGTTTAGGGAACATTTGACACTAAAATTGATCCCCGATCAATATGTTATGTGTTACCTTGATGTAAAGTAGGTAGGTGATCATATATAACCATAGTGTCATTGTTGATGATAAAACAACAAAGAAAAGCATCTTCCATTTCACAATAAGTGCTAATAGATCCAAATAGTAGATGGGTATACCATTGTAAATCATAAGTCGTGAGACTATGATGAAAGGATTTAAGTAATAATCGATCATTAGAATATAAATTTATGACCATACGATAATGCTTGAGATACAAGTACGGGTTTCAAGTACCATCGAAACATGAAAAGGTAGGCATGATAAAATCCTTGGGACACATTGAGTTATGAATCTTATTTGGAATAGGGTTGCCATGTAAAGAATTGTTATCAATGGAAGCATAATATACCTTACTTTCTAATGTGAGTGATTGAACCTGAGAATGTAAGTGACCCACAACATGCATGAGAGACAAGATATCTTGTGAAGGAATAGTAGAAGATGGAAATAAGGTGTTAAGTGGTCATGACTTGCCATTATGAGTAATCATGGGAATATCAAGAGGAGACATATGAGATTCCGATTCTAAAGGCACACTAGGTGTGGGTGTAGAAGGATGAATAGGTGATACGTAACATGGAACATCCATAGGAGTAGTAGGATTAGCGTCGAAAAATACCTAGGAGATTAATCATCGATGGAGAGGTTGTGATAGGAAAAGATGAGGTAACAAAGAAGAGAGGAAGTAATATGAGTAGGTGAACTAATGGATGTAGATGGAGCAATAGTAGGGGATGAAACAATAGGAGGAGATGAAGAAACAAAAAGAGATGAATCATGTATGTTATTAGATACAACCTCAGAAGAAGATGAAAATGGAGCAAGAGATTCACAATCAATAATATGTAAAGTAGTAGACTCATGACTATCAATTTTTTCATCGAAATTAGATAGAGACTAATATATGAAGATTTTGTTAAATGTATCTCGTTGGTGCTTAGATTTGTCTTGCCCCATTTGCCATTATTTTCCTCTTATTTATGTGTTGTGAAATGTTTTATCTCTCAATGTGGATGTTCTGAAGCCTCTACCTCCATTTGAATGCCTCGAGTTGTTTGTAAAATCCATTGTCATGTCCCTCCTTGAAAGATTCTCCGACTTTGCCTGTTTTTGCCCTAATTTCTTCAAAATCCACGGGCTTTGCCATTTTTCCTATTTTTCTAGACCATGGAAGCTCGAGAATGGTTAATTTATATTTGTATGCCTTTGAAAATCCAAATCCATGGTCGAAAAGATGCTCGGAACCATGATTCACTTGTTTTTGTTTCAAAAAAATCATCCTTAGCGAAAAATGGGTTCTGGGCGTGAATGGTGATTTTCTATATTTTGACGATCGAGGAGTATCTTTTTCCCACAAAGTTATTCCTCAGTGTTCGGCGGTCACATGGCTTCTTTTGGTTGGTCAGGGGATGGTGAAAAAATGCTTTAACTTATCACTTTTTTTTTTTTTGGCAAAAAGGCAAATTTGGTCCCATAGCCCCACTCAAATCTGATTGGTTCTTTTGGTGCTTACGTGGCTTCTTCTAATTGGATGGGGCATGGGGTTTGTTTTTTCAACTTGTTCTTTTGGCTACTTTGGAAAAAAATTGAACCCACCCCGCAGCCCCGCCAAGCTTTGATTAAAGCAAATTTTAAGTGGTAGGGAAAAAGTCTTACTTTGACCCCATAGGAGGACACGTGGCAAAGCTAATGGCGAGAGATGTGGGCCTTCGAGGTAAGTTGGATGTTTTTCCCTTTTGGAAAAATGGAGTAAAATTCTAAAATGGAAGCGTGCCCCGCCAAATCATTTTGAAACCTTAAGGTTTTTTGAAGTTGCGCCATAATGACACGTGGTGAGCCCACGCTCATCCAAGGTCTCAAATTTTGGGGAACATCTCAAGATGTGCCATTGTGACACGTGGCAGTTTGAAAAGTCAAAGGGGCGGGAAGTGGACCATCGGAGGCAACTTGGATTTTTGCCTCTTTTCATCAAACGGATTAAAATCTCAAAAGGGCGGGGAAGTGGACCATCGGAGGCAACTTGGATTTTTGCCTCTTTTCATCAAAAGGATTAAAATCTCAAAATGGCCCGCAAGCCCGACAAGAAGGAGGTCAAAGTTGGTGTTGAAAATGTCAAAAGGCAGGGAGGCGCCATCGGGGGCAACTTGGATTTTTTGCCCTTGATATTCAAATGACTAAAATCATCAAAATGACCCATGGGCCCGATAGAGAAAAGTCAAAACTTGCTCCAATCAAAGCGGCGGAGGTGCGGACCTTCGAGAGGAAAATTGGAAAATTTTCCTTTTGTGGAAAAAGGAGTTAAAAGTGAAAAAGGAAGTGTGGTTCGATGGGACCCACATTGGGACACGTGTCAGGCCCATTTTTCAAGGGCAGAGCTATGGGGAAAACTTGGAAAATTTTCCTTTTCCAAAAAGGAGGTGAAATAGCAGAATTTGGCCGCGGTTCCTTTGGGACCCACCTTAGGACACGTGTCAAGCTCATTTCTCAAGGGCGGAGCTACGGAGCAAAATGTGAAAATTTTACATTTTTCCAAAAAGGTGTAAAAGGAAAAAGGAACCCACATGCCCATTTTAAAATGAATCTCCCACGTGTACAGTCTAAATTCAAAATAGAAATCAACGGCAGTTGTGCATCTATATCTGATTTTTTCTACCATTTTCACTCCAGAGCTCCTGGAAGTGCGAGTCTTCATGATTTCTTGATATTTCTTGCATGCCAAACAGGGAAGGGGAGTTAATTTGATATCTAAGTTTGGTGAGGAAGATCTGGGGATGTATTTTTCCATTAATATGAGATCTGACCTCTAGGCTTGATCCGGTCTTCCATTTTTCCTTCCCAAGCACGCAAAGAACCAGATTTGATAGATTAGGGGTGGAAGTGGTTGGTGAGTAGAGGGAAAAGTGATCTACCAAAGGAAGGATTTGAATGCGGAGATATTCAAGAGATCCACCCCTTGAGAACTTGACAATTTTTACAGATCTGATTCTAGGAACCGCGATTAGAATCATGGCGAGCACTAGTGCATTCAATGTTTGGATTTTTGGGGGAAAAGGCCTGTTGTAAAATGTTATAAATAGGCATGATTTTTCCGTGAAAAGGGTTGGGATTTTGTGAAGGTAGAAGTGTTAGGATTCGAAACTGATTTCCTAAGAGAAAAGCTTGATAGAGCCCATCTTTCTGAGAAACTATCTGAAGAAGCTTGTTTATCTCCTTTGTGTTAAATTTGATCATGTCAAGGTGGTTACGAGTGTACATCCATTGACAATATCTCTGAGATTGTTTGAGAAACTTTCCCTAATGATAAATTTAACCAAACTCGAGTTAATCTATGTTATTCTTGAGCAAAATTTGTGTTTGCTTCATTTCTGAATGTCTGCAAGTAGTTTTTCTTGTTCCCATTGCATTCTTACATTGAAATTTGTGTGAATCACACAAGATCTTATCCTTGTGATAGTTTGGTGGCATTTGCAATTTCATTTATCATAAGAGCTTTCATTTGATAGTGAAATAAACAAATTTAAAATCACTGTGACTCCTAGCATGACTATAAGATTGTTTGTTAGCCTTTGAGGGTATCTTAGGCGTGATGAAACAGAGATTGATAATGTTCAGTTAAGTTTTCCAATTTGAGCCTTCATTTTGGATCCTTGAAGTTTGTGTGAAAAGTGCTGATCTGGGCCTCCATTGGAGCACATATTCTAGTTAAAGGAACACCCTAGCTACTCTGAAAGCATTTTGTTGTTTGAGCTTTCCATTTTTGTAAAATTTCTCAAAGATTTGGTATAATCAACTTTATCCTGCTTCACCTCCCACCAAAATTCATTCAAAAACAATTAATCATACCCATACTACCCTTGTTTGTCATGTATGTATACAAATGCATAATTTTTACTACCAAAACATGCAGAAACAATCAAGTTTTCATTGTCTTTAGTGGCCTAAACCTTGCCTAGAAAATATCTCCATTATCTAGAGTGACAACTCATGAGAGTTAGGTTTTGTTGCATTGATCATATTTTCTTCAAGGTCTTCTTAATAATTTCACAAGGAAGGATATCTCCATCTCCTCCATAAACAATAGGCTACAAAAGGGTCCTCTCACCCTGGTTGAAAGGCACAACCATAAAGTAGTGAGGATAGGTCAAATCCTCTTGAGGGTGCTACCCATTTCTCCACATCTAAGTGACAAAGAGCAAGTTGCATTTCATCCCCGGCTACAAAATGACACATTACATGCTTTGCTTGCCTCTAAGCTTCCCGTGTCGACCTATGATGTTGCTCTCGGCTGAGGGATAATCAATTTGGGTATCAACATTATCATCGATTGATCATCAACATAGTATGAAATACTATGTGAGCTAGTATACGATGGGTCATGAGAAGTAGTGTCGAAAAAAGGAGAGGCATGAGATGGATCTATAGTCGTGGTCTTACTAGGAGAAGAAACGATATGCACATGTGTACTATTGTCAAGACCAAACATAAAATCAATGAAAAAATCATCTAGAAATTCTTTGGATATTTGAGGAGGAGGATCACGAAAAACTATATAACAAGGTGTACAACAAGTAAAAACAATTGGATCGGAAATGATGCTAAAGATAGAACTTTCAAAGATAGTTGGAACTTCACACTCGTTAGCTAAAATTTGGTTGTTAATGTGATTTGACATAGTAACATAACGATATAGAGCATGAGCTCAGCTATGGTTGCCTCATAATAGATAAGATTGACACCGACATGAGACAAAAATAGTTGAGGAGAAGAGATATCCTTTGCCATTAGGGTTTTAAGCGGATCCTAGGGAAAGTAGTTCTAATCTACGGTTCACCAAAATGATTCAATAAAATCTAAGTATTTCATTGAAATCGAAATGTACAACTATGATAAATAATTTATTCGATATTATAAATGAAATGAAATGAAATGGGAAATGTACTTACTTGAATTAGAATTACCTCACAATGATCTGGGACTAGATAGAGTTGTGGAATGACATAACAGAGCATCGTGATAGACCTATGAAAATTGTAGCAAAGGCATATCTGGCTAGAATGGGGCACCTGGGGAAGCATGAGGGCGTATAGGGTGCCCTAGTCTCAAATCTGGGAGCCACTGGTCCTGCGAGAACAACTTGGGATCCGAGCTGTTATGGTCGTTAGGTCTTTGTAATACTTCACCTTTGGTTGGGTGAATGTCACACTTGATTGTTGAGAGCGGTCAATACCTTGATATGCAAACCGCCATCAACCTTTATAAGGCCCTACAGATAGCTCAAAAAGTTTATAACAAATATCTCAATTTGTTTGGTGCTATTGTTTTGGTGTAGTTTTGATGTTGTCGTTTTGTTGTTTTGTGTATGTTGTTGGGATTCTTGTAGGAATTTGGCTCCTGCCTTTGTTTTTATCATAATATCTAGCTTCTCTTAGGCTTTTGCTATTGGGGTGTGGCCCCACTTTTTAAAAACCACTATGTTCTCATTGTCTATTATGGCTTCGAGCCTTTGTGTACTTCAGTATGGTTACTTCAAAACCATTGACCATTAATAAAAAAATGTTGCACTTGGTTCATTGATGTTGCCGTAAACCTACAACAAAGAATCACCTACAAAACCCCAAACAAAGCATCAAAATCCTAAAACGCGAAGATGCATATGAAGGGGTCGATCGTCTCACCACCATAATGGTGGAGTTACAAATGAGTGTTACACTACATCTTAGACCCAATGTAGTTATGTGTGCTTGTGTGTGCAATAATGTGCCTAGGTTTCCCTAACACTAACGATGTATAGATATCGGGAAACAACTAGATAAAATGTAAAATGGTGGATGGAATAGAATGAAATCCCCTTCCTATGTAGTGTATGATGTAGGATAATGTCCAAATGTAGTCCCTTGCTCTATGTAGATAGCTATCCCTCGAGTCTCCCAATGTTGTATATTTTCATCATTTGTAATCACGAGGAGTTTCTCTTTTCGGGATGGTGATGACTTGCTAAGAATTGGTCTATTTTGATTGATTGTTTTGTATGTTGTGCACATTTTGATTATCCATGACACCATCATTGGTGACATTGCAGCTGCGGTTAGCGTACCTAGATTTATCACGATGATTGATATTGTTGTTGTTATTGTTATCCCGTTATCTTTAGAATGAGGCTTGATCAAACCTTTAGCAATAAGGGCCTTTTCAATTTCAATCCCTTTTACAATAACTTCCTCAAAATTGTTGAGGAAATGCATTTTCATGTGAAAGGATAACTCATTGTTGAGGTTTGGTATAAAGATACTAACTAATTTTTAGGGATCGAACATGGGAACCAACTTGCGATTCCTCTCCATCGTTGTAAGAATTGTGTAAAGATCTCATTTGGTCATTATTTTTTTGTTGCACAAATCCATCATGGTGATCTCATAATCTAGGTTGAAGGAAAAGTGTTTAACGAACTTCTCCAGAGGTCTAAAAAAGTAGTTATTGATCCCTTTGGAAGGTGTAAGAACCAATCCAAATCTTTTCCTCCTAGACTTCGTGGGAAGAGACACAATAAGAAGATATCATTATATGCCACTTCTTGGCATGCCATGAAAAAATATTTAATGTGCTCTCGTTGGTTGTTCTTTCCCTTATGTTTATCAAATTTGGGCCTCAATAGATTGTGGAAAAGGTAGGTGTAATATTTCCTTGTTAAATGGGTAAGGGCTTAGTTCATAAGAGTTGAATTGTTTGTGTTGGTGTTGCATATCCGAAATTGTGTTTTTCATCATTTTTCATTCTCAAGAAAATGGTGAATTATTTTGTGGGATAAAAGAAGTATTATCATTTGCAAAATTGTTGTTCTCTTTATTTGGCACAATATAGGTTTTAGATGAATCATCACTTTTCTTTGATGAATCTTTATCATTAGTTTCAGATAGCGAGTTTAGAGGACATAAGAGTCAATTGTTTTACCATTGCATCGATTTGATTAAGGCTTGATTGGACTCGGGGATGAAACACTATATTTACCTTTATTATTAGTGTTGTTTGTACTTGGTCCCGGGTCATCATGGTTGTTTGATTTGGGTGGTGTACCCTTAGGTGATTTGGGTTGACCTCACAAGTTTTTCAAAATGTCCTTGTCAAAATCTAGAGGTAGTTTTCTCCCATTTTGAGGAGATGGAGTAAAAATTGGTCTTTATATTTTCGCAAAATATGTTTGACTTGTGTTTGTTCTTTGAAAGAGATGTTATTTTGTTGTTCTTCAAGTTGATCTTCATCCTCGTCTTCAGAACTAAAATAGAAAATATTTTCATCTTGTCTTCTTATGGGACTATAATTTTGGTGTCTTGTTCCCACCATTTTGAAAGAGGGGAGGAATGAAGAAATGTGTGATAGAAATATCAACCCTTAGAAAATTAAATGCTAAGATGGAAGAGGGGAAAGGGATAAAATGCTTGACCCTATAAAAATGAGTGTTAAGAGAGAGAAGGTGAAAAGGTTAGTTTTCGACTCTTAAAAAAATGAGTGTTAAGATAGAAGGGACTAAAAGGGATTATATGTGATTGACTCTTTCACAAACATGAATGTTAAGAGAGAAAAGAATCAACAAGATGAGGTGATCAAATCTTAACAAAATGAGTGTTAAGAGAGACTAAAAGGTTTGAAAGGTCCACTCTTAACAAGATGAGTGTTACTACCTTTGGAAGGATCGATAAGGCATTGGAAGAAAAGAATTTTCTTGAAGGAAATGAAGAGATGGACTATGTTCACTGCTGGCATCAAAATGTCTTCTATTCTATTTCCTTTTGATGAGATTTCTAAGATGATGGTGAGATATGTCACCTAGGACGGTAGATATATTAATTGTTAGTTGAGGCACCTTATTTTTCTCAATCATTTTAGGAGAAATTTTAAAATAAGTGTCCCTCACTTCATTTTAAATTCTCTAGAACAATATGTTTTGGAAGTGCAAAATCACTCAAGATCCCTTCTCCTACATCAGGAGGTCATTTCTCTATTGCACCAGCATTGTTTTTATCATACCCCCTATTCCAAGTAGTCCTACCCATGTTAGCCACATTCCTCTTCCAAGCAATTCAATGCCAATTCCTACTAACCCAATGGGACAAAGGAAATTTTGGTCTAAAATTCCTTCTACCCACTCACTCCTCCTACTCCAAAGAGGGTCCTTCACAGTGCTAATAAGAATAAAGACCTTGAAATTACTCAAATTCTACTCAGTATGGGGAATATTTGCTGGTCACTATAGATTCTAAGAAAGAAGTGGAGATAGGGTAGAGAATTGAAAATGCTGGAGAAGGAAATTGGAGCTTTGAAGGAAAAGATGAGACATTTGTCCAAGAAATAGGGAAGAGAAAATTGGAGGAGACCAATGGTTTATAATATAGTCAAGTAAAATATATTTAAAGGAAGCTTCATTCCATAGATAGTAGGATGAATGGAATAAGAAACAAGCAAGATGGTGCACTTTCGAGTTTTAAAGTAATCACTATTTTTCTAGAAGCTCAAGTTAATTTTTTTATGCTTTGAGTAATATTTCTCAAGACATATGGAGCGATGGGTCAACTAGGGCACAAGCCATTGGTTTGGTGGACATGGTGACCCATCTTAGGCTGAACCATGGGGTTGTTTAATGCCCTTTAGAAGCTGCAAAAGAAAATAGAAAAGGAACTCCGGTGAAGGGGGATCTCAAGGCTCAAGATATTGTTTTTGTTGTTTTGTTGCTTAGTTGTTGTAAATTCGTTGTATATTTGTTGTTTTTGTGTTGTATGACCGTGTGTTAAAGGTTCTATTCTTGGCATATTGTTTTCTATTGTTGGCATTTTTGTTAAATCTTGATTTTGATCACTTTTTGTACTGCTAAAATTGTAAATTTTGGCTATTGAGTCCTTTTGTACAAGGGTATAGTCCCTTTCAAAAAACTATTTACCAATAATATAAAAAAACAAGATGGGTGTTAAGAGAAATAAAAGGGTGTGACTTCTCAATCCTTAACAAAATGAGAAGTGTTAAGGTAGAAGAGGGAATTGAAAGGTTATATTAGAGGACTCTTAACAAAATGAGTGCTAAGAGAGATGAAAAGGTTGGAAAGGTTTTGATGTGCTTGACTTTTAACAAAAGGAGTGTTAAAAGAGAAGAGACTTAGAAAAGGTTAGTTTTCTCTACTCTTAACAAAATGAGAGTTAAAAGGGGAGACTTGGAAACATGATGAAAATGATCGACTCTTAACAAAATGGGTGTTAAGAGAGGAGACTAAAAATGGAAAGGGAGCACTCAAATAATGACAATGTGAATGTCAAAACAAGAAGTGAAGAAATGATGATCGAAAAGGCTGAATCTCATGAAAGTGAAGATAAGAGATGAAGGGAAAGTGATTGATTAATGATCTCAAATTATAGAAAAGTGAATTCTTTAAAAGAGAGGAGGGAAGAAATATGAATATGTCAAAAATTCAACAAAGTGAATGTTAAATTTGACAACGTAAGATGGTGGAATGTTTAAAGTTCAACAAATGTAAATGTTAAACTTAAGACTTAGGAAGATGATAGATCAAGGTGATCGTGATGGTGCTTGACCGTGATAAAGTGAGTATCATGATTTCAAGACTTAGATAGAAGGATCATTATGTCTAAGTTCGGATATGGATTTCTACAACTCAAGACTTAGAATTATTGGCAAAGTGACAAGGTGGATGAGAGAGAAAGTGTGGATTACAAAAGTGGAACACAATCTTGTTAATACACAAGAAAGACAAGAATGATGTTGTGAAAGTTGGCCTTTACTTTAAATTGGCTTGGTCAAGGTGTGGCTTCCTAGGATACCAAAATGTAAGCAATGAAAACTATAGACAAGCAGAAGTAAGCAAATAAACACAGAGCAAACCTCAATTGCAGTCTTCTTACAAACCTCAAGAATATTTTTGAAGCACTTGGACTTGTAAAATATTAAGATTTGAATGATTTTGGGTGCTCTTGATTATTTCTCCAAATGCGAAATGCAAATTATGCTACGAGCTTGTAAAACATGAGGATGTAGGAGGAAAAATTAGCGAGAAGTTGGCTACAATTTGCATAAGCTTATAAGGATCAATTTACAAAGCAATGACCTGCTTTTTATTCTTGAGGGTGAGGCCATGAGAAGTGGATCATAGTTTGAATGAGTTCTAGAATCTTAAATACAATTTCCTGAAATAGTAAGAGGATTCAGATCTATGCTATTGTAGCTTTTACAGGGGCAATGATGATCTTGATTTTGTGTGGGAATATGGTTGCACGACATTATTATTACCTCCACCATTGTAGGCTTCTAAGTAGAGTCCAAGACGAGTTGACCGGGATGGTGAAGTGGAGTTGACTAGGATGGTGAAGTGGAATCCAAATGGGGTCCAAATGGAGTTTAAGTGGTAGTTTGACTAGGAAAATAGGTGTATTTTCCAATTAAGTAACTAATTTAATTAGCTACAAAGTGTGAGACAATTAATTAACCATTTATTTAATACATGTTAATTAACTTAGCTAAGGTGTGTTAGGAAGTAATTTAATTAATCCTAAAAGGTGTATGTGAATGAATGAATTAATTTAATCAATCAATCATACAAGATGTGAAAAACTAAGGACAAGTTGGGAATACATATGTAATCTTGAGGTGTCACACAATGTAATAGGCTTATAAATACATTATGTATGAGAATTGTTGTCCTGAAATTTTAACTACTATTTTTTTATAATTTTGAATTTTTTTACGTTAATAACTAAATCAATCATTTATCTTGCATTATTTTGAGACATCATTTCTCTCATGTAACTTGGTTTTCAATTTTCGCAACACCTCTGTCACATTCTCATCATCGTTGTTGTCCCGCCTCACTTTGCAAACTCTTATGACTTCACAAAATGGTCTAGAACATTTAACGATTTTAATTTAATTATTTAAAATTAATGCATTAGTGCCATTTTTGAGCTTGCACCATGTTGCCCTAAAATTTTCAAATCTATATCTACTCAAAAATGTTTTACCCTTTGAATTGATGGTCTGAAATTCTTCCCCTCCAACTTGAATGCTTTAAAAATGCTCACAAACTTGTTGTTTTGCCCTAATTTGAAAGAATAATCCAAGTTTGCCCTTTTCTGTGCCCTAGTTTTTCCAATTTTGTGGGCTATGTCATTTTTTCCCTTTGCTAAATCGTGGAAAAATTGAAATTGATCAAATCATACTTGTTTGTATTTGAAAATCCAAATCCTAGATCGGGAATGTTGTAAAAACATGGTTCAGTTGATTTAAAATAAAAAAATTTGCCATCCTTGGTGAAAAAATTGAATTCTAGGGCATCCCTGGAATTTTTACGTTTTGGTCAAACGGGTGTTATTTTCCCGTCAAATTCATCCTCAGAAGGTATTGGCAACGTGGCGGGTTTTCATTGGCTGAGGTGCGGCGGGAAATGTTTCTGACTTATCATTTTTGATTTTTGGCAAAGTGGCAAATTTGGCTCCATGGCTCTGCCTTTTTCAAAGTTGCCTACATGGCATTTTCTTATTGGCCGAGGAGAGGCGGGGTCGGATCTCCTTTGAAAATTTTGGCTTTATTTTGCAAAATTTCCTAAGTCAAAATTTTGCCCGAAACCCCATGCCAACCAGAGGAGGACGCATGGAAGTATTTTTGGTCGGAGGGGATGTAGGTGGTGGAGAAAACTTATGAAATTTTGTGTTTTTGGCTCAAAGGATTAAAGTAAAATTTTGGACCATGGCCCCGTGGCCAATCACAGGTGGACACGTGTCCAACAGAGTCAAAGGGAAGTGCGGGCCATGGAAGGAAAAAGGAAAATTTTCCCTTTTGGTCAAAAATACCTAGGGTAAAATTTTGGAGCATGGCCCCATGGTGAATCGGCGGCAGAACACGTGGCGGCGGACAAGGTGGGTCAGTAGGCCAGCGGAGGCAGGAGGGAATTTTTTTACCTTTTACAAAGATGGCTTAAAATCAAAATTTGGAGTGTTGGCCCACTAGCGAATCATTGAGTGACACGTGGCAGGGGAGAAATCGAGGCTCGAGCCCGCAGAGACAAAGTTGAGAATTTTCCCTTGGCTTAAAGGGAATAAAAATGAAGATTAAGCCCACGGGTCCTCAACAAATGAGAGATGGATGCGTGGCAACGACAACAAAGCGGGTTGGCGGCTCGGCGGAAGGAAAATTGAAAATTTTCCCTTAGCAAAAAAGGGAGTTAAAATGAAAATTGGGCCCGCGGATTTTAGCGATAGAGGAAGCGACACGTGGCGAGGGAGAAATCAAGGTGCGGGCCCGTGGGGCAAAAAGTGAAAATTTTCCCAATTTCCAAAAGGGGTCAAAATGTGTAGAATTGAAGCGCGATTTCAATGGGACCCACCATATGCCACGTGTCAGCTCCAAATTTCAAGGGCGGAGGGGCGGAGAAAAAGTCAAAATTTTCCATTTTTCCAAAAATGTGGAAAAGTAAAAAATGAGCCCAAATTTGTTTCCAATCATTTTTTGCCACGTGTCCGGCCTTATCCAAAAAAATTAAAAGGGTAACTCAAGCTTATTTCTAAGTCCGCATCTTCCACGTGGAGGGCCAGGATTAAAAGATGGATAAGATCAACGGTTGTTGTGCATCCATTTGTTTTGACCGCCATGGGAGCTCCAGGAAGCTTGGAATCACGATTTTTGCATCAAAATTCATCAAATTTATAGTGATTTTGTGTCGTCTTGGCCTTCTAAGATCATTGGCATCACTTTCATGGCTTAATTCTTTGATCTGAGGTGGTTTTGAAATAAATTTTTCCCTAATCCGTCCAAAAACGTGAAATGACAAAATCAAAAGTTGCAGAGGTAATTTGAAAAGGTAAAAAGGTGAAAATGATGAGTAAAAGGTGTTTGCATGCCTCAATGATGAAAAACGTGCCTTCAGGATGGATAATGATCTAGATATTTGTAATGATTTAATCTTTTTGGGCACACCTAGCAACCTGCGAATGTTTTTCTATTTGATGTCATTTTCATTGAATCATGAAAATTGTTGTAACAGAATTGATCCCTTGGCATATTCTTTTCTTGGGAAAGAAGGATCCAATGTGGGAAGAGATATATAATGCATTTGGGAGAAATGCAAAGGGTGGGGAAGTTGAAAATCACGAGCAAATTATGAGAGAAAGCTCATTTTTCGAAAAAAAAACCACCAAAGAACCAAAATAATTTCTTCTGTGTTGGATCTTCATGTATGTGAGTTGGTTACAAGTGTATAGCCATCACACAACTTTGAGATTGTTCATGAAACTCTCCCTTGCTGATGAATCTAACAAGCTCTTGAGTTAATCTGTGTTTTTCTAGGCAATATGATGTCTGTTATCATTTTTTAAATGCCTGCAAATAGTTTTCATTGTTCTTGTTGCAATCTTGCATTGAAAGTCTTTAGAAATCACACAAAATATCCATTTCTTGTTGATAGTTTAGTGGCATTTGAAATCTCATGTTCAGAAGAGCCTTCATCTGATAAAGAGATAAACAAATTTAAAATCACTTTACCTTCCTTGACTGCAGATATTTCTTGTAAGCCTTTGGGGGTACCTTAGGCATGGTTTGATCAAGGATTTTTGTGTTTAATTGAGTTCTTTACTTCAAGCTTTTGTGGTGAATTCTCAAATATTGTGTGAAGAGTGCAACCTAGGCTTCCATTTATGCCTCTTCTAGTTGAAAGAATATCCTGATTATTTGAAGCATTTTATTTGATAGTTGTTCAAGTATTGTAGAGGTTGTCAAAGATCTGATATATCCCAGTTTGTCTTGTCAACACCCCACCAAAAATTCATTCAAACAAACTAATCCTACCCATACTACCCCTGCATTGCATTGTGTGTCAACAAAAGGATCTAACCCATCTACAAAAATGCACAAGGCAAATCAGGATTATACAATGTCTTCAGTAACCCTTGCCTTGCATTGAAAATATCTCCATGATCTGGGAGTGACAACTTGTGAAAGTCATATTTGGAGTGTTGATCATATTTTCCCAAGGCATTTTCATACTATTTGCATAAATTGAGGGATATCTTCATCTCCTTCACCATTTGGGGGTTACAATATAGGTTCTCTTACCTTGGTTGAAAAGGCACAACCTAAAATAGTGAGGGTCAGATCAAATCCTTTCAAAGTGTTATCCATCTCTCCACAAATCTGAGTGCCAGTTAGATCACCTCCCCGGCTACAAAAACGACACACATCATGATCTATCTGACTTCAAGCTTCATGTCATATCTCTGATGCTGCTCAAACTGAAAAGGAGAACAAATTTGGGTACCAACATAATCAATTGGTAATATTGATTTAATTCATGTTATTTATTAATTAGCGATAAATAAATAAATGAATGTCATTAAATTTATTAAATTTAAAGTTTAATTGATTAACATTACTTTTTTTAAAAAATGTTATTAATTTTATTAATTAAATTCTAAATTTAATTAGTAAATTACTTGATGTTGAAGTGATGGTTGAGCAGGAGGAAAAGTGAGAATTAGCTTCCACTTAGTCATTTAGAATACTCTCCAATTAAGTAAAAATTAAACTACTTTCTAGGCAAGATAATGATGAGATATTTAGAAGTTTACCAACTATCAATTGCATGTTTACAATGCAATGTGAGCGTCGAAGAATATGTTATTTGTTTTAGACAGATAGTTATTACTTTTGTAGTTGATGTTGATAATGGGTGTGATTGATTTTGTAAGTGTAGATATATAGATGAACCACTTCATTTAAAGGTTCCATCTCTAGATTTCAAACTTGTTACAAATTTGTACATATACATTTGCAAATCTCATATCTATTTTATTTGAACTAAACATGTTACATGAAGACTTCGTACATGTGCAAATTTTATATCATGAGTGGTAGCCTTTTGTGGCCATTTTTTCGCACTAAACATGAATACATTTGATACCTTTTTGGATAGTTAATTACTTTTGTATTTGATGTGGTTTGTAATTATTTCAGGGAAATTGTGTTAGTGTTGCATCAGTTGTTTGGTTGGTCTTTTGTTGAATTTTTTTTTTTGTACAGTCGATAAGGGGTGGGATTGATAGTGGTAGTGTACAAATATAGATGAAACATTACATTGATTTGTTCATGTATGTACATTTAAATTTGTTACAAATTCGTACATATACAGTTACAAATCTTATATCACGACATTTAAACTAAACATGTATACATGAAGACCTTTGTACATTTGCAGATTTTATATCATGAATGGCCTTTTGTGGGCAATTTTATTTTCACTAAACATGAATACATTTGATACCCCTTGAACGACATTGTTGATTTGAATACAAGATGTGTTGCGTAAAGTAGTAGTGGAGGTGCTATCAAAGTAGAGGGTAGTATTTATGACGGGTTGAGTGATAGTAGTTTTGAATCCTCATTTCTTCTTGCTTTAATTGTTGTTACGTGCACCATTTTTGAGTACCTTTTGAATGAAAAAGAAGGTGAAATGCATAGATTTGCAAGTGAGGGAACTCGGATAAAGTTGTGAATGTTAGACCCTACCTTTCAGTGGCTATAATGTCAATAGTTGCTCTATGCAAAGTAACTCCTTGAGACTTGTAGATAGTTAATCCTCATGCCATTTTAATTGCTAAAAATAATTGGAAATGTTACTCTTTAGACTTGGAAATGCTAAAAATAATTGGAAATGTTACTCTTCAACAACAAGAAATAATTGCAGTTATTTGAAAGCTACAAAACAGACTTGGAACCACAACTCACATAGTGCGGTGATAACACAGGGGACAATACAAACATTATAACGATTAAGAAAGAAAAAGAAAGAACAATAAGTTAGACAATACTAAACTGAATATAATCTAATGTTCATAAATTATAAGCACCGAGTTGTGCACTCATTTAATCGAATAAAGCAGAGTATGTGTTATAGAAAAAATCCCAGTCATCTTAAGCATTTTACAAATGGCTTTAACCTGAATCAAAGATATCAATTCTCGTTTATTTCATCTGTAAGCAAGTGCATTTTAATTTTTGATGTTATCTGGTATCATTAATGAGATGTTTACATATACTCAGTGGCACTATCATGGTATTAATCTTTAGTCCAAAGGGTTAAGGAAAAAAAGTGCTACCTAAGATGACTAACTTCAAAACACATAATAAATGGCAAAATGTTCCATCTGCAAATGATTAAAGAGAGTTGCAAATTCACGTAGCTTAAACTCCATGAAATGTATTAAAAAGATATGTATCATGGTATAAATCTAGTCCAAAGGGTTAAGAAAAAAATGCACTACCTAAGATAATTGACTTCAAAGGGTTCAATAACAACAAAAATGTTACTTGTGCAATGCTTAAATAAGGTAGCATAAGTAATCACATGGCTTACATTCCATGGAATACATGAAAAGGATACAAATGCATGTGTGTTACCTAGAACAACATTTCACCCACAAACCAAACCCAATTTTATAATATTTAAAAAGCACCACAGGCAATCCTAGTAGCATCATGCACTGTGTTCAAACTATGTGAATCCGCATGACATGTCCAGCCAACGGTACCCTGAAAATAGGAAATGCAAATTTCCAATATTGTTAATTTCTTAGCTTTTTGTGAAATGGTGCAAGGGAATAATTTTATTCCGGGGTATGACAATCTACAATTAACATGGCCTATTCTTGAGCGATTTGTAAGGGTCGAAGCTATGTCGATCCAAAGCCATTAGTGGATCTGGTGTCGTATTTAACAAAAGAGAGCTCAACCAAACACCAGGGGGGTTGTCATGGGGATCTTTATATACTTACAATACAGGTGATTTTTGTTTCATTACAATACTTATTCTGACAGTAAAGATGTATGTTTTTTTGTAAAATATTGGAATTTGTGTTTATTTTAGGTGTTTCTGGGTGTAGATATGAATTGTATGCCTTTAGATTTTTGGAAGCTTGACTAATTGGTATCCAATTAACTATCTTAAGTCTTGGTCCATTATTTTCGGGTCCTTATGAGGGGGGAGTTTGGAAGTTTCGCGTGGAGTTACCGGATGCCTATCCATACAAATATCCATCAATAGGATTTGTCAATAAAAAATTTCATCCCAACGTTGATGAGATGTATGTATACTTTCTTGTTCCTTAAGACTCTAAGGGTGTAGAATTCAATCAAATGTCACTTCCATATGATATGCTAGTGAGTGAATATATTATAAATAATATACATAAGTAGGCTTTTAATGATTGTTATAAGCAGGCTTATTATTCTGGAAGCTTGATATTTGTTTTGAACTTTTCATTCAGGATGGGTTCAATTTGCGTGGATGTAACCAATCAGACTTGGAGTCCAATGTTTGGTAAGTAATTTTTCAGTGTCTAAGAATTTTACATCTCATTACATGGGGTTTGTCATTTCTTACCAAATACTTATTTTGCATTTGTTGAATTTTAGTTATAAATTTATCAAGCATGATCTTTATATACTTATAATACGTGTGATTTTTGTTGTAGATCTTATAAATGTATTTGAAGTATAATTTCTTCCTCAACTTCTGTTGTATCCAAATCCTACTGATCCTTTAAATGGAAAGGTTGCAGCTTTAATTATGCGTGATAGGAATGTCTATGAACAGAAAGTAAAAGGTAACATTTTTCTATCATGTATATTTTGGTCCAATTTTTTATAGAATTTACCTAAATTTTTACTGACTTACCCACATGCAAACAAGAAGATTTGGAAGAAGATAGACCATGTCAAAGGTGGTCGTTGATTTCTATAACACAATTTAGATCAATATGCTTAAACATAATATCTCATTATCATTCCTGATGACTAAGGGACAACTGAATAAACAAAGGAAATTTTCATACAGACCTTTCCAAAACATAAGCAAGAGGAGTAATGGCTAATGTAGCAATAGCCTCCCTTTATGTCGAAAACACAAAGCTATTCATTCCATTATTGAGAGCAAGAGTGGTGAGGATATTGAGGCTTGCATATGTCATTTGAACTACAACTTGTCCTACATAGGGTTTGCATTTCTCCATTGTTATTATTTGTCCTTTAAATGGATAGAATTGACTACAAGCTATGCACAACAGGGATTCATTGAAAAGGATTTAGAAATTTTCAAGAAAATGTAATTATCAACTTTAAAGCTAAATTCAATAACCTTTGCCAGCATCCTACCTTCCTGTGTCAAAATGGGGAATTTAGAACAGGGTATGGACATCCATCAAACCATAAAGGATAGAGGAAACATTTTAGATGAAATTTGTAGCCACCCTGGTAGATATGTATGCAAAATGTGGAAGCATAACAAGATTAATATAAACAAATCATTGCCAATCTCAATCGCATAACATTAGGTAGAGAGGCATGGTTGAATGAATCATTCAACATTTTTCTTACTACACACAACCCCCTATAAAATATTATGCATGTATTCAACTATTGCAGATTTGAATTTCCTTTCTTGCATTTCCATGAAAGGAAATTCAAATCCACATCAATGAGAGGGAATTCAAACTTTCCACGCACCAATTTCTACATAGCACCTATGTGTGACAAGTTTGGAACTTTAGTGGAATTGATGATCACAAACTGTTTGATCAAATTACTGAACAAGACAATCTTCTCATGGAATATCCTTATTGCAGATTATAGGAGACATGGGCATCCATTTACAACATAAATAGTGTTTCACCAAATGCAACCAACACTTGTCCAATGTGATCCACCTTGGATAGCATACTCCAAGCATGTGCCCCTTTAAAATAGGGTATTCAAAAGACTACAAGTGTTATTTAATATGTGGCGATTGATTAATAAAAACTAAGATGGGGTTGAGGAATCTGCAAGCATTAGGTGTAGATCTGTATAAACAAAAAGTTTCAAAATAGAAAGGTACCAGAAAAAAATCCAGATTATGGAATAATGGAAATCCTAAAAAGGAGATTTGCATTTTCATAAGCAAAGTCTTCTCCCATTGTCCACATGATATGATTTGTTCGATATTGTTTTGCCTATACAATGCACGTTCATATATAAAGGATTTTAGATTGATCTTTAAATGCAACTATAAATCACACAAGCAACCCTTGAAAAATATAGATTCGGATCTGCACGTGCTCCTTTTCAAGCTGGATGAAAAGATCAATCTATTGCTCAAAATTATAATCATAAAGAAAAGGATCATCCTGCATCACAAACAAAACTTGATAAAGAACATGTTGATATACTCTCATATAAATTGAGTAATGATATATAAGAGCAAAAATGGTTACGTGGATTGTTGTTCCTATTGTTTTAATATCATAGAAAAATTCAGGAGGATCATAATGATATGTTTAGTCAGGGAATAATAGATAAAATATGCGGAATAATCCCTTACAGAATCGCAACAGTAGAAACTAATATGCAAAAAATATTACAGATCTCAAATAAAAGTGTAGAATAAATAACACAACACAGAGAGACAATATTTAACATGGTTCACCCAATTTGGGTTACGTCCACCAAGAATCACTTGCTCAGATTTTATTACAAGCCTCCACTCTCTCAATACAATACCCAGATTCGTTTGGAGCTATGCTCAACAAAATCTACAGAATTCACACCCGAATTCAAAGCACATCTACAATACATTTGCTTGTATATCTATCATATGCATAAGACCATATAAATAGACAATTGCTTAAGCAGTTTGATACAAAACCGTGGGTATCAAAACAATGGGTACCGAAAAACCATGGGCCCAAAAACAACCCATAACGGTTACCCATTACCCATGGGTTAATAAACCACCGTGAAAATTTACTGAAGGGGCTTCGCCCCTGAGCCCCCATCGATCGGAGGGCTTCACCCCCCCGAACCCCCTTGACCCGCTCACCGGCAAGCGGGACCACCGTAAAAATACCCGAGTGTAACACATAGAAGGTGTACCACACTCTAACATGAAAACAAGCTCCACAAACATAACAATCTCCCACTTGGAGACTGATTTCCACTGAGCAAGCTTCTCAACCCTTCACTGTCATCCACGAAGGCCAACCAAAGTTGAACATAGATTTAGTTTATCCCTTGTGACCACCTTGGTCATCATGTCTGCAGGATTCTGACTGGTATGAATCTTCTCCAACTTCAACTTATCTTCTTCCAAAGTTGTCCTAATGAAGTGATATCTCAACTGTATATGCTTCGTCCTGGAGTGGAAAGCAGAGTTCTTAGCTAGGTGTATAGCACTCTGACTATCACTATACAACTTACATTCCTTCTGCTTATGCCCCAACTCCTCAAGCAATTGTTGTAACCAAATCATCTCTTTGCTTGCCTCTGTGGCAGCAACATACTCAGCCTCTGTGGTTGATAAAGCCACCAACTTCTGTAGTCGTGAAATCCAGCTCACTATTGTCCCACCTATAGTGTAAATACAACTCCGGCGTGCTCATCCTGCGTCACAACATCTCCAGCCATGTCTGAATCTACATAACCACGTAAAGTGGTGTCTAATCCACTGTAGCACAAAACTATCCCCATGGTCCCTCTCAAATACCAAAGGATCCACTTTACTGCTTGCCAATGCTCTTTACCTGGATCACTCATAAATCTACTCACAGCTCCCACTGCATGGGCAATATCAGGCCTAGTGCACACCATAACATACATCAAACTGCCAACCGCTGATGAGTAAGGTACCTTGGACATCTGGTTTCTTTCTTGATCTGTCTTGGGACACTGCTCCTTTGATAACTTAAAATGGTCTGCCAAAGGAGTCCCAACCGGTTTAGCATCCTGCATGTTAAACCTATCCAATACCTTCTTAATGTACTCTTCCCCGATTAAAGTCACTTCTTTTCCTTCCTATCCCGAGTTATCCTCATACCAAGGATTTGTCTGCTGCCCCCAAATCCTTCATATCAAAGGATTCACTTAGTCAAGCTTTTTCTTGAGTACTTTTATTTCCCGCATGTTTTTACCTCGTAACCAACATGTCATCAACATACAAACACAGGATAATATAACTTCCATCCTCGTGTTTCTTTGTATACACGCAATGGTCGAATGACATCTAATATAACTTTGCTCCATCATGAAGCTATCAAAATTTTTATACCATTGACGTGGAGCTTGTTTCGTGCCATACAAGTTCTTCTTCGGTTTGCACACCATCTCCTCTTTAACTTTGACTTCATATCATTCTTTACATCTAAGCTGTTCTAAGTGCAAGTCTTCTACGCCACTATTCCAAGAATAGTTCTGATAGAAGTCATTTTTACTACAGGAGAAAAAATCTCATCAAAATATATACCTTGTTTCTGTGCAAACCCCTTGACCACCAACCGGGCCTTATATCTTTTCTTTCCTCCTTCTTCATCTTTAACTCTATACACCCACTTGTTCTGCAATGCTCTTTTGCCTTCCTAGTAGCTTCACCAAATCCCAAGTCTGGTTCTCCATGAGAGACTTATGCTCCTCATCCATGGCTTGCTCCCACTTCTTACTGGCATCTACCTGCATTGCTTCATCAAAGCTCTCTGGCTCTCCACTATCAATGAGTAATAAATAATAAAGAGAAGGAGAAAAACGTTCAGGTTCTTTTCTTACCCTAGAAGACCTCCTCACTATAGGAGTTTGGGGTTCTTGTTGAGTAGGTTCCTGAACTGATTCATGGGTCACTTTCCCATCCGGAAGATCCTCTACCACTGCATATTTTTTCTTACATTCTTCCCTGTTTTCCCTGTAATCGTTGTTTATACATGACTTTCTCATTAAAGACCACATCCCTAGATCCGAATGATTTTCTTGCCTTTAATACTCCAATATTTAAATCCAAAGTCATCACCACCATAACCAATAAAAGTGTATTTTTCTCGATTTAGCCTCTAGCTTGGTCCTATCATCCTTGTCAATATGAACAAACACCTCACATCCAAACACTCTAAGAAATGAGTAATCGAGTTTCTTATCGTACAAAGCCTCCTCAGGTATGCCTCCATCTAAGGCACTTGAGGGTCCTCTGTTTATCAAGTACACAACTGTGCTCACCGCATCTGCCCAAAAATAAAGAGGTAGTCCTGCATGTATTCTCATGCTCCTAGCATGTTCCATTATTGTTTTGTTCATCCTTTCTGACACCCCATTCTCACTGCATGGGTTCTGGAACCATCTTTTGCTTGTGGAATCCATTCTTAGAATAATAATCATCAAATTCATTGCTGCAATACTCCCCTCCATTATTTGACCTGAGACATTTTAACTTAAGGCCTATTTCATTCTCTACCAAGGCTTTCCATTTAACAAAAGTATCAAATACATCAGATTTGTTTCTAATACAATAAACCCAAACTTTCCTTGTTGCATCATCAATAAAAGTAACATAATAACTTGAACCCCCAAGAGATGATACCTAAGCCGGCCCCCACACATCAGAATGTACCAGCTCTAACTTACTCTCTTTCTTTGTAGGTCCAACCTTGAGAAACCTTACTCGCTTTTGTTTCCCATATATGCAGTTCTCATAGAAATCCAAACTTGTTTCTGTATATCCAGGCAAATTCTTCTTTATGATGTCCATGCCCTTATGGCTCATATGACCGAGCCTATAGTGCCATAATGTTGTATTTGCATCTGAAGCCACAAGATTACAATCATTAGTACTATCAGTGGTTAAATACAAGGTTCCAACCTTCTTACCTCTTGCCACCACAAGAGCACCCTTGGTGACCTTCCAAGAGTCAACTGTAAATATCACAGTACAACCATCACTTCCCAATTGCCCCGCCGATATCAAATTTCTCCTTAATGTAGGCACATGTCTGACATCCTTCAATAGCCATGTATTCCCATTCTGCATCTTAACCCAATGAACCTTTTCCAAATATACTGCGCAAGCTCATCATCACCAAGAAAAACATGCCCAAAATCCCCTTGAACATAATCAACAAAATAATGCCTATGTGGAGTAGCATGAAAAGAAGCCCTTGAATCTAAAACCCAAGATTCATTAATATTATGCAAAGAAAGAATCAAAGCATCCTGGCATACATTACCCGATGCCACATTTGCCTCCTTGTTTTCTTCCTATTGTTTCTTCTTATCTCGAAGCTCCCAACAAATTCTTCGCATGCCCAGACTTTCCACAAGTGCCAAGATACTATCTTGCTTTTGGATTCTAACCTTTCCCGATCCTTTGATTTTCCACGGTTTCTCTCGTCTTGTCTCCCTCTAGTTTCCACTGTCAAAGCATTCCCTAAAGTAGAAGATTCACCAGAGATTTTTCTTCGCATTTCCTCACTTAGAATCACCCCTACAACATCCTCAAACTTCAACTTTGAGTTAGCCTGAACCGAGTTACTTACCGCCATTACTGTGCTATTCCAACTTTCTGTAAATAGCACAAAATTAATAAAGCCCTAACTTCTTCATCAAATTCTATTGAATCGAAGCTAGCATATTCACAACCGTATTTAAATCATTTAAATGATCTCAAGCATCTTGAACCATTCTCATACATCTTCATATTAAAAAAATTTCATTAAAAATATCTTATTAGAGGTAGAGGGTTTTTCATACAACTTCCCTAATGCATCTATCAGTTCTTTTGTAGTCTTTTCCTTTGAAACATTAAATAATACCGAAGATGCAAGACACAGCCGGATCATTCCAAGTGCCTTCCGATCCAACAAATCCCATTCCGCATCTGTCATACTTGAGGGTTTGTTCACCTTCTCAGACAATGGAGTGTAAAGATCCTTCTGATAAAGGTAATCTTCCATTTGCATCTTCCAAAGACTGAAATTCTGCCCGTTGAATTTATCAACCCTAGATCTTCCATCATCTGCCATAGCTCCCACTCAAGCTAAAAACTTTCCTTGCAATTCAACACTTCAACAAACCAAACTAGGCTCTGATACCAATTGTTAGGGAATAATAGATAAAATGTGCGGAATAATCCCTTACGTAATCGCAATGAGAAATTATTATGCGTAAAATATTACATATCTCAAATAAAAGTGTAAAATAAATAACACAACATAGAGACAAGATTTTAACGTGGTTCACCCAATTTGGGCTACGTCCACCAAGAATCACTTGCTCAAATTTTATTACAAGCCTCCACTCTCTCAAGATAATACCTGTGATCCGTTTGAGCTATGCTCAACAAACTCTACAGAAATTCACACCCGAATTCAAAGCACATCTGCAATACATTTTCTTGTATATCTATCATATGCATAAGACCATATAAATAGACAATTGCTTAAGTAGTTTGATACAAAACCGTGGGTATCAAAACCATGGGCAAAAACGTGGGTATCAAAACCATGGGCAAAAAACCGTGGGTATCAAAACAATGGGCAAAAAACCGTGGGTATCAAAACAATGGGTACCAAAAACCATGGGCCCAAAAACAACCCATAACGGTTACCCATTACCCATGGGTTAATAAACCACCCATGAAAATTTGCTTGGGGCTTTGCCCCAAGCCCCATCGATCGGGGGCTTCACCCCGAACCCCCGACCCACTCACCGCGAGCGGGACCGCCGTAAAATACCCGAATGTAACACGTAGAAGGTGTACCACACTCTAACATGAAAATAGGCTCCACAAACATAACATATGCCGAAATTCCAAAAATTTGATAAAAATGTGATTTATTGAAAAAGGTATATTGCAAAATAGTTTCATATATTTGTAATTTTAAACAAAACATTTTTGCAGTTTACAACTGCCTATAAGAGCTAACAATCAAGGAATTTTAATTAACAAGCATGATCAAATTGAAACTCCAGGCCTTCCAACTACATCTCGACTTTGTTTCTCGTATGAATTTTACAGTCCTCACCTTGCCAATATATCACCATGAGGTGTGCGAAATCCATCGATGAGATCTGCAATTGTTGTACCACTTGGATAAGATAGTTTATGATCAATATTGAGTTCCTGTTATCCAAACTAAACACAGTAATCAATACATGTTATCAAATTAGCTATCCAAAAACCAAACACAATCATTTGAAATTCTTACCTTTGTGGGAGGCACCAAAGCTAAAATGCCAATCATACAGCCAATAACGGGCTCCTTAATAGTATTTGGGGAGTTTCCTTTCATATGAATGTCTGCCTATTCATAAGTGTTTCTATTCATCCAAATCCTCCTTATCACCATATTGAGTGAGTTAGAGTTAGAACATATTACTGCCACATTCCCTGGAATAAATGTTAGTCATTACATATAAAAAAATGAAATGTAGAGCACTAATGAAATAATGAATACCGCCATATGCAGTGCTACAACAAGCAATAATGCAGGTTTGGATCACAATGTTTTCTTGTAAAATAAATAAATGTCCAATACCCAAATATTTTCCATTATCATGCTCAATGCTCTCATGAGAACAAAACCCAATAGCCCAACGAAAATTTTCATTATGGGAATCACCCAGGTGGTGAGATTCTTGTAAAATAAATAAATGTCCAATACCCAAATATTTTCCATTATCATATTCAATGCTCTCATGAGAACAAAACCCAAGAGCCCAACGAAAATTTTCATTATGGGAACCAATCCAAAGGGTGAGATTGAGAGTTCTTAGATGTCGGCCCTCATGTTAAAGGAGTGGTTAATCCTGCTAACCTTTTCCTTGAAAGAATCTTATGAGGCCTCCTCAAGGATATTGAGCTAGAGATACAAGGCTTTAAGTCGAAGTGGACCTTGGGATATAGAAATTCAGTCCTTTGTTGTAGAAATTGCTAAGCAATACTACCGACATGTTACAATTGAATTTCCCGCGATTGGATTTTTTTTGGGGTAGGGAAAGAAGAACACAAAAGAAGGAATAAAAGAAAAGGAAAACCTCGGCAAAAGACCGCTAGGTTAAGGGGAAGGTACAGGGCAAAAACTTCAGTTGCATCTAAACTATATTAAGAATGTTTTTTTGTCTACTTGTTTTTTAGTACTGTGGATTCCAAGTTGCTCTAGAGGTATGAGCCATAGACAAGTGCCTATTATAGGCCAAAAATGGATCTCTCTTAACTCTGACTTGGAAGAAGAACTAACCTATTGCCAAATGGAAAGGGCTTTTACATGTACTCATATGTTGAGAAGTGGAGTAAACCAAGTTACATGATAGTCAAACCTCTTGATATCACCTCAATAAAATAAGCCACATCTATTGACAGTTGTCTTGTTTTCTATGATTGAAACAGTCAATCGATGTTGAAGGGAGAACCAGAACATTGTGTTACAGTCTGTCTTCGCCATATCTTAATACACGCGAGAACAAGAAACTCCTATCAATACAATTAGCATGCAGTGTTATCCTAACTATTACAATATGATCGTAATTGTTTTTCAGGGTAATGTGTCTAATCCAATGGTGAGATTCTTGTAAAATAAATAAATGTCCAATACCCAAATTTTTTCCATTATCATGCTCAATGCTCTCATGAGAACAAAACCCAATAGCCCAACGAAAATTTTCATTATGGGAACCAGTCCAGTGGTGAGATTGACCTTCGTAACTATGATGTTGAACACATTCTTATCAGCAGGGCCACCAATAGTCCTGTCAAAGTCATTTTCTCTCGCCAAGAGGGCACCTTCTTTCTATCGAAGATCTCTTACATGCTCAATTATATAATTATATTCTAGAGTCTAAATGTCTCATCTATTCCTCTTCCTTCACTGATCTCCCCTGCCTCGGCATCATAATTTTTGTCATTCCCAAAAGATTTATATTTCCCTTAGTGATACATCTCATCATACCCAATTTGAAACCAGAAGTCTCATGGGGATAATGAGAATAGTGACATCGCCAAGCTAACAGGGAAGGAAAATTAAAACCCTAATAAATGTATGAAATCTCTGCAAGGCAGAGCAGCCCACGGATGACTGTAAAAACATGATCACGTCTCTCGCTCTCCATATTTGTATCTAACGCGCCCGCAATAGACAAATGCGTTTTCAAATCCCAACCGTCATATAAACCCTAACCGACAGGGATTCCAAAAAAACACATTGATTTCAAAGAATGGACACTCCTGAAAACGGCCTTAACACCCAAATGGAGTTGTCATCCCAACGCTGCAACTGGTCAGGGCTGAATGAGATAAAATGATCCAATACTCTACACGTGGAGGTATAGGGGAAGCGGCTATGAAACGAATAGAGCAATACACGATCGTCAATGGGTAGGAGGAACAACAATACCAAAAACTCTGCTAGGGGTTTTCGAACAATCAGACGGCAAAGCTACACAGAATGGTCATCCAATGCCCAATTTCACCTCAAACTTCAGCCCATTTACACACTCGATCTCATCCCCGCGTTGGAGAAGAAATAGTTCGTCCCCTTAATGGTCAAAGGAACAGAAACCCTAGTGTTCGATTTCATGGGATCGACGACCGACCACACAAACATATCATAATCCCCCAAGTCGTCGAAATTACAGTTCCTAAATGCGTGGGCTTCACTATGCGATTCTGAAGGGCCTGTTGATGGCGAATGTGTCGGTTCCTCTTTCGTATGCATGTCTGGTTAAAAATAGCCCCCCAAAAAACTGTTAAAAATAGTCAGAAAACACGAAAACGTCCAGACGGCCGTCAAACCGTCAAACTTAACATAGTCGAGAAACGCTCGGAAAGGCCTTTTCCATAGGGGGAACGCCTTTGGCGTAAATACAAAATTTGGCAATTGGCAAAATACAACCGTCTTCCCCATTTTTCCACTTCTCACACAAATTAATTGATTTGTTCTTTAATTTCTGGTATTCGGTGGAATGAAAAAAGCCAAAGATATTCATTGTGTTGATCCAATCAAGTTCTGCAAACAAGAAGCGCCGAATCTCCTCTATTCTATTCTTGAAGAGGCGTGTATCAATGACATAATCGATGACTCTCTATGCAAAGGAAATGGAAGATGTTATACATATTGTTCAGGTCTTAATGCGTAGATGAAAGTTAAAAGCCCACGAATGATAACGGTGACAAACAACACTGAGGCAAAGAGACTATGGATGAATCGAAAATGATTACAAATATAGTCCGTTGGAACAAAAGAAATCAATCAATCCAATATGCGTTGAAATGAGGAGAATAAGACCAAAAAAATAAAACGCCCAATGAGCTTATCCAAACTTGTAAAAGACAACAAAACTCCACGACAAGAAGTAAAAGACAAAAATTAGAATAAATGCAAGTGCCAGGAGACACAAGTCTGTGTGAGAGCCAAAAGATCTGCCCAGTGCCATTTCAAAGAGAAAATACACGTGGAGGTTAGGATGGAAAGATTGCGCTAACCTGCAAAAGAAGACAAAATGGAGTGTGAAGGAAAGAACGCAGATAATGATGTTTTGGAAGAGGATTTGATACATCCATATAACTTGTGGGAGGACATTTTAGCAGAGAAACTTATGTAAAAATTGATTACAGCGGCAAGATGGTTTTATTTCTAGATCTCCTCCTCGTGAGTTCTGAACGAGGTGACAAGGCTTTGGTATTGAACGAGGTGATAGGGCTTTCTGAGGAAAGAAGCTTTCCATCTTCACCGCACTTACTCTCTCTCAGAAACTTTCTCCAGGCTTCCACCTGAAATGAGGATCTTGTGGAAAAGGGCATCCCGGATCACAATGTTGTAATCTCGAGCCCCTGCTCGCAGTTTGAAATCTGTTTTTTGCCATTTCCTCAACCACCCTCTGACTAGTTAACTAATTTTTTTGGTCGTTGAATTTCAAAGCTCCCCGCCCAGCACATTCCACGTGGTTTCATTATGTGTCCTCCTTACTGTTTTATTTCCGGTGGACGTGAGACCCTGAGTTAAATTACATTTGATGAAAATTTTGGGCCCGCTTTTGATTCTGCCCCCTGCGGACGTGAACCATGTGGAATTAACCGCACTGAGTTTACATTTGGGGTCCATCTTTAATTTTTTTTTGCCACTGAAATATTTGTGGGGGCCCTGAAATATCATATTATATATATTTTTGGGTATAATCTTGTGCAACAAAGGAAAAGTATATTTTTAATGTACGGAAATGTTTTAAATTGAAAAGGGCATATAAAAATATAGGGCGCACCATATAGAAAATACACTCTCAACACAAAAATAGAGAGAAAGAGTGAAGAGCACTAACTTGAAAAATACATAAAGAGAGAGGAAAATATAGAAGAAGAGGGAAACATTTGTGCAACAACACAATAGAGGAAAATACGAAAGGGGAATATTTTGCAAATAGATGTGTGCAACAGCACAAAAAAAATTGTAAGAAAAAAAAATAGAGATTTGGACACAAGAAGAGAAACATAAGAAAAAGAAGAGTATCAACTCTGAGATTGTATGAAAATTTCGAATTAATATAATATATTTTGTGTGTTTTATTTGTGTTTCTAATTGTGTCTTTCCTTTACTAGTTGCATTTAGCACTAAATTGTGCCAACAGTTTGGTATCAAAGAAAACAAAAAGCTCAATAATTTGTGGGTTTGAGTTTTTATTTTCTGGTTGAGTTGTAATGGCTTCCAAAGAGAACTCCTAACAATAACCCCCAACATTTTAGGGTAAAAACTATGATATTTGGTGCATTAAAATGAATACATTGTTCTCTTCTTAAGAGCTATAAGAACTAGTTGAAGGTGGATATGCAAAGGTAGCAGAAATAGCTGCATGCATTCAATGCACTGACTCAAGCACAAAAGAATGCTTTGAAGGAAAATAGAAGAAAAGATGCTAAAGCTTTAAGCTACATCCAAAATGTAGTCACAGATTCAGTATTTCCAAGAATAATAACTACAAATTCCAAGCAAGCACGAGACACTCGCAGAATGCATATCAAGGAAGTGACAAGGTAAAAGTTGTAAGATTACAGATGCTAAGGAGAGAGTTTGAAACTCTTCTCATGAAAGATTCAAAGTCTATAAATGACTTCTTTACAAGAACTATGACCATTGTCATCATATGAGGAAAAATGATGTGGTAGAAGAATATATGATCATAGAGAAGGTATTAAGAAGTCTTTCACCATATTTGACCTAGTTTTGTAGCCATAAAAGAGTCTAAGGACTTAAAACAAATGAGTGTTGATGAGCTCATGGGTTTCTTTACAAACCCATGAACAGAGGATGAGTAGGTTAGCCAACTCCTCCAGTGAACAAGCCTTTAAGACAAACACAAATTCTAGAGGCAAGGGAGAGGAGCATATAACAGAGGAAGAGGAAGATTTAACAACCAATAAGAAGGTGGAAGACATAATCATCAAGAGCCATAAGCCAGAGGAAGAGGAAGGAGCAACAACACTTCCAGAGGTGGTTCTACACAAAGGTATGATAAATCCAATGTGTAATGCTATTACTGCAAAAAATTAGACATTATGCAAGTGAATGTAAAAGAAAGAATATGATTTAAGAAATCATAATCATAATGCAAGCTTCTCAAATGCAAAAGAAGTTGAACCTGAAAAGAATGGAAATTTCTTTTTAACTTGCAATGTAGCTGAGCAAGGAAACAAACAAGTATGATATTTGGATAGTGCTTGTAGCAATCATATGTGTGGAAATAAAAAATGTTTAATAATATAGATGAAGCAATCATATCTAAAGTGAAGATGGAAACAAATGACAAAGTTTTTGTGATGGGTAAAGACATTATATCCATTCTCACCAAGCAAGGAGACAAAAAGCATATTCATAATGTTTTCTATGTTCCAAGGTTGAAGTATAATCTTCTAAGTATTGGGTAGCTTGTCCAAAATGGATATAAAGTAAAATTTGAAAATTGAGAATGTAGTATATATGATAAAGGTGGAAGCAACAAGTTGATTGCAATAATGTAGATGACACAGAACATAATGTTTCCTTTGAGAATGTAGAATGTAGGCGCAACAATGTTCAAAACTATAGTCATTGATCAATCTACTTTATGACATCTCAGGTATGGGCACTTGAGTTTTGGTGGATTGAATGTTTTTTTAACAAGCAAATGGTTAAACGATTGCCTTCTATTTAACAACCAGACAAGGTTTGTGAGGCATGCATATTGGGAAGCAAACATAGAAATGTTTTTCCCTCAAGTAAATTTTGGAGAGCTAGCTTACCTCTTGAGCTAATACATTCAGATTTGTGTGGTCCCATGAAGACTCCCTTCTTGTCTAAAAGTGTGTATTTCATTACTTTCATAGATGACTTCAACAGAAGGACATGAATTTATTTCTTGAAAAATAAATCAAAGGAATTTGAAGTATTCAAGCAATTCAAGGCCATGGTTGAGAAGCATAGTGACCATTATATAAAGACATTGAGAACTGATAGAGGGGGAGTATATATCAAATGAGTTTTTAAAATTCTGTAAAGAGCACAAGATCAAGAAACAATTCACAACAAGGTATACACCACAACAAAATGGTGTAGCTGAGAGGAAGAATAAAACCATTCAAGAAATGACAAGAAGCATGCTGAAAGCAAGAGGATTGTCCAATGAATTATGGGCAAAAGCAGTTGGGACAACAATATATCTGTTAAATAGATGTCCTACAAAGAGTGTGAGGAACATAATACTACAAAAAAATGGAGTGGAAGAAAGCCAAGTGTTGAACACTTGAGATTTTTGGATGTGTGGCATATGCACATGTGCCAAAACAAAGAAGATCAAAATGGGATAATAGAGGAGAGAAGTGCATTTTTATTTGATATAGTGAGCAATCTAAAGCTTATAGATTGTATAATCTAATTACAAAGGAACTTATAATCAATCGAGATGTTTAATTCATTGAAGAAACATCTTAGGAAGATGCACACGTAGTGGAGCAACCACAAACAAATGTAAATGCACCTATCATCATGTGCTGGACTAAAGAAGGAAGAAAACAATGTACCGAGTTGGACACCCATTTCACAAAGGGGTGAATATTCAAATGGCAAGCTAGCCAACAAAACATGCAAGGACCAACAAATGAAGAATCTTTTCCATCATCGACTCATTACAACAAAGAAGGAAGAATGAGGAATGTACAAGAGATCTATGATCAATTAAGGTATGAAGAAAATGAAGATGAAATGATTAATTTTGCTTTATTTTTAGTAACAAATGATCCTATTTATTTTGAAGAAGCAATTAAAGATAATAAATGGTGTGAAGCAATGGATGAAGAAATACATGCAATAGAAAAGAATCAAACATGGGAGCTAGTAGATCTTCTTGAAGGAAAACAAGTAATTGGAGTCAAGTGGGTTTATAAAACCAAAACTACTCCCGAAGGAAAAATTGAAAGACATAAGGCAAGATTAGTTGTCAAAGGCTACAAACAAAATCCTGGACATGATTATAATGAGACATTTTCTCCAGTAGCAAGACTAGAGACTATGAGAACAATTATTTCCATAGTTGCTCATCATAAATGGAAGGTCTATCAAATGGATGTAAAATCAATTTTTTTGAATGAAGTGTATGCGGGCCAACCACCAAAGTTATGAAATTTTGGGGCATGAAAGAAAAGTGTACAAGCTGAAAAGAGCTTTGTATGGTTTGAAACAAGCACCAAGAGCTTGGTATAGTAGGATAGATTCCTACCTGATTAGCAATGGCTTTAGCAAAAGCAACAATGAGCCCACACTCTACATCAAAGCAAACAATGGTGAGATTTTAATTGTTGTTTTGTATGTAGATGATCATATTTTTACTGAAATTCAGAAAATCAATTGATGAATTTAAATCAACCATGAAGAAGGAGTTTGAGATGATTGATTTGGGATTGTTGAATTATTTCCTTGGTATTGCAAAGTTAAAACATAACATAGCATTTTTATATGTCAAACAAAGTATGCAAAAAAAGTTTTACAAAGATTCAAAATGTTGGATTGCAAACCAACATCTACACCAACTGAATTAAGTCTGAAATTGACCAAAGAAGATTGCAGCAACAATGTGGATCCTACAAGATACAAAAGCATGGTAGGAATTCTGATTTATTTAACTCGCAACAATACTAGACAATATGCGTTAGTTTGATTTCTAGATTTATGGAAACCCCAAAGGAGACACACTGGCAAATGCAGACAAGCGTATTTTGAGGTATGTGAATGGAACAATTTTTTTGGAATTTTAGATGCTGCTAATAATGATTTTCAATTAGTTATACATACACAGTGATTGGGCAGGTAGCCTTGATGATAGAAAGAGCACATCTAGATATGTGTTTAATGTTGGATCAAGAGATATTTCATGGGATTCAAGAAACAATCATTTTTTTCTTTGTCTACCGCAGTAAAGTAGAGTATATTGCAGCAAAAACTCAACCACTTATCAGATGATTTGGCTAAAAAGAATCCTCTCAGATTTGCATGAAGAGAAACAAGGATGTTCTATGATTTTTGTGACAATATGTCTTCAATTGCATTATCTAAAAATCTAGTTTTTCATGGTAGAAGCAAGCATATAGCTATTAGGTATCATTTCATTCATGAATTGGTTGAGAAAGGTGAAATTGAGCTCAAATTTTGCGGTCATATAGCGTATAGCTAGCTAACATTTTTACCAAACATTTGTCAAAGGAAAAATTTGAGCATTTGAGGACAAATCTAGGCGTCATAAATGGACTTTCCATCTCTAGAGATTAATTATGAATTTTTGTTTAGCTTGATATTAAGGGGGAGTGTCAGAATTAAATTTTGTAATCTTGAGCCCTCCTCTCTGCTGTTTGAAATATGTTTTTATCCACTTCCTCAACCACCTTATGACTGGTTAGTTAATTTTTTGGTCATTGAATTTTTAAACTCCCTGCCCAACACATTCCATGTGGTTTCATTTTGTGTCCTCCTCCTGCTTTTATTTCCCGTGGACATGACATGAGACTCCCAGTTAAATTGCATTTGATGAAAATTTTGGTCCTTTTTTATTTTCCCCCTACGGTCGTGAACCCTGCGGAATTAACCACAGTGAATTTAAATTTTGGGTCCATTTTTTTTACTGTGAAATATTTGTGGGGGCCCAAGAATATCATATTATATATATTTCTGGGTATAGTTTTGTGCGACAAACGAAAAGTATATTTTTAATATACGAAATGTTTTAAATTGAAAAGGGGGATATAAAAATATATGCCACATCATATAGAAAATACACTCTCATAAAAATAAAAAGAGAGAAAGAGTGAAGAGGAGCAGCTCAAAAATATAGAAAGAGAGAGGAGAATATAGAAGGCGGAAAAATTGTGCAAAGAAGACAATAGAAATAGAGGAGAATATAGAAAGGGAATATTTTTAAAATAGATGTGTGTAGTCACATTGAGAGAAAATTTTTGCAAGAAAAAGAAAAAGAGATTTCTACACAAGAAGAGAAACAAAGCACCAACTCTAAGATTGGATAATTTTTTTGAATTAATATGATATATTTTGTGTGTGTTTTATTTGTGTTTCGATTGTTTCTTTCCCTTACCGAGCAAATGCATTTAGCGCTCAATTTTTCCAACAAGGAGTACTTGGTTTATAACAATCTTGATGATCTCATAGGACTCTTGAACCAAGAAAAGATGGAAGACAAACTCCTTGAGTTGTTTGGCTTTTGCAGAAATTTTAGTGAGAGGCTTAGATCTAGATTGTTGATTACAATGCAAAGAAAATGTTTGATTTAAATTTGAAGGAAATTAAAGATGCATTAATGATTCTGATTACTGAAAATATTGATAGTTCTAAAGTGGTTAAAACTGAAATAACACTCGCTAAGATTCAAACTTTCCGACATTGAAATTGTGAGATGTGCTTATGGATGTTGTCTAGTGGTCCAAAAAGAAATGTGATCTCATAGTATGATTGTAGGATATGCACAAAATATCTTTCGTAAGGATGCTCACAAATTATTTGAACTAATGAAGCAACTGGAACATGCCCTAACCATGTAAGATTTGCTTGTGTTTTATTGTAAAGCATCCATGCATGTTTAGTGGATAAGGCCTATAAATATTTCAATTACATAAAAGACACTTATCATATTACACCTACTTGTGTGTATGGTTGACATTCTTGGCCATACTAGCCATCTTGAAGAAACTCTAAATTTTATCATCAAAATGCCAGTTAAATCTGTGGTGGTTGGGTGGACATGTTTTCTTGGCACCTATGGAGCATTTGTAGCATATAAAGTTTGGAGTATTTGTAGCAACTCTTTTTTATCTAGATCCTAAAAATGTTATGATATATGTTCTTCATAAACATTTATGTAGAGGTGGACAAGTGGAGTGAGGTTGAAATGGTAATGAGATTGATGAAAGATAGAGGACTAAAAATACATGGATGTAGTTGGGAATGGTGCATGTTTTTGTGTCGGAGACAGATCACATCCATAAACACATGAGATCCATGCAAAGTTTGAGAAATTGTTATGATGATGAAGAAAACTGGGTATTTTCCTGATTAAAAACATGTATCAATAATATGGAGGAATAGAAAATCATTATTCCTTTTCCACCAAAATAAGAAGTTGGTAATTGCATTTGGATTGTCAAACATTCACCTTAAAAGTTGTCAAGAACCTTTGAGTATGTGTTGATTGCCACACTGCAACCAAGTTCATCTCCAATATTGGTGTAAGACAAATTGATGTGAAATGGGTAGTAAACAGAGGATTTTACTATAACAAAGTCCATAGTGTAAGAAGCTTGCAATTTCACATCATGAACACAAGCTTGGTGTAGAAATATGGAGTGATGATGAAAATAGAAGGCAATGAGTATCAAGGAAAAGAGGAGATGGCTCCAAATGCTGCAAATGATATGATGATTGCTATGGACCAGAATGACATGCTCACTAGCATGGTGGCATGTGATGAGGCAGAAACAAACTAGACAACTGATGGCACAATAGGTGAACTTTGAATTCAAACTCATACATGTAGTAAATTTTCATCTAAAAAAACAACCAAACTATGGATTCATTTCCTTTAACAACTAGAGGGTCACAAAATGAATATTAATACTTTGTTTTCCCTAGGGTCAATGAGTTCATTTCTCGTACAATTGAGATAGGTGAACTCTTGGCCCAATGGATATAACATTGGTCATAAGTGTCATGCTGCTAATCTAGGTTTCATTTTGGTGTCTAGGTGTATATCCAAGTCAATCTCGTGGGGTCCACATGTACCCATTTAATTATTGTAATAAATACTTCTAATTATGTCACTTATGTGATAAAATGATGTTATTTTAATAAAGTGAATTCACTTTATTAAAATAAAGTTATAAAATTATAATGTGACTTAATTGTGCCCTAAAGTGATGTCATGTAAATCCTAATCACCTTATAACCAACTTTTGGGTTATAAAAGGAAGTATGAATTCATTTGTAGGGGTTATTGGAGGTTGGAGGAACTTTGGGTCTTATAGTCTCAAGGAAGGAAAGTTAATAAAACTTTGTGTTTAGATACTTTCCATGGAGATTGATCATTGTGAAGACTTTGTTGAAGAGAAGGAAAGAAGGAAACTTTGTGTTCCTTTCCAAGAAGAAATACATGGATGCTTATAGAACTTTGTGTCTTGAGATTCTTGGTGGTTATGTTTGTTCTTATGTCAAATGTAATCTTTCATTTCTTTCCTTTTCATGCAAAGTATTAACATTCAATCTCTTTACTTTTATGGTGTACTTTCTAGCATGTAGGAATGAGATCTACATTTGCTTGTCCTTGCATGCTCCCTCTCTCTATTCTTTTCCACTATCTTTCTCCTTCTTCTATTCCTCTCTCACTTTCCTTTCTTTCCCCTTTCAGGTGCTTTTTGGGTTAAAAGTACTCAAAACCCCACAAACCCATCATACAAGGGAGATTTCCCTCAAACATAGAGGTTAGATCAACCTATCAATAGGTGATGTTTCCAATGTTGCAAGTTTTATGTCGGATAATCAAAATGATCCTGTGAAGAGACCGAATAAACCAAAATGACATAAAATATTGCCAATAAGAATCAAGTCCTTGTCTGGTGAATCCTTATTTTTACAAATACGCATAGTCAATCCCATATTGGTGAAAGGAAGTAGGTGTATTACCGTTCTAAAGATTTGAGTGGGAGAAATAGACTTTGGTATGGATATTATAGTAGGAACTTTGATGTGAGTAGAGCAAAAACTCGTATGGATATTTGAATAGGATAACTAGACTACATTTGGGTGTAAGGAATATACTGTTGACATGATATGTGGTAACACAATACTTAAAAGGATGAGGATCAAACTTAATGGTGTATATAGTTGGTAAGAAATTTTTAGACAACTATAAATAATAGAAGGCACCTTTGCATGCATAACATGAATTCGGGGGCATCCTTAAAGAAAATTGTGTAGTGGAATAAGACCTAAAAATGGTCATGTCATTATAATGCAACCAATGCATACAAAGATAAATGATTTATTATATAACTAGCAATCATACGTGAAATGTACGATGGAAACACCAAAGAGATCTTTTAGAGGATTCATATTGGAGGGAGAGAAACAATGGGAGAGGAAGATGGGTGAAGAAGAAGGGGTTAAAGGGTGGAGAAGTGTGAGTGTGGCGAAAGCAGAAAGGAGAATCAATGTGAAACTCTACCACACAAAAAGGACATCACATTTATGTCAGTCATATGAGAATACTTGGTTTGTTGTATTAGATGATGTAGAACAATGTAAAGAGATATTTGTCAATGTAAAGAGTGGCATAATTTTTTTAGGAAGTGAAACTATGTTTGTAGTTTTAGCCCTTGCATAAATATAGATAGGAAGATGTGGAATGGAAGTAGAATCTGAAGGCGGTGACCTCACAAAAATTCTACTCTTCAACAATAGTGAGGCATCATCATCGGACAGGACAATCGAAAAAAATGGACAAGTGTGGTTTTTTTACGATTTTGATTGCACTATGAGGAAAGTAACCGTCGATGAGACATGCATCACCACCTTTTGAATGGGGCTTGAGGTGGGGGAAAATGTGAAGAAGCCATGAGAACGGGAAAGAAACATTGGTTGTGGAGCGAGAGGGTAAGCCTAATTATGATTATTTAACTATGATAATATTTTGAAGGATTTGATCATTTTCAAGTATTTGAACGTTGTTATTATGAAGATAGAGGTTGAAATACACAAAGAGGAGACATTTTCATTACTTTTTTTTTTGTAAAAATGGAGGTTTAAATGCATATAAAGGTCAAGGATTTTATGTTTTATTTATTCAAAAATTCTTGCAAGCTTGTGTTTATTTCTGGTTAAATTTATTCATGGAAACCCTTGACGCAGTTTTGAAATCTTAAGGTCGTGGATTTGAAATCGACATTTAATTGTCACAAAAAAGTGGCTATATAAATAGATCTTGTCTCTATCTTTTTCCATCAACATCACCACACTTTGAATTGCATAGGATTTCACATAGACTTTGTATATCAAAAATCATATAAACTTTGTATGTCCCACTATAGAATCGGAAGAACAACTAGAGGACACGGAGGAGATAAATAATATCAACGACGTGAAATAAAAAGAAAATAGTAAGCTAATACACAACCATATGCATTTGCATTTTACAAAAAAATTACAAAAAAATATACAATAGCTTAGTTACATTAAACTTCACTTGGAAACGTTAAGGATTTTATGAGATTTATGTTGTATTTTTCAAAATTAGGGTTTTATAAAAAAACTTTGGGAGGAAAAGTAAACAAGGAATAACTTATCTGTTGAATTTCATCGAAGAGGTGAAATTGTACAACTTGTTATGTTGAATTTCATTAGAAATTTAAGTGAGATTACGAGTTACAACCTATAATTCCTAGAATTAGGGTTTTGTGAGAAGTTTCATTTCATTTGCTTGTTATAAAAAGAAAAAAAAAGATGTAGGACAACCTAAGAGAGAAAATTTCATTGTGAATCCTGGAGGATGGCGTGCAATATAAAGGCAAAGGTAAATCGTCGAGTTTCCCGCTCGTAGCAGGATTTTAAATAGTGGACAATCTATATAGCGGTGGTTTTATGATGGAAACACGGGATGTCATTAATGAAATTGTTGTGGCTTCGTGTCGGGATGGGAGTTTTTATGGATCGGGCATTTATGGTGCAGGGTTATATGGAGAAGAACGTGGCTTGGGGTAGAGAAAAAATGCGAAGAAGCCGAGGGAAGGGGGCAATAATCACTTTTAGTGGAGCAGAGGGGAAAGCATGCAAACACATGTCGCATGAGTAGCATTTAACATTTTGGGAAGGTTAAGGCCAGGGCCTTATGGAGCCTATATTTTGAGGTAGGGGCTATGACTAGGGTTATAGGGGGCTATGACTGTAGGATGTAACAATACATGCATACAACACGACTAGTGTCACAACCAGACGGTTGCCCTTCCCTTTATATTATTTGGAGTATGTCTTCAACATAATTGTAATGCTTCAACATTCAATAAAATAAGAAATAAATAAAATGATGATTTACTCACACCTAAAACTTGTTAGGTATGCATCTAGGTGTGTATCAAATTTAACCTAGAGATAGGCATGGGGAAACCATGTGGTCGTCGACTTGTTTTAAAATGTTTATATGGTAATTCTTGTCATGATCACTGACCACTTTATCGTTATCTTAATATTGAGAAGTCCATCCGCCCTATTTATTGCAACAATATCCCAATTCAACAGAAAGTCATGGGGACTAGATCTCCCCAATAAAATAATAGGCCTCACCAATTTATTGACAATGATACAGTGGATTCAAAACTAAGACAACTGACAAACCAAATTTTGTTACAAATGAATATAATTTGATAATAAAAATTAAAATGTGGAATTATGAGAATTTTCAAACAACAATCACTCACAATGTCTAACAATACTAATGGTAATACTGATGAATGATCCAAAATTGACAGGACTCTAAACTAAGACTGGCTACAAAGAGAAATTACCGATCATGATAAAATAACAAGGGCAATGATGACAATTGTTGAATGTGAGGCGGAATTACCAAAGTTGAAATATATGGCCGCTCACAAACAAATAATAGTAATAATAATGTTGAAATTCACAATGATAACCAAGCACCGCTTAGAGGGAAAAGAGGAAAATCATGTAGTTGGGAAGATTTTAAATGTGCAATTGCCGAGGAAAAAAGGTAAGATTGCGTAGTGAGGAAGAAGCAGAAAGTGGTTGTGTTGGGGCATCACAAATATGATGATGGAAATTTCTTTATGTTCTATGATTGTGGTTCCAAAAGATGAACAAGAGGCATTTGTTGTCCGGTATTTCATGCCGATCTCCCCTTAGCATTGGCTAGCATCATACGAATGTGATTTAAACATTGGGAATGTAAGTATTGACATTGGTATTGGCATTGCAAAAAAGTAATTGATTTTTTTCGCCCCATAAGCGGATTCCGGCTTGTCTATCACAGTTTATACCTACAACAAAAAAATTTAGATCCTCCTTGGCCAACTGTTGGCATGCCTATTTGAGAGGTAACAACAACCATCAAGGTAGGCACGTGGTGCCTTCCAACAATTCCAACCGATGCTAACCGCTAGCCACGCTATATCCGTTAAAGAGCTCACATGGACCATTTTCCAATGTCGATGTCAATGCATGTACGACAACTAAATCTTCGCCCATTTAATGTGTGTCGATTCGCTAGCCCTCATCCACTAATAATGTGATTGTATACTCCTTCGATGTAATTGAAAAAATCCCACTTTTGTGTCTATGTTAATGGTTAGATGGGAGAAGTGCTAGATTTTTATGTTCAAGGTTACATGTCGTAATAAATTTAGGTGACGATAAAAAAACATGTGAATGTCTTTATGAACATCAATCCTTACACATCCATGAACAACGATTACCCATCCTATTTTAACCCAACAATGTCTATTGAATCCCTCTTTGTCCATTTCCGTTGTGGAGTGAACAACATAAACATAAAAATGGGCAACTAATCTTTTTGGTAATTTTTTTGTACATTCAACTCTTGCATTTTTTGAATTGCATTATAATTACAAATCTATGTGGGATTCTTTAATTGATTGAATCTAAATGATTTTAACAAACTTAATCTTTATAAATCTTTGGACCTTTGTTGTATAGTTATAAACAAAAGAAAACGTTACATTGATCAATTTCATATTTTGTCATAGATATTTTTTCTTATAAATATCAATTGTACATTAATCAATTGGATCTTCAATAACCAATTAAAATATTAAAAAAACCACTAAATTTTTTAAGATCATGGAAACTCTATTTCCAAATGTATGTAATTTAATCTATATTTGTTAAAAATCAAACAATTAAAATTCAAAGAAAACCAAATCAAATAAACTAATTTAAAATCAAAACTAAGAGATGTTTTTATTTTATTAATGAGATCTTAAAGATATTTTTTTAATTTGTATTCCAAAGATTCCATTTTCTTTGATATTAATTGTTTTTAATCTCACAAATTCATAATGTATGTAATTTAGTAATTTTTTAAATTATTTTGAAATTAGTAAGATGAAATTCAGAAGTGTGTGTCTACACACAAACACACATATGACGGTTATATTTTAAACATACTTATCATTTTGACGTTTAAATTTTATTTTCACATGTCAATCATGAGGGTCATGTTTTAAAGGTGGCTGTATTTTAACATTTAAAATGACTAAAAACGTTTAAATGCCTTGCAAAATTCAGCAATGAGTAGGAAATGTAGGCTTAACTAATCTAAGTATTTTTGGGAGGAAAACCAATATAGGTAGTCCCCACACGTTTCCAATTGCAGTGCAAGTGGCAGCATCAGAAATTTCAAGGGTTAAATTTGACGGCCATTTATACCTGTCAAAAAACTTTTGTATGGCGGTAATTTTTCAGTATTATAGTTTTTAAAATGTCCATTATATATATTATATTAAATTATATATAATTCTATATTAAAAAGACGGTCACATTGTAAAGATGCAGGTCACGTGTGATGATTATTTCAAGTATTTACAAGTATTTTACGGCGGGGAGTGCTAAACAGAGCTCTGCCTAATAGTCGTCCTAAAGTCAGCAACATTATGTGCTAAATGAGACCTGCACAGGGAGATAAATATCCGTCCTAAACATGGGTCTCCAGGACATAACTGTAAGGCACCGAATCTCACTCCGATGCATGCTTCTGAATTCTGTAATCATGTTGTTTTACAGTTGTGGAAAATTTTAAAAATATTGATCATATTGCACCAAACTATAATATATATATATATATATATATATATATATATATTAGCATAATTACTCTATATATCAATAAATTCAATTCAAATAGTAATTTTTCTTAAAAGTATTTAATTAGGTTTATATAGTGATTTTTAATTTAGTGTATTTAAGTAGATACATAATATACATATGTTAGTATTTTGTTGTATCGAACTGAAAATAGTATTTAAGATGTGGTTATTACTTTTAATGTATTTTATTAAATTGGACGTGTTTTATTTCTTATATATTTATGAAATATATTTTTACAATGAATGTGTTCCCTCTATGGGAAAGGGTTTTGTGGACATTCATGGGACTATGTCAAATTTGACGACCTAAATGATGAGCATGGTGACAGTTTAGCTTCTCTCTCTTTTTTTTTTGCGAGATTTGCTTAGTTTTTAATAGTTTTGTTGTTTTTAACTTTTCCCTTTTTTGCAGTTGCATGCGAAATTGTTTCCTCAATGGGTGTTTCAATTAGAGCGCAAGCCTCGCAGAAGACTTGGGAATCATACAAATCTCTGCCTCGCCTTCTGATCCAGACGTCAATATCTCATTTCATGCAGAGAGCAATCTACTCATCTCCGGTTCACCTCTTTGATCGAGGGAGAGCAGAAGATGGATTGATTTGAGCCTGGGCAAAGAGAATGACAATAATCCATCCAAGACAATTTATTCAGCTCCTCTGGATCTATCAAGTTTTCTGAAGGAGTACAGGTCACTTGACACAAATACATAGTATTCTATCATGGAATTTCTCATCCACAAGCAACTCTCTTTGGCGACAAGATCATTCAATGAAGGAGAGATTATGGGTTATGGTGAAAGGAGATTTTGGGAACCTTGGAGAATGGATCCTCTGTGGCCGTAAAAAGATTTTCCCCTCTTTTAATTCTCCATGCAAATCTTTATAGAAGGAAAATTCTCAAGGAAATTGGGATTTTGAGTAGATTAAGACATCCCAACTTGGTGCCCCTCAGAGGTTGGGGCTTAGGGATTTACCGTCAATGTGGATTTTGTCTCCTACTCTGCAATGTAATGAAAGCCCTCGCGAAAAGCTATCATGAGGGTATTTGGATCTTCTTTTCCTTATCAAATGAAAATTCATTTTTGTGTTATTTTTGTTCGATCCCGCAAACAATAGTGTGAGTGTATTTATTTTCTTTTATTTGTTTAGTTATGTTGGCTAGATCCAATCCGTTTTTAGGAGTTAATAATTATCACTCCTTAGCTAGTGACATCTACAATGATCTTAAGAGTAGAGGCAAGGATTTTGAAGATGTATTTCTATCGCCCGATTTAGAGGAAAATGTTTTTCAGAGTATTATGGAAGTGTTAGTGCGAATCACAAAGACCCTCAAGTGAGTTCTAAAAGATCTCGCTTTTTTAAGGCATGCTCATTTGGTGTGATTGCATAACATTGAACTTTTCCCAAGGTGTGGGACCTTGCAAAAATGGGAAAACTCTCCAGATTGAAGGTTGGTTCCTTATTCCTCTATTTAGGTGCATACGTAGAAACTTGCATAGGGTCTGTTCTTAATCCTAATCTAAACTTTACCAAGGAGATAGGAATAGAAGGAATACAAAAATTAAAACAAAGCTAAACTACGAGGTGATGCACCTAAGGAATGATGGACACTTGTTCTGCTGAATAGACACAAACCAACAAAATGCATATGATAACTGGACACAGATGACCAGATTTATAATGAAAGATCGGGTGAGAGAAAAGAGGATAGGAAGAATCTAGAATTGATCACAAAACTGTTTTATTACTCTGCAGATTGATACAATACATTAATAGACGGCCAAGAGGTGAGAAAGCATATTACAGTTTTTGTGGAAGGTCTAAACTCCACGGGTCCCTTGCTAGAAGGAAAGGGGAGCCTGCAAAAGACAAGAGAATGTCCAACCCTTTACAATGAATCCTGCTCCCACTTTATAGATTCAACCCGAGAGAAGAAGGAGAAAGAGAAGCGGGAAAAACAGTTGCAGCTCAACCACCACTATTAATGCCTCTGATGAAATCTTCCCCAAATCTATCTTTACTTGCATCGATCCTTGGTTTGGCATCTTGGAGGGAGAGGAAACAATGGAAATAGATCGAATCCGATCTGGTTGTTGAGACTGTGGATCCTGCATTGAAATCTCAAAGACGTTTTCCTCCATTTCCTTTACCTAACCTCCTCAAAAATAAAGTCTTAGACCTCCATTGCATGGGTGAGGCCGAGATCTTTCCAATGGTGTCAGATTTGCAATATTTCGAGCCCTGAGTCGAAAGATATGCCCTTTGAAGTTTGTATCGAATCCGTATACAAGTGGGCAGGAAAACCAATTTGAAAAAGGGCCCTCTTTAATATGGGACACGTGGCAGTCTTTGGTTGGTTGGGAGATATGCTCCAACTTTTTCCTTTATGCCTTTTGAACGAAAGGCAAACTTTCACTTTTTCCCCACTCCCTGCCTTGGCTTTGACTCGGGTCTAAGTGTTGACTTTTTCCCTGGGCGGAGTTGTGGGCCATTTTGTAACTTTACCCCCTTTTGAGGTAAAGGGAAAAAATCAAAATTTTCCCGACACCCCGCTTTCCTCTAGGACACGCATCAGTCTGGTGCTCGTTTGGAAGCCTTCTCTTTATTCAATCTTTGAATCAGCACCATTAAGACACTTGGCAGCCTCCACTGGCTTGTTTGTGCATTGACTATTCAAATGACTCTACCCCTGTTGGAATGACATGTGGAGGCACCGCTTGCTTGAAAACCCGGCCCAAAGTTTGCCTTTGGAGAAGCGTCGTTAAGACATGTGGCTCCTTCCACTGCCTCTTCCATACTTAGTCATTTTTGGACCCTTCCCAAACTGTTTCAAGCCCGAGGACTTTGAATCTTCATCGTTTCTTCTTCTTCCAGTTTCTGGTTCCTCTGTAGCATCTCCCCTTTTTGTTTGACCTGCTTTATTCCATTGTTGAGTCTACCTGTAACTTGCAGAATGAATTTAAGGCGTAGAAACGGCCCGATAGAGTCGTTTCTTTTTGTACAGGATCCTTTGCTCTTTCTTCATCTCCACCACTTCATTGCTGAATCTTTTTTGCAACCAATTTGTAGGATTAAAATGAGTTCTCTCGGGTTCCTTTTATGTGGGGTCATGATTCGATCCAATATTTAGCTCGGGTGAAATATGGATAACAATTTGGCGACTCATGGGGACATCTGCCTGCTAGATGAAGAGATCAGTTGCCTTGTCATATCTGTTGGGTATGGAGTCAAGAATAACAAGCTGATACTATTTCGCCTCTAGTTCATGAGCCCAGCCGCTGCACTCTCAAATTTCATAAGAAAATCTCGAAATGAAGATTTCTGAGAGTAGAAAATTGTTTTAACCTAGGGCTTCATCTATCTCTCTGAATGAACTGCATAAGAGCAACAAAACAACACCACGACTATGTACAAAATTAAAATCATACGTGCTCCAAATGGAACATGCAGAGCGTGCAAAGCACTTAGGAGAAAAGCAATCTACACTACAGCAAGACAATGTGCAGAAGCACTTAGAGGAAAAGAAACTAAGCTAATATGTACAAGGTGGGAGCCTTCCTTCTAATAGCAGTGTTTAAGATAGATTCCATTCACTAGAATCTGCAACTCTTCGCCCTCCAATGTAGACAATTGGAAAGCATTACTACTTTTGCATCTTGTTATCATATAGGGGCCACTCCAGATGGCATCAAACTTAGAATGTCTCCCGGTTTTGCTCGATCTGCATCCCATTTCAAAACCAGGTCTCCTTCCTTGAAAGGTCCTTGCTCTAGCCTTCTTGTCAAAGCATCTTTTAATTGAGGCCTGATCCTTTTCCATTGTTTGAAGTGCATGCTCTCTGGTTTCTTCTAATTCCATCAACTCTGCATACCTGGCCTCCATTGGTTCAAATTCAGACATCTCCAGCTATCTCAGGAGTTCTAATGCTGGCTCTAGTGATATAGGCAATATTGCCTCCTTCCCATAGACAAGCTTGAATGGGGAGCTGCCTGTAGATCTTTTGGGCATTGTCCTATCAGCCCATAAGGCTGATTTGAGATTTGTATGCCAGGTCCTCTGGTTTTCATCAAGAGTTCTCCTGATGATCCTTAATAGGTTCTTGTTTGTAGACTCATCCTGACCATTACCTTGGGGGTAATAGTTTGATGAGGTGCTCAAGTAAATCTCATTTTTGACTTGCTCATTCTGTGACCTTGGAACCTATAAAGGCCAATGCATTATCTGATATGATAGTAGCTGGTACCCCAAATCTGGTCATTATCCCTTCCTAAAAATCCAGGATACTAGACTCATTTGCTTCCTTGAGTGCCACTGCCTCGGTCCATTTGGTGAAATAATCTTTCACTGTCAAGATCCATTTGTGACCCTGGCTTGAGTTTGGATTGATGACTCCAATGAATTCCAATCCCCATTGCATGAAAGGTTGATCAACCAAAATAGGGTGCAATGGAAGTGTTGCTAGCTTCTCTTTTCCCTTGAAGAATGCACAATTCTTGCACCTTTTGATCCATGTGTAGCAGTCACTAAACACTCTCGGGCCAATAATATCTTGCTTTCATGATTTTGAGTGTTGTCACTCTTGGAGAAAAATGACCTCCAGCTTCCCCAACATGGAATTCTTGTAGTATTCTTTCAACCTGATATGTCCCAATGCATCTTAGCAGAACACCATTGATGTCCCTTTTAAATAATACACCATCAATGAAAACATATGGGATGGCCTGGAGTCTAAAATGCCTTCTTTTTTCTTTACTCATCCAATGAGGACACATGCCCGTTTGAAGGAAGTGCACTATGTCTTGAGTCCAACAAGGGGTAGGTACATCAACATTTTCTTCTTTTTGACTATTATGTAGAACAAAAATAGCCTCCTTTTCACTGTTTGCTTCTTCTTGTAGAGCATAGGCTAGTTGCTCACACAAGCCCCTCCCATGGACCAGCTTGGTGACCTTGATCTCAATGTCATATTTCATGACACGAGTGATCCATCCTACACGTTTCTCATTCAGTTCCTTGCTGAGAAGGAATTCTTTGACTCCTATATGGGAGACCAATAGTTGGATTTTGTTGTTTGAAACCAAATGCTTAAACTTCTTCAGTCCCGATCACCACCAGGACTTGCTTCTCAATGAAGGAGTACCTTACCTCATAATCTTCCAGACTCTAGTTGAAGAAAGCAATTGGCTATTCTGTACTTTTTTTGTTCTGCTACACCAAGATTGCATAAATTGTGTCGCTACCACTAAAGGTATACAATATGAAGTCTTTGGAAAAATATGGGTTCACAAGAGTTGGGGCCTGTGATATGGCTTCTTTGATGGCCTCAAAACTTTCTTTTCCTTCCTTCACCGTCCACCTCGAATGTTAAGCTCTTCTTCAGCATCAACGTTATTGGCTTAAAAAGGGTAGCAAAGTTTGGAACAAACCTGCAGACAAAATTAATTTTTCCCAAGAAGCTTTGAAGAGCCTTCTTGTGGCTTGGCAATGGTAGTGCTTTTATTGCTTCATCTCTCTCTAGGTCAATTACTAGACCCTCCTTAGACACAATATGGCCTAAAAGCATGCCCTCATGGGCCAAGAATATGCATTTTTTAGGGTTCAAGGATACCCCAAATCTCCTGCATCTTTGAAACACTTTCCTTAGATGAAAAAGGTGGTTTGTTGCGTTCTTGGAAAACACTGTAATGTCATCCAGATAGATCAACACTATTTTGTTCATCAGCCCCTTGAATGCCATGTCCATTGCCCTTTGAAAAGTGGCTCCGGTGTTGGAAAATTCAAATGGAATTTTCTTGTATGCATAGGTGCCCCATTTGGTGGTGAAAGCTATTTTGAATTGATCATCTTCTTTCACCATGATCTGGTTGTACCCTGAGTAGCCATCTAGAAGGGAGAACCTTTCTGACTCAGACACTACTTGCAAGATTTGCTCCATTGAAGGGAGTGGGTAGTGATCTTTGAGGGAGGCTCTATTCAAATCTTTGAAGTCAACACACAGCCTAATTTCTCCACTTTTCTTTCTGATTGTGACCAGATTTGCAACCCAGCTTGAGTGTTTGATTGGAAATATGATGCTTGTCTCTATCACTTGTTCAACTCCTTCTTTATTAGAGGCTTTATATGTGGGTTGATGGGTCTCTGCTTTCTTCCTAATGGGCTGAGCAACCTGGATCCATTTTAATTGTGTGTTGTGCTAACTTGGGATTGAACCCTCTTAGGTCTTCATAACTCCAAGAAAACACATCAGGTAATTCTAGGAAAAGTTGTATGAATTCATACCTTTCTTACTCGGTGGCCACCTTGCCAATTTGAAGTGTTGTCTTCTCCAATGGAGATTGACTTTGAATCTTCTCCTTTGATCTGCATGTTAGCCTTCTCCTTTCTGAACTGATCATTAAGATTGAAAATAGATTACAGTGTCACTAAGCCTTTGCGAAGCTTGTTTGTATATAGCTATACTATCTCGATTTCCGTCTTTTCTCTCTAGTATGCTCTGGTTTCTAGCTGAGAATTAAACTTCTTCTTACAAAAAATTAATGATCTACTGATCATTCTCAAACACCTGCCAACATGTATTATTATTTGGCACTACTGGCCTCACAACCACATGGATATGTGGCTGTTCTTTGTCTCTTTTGATGTTGTCCACCACATAAAATGTTGATCCAATCACTGCCGAATTCTATCAGTAGCTTCATTCTCCTTCCTGGGTATGGACACGATACTAAAGGCCTTGAAATCCTCCATGAGATCCCATACCCTACTCTTGTAGTTTTTGAGCAGGTCATTTTTGATAGCATTAAGTCCTTTGACCTGATTGGCAACCAGTTCACTGTCACTGAATACTTGCAAGTTCTTGATTCCCAACTTCCTTGCCCAATGAAGACCTTGGACTAAAGCCTCATATTCAACAGTGTTATTTAAGCAAGTGAACTGAATCTGAAGGACGAATAATATCTCATACCTTTGGGGGACACAATCATGGCTCCTCCTCCAGCTCCTTTTTACTCCTTGAACCATCAAAGAACAATTGCCATACCTCATTATCATCCTTGTATTCTGGCTTGATTAGGTCAGGAAGAGGATGGTTCTCTTCATGTAGGCAGTAGACACCCGTTCAGATTCTTCCATCTCCTATAGGGGTCAAAATCATGTTTTTGTTGGCCCACTCATCTAGGGTCAAGTCTAGGATACATCCCACCTTGGTATCTATTTCATTAGTGTTTAGGAGGTCTTCTTGATCAAAAGCTGAGCAATTGGCATTGATTGGGCTAGGCACATAGGATTCAATATGATAATCAACAATAGGTTTAGATCTGATTGTGGCCTTCACCCCATAGCTTGTCCTAAAGAGCATATGTGACCAATCAGTAGACATGTAGCCTCCAATTTTGGCAGTGAAGTCTCTGGACAGACACAAAGAAAAATGTGGTGGCAAGTCTATGATTGACACGTTTTACAAAATAGTCACATTAGGGAAAGCATGTAGAGTGAGACTCAGATCCTTGATGATTCCCATAGTAGTCACTATTGTCCCATCTAATTGGACTACTCCTCTAGAGATGACCTCATATTGGAGACCCAACTGATCAACTATTTGTTTGGGCATCACAGAACTACTGGCCCTAGAATCAATCATACAATTATGCACCAATTTGTCTCCAATAATCAATGAGACATAGAAGGGAGGAGGTCTCAGGTTCTTACCTTGTTGTTCTCCATGGTTCCTCCCAGGTTGAACTGCATTGGTAAGCACTCTTTCTTGTTGGTTAGGGGTTGATTTGAACTTGACCAATTTTGCATGGCAGTATAATAGATCCCTCTACCCCGGAATGGCCAATGACTCCCATAGTGAAATGTTCACACTTTTCTTTTCATCTACTCAATAATATTGAATGTGTTGTCCTTTTCTGCCCCTTCCTAGACACATTTCTTTCTTGCACATGGGTTGTTACAACCGGTGCTTGACTGGGTTTGGGAGGTGGCTTGGATTGGTTATGTATGTTTGGAGTTACACTTGGAACACCAAGACCTTGTGGAGTGATGGAAGATTGAGGGTCACTTGAATTCAGTGGCCGACCCTCTCCAATACTTCTCTTTTTGGACCGTGTATTGGTAGCTACACTTTGAGAAGGGAACTAATTCATCCCACAAAATTCTTCAGCCTACCAGTTGACAAGCATAGTCTCGTTTGGGGGCCACCTTATTGAGCTCCTTGTTGTTGATCTTCCTCTTGGCCAGGTTCTTGTGGCACCATACTAGTTTGCACCATCAAGGCCTGATTTAGAGCACCATTAAAGCACGTTGATTGGTTGTGTGGTTGATTGCATGGAAAACACCAATCATATTCATGTGCCATATTGTTCTAAGGAAGAACAAATGCCCTTGATGTTGAATTTGTGTTAGGATCATACAGCCTGAAAGGTTTAGCAGCTTGGGGATGTCCTTGGTTCTGGCTTTGGTTTTGCAGTCTGAGGTGGTGGCCTATTCTGCTGATACTGGGGTCTAGCTTGATATTGAGCCTGGGGTTGGTATGGCTTGGAACTCTGAGCTTGTTTTCTTTTGATGGTCACTAGCTCATTCCCAAAGTTCTAAAGTTGCTTCATCACCACTTCCTAAAACTCTTTAGAGGTATTAGATGATGAAGTGGAAGCTTCAACTGAGCTTTGACTCCTGGGGGTGGGTATAGGAGCTAATGTAGGCACTTGGCTAGTATCTGGGCTTCCTAACTCGGGTACAGAGGCATAGATGGCCTAGGAGTGATTTTTCTAGCTTGAATCAAATGGTTCTTAGCCCCTATGGAGAGGCTATAGGCTACAAGTAATGTAGTTCCCCCCATTGACTGAATCATTAGAGAAATATCAGAATTTAAAGCCCTAAGAAAGTATAAGAAGGCACCTTCATTAGTGCGCTTTACTGTTGTTGGAATCCTATCCCAGGTCCGTTGGAATCTGAGGTTGAATTCTGTCATTGCTCATTCGAGGCTCTCTTGATTGTTGTTAGTTTCTCCAACAAAGACAAGTTATCACCTTTTTCCCAAAGTGATTGTGAAGGGTCGTGCACACAATGGTTCTAGTTCTGATAGAGCCTTCCTTCAAGACTCTTGAACCATTGTGAAGCTTTCCCTTTGAATGAAGAGGCGAGTAGCTTGATTGCAATGTCCATCTCATGGATCTTGTGGATTGTATGAGACATTGGCAATATCTTGGACATCGTCCCAGGGACAAGTTTGATTTTCCCAGAAATGTGGGATGCTCTTTAATGCTGCAATCGGAATTGGGTTTTGTGTAATCAAGGTGAGTGGACTACTGCTGGTGAAGTTGACATATGGATTTGGTTGTGCCATTTTGATTGGCCTAAAACCCTTCCAGATCGAAAGAAATGCCTTGCAGTGTGGAGGTGTTGACAAGGTTCTAATTGGTGGAGATGGAGACCTCTGAACTCTTCTTCCCTCCTTTTTCTGCCTGGGGATAGATGCAAGTATTCAAATATACCTTCTTTCCTTGCTCTAGACCAGGTGAGATTCATGAATCTCCCAAGCTTGGGCTGCTGAAACCAGTAGATTTGTTTCTTTTAGAGTCGCTCAGATGTACAATTTTAAGGCTTCTTAAAAGCCAGAATCATAACAAGTGTACATCAATCCCTACTGTAATAAGATGGAGACTTCTTAGTCCCACCGGGCATGCCAAAACTGTTAGTGCAGAATCACAACACCCCCAAATGAGCTCTAAAAGATCTGCTTTTCTAAGGCAGGCTCATTTGGTGTGATTGCATAACATTGAACTTTCCCCAAGGTGTGGGACCTTACAAAAATGGGAAAGCTCTCTAGATTAAAGGTTGGTTCCTTATTCCTCTGTTTAGGTGCATATGTAGAAACTTGCAGAGGGTCTATTCTTAATCCTAATCTAAAATTTACCAAGGAGACAGGGATAGAAGGAATACAAAAATTAAAACAAAGCTAAACTACGAGGTGATGCACCGAAGGAATGATGGACACTTGTTACTGCTTTGATAGACACAAACCAATAAAATACATATGATAACTTTACAGATGACCGGATTTATAATGAAAGATCGGGTGAGAGCAAAGAGGACAAAGAATCTAGAATTGATCACAAAACCATTTTATTACTCTACAGATTGATACAATACATTAATAGATGACTAAGAGGTGAGAAAGAATATTACGCTTTTGTGGAAGGTCCGAACTCCACACGGGTCCCTTGCTAGAAGGAAAGGGAAGCCTACAAAATACAAGAGAATGTCTAACCCTTTACAATGAATCTTGCTCCTGTCTTTATAGATTCAGCCTGGAAGAGAAGAAGGAGAAAGAGAAGCGGGAAAAAGCAGGTTGCAACTCAACCACCGTTGTTAATGCCTCTGATGAAATCTACCCCCAAATCTATCTTTACTGCATCGATCCTTGGTTCGACGTCTTGGAGGGAGAGGAAACGATGGAAATAGATTGAATCCGATCTGGTTGTTGAGACTGGTGGATCCTGCATTGAAAGCTTGAAGATGTTTTCCTCCATTTCCTTTACCTAACCTCCTCAAAAATAAAGTCTCAAACCTCCATTGCATGGGCGAGGCCGAGATCTTTCCAATGGTGTCAGATTCATAATATTTCAAGCCTTGAGTTGAAAGATATGCCCCTTTGAAGTTTGTATCGAATCCATACAAGTGGGTGGGAAAACTAGTTTGAAAAATGGGCCCCTCTTTAATATGGGACACGTGGCAGTCTTTGGTTGGCTAGGGAGATGTGCTCCAACTTTTTCCTTTATGCCTTTTGAACGAAAGGAAAACTTTCACTTTTTTCCCCACTCCCCGCCTTGGCTTTGACTCGGGTCTAAGTGCTGACTTTTTCCCTAGGCGGAGTTGCGGGCCATTTTGTAACTTTTACCCCCTTTTGAGGTAAAGGGCGAAAAATCAACTTTTCCCCGATGCCCCGCTTTCCTCTAGGACACGCGTCAGTCTGGCGCTTGTTTGGAAGCCTTCTCTTTATTCAATCTTTGAATCAATGCCATTAAGACACTTGGCAGCCTCCGGCTTGTTTGTGCATTGACTATTCAAATGACTCTGCCCCTGTTGGAATGACATGTGGAGGCACCGCACTTACTTGAAAACCCAGCCCAAAGTTTGCCTTTGGAGAAGCATCGTTAAGACACGTGGCTCCTTCCACTGCCTCTTCCATACTTAGTTGTTTTTGGACCCTTCCCAAACTGTTTCGAGCCCAAGGACTTCAAATCTTTGTCACTTCTTCTTCTTCCGTTTCTGTTCCTCTGTAGCATCTCCCCTTTTTGTCTGACCCTGCTATTCCATTGTTGAGTCTACCTGTAACTTGTAGAATGAATTTAAGGCATAGAAACGGCCCGACAAAGTCGTTTCTTTCTGTACATGATCCTTTTCTCTTTCTTCATCTCTGCCACTTCATTGTTGAATCTTTTTTTTATAACCAATTTGCAGGATTAAAATGAGTTCTCTTGGGTTCCTTTTATGCGGGGTTGTGATTCAATCCAATATTTAGCTCGGGGTGAAATATGGATGAAAGGAAGCATGCCATGGCTGGCTCTACCCTTTGGAGACAAAATTGGGAAAAATTGACTCAAAGAGATTGAAGGAGAAGATGAAGGTAGACAACAAGGGAAAACCTAGGAATCTCTGTTGGTCTCTGACACATGACTTTGTGATCAAACATGGAGGTGAAAAGGTGAGTTACCAAGATCTACTAATCTAATTGCCGCAAGTATGTGGACAAAAGAAACTTCAATCTAAGCAGCTAACGTTTTACTTGAAAAATTGTTTTGTCCTGATGTCTTTGGATCCATTTGAAGTACAAAGTAACATGCACTAATTAAATCTGGTTTAATATTCTTACCCAATATGAATATAATTGATGGAAACAATAAATTATGCTATTGGATTTGAGGTGCACAAATTAGCTTGTTGATTCTGATCGAATGTAGGAGATAGAAAATTCTTATATGCATAAGCCATTAAAGCTTATACAGGTATACAATGAGCTCAAGGAAAGTGGAGAAGCATTTGATATTGTTTTTATATCAAATGATGAAGATAAGACTATTACTTCTCAACCATGCCCTGGTTGGCTCTTCCTTTTGGAGATAAGACTGAGAAGGACCTAAGTCACCATTTCCTTAAAGAAGGAATACCCACCTTGATTGTGATTGGTCCAGTATGGAAAGACTGACAGATGATGCCATAAGTGTTGTTTCTATCTTTGGAGCAGAGGCTTATCCCTTCACTGCTTTGTAGATTGGAAAGTTGCAGAAGAAGATAGAAGATTTATCTGAGAAATCACCCAAGGAAATTAATTTCAGCCAACATGAGCACTTTGTATTGACTAGAAAAAGAGAATTTAACTGTGATGGATGTGATGAGGAAGGTGGTCAATGGTCATATTATTGTGAAAAATGTGATTTTGATATTCATCTATTTGTGCTTTAAAGGATCAACAGTGGCTTAGAAGCAATGATAATCAACAAAATGAAGATGGAGCTGTTAATGATAACTGCAACCCAACAGGAGTCATCTGTGATGGAGATGTTTGTTACAGAGGTTGAGCTTGATGATTATAGAGGTGGCTCTTTTGTTTGAATGATAACTTGCATCATTTGAATTTGACCTTCAATGATAGATGCATGCACCAATATTAAAATATGTTATTAACAACTTATTAGATTTGGTATTACATTAAGTCCTCGGGTTAATTCATTCATCTTCCATGAGAAAAAATAAAAAACAATTAACAATAATATAACTTGAATTAAGAAAAAAGCTAAAACTCATTAGACCAGTGATTTGAATCAGCAAATTAGCTTTAATAAGATGTGGCTGTAGTGAGATGTAGCATGAGCAAGGAATGAAACCACTCTTGCTCCAATGTAGGATATTTTGAAAGAAAGGAAATTTCCTCTTTACATTTATTAGTCTGATTTTCATATTCTTGATGCAATTCAAAGTGATTTTCCTAAATATCTACATAAATAAAATCAGTGTTTAGCTAAACAATTTATTCAGAAACAAAGATTAATCTATGGCTACTAAAAAATTTGCAATCATATCACTTAATAAAGGCCATTATCAAGACCAACAACTATAATGAAGTATGTTTCTGCTCATTGAGATGTCAATAGAATTGGGTGAAGATTTAATGCCAAGCCGATTGGTTGGGAAAGTATTATGCAGCTTAAATTACTATAATATTGGCCATCTTGGGTCTCATATATTTACAGCCCATATTCTATATATTTTCTTCAAATTGTTTATAATATCTTCTTACTTCTGTAAAACTATTTCAATAAAGGATATCACACTACATTGTCCTTTATAATTGGATGTCAAACTTTACCGTACCTAACAAAAAAAATGCGGCCATTTAAAAAAACATAGTTTTATTTACTTGAATGAAGTAAAATAACAATACAATTTTTTGGCTTCTAACATTTGCACTTTTTATATACTCAATTAATAATATCTTCTTACTTTTGTAAAATAAGAGAACATTTTTTTTATAGGCTTCGATGTTTGAAATTTTAATATATTCGTTATACGAGGTAATGGAACATTTTCTTGGCTTCTAATGTTTCTACTTTTCCTAAATTAGTGGCACTTACAAGTTTTTGTGGGTTGGCCATTCTCATGCTAGTTCAATAGTACAACATGTGAAAATGCAATAAAATATTATTTGCAAAGACAAGAGTTGAAGTACTTACAAATTGAAGAAACACTACCTCAAATGTAACCTCCAAATTTGTTGACTACCTTGACGACAATGTTTCTCCTTTAAGTGTTGAATGGGATAAGCTCAAGTAAGGAGGCCCAGATTCATACACTACAAGGCATGATAAAGTGTTAAAATTGAGTAAAATATTGCATCCAAAATGCTACGTGCGGCATACCGTGACATATGAGTCTTGGTGCAAGTACTGTCACTTTGAGTGAAGAGATACCCCTTGGTCGTGGTAACTAAAGGAAAATGTTGCCCAAAAATGGGGAATTTTCTAAATCCAAAAACATAAAAAAAAAAAAAATCTCCTTCAAGTGTCCACATTACATGCTTCAATGTTATACTAGAACATGTTTTCTCACTACTCTTTTTAGGGGACCATCGAGAATGTAGCTCTTGTTGAGCCATCCTCTGTGGCCAGCAAGGGACACTTGACCATCGCCTGTACCCAAAATAGAAACATAAAAAAGAAGTGGCATGGAAGTTAAATGTCTTTTGGCCCAGGCAATCAACACATTAGACCATATATTGAAATCAAACCTACTAAAAACAGAATATGAATAAAAAATATATCACTTTTCATGATAGTCTATAGGTATACTTGAGTAAAACACATCAAGAATATACACGAAGGTAATGTATTGGTACATAAAACCAAAGAGAAGCAAACCAAATTTATTAGTATTGCCATAAATATACTTGATAAGGCCCAAGTAAGTCTACTCATGAATTTCAGGCTACAATACATAAGGTACTACCATATCTTGCCACTGTACATTGTGCATCGCTTATCCTGGGATTTCAATGGCATGACCTTTCCGTAGCAGCAAAATAATCTATCAAGCAAGAGACCTTGGCATTACAACAACATAGTATATATTGATGAAAACCGATGGGATTCTTTATTGCGTTAGCTATGAAGAGTTTCTGCACAACTTACTCAATATATTAAAACTTTCCAGTATTTGATGCCTTTATATGTTTTATTTTAATATTGATTTATATATGTTATTGGTGATGGTTTCATTAGAGATTTTCATTGTTTCCTTCTCTATTGGTATGTGTGCCATCCCATGGATTATTATGTCTAAGGTGATGTACTTATAATGTTGACTAGGTGACATTGCTACTTTCTTGGTAAAAATGGGGAAGAAATCTAACGACTAGTCGTCCCAATTATTTTAAAGGCATCCTACTGATTTTTTTGTCTTTCTCTATTCTACTACATATACTTCATGTGAATGTGAAAGGTTTTGCTTGCAGTGTAGCTACTACACAAGTAATAACTATCCCTCTAAATCAAATAACATATGACATTCGGCGTTCACATTACATTGTACACATGTGATTGCTAGTTTATTATCAATTTACATTTCTCATATATATATATTTAAATATCATGATTGAACAATTAGAATACACATGGGAGTGTCATGTCTTGAGCCAAATAAAATATGCAAGTCTTTTTATCTTGAAATAAATAAAATATGATTCAAAAGAAAAATACTCAATTTAACTACATATTTTATAATGGGCCCCGTGGTGTCGACATGTAACCAAGAGTAGAGATGACGTTGACGTATGGCTTGATCGAGACCGTCAATATGTCCTAGGGCGAAAATAATACACTTTTGAATCTGCAGCCGGAAGTTCCATTCACGAAGGTGCCACCGCTGTCTGCAATAACAAAACCGATTTTTTAATGTTTTTCCCTCTTCTTTGATGGAATATTCGGATGCTCTTAGGCACATTGAGCTTGCTCTTACGCACATCATCGGCCACCATCAACAACCTCTCCTAGCTCTGTCATGGTGTCAAAATTTTCTTTAAATAGGGAAGAACATGAGACGAGAAGAGGAGGGAGGAAGAATGTGTGTGGAGGGAGAAGTTATGGCTTTAAATTTGTAAGGAGCTTTGCAGATGAAGTAGTCTTTGTTCTTATAATTTGCACATCGACATGTATGTGGCAAGAGCTAACGTGGTACACTGCCGGAAAAGAAATGTTGGGTAGATATGAAGGTTCTGTAGGCATCGTAGTATTGAAATAATTATGAATGTAAGGTGGTGGCGTTCAAGTTAACGTGTAAATTTAGTAGTAATTGGATAGTTAAAGGAGTTCAAAGTTTTTTCTGTTAGAGTAGGTATTTACCTTAGCTCATGTTCACCTAGGTACTTTATTTACCTTTATTGTATTTATCCTCACCCACTTATGTGTGTGGATATTTATTTTATCTTATTTAGATATTAGGAGATATTATCTAGTTGTTAGGTATAGTTCTTTCCTTGATCTATGGTATTGACTAGATATTTGATGTGTAGTTCTCTCCTAAATTTATGGTCATGACTAGTTCTTTGATGACTAGTTATTTTCTTGATTTATGGCTTGATCTACGACCTTGGTGATTCTTAGATTGTTATTCCTTTCCTATATGCAAGGCCCATTCTCATTGTATTTCATTGAGTTCCATAATAATATATGATATTGATGCTCATTTATTTGCAAAGGTTTTATGTAAAGTTATTTTAGTGAATTTTTACACCTTATAAATTGTGGTGTTTGATTAACATGTGTTCTTGGTGGGTATGATCTCGGTTATCGTTTCTTTTATGGTATCAGAGCAGGAGATTGCTATTGACATCCGTCTATAAGTTTTATTTTACAAATAAATTATTTATATATTCATATATTTGGGATTTGGTCGTATTTTGTTGTTGCATGTGGTTTTATGCAAAACAGAGGCTTCCATTGGATCCAAAAGGTGGGAAAACCCTAAGATCGATTGTAAACTCGACCATTTACGGAAAAGGCGATCGTTTTTTCATTTTTGTTGTTGTTGTAGAGAAACACATTGGTTCACCTCGGGATTCGTGCTAGCTAGGAAAGAAAAGCGAGGAATTAATCCTGTTAGGAAATATATCTTAGCGCTCCATTTGTATGTATGGGTGAATAATAACTACATGTGTAATTATTATTATGGTAAATTAGTGAAAGTACATTTACTATGTAAATGTAAAATGTGGTTAGTATGTTGTAAGTTAGTAAGTTAGAATAATAAAACAATTAGTGTTGTTTTATTATTATATTGGTGAGAGGTTGAAATCATATGGGTGTATGGTTGTATATGCAGACAAAGGTTGTTGTGAGGATTGTTATTATACATCTCTTATTTAATGGAGTGTAATGAAATAGTAAATAAATAAAAATGAGTGTGAGAATAATATAGTGTTGTTGATTTTAATTATTGTCGGTGTAGCTATTTCATGTATTCGAGTGTATTAGATCGATTAATTTTCACATTTGGTACTGTAGCAATCGGTTAAAATCTGTCTCGAAGAAAATCTTGTAACTTTTTGTCGCGATCCGAGTTGCTCCACAATTTTACACGTGGAACAATCTGCTATACAGGAAGCTACATCAAAAATTTCGCCAAACCTAGTTCGTCATTTGGGAGAAACATTCAATTTACTATTCAACACATTAATCACTTTGTTGTTTTTTATGAAATCAAAGAATCAAAGGTAATTCAAATCTACATTCAATTTTTTTTTAGATATTTAGATTCGATAAAATGGATACATAATTAGATAAATTTAATGGGTTGAACTTCCATACATGGAGAGTTAAAATCCATATGCGCTTAATGAATAAAAATCTATGGAGGATAGTAGATGGAAAAGAAAAAGCTCCTACGGATGTAAGCAAAATTGTAGAATGGGAAACTAGAGATGACAAAGCCAAAGCAATAATTAGACTTAGTCTTTGATTCTGAATTACATCATGTAGATTTAGAAAAAAATCTACAAAAATATGGGATTTACTAAACAAAACTTTTGGGGCTAAAGCAAACAATGTAAAATTCTCTTTAAAGTTGTAATTATTCAAATTGAAAATAAATGAAGAAGTCACAATGTCAAGTCATAAAAATGAATTGAGATCTCTTCTTAGACAACTAGCGAAAGTTAAAGCTCTTGTTGATGATGAAGATGCAAAAGCCATATTATTAAACAGTTTACCATCCAAGTACAATAATGTTGTCTTTACTCTAGGGCAAATGTCTTCTCAGTCATTAGAGGGCATGATTTCAGCTCTCCTAGCTGAAGAGAAAAGAACTAAAGAAGATATAGAAGAGGAAATTGCTTTGTATGTTAAAAAGAAATACAAAAAAATCTTGAAAAAAAGGATGAAATTGAATGTTTCTATTGCAAGAAAAAGGGTCATACTAAGTCTTTTTGTAGAGATCGAGCTAAAGACTTGTTAAATGGAAATCTTAAAAATGAAGCAAATATAGTCACTGAAGAAGGCTCAAACAATGAAGATGAATAAATAACAGATGAAATTGACTATAATTATGAAGACTTTCTATACTAAGTGAAGTTCTTGGAGGAAGGAGGCACAGGAGGTTGGAGGTCATTAGGCGACCTCTCGTCACCACCAACGACGAGGCCATATCAGCGATGGCGATTATTTTTTATATAGTGTGTTCTTGTTGTTTCTTTATGTGTATGGCAGAGTGTTTGGTTGCAGTGTTCCTATTGTGGTTTGCAGAATAAAAGAAATTTCACATTGAGGGGGAACATGATCTCAATGTTCCATTTCTAGTTTTCTACATTTCTAGTATTTTCTATATGTGAGCAACTATATTTCCTATGTTTTTCCATGTAGTGAAATGTGATGAGAGCTGATAATTGTATTTGACACATCATGATGTGGTTATAGGTAAACCACTTGAAAACCTTCATTTTTGGTTTGTGGTACACCACTTGTAAAACCACCATTTTCGATTGTTGGTAAACCCTATGCAAAACCATCACCCTTTTGGTTTGTGGTAAACCAATTACAAAACCATCATTTTCGGTTTATGGTCAACCCTATGAAAAACTATTTATTAGGTTTATGATCATCCTGTAAAATCATCAGATCATGAAAGTAAGTGCAAGTACAAAGACAAGTTTTCCCCATGTTCGCACTAAGGGAGGAATGTTAGGAAATATATCTCAAGTGCTCCATTTGTATATATCTCGGTGCTCCAAAAAATAATAGTGAGTTGTGCACACATCCATTGAAATCCTTAGCCCCTGGTCATACGAGGGCTTAAATATTGTGATTCCCACTAGTATGTGCTTAACTCCAACCCCTTTCATTTTTTTGTGGTGAAAGCAAGAGCATTTTAGTTTGTTTTAGTGGCTAAAATAAATATGAGCATAATATTGAAAAGTTTGTATCTTTGATCGGTAACTCGGTTTTGAGTGGCGTTTTTTGCAAAAGTGCTTATTTTTTCGTGTTCTTTCCATTGAAAATATTTATTTTGATAATTGCACTATAATTATAAAGTTTCATATTGTAACATGCACTCATTATAAAGTGCCAAATATGGAGGAGTATTGTAATCAATTGTGGACGCAATTTCGGCTTGGGAGTTGCATTCTTGTATCTTTCATGGATTCTAAGAATGATATGTTTTTCTATGAAGTGTGTGGACTTCAAGAGGATATTATAAAATTTGTTGAAGAAAATAGATCTCTCAAGAAGTGAAATTCTCTTCTATAATCACTCATTCACGATAAGGATACACTAATACACTCCTGCAACATCACCATCGTATTGTGGACAGCCATGACCATGCTCTAGTCCACTTGCGCATTGTTGCTCTTGTACCCACTAACATTGAGATGTCGGTCTTTGAGTCTGCATTCTTGCTCTTGATGCTTCTAATCTGTGAGGCTTATTACTTTGCATGCTCTTCCACATCTCTGTGCCTATTCCAAAGAACACATGTTGTGTATCCTACTTTCATGTGCATTACTCTTTTGAGAAGCATACCACTGCATTCGGTTCTTGCATGCTTTGTTCTATGGGTCTCATCACGGAGGTATTGACAAACATTCACAGTTATTGTTTCCCCTATTCCACATGTTAAGTGGAATTCTCACCATGACATTGATTTTCGAGCAGATACTTCATTGAGATCACACATTGATAGAGCTCCTATTTTTGTTCGCTCACCTATTTTTGAGGATCATGAGCAACACATGAGTTCTGCACCTTCACTCAAGTTTGAGAAACTTGAGATTTTAGTTGTCATACATGATCAACTTGACACACATTCTAATGTTCCTTTGTATGCACCCATTATGTATTTTCACCAAGTCATATGTAGGCATCTTCTTCATCCATCCGTGTTGATTTGGGGTGGATATCTAATCACTCGTGGCAGTGACATTGACATTCATTGAGAAGACTGTACAAGCATGGCTCCTCCACCATTCGACCTCTTGCTCCATTTTCTATACCTTCTGCATTGTAATGCTGCTTGTTTTGAGCATTTTTCTTTAGCAGGTGTAGTGCATCTCTCTTGTTTGTTGAGAGATTTTGTATTTGTATTTTCGACACTTTTGAAATGTTGACAATATCTCTTGTGGGGATATATTCCGGTGAAGTCTAGTGTTATTTTGTTAGTGTTCGAGCGGTTGATTTTGGGCAACTCATACATATTTATAGCATCACTCCACCCATTCAAGCGGTGTGAGGGTGTGGTGTTGATCCCGCTTCTTTGGGTTTCGTGTCCTTTCCTTGTTACCTTAGCTTTTCTTGGATCGTGACACTTTGGAGTTTGTGTCCTTGCCTTGTTGCTTTGGTTATTGTTCTTGGATCGTGGCACACCTATTTGCAGCAGTTGATTGAATTATGTTTGGTGTTTTTTTGCACTTTCGACATCACTTTGTTGACAGTCTCCTTGTATGGAGCTATTTTGGTGAAGCTCAATGTCTATTGTTTTTGAGCTTTGTGATCGAGTGGTGGATTCAGACCACGGTGCACACCAAACTTCTTCAAAGATTGCACGAGTTTTTTGAACCGAGCTTCTTCAGACGACTTATAGCGGGTTTTTACTCTCTTTACTTTGTTATTCTTTGGGTTTTGGTACCTTGCGGTGTCTTTTTTTCCCAGCTTATTGTACATGAGTACCTCATTAGGCCTAGTTACCGAGACTCATACATCGTGGACATGCTACTTCTATTTTGGCCCCTAGCTTCACTTGAGGGGGTGTGTTAAAGTAGGTATTTACCTTAGCTCATGTTTACTTAAGTACTTTATTTACCTTTATTGTATTCATCCTCACCCACTTATGTGTGTGGATATTTATTTTATCTTATTTAGATATTAGGAGATATTATCTAGTTGTTAGGTATAGTTCTTTTCTTGATCTATGATATTGACTAGTTCTTTCCTTGATCTATGGTATTGACTAGATCCTTGATGTCTAGTTCTCTCCTAAATCTATGGTCTTGACTAGTTCTTTGATGACTAGTTATTTCCTTGATTTATGGTTTGATCTACGACCTTGACTGGTTCTTAGATTGTTATTCCTTGCTTATATAAGCAAGGCTCATTCTCATTGTATTTCATTGAGTTCCATAATAATATATGATATTGTTTGCTCATTTATTTGCAAAGGTTTTATGTAAAGTTATTCTCGACGAATTGCTTTCACTTTATAAATTGTGGTGTTTGATTAGCATCTGTATTCTTGGCTTGGTACGATCTAGTTATCGTTCCTTTTATCCCCTCACACAATTAAATAAATAAGACATTACGAAATTGTTCTAAATGAATGTCTCGCTAATAGCCGTCCCCAAAACCATAGCCATTATGGGTTAAACCATCCAAAGCCATTTTCCTTGCATGATTACGCATCCTCGCTAGTGGATGAGATTTAAGCCACGAAAAGTGTTAGAAACGATGGCCGATTAAATTTGCGCTTCGTCACATGCCGAGTAACAAAATCTGAATCGCCCTTTTTTCGTTGTCGTGTCAAAGTCACGTGCTTGGCTATAAAATGGAACTATAAGTGTAATAATAATAATAATAATAATAAGTAATGACTTCAAATTTTATCATAGAACATACTTACCATCAACGAGAAACAATTTTTTCGAAAGACTATAATTTGCATAGAGGAGACTTAACTATTTCCCCAAATGCTTTGGCCTTTGACCGGTAGTACAAAAATTCTTGAGAAAATATGCAATTTGGTAAAAAAAGGTCAAAACTTCAATTCGTATAAAGGATAGCACACCCGACATGCAATACATCCACATACAATACAAATTTACATACAACCAAAATTTGAACCTCAACCATGGTTACTCACCTACCTAGGGTTTAAAAAGAGAGAACTCTTGTGTATAATGTATATTTAGACCACTGGAGGCTATACACATGTACGCTTTTCTATTTTAGAAGTCAATTTGGCAAGGATGGTAACGTAAAATCTTTGAAAAAATATACACAGAGATTTGTAAAATAAATTAGCGTCGGAACCCTGTTTCCTAGCAATGAGAAAGAAAAATGTGGCGAAGATGATACACTGTAAAAAAATGTCCGGATTCTTACACCATTAAAGGAACGAAAAAGCTTGTCAAAGGTATACTGGTAAATAAATTTTAATTCTTTGGCGAGAAAAATGATAAATTTGACGACGATGATGAAATATTATGCGGTGTTAAATTTGGGATGGTTTTTTGTAGGGGAGGTCGTGTTGTGATGCGGTAGTCAAATTCCCTCAAGTTTGCCTTACATTGCGCTAGTGGAGAAAATCGAGAGCGATTGGTAAATAAACTTTCAACCACGACAGTGTCGAACCGACCGGCGGATTAAATCCATGCTTCGTCACATGTACCGTTAACAAAATCGAATCTGTTGATTTTTATCGATTTCTGCGCTGTCGGATGTCGGTTCCCTCGTGAAAGAGCTCGTCTATCCACGTAATAAGCAAAAATACCACATAATATATGCAAATTTGTATACCATAAAAACTATACTAATAATTTAAGCCATACTACTAATTTAATGCCACCGCCATGAACTTAGAACAAGTACATGATACACATGTTACAATGTATACTCATAAAATAAAGCAAAAACATATTCAACACATAAATAATCACATTTCTCAATGTCTAAGGTTTCACCCTAAGAGCACGGTCCTATGGAGGGGGACTCTATAAATATCTCGGTGGGTGTCGAGAGAAAATTTAGGAGCATTTTAGTAGTTTCAAGGTCCCATGTTATTTTATTGGTTTCCTCAACAATATCGGTTGGATTTTTATGATTATCTCGTAGGTAAATAAAATTATATTCCCCTCTATAATCACTAAAAACATAATGCCCAATGCATTATGGACAAAAATCAGCCTAAACTATAGAGGTAAACTCTCAACACCCCTCTCTAACTACCTCTTAAGTTTAAAGGAAAAAAAAAATGGAGCTCTTATTTTTTAGCCCAAGATTCTATTATTTCCGGTAGCTGGCTTTAATAATAATACCCTCCAAGAAAATAGGAGTTGGAGCCCCCCATGGGACCATGTTCTAAGCAATGGAAAGGAGGGGGATAAAAATGAGGTTAAGATTGAGAAATTAAAAGGACAATTTCAAAGCCATTGTTTTTCTGTGCAATTCTCACACCTGATTGTTTATATTTCAGGGTAACGTGAAGAGAATTAGTTATTTGAAACAGTAAAAATCTATTTGAGATACATAATCTTTATTTGCTTGGAGTTGTCTTGTTGGGAGGCCCGCTCAAGTGAGTTCTGCAAAGTAAGCAGCGTCAACACAAGGCCAGCCTATTTCCCCCCCATAAATTCTTGCGCACTACATTATTGGCGCTGCGAGCGGTTCCCACCCCTCGCTTTGTTTTCCTTACTCATTAGTTTAAGGCAATTTTCATTTCCTTTCTTTCTTCTGTTTAAACCTTCTCCGTTCTTTTATCTCCCATCGTTTCTGCATGTGGGACTAAACTTTCCCCGGCTTTAGAACCTATAACACCCAAAAGTTTTGTAGAGAGCCAGGCGTGAACAATCTCAAATGTCTAATATCTTTATTTATGTATTCAAAGGCGTTAGATCACCATCATGGATTCAGAATAGATGGTTTTGTTTTCATAATCCTAATAATCTTAGCATTTCCGGTTCCACCATCTCTTCAGATTTTCTGCTGTAGAAAATGGAAAAAGAGTATATGAATATGGTGTGCAACGATGATTTTGCATCTTGGAATTACACCCATTTTTATTCAGCTCTCTTGGAGGGTTGCATTGGTACCAAGTCTGTCAGAGAGGGCAAGACATTGCATGCCCACATGATAAAGAATGGATGTGATTCAGACACATTTTTGCAAAATAAGATTTCACGTTTGGTCAGGGTAGGTTTAATATCTATCACATTTGGCATATAGATATTAAACCTACCCCACACGAGTCTTGTTTGATAAAAATACAGGAAATCCTTCATCCTTAAGTTATATAAGATTTCACTATAGATTGAAATTAGTTTATGGCATGGTTTCTAACTTTCTTGTATATATAGATATGTGCCGGTGCTGATGTTTCATTTTTGAAATACGGGTATGTTGGGGTATGAGAACATAAAACACACATCTATGATCTATGTATCTTAGTTGCGCATCTTAATTCCTCAAGAATTATCCTGCTTGCCATGGACTAAGTAATCCAGAAGTCCTGAAATATTTAACTCTGTTCTTTAGCTCCCTTTTCCCCTGTTCAAATTTACCAGCATTCTCGTTGCATTTGTGGCTGACATCTTCCTTCTTTGGAAACTAGTAGTGATGGCCAACATTTGAAGTAATGTCTTCTGTTCTTTCTTCAAATCGTCTTCTCCATAGGAGTAAAAGTGAGGCTTTAACAACATAACTGAAGACTTGTGAACAATTGCTTTTGATAATTGACTTGGTACTGCAACTCTAAACAAAGAAACTTAAAATTGGTAATATGATACACATCATAAGAGCTCTATTAATGACACAACATAACCCTCTAAATCATTTGATTGCTTCTTGGTAAGATTAACTGAAAGGTCTTGATAAGAAACTAGGTATCGGTCTCTTTCTTCTTTCAACGCTTCAATTTTGTTCTTTGCAGCAACAAGATCACTGATTGCCCTTGCATCAGGAACTGTAATTATAGACCAATATCTTTCTTCTCGTTCCAATGCTGGAATTCTACTATTTGCAGCTACATGTTGGGTCTTCAAGGAAACTACCCATCTCTCCAAATTCTCTAGCCGAGGAGATTCCTCTGCATCACAAGGCGAGTCTTGTCATTCCCCTGCTCTGCAACCCTGGTTTTGTTTGTTTAATATTTATAAATTAGAGGAAAATTCAATTTGGAAAAGAAGTGCTTCTCCTTGAAAAGTCAACCTGGAAAAGAAGTGCTTCTTCTTGAAAAAATGAAAAGAAGTTTTGGGTTTTAATGTCTACCACCATTCAAGTAGAAGTCCTTAAGTCCGCCCTTGATTCCATTCGTCTTGAAGGAACATGAATCATGAACCCAAACATTGCTAAAATTTCCCAAGGCTCGTAGCCTATCTTCATTCTTTCCTAGAAACTAGAGAAATTCATCCCAAGCATTGGATATACCTCATGCAAAGGGGTATCTATTGGATATACCTCATGCGAAAGGGGTATCTATCAGTAGCTAAGTTTGGGCCAAGATCACTTTCAACCCCTTGACCCTTGCCAGTTTCATAGGTGTTGCTCTCTTGAAAAAGTTGATTCAATGGAAACTCACCACTCTTGTATATCTTAGATAGGGGTTCTCCTCCTACAACATTAGGTCCTCTTTTCCTTGTATTCACTATATCTCGTGCTCTAGTTTCCTTGTTCACATCTTGTCCTGCAATGGACTTGTCATTGTCAGGGATCTACATGAACTACATCTCTTTGTCGATTTTATCAACAAGCAGGGTTCATCTTGGGAACTTTTGAATCTTGCTTTGATGCTTTAATGTCATAACTTGTTCCACATCTGCATTGCAGCAGATTGCCTCTTTCTTAAAATCTCCCTACTTGATGCAACACCTTCACTTCGATATTTATCTTGTAGACTTCTTTAACGCGTGCCAATTTGGATGTGAAGCCAATTTCTCATCATCGTCATCAACAATTAAGTTAATCATCTCCCCTTGTGAGACTACTCTTACTTCACCTGATGCTTGGGGTTCTAATACATACATGTTTAACTTGGTAGACCAAGGAATCTCCTTCTTGCCATATACACTAGGAATTTCTCCTTTATCCTTACAATTCAATGTCTTCAATCAACATGTTTTTTTATAAAATCCTTGAAATTTACCGATTCACCAGAGCAAGAATATTTGGTAGAATGTCATTAGAGGAAATTATATTTGATGGCTTTGGGTTATCTTCAGCTTGTTATGCACCTGATCATCATTTTGGTTTTGCTCCCTAAGTGGTCCATTGACTTCCTCCCCACTATCTTCTAGAAACTTGAGTCCAGATTTTCTCTTGTCACCTTCCTTGCCCCAAGATAAAGTAGGATTCATGTTGCTAATATTGTTTTCATCATATTTCTCCGACAACCCTAATTTGTTTAGGGACAACTTGTTCTTCTTCCCAAATGTATCTTCTGGATGCTTCTACATGTGCTTTGTTTCAACCTAATCATCCCAAGAATAGTTTCTATATTCCTCTTCTTTGTTCTTTGCAACATGATTTAAGTTACCCAACGGCCTCTCTTTAAGACAATTAGATTAATCACTTTTGGTTCATATGGTTGCACTGCCATCTGGTTGAACCCAAAATTATCCATTCCTGTCTCTCAACAAACAGCAGCCCTTGTACCCAAGATTTTGATGGCCCCAAACTTCTAAGGAAACTCGAATAGGAGCAATGGTTTTCTTCCTACTTATTGAAACAGGCTCATCAACTGAAAATAACTGCCCATAAAATTCTAAAGCAAAGATCCTATCAAGAATGAACATGGGCAATTGATCAGGCATAACTTGTTTCCATATAATCTGATATAGCTTAAGCCATTGATCTCCATTTACCAATCGCTCCATTTAAAATCCCTTCATTCATGACAACCCTTCAATCATGAAGCTTCAATTTTACAAAACCATGGATGAATTTTGAAGGTTGTGGGAGAGAATTTCATGAAGAGTTTCTTATTATGACAGACTCCCATGAAATGGAGATCACAAATTGATCTTAAAGTGAACTCAAACTAATGCTTCCGGACGGGATTGCATGATGTCCCCTGATTACATCTTGTTTGAGCTTCAAATATGCTCAAAATTCTTCAGGAGACTTTGCTTGAAATGTAAAAGAGACGTCATTCAGACACTACCGCATAACATTCAAAGATGAAATTGAAATGTAATCATTTTATCAAGTCATTCAAATTAATTTCAGTGTGATCATATTACCCATTTTGTTTATCAATACAACTAAGAAATCCAAGAAGCAATTGCAATGATGAACAGAAGATGTAAATAAATTTACATCTTTGACTGGTAATATTAAGTGTTGGGTGTGATTAAACATTATGAAAATGAACTGCTTCAAATTATAGAGGAAGTCCCTTGTTAAAGAGTAATAACAAGGCTTTTATTATAGTTTGAGACATTATTCATGATGTTGGCCGCATAAGCCAAATCATTTATTTATTAAGTAAGAATAATAGTATGGAGGATGATGCACTGATATGCAAAGCCATAGGAACGAAGGCTGCGATGGTGTTTTTTCATGCGGCCAGCTTGCATGGGGATTGCATCTCTCGATTTCGAGAGAAAGAGCGGGAAAACTAATATCTTATGCATCTTGCACTAGGCACCTATGTCTATCGGACATCGTGATCTGGAGGATTTTCAAGTGTTGAAGTTTTCAAAACCTCCCTAAACCATTACCACACCAGAGAATTCTGAGACCTTTCCAATGGTATGCGGAGAACTCTAAAAACGGAGCTCATATGTAAAATATACCACTTTGGTCAAAGTTAGTCAAAGTGTGGTCAACAAGTGGTCAAATCTGGTCAAACTAGAAAAATTGATGATATTGGAATCTCTATAAATTAGTTCTATGGTGTAGATCTTGTTGCAGCTTTCCAAATGTATTTTGAATGGACCAAATCCAAGTCTGCGTGCGAAAGATATGTATAGTCAAAGTTGTGGTCAAATGATGATGTGACACAGTCTGACGTGGACAAATGGCATATTATGGGCATGACACTTGGCAGGTTTTTGGTGGCTTTGGATTTAAAAAATAATAATAATATTCAATTTAATTGGCCAAAAGCCATTTAAAGGCTTATCTTATCCCTTTCCCACCATATGTGGGGTCAATGGCTAAATTGGATGCCTAAACCTATGGAAGGGGGATTCGAACCCTTGACCCGCGCTAAAACTTTTATCAGCCTTACCAACCTGCCACTTTTTAGGAAGTGATATAACATGAGATCAGTTTTATTTAAAGGGACTTTTTGGTAGGTCTATGTATGGACAACGAAGGACCAGTTTGTAGAGATCGCCACTTTTGAGGCACTTTTGGTCTGAATTTTGCCATGGTGTAAAAAAAAAAGTTGTTCAAAATTCTGAGATATTTCCAGAAATGTAACTTTTGTTACATGAAGTGCTATATAGTTTCCTATGTATGTGATTTTCCATCAAAGTTTCACAGAACAGGCACGAGGAGCAGACAACGATTTGATTTATCCAAGTACTTCTGGTTCAAATCGGCCATGGAGTAAAAAGGGAAGTTGTTCATATTTTTTATAATATTTCCATATCTATAATTTATTTTCATGTAGTGTTTATAAATCTCTAGTTGTAGGCATTTTTCAGTCACATTTGCAAGGGGATCACACTTTGTGGAAGCATTGTAGGAGCCATGGATCATTTTGGGAACAATTTCTGTAAATTGCAGAGTTTCCAATGTCTTTGATCAACTCATTTGTAGGTTTTGATCTGTTTAGACATTATTGAAGGGTTATTGTACTTCATTGGTCATTTAATAGATCAATTCTCTTTTCAAGAATCCAGAGACGTAGCCTTCGGGTGAACTCCGTTAACAATCTTGTTGTGTGGATTTTATTTCAGTTTGTGGATGAAGCTTTTGATCAGATAAAAATCAGTATTAGATTTTAATTATTTTGATTAAGCAACCATTCATTAAAAATGGGAAAATGGACTTAAGATTTACATTTCAGTATCCATAATCCACAATTTACAGTTGGATGCACATTTCAGTGTTGTGATTGATAATCAGATTGAGGTGCATGTATTAAAAGGAATTAATCAATTTTGGGGTAATTGGACCAATAATTTGATGTTGAGTTCCTTAGTATCTGAAAATTTTAAAAGTACAAAAAGTACCATTTTCAGATCAAGTTTGGTATCAGAGTTGGTTTTAGCTCGATATTTTGCTTCCATTTTAATATGATTAACAATGATTGCTTCAATTGGTGCAGTTGAGTTCAGTGGTTGAACAAGTATAGATGCACTATGGGCAGTTGCAAATGTGTCAAATGAGGCATTAGGTTGATGACTGATAGAAACTTCGTCCAACAAACCATTCAGTGTATGGTAAGACAAGTTGGATTCATGGTAAAATAAGTTTTGAACCACAGTTTTTAAATCAACCTTTTTAGCTATCCATTTTGGGAATCACTTATGAGTCCGTTCAGTTGATACGGAGAATGTAGGCTCATGTGAGTTGGATAGACTTAATTTTGCAATGTAGTATTTGTTGAAAATCTTGCAAAATTTTCAAGAGTAATTTGTGGATTTCCATTATGTTGAAGGATGTATTCACAAGTTTTTAATTACTTTGAAATTGGAAATTGGGGTCACCTATAAGAGGATCTGGGAGACAGGTTTAAAATGCTCGATTTAACTTCTTACTTTTTAAAGGATGACAATATACCATTTTCTATTTTTAGCAACAATTATGTAGTTTTAGTGGGCATGTGGTGAATGATGTCTATTTTTGGAATGCATTTTGAGTAAATGTCATTATGTTAAATGTCTTTGTGAAAATCTATGACACCTTTTTAATTTTGTGATTTTTAGGTCGTGTATTTGTGACTACTTTGTGTAGTTACAATTGATGTGTACATTATTTTCACTAACAAATTGGTGTGCAGATATGTCTAGTGATCATTTGCAACATTGAGTAGTTCACCATTTTGGGTAAGCACAGTTATAGTTTGATCTATCCTTTTATAGTTCAACATGTATGGATAGAATTTGCAGATTCACGTTGATTCAGATTTTGACTATAGCCATTTTTGGGCATTGATGGTTTAATTATTCTGGATAGTGAATATTTGCAGTTGTAATTAACATAATCACAAGTTTCAAATTGAACACTAGCTTCCATTATAGATGGGTGTTATTATCTGACTTATTATTTGTGATGGCATTACAATGTTTTGGGAAAATTCACATGGATTCAATTTTGTGACTATAGCTATTTTGGCGTTGATGGTCTAACTATACTTTGGATAGTGAATATTTGCATTGTTACAATTTCATATGGATAGTGGGCGCTAGCCTGATTGTGGGACAGTTTAGATGTGTGGTATATTGATCTATGTTATGGAATTGTAATTTTGGTAATCACCGTATCACAAAGTGACCGTTGAACACTAGCTTTTTGTAATAGAATGAGTGTTATTAGTTGGTCGGCTTATTTGTGATGGCATTACAAGGGATTTGACAATTCATAGTTGTGTGCAGAGTTGATAGGGTTGCAACGTTTCAGTTAGACACTAGCTTAAATGGGTGTTATTATCTGATCGGTTATGTGACTAGCTAATCAACTATTTACATTTGATTAACCTATAATGATTTTTTGGGTTCTTGTATGTGTTTGTGCAATTGGGAAAGTTAGCATGTTGATGGGTTAATACACAACTTTTTGTGGAAAAAAAACATTCCCAGTTGGGAGGAGTGATCCAGAGGATTTTTGGGTTTTGGAATTTTCCTAAACCTCCCTAAACCATTACCACGCTATAGATAATTTGATACCTTTCTGACGGTATGTAGAACTCTAAAAACGAAGCTCATATGCAAAAGATATTGCTGGTCAAAGTTAGTCAAAGTTTGGTCAATAGGTGGTCAAATCTGGTCAAACTATAAAATTGATGATCTTAGAATATCTATAAACTAGTTCCATGGCATATATCTTGTCACGAGATTTCGGTGCATTTTGAATGGACCAAATCTCGAGTCCGTATGCGAAAGATATGCATAGTCAAAGTTGTGGTCAAATGATGACGTGACACAATCTGACGTGGACAAATGGCATATTCTAGGTGTGACACTTGGCAGGTTTGTGGTGGTTTTGGATTTAAAAATAATAATAATATTCTATTTAATCCATTCCACGTGAATAAGCCTAAATCCCATGGGATAAGGAGGATTTTGTTGGCCAAAAGCCATTTAATGGTTGGACGCCTAAACCTATGGAAGGGGGATTCGAACCCTTGACCTGCACCAAATTAGCCTTACCAACCCGCCACTTTTTAGGAAGTGATATAACATGAGATCACTTTTATTTAAAGGGACTTTTTGGTAGGTCTGTATGGACAACGAAGGACCAATTTGTAGACTTTTGAGGCACTTCTGGTCTAAATTTTTCCATGGTGTAAAAAGAAAAGTTATTCATAATTCCAAGAGATTTCCAAAAATATAATTTTTTTACATGAAGTGTTGTAGATTTTCCTGTGTAGGAAATTTTTCATCGTAGTTTCACAAAACGGGCACGAGGAGCAGAAAAAGATCTGATTTTTCCAAGTACTTCTGGTCCGAACCAGGCCATGGAGTAAAAAGAGAAGTTGTTCATATTTTTATAAGCTTTCCAGATATATAATTTTTTTCATGTAGTGTTTATAAATCTCCAGTTTTAGGTGTTTTTCAGTCGCATTTGCAAGGGGATCACGCTGTGGAAGCACTGTATGAGCCATGGATCATTTTGAGAACATTTAAAGGTAAATTGTAGAGTTTCCAATGTCTTTGATAAATGCATTTTACAGGTTTTGAACTGTTTAGACATTATTGAAGGGTTATTTTACTTCATTGGTTGTTTAATAGATCGATTCTCTTTTCAAGAATCCGAGACGTATCCTTCGGGTGAACTTTGTTAACAATCTTGTTGTGTGGATTTTATTTCAGTTTGTGGATGAAGCTTTTGATCAGATAAAAATCAGTATTGGATTTTAATTATTTTGATTAAGAAACCATTCATTAAAAATGGGAAAATGGACTTAAGATTTACATTTCAGTATCCATAATCCATAATTTACAGTTGGATGCAAATTTCAAAGTGTTGTGATTGATAACTTGAGACTAAGGTGCATGTATTAAAAGGAATTAATCAATTTTAGGGTAATTGGACCAATAATTTGATGTTGAATTAATAAAAAAGTACCATTTTCGGATCACATGGCCCCTTCCTTATGCATCCTTTTGCTTAAATTACCAAAATCGTAGACACCAAAATGGGTCACACTCCCCTTGGTCCTCGCGAATAGCCAACTTAAACACATTCACCTAACCATGACCCTTATACCCCACATTAATATTAATTTAATTATTTACAATTAAATTAATACTCATCCTCACTTCATTCATTATTTAATTACCTTAATTAAAACCAATTTCCACCTCACCCCACCACCTCACCTAGACACCTCACCATAGACCTATTCATAACATGTTTCCATAACTAACTAAGACTTAACCCTACTTACCTTAATGAACTAAGACTTAGTATAACCCTAAAAGCACATGCCTATTCTTCCTCTAACCACATTCCCACGTATCTAAGTGCAACATTCCATTTAGACCCGACAAAATGAGCAAAAGATGGAAAAAGATATCCAAGATCTATTATTTTAGGCAACCTAGGATATCCCACCTTAACCAACCAACCCGAAACCGACGCCGGTAACCCTAAACCATCATCGGTTACCATATAACCATTTTGGTAACCTTATTTAGAGAGGTTAGACACATTCTCAGTTTTGGAGCAAAGGAGATATGCATGCAAGCAAGAACCAGAGCTCTTTCGCACATCCAGGAAGCCATAACCAACACAACCATTGATCAAGGTATTTGCATTCACAGCAGATTCTCGGGAAGCACTACCACGACACTGATCACCATTTCACCGATCAACCATCACCACCACCCAGCCATTGAACTTGCACAATAGTAAGTGTGTCTCTAACTTGCACCATTTCATTTCTATTCAATTTATAAGATTTCTTCACCTTTGTTTATCAACCACCATTTATATTTTTACCCCACCACTATTGCCTTCCTGTGAACCCGACCATTCCCATCACTCATAACCCTTTTAATCACCTCTTTCTACTCCTGAGTACCTATGAATATTCCCAACACCTCCCCAGACCTAAACCAACTCCTTACCATCTCTGATTCAGTCTCAGACAAATCCCCAAAACCATGAACTATTGAGTTATTACCAACTCACAATAACCATCATCGGTTCTTACTAAACCATTTTCGGTCATACTAGACCGACGTTGTCTCTATATTTGGTAGTCCTGCTAATACCAGATCCCAATAACCCTTTCCAAGTGACTCAAGTGACCCAGAATTTGACCCTGACTTGATCCAACACCTTAATTATTTACCTTATTTCCAGATCTAATCATAGCCTAGCATGTTATGTTAGATTTTCTTATTATATTTAGATGAGATACCTAAATCATATCAACTACAATAGAACCTTATTTATTTATGTCATTTCTTGCATTAAATTGTATTAAATAATGGGTTGACTACCACCGAGGAAGTATCACACTTCCTGGATCTAGCACACGCTAGGCAAGCCCACTGACATATATTGTTTAACTCTTTCTTGTGGTCTTGTTGTATTTTAGGTAGTTCCTCCTAGCCAAAAGGAAGCTCCATAGTTAGCATTGGATCAAGAAGTCGAACGCACACAATGACCTTCAAACCGACCATCATGCAATAGGTATTCCTCCTTGGCCCACACCCTTATCTGTTTCATCTAAAAACTTAAAGAAAATGGTGAAACATTTTGGCACGCTGGTGGGACCCATCCAAGGTTCCTTGCATTTTATTCATTCCTAGGTAAAAGTTGTGTGTTTGTTTTCCTTCTGAAAAGATTACACATTAATTTTCCTCTCTAAAATCTTCCTCTCTTTCTATTGTCTAAAAGCAATCATGTTTTTGGTGCTATAAAAAGAATACTTCTTTTCTTTCATTAGTATTGCATTAGTGAAAGAGCATCCTCTTCCTATTCATTACTTGTTACATCGAATATCACACTTCGATTTGGGCTTAAAACACTTGCATAGCATTCTTGATTCACTGCATCTTAGCTCACATTAAAATGAGGGAAACCTATATGTTGGAAGTCATGCCCAACTGATGGTTGACATAACTGAATCATAGAAAAGCACATTCTTTCTTCTCTCTCTTTTCCAAACTGCACAAATTGGAATATATACATCTTCTTAAACAACATCCCACCCGAAAGAAGTTGTCAACGATCACATGATCAGAGGATTGACAATGGGCACCCAATTGGTTATCTCTGTCTAGTCATCACCTCAGAGAATGGCCCGCCCCCACCATAACATAACCTGAAACCTCACCTTTAGAATTTCCTTCTTCGTAGGAAGCCTTCCCAACCAAAAACTCTACTCTAAATTCACGAGTCAATATTTTAAATAACATAAGCTAAACACACTAAATTCACTTGTTGGATTATGTATTTTTCTTAGCTTTGTGCTTGACTTGTGTTTTGAGGTGTGAGGATACGATTCTTCATTTTTCTTTTTTCCTTTTCACACTCCACCATCATAGTTGGAGTATTTTGAATTTCTCAGAGTGTGTCAGACCTCATCTTATCATCTCTAGACTTCTAGGTTGATTATTCATCTAATCTAAATTCACAAAAAATCATTTTTCCTCATTCTTCATATTTCACAATAACCGACATCGATTCCAACGACCGCCGCCGGTTTACATCTGATTGCCATCGGTTTACCTAACGGCATCGGTTCCTTGTTCTTTTGGTTAATTTACCCAAAAGACACTTATCTCATCTTCTCTTCTGTTTAGAGTCTTTATGTATCATTTTACTCTTTGTACTTTATAATAGTCATCAAATACACCTTTCATGTCTGAAAATCATTAGTTTCTACCTCATTTGCTGAAACTGTTATTTTCTCACAATAACCGTATCGGTTCCTATAATCGACATCGGTCACCCCTTAACGCATCGCGGTTACTTTGACAAGCTTTGGTCACTCTGTTTTTAATTTTAATCAAAACATTTACCAACTTTCCTCCCATAATTTGTTTTGTCCCATCTCTGTTGTTCCATGTGTCATTTACAGAGTACAATTCACCTGATATACACTAATTCACATGGTGTTGACTCATAACCAAACTAATGCCCTCGTATTTCATGCCAGTTGTCAGCCACTCCCACCTAGTCCATCACCTTCCATCCATTTTGTCACCTATGGATCCGACTCAGCTTATCCCCATCACTACCAATGACAAGGAGTTCGTGAGACTCCTCGACCAGAATCCCGCTGCCCTCCAATACTACCTTGCTCATTCTTCCACCCGATTCCTTAGGATAGTTAATATACAACATGCCCGTATCTATCCCTCCTACTCTAGCCCCACTTCTGTGTTAGCTAGCACTAGTTTGGTGCTACCGTCATCCACTTTATCACATGTGGTGTCTCAACTAAATCCCATAACCACTATAACTGTAACATCTATGTCATCAATCGCACCCGCGACATTGATTGTCCCTCCGACAACCGCTATGAGTATAGCTTCATCTAGCACCCACCACTTCACATATACCCATTACATCACAACCACCTCCGGTGTCAGAAACTTACACCCCTTTCCAAAACCTCATCCTTTCTATCCCACAATCCTTACCCCCAATCGCCACTAGAGTTGTTACGACTACCCCACCCACTTACACATACTACCAACAACCCCGACCTCATCTATCACTTATGCTAGCTATGTGCCACCTACATCTATTCCTCCCGTAGTTCTCATACTCAATGCCACCATACACCAACATACCACCCACTTCATACATTCAACATCAACCCCCTTTTTCTCAGGGGCACCCATTCATCCCAACCTACTAACGACCTCATTAAAATGATGATGGAGAAGATGCAGACCTTAGAAGCATCTGTTTCTAGCTCCTATAATTCTTTAACATATGATGAAATCTGTAATGAGCCTATCCATCCATCTATTCCCATTCGTCCTTACCTAGTGCATTGGGAAATGCCTAAATTCAATCACTTCAATAGTAAAGAAGACCCATGCAACAACACTTGCATGGTCATTCAAACATGGGTGTTACCTAATCACCCACGATGATGCTTTACTCTACAAACTTCCCAATGTCCTTGACAGACCAACATTAGATTAGTACAATGGACTACCTCGACATTCTATTTATTCCTTTAATCAAGTAGCCCAAGATTTCCTAGATCATTTTTCAATCAATGTTACCAAGAAAGTCACCATGACCGATCTCTATTCAACCCGATAGTATGAAGATGAATCTATCACAGATTTTGTTGCCCACTGGATGGAGTCTCATTAACCAATTGACATTCCAACTACCTCAGAATGAACTTATTGAGTTGTTCACTAGAGCTTGTGCTAGACACATCTCACCAACTCTACAAGTCCAAACCTTCCGAACCTTTGATGAAGTGTTCACCATGGCCCAAAACTATAAATTCACGCCATTGAAGAAAAGAAAATCCAATTACGAACAAGAACACCCCATTCAAATCAAATGATTCTTCTTCATCTTCAAAACCCCAAAATAACTATTCAAAGCCCAAAGGATCTACCAATGCGGTAGTCCTCAAGGTGGGTCCACCTCATCCTTCTAATCAGGCCCAACCTTCTTCCAATCTTTCTCCTATCTAGGCCTTTTAGCTCCGGTGAGAGCAGTGGAAGTACACTTCGATCGAGAGAGCCCTATTCTTTAGTCTTGGAAAAACTTCTTAAAGCTGGAGCCATTACACTTCCTCCCATAAAACCTCATACAAGTTTCATCCCACTCATCCTATGCCCGCATGGTATAAAAACACAACTACTATAATTATCATCGCATTAAAGGACATAGTGATGGTAATTGCATAACTTTTAAAAACATTGTTCAAGAGATGATAGAAAATGGAGACCTTGTCATAGATAACCCGAACATGCCAAAAATCAGAATTTGCACATCTTCAAAAATCATTCCCTAATCATAAACCATCATCTAATCAAAATAGCAAACCTTCATCCAATGAAACAATGTCCGTGAAGTTCACACAATTTTTGATATCATGCCAACTGTTCCTCAAAACCTACCTACTTCATCTATTGAGGAAATATTGGCATGAGCTCCTCCACCCACAGAGGAGCATACCTCTTCTACTCCTCCACCCATAAAGGAGTCCCCTCATCTCCCCTTTCTCTCACAGATGGAAACTCACACTTTCTACCGATGTCATGTCATCATCTGCTTCCCAACCTTCTGAACCATCAACACTTGTTATTCTCCCATCCACAAGAGAATCATCATCACCTTCTCCTCCACCAAGAGAGAAGTCTACCTCACCCGACCTATTATCTCTCCTACCCATGGGAGATTCTTCAGACATGTCACTACCTGTCATCGGGATAGTTTTCCCCAAGCATCCCAGACCCTATTGACATGATCTCGGCTCTTTTACCTACAATCCGAGGCTAGCCAATTCCCTATCTCACAAACATATTTTATAGGGATTTCCACCCAACCCATTCCATCCTCTTCTTCAGTAGTCCCATTTTCATGGTTGGTCATCGTTTGGATTACGTTGATCATTCCATGCTCTAGGGACATCTTTGGCTCCCCATTTTGACCCAAATGCAAATGTTTCTGAAGATACTTCCACGATCTACCCAAAGGTATTTTCAGCAACCAAAACTACATTGACCATGCCGATTGAAATGACTTCCTCTTCATCATCCCTACCTCCATCCAAACTTCTACCCATCACTACAACTATTCCCAAACCTAAAAACCTACCCACACTTATCCCCCCACCCGTATCTAGACCCATCACTACTTTGGGTGTTATGCCGACATCAAGCCTTACTCACCCACCGTCTAGATTAGACTTAGCCACGTCTTCCCAAGTCCACACCCACATTATCCTCCCACCTAAAAGGAAAACCCAACCTTCTAGGTCGTATATACACGGTCTCACCTACCACACCTTTATCACCTTCCCCCTTCCATCCATCCTAGGGCCTCATCCATCAACCTTGACCAAACAATCTCATACCCAAGGCTAGTCAAAAGATAAACAACCTACTCCTGCCTCACGAGCCTTTGTTACACCTCATTCACCCAAAACCAAACTTCCTCACCCTCACCCATACACTTCTTGCCACCTATACCTCCACCAGTTACTATAACCCCAACCTTGCCTATACACTTCAACCAATGCCGCCTACCCAACCTCTACCAACCACCTCCACCGTAACTCGGTTGCCCCCATGGGTAACCCGTCCTCTTCCACCATCTAATTTTTTCTTCTACATCCCGTACTCCCATGTCACCTTTACCCAAGAAGGTGTAACCCAAAGCTAAGAATCCACTACCCTCCAATAAGGTAGTCAAACCAACCAAACCTTCCATCACCAGCTCTTCTACCCCACCTTTACCCAAGCAGATGCTAACAAGACCTAAGACCACTCCACATACCAAACTAGTAGACCAACCCATTCCCTCCTATAAAGCCTCTTCCCTCACAATCATCCACACCTGTACCCAAACCCACACTCACTTCCCATTGTGATCCATTAGCAGGGTCCTACGCCAACATTTTAACCAATCTCTTAGAGACTTCCATCATCACATTACCACCGCTTCGACCTTACGATCCTCTCAAACCCAAACCAAAAGGGTTTGATGAAACCAAGATTTGTGCCTATCATCGTGTACCAAGACATGATGTCAAAATTATAAGGCTCTGAAAACCGTTCTTCTCCAACTTTTTCCTCTTGAAAAAAATTTTGATGAGGACGACCTTCTTGATGAGGACCATGCTCCACCTTCACCTGTCACCACACATCATCATCCTTTAACGATTCAACGACCAATATCTCCACCCCACAACCATTTTTTCCACCACCAAAATTTGAGATCAACATGATCCATATTAGAGAGTTGGCCAAACCACCACCCAAATGTCAATGTGCACCCTACTCATTTCACAAGGCTCTTATCCACCACTAGGATTTTTCCCCTCATGTCATTATACCTTTCATGACACACCCTCTCCATCCACCTCCCCTCGATTAACATGGTTCATGTTGCTACCCACGCTCAAAAAGACAAAGGAAAAGAAAAAGTAACTAGCCCATCAACCAACCTTGTACCCAATATACCATCTACACCCACTCCCAAAATCACCATCCATGGACCTACATACCCTATCTCTGATGGGGTCACCCATCATGCAATGATAAAATAATTACATCAGTCTCCTCTAAAGATGTCTTTGTATGATCTCATCTAGACTTCTGAATCCCACAGACAAGCCCTTATCGAGGTTTTACAATCCATTGAAGTTCTACCCAATGACCCCACACCAGTGGCCTCGATTATCACCCCTCACCATGTGGCCTCGCTAACCAAATCAGCTCCTCCTTCTACCCCCACGACCACTCCTCAAGTCACCACCCTCAGCTTCTCTTGAAGAGGAGATTGTACCTCTCCAGTCAGATGACCCTGATCCCACCCTATTCATTTCTATTTATATCAATAACATATGCGTATGATGTGTCATGATTGATGGTGGTGCTAACATTAACATCATCTCCTCCCACGCATATAATCAAATGTGTATTCCTTCTAACTATATGCATAATAACCTAGTTATGTTGTGCTCCTTCAACGACACCATCACCTCCACCCTTGGCACTATTATCCTTCATGTTCGCGTAGGCCCTCGTATTGTCCTAAACTATTCTACATCTTAGAGGGGAATTCTAGTATAACCTATTGCTCGACAGACCCTAGATTCATGTCATGGGTTATGTCCCTTCAACTTTACACCACTGTGTAAAATTTGAGCATGAGGGACATAACTACACCATCCCCACCGACCCGTCGCCATTCAAGACCTATAACATGTGTATCGACCTAACGATGTGCTTGTACTAGTCAAGGCATCTTCCACTACCCCACTTCACCTTCACCCATAAGCCCATCCACCAATGTTGTCCACCACCTCTCCCACATCTAACCTTGTTATTCCTACTACCATCAGCAGCCTCTACAACTAACTCATCTACTTCCCAATCATCTAGTGAGTCATCTATCCCCACTACCCACATATCGACTACTAATCCCTTAGAAGGTGTTTTTCAACACCTCACTTTGGGGGAGTACCACCTATACAATATCGACACATTCCTCACTCCACAAGAGTATGGGAACCTACGCCAACACCCTAGTTATGACTACCACATAGGTGAGGTTTTTCCTTATGGTCCTCCCCACCTTCACACTAATCTAACATATGGGGGACTTGATATTGCCACTTATTCACCCGAACCTCCATCCCAAACATGACCATTTTCATCTGACCTATAATCCCTTACTAACCACCGCTTCGCCCACACTTTCCTCCACCATTGCATGCATGGAAAGGCTTTGCTTCAATTTTTATGAACAAGGTTACCATACTATCATTTCTATACCACCCATAAACACAATGACCGTAGTGGCATTGGATTTTCTCACACCACCTCCCAAGAAGGTCCACGCATCGACCTCATTGAGGAAGACAAACCTTCTCCACCTCATTCACCCACATCACCATCTTCACCCACGAGTCCATAGATCCCGAATCTATTCCTCCTAACTTTTTTTAAACACAATTTCCCTAAGACCTCTGACCTATCAATGTGATGGCGAGGCTCCCTCTTCTCTCCCCTTCCTATATCCTAACATGATCGATGATGATACACCTTCTATTAACATCGTTTTCAATGTCAGGATGATGAGTCCATCCTCACCTACCTTGGTGCGGAAGACTCTTATATTCACCAGTCATTACCCTCTGAGACACAAACCATGTTGAATGAATCAACTATCAAAATCAACATTAATACTTAGGATGACCCGCACATCCTAAAGATAGGTCAGTCTTTAGATGTTACTGAACATGAAGCTTTTACCTCTTTCCTTTGGGACCATAGCAACGCTTTTTCTGGTCCTATGCCGATATGCCCGATATTGACCCAAAATCATGGTCCACAATATCATAACCATTCCTAATGCCAAACCCATCAAACAAAAGCTACGGAAAATGCATCCTCGCATTGCTCTTCTTGTCAAAGAAGAACTTTAGCACCTTCTCTCAGTTTCCTTCATCCTACCCATTGACTATCCCTAATGGATTTCTAACATCATTCCTGTCACAAAGGTGATAGGGGACTCCACATTTGCATGACTTCCGTGACCTCAACCTAGCTTGTCCCAAAGATGATTTTCCCCTACTGGCATTGACCAACTAGTTGATCTCACCGCCGCCATGAAATGCTATCACTCATGGATGGTTTCTCGGGTTATAATCAAATATTACTTGCTCTAAAAGATCAACACAAAACTACCTTCATCACTCCTTGGGGACCTTCTACTATCGAGTCATGCCTTTTGGCCTTAAAAACGTTGGTGCTACATATCAACGAGCCATGACTTACATCTTCCATGACATCATGCATCGCATATTGGAAGATTACGTAGATGATCTTCTTACCAAATCCAAACATCAAGTCAAACACTTGACCATCCTTAAGGTCATCTTTGACCGCCTCATCAAGTATTGTGTTCATCTTCAACCAAAGAAGTGCATATTTGTGGTACTTTCAGAAAACTCCTTGGTTTCATCATTTTCTTTGCATGGCATAGAATTTGATCCTGCTAAAGTAAAGGCTATTCTATAAATGCCTCCACTTACTAATCTCTGTCAACTTCAAAGCCTCGTAAAGGTAAGTTAATCCATTCACCGCTTTATCTCACGCTTTTCCACCACCAACCATTTCATCATCTTCTCAAGAAGGACATTTCATTCAAATGGGATGATGAATTCCATAAATCCTTTGATGCCTTAAAAAATACCTTCTTCAACCACCAATGCTCATTCCTCCTAAGGATGACCAACCCTTTTACCTATATATTTCCACTACTGACCATTCTTTAGGTGTCATGCTCACTCATCATGACGACAAGAAACATAGAGAGCAAGTGGTTTATTACATAAGATACCCTTCTGGACTATGAAACTAGATACACCCATGCCAAAAACTCTACTTAGCCTTAGTTTTCATCACCACCAAACTCCGCCATTACCTACTCAACCACAAAACCTTCGTTGTTACCAATACTGACCCCTACACTATATGTACGCCAAACCCTATCAACATCAATGTGTCGCACGTTGGCTTATGCTTTTTCGACCTCGAATTCACTCATCAAAAATCCATCAAGGGCCAAACCATCGCTGACCAACTAGCAGACACACCTCTTTCTAGGAATCAACCATCTAACTTTGATTTACCGAGATGAATCCATCCATACTACCCTCTCCTTAGAAAAAACCAATTACCAAATGAAACTCTTCTTCGATGGCTCAAAGTGTCAAAGGGCCATGGAGGTGGGGGTTAGTGTTATCCTCATTCCTCTTGATGGTGAAACTATGGATTTATCTTTCAAATTGGATTTTCATTGTACAAAACAATATTGTCGAATACGAAGCACTCATATTGGGTCTCTAGGCTACTTATGCCTTAGATGTTAAGTCAATCAATATCTTTGGCGATTCCCAACTGGTCGTGAACTAAGTCAATGGTATATACCAGTGTCGTAATGAAATAATTCAAAAGTATAAACATCATGTCGACATACTTTTGACTACCTTTGACCATTATGAACTTCAAACCACCCCACGTTCTACCAATAAATTTATGGATACCATGGCCTGCCTGGCTTCTCAGATACCCGCTTCTCCTGCCGACTCTAAAATCTTTGTCATAATACAAAGGTTACAATCACCCTCTTATTTACCTCATGAGGTCTACTCCATTGGAACCGTTGCACCTGACCCACATGACCTTTGGTATAAGTAGTTTGCAGACTATCTTTCCCTTTCCATTCTACCTACTAATCTCACTCGTAATGGATAACATGCCTTTCTTAAAAGTGTCTCTCGCTATGTCATCATGGGTGGTCTCCTTTATAAGTGCATGCTTCGATGGTATTCTCTTACGATGCCTTATAAGTTCTAAAATTCCCTACACCATCAAAGAAGTTCACGATGGAATTTGTGGAGGCCACTTTAGTGGTTTAGCTATCGCTAAATGCATTCTTCGCCTTGTTTATTATTGGCCAACCCTAAACCGTGACATGCCAATGAGTATGTCAAATTTGTGTAAAATTCCAATAGCAACATGCTAATCTTCATCACACACCTAGTCATGCCTTATAGGTCGCACGAGACCTTTGGCCTTTATCTCAATGGGGTTTGGATCTTGTTAGAGAGATCAATCCTCATTCTTCACAACGCCATCAATGGATTATAACCACTATTGAATACTACACTAAATGGGTAGAAGCCATTCCCCTAATTTATACAAAAGCTAAGAAAATATATGAATTCATTAACCATCACATCATTTTTCACTTTGGTGTTCCTCATCGTCTCATCACTGATAACATAAAGTAATTAAAAAATAAAACCCTACGTAAGTTATGTGATGCTTTTGGCATCCAACTTAGTTTCTCATCACCTTATTACCCCAAAACCAATGGCCAAACATAATCAACCAATAAAACCTCAAAAAATATTCTTAAAAGTAGGTGGATACTTGTGAGGATTGGCATTCACACATTCCTTTCGCTTTGTGGGCGTATCATACTAGTATTCACACTTCGACTATTGCCACAACTTTTCTCTCTATCCATGGTACCGAGGATATCTTGCCTCTCAAATTCTGATTCCATCTCTCTACATCTCAATAAAAGACATGCTCAATGATGATGACTTTCATGAGGATCGTTTGGCGCAACTTGAGTTATTAGATGAACGATGTCTAAATGCTCTTGACCATCTCTAAATCTACTAAAAACGTGTCAAACATGCCTACGACAAACGTGTCCACGAATGAACCTTTAGGTTGGCGACCTCATCCTCAAGTAAAATCAACATGTAACCAAAGAAGAAAAATAAATGGGGTAAATTTTCTCCTAATTGGCTTGGACCCTATATTGTTACCCATACCTATGGATCGGGTGCTTATCGCTTGTCTTCACTCAAAGGTAAACCCAGACCTAAGCCTCTCACACACCTTGCATCTTCGACCATTTTATTGTTGACATCAAGTCCTATATCACTTTCTATCAATTGATCACTCTTCCCTTGAACACTTTTCACCTTCCATATTACTTGTTTTTACCCAGGATCACCTTAAACAATAATCATGTGATTATTCGTCACCTTTCAACCTTATCTTTGATATGAGTACCACAACTCTACTCACAACATGATTCTCATGGATACTTTTTATCTTTTTAAAGATGGAACCCCATGGTCATTCATCACTTAAACCCACCTCTTTCATAGTTAACCAACGTGTACTATGGTTTTGTCTTCTAAACAAGAACCTAATCTTCCTCTATAGTCTTATCCATGACTTAACATCCAAAACACAAAATGGGATTCAACTCCTCCTTCAAAATTCCAGCAATTTGACTCCCCAATAAGGGACATCTCTTCTTTCTACCTCGTTGCGATCTATAAAACAAATTCTCTCAAGGACAACTATATAAAGTCATTGCAAAAAAATAATCCGCGATGCTTCCCACATCGATCAACTTGTGAAGACCTCAAGGAGATAATATACTCATTCCATATAGACTTCCTCATCATCGATCGAATGCCCTCCTAAAAATAAACAAACGAAGAAAATTATGAAAATTTTTTCATGGACTTGCTTATTTTTGGTTCTTGGGTTTCTTGCTAAGTAAACATGCAATCGCACACTAGGTTAGGCTAAACCATCCACTTTCACCTTATTGCCTTTTGCGCCCTAGTTTTCTCTTTGCTCAAGGGACTTACCACAAATGCAATATTTCGTGGCCATGTGACTTTCTTTACCTTTAGAATAGTCCATTATGCAATGCCTTTAGGGTCTTACGTTCATAAGCCCATCTTGGGTATGGTAGACTTATTAGGGTTCTTATCAATTAAGTGGCTCTTTTACCACCTCTTACCATTCACCTTCCTCATTACTTATTGAGTATCCTATACATGACGCATCCTTATATTTAAATGACTCAACCATGCCTATGACCCACATTCAATCATACCTACAAGCCCAACCTACCCCTACATTTCCTTTGCTGCGTCTTAGGAGTTGTTATTTTACCTATACCTTAGCCTTACCCGCCATGACATGTTTTCCTGAACTTGACCTACTTGGTGTGACCATTGACCTTATGTACTCGCTATACCTTGCGATGTTGTTACCTATGTTGTTTTATCCTAACAACCATACCTTGCCTATTGCCATGCCATTTATCCCGACCAAACCTTTGGTGTATCGGAGCATACCTAAATGTTCCTACACCTGACCTATGTTGTGTTTCTCAACCATATCCTATACCTTGGATACCTGAATCACTTCACCCTTGTTTGGATAAACCTATCAACCTTGACGATGTAGAGTTTGTAAGCTTTTCAACCTGGTACCATGTTGCAATCTATATGTGTGTGTGCATTTGATTGCCATTACCCATGACCCATTTTGACCATGACCTACTACCCATTACCTGAGTTGACCATCACCCTTTCCCTCAATACTCAAACCTTTCCCCACCTATCTTCCCCACCTACACCTTTATCAAACCACTCACCGATTCCGTCTTTCACCTCATCAGTTCCCGGTTTGAGGGGGATCACCTTCACCCACACATGGGGCAATCACTTCCTATTTTTTCAACGTCACTTACTAATAAAGCTACACAACAAAAGGGGGAAAATGTAGACACCAAAATTGGGTCACACTCCCCTTGGTCCCCTTGCGAATAGCCAACTTAAACACATTCACCTATCCATGATCATTATACCCCATTAATATTAATTTAATTATTTACAATTAAATTAATACTCATCCTCACTTCATTCATTATTTAATTACCTTAATTAAAACCAATTTCCACCTCACCCCACCACCTCACCTAGACACCTCACCATAGACCTATTCATAACATGTTTCCATAACTAACTAAGACTTAGCCCTACTTACCTTAATGAACTAAGACTTAGTATAACCCTAAAAGCACATGCCTATTATTCCTCTAACCACATTCCCACGTGTATCTAAGCGCAATGTTCCATTTAGACCCAACACAAATGAGCAAAATATAGAAAAAGATAGCCAAGATCTGCTATTTTAGGCAACCTAGGATATCCCACCTTAACCGATGCCGGTAACCCTAAACCATTGTCAGTTACTTACCATATAACCATTTTGGTAACCTTGTTTGGGAGGTTAGACACATTCTCGAGTTTTGGGAGCAAAGGAGATGTACATGCAAGCAAGAACCAAATATCTTTCACACATCTAGGTAGCCATAGCCAACATAACCATTGATCATAAGGTATTTGCATTCATAGGAGCATTCTGGGAAGCACTGCCACGACACTGATCGCCATTTCACCAATCAACCATCACCACCACCCAGCCATTGAACCTACACAATAGTAAGTGTGTCTCTAACCTACACCATTTCATTTCTATTCAATTTATAAGAGTTCTTCACCTTTGTTTATCAACCACCATTTATATTTTTACCCCACCACTATTGCCTTCTTATGAACCCGACCATTCCCATCACTCATAACCATTTTAATCACCTCTGTCTACTCCTGAGTACCTCTAAATATTCCCAACACCTCCCTAGACCTAAACCAACTCCTTACCATCTTTGATTCAATCTCAGAAAAATCCCCAAAACCATGAACTATTGAGTTATTACCATCCCGTAGTAACCGTCGTCGGTTCTTACTAAACCATCATCGGTCATACCAGACCATGTCGGTCTTTGTATTTGGCAATCTTACTAATACTAGATCCCAATAACCTTTTCCAAGTGACTCAAGTGACCCAGAATCTAACCCTAACCTGTTCTAGCACCTTAATTATTTACCTTATTTCCAGATCTGATCATAGCCTAGCCTGTTATGTTAGATTTTCTTATTGTATTTGGATGAGATACCTAAATCATATCAACTACAATAGAACCTTATTTATTTATGTCATTTCTTGCATTAAATTGTATTAAATAGTGGGTTGACTGCCACCGAGGAAGTATCACACTTCCTGGATCTAGCATACACTAGGTAGCCCACTAACATATATTGTTTAACTCTTTCTTGTGGTCTTGTTGTGTATTTTAGGTAGTTCCTCCTAGCCAAAAGGAAGCTCCCATAGTCAGCATTGGATCAAGAAGTTAGAACGTGCACAACGACCTTCAAACCGACCATCGCAATAGGTATTCCTCCTTGGCCCATGCCCTTATGTTTTTCATCTAAAAACATAAAGAAAATGGTGAAACAAAAACGTCACATTATTATATTAGAAGAAATATATTATATATGAATAACAACCAAACCGGTCGCACTGAAAATTTCCCTTTCCACTCATAGTAGTAGGTTGGACACCCAATAACAATAATGCCACCAATGCCAAAACCAGTACAAATGCAATGTTTTCCTTTCGAGCCATTTTCAGATTATCTCTTCTCTTATGTGTTGTTATTTAATTGGAATGTATTGTTATTATGATGGGAGGATGTGAAAGCCACTTCAATTTATATAGCTAATCTAATGTATTGCACCTGCACCGCCTTTGTTAGCCATGGTTATCTACAATGGAAAATCCACGTAGTTTCTGTTTGACAAACCTGCATTTGGTACTGTGCTGCTTCCTTATCCGAGGAAAGATATGGTTGCAAAGACTAAGTTACCTTTGTTACCTTCACGCATCTTCCTTTGAATAAATGCGATCCTTCCCACTTCAAATGTGTTTATCATTTTACCTACTCACCTTTTTTTTAAAATAACTAAATAAAGATGTTGGACTCATTATTTCAATTTTTAAAAAATAATATTATTGTCCACAATATTTTACTACTAGTAAGAGTAAGTATCTGTCTTTTAGATTGATAGATATATTGGAGATGAATTGAACAATCATTCTTATTCTAGAAAATAGTATTTATAACTCAATTTTAAGTTAAAATTGAATATAATTTTGGTTTCCACGAATATAGTCTCCTAAATTTCTTAGTCAATTTTCCTAGCTTGGCATTGGTATCAAAGCACAAGCTTTTCCATTCAATATTTCATCCTCTATTTTTCATTCTTGGCCAATAAAATTTTCTTGCAAGTTTCACTTTTACTATTTCTCCTTATTCTTAGTTGTATGAGTTACTTTTGATTATCTATAGCCGAACAAACTATATTTTGGCTAGGTACTAGCAATCACACGTGAGCAAAGTAATATGAATGCGTAGAAGGGATTGGGTGGAGGAGTGAAGAGGGGAGGAGGTGTGAATGGTTGAATTTGAAGGAAAAAGAGATGACGAGAAGAGTTGATGGTAGAGGTTGCCATGTCGACGAGGGATGGTGGAGGTGTAACGCTTCGTCGTGCAACGTTGATGCACAATGATTTTTGGCCACGAGATCTATCTCCATTATGTCGACCACATGAGGTTTGTTTTAACTTATAGCACGCCTTTCAAAGCATAATCATTCACTATTGTTCTTAGATGAGCATATTATTTTCCATGCATAACTCTAAATAATACAGACTATGTTTTCACCTTCAACAAGGCATTAAAACTTGTAAAATGTGTTTGAGATATTAATGGTGATAAATTTCAAATTTATGGTGATATGAGGTGTCAAGGATTGTGTTTTACCTAGTGTTACCTAGCACTTCATCTAGGGCATTAAAGTATAATTTTAACATATTTTGAGAGAAGATATTGACATCAACACTCAAATTTAGTAGTTGCAAATGCACTGGGACGGTGTTTCGTGTTAGTCAAACATTGATATTTAGTATGATATTTATTAGCTACTTGAATTGGCTTCTATTACAACATCCATTACATACAAGAGATACGTGGTTGTAAAGAATGAAGAATTTTGGATATAGTATATTGGTGTAACATACTATATGCACCTAATTTTTATCTTAACTTACTTACTTAGCTTTTATAGCTAGTACATTATGTCTAGGCTTAGAATAGATAAAGATATGCATTTGATTAATGATATCAATTAGAGTACCACCTTTAGTGGAGGTTCGACCTTTAGTGGGGACAACAAGAAAAAATAGGTAGATATTGTTATACCTCTATTTACCTTCACATATGTACACTATAGATTTGTTTTTGTAATTAATTTTTACAACTCATTCTCAAAGCAATATATCTTTTTCTTTAAAGAAATATTAAGTTTTGTCTTAGCATGAGCCATACTATAAGATATATAAATTCCTTGGGCATCTACCAACATTTTTATCATACAGGATCCTTGAATCTCATAGTGCTAGTTATGGATTTTTGATCTTTTAAGTAAATTAGAATTCCTACACTTCTTCCCAAACCTTTACACAAAATTTTGCGCGATCCCAAATACTTGGTTTTAAAACACCTTGTGGGTTTTTTGGTTGGGCTAAATATGATGTATTAGAATTTTTTTACATAGTTTTCCATTTTTTGATAAATTCTAATTTTTTAAATCTGAAACTATTTTTATTGAATACTTCTTGATAAACCATGAATTTAAAAAAAAATTCAGAA